>CM036882.1:45058022-47558022 GCA_020796165.1 Pantala flavescens
GATCTGCGAAATAAGTGGGCGTCGTTATAAAAAGGAAGATTTACGTTGATTCGGTGATGTTCAATTCCATTAAAGAGGATACACCGAGTTCATCGTTTCGGTTAGTTCTCGTTGATCGGGTTAATTTTGAATATTTATTGTCTCTGATTTATTATTCATTAATAATCACCTTGCGATTTTTTAGTGTCAATTGAAAATCATCGCTTTTGCAGTATTGCTGTAGGTAATATCTGGTTTGATAATATGTGGATGTAAATACAAATGGATATTGCTTTGTAAGGATAGTATTAGTTATCCCAAGATCAGAATGACCAACTGTTAGTGCCTATGTACTACTTAATAGGTTATAGAAAAATTTTCATTATTTTTTTAGTAATTTTAACTGTCTTTTTCGTTTTAGATATTTAATTCAACAATTAAGTCATGGTTTAATTTTAGGTAAAGTAATATGAAAATTTGTTAGGTAATTTAACTCTTTGAAATCTTATTTCTGTGGAATTAAAAGGTAATTACTAATTAATGTTCTCGTAATAACATTGATGAATATTTAGAAAAAGGTCATAATTTAGAAGCAAATTGCGTAAATTTAATCGACCAATAAATCATCATGAATTCAATTTGCTGAACATAAAATTCGATATTTAACAATCTTTAAAATACGGCTCAAAATATGTTAATTATTCCTCACCAAACCTTGTAACTACATGGATGAAAAAAATATTCGGATACTAAAATTAGGATAATTCGATTCCAAAAGGAGAGTCGATTTTCGCTCATTTTTGGACCTTCATTTTTTCCCGAGACATCGCCAAAATAATATACATAATCGTTTGGGTATTTCCTTCTCTTTTTTCTTTGACGAGAGAAATATTTCTTTCAAAATCTCTTTTGACTTTACGGAACCAATTAAGGCAAATTGGCTTAATTTCTCGTTTACACGGAAAACCTGTGATTGGCCCTCTGGAGTGCCTTCGGAAGACATTCAAGGACAACTGAGATGAAGAATTAGCATTTTGTTAACTTTTTTCTCCTTAGCGAATAAATCTTCTGAAGATGATTTTAAGTATTTGCTCTTTTGCCGTATTTAAGGGGAATTTAATTCAATGAAATTTGAATACGAAACTCCCCTCGGTTTTCGTAATCGATTCATGTTCATTATCTTATCTTCGTCATTTCAATTTTGTTTGATCGAACGAACGAGATGCCAATTTTAGCATTTTTTTTATGGCTATTCTATATTTAAAAATAAAATTGTATTTCATCTCTTTAAGGTACAAAAAAGTCATACTAAGGCTGCAATTTTATAACCAATAATATAATTCGATCTTTCCGGATACAGTAATGTTTTCGATTATTTTCAAAGAAAGATTTTTATTTCGAACCCATAAAAATTTATAGAGAAAATACTTATTCTTAGGTCAAAAATGGTCAATTAATTATTGTATATTCAATTAAGTCTATCATTCTCCTAGTGATTTGCTAAATCTATTAATGTATTCATAGTGCAATACTATTGGTTGAAAATGGTTTGAAATTTGTATAGTTAAATAGATAGATCCTCTATGTTGACGTGCTTAAGCCCGTTAGGGACTCACAGGTCTTTTTATAAAGAGCTTAAGTAACTTAGGAAGTATACTTAAATTTTTATTTCCAAAATTCATTCTGGAAATCGTATCTCGTGAAAAGACAGCGTCAAGATCATAAGCTGTTTAAGCTGTGAACTGTAAAAATCTACCTTTTTATTTTTATGCATGTGCTTACCTCCTATTTTTGGTTGATATATTCATTCCCATGGTCATTTGTAGTCATTGCACTATCTGATTGAGATAGCACACGTTTAGCATATGATCAGCGATCATTTCCAAAACGTCTCAATTGAATCTTAATACCTGTTGTTCTTATCGTTAGTTACCTAAGCAGAGTCATCGGAAGTTCAAACCTAAATCACTTGTTCTTTCATCGGGAGTGTTTGCGAAGTTTTTCAAGGGTGTGCAGCCAGTAGTTATATTATTATAGTTCACCTCAATAAAATGCTTTTAACCTATTAAAAAGTACGTACGAATCTGAAATTTTAGAGTAATATCTTTTCCTTGTTTATGAGAAATAAAAATGGATTAAGATTCTCCTTAATTATATCCTTCTAACTCAAAATTTACGTGATTTTGAATTGGGTTCCTTTTTTCAAATTACAAAACACGAGAGTAAAGTGAAAAGTTCTTTGGCTAAAAATGAACTACCGCCAAAAAAGATGGTTATTCATTAAGAACTGCTTTCCTTCCCGGAAGTTAAAATATCAATCTACGGACATCGTACAAATGAATAAAAGACTTAAAAGCGATGTTTAACCTCGGTTGTCTTTAAGATTCAACAAAGTTTAGGATTTTGTTTTCGATAATAATGAAAATGAGACAACTCGTATTATTATTCACGGATGAATCTTGAAGTTGAATAAGTAGACGTATTTTGTATTCTCTAAGGTTTGTTATCCCTTCCGACCATATAACAGAAGCATTCTTTTGGGTGTGAGCTAATTGATTTGTGATAATCAACACCTTAATCTCCCACTATTCAAAGTGCGTGTTGCCATGGAATATCTCATTTTGGCAAAACCTTCAAAACTCATGGCCTGAGTCACCCTGCTGTAATATTACACCAAATGCTATCATCTACAAAGGAGGCGGCTACCTGGTCTGATAGCTTTCTGGATTTTACATTTATGAGCTTGTCCCACGGATCTCGTAAAGTAAAATATTTACTGCAAGTCTTCCCATCTTCATCAAGAGATACAGATTGAAATTTCAACGCGAAATACTGGTGGAGTTTTCGAATAGGAGATAATGGGTAATAAAAAAACACTCGTGCAAGGCGGTAGTACCTGTTTGAGAACCGGCTGTATTGATAGTATTTTTGTTTTTCTCACGTACATACGAGTATTCACTTAATAATATTTAAACATCGTGAACAAGAGCAAGGACTATCATTTGTCTATTTGTTAGATTACTTCTACCTTATAAATACTGTTGAATTTTCTCATTTATTTTAACAATGTGAACAACAATTATCGATATGGAAAGTTACTGTTTTCGACTATGTCGTTTCTAAGAATTATAATGCATAATTATCCCTTCAAAATTTTCCTTGATAATATCGTCAATTAAGTCTATAAATCCCTAACAAAGGCAGAAACCTATAAAAGCCACCGGAAAAAGCTAGAGAAAGAACAAAAATGGTATCATCTTAATTAAATTCTTATCTGTAGAACTTTCAACGGCATCAAATTATCCTTGGTCAGATGTTTTATGATATGAATGTTTTTTGTTGTTCAACTCCAAATATGGGTCTTTCATTACCAAAATAAATTTATGATATTATAAATTACCTAACACGAAAATTTTCCTTGCTTATGAATATACTCACAAATCTTTTTTAAACATTTAAAGTTTATAATTTTCTCTGTTGAATGTAATATAAAATTTTTCTGAAAACGCAATTCACTTCAATTATCGAAAACTATTAGTTTACGTATTAAAATTCTAGGTTTTGTTCAATAATAGTCCATGATTTAAATAATAAAAGAATTAACCTAAAATACGAATTAAGATTTGTCAAGGAATGTTTATTTACTGACTAAAATTTAAGGATTATTTAAATTAAAGTCCAGCATTTGGATGATGAAAGAATAAACCTAAAAAAAGAATGTTTTTGACGAGTTTTACTTTCGGAAATCTCTCCATTCCTGACGTCAAAAGCATAATGATTCACCCTCCATTTCGACAAAGCCCATCCCATAATTCCATATTCTCGAAACCGACGGAATATTTCTGCGAAGGCATTCATACCGTATGTGAAACTCATTTCCCTCATAATCTCACGAAATCCAATCGGTACGGTCCCTAATGATGCAGAAATAACGTCTCGAAAGAAACCCAACAGCGATCTCTTTATATGACGTGCGTCTTCGCAGACGAAAAGTCATCATCGCTCCTTTCGATGGACCAGATTTATTTTTCGAGAGGAAAAAAAACGAGATGCGCTCTTTTGCCGGAGAAATCCCATTTCCTTTGATAAGAATCAAATATGGGAATCCGTTGCTACCGAAGTTGGAAACACGAGAATTTCGCGATAGGGGGGACGAGTTAGAATAAGGTGCGATAAGGAGCTGCAGATGATGTGCGGAACGATTCATGAGGCGGAATACAATTCGAAGATTAACTTTGATCATCTGCTCGTAATGAGGTACGGTGCGATTTTGTAATAGAATCATCCGTATGCTTTTGAAGTGTCGTAAACAGTACTTTGAACTTTGGGCCGTTAAATTAAAATAGTTTGAACATCGTTTGCTCCAGATTTGCATTATTGCGTTAGGATCATTGTTGCGAAACGTTTTATTTTCTAGCGCGACAATGTTTACCTTTTAACAATCCTGATATTTTTATTCTATTAAGGTACAGAAAATGTGTTTTAAGACTGGATATTGCTTTCCAAATGATTCGGATTTCTCCATTAATTCGTAATATAGCATTTTAAGAGGCTGCTTAAATACTAAATCCATGTCACGTACCATCTCTGAAGTCGTAATTATTGGAATGAAATATTGTGACTTAATTGGAATTCCATACAATAGATTGCGATGAGTCAGTAAGATATTAAAATTTTTTGAAGGTTTTACTGCATTTATAACGAAAGGGGCATTATTGATTTTGAATTTAGAAGTATTTTCCGATAATATACGAATTGATATAGTATTCGTTAATTTAACGGAACGAAATAGAATGACTGACGAGGAAATAATAGATTATTTACTAGATTTTTAATCTGTTTGTTGTTAACGTGCCGTTCGATATTACGTAAATATTTCCGCGATCTTTTATTGTGTGTGAACAGCGTAGTGAAATAAATATTAAATATTTGATTCATTTCTACTCAAATGACTGAATAACTAATGCGAAAATACTCAATGTTTAACTTTACCGTGCGTTTACAGGTTTATATGAATAATTGGATCACAACAACCCCTTTTTTATTTTGAGTTTAGAGTAAGATTTTTTTAATATTCTGTGTATAATATGTATTATGGAATTGTATTAATCCTCGATGTATATCTATTTTACATGATTTCTCTCATCGGTTACTAATAATCAGTTATAAGTTAAGACGTTATAGGTATTTAATATTTTAATTAGGATATCAATCAACAATGCGCTATCTAACTACGTATAAAAATCATTAATTTTCATTGGTACTTATATTCGTGATGAATTAAAAAGGCTTTGATTTTTAAATCTTTGGATCTCTACGTCAAATATAAATAGATTCTTGATCAATGTCTTATTTCCCATTTCGTGAATCCATCCTGTTGACCTCTTAAGCTGGAGTTTTCTAATAGTGCACTCCTCGAACGTAAGCCTTCCGTTATCTAAGTGCCTTCAAGAGCATTTTCCGGGTGGCCGCTTTGAAAGTGGCAAGATAATAAGCATATGTCACCACTGTGCTACGTGGGCGGTGCGCTTCACTTATCAGCGTTTCGCCATTATATTAATGCGCTGTCTAATATACCTCGGAAACATATGCTCATGACGAGACATTGGGCGGTAATTATTTCTTCCTAAAAGTGTGATAGCATCCGCCTTTTAATCTATATGGTCGTATTGGAAGCCGAAAATGAGTTCCTGCAAATCTGAAACGTATTCTACAGCGTGAAAATGTGTTTCGGGTTCCAAGTCGGAGCAAAGAAACCATAAGTATTTGAAACGTTTTAAAATTAAACGGAGAATACTAAGATTATTATTGAAACTGTATTTATTTCGATTTTTATTCATTGATTTGCATGTTTATTTCATTCGTTTCAACGATAGTAGAGCTTAATCGTTTACTTTATTCCGTCTCCCTCGAAATATTTAATGAATAATCAAACCATAACGGTTTATATTACATTATATTGTTATTAAATTACTATTACATCATTATTTCATTTTAAGCACATCACCATTACGTTATTATTGCATAATTGCATCATTATTACATTATTAGTAAATCATTATTACATAATTATTAATTATTACTACATCATTGTTGCATCCATATCACATCATTATTAGACTATTTACATTTTTTTATGTACGTCAAAACGAATAAGTCAAACAAAAAAGTTAAAATGAGTTATTCAAGTTACGATACATATCAAACTCGTGATGCATTCCGTTACTACCTATATCACTAATGACGTACTCTAATGAACATAAAATAACACATGGAACATCTTTAGTCGCTTTTCTATTTCATTAAAATTTGTGATCTCACTTCTAGTGTTACGTAATACTGAAACTATGATAAGAAACTTATATTGAAATCTATTGCTCGATGCTTTCTATAGTGTAACGAGAAAGGATAAAGTTAAAATGTTTAAGATAAAGTTATCTCAAAGGAAATCATCTTTGATCGTTGATGCACAGGCATAAAGGGATAAAATGCGAGAAGTTGTGAAAATGCAGACAAGTGCTGTGATGAGCAACATTCGGTAGGAGTTCGACCTAAATTTCCAGACGCGTCTGCACACCTTCAAACGCTTCGTTGGGAGACTTCCGTTAGATATTAGTTTTCAAGAAAAGCAGTCTGTCGAAGGATGAGCGAGTGGCGTTGAGAGTTGGTGCTGAATGCTCAGAAATCATGATCGAAAAGATTCAAATCCAGTCGATGCATCTTCCCTGAGATCATTGCTCCAGATTTTTGGACTTCTCTCTACTTGAATCGTCTCTTTCTTGAGATTTATTGTCGTTAATGGGATGGAGTTGTATAAGCAATTCATCAAGTTAGAGTACATTTTGTATAGAAATGTATTACGTAGATTTCTGCGAAAGAATGACGTAATAGATGCAGAATATTAGTGGTCGTGATAGCATTTTACATCAAAGCGAGAGACGTATATATGTAAGTGTATAAACGTTTATTTCAACAACGATATTTATTAATTGATTCAAATTTAATTGCACTAAATAATTTTAAATTTATTTCTTCAATCTTTTCAATAAAATACTAGCGAATTATCATCCGAAAAGTTAACAAGAGTCAAAAATATTTGCATGCATTATATTGTTTTTGCGTGTAATTGCTTGTTATGAATGTAGTGGAGCTTAATGCTTAGCATGCATCAGGAAAACGATAAGAAACGTAATGCATTCTTATCTTCCCTTTTTCACTATTTAGCTATGCTAATGGCTTATAAACCTAGTCGTGACCATCCATGACGGGCAAATATCTCTGCAAAAATCTACTTCCATAATAATATAAATGGTTTTAACAATTCGTGAAACCATTGTGTAAGAATGAAAACTCTGCATTATAATGATTAAAATTCTTCAAAATTTCTCCGTAATTTATTTGTATGGCATAGAAATCATCCGGTCATTTTTAATAGCATCTCTCTTTTTAATAATTCCATTTTAAAATTATTTCAGAGTTTCAGTATATTTTTCTTTGATATCATTTCTCCATTTAACTTAGATTCCATTTCCCTGTTTTTTATCCACGTCCATTCCTTTATCTCATTACGTCGGAAGAAGATAACGCACTCTAGTATGCACGCCCAGCAACTATCATTCTCAACTATGCATGCGCAAATATCGTACGCTAAATAAGAGCAAAACTTCCTCCGAATCATACGTACTTCTATGAAGTCTTACTTACGCTCCAATATGAACGTCTTTTCATTAAAAATATCCTTTTTACGATATACTTTTGGGATATCTATGTTATATGAATTAGAAGACTTCAAAGTATCATTCGAGGCTAAATAATACCCAAATCGTCGAAAAAATACTATTGTCTTTTTATTATTTATTTACGTTTATGCGCACAAACTCACGGAAGGGGTCTATTTACACCACAATAATTACGAGAGAATACGATTTTAGTTCGGATCATTTCTCTTTAATTGGTATTAATACAAGCCAAAAAGTATCCTTGAATTATCTGATAATCTTTTGAATTTTACACTTTCTCAACAGTTATAATTTGAGACCATGTGCTAAGATTCCCTTAATAGCTTTCCATTGAGACAAGTTACTCGCGAAAAGTAACTCTCATTACCTTTTTAAATGAAAGTCCCAAAAATGAATTCCTGAAGGAGGACGTCACCATTAGACTATTTAAACTCCTCATCACATCTTGTAAGATTGCTTCGGCGCAACCTGGAGGACAATAACCTCTCACGATCCCTAATGCATCTGCAATGCCATCGATATGACAGAGGTATTATGTTTGCCTCAAGCCATATTACATCAGTGCAATATTTGATAAATCTCTGATTTCGGATGAAGTTCTGTTCGTACTATGAAGTTTAGCTTATAGAGAATGAAATCGATTTTAATCTTGGTTCTTGTATATGAAGTAATATGTATAATTTTCTTCTTGAGGGAAGACTACTTATAACACGATATGTCACTCATATAGCTCTACTGTATATCACGAAGTATGACCTTAACGATGCTGAGTTAACGTGCCACAGCGCTATTGCGGTTAGCGTACCTTTCTTGAAAGCGGGGAAGACCTGGGTTCGAGTCCCAGTTATATCGCTATTTTTCATTATTTTCAACCTATTCGCAAGTACTATCGTGTAAAGTTTATTTGTGTATTATTAATGAATTAATATACTCTTCCTCATCGCTAAAATATATAGATTAAGTGAGATTTTTGGATTCACTTAAAACATAATTGAATGGTCTCATATTATTATTTTGCATTTATGACACAAGAAACCCTAACGCAATTTGTTACTAAGAATGACCGATTCAGTAATTCATGTGTCCCCTTCTCAAATAGTGTATATTTTTGCAATGTTTTATATTCATTTGGTTCTGTGTGCTTGGCAAACAGGAAGTATAAAAACCTCTGTTTTCTAATGAAATGTTTGCATAATTTATTTTCGTTTGACTCGATATATGTACTCTTTTTAATTAGATGTATGCTAATTAATTAGCCTCCAACGTAACTCTAGCGAATTGTGGTTGTCAAACGCTTCAAAAAAGGGGTCAGTAATTAAGCTATATCTGTTTAGATTCGATAATATATAATCGCATATAATTATGGATTCGACGCAAGTTTTTACAGTATCATTTGTTTAATCACTCCCTATTGAAAAATGCTGATTTCGTACTATAATTTTATGCTTCTCTTTATACAAGAACGTTCCAAACGTATATTCAAATATTTGTTTCATTATTCAAGCTATTGTAAGAACGAATTTAGACAACTTCTGAACTCTCAGAAAACATTTAAAACATTTTACACTCATTTGTAGAGTTCTCAGTCTTCATACCCTCCGTACAATTTAAATCCAGAATGCTAGGTTTAACTTAAGTTTTATTTTTTACTTAAGTTTTATTTAACTTTAAGTTTTAACTTAAGTTGTTTTATCATAAGTCAAATTTTTAGAGTTTAAATGCTTCATACCTTACGTAAAATTCAAATCCGGAATACTAAGTTTAACATTCAGTTGTTTTACCGTCAGTTGCATTTTTAGAGTTTAAATGCTTCGTAACTTACGTAAAATTCAAATCCGGAATGCGCAGTTTAACATTCACTTGTTTTACCGTCAGTTCCGATTCTTGGTGAGAGTGAATTACGCACTTCACTTTTCTTCTTGAGTATCCGTACGTTACCTCTAGCATTTCCGCCCGAATCCGAAATCCCTCTCTTTCCGATCCATCTATATCGAGAGTCTCTTTCGCTAGCGAAAGGCGGATCTGTTCTCGGAGGAGGTGCTGACGTGGGCTAGAGACAAATGGAATCGCCAGACGCCCCCTCTAACAACAGACTCACAAAAGAACCCCCCCATTCTACTGATCTTACGCCTTATCGTTCGCAAGTACAGACGCTCCTAATCTACCGCACAACGGGTTACAATACTGTTATTTGGATTTTTTTATTGGTGCGAGAGTTGAATATCGATGGCATAGGGGCTCCGGCCGGAGAAGGGTTGGGCGCACACACGACTCGAAATTTTGGCAATAACGCGTCTCACATGCGTAATTTCGGTCCCGCATGACTACCCAAACCGTCATTCCTTTGAAACAGTGGCGTTACTGAAGTTACAAAATTTCGCTACCTATTAATGCTTTGATGGACCATTTTTTGGGCAAAGAACGGCTCGACATGCGGTTTTCAAGATTGGATAATAACGCTTAAGATGCTCGATTGAATTTTCTAGAGCGATTATGTTACACGTATAGTGTAATAATTCGCGTTTATTGAATGCGTATCATAAAATGTGTTTTTTTATAGTTGCTACCACTAAAGTGCTATTTTTGAGAAGAAATTGGAGTATTTTGTTAGAGTTGGGCCAAACCATTCCTCAGGTTTTATACGCCTCCGTTCTTGTGGGCGTTTTTCTAATGTTTTTTCCCCCCTAAGCTCTAAATTAGGTTTTATTGAATACGTAAACGTATTTTTCTAACACTTTTTTTGGGTCCCATAAAATCTTTTCTTTTAAATAACCTTATGGTGTTAGGATTAGATATGTAGATAAGACTATTACTATACCATAGTATAGTATTAATCATGACCTAAAGTCCCCTTTTATTTTTATTATTTTGATTATAAACTGGAGATTATTCTGTGATATAATACCGATAACTACTGGTGGTAGATAATGACTATTTAATGTTGTTATTTGGCAAGGTTATCGTCATTGTTAGGATCCAAAATTATTATATTCGGATTTGGAATAGGTTATAGCAATGTTTGAGCTGTTCTCTTTGTAACATAACGGAAAATATAAAAGATATGAAACATTATACGATCGTTTCTTTAGAAAGACATTTAAATCTTACACAAACATAAATACAGTCAGATTTTTATACTTATACCTATAAGTATCTAAGCATATTATGAAAGCAAAGGTACCTCAGAAATATTTTTCGGGAAAGGAAAATTGAAACTTATGAACAATAATGCAATAATTCTTGTAAAATATTATTACCGATTCCGTTACTTTTGGAATGCTTTTTGCAAGTGTACACAGATCAATGGTTTGAGATAATACCAAAAACAACGCCAACTTTCTTTTATCTGAATTAAAGACTATAACGTATAAACTTAAGGGCACTTAATTTTTTATGGCACCATTTAGATTTCTCTAGAATATCTCTTTTATTTGTTCGAAAATCCCTCGCGATGACAAATAAAATCATTTATTAGAGCCGTTGGAAAGTATTGATCCAGATTCAGAAATGTAATTATTATTTAACTAATTAACTAAGGTATAGAATCAGCGCCGCAATAATTAAACGGATAAATATTTAATTAGGTTTGGAGTAAAACAATAAATATTTAGTAACATTTCATAAAGCTGTATCATAATAAGTCGGTGATAATATATATATTTTATAAGCTTATGGATATTATACGAATATTATAGGAAATAAGAAAATTATTTAAGCTTCATTTGCATTTAAAAGTTCAAACTAATTAATGAAAAATATTTAAATATATTACGTTAATACATTTACGTATATATACATCTCTTAACGTCTTAACAATATCATTTAATTTTCAAATATTTTAAAATTAACGACATATAATACTTATGAAACTTAAATCAATGATACGTGGATCGTTGATAAGATTACGAAGAAATGCTGATGATTTTTAAACTGAAAATTTGATGAGTGTTGTCATGGTGAATAATAGCATAAAATTGACTCACTGCGATAATCTTTACTGATTTATTTCGTGTCCATTTGTTCGACCATGAAGCTAAAACGACTCTCTCTTTTTCTTACGGATATTGAACACCCTTCGACGGCCGCTATGAATTGTGGGATCGCTTACGGTTAATTTCCATCGCCACCGAGAGGAAGCTCTGATAAGGGCAAATCGGTAGAGCATTATCGGACTCAAAAAGAGGGCGTATTATCAGCTTTCCCGGAGAAGCAGAGGCAGATGCAACTGCGAGAGAGAGCGGGTTAAGGGCAGAAGGAGCTTTTCTCTGATCGCAGAAGCGGGTCTGCCGGAATTATAGGCCCACAAAAAACTGTCTTATGCTATTCTCTCGGACGCGATTTGGGATTCTACGACGCTTACTTTCGCCGCTTTGAGTCATAGTGTTATAGTTTCCAACTTGTTTACGAGTTCCTAACCCATAGCAACATTGTAATGGGGTATTCAATAGGGTGGGAGTTAGAATTTCGTTTTTCATTTGTCGAATGCTCGCTTATCTGCATTACTGAATAGCTGGTATAAATGTTTTAGACAAGGTGACTAATTCGTAAGTCCTAAAATTGAAGTTTTATAATCATCCAAATTATTTACTTATTATTATATGATCGTGAATATTTATTTAATTATATACTTTTATGAAGACGAACGATTTTTACTGATAAAGACGAGATTAAAAACCTCTGACTGTACTTATACGTACAAAATTCGAAGTATTTTTGAAGAAAATTGGCGATGGAATCCAATTTAATCCTATTCTATTGAACTTAAAAAGTTGTTTTCTGGTATTATACTACTTTAACTCCTGAAAGAGACGGTTGTTGATGGTTATATAATTAGAGGAGAAAATTATGTAATGCCTTGCATGTTCAAGGTATAGTTATCATTTTCAAGTCTTAAAGAATATGACTAGGAACTTATTGGAGTATAAAATTAAAAAGTAATCAGTCTTACGTAAGGATAAATAGCCCTACATATTTATCAGTCGAAGATTAAACAGTCAATTAGTATCATTGTTTACAGAAAATTGGAATAAGATAAGTCTACCCAAGTGGTAGGGTCAATATTGATAAGCAACAATACAAATGACGATGATTGTTTTCATTAGAAGCCACTAATTAATCAATTAAAACGCAGTTTCAATTTAATAATTAATAATTCAATTAATCAAAAGTTAAAGGTTTTTCCAATTTTTGACGATACGTAATTACTAGAACTTATGGTAGAAAATAGTATACTCAGGTTTTGATAAATCATTTGCATATATTGATAATTGATATTTGACGTTTTATTGATACACTCTTCGTTCAGATTTTGTACAAATTCATTTCTTCTTTGTGACTTTCCATCAACACTGTATAATATTTGGGAAACCTAAACTCAAATGTGCTTTTTCTCATTTCTTCTGACTACCGATTCAAATCTTCTGATGTTCAATAGTTGTCCTTTCTGAAGGAGATATATTATTACTATATTATTTATTATTACCTATGCATATGTTTATATAATATAAAATTTACGTTTGGGATAGCCATAATCGTATAACCGAAAAAAGGTATTGAAAATCTAAGGTGAAAGTTTCTAGAGAATTGCAATGAGGAAATATTGGATAGAGGGAGCGGATTTGGTTATCCGAGTCGATGGTGACAGAAAATTCTACCCGCAAACACCTCCCTCGGTCCAAGAGCTGCGTTATATTGGTTTCCGACTCATAAAAACGTTTGCAATAAACAGCGGTATGTGGTAGAAACGAAATTTAGGGGGAAAGGGGGATATTTTGGCGAACAATCGAATCAAAACACGTCAAGGAAAATTTCTCCGGTGTACGAAAACTATAGAAAGTGTTAGTGCTTTTTCAATTCCAAAATTTTATTTCCTCCCTTTTTATCGGGGAATGAATTCTTTTTGAAAAAGACCTTTTGGATTCCAGTAGATCGATTGTCCTAAATCATACTTTTTGACATAGTTCCCGCACTTGATATCGCGGTATGAATGTTTACTCTTCTCGTGGTCCCATAATCCAGGAATTTTGAGCTCAAAATGTACGATATCTGTTGTGAGAGAGAGAAAAATGGCAGTCGAGCGGGGGCGGACTACGTACGCGCATAAGGTTTGATAAAAAAAAACTTGATCCCATAATCTTCATCCACGTATTTTTCCGTCTCTTTTATTTATTACGTATCAACGTACAGCGAAAGGCAATTTTCCAGATGAAAATCGACTATAGACCAGCCAAGCAACTGTTTGTAAAGGGGAAATTCGTACTGTAGTCTCCGACTAGATGCTCAAACGTAAGACTCGAACCAAAGACATTGATAAGAGATTCCTAAACATAACCTTGATCTAATAATATTATATTAATCACTAGCTCAATCAATTATAACAATGATATACAAACAAAGTCTAAGGGTTTAAAGTATTGACTTACTTACCACACCATTCAGTGGAAAGATCAGCCGTTGTGTATCGGTGATAATAGTATTAAGGTAGATAAAAAGTTCAATCTATTTAAATGGTTTCATAAGCCTCGTATTGACCTCGTGTAATTGGAAGTATCTATAATGGAAGAATTGTACAAGAATCTTAACTTTCCGCATTTATATCTCTTAATTACTCCTTAAAGCTATTGTAAACTAACGTTCTTCAATCACAACATGGGATTTGAAAGAGTTTATAAAAGTTAATAAGATTAAGGAATTTGAGGAACGAAAAACAGGTGTAAAATCTACGTTAATGAGCGATATATGCACAAGGCTTAACAATCATAGCTTCTGAACCTTTGTAAATGAATTTTTGTTTGTAATAATAAATATATAGAGAAAGATTTGCTAAAAATCATGCCATCAAGAAAATGAAACAGAAAATTGCATTTTATAGCGATTTTATTAACTAGAGGCAGTGATTTATAAAAAAGAACATTTTGCGCTCATTCAAATTCTAATTCGTGCATGATATTGCTCTTAAAAGTTCGTTTCTCACTTCACGGGTTTTGTGTCGTAAAATCGCTTTGCATCTGTCATTACTGTGATTTACGCGTCCGGGGTTTGCATCGGGAGAATTGACAAAAGACGATCGTTCGACCTAATTTAATTGCTAGTATCTCTCGCGGTCCCCGTTCAGTCATAAGCGATGAATTACAGCTTCCGTATCGATTGTCGATGGACAAAAGGTAGCACCCGAGAGACAATGTCCCCGTGTAAAGAATACCTGGAAACGTTTCATTTGTGTAGAATGGCGACAATAGAACTAGGTCAAAACGTTTCGTCCCATATCCGCTAGTAAATCGGAATATTTTAATTTAATGAAGGTACCCATATCTTATTTGCTTCGCTGCAGCTACTCTATTGATTCATCAAGTTTTGAATACAATAACTGTCATTCAAACAATGAAATATGATTAATTAACACTTGAACTAAAACAACTCTAATTATTTTATTGTTGTTTTGTGAGTGATAATACGTATATTTTTCATTACTCGATTACTTAATTACCAAAACGCGTCATTTCCGCTTACTAACGTATAATCAATTAGAAGAGCTATCCGTATCGAATAATGGTCAACAATCAGTGGGAATATTTTGACAATTACAGAGTGATAACTACGACCCTAATAAATGAGTTAAAACCTGGTTTCTTTATCTACAACAGGAAGAATTGAGAAGTTGTCTCAAGATTATTTTGTTTCTAGTTTTCATACGTCATTCTATAATCACCGTAAAGATATGACTTCAAAATGCACTACTTATCTATCGTGATACTTTTCAGGAAATATAACAGCGTTATGTAAAATTTTCTGAAATCTACGTTTTTAACGAATTGTGTTGCCTTCCGCTTGAAGACCTAAAATCATTTGTAAAATAGCTATTCACAAGTCAATCAAAAGATTGACCTCATCAGCAACTTTTGTGATGGTCATTTGGTCAATGTCCTTAATCCATTTCATCATTCTCTCCATATAATTAAACAATATCCTACGCCCAGTGATTTCTTGGGCATTAGCAGTCTTCAGTATCTACACTGGCCTCGTATACCACTAAATGTTCTTCTCATGCATTGAATACTCGCTCATGGAGATATTTAACGATTAATATTGGAATAAAGACGTAATTGAGAGTGTTGTAGAGGTCGGCTTTACTGCCTGGAAAGTGGAAAGAAAAGGAAAGACCTGGGTTCGAGTTCCGATTGTTATTGTTCTTAACAGTTCTTGTATTTTCGTGTGTGAATGATTCACGTGTATTATTATATAAATACAACCTGACCCATATGGTATTCTGATATTTATATAACGTTTATGATCGTTTGAGGCTAGTGACTAGGCCAATTACAGGAGTTTCTTTGTGTATCGTAGGAATAACCCATGACGTTCAAAGTATCATTTATTATATTATTATTTCATGAAATAAATTTAAATTATTTGAACACAGTTTACTTATTTATAATACAATACCGCCGCAGTTGGACGTGTCGTCAGGTAGCTACGTTTAATAACAGCACTTAACAGAACTATTACACACAATATTACTTACTTGTACATATAGAAAAATAAAAATTTGTTATGTAACTACCCATCCATTTAGTTTGCAAACTTATCAAAATTTAAGTTACTACTCTTTTACAGTATAACTACCACAAAAATCACTTATACTCCGCTAAAAACATCACAACCACTTCATAACACTACTAAAACAACAGTCAATACCATTCGCGAAAAAAGCTCGTTTTAAACCTTCCGTTCTCCAATCCTTGACGTGAGTTTTCACTTCAAAGAAGCAATCTGGAACAACCTTTCCCGACCGAAAACACGCACCTTCCTAAAATGCGACAGATTGGGAAAATGGCATTCTGGGAAGGCATCCTAATTAGACGTCGTACCTTTCTTCCTACCTTTGGTCGATTGCTCTTTTTTGCTGCTCCCGCCATGACGTTCCGTTTAGCGAGTGTATCGCGTTGTTTGCATGTTCTCGCAACGGTATTTGCGTGGCACTCAAAAGGGTTCAAATGAAGTGGAGAGATGGTTTACCTTGTGCGAGGAGGGAAAGCCCCTCAGGCGGATCGACACCCTTAAACAGCAGTGCTGTAGGAAGAGATAAGGAGGTCGCTGGACGGAAAATTAGGTTGATGTCCCTCATCGGAGATCAAGGATTGAAAAGTCCCTGTGTTGCTTGCTGATAATCGATCACGATCAGAAGTAGAGCGACCCGTTTTATAATTCGACATCAAAGCATTTGTCTCCTGTTAATATATAAGAACCTTTTTTTCTTAAAGGGAAGATTTATGCTCAATTTCACGGTATATTATGCCATTAAATCGGGTCATTTTGTGGATGAAGTTAATCTAGGACGAGAGGACGGACGGCTCGTTGGATCAAAGGAGACTGTTATCAGTGTTTCTCAGACTTTTTTTGGGTTCTGATACCCGGATTCATTGTATATAATCTTCAATGAGGCTCTTTAATAAATGGAAATACCTTCCACTTCCTCGTAGATTTGTTTCAAAAGGGATCGAGAGATTATCCTGAATTAAAACGATGCGTTATTCAGTAATCGTTATTTTAATTTTCTTTTTCGTTTACAATAACCGTGAAGGCTCTTATATTTCTTCCACCCGAGTAAGAAATCAGAACAATGTGATTGAATTAGGGACAGATAAAATTACTTAGTTCGACGATTTTATTTAGCTCAATTGGAAGGTTGGACATGAGTGAAAAATACCGACATGACTTGGACTCGAACCCAGGTCCCCCACTTTATGTATTCATTAAGGTGTACAATAGCGGTAGGATATACGAGAATATAATATAATATACGTATGGTTGAAGATATAATTGAAAATATTTTAGAATGTGTATTGTTAATATTTTCAACACAATGTTAATGAATGGGAATTTAAACACGCTGTTTACAACAAAGATATTTACTTCTTTTTTTAACTATAGACATTCTATCTACAACAGGAATATTTACTCGTTTCTTATGTTAAGTGTCTCTTTTTCAACTGAATATTTCGACGAGAAAGTGAAAAGTGGATAGTAACTATATTTAAGAAATTTCTCGCGTGTTAGAGTGATCGTTATTTCGTAATCTTTGCTGAACACTGCGGCTTTACCTTAATATATTTTGTAAAGGTGTATAATGGCTTGATGGTTAGTTGAATGAAGGATTACAGAGTGAGGAGAGACCTGGGTTCGAGTCCTAGTCATATGGCCAATTTTTATGTCTGTTTAACCTAGTAAAACCTAATACTCAATTTTGATACGGAGATCTTGTCTAAACTCTATCTACATTAGTTTCGTAAGCAAAGAGAGAGAGTACAAATAATAATTTGATGTTTTGTTTTAAAATATTTCAGTAATTTGCATAAAATATGTAAACAGAAATAGTCCTCAGCATTCATCTCCTAGAAGTACTATTCTGAGTAGTTTTGCCAGTTTACCTCGTCTCCCCGAATCGCGATACATTTTTCATTCGCAACTGACGGAAATAAGATTGGAGAATCGACTGGAAATGATAATATTGATGCTCTATTTTCGCTTGAGATTTCTTGACCCTATTTCCTCCAGATTACTGATGGAGATGAAAAACAGACTGCGAAAAGCGCACGGGTTTTTACCCTCGCTCTCCTTTTTTTCGCGATTTGGTGCAATTCTTGTCGGTCACGACGGAATGCACTCTATCGTAGTAAGTTCTCCGTATTGATTAATCGGTCATAAAAATGTAATGGCGATTTGCAATAAAGCATAACTTTGCCATCATGAAATAAGAGGTACTCTTTGGACCATTTGAACTTGTTACAAAAGCATATTGAAGATTAAGTTACGCCTTGTTTTAAAATATCTCGTATGATAGGGAGAGTTATTGAAGAAGATTGCGATGTTTTTCAGCAATTTTCTCTTGGTATATTTCTGTGTTTAAGTTAATTTACTCTGAAATTCATCTTCATATTCGACTTAATTAATTTCGATTTTACGAGTCCGCATTTGAAAATTAACCCCTTATCCTAAGGGAATGGGAAACATTAAATCATTCCAATAGTTATTGCAATTGTTGCGGATGATTCAACTCTATTTAACGTCAGCAATATTTATATTTTAAATTATTCATGTATTTATTTACTTTGCTTAGGGAAATGCACCTTGTAGTTCACATCTTAAATGCAAAAAATGTATATAAAATACCTTAATGCATTCTTTTGCAAGAAGAAAAATAATTAGAGCTTTTCCAAGGAAATAAATCTAAAAAGTCAACGCATACAGATTCTCAACAATGAATCGTTAACAAAAATCACAAACAACAGAAACACCATTGTTACCAAATAATGCCAATAACGAAAACCTTTGTCACAAATGAGTTTCCATTCCCTTGATAAACCCGTAGCCCATGTAAGTGAAAGTTATAGAAATTCGGTGACATTCGATGAGAAACGCCGTAGTCTTCAAGTTACTCACAAAGCCAAAGCCTTCGTACAGTATTACTCATCCTTAAGCAGCTGTTACTTAAATTTATCGTCAATATTAGCTTTCGCACTCGTACGACGTAAATATGTTTAAATTTGTCTTTTCTCGCGGTCATATTTGCATAACTCGAATCAACTCGTTACTCGCGGGGAATTCTCCAGGTTTCTTTTTAAAGATTTGCGTCAGACATTTTCTACCTTTTGAGCTCGTATTTATAAAAAACTTTTGCGTCTAAAAATTGAGGTTAGGTAATATAGAAGATAATTCTAACTTGAATTTCCTTTCCCATCTTCGATTTCAATTTTATTTCCCCCCTTCAGTTACGTTTTCCAGTATTAAATACAGATATGGAATGCATTAAATAAGAGTATACCGAGGAATATACGTATGTGAAAAGTCTGACAAAACTGGGACTCGAACCCGGTTCTACCAATTTCCTCGAATGCGTGGATTATACCCCTTAAATGGTATATCAATGTTCTTATAAGATAACTCAATAGTTATAGAGTATCGAACCAGAGCTTCCGGGTTCGATTACCAATTCTATCAGACTTTTATCACGTACCTTAATACCCGAGTTCTTAACAGCATAATTTTTCACGTAGAGACATCCTTTTACCTTTAACTCGTAATATGTGAGTATGGGGATGCCCTTATCCCATTAACTCTCAATCAAAGTGGAAGAAACGGCAATAAAATGATTCTTTCTTCACCCGCTTTCTCTGGAGAAGGCGCTGGTGAGCTTTTTAGCATCTTATTCGCATTCCAACGTCTCGTATCGAGGTTGTCATTTCACTGATCGAGGCGAACCACTCAACCGTTTTGTAAGCGGTATTTCTGAAATTGCATCCACAATTGCTGTGTGTTTATCCTAGAATTTTCCCATCCGCTTTCTTGTGGTAGAAGATGCCGCCAATAGCTCTTTGGGATAATATGATAGCCCTTGAAGATTACCTACTTGCTAGATCCTAAGTTTGGTCCATTCTTACGGATAACAGCATTGAGGTAGATTATCGCTGCACGACCAGTATGTGCTATTTGAATACATGGGATAAGCGAGGGTCCTGGGTTCGAGTCCCGGTTATTTCGAAATTTTCCCTTCTATTTTACCTAGTACTCGAGGGTAAATTTTTATCTACGTAGTCAATGAAATTTTCAGCTTTTAATGGCCTAAATGTTCCAGCGATAAACGCATAGTCTTTCAAATTATTATTACGTAAGTCCTTGGGGTAACTAAGATGTGGCCACACATTTTTATAGTATAACCACAAATTATATTAATTTCATTTTTTTAAATTTCGTAAGTACCGATAGTTGCTGTGATTGTTCTTCCAGATAAATTCATGGCTGAAACAATCTTGCCCCGAACTTAAAATTAAAAGTTCATATCATGCAGCTATATATAACGGATTTTTTCTCCAGATTATGAGGCTCTCATGACTGGAGAAAATGAAAAAGAAAACTTTTTCTGAGAAAAGAATGAGATTTTTTCTTAGCTTATGCGCTGAGTTTTTTTTGTGCCTCATTTTCTTAACGAATGTTTCTAATCCAGAACTTTGAGAAAGTTGGAATTTGAGTGTTCCCTCCGGATAAACCACCTCAATCCTTTACAGGATGTTAACTAGATCGCTCTGCGTTGTAGGTATATGAATATCTGGCTAGCCGCCTGTGGCAGAGCGCGTGAATATATGTTCCTACTAGATGTTTTCTTGCTGATTTTGTGGATGTTAGTTGTATACGTAAATATGATTTGAGCCAAATTTTTAACAACTTCATACTAATCAACCATCAAAAAAATATCACTGATATTCATAGTTGTTAAAATTAGTAATTTTGTAACTTTGTTAATCATGCATATGGATATATATCGCAATATACAGATATACATCGTGATATATTAATATGAATCGTGTTTATAGGTCATAGGTCATGGAAAGATTTTGCGTAAAACACAAATAACTGCCCTCAGCGGTGAACCGCGCTAATTATTCTAAAGCTTGATACATTCATAAAAAAGGAAATTCGTATCAAAAGGAATACAGGATTTGAATTTTATGCAAATGTTTATAATGTCATAATTTGAACTCTTCCCTCCTCTCGTTCAACTGCGGTTGTCCACGTCGTATTATAATAAAGTGATATTTCCGTCACACTCAGTTCTTCGATGAATATTCAGCATTTAAAGCATTGAGAGACAAATGTTAATGGATTCTACGGTTTTTATTAACAGAACTGACTATTTATCACGTAATTCTGAATAACGAAAGGGATTTGAGTTTGTTGTACTGTGAATAAATATAGAAAATTATAAATAGTATTCGTAAAAACGTATTTAAAAATAAATAGCACTCCATAAAGTTTAATGAGTTTGTAAATTTTACTGGGGAATTTGCTAAGTTGGTAATAATGCTTAAATCTTCAATCGGAAAGTTAAATAGATAAGTAATATTTCTCTAATATCCTCCATATTAGGGGTGGTCAAGCTCCTTGATAGTTCGAGCCATTTTTCAAAATTTGATATTTAATGCGAGTTGCAATTAAATATGTATTAAAAAGGTATGCAAATATGGTGTTTAAAAAATTGCATAAATTATATTTATTGAAAAACTTAAATAAAAGCACAAAGTATGTTTATTGAATTAAAATATTTAAAATCAAACATTTATTTAATTCTTTTGATGACTCTTTTGATAGTTTTATTACTAAGTAACTTATCATTTAAACATGAATTTCAATTTCCAAAATTCACTCTCTTTAAGAAATTAGGCCCTGCTTTCAGAGTTAGTGCGAAAATTTTATCTACGTCTTTTCTAGCAATTTCTTCTCGCTAGACATTCTTTTCTATCATAATCTATAATTTATTTTTCGTCTATAACCACTCTTCGCTTCATTTCACTTCTCAAATGTAATTGATTATCCATTAAAGGGCACTTTCATGGGACTCTCTCTTGCGTGGAAGATAATGCAAACTTTATGGAGGTGTGAAGGGATAGGAAAGGAAAAGTTTCGAAGAAAATAAAGAAAAAATTCGGAAAAGTTTTAGAAAACAAAAGAGGCTGCGGGGCTGATGGAAATTTAGATTAGCCGTTTTACCGATGCGGCTTTCAATGGAGGAGAAGGAATTACGTTTTGATGGAGTTAAAGAGACCAAGGAATGGTAAGATTCCGTCTCTAAGAGGCACTTTAGATAGTAACGCGACTCTGCGGTAATTGATTTCCAATTTTATACGTACTTTTCACCTCGATAGTCTTCGAGGAAAGTTTCATTCCCTGTTTTATTACCCTATTAGATTTCAAATCCAATTTTAGAAATGTATTCACCATATGCTCACAGTACGATTCTCATACCCTGCAAACAAGTATTTTTAAAAATTAAATTTTAACGTTGAGTTAGAAATAGAATAATATCTTTTTGACGTTTAAGAATTGCATTCACCATATGCTCGCAATATGATTTTCATACCCTGCAAACACTTGTTCTTTTGAACTAAATTTTCATGTTGAAATAGAAATATAATAATAATATTTCACATGTAATATATTTTTCTATAAACAAAATAAAGACTTTCTCTTGAAACGCAGTAAGAGAGTTTGAACATGTATATCCAAGCACGCAAACACATAGATTATACGTATCTTTGTCGTATTCATAGTACTTCTGTTCCAAACAAACGTCATAAGCGTTTCGCTCGAGTGGACTGGAGGAATTCGAAATAGAAGAAACTCTATAGTTGGCGTGCTCCGCGTGCATTGGAGCTAAAACAGAGAGAACGTTTACTTGTAGGAAACGTGATGCAACGAGGGAGACTCAAAATCGCAGAACATTATGGGGATACCTGGTACACTTCTCCCACTCTTTTAAGTTTTCGTTCTCTCGGTTCACTTCCATGCCTGGCTATACTCTCGAGGTTTTATACGCGGATTCCAACGCGAAACTAAGGCACGGATTTTTCTGGATCCACCTATTTGCTTTCCAAGGAAAGTCAAAGCTTAAAAAAGAGAAAGTAGTAAATAGAAGAAATAACCCGTGAAGTTTAGGAAAGAGCACGAGAAAGCACAGAATGCCTAAAGGAAAATGGAAGTATTTAATTTTTCAACAAAACTAAATACGTCTACTCAACCAGAACTGTTGGAAAACGATTAAATTGAAGACATAGACTTAAAGGCACAACGTGCCTAAAACTGATCGATATATTCGAAAAGATGAAGGAAGTTTTGGAAGGATAGGATTAGTTTGATTATATATATTTACATATAATCATCTCTTAAGAAATAAGGTTGTGACAACGAATGACGTCCTGAAGGCAACAGGTTATATTTGAGCATTAAATGTTTTCATCTGATTCTCATCTTTATTCTGGGTACTGTAAAATTATTGACATTGAATGAACAGCCTGGTATATATTAATAGAGAGAAATTTAGAGATTACTTGCTTCGTAGACATATCTTTTCATCACTTCCGTATTTGAAACCTCGCTTTACATACTGAGGACTTAACTTTTTTCTATGAGCTAGTCGTGAACACAAAATTAAGTGAAAATCACCACGTAACAGGGACTCGAACCCAAGTTCAAATAACGAAGTCTAACTAACTTGAACCCACTTTCCGGTCAAGAATGCTGACCACTAAACATTACGCCTCATGAAGATGTAGCGGTTAGCATACCTGCCCGACAACCTGGACCCGGGTTCGAGTCCAAGGAATCTCGCAATGTTTCATTTCCGTTTAACCCTGTACCAACGGAGCACTTTATTTTATTCGAAGGTCGACCAAACCGTTTGGCGTGTACTTGAAATAATCACCGCCATAAATAAACGCGAAAATCTGTTGCTCTCAAGCGCATTCTGATTCCTCTATTCTCGGCAATGAACTAGGCATCGGTCGTTATCCTTTTACGGCGTTAAGGCCGTCCTCCTGAGGGCGTATAAACAGAGGCCGATCGACGACTGTGGTAGTTGGCCGAGTGCCAGGATCATTACGGCCGAACAGACGCACAGCGTTTGGCTTTGAAGAAGGATCTCTGATACGTAGATCCTCTTAATTGTATCCTTAGCGTTTAAGAGTCTGAATCCCTAATGAGAAAAGGTTAGTTGGTTGATCAAATTTGGTCCGAATTTACGACAGATCCCGTACGAGGGAAGGGATGGGAACGAATCCATCTTTGGCAGTAAGATTCTAATGTAACCGGAGCGTAGCATTCGGCACAACCATCTTTGTCAGCTGATGAGAGATAGAGAGGCAACTAGATGAAACTAATTGCTTCGTGGTGCATTGGGAAACAGCTAAATTAATTCATTCTGTCAAGGCTAAAATATGTTGACTCTATAATAGGTTAGAAAAGTGGCTAACAAAATTACAAATTCGATCCTTTAATGACATGCAATCAATTAATCTTGGGTATCGAGTGTATCATTAATCAGCAGAATGATTGGATACGACTGAATTTTCTTTCTATTGTTGTGGTGACGGTTGTTAAGTTAACAAGCGGAATCAATAAATTACCTACAACAAAGCCCATCGATTGTCATATAAATATTCTTTACCTTCATTAACAGATGACTAACCGATTTATGAATCATCGTAATTAAATAATTACTGTCCAAATGAATAGTATAAAATAAAAACAATGAAGAGGGATTTCGGAATTAATCATTCTAATTTCAAAATTACAACTAGACAATTTTGTCAACACATTAAAGATGTTTATTATATAGGAACACAATGTGAAAAGGAAGAATAATGTTCTACTATAAATTTGTCTGACTCCCAAAACTCTCCGCTGATAACTAGGAAATGCTCTCGGGAGATATTAAAAAAGGGGAGAGTAGACTTTCCTATCTTTCCACACATGCTTTCAGATTAAAATCAGCCGAATTTCTATGTAAATACGAGTGAGTTACAGTAAGGGAAAGTAAAAGAGTTTAGTACGACTTATGTATATTTTTTCGCAGTTGGTACCCATGACGTCTATGGTGATTTCTTAAGGTTAAAGTAAGCCATTGTACAACTCTGTGAAGAAGTAAAATTTACAGTATTATCCTTCGTAAACATGGGTGTATTTATCACTGAACTAATTAATCTTATACTCAATTAACGTAATAATATTTTTAGATGCTATAAACTAGCAATAATACTATACCTGCCTATCTGTTATGAGTATCCAAATCATATACCATTTTGAAATACTCTAGTTAAATTAACTGTTTCATCAGAATTAAAATTGTCCAGCATACATTTGTCGTCTACTTATGATATTAGAATACTCTTTAAATTTTCTTTTATATTATTAATGTGCATTTAGAATAAAATAGCGTAGCAGAAAACGCTACCTTGTGGAACACCTTTTTATAAAAATTCAATAAAGACTTGGATTTTGTTATTTATCTGTTTGTCAGTTGCGTAAAATATAAATTTTAAAAGTACTTTTGGACAAGGTTTTCTGTATAACTTTCTACTAAAACTAAAAATATGACATCTGTACTACAGTATTCGTTTCCAACCCGCATTATACTACGGTACAGGAGTTTTGACTTAATCTTACAGGAACAGATATGCCCCTTCACGGAAATAGTATTGACTGATGGCATAATTATAGCCGAGAAAACGTATTAAATAACTAAAGATTACGTGACCTAGAATTTCCCTAATAATCGATGACAGTTAATCCGTTAGGAAATATTTCGGTTCAGCCGTAGGTTCCTTTTTTCGGCACACGAGTGACAAAGGTGAGACAAAAACACGGATGTCATCGACAGACAAAACCAGGAGTGCTTTAGTAAGCTCATTAGCAAGCGTAGATATCATCAAGACAGGTTTACCTTCTGGAGCGGGAGATTTTTTTTCTGAATGACGAACGGTAGTAAAAGATTTTCAATACCATTAAAAAAAACCTTTTACTACCACCCATGTAGAATTCCAGCTTACTAATTTACTATAAAAACCTTGTGGATTAAAAAAAAACTATTGTCATTTGATACGAACCTCTCTTTTAAATGCCGATGAAAAACACTCGCTATTAAAAACGTAGATAGATGTAGATTCTTTTATCATCGACGATGTATACAACGACGGATAGCTTTCATCTTATTTTGCTACCGTTTGACGAAAATTAATGGGGATTATTATTTAGTGATTTACGTTGCATATAATTAACAGGATATCATTTAGCTCGTCTTTTGTTTGGTGCTATTTAGTCTGTCATTCAGTTCCACACTAGCCTACGAATCGGCTGACGTAATCCATCGCCAGCACGTGGAAACCTACTATTGAACCGTCAAAATATTGTTAAATGAGTTTGGTTCCTTAAGGAAGACCCATGACAAAGACAGGAGACAACCTATAATTAAAGAATAGGCTGTGAATCGGGTTGAAAAAAATAGATTACTATAATTTCACTGAGAATTTTTATACGATGGATGTTTTGCACGCACTTCTCACGAATTCTCCATATACGGCCACACATCTCGGGTGAAAATCTTCGGTGAAATCTCGTCAGGAAGACGCGGGACGAGGAAGTCTCTTCTGCCTCTATTCCTGTCTTCAGTAACCTTTTAGATCAAAACAGAGTTACGTTAATGGAGAGAGGCACGATAAGGCATCTTTAACGGAAATGACACCGAAAACAGACTGGAACAAACATCATTCTCCACTCCCTCTTAACTTGCGAAAGCATTTATTCGTTCAAGGACGAAAAGTTTTGGATCGCACTATGGAAGTGAGGGATGGTCGGGAGAGTGTCATCGGACGCGATCGTAAGTTGTTCTGGGGATAAATAAAAGGGGATGTTTTATATGTTATTGTATAGGAGTTTGAAAAATAGTGTATAACATAAACGGTTGTTGTTAGTTTCCATTAGCAAAGTTCGTTGTCAACAAAAGTTATGGAGATAAGTTCTGGAACAGAAATTTTTACATTATAATTAAATCAACATTTGGGTAAAATAAGATAACACTTAAGGAACAAAAAATAGTTGACATTACGATTGTCAGGAAACTTCATAGGACCAAGATGGGGTACCTGGGTTCGAGTCCCAGTTATGTTTTTATATTTCACTTTCACACACTGACCTTTTTTCAACATCTTTCGTAAAGAATTTTTACGATGTAATTGTAATTGTTAGTGGGTGCTTATTTAGTACGCATAATTTGGTTTAAAGGAATTAAGAGTTTGGAATAATAAGGTAACTTGCTCAAAATGATTATAGCATGTAATTTTTTGGAAATACAGTCTAACGTCTAATTAAGGCCTTTATTAAACCGAAAGGAATAAATAATAGAGATCGAAACTAGAAAGAACGAAGTTTTAAAAAATTGACGAACGTTATCTGAGAACGGTACGCGAAAATAATTGGTTAAGGATGTACGTTTGACATTCATGGACCATAAGCCTCAATCGTCGTCAAGAAGGTATCTTTAGAGACGTATTTATATTTTTCTTTTATGCTCATATTTATATATGCATATTCTTTCGCAAATTTTACGTGGAATATTTTGTGAAAGAAAAGTCATTTCGGAAGCACAAAAATTAACCATAAAACATTACATCATTAATATTCTATATGTATACATAATATTCAACTCTTGATTCTTAAATTTACAGCCCCACCTTCGCTCCATGTTACTTGGCTTCCTTAGCAACGCGCAGCGTATCTTTTCTCATCGCGCTTACTCATGATTAAATTCCGGGATAAACAATCATCACCAGTCCATCTGCAAAAACCGATGAGTGATACGTCACCGGGCCCAATTTTCTTCATCTCTCCCGCAGCAGACGTTGGCTATCCCCTTCTGGGCATCCTTAGGGGACGGAATCCACCACATCTCATTTCCTCTCTATCATTCTCATAATCCATCTTGATCCAACCCTCTTCAATTTTCTCCATTACCCCTTGAACCTCTGACACTCGTTCGAATCCCAATTTCGGATGATTTTCCTCGTTCCGTCATTATAGTAGTATATCCTTTTGAAACGAACCGCTGTTCGATTAGCCGTTGAGACTGCATCGAGAAATTTCCCGTTCTTACGTGAAATCCAACTGTTTTTTCTCTTTAATGGAGAGGGAAACTGATAGATCGGGACGTCAAATGATAATCGTAAAAGATAACGAGTGGCTTAAGGAGTCCAATTTTAACTCAACCGTTGTGATGTTCCGCGTACGCGAATAAGCTCGAACACGAAATGTTTTAAGGGTAATGAGAGTCCATTTTGGAGGCCTTCATGGGGAAGACGTAACAATTAAATCGGCAATTAAACGGAACGGTACGTTTACGACTGCATTTAAGTTTTCGCCGACTTTCGTCCAAATTGAGAGATATGATGAGAGAAGCAGCCTTTTCCCTTTCGGTAGTTGAATTTGAACGCGCTATGTCAACTGTTTTACAGAGTTTAGAGTAAGTCGTAAATATAAATGGATGAATCGTCCTTTTCTATTAGTTCCTAGCATAGGAATAATTTGATTACCATTAACTTGAATTCAGTATTGTAAAAATATATAATAGTTGTTAATTATTTGTTTTTATTGTACTCCTTGAAAGTTATAGACGTTGTTTAGAAGAAGTATAGGTACTGATTTTGTTTCACGAACGATGTGAATAGTAATTGATTACGTACGTAGAGTCTAGCACCCCCTGCCACACGCTGAAAGATGGTTTGCACGGTATCTGCGTAGATATAGAGAATATAAGAACGCAATAAGTAAAATATAAAGATTTAAAGCGCTCTATTACTCAGGAATCAAAGAGATCTGTCATAGGTATCTAAAAAATAAATAAAGGAACGATATTTTTAAAAAAATAGATACATTTTTCAAGGCATAAATAGTAAATGATTGCTAAGGATTGAGAGGCAACGAGAAGAAGTATTTCTTAAAACTCTCAAACTCCCATCCATTCCTTCTCCCAATATTCGAATCGCATTTTCTAGCCATCCATAAATAATGACACGATACATTCGCAAGATTCTAAATTTATCGCAGACGTTTCCCTGGCAGTTCCATCTTTCTTAAATGTGGAAAGCGCCACCGCTGAGTTTCAATTTCACACAGATGAAGGCTTTTCAGTTGCCAGGAAGCGTCTCGTTAAATCGTAAAATCCTTTTCCGACTTCCTGGAAAAATCGCAGATTGGGGTTTCCTTCAAAACGCCACCCTCGTTCGCCAAAAGAAGCGGATCGTATGCCGCAAATATTTTCGCGAATTTTCGTAAATTTCGTATTGGTATCGCATTTAGAAGAATCGAGGACAAAATGAACGACGTATATGGATTACCAAGCGCTACAGTTTCAAAACAACGTAGTATCGAGATCAAAAACAACAGAAAACGCATATTCGCAAATTGTAGGTCGGGTTACGTCATCCCAAAGCGTGTCAGAAGATTACGGAATGCGGAAAAATATACGTTTCCTGGAACAGAACCTTGATTAAATTGATTAACCCAGTCATTGTGAGGCAGGTATGACACTGCTGAATTGTGGGTAGATGGATTAGCCGATCCATCGAGTGTCGTTGTGCTTGATGACACCGACCATCGCCCGAGGTCATCGGGAAGGCCTTCCGAAGCGGGGGAAAGACGGAAAGAAGTAGTCAGCGATAATAGATAGAGATATACACTCCAGGACCTACTTACACTCTCCCAACGTATAGCTACCGACAATCAGCAAAAAATCTAACATTTTCCCGCCCTTAAATTTCCATCGGTTAGGATTACTTTTAATCAAGACACCCTTATCGACGAGTACTCTCTTCTTCTTCTCCAAAGACCATTATCCCGGCATCCCTCTTTATTTTCCGTCATCAAGGAAATGGGTCAGCGGGAACGCTCATCTCCAAACCGCCCGAGGCACCCTACGTCACTTGTGCGGCTCATTCCACAGCCCCATTTGACCGCCCAGGCCCATTCTACGTCGGCGTGCCCGATCGGTGCCTTCACATCCTTCTCTCACGAGCTTTTCTCCAGTTTCTCATGATTATATCTCTTGTCGACCCCTATCTCATCTCGAGGCATCTCCAACGCTTAAGTCCAATCTCTTATATCTGTCATGCTCTTTCGCACGAAATCACGCACATCTTTTTCATTCCTCTCCCCGCTTATTCACTCGTCCTTGGCGTTTCCAACCCCATCATTTTCAGTTCTTTTTGCTCTCTTGGCTGCCTCGATACTGATAGTTACATCTTCTCTGCTTATTTTTTTGTTTTGCTTTTCTTTTTTCGCGTACGTACCTTTTTTTTCAATTTTCAAAATATTGGTTCCTTAAGTGGGATTGTTTTAACATCTCATCTACTTGGCCAAAAGGGGGTTTGGTTATATCGAGTTAGCCTAAACTGTGTTTAAAGTTGTGAATATTGAAAGAATTTCGAAGTCCTAATAGTTTTTTTTTCTACTGAAAATTTTCTCGTTTTAACGAATTGAGTGGTTACGTAAGATGTAAAGCAACAATGCTATAGTTAAGAGTTATTTAAAAAACTTTATCTATTACCAAATATATACCTATATTAGTATATTAACTATACTAATGGGACAAATTATTTTGGGTTTTAGGCTCATAGGTTATTTAAATTTCATTTCGTAATAAAACTATAAATAATTTTTTTCCAAATCCTTTTTTTCTAAATTTCTTTCTCTAAAATTTTTTGTTAACCTCTCTTATCTTAGGTTAATTTTCTTAATTGTATCCTTCTAAATTTATACTTCTTTCACCAATACTACTCTATATTTTCTAACACCAACATTGCAATAACTCATTCAGCTTTCCGCACAACAAGGAAATTTATTGGTTCCTCTCTCTGTTGAAAGTACCTATTGCCACTCCTTTGAAGTACCTCATCATCACGAGAATTCGATCCCTTACCCTTCCTTTACATCTTACTCGATATATTCCGACGTTAAAATTTCAAAGCTTTGTCTCAAGGCTATATAATTTCCGACGTGTCTACATCGGGCAGTATACTACAGGGTAAGCATATTTCAACGAATAAAATGAAGATGTACAAGAGAACATTCAAGTTTCATCATCTGGTTTCTTTTCTTTTTTTAACGTTCAATATATCGTATTCTTTGGACTTTGTGAACAGTAAACTTCGATTTTTTTACTCGTATCCTCTGCAATTCAAACGGAATATTCGTGGATCGTGTAGCAGGTCTTTTATCTCAAGAGTTTCAAAACACACGTCATTGCCCCTTTCTTTTTCACCCTCTAATTTATTTCGCTCGCCCCGTTTCTTTCTGCAGACTGCAGAGTTATTATGTCCTCCATCAGGGGAAACCTTCCTTTTTCAAACATCCCGCCTGCAGACCTTCCTCAGCTGCAAAACCTTCGGCTGTCCAACTCAAGTCGCTTCCGACAGTCGGACGGTGTTTATGCACTAATTGCTTCACGATTTTCTGCAAATCATCCTTTTTCCTTTTGGAACGCCACACTTCCTCCACTTTGTGCTCCACGACTTCCGTCAACGGTGTTTGTTGCAACGTCTCCGCGCCTACAAAAAAAGGGTCAGCGGTGCGAACTTTTCGCGTAAATTCTCTCTTTTTGTAGAGCTTTTGCTGTATATCACTTTTATGACCGCGGAAAAAAATGGAGGCTTCCAGATAAATATTATGGAAAAGAAAGAAAAAATGGGAATGAGCGGCGTTGACGCACGGCGGCAAACTTCAAGTTTTTCCGGTTTTAAAACTTCTCGTGATAGAGAACAGATGGATTGTAAATTTTCGATGGGACATATCGCGTTTTCGCAAATACCCGGCGTTTTGGGGCGTATGACGAATGCCAGTCTTGAATTGCGTAATAAATTCGCTAAAAACCCTTTTAATACGACTCGATGGAGATACGTATGGCGGTTATGAATCTTCCCTAGGATGGGTTTATTTCAAGGGATATACAAGGATATGGATGAAGGATGCAGGTATTGTTCTTAGCTTCAATTTCCCGAAATATTTTACGTAAGATATGACCGTGTGTGTCACTGAGATGTTCAGAAAATAGTAGCACCGAAGACAGAGTTTGTATTCAAAGGGTATTTTATCGGATCACTTGTTTCTCTTACGTCCAAATACGTAAGTTTCCGTTACTTTTTCAGAAAATTAATATAGGCACTGAAATACTTATGCTTACGTAAAGATCTGTTTTACAAGAATGCAATTTCTAGTTATAGGATGATATGTAAACTATAATGCATAAATTTATTTAATTTCCTTAAAATGCTCAAGGAAATTTCGCAGAAAGGAATTTAAGTATGACTCTGGTTTATCTCAAAAGGTTTAATGCAGAAAATTGTTTAATCTCTAAATTTTCAATCCTCTTAAGTTTTTGATAAAATTAGTCAAAACGAGATTTGAACCCTAAAAAATTCTATTCATTAATTTTTTCTAATTTTTATTAATAAAATGTTTTTATTCACCTTAACAACCTATTTCGATAAGCTATTATGATAAATTTAAATATTTTGTCCACTTTTGACGGAGAATATTTTATTACGGGCGGCCTTTACCCTAATTACGAGAAAAATATATCAAAATCTATCGATTTAAAAGTTTCGAATTTCATTCTATCCAAATTTAAACTATTCGCCAAAATTTTCTTTTAAAAAACATACATAATTTGCCAAATACCTCAGTCTTCGTATGCTTCAGTCGGAAAAAACCTCTTAAGCAAAACGCGATCCTACGGAAGTCTGAGAACCTCCAATTCTGGCAGCGCAAGGCAAATTTTCGAGGAAAAAACGCAGAGGATTATGGGAAGAAGGATACGTCTGAATGAAATGGATGAGCAAATTAACGCAAGAGGAAGAAGGAAGTATTTCCTTCAGAAGAGGCGACGGAATCACAGCTACGGGATGTTTTACTAAGTGGGTCACTCGAGGTTTTTGCACAATACACCCCTTATCGAGATTCGTTCATCAAGAAGTTTTTACTTAAATAAATCAACACTAAGATTAGCTATTAAAAGTAAAGAATTATTCATATATTCTTCAGGATAGTTTTTATCAATTTATTTCAAAATAGAGAATAAAAAATTAAAGCTCTTTAAACTTTTTCATCTATATAAATTGAGTCCAAGATGAATATCATCCCAAATTTGCATATTGCGGAATAGAATTTGGGTCTTAAAACTCTTATCTTTCTGTATAATCCTCGAATTTTCAGGAAGATATAAGCGAGTTGGATTTTTCGACTGTAGAACATGAGTTGGTCTCATATCAAAGTTTGTTTTTAGGCATACGTCTTATTCTTATGGATAATGTCGAAGGAGAAAAGTTTGATTATAAAATTTGGTTTTCTAATTCAACCACTTCCTTTGTTATGAACAATTATTGTAAACATCACTTTAAAATTTCCTGAAAAATAAGAAATGTCTTATTGCTGAACTTTGAATTTTGGAAACAAAGTCATTTCCACAATTTTATCTTTTTTCATTTCGTCTTTCATTAATTTTTATCATTTAATGATACATAGTTAATAATTCAGAATAGTCAATTTTAATGCTTTTGCATGATTTGAGGATTATGTCTATAATCATTTCTTTGTAATCGTCAAGGAATTATTTTACCTTAATGGAAGTACAAAGGAATTTTCTCTTCATCTTCAACTTTTATGTCTACCAATTATGTTTCACGCTAATTTATTTGGCAGTTAGAATCTTGATATATAAATACCGAAGTATACATGAATAAGAGAACAATAATAGACGGTAATAATGGATGGCAATAATAGACAATAATAATACGTGATAATAATAGATTACAATTATATACAAAAATGATATATACTAAGAATGGCTAACAATAACAAGAATAACTCAAATCTATAAATAATAAAGATTTAATGAGAAAATTCATAATCCTCACAATAAAAGGTTTACGTTTTAGGAATTGCAGAGAGTTGAAGCACTGAAAGGAAATCCTAAAAGTGATTTCAAGAAGTACTCTCAAGTTTTAAAAGTCTCGATGGATGATTCATAAAGGCAATGCACCAAAACATATCGAAAGCTGCACTTCATCATTTTTAGAGAGGACCTAAGAGCAATAAATCCCGGCATCTCGTTTTATTATCCTCCGACAAAATGCGCGCGGAATGCATCGCTACTCCCGGCGACCCAGGAAAATCCAGTATCGGACGGGAAAAATTGAAATTCCTCCTCAAAATCGGAAACTTCGACGGAAGACGCACTTTAAATTGTGAAAAAGCAAGCGACCTAGTTTTTTAAGCGTTCGTTTTATTGTCTGGCGTCCGATTAAGCTTGTTCCCGTGGAATTGAAATTTCCTATTTAAGCGTGTGTGCCTTCACGCTGCTCCGTACGTCGTTCCAATTGTTGCTTTTCGTTTATTGGCAGTGTTTTGTTTTACGCCTACAGATGGGATCTACTTACGATCGATTTGGGAGGATAGCGGGAATTTTTTGGGAACTGTTTTGCGTGTTCTATAATTAAATACGAAACAATGTAAAGAAATGAGAAACTTTATATAATATTAAACACTCGCTTTCGGAGATTTTTAGGCATTTTCCAGCTTCCAATTCGCGCGAATCTTTTTAAATAAGAAGGTTAATTTATGAGGAAATGTAAATACGTTTTCGATGTTCCGTTTCGAGTGGAATTTCCTATGGCCTTTGTAAATATATTCTCCTCTCGTTCGAATGGATCTGTTGTTAGCTCGTAACAGATATCACCCAATGGGAGTCAAGAGGATGGCCTCTTAAACGGGAAGCGATATTTTCATGGAAATCACGATATTTGACTGGAGAAAGGTTATGTTTTGATAAACCCTAGGGAAAAAAACGATTGAGGTCGGTCGTTCGGATTTTCCTTTTGGTGGAAAGATAGAAGAAGGTCGAACGATATAAATGCATTTCTTGCTATCGTAGAAGAGAGATGCCCAAGAAAAAGAAATGAGAAGAATCAAAGGAATTTTTATAGATAAGGAAAGGAATTTTTTTCGTTTTGAATGTTGATATTTTCTCCTATCTTTATCATTCTCCCAAGATGATCTTCCCGCAGTAAATAAGCGTTAATGAAACAGCTCTAGTAGTGTGTGTATAAATTTATTTCATCTCGTAAATCAAACACTATTTTATATTTTATTTATCAAGTACTATTATTGTTATTACATTGTTGGCTTTGAATTAAGTGCGTAACAATTTTTAAAAATTCAATTAATTCTACCATTATTTGTATTGTTGTTCCTTTTAAACAATCACAATGTCTTTTTATATTTAGATTTTTCTTGTTGTTCTTGTATCTGATACATTTGTCCTTTCTTCGATATATCTTCACTTAACTCCTACCGTTCCTTATCTTCTCTATAACAGCTACTGAATGAACTCTGTACTATTATCTTTATATCTCAATAGCTCTTCAACACGTGTATGCCTTCACCGAAAACCATTATTCTATCCCTTACTTCCACTTTTGGAATTATTTTTTATTACAATCAATTGCCTTAACAAGAGCTCTCATACTATTAACCAGAATGGTTGCCGAAGGTTTATGCAAAAGTTTTTAAAGATTAAACGGAAAGCTGTTTATTCACAAAAAATTGCTTTCAGCCTAGGAATACGTCAAAATTATGAAGTTTTGTACAAATAAGGTCAATAACGATAATGGAATACCTACGCTGTTTCATAATCAGGAGAACACTTGCAAATAACTCGTGGTTTGAAATTATTTTCAGCCATTATTTAGATAATATGTAGGGCAGGAATTTTTAAAAAAGAATCCTAAATATTTATATCGATTTAATCTATCAATTAGTTTTTAAAATAATCTCTTGTAAAATATCCATTTAATGTCTTTATACGATAAGTGCAAATATTTTTATCATTTTTAAATATCCTTTTAATATACAAATACCAATAGCTCAAAGAATTTCTCTACCTTTGAAATATATTTTTGGAGTATATTAGTTGCGTCCTGTTACAATACATTACGTCTTTTCTTAACTAAATCATAGTTTTGGCCCCATCCAAACAGGGCATCTTCAACCCAACTAAATTTAAAGACACGTGAGTCGGTTCGCTAAAAAATTTTTTTTAACCATACGTATCCGAAAATAGAACGTTCAAAAGAGTATCAATTGAATTAGGAACGGTCTCTGAAAAATTCCGGTAATTCCATACGTCGCCAACTCCATCTTCCTCTCGTTGTTTTCCTTTCGAATCGCGAGTTCTTAAATGCTCACGGAATAATGACGGGTGTACCGTCTTACGCTCTCGGACGTGCTGGATTACTTTCAGCCGGAATGGGAGACGCCTGCCTGGACTGCAGATTCCAATGATGCAACTCCCTCCACGTCTTAGCATCGCATTCAGTGGCTGCTTAACAAAGGCGCCTCCGGTGCACGGAATGAATCGCTGGAAAAATTACGAGACGTGAAAACTCTATTTATTCGGTAAATACCTCCTATTCCCGCTGTTATCCCACAATGAAATTCTTTGTGAGGGATTTTTTATAGTTCGCAAGTTCTGCAATTTAAACGGAAGCTGTTCTTACACTCCCATTTTGTTTCCGTGTTACGTAATCGCGTTATATTTATGGAGTTTTAGGTCAGTTGAAATTTTTAAGCTTTGTTTTTTAGATGGAATAAATAAAATAAAATAATGTTTAATTTATCATGGATGAAATACTATATAAGATATATTTAATGGATCGCTAAATATTCTTAAAATTGGTGTTAAACGTAAGATTTATAAACTAAATCTTACACTTAACATGGACGTAAATTCTTATATCTCAGAACTATCCACGTAGAATAATACATGGAATAAACACATTAAATTCCCACTTAGATGATAATTAAAAACAATTAATGCCTGCTTATTTTGTAATTCATATATTATTAACTTGATTACCAAAATATCTAGATATATGTTTCTACTTCCTGTTCAATGATTCAACTTCTCTCTGCTGCATATTTACCCTTGAATTTCATTTTCTATACTTTTAATTTTATTAGAACTTTTAATTTGAACTGCATTCATCGCAAGCTTTACTTTAATCACGGAACTATTGAACTGCAATAAAGTAATCAATTTCACGTCTAAACAATTGAGTGTTTAGATAATTCAAATACTGACCATGGATTTGGGTGTAAATTTAATTTATCGATACATATTTACAATATATATTCAATATTAATTATACAATACATTATATACTCCTATGGTCTAAAGACTCAAAAGGATTTAATAATATCGAAACCTTATTTTCTTACTCCAAAAGAATCTATCTTTATTTCGTGGAATATTTGACAGAAATCTCCTCAGGATTTTTTCGCACTTGTTTCCAGAGATGAAACTGTTATCGCTTCGATGAAATCGTCCACTGAATTCCGAGGAAACTAATTCGGAGCAGAACATTCCCTTTGGGATTGCACTACACTTCCACACATGCTTCGAATCCACTGGGATGCAATATGCTATGTCTGCCTCTCTTAATCTGCATCTTTCCCTTCTCTATTCTGCCGCCAGAAGGATCCAAATTTACATCACGTTATATTCCGCCCAATTTAGAGGCAGCACGCATAGATAGTGCATCTAAACTTGGAACCAAATGTTTGTATGCGAGCAGTCGGTTGCTTTACTCTTCTCGTGGAGACGAATTGTATCCGCTTCGATACCTCTACTTTATCACGTCCATATGCATTCGAAAAAATGAAAATTTGGACTTTTAAATCAGTGTGCATGTGTACTATCCTGTGAATACTGAAACTTTGGCACCTTTTCGTAGCTGATCCGTTCTTTACTTAAGTGAAGTTGGTTTGAGTTTTATTTTCATAGAGCGACAAAATTTAATTAAATTCTTATGCTTTCATATTTAAAATTTGTTAATTACGTTTTCAAGTAAATGAATCTATAGTTTAGTTATTGGGAAGCTAACTCACATATTTACAAAATATCGTACATTAGAGTTTAGTATGCGGATTGAAAAATATTACAAACAGATTTAAACATATCCTATATCTATGTGATGGAGAAATCTATCGCGTATTTTTAATGAGTGTTTACTCAAACATTTGAGTGTCTTTTTGTCAAGTTAGATTCATTTATTCTGATAATATGATAAATTGAGTGTATCTTTATAATTCTTTCAAACGTTTAAATGCCCAAAACTATTTCGATAAAGAATAGCTGATATATACGCTCAACAGGGAATACTGATCTTCTGTATTTTTACCTCTACCTTAATGAAGATAATTGGTAAAAAATGTCGGGAATACAAACCTTCACTAAAGAGAAAGATGTTGTAAATAAATGCTATAATAATGTTACGATTTAAGCTTTTAAAATTGCGATAAAAGCATACGAATATCTCATACATATCCTTGTTATAAATCGTATATTACTTTAAAATCTATGTCATGAAATTAAATTTTCAAACATGACTTTTTCTCCTTGTCTTTCGTCACTTATTTTATACCTCTTTTTTCTCTACTTGGAAACTGTCATCTCCGCCGCCTGTCCCAGCATCTTTTTCCCTTCCGAGTTTGTTTTTCCTCACCGTTTCCAGGGATCGCCCTTGTTAACAAGAGGATGCACGTATTGTACAGCACACGCCAAGTGGAACAGGTCAAGGGATCACTTGTTACGAAATGGGGCAGATCTTCGAGTGATATACGCTGTAAATGCGAGAATAATAAGAGGGATAAAGGGTCAGATACATGGACAGTCATCCACCTGCGCCCCCCTCGGATTCCGATATACAGTTCCAATATTGAAACTTTATCGATCCTAATTATGAAAGATGATTCCTATATGTGCTGTTGGTATTAGAAATAGTATTTAGTAGTAATCTTCGAAAGGTATCTGATATTTTTGTGAGTGTTACTTATTGGTAATTCATTTTCTAAAATGGTTATCCATGTATACTGGAAAGAAACAGTTACGGAAGGTACTCAAATTGTAAGCATCGTATGAAGTTCCTTTTAACGCTTAATATTGTATAATATTTGAATTGATTCTTGATAACATTTTCCTTACAGTAGCCGAAAGGCGGCTGGTAGGGTAGCTGAATTATTGATGATAAAAATTATTTTATTGCTTTTGCAGTGTTTATTTGTTGAATCTTCAAGTTTGGCCAAATAAACTGGAAGCTATATGAATGCTTTACGACAAACTTGTGCGATAAAAATGTTTATAACGATGGTATCAATCAATTTATATGCGTGATGTGTATAACTGTGTCTGCTAGTGTAAAAGTTTAAAATACTGCGTTGATATTTAGATTGCAGTAAGTAATCTTAAAATGAATGGATTGATTTAAGCTTCCAATACCTTCTTCGAAATATATTTGATAACTATTTGTTGGAATAGGTGGTTATAATGTTAGGTGATATAACTCATTGCTACTTACATATTATGCATGCAGTCTAAAAATCTCAGGGACCTGTTTAGGTAATTAGAAACTTCTTTCAGATATCGAATGGAATATTTAATTCCTCTTTAATGCGGTATCTAGGTAAAATAATCTCTTAATAATAATATTAAATAATATGTTCAAAACACGACTTCATTGACTAAAAAGAATGATAATTTACTATTCTTGCGAATTTTTTCATTACATCGATGTACATCATGTCGAAAAAATTTGAGAATGGGTTATTTGCGTTCGACCATCTGTGCTCCAGTTCGGGGAATTTTTTTACCTCCCTCCTACTCTTCAAGAAATCCATTCATCTTCATAACCTCAGCAAGTTTTATTTCCCAAGCAAAAACATCTTACGCATTGATAGTTTCAATGCCGAAGGCATAACTACTACAACTGCTTTTAAGATTTATTACACGTTATACATCCAACCTCATCCTTAACCTTAAGTTTATCTGTGGAATCTCAGTCTACTTTCTCGTTTGTTTGATTTGATCGTTCTTTTCATTTATACTTTTACTGGTTATCGTATAGCAGGAGGATCATACTCTAAACAAGGATGGTTGAATACGTAATCTCAGTATGAGTTATGTACATTTATCGTCATATTCAATCAGAAAAGAGTTAATATTTATGATATTGTATCGAAAGATGCTGCTAAGTAATTATAAATAAATAATTTTGTTAAATACGACGTTTAAAATTGGATTAAACGCTTATATTTCGCCTCTTAACAGCAGAATAATTCGGAAGAAAATTAGGAACTGGAAACTAAAGGCAAAATTTGTGTCCCGTCCTAAAATTGGATTTCAATGGAAGGATACACAGAAATCCTTAAGCCCCATTAGAAGAAGGATAGTCTCTCATGTACCAGAGGAAGTGAAAGACTTATCTAGGAGGCTCGTTTCCTCTTTCAATCAGAAGCACTTCCAAATAATCGCATTAGTGCGCCATTTTGTTCTTTTGAGATGGTGACCCCGTTCGTACTGTGGAGATCCCTTTTGCTAAGTGACACGGAATGTTCGTTCATCTCGTCCGTCCGCCGTACGAAGGCTTAATCTCTGTACTCCGGTGAACTATTATTCGCAACTAACACGGGTCGTAGCGTTATTTCTTCTCTACCGTCATTTTAAGGTATTTAGTTTGCTCAATCAATTCACGGAATCTTCGAAATCGGTCTAGTTCCTCATTTAGCCATTATTAAGAAAGTTGGGGTCCTGGGTTCGAGTCCCGGATATGTCGTTATTTTCTCGTCAATTTAACATTTGATCTAATTTATTTATTTTTAACCTTTTTTCGTCTATATCACAGTAAAATATATCTTTTACCCTGTATATTAACCCAAAAAGAAAAATGAAAGTTATTAAAGTACATGATTATAACTGTCAACCGTCCATTTTATTAACTTAGTCAACATCTATGCCTATTTAATATTTTTGGATGCCTAATTTAAAACTCATTTGAATAAGACAGTAGTATATTTTTATTATCAGCCAGTAAGTATCAGACGAATTGTATACAAAACCCAGGGTAAAATTCATAACTGCCCAACTAGTAGAGGAAAAAATTAAGTAATTTTCGGAAAATCGGGTAAATAATAGTGAGGCTTGCTGTAAAAATTAATTTTCCTTAAAAGTTTATTGCCTCATCGAGGTTGAATAGAAAAAAGCACTTAATCCTAATTCTCTGAAATTTTTTTAATTTTTCATTATAGTCTCGTAGTAGAGTACTGTATATGGTCCAGCATACCAGAGCTTTGATCCTATCTCAAAAATGAAATTCTTCCACAAAGTCAACCGCGGCTTTTCCTTGTTTGAAGTTAATTTTCGTCCTCAAAAGGACAATGCTCAGCTTCAGGAAGAGATGGAAGTCTGATAGAGCCATATCGGGCGAATAAGGCGTGTTAGGGAACAATTAATACCTTAGTTAGTATAATATTGCCATGGCGATAGCGCCTGTGTGCGGGCACGAATTCTATAGATTACTTTATTCCTTCCAAAACGTGCTCTTTTTCGCGTATATTCTGCTGTAATTAGACTATGAAATTAGCGTAGTTGTCTTCGTTAATTAATTTTCCAGTACGATAGATTTTACTTCGTCTTTCGTTCACTGAGATTAGACAGACGGAGAGTAATTTCGGAATCTATTATGTAGCGTAATTAACGTAACTTTTCTCTATTTTTATCGTAGCAGTTCATGCTCAAATCATCACCTCCATTTCCTTCAAACTTGACTCCCACGTCTTGCAATTTGTACGTAATTTTACGAAGGCCTTTTTGCCCTCATACGTATTCTTCCCATCTCCCGTTTCGGAACCCTCCTAATGAGACGGCCCATAATTGCAAGAGCTCAATCTCCTGCAATGATTAACCCCGGAATTGACGTGCGATCTGGGTCCCGAACGCTGATTCGTCAGTCGGAAGAGGCTGTCTCGAGTACCCGTCCATGCATCTCCTTTGATTCAATTTACGGAAAAGAAACCTCGAACGTAACGTTTCCCGAACTTTTAAAAACTTCATCCTATAGGATTCTTTTTTCTCCTCAGAAGACCGTGGGATAAAAGGCAGGAGGATGATGTTTCCTCCCGATGGATTTTTTTTCTTAGCCCCGGAACTTAATTGGGCTTTCCGGTATGGAATTCCTGAGACGCACGACTCACTGTTTGGGATCCATTTTAGCGCGAGCATAAAACGCATCGTCCAAATATATTCTCCATTCTTTTCGAATTCGAGTTTACGATGGTAACGCAATCTTTCGCTGGTCGCTAATTGAATTGTTAAATAGTGCGGAATTTTGAGAAATTGTTTAAGAAATGAAAGTTGGGAAAAAAGTGTTTTTCGTGCTATCTTTCACACTTTCACAAGTTAAAGCCGTAAAGTTTTTCTTCCGCCTCCAAGAACGGTATCTCCACACCTTGCGGGAAATTATCGATGGAATTCCGAATTAATCAACTGTGTCCATAGCCAATTACGTCGTTTGAAGAAGCTAATGAAAGAACGTTTATAAATCGTGAGGTTTTTATTATATTCTTTTGGGGAGTTTCTCAAAGTCTTTCACTTCCTTTTAGACGTTGAAAGTTGTAACGAATCGCTGTTTTAGTGTGACGAATTTTAACGACTCAATCAAGCTATTAAAATGGCTTATCTTTGGTGTGTATTATTACTTTTATCGTGTTTACCTTTGGATATAATATTTGCTGTTACCTTGGAAACTGAAAGTGACTTATAATTTCACAATAGTTTTACAATTCAAATGAAAGACACGATTTATAAATATTTTGGTAACTAAGAAGATTTCTCGTTGCAAATAAAAGAATAATTCGAGGTTATTGTCACTGATATTTTGTTTTAAAGCTAATTTTCATATCGATAAAAGTATGCCTCTCTTTTACTAGGTTGAGCTTGAGAAAATCAGATTCATTATTTTCGTACTCCGTAGTAAGTTTTAAAAGACCACCACGATAATGCGGCAAGAAAAAATTTGGATATTGTGTGATTGATGTAAAAAATTGAGAGATCCTTAAAAGTGTATTCCAAAAACCACTGAAGTGTGTAATTCTTTCATAAAAAATTAGCTACGATAAATAGATGAACAGGAAAAGTACTCGTAAATATTTTTAAAACTGTTGATGTTCATTTTAAAATAAATATTCCGTTTTATTCATAATTTCAATTGTTTTACGAGTGAAATTTACAACGCGGAAAGAAAACAGTTTAATCAATGGTGCCGCAGAAAAAAACCAATCGTAACCTGATTGGAGATGAAGTGATTGATTATCGTGGCATAGAAGGGCGGTCGTATTTAACCCTCAGCCGTGTGTAAATGAAGGGAAAGGCTCGATTTGATAGATTTCGGACTCGCTTATCGTGATCTATGTTCCTCGATTGATTCATCCAGTAAACGAACACCTAACAGAGTTGAGAGTACACGGTCAACAGCTTTGACCATTTATCGAATGAAACAATACTCTATTGAAACACTTAACTTGGACATGAGAGATAAGTCTTGATGTATGAAGATGATATTTAAATAAATTAATGTGCTAAGTAACTTTGAGAAAAGTAAACAAGTTAAAATAAAAATTTAAATCTGTAGGATCCGGGACTCGCTGCCGTATTGTTATAATTCTGGTAGATTGGTCTATCCACTGGGCAGTCGACGATGCCGCAGTTACGGACTATACTACTTTGTCCATACATATTTAGTATAGCGGCGTATATCAATGTTCTTACAGTACAGCTCATTTGGAGAGAGCAACCTCGTAACTAGCTAGCTATTGTCTTATTAATAATAATAAAATTACCTTGTATTTTAAACATTCAAACGTTCATTTAAGATGGCATAATATCCCTCAAATAGTACGATAATGATATTATAACTATAATATAATTATAATAGAAGATTAAAGATAATAATAATATAACTATTAACATAGTTATATTATCTATAATCGTACGTTACTGATAATATAACTATTAACATAGTTATATTATCAGTAACGTACAATATGAGGGATATGATTTTGAATGAACGTAGATATTTAAATATAGTTATAACATATTATGTATAATATAGTTTTAAAAGATCATTATAGATAATAATATAACTATATTTGTAGACAATAATAATATAACTATAAATATAATTTTATTATCATTAAAGTACAATTTTAGGAATATGTATGATTTGATTTTAAATGAACATAGATGTTTAATATTTAAAAAACATTAATTTAAGGCTGAATATTATCCGTTAGAGACACCAAATATGTTCCAGCAATGCATAAAGTATTTCCGGTGGTAAAGGCAGATGAAATCTCTCAGATTAACAGCCACGAAAATATTTATACTCGGTACAATACCGTATTACACGAATAGCTGCATCATCGATGGGAGAAGAGCTAAAGATAAAACCCAAGCATCGAAAATTCCTCCCCCTATAGTCTAATTTATCTTCGTCGGGAATGTTTATGAAGGGGTCAGTCATTAAAAATCCTTCTTGAGACTACCAACCTTGTAATCATAGAACTCCAAACCCGCGTGGAAAAGTTCCAAAGAAAGCACAGTCCAGACGTAGTCTAGGGGTCCTTTTATTTTCACATCTGTTTATCGCCTCGGAAATTCAATAGAAGATGCCCTCACGTCCTGTCTTTTTCATCACGTTCTCATGTAAGAAAAGTCTTCTTATTTTGCTGCTTCATATCGCGGCTGTGATTCGGACAGAATGCGTTTCATCCTAGATCAAAAACGAGTTTCCGAAAAATTTTTGACCCCGAGGTTCATGTTTCTTTTCGAAGTTTTTTGACCTAAAGATTGTGGGATGCATCGATATGAGTCGATTAGTTGTGTTATCTTTGTCGAGTAGTTGTGCCTACGAATTTGTTTAGTGTTAGTTTAATTCTGTTCTGTTGAAAGCTTTACGGTTCTACAAGTACTTTCGAGTATTGTTTAGAGTTGAGTTTACATGTTTATATTTATTGTACTCGCAATGTGTAGATTATATGTTATGTATGTTATGTATAGATTATTGTTTATGTATGTTGTTATGTATTTTATATTATTATGTGTATATCTAAACTAATTGAGTCATGGAAATCATTCTAACTTTCATCACCGTTTTGGGATTCTTATCTTCCAAAATTCTGACATTCTTTCGCCATGAATTCTTTTCTCTATGTCCATTCTCTCTTCGTTACTTCCCTATTTGATGTCACTTTCCGCTCGTGTATCCTATTTCTGTATATATTCTTATTCCTGTTGAGTGTATTGGCGCTTTCCTGAATCGATTTTTAAGGGTGCTCTCCATTGTACTATAGATTTCACACCTTATGCGTATGTATATATAATGCAAGGATCTTCTTGGCTAGTCTTGTCGATAGAAGACTGCTGATTGATCTGTAATATTTAAGTCTTCCTTTTTCTGGTTTTCGTTAGGAGTATCTCTATAATTTAACCTAATTTAATATTAGGGCAAGAATTAAGTTGCTAATTTTTTGAATATTTAAATATATTTTGGATATTGAAATGTAAATATAAATGAAATATTAACTACAATTGATTCTGTAACATAACAAACTCTCTAGATAAGAGATTCTTTTATTTATAAATGGAATGATTAATAATAAGTTCTTCGATAATGACTTTAAAGGTGCCGAACGAAGTAAAAGATAAGCAAATCTTAATTATCTCATTGTTTAAAGGGAATTTTAGGATTAAATTGGCAATTTATCAAAAATTTCAGCTACTTCAGTGTCGTATATTCTTCAATTACACCAACGTATAACTTTTTTGACATTTTCTTACCTAAGTTTTGAAGTTTATTAATCGAAATTCTTTCTTTTTTCAGGTGAGTACTATGTGTACTATTTCCTTCTATGGCTAGTCATCAGTCAACTCAGAGCCCGCCTCTATCGGTGAGAAAAGTGATTTTGAATTAATGTCACTAATAGATATAAAAACTTTTGGGAAGAATTTTCCTCCTATGTAGGATTTAATTAGTTTTCAAGATAAGAAAAACCATATTGAGAGAAAAACATCACAGATATAGAACTGAAAAAAAACAGAAACAAGCTATTTCAATTTATAGTATCGATTTTATGTAAAGCTGAAAAAGAAATAGATTGGAGGCCATTTGTTTTTTTTATCTATTTCTTTTTAATATTAAAGTTTTTCCTCGAGTATTGAATCCTAGCATCTGATCGTGAGCAGAATATGAATTTTGCGTAGATCAGTGGAAAGCAAACTCAAGGCATGGAAAGCATATTGGAAAGATCAAATATCTTTCTTTTTATATTAATCACAATGTATTTTCGAAAATACTGGAATATCTCTAAATTAATCTTATAAAAAATTATTAGCTTCGAAAGAAAGGAGGTACGTTTATATAAGAGAGATGATTATATCTAATAGTTGTTATAAAATGCTACAGCCGCTTAAGGATTTTAAAATAACTCTAAACAATTATTGATTTATCTTTAATTTAATCTGTCAATAATTGTATTATAGGGACAAAATTCAGTCCGATTTTATAATTCTTATAAGGATTATTTTGTTGAGGCAAATGTGATTAAACCATACAGATTCAGTAGTAACTTTGTAGTTAAAAAGAAATTAAGTTATAGTTATAATTTCATTTTATTTCGTGATACCTATTGTTTGATAGTAGTAAACACTTGATCACTTGATTTACTTTTACTCCATTATGTTTGTTTTTTCAATTTGTTGATCCAATGTTATGGACCAACAAAATCATTACTATAATTCAAAATATTAACATAGTCCTTGAAGGTGTAAACTTTTGCAAGACCATACAAAGGAAGAGGCTTGTCACGAAACCATGGTTGTGTTTGTTGTTTATTGTGTAGTCAAGGGAAAGTTTATACACTCAAGGAGCGTCTTAATATTTGAAAACGTAGAAGTTTCTATAGGCGAATGCGAACAATGAAAATACGTAACAATAAGGCTTTATAAAATACTCCAACACAATCCGGAACGCCTTTTAATAAAATAGCATTCAGCTTAAAATTAAACTCGTGTTTCTCAATTACAGCAACAACAGACTTGTCTCCAAGACAACAGCTGAAATCCGAAATTTAATTTTCTCGCGGAGAACGTTAAATAGGTTCGAAATTGGGGCTTGCGAGCATCAAGAAATTCCGGGGAAAATTTAAATTCCCATTAAAAAGGCGCGGCTTGTGACAAAATCGCGATTTCCGTTGCTAATTTAAATTAACTTTTCCGTTACATAACTCTTGAGGGAATAGATCTCTTGAGAATGGAAAAAGTGTCAATGACACCAGACTGACATCCTATTAGCCCCACCACGGGATCAACCGCGTTTTCTTTTTAAAGCGAACAAGTTTCGCACGACCCTTTTCAATCAAGGCAAGAGATTGGTCTAGGACCGCCGTGGAAGAACTTCCAACTACAAGGCTTCTTAAGAGTTTCCCTGTAAGGAGCGTGTTCCATCAAAGCTATCGCTCGCTTGTTACCACCCAATCGGCGTGTCGTATTTGTAGTTGGCACGTGATGTAAACGTTCATTATGTGGTAGTCTAGTTGTTGAGTAATTGAGAGCGATTTTCGATCGTTTTCTTTTTTGTATCCCTACCTTTATTGGTGACGGGAAAGAATGTTACAATTTCTTAGCGATACTTCATCTATTTCTTATAATTGATATCCTTACTACGTTGATATTTAGGTGTTTATTTCGGGGAAATTTTGTTTGATTATGGATGATTTATGTACGAAAATTAATTTACTGTGAAGTATTAATAGTAGATTTACATCCATGTATCTTTATCTTTTACGAAATATACAAGATATTCCATTTTATTTATATAGTGTACCTATTTTCATAGATCATTACTAACTAAGGGTTTTTAAATATTACATTACTTATAATAATATAATAATACTAATATATATATATATAATATAATACCAATAATAATAATAATATAATAATACATTACTTATAAATATTACATTACTATTTATTACTTTCTTCCTTGCAAATTTATTTATTACTTTTTATTTTACTCTCATTTAATTTTTATAATGACACGAGTTTGATAAATAAGAGACTTCATGGTTTCAATCTCGAAATTAAGGACGATGATGATTATTATTTTTCTGTAGATAAAAGAGTTCACAAGCATTTATGCAGCGTTTATTTGCTGCAATTTAATTCAAGAATTTTTCACAAAATAGTTCTTTTAATGGCAAGAATTTCATTTCATTTTCATATATACTACTGATTGCAAAAGAAGAAATCTAACTTGCCTTTTTTGGTGTGACCTTTTAAAAACTGGAAACCTAACCTGTAGAAACAAATTATCATACAATTGAAGAACTATAAATGTATTCATTTTGATACCTTGCGTTTGCTCGAAACCTTTGCATATATTTTTTAAAATTTAATGCCTTAAAACGTTTGCGAAAAAGCTATACTCCTATTAGGTCTACAAATGAACCTTTCTAAAACTTCATTTCCTCATAATTTTCCATTTTAATTTACCCGATCTCTTACCAACGTAAGCGCACCGTAATCAGGTCGCGTCTTTGAATTAGCGCACCGCAATCAGGTCGCGCCTTCGTATTAGCGTACGCCGAAGCCGATCTGAAAAGCGTCGTGAACAGTAGCCTTCAATTATCTTTCGATAAATTACTTTCTTACGTTAATATAGATCCACGTGAGGAATACGGAAATCTTTCTCGAACCCCGTTTTGTTCATATGCTGCTCTCCGTATTTCTTCTTAAGAAGGACCTCAGCCGTCCTTTGGCGCACGTTCTGTTGGGAAAGCTCTCGCGTCTCGCTAATTAAGATCTGCATTTCCTTTGACACCGCCCTGACACCAATATGGGTCGAAAGTGTTAGCAGTTGCAGAGGGCTTTGTTAGATAAGGTGACATTGTTTCCGGAAGTGAGCGTTTATCGCATCTGAGAAAAGGCTTGCAATTCTTCAAAAAAGTATGCTAATTACTCGGAATCTGTTAGGTTAATTTCCTCGCTTACTATTAACCTTATAAGGAGAATAAAACTTTCCGGATGTAATAGCAGCTTCCGTATTCTTCTATAAGCCGTATATTCTAAAATGTCTTGCAGTACTTCCTTGTGATTTGGTTATGAATTAAGTATTTAGGATATTAATTGATTAAAATCAATTTTAATACAATCTTCAGCAAACACAAAATATCTTCACTTCTCTGAGGACCAAAAAGTACTTGACTTTTTTATCTTGGAAAACTTTTGTCTTTTAATTTGATATTTACATCTTTTGTATTAATGAAAATCTTATTCACATTGGAGACCCAGTAAACTCTAATTATATATTTGTTTCAATAATTATAATTATTAAGAAATAGATTATAAAATTTATGTCTATAATATACTCTACTTTTAAGAAATAATTTATTGCAAGCTAACGATTTTATGTTCTCAGATTTTCTTCTCAGTCTTTCAACTCTTTCTATTTAAGTTTTCCGCCGATCAATCTGTCTCCAATCCTGATATTCTTATATTTTTAAATATATATTTTCGCGTAACTCGTATTTATTGATTTAGAAAAATAAAAGCTACTAAGATAAAATTTTATTCACTTTTTATTAGCATCAGCCAAGCATATATCAAATTGTTTCTAGTGAAGCGTTTCTCTGATAAAGACATAACTTTGACTCGAAAAATAGAATTTTTATCCCAATATATCTGGTATATCCCAATAATAGTTCAATAATAATTTCAACTCTATTCTTCCAGTTATTACCTTTCCTGCCTTTGAATGCTACATAATTTTCAATAATTTATTGTTTTAATTTCCTTTAGATAATCATATATCCCTCCTTTATTAGTTACATTTTTATTAATACGTATGTCAATTTTATCCTATCTGTCCCTAAAAGACCTTAAATCGTTCCTTTTTAAAATTCAGCTTTTAATTTTAATTTTATATTTTAACTTTTTAATTTTATATTTTACAATTAACAGAAAACTAAATTTCGTGTGATAAATCCTGTAGACTCCCGATAATTTCGAAATATCCCGAACAAACAGCGCTAATTCTATGGAGATTGTATATCATAGGAAGGTGCACTCGGTGACGCACTATCATATATATTCTCATCTGCATTCATAGGGAGAAAGACGTCCAATAACCGCACGACAAATCAAACTCTCTCTTTTCCCTTATATATTGAGTTTATCTCGGAGAGAGGATGAAAATGTATGAAGAAAGGAGATGGAATGCGAGCGATGCTCCAGAGGGCGATGCTGCGGCAAAAAAGAGATCTTTTTTGAGAAACTACCTTCAGGAAAGGTGATATCTCATTCGATATTAGTAAACGGTCCACGATAAAATTTTTTAATATCAGGTAAATGCTCCGTAATTAAATTTTTCTAGTAGAAACAATTGCGGCTGAATAAATCGGACGAAAATTATGAATCGGGAATAAAAGTGGTCCATACAGTACACTATCTCGGAGTCTATCTTTAATAATATGAAACTGAACACGGAAATATGAAACATTTGAGCCTAAGCTATTGGAAAGTTCGTTTTTATTTGGCGGATTGTCGGTATATGGGAAGAAAATGTTAGAGTTCCGTGTTATTTTACGTAAGTTAGGCTTACTAGAATATCCTCATAAGTATGATTAAATATCCCGGACAGGATCGAGAAATTTAATCGTGTGAAGAATCTTTTCTTCCCGTCCACTATGTGTGATAAAAATAGGCTAAATAATAGCTTAAGCAATAAGTGTAAACACCCTCTGCCACACACCGAAAGGCGGCTTGCTGGATATTCATTTGGATGTTGAAGTTTATGGGATCTGGGGGAAGAAAAATGCATCTGTTAACACGAAAAAGTACAAAGGAAATTTATAAATTTATACGAATAAAGCAAAATATACTAAAATACTCTCAGTTACTGGCTAATAATTTTAAAATTATGTTTTATTAGAAGCTTATTTTAGATTCCTCTAAAATTTCGAAGAAAATTCGTTTCTGTTAGATGTAGTACATATAACGTAATTCTCTGTCGCATAATGCGATACGAAAATGTGCGTAAGATAAAAGAAATGGTTGCCATGGCCAACATTTCAATAATGCCTTCTTTCCGAGAACTATAAGCGATAAAAATAATGCTTAAGTAAATAGCCTCTTACGCCCTATGTTTTACTTTACCTTATGTTTTCACCCCCTGCCAGACGCCCAAGTATTTATGTAGATGAAGGATAGCGATTTTCCTGTTTCGGAAGTACAAAAAAGATGGTGAGCAAGTCCGAGAAACCAGTTGATATCTCCTTCGGAACCATTCATTAATGTCTATGGTCTCACTCGCGAGATAAGTTATACCTTCCGCCTGCATGGAAATTGCGCGTAATATAACTCGGGAAAGTTTATAGTAAGAATTGTCTTCATAAGAGCAAGAACGACTTGTGTCGATGCAGGAAATGATCATCGCTTGAAGTAGATCTAGTTAAGGATAGCTTTGACTTATTAAGATTGGATGTATTTAGAATTATAACTCTCGGTTTTTCTTATAATATTACACTTCAAGAGATAAGAGATGTATGTATTCAGGTGTTCCATTGAATTATTTTATGGACTAAGCAACGATGCAGTACTACTTTAGGCCTTTTTAATCGTAATAATATTATGTACATTTCGCCTTTTTTAAGTTGATTTATATATATATATATATATATATATATATATATATATATATATATATATATATACATAAATACCTTCATTCTTCATATATACGTTCATTTCTATCTTCACGTAGTTTCACAAGAAAAAATCATATATATATATGATTTTCTCTTTTGAAACTACGTGAAGATAGAAATGAAGATGGAAACTTTTAAATATGTTTATAAAAGTCTACCGCGGCTTCTTATCGTAGCTGTTGATGGCTGAATGAGTGAAAATTATGCTCTCCTAATATACGAACATATTTATCCATTAATTTATTACTCGTCAAAATCATATGTAAATTATAAATACTTCTATGTACTTCGTTAATAATAACTGTTAATGTAAAAAATAAAATGGACGTTAAAAAAGCCTACATTTTAGTGAAGGAAGTAATTGGAAAGATTTTATCTTTAGTAATACAGGCAAAAACGAACATCAATAGAATTTAAAGTCTCTCCCTCAACGTACAAAAAGCAATAGACTGAATTAGTTTCAAAGGCACGGGCTAATCAGGAAATAAAGAGAAAGGTGAAGTAAGAAAATAAGCTTACGTTAAGGTATTTGCGACATTTATTCAGTTTTATTAAGTATGCTTTGGATTATTTTTAATTGAATGATAAAAATGGATTTTCATAGCACGGTAGACAGTGAAAATTTCCGTGAATTTTAGTGAATTTCTGTATACCTTAGGGTAAATTATATTGTGTACTTAATGGATATAGAAAGAAGTATAATCTCACTCTCTTCTAACAGTCTCTTCGTCTAATATTACCATGTTTTGCTTGTATCTTTATAGAGACATTATATAAGATAGAACTTCCCGTGATAATGGAGTAAATTATTTACATTTTTTAATCCCGTTAAAGGATTTATTGTATAAGATACATACATACGCCCAAAATAAATACTTAATTATTGTCATCATTATTTTACCTTATGCATGTAAATGAATTTCTTTTTATATATTAACTATTAGTAATATTCGTCAGAATCAGTATTTTGATTTCGTTTAATTTAATCTCAATATAATCGTCTTTAATGCGTAATTTTACGAAAGTTATTTCCATCATTCCAAAAATTTGCAAGAAAATATAAAAACATCATTCACGATTCGTCTTTATTTATCGCCAAAATTGCTCTACATGAACCACCCCTTCGATTTTAATTTAAACTGAAAAAACTTATTTAATTGGTGATTTAGTGATAAATATAATACTTTTCTATAATAGTCTAATTGCTCTAAGATATTAACATATTACTACTATTAATATTAATTTAAAGTTAGATTCGATTTCATAAAATTATTCGTGTTGTAATACCGAGTTTGCACACGTCTTATCCACAATGCATCGCTTATTAAAACGACATATTATTAAAATAATTCGCTGGTATGACCAAAAATTTTACTCATCGAATTAACACCTTAAAATTAGATAAGATCATCCCCAAACTAAGTGAGGAGATTAGACAGTACACAGGCCGATTAATGCTCTCATAACGCCACGACAGCTTCACTTCCGTCCGCAATAAAGCGTCAAAATAAATGAGTGGTCGTGTGGAGTTCGTCCTTCCGTTCGAGAATTAGACTCACGTCTACCGGACGCGTTGCGAACAGCGTGGAATTATATCCGAAGGAACAAACATTGGGCCGTGATTAAGACGCAGGGCACTAAGGAAGTGTATCTCTCAAATAGTGACCATCTTCAGTCAAACAGATCCTTTTAGATCTCAGGGTTTCCGTGAACAATATCCATTTCCTCGGCGGTTGAGAGATTCCATGGAGGTGGTCCTATATATTGCATCCCGTAGCCGGAAGCACAGCTTCCATTCTCGTGGGTAATTGGTTGTCCGCTTCACAGCTCACCCTTTCTCGGACGGAATGGATCCCTAGACAAAGGTGTTTGCGCTCTGAGTTTTCTAGGAAACTTAATTACGATCAATCGTGCGGAAATATGAGAATGTTCAGAAAGTTTAGAAAGTTTTGTTAATCAAGGAAAGAAGGTTTTAATAAGGGAGAAATACAGAGAGAGCGTGCGTTTTTAAGTCTCGATATATCTCGGGTTTGAGAAAAAAATAATGAAATATTAGATTTATTTTTTGTGATTTTTGTGCTGGATGGAACTGTAAGGGTCAAACGGAATTGTAATTTGCGGAATGGCTTGGGCTCGAACCCAGTTCACCATTTACTGGACAGGTATTTTGGTATATCAATTGATCAAATTGAAAAATAAACATTTTTACTATATTAAATGAATTGTATTAATAATGTCGATCAGTATTGGTAACATTCTTATAAACAAATAAACAGATTAGTATTTAAGGCAGATGATAGTCCTATTTTTATGAATTTTTCTCTTTTAAAACAGAGATAAGAAACTAAAAATGGGAATTTCAAAGCCATGAGATAGATACACTTGTTCCCCTTTTTGTGATTGAGTGAGATCCAAAGGTAGTCATTTTTATTTCTTAGCAACCATGTTTATTTTCTTTTCTCTTTTCGTTCATAGTGACAAAAATTTGGCACAAAAACATTTGACATATTTGTAAACCTTGTCACAGGTATTCATCCTTTGTAGAAATGATTTGTTTCCTCAAAAATAATTTTCATATTTACCTGTTTTAACGTCAGCATTTTTCAGCTCTACTTCCCTCCGAATAAAACCTTAGAAAAGAAACAGCGATCACTCAAATTCGTCCGGAACGTTTTCGAGTCCGAAGATGAAATCGCTCGTAAAACCGGTCACGTGATCACGGCATCGTAAATTTATAAATAATAATAATAGCCTCCCTGCAGAGGGCCTTTTTAATCTCCTTTTTCATTTAACTCCTAACTTTATTTACGGGTGACGCAGATCCGTGTACGAAGAAGGCTGTCGTCACCGCTCCACGATTTAATTCTTCTTTATGATCTCGGAATTTGTCACGAAACAACGCTTCAAAATAAAACACTGTGCCATTTATATCCTTTGCGTTTTGAAAAGTCGTTCACTCTTCTTCAGGAAAGGTCTTTTAGCTTCTTATTTAACTTCTGTTTCTCTATCATTTGTCACATTCATTTGTTTCTTTTGCGAAATTGATATTACGATTTATATGACGATAAAAAATTACGTACGTTCAAGGATACGTTACAAGCCAAGACGAAACATTTAGTAGCATGTAGATAGCAAGGAGAATGACGAAGGTTAGATGGAATAGAGACATAATCAAGTGCTTAGGGGCGGATTGCCAAAGGAAGGCTTAGTATACAGAAGATTATAGAGCGCTTAGAAAGGTCTACATCCTGTGACGAATGGGTGATGATCAAATCCCTCGTATCTCTGGGCAATTTCTAATGCAACTTCTCCATCATTCACTTAACTTCGCATTCTCAGTTACAATATACAATACTCAACATTTAATACTCTAGCTCATGTATACAGTTAAGTGAATATTTATTGTTGTAAGATTCTAATAGTAATATTAATCACAAAAAGGTGAATTTCATTCCTGAAAAAATAAATCCCATCCAGTGGATAGTGTGAATTGGGAGAAACACACCAATCGTGCAATTGGAATCATTTATATTAAATATCTTTTTGTGAATTCATTTCTCGAGAATAATTCTCATCTTATTTAAAAAATCAATGCCATTGAGTACAATATATTTATAATATTTTTCGCACCAATATGTGCCAGAATTATTACAGTTTAATTAAAGATTTAGTGGAATCTGGAAGGGTGAAATTCACTTACTTAAGTTTTAAGCAAGATTGTAATAAATGTAAAAAAGAACTGAACAATAGCGAAAGAACTGGGACTCGAACTCGGGTCCCCAACATTTTACAGCTAGCATACCTACACGGAAAGTGGGGTACTTAGGTTCGATTCCCAGTCACATTGCTGTATTAACTTCCATTTAACCTTCATAGAAAAATTTTAGCTTCAATAAGCCTAATTACTTTAATAGACGGCAAAAATACTAAAGTGTTTCCGCTCAACATCGCTACGAAGTCACCGGTGTATAGGAAATTCTCCCCAACGTCGTGTAAAATCATCGCCAAAGCATTCCCCAAGCGCTATTTAAGTCCTAAGTACGCCATCTCGGCTCACGGAGAAAGTTTTGATATAACTGCAACATCTTGTCATCTTTCGAGGCAATTAGAAACCATTAGTTCATCTTGCGTATCAGCGCAGGGGAGAGAAAGTTAGATTAAATAGAATCCACTCTCGTTATTATTAGACTCCTTCCGAAGTTCTACGAGTGAAAGTAGAGGGACGCACGGTAAGGTAAGGCACGGTGAGGAAGATAATAAATTCCCGCAAGTTGTGATAAATGAAGCAAAAACCGGTACAACGTGTAGAGAGGGAGAGGATGGGATTACTCAAATCGCGTTATCCGAGTATGGCTGGAGACAGGCCAAAATTTCCCGTTAATGATGTTCGACTTCTTCTTTAGGAAGAATTCAATTGGAAATATGTTGCGGAGGGAAAGAAGTTGGCCTCTAAATGGGAATTGGATGATAATTAGGTTCGCGAGGGGAAGAAACTCTCTTAGATAAAATGAAGCTGTGCTTGAGAAAGAAATGGAAAGGCTCTAGGATATGATCGCTCGACGAGATATGCATTCTGAATTGTCTATTTTATTACGGAAGTCTGTTTTATTATCTGCGGAATGAGTCGAGATGGAGTCGCAATGGCGGAATGGATTCTGTACTGGAATTGTCTTTAATTCTTGCCTTTTTTATGTCTCTCTGAATTAGCGGAGAGAAAAATCAAAGCTGTCTTTTGATGCTCAAGTCTAGAGAAAGATATCCGTGAATTAAGAACGACAGGTATAAAAAGGTTCAGTTGAAGGAATCTAGGATTCTCGAATGCAATGTAGATAACGGTGTTTGCTTCAAATTTTTAAGGAGCACTCTGAAAGAATTTTAGTCCATGTATTGCAATCCTTTCTAAAGAACTCACGGCGAAGGAGATGGCGTGATTTTGAATTCGTAGTGAGATGTTGTGAAAATGCGCAAGGGAACTAGATCTGCGAATGGGAAAATATTATGTTCGGAGGGAATATAATGGAATGCTTACTCTTTTCTAATTTAGGAAATTTTGAGCGTTTTTTAATATGAATTGCATTGTAAAATTGAAAATCTTTATGGCGAAAATCGATGTTGGATGCTTTAGTGAATAATTCAATTAGCAAGAGTATACGTTATGATGTTTCAAGTAGATACTTCTAAAGGTATGGAAATCTTACAATTGAATTATCTTAACTTATTCCATTCACCAAAAATGTAATTAAAAGTTATTTTAAATTTACATAAATTTATACTTCAATTCGTGAAGATATTTATCAGAATCATTTTTGGAATTGGATTGTGTCGCATAATTCCGAAGTGAATTATAATATTTTAAAATTCACGAAGTATTTTTCAACTTCTGAATTTTACATGTATTCATTCTCATCTCTTTCTTTGAAATTTCATATGATAAAACGGTCTATGCAATATGTAACCTCGCCTTAACCTTGCTCAAGTAAAGTCACTTTTTGTTTGCTATAATCTTTAATAGATCATCGTCATTATATTTATAATTACTATTTTTTATGCTTATATTATTAAAATATTATATTATTCATATCGTTATAATGCCATAACTGCTATATTAGTATTTTGGCTTCTAGATACGCCAAAATATTGCTGTCTTTCTGTATTCATCCATTCATCTATGTCATTCCATTTTCATCTGAACGTTTAATCAAATCTTTATTTTTATCTACGTACTATCTGAATTCTATCGAGATTTCATGATTATTAACTATTTTTGTGCTTTATTTATTTTGTGTCAAATCCTCACTTCTAGGACTCAAGGGCAGTGGTGAAACATGTAATGGAAGTAAAGATTTCAATCCTGGTCAAAATCACCTTCAAATCAGCCTTTACAGTTTATATTTGTTCAAACGGAACGTTCATTAATATTTCCAATCTAATCCTCCAAAACCAAACATCTAGCAGTAGCATGTTTCAGCATTCCACGAACTCTTTCCCCTTTCGCAAGACGTCTCGAGAAAAAATCTTTTCCGGAAAAATTGTTAGATGGCGGAAGTGGAATTCCCTCGCGTGCGCTTTTTGTCCGACAAATCCCAAAAGATCGTGAGTTGAAGAGCGTTTTTCGATCGTATTTATTTTGTGAAATATGACTCCCAAAAGTCCATTTTCCGGCTTCTATCTCCGCCAATAACAGCGCGCTCAAGAAATTTTTAATCTTACGTCATTGTAGACCTTCGTTTTTATTCTTGGTTTCTTTTATTTTATTAGATTTGTTAACGAACTACCTCCTTCATTTTGATCTCGATTATTCTCGTTAGCAATCTTGGATTATAATCTAGAAGAATGACATATATTTTATTATACAAATCAATTTTGTTCTTTTTATTATAGCGCTTTTCTTTTGTTTTAAATATATTTTATTTCTTTTATTAATTTAATTCCCTTCTATAAAAAATATTACGAAGGTAAAGGAAAACCACCATCTATTTCTAAGTAAATAAATTTTAGTTTATGAAAAACTTAAGGAAGTTAAAATCTCCTATTAATATATTTACATATAATTCTAATCATCGTTATCTGACTAGTGCAACACAACTCTGGATGAAGTTCTACCTACGAAGGTTTCTCCATTTTTTCGATTCCTAGCCTTTCTTTGCTACGTTACCCACGGATACTTGATTAAGTCTGTGTTTTGTCTATGCTTCACTCTTCTCCATGGTATCCTGACATCTCTTGGAATCCATTCCAGAATTATTGATGTCCAACTGTGGCCCTTTCTTCTCACCAGACTTCCTTCCCACATACATTTCCATGATCTCACCTGACATTCCTTCATATGTACATATATAGATACGGTTTTTTCGAACTATGCAGTATTCCCAAAAGGCCCAAGTTGTTGAGTATTATATTATGTGAAAAACTTTAAGTGTAATCTATTATAAAGTTTTTATTTGGATTTCTTCATTCACGTGAATTTAAGTTTGAATAGATAAAGTGCATGAAACAGAAATATAATTTGTCGAGTCTATCTTTGTTAATATACATTTTCTTTACTTAACTCTTATTATATGTATAAATGCTTGAATTATAATAAATATGTATAAATTTATTTATATATTAGATAATTTTCCAAACTTGTAGCAATAGAATATAAATTTTAATTATTTTACTTAGAATAATGTATGCTTCTAGGTTACATATTCATTCATAATAGGCTGAAATATTAGATTTTATTTCTAAAGCTTACTTTTATCTTAATAATTTGTATACTTTTATCCTGATAATTTGTATATATTTTATAATAATATAATATAATTTTTTTGGTTTTTTATTACTCATTTACTCCAAAGTCAATCTCTAAAAATTTTATAGATTAATACTTTGTAGGAGACAGATAGGTATTTGCTATCTTTACTTAGAGTAATACATACTACCCTTTTCTAATGGATGAACAAAAACAAAAGAATCGAGGAGCGCAAATATTTATCCCGCCATTTCGATTCTTACGAACTCCATTACGGCGAAACGTAAAATTGGAACTTTGCGGTATTTTACCTCTCAAATCCTTCCCTTATTTTCTCTTTTACAGCTTCCCTTCATCCTCTAGGCTTTCCTCGTTATCATTCTCTTCTTTTACAAGCTCTTCCTTATCCCCTTCTTCCTTATTCGCGTACATCCCTTTTTCTTCGGCCCAATATCCATTTTCCTCTTGCGAATGGGACAGCTGCGTGTGCTTATGGCATTTCGGAGGGAAACCCTGTCCCGTGGAAAAATAAATGAAAGCAAACCAAGGCGAAAATAGCTCGCGTAGACGTATTCGACGCAAGGATATACCTTATTACACCCGAATTCTTCCGGGATTCCGCTAGGGTAAGAATCTCGCGTAACTACGAGTATACAAGGCGGAACATGATGTTTTCCGCATAGGTAGCGGGAACATGGCTAATGGAGAAATTTTAAATGAGGATTTCTGGTTGAAACGGAAATGGGAGTCGGTTGCGGGGGCGTACAACGTGTTGCAGTTCATTATAGTTGTTGAATGATGGACTGACAAATGTTTATACGATTATTTTCACCTACGAAAGCATTACAATTATTTAATTATGTCATTAACGTCAATTTAACTTTTGTAATGAAAATACGTTTGAATTTCGTTTTCGTTGATTATTATTTAAGTTAATGTAAATAAATTAATTGAATGCTAATATTTTAATAAATTAAAACGATAAAATTAATTTTAAAATGTTTATAAAATCCAGGTCAATATAAATAAATAAAAAATAATAAAAAAGAAAGATAATAATTCATAAAGAAGATTTAATACGTAGTTTTCACAAAAGCCATCTTTTGAACTCAGACAAAAATCATCAACATATATAAACACAATAATAACGTGTGGGTTGGAAAAACCTGCGAAACGCACTTATAATAACGCTAATTTTTGCAATTAGAGCTGAATTATTTCCATAATTATGAAAGTAAATGAAAAGAAGAGTTAAAAAAAATGAAAGGAAGAAACGTAAAAATAGTTTAGATAAGCACGTTAATGTACACACGGAAATACAATCTCTCTTTTATCGCGTTGAATTAAAACTTCATAAATTAATAGTTTAAATTCATAATTAATTTAAAAATTAATTGCGTATTTTAATATTAATACTTTCATTACATATTTTAAAATAATAGAATCACATTTAATGCATTTAAGACGAAAGTAATTTGCTAGTAATGAGTTGAAAGCGAGTGGTTTCGTAGCGGAATAACTCTCGTGAAATAAATAGTTTGGTTTTCAGCTTCTCGTTAATCGATTCCGGAGAAATGCTTGTACTGGTGAGACATTCCATATAAATCTCGGTCCGAATCTTTTAAGTCTTCTCCTAATTGAATGCAACTCGCACGTAAATTTAACTCGGAACGAAATGGTTAGAGGAAGCGACGTATATATATTTATGTTCCCTTCGGCATCTTATACAGGAAATCTGTAGGGGACCCTTCCCGCCCCAGGCAAATTGTTTCTCCTGCGGAAAAATCATTGAATATATAAACTGGCTGTTTATGCGCAAAACTCTCTTCTTTTTTCATTTTCTCTCCACTCCGGAGTCGGTGCCCTTTTTGTAAAATAACCCTCCTTTGATGTGTGCGAATTACTTCGAATGCCTCGGAAGATAACCCACGCATACACGACTCGCGAACTCCCGATTCTTGTTGATGCGTGTAGAGTTCGTTCGTCCGTAACCCATCGAGTTTTGCATGATGCGAATGCTCATACGTTTCGCACGGAACGAGTTCCTGGACTTTCTCAGGGGAAGAGCTGACGTATACTGCCACGTTCGGACTTCTTTTTTTCTTTAGCAGATGTGTTTTTTATCTGAGAGCGTATTAGATGCATTATGTATTACTTCTAACGATTGTATGTTTAAAGAGAAAGCAGCTCTATACGTAATGTGTAGGTGCTTTAAACAGAGGAAGTTATTGCACATGAACTGAAAATGTTTAACAGAAGTAGTTATTTCATTTTCAATGTTATCAAAAGCATTGATGTAAGGGAAGGACTAAAAATTTTTTCATTCAAATCCGGAATTCAAAAGAAATCTTGGTCATAATTTTAAAATCAACCCTACCATCCAACAAAGGTTATAGCAAGAAATTTAACTTTCAGTATAGAATTGAATACATTACCTTGATCACTTATGAAGCACTTACCATAAAATTCAAAAATGAAATTAAAATACCATTTTATTCTCATTTACTTTACCGCGAAAAGGTAAGTTAAATATTCTGTCTTTTATGATAAAGATTGATTTTCGTTTTTTATTGTCTTGCATAAATTTCATAAAAGGTTCTTCTTCTTCCCTTTATGCTTAAGAAATGAGGAATGGAAAGAAGCAATTATCCTCTACCATACTAATAAGTGCTTCTTTCCTTTTTTAAATTCCCAAGTAAGGAAGATTACCACAAAGTTAATGCCAGATCCGTTGTGGCTGCTCTCTCCCATGCATAAACGATTATGGACTATGTTGGGACCACACTATCATATCATTTCGGAAAAGCGATTTTTAACTCTATCATCAATCCAGAACTAAGAGATGTAAAATAATATATTCTTAGTAATGAAGAACTTTAAATGACACGAAGAAGCTACTTTGATTCCAAAGTATAGATATCTCTAAGTTCCTTAAAAGGAGGACTGTGTTTCCATCCTGTATCGATGACAACTCATTCTCAATAAAACGTAACAAAGCGGTTTCTACGACTCCTTTCGCTAAACCTCTATGACAAGGAATGAGAAAAGATACAATATAATATATATATATAATAGGATATAAGAAAAAGTCTCGAGGGAAAATAACTGAACAGCCCTAAATAATATGAGTATAAAGTTGGTATCACGTTTACCTTTTCTATTAAGAGTAAATAGAGGTTATTATTCACAGAGCACGAGTGATGTTCAATTAAGAGTATCCAATGGCTCTTATAAATAAAAAGTGCATTAATACTCCCTTCCAAAAATGCTGAGGCATAGTCTTTTTGAGTCGTTATAACAGTTTCCTTTCCAAATTTGTTTTCCGAGAATCGTATCTATCCATATCTATTTTATGACTTTATCCTCCTAATTTCGTAATATATATAACAGCGTATCTCCTTCATCGCAACCCAATTACATCTCATCTATCTACCACGCCCCCTTCCTTACCTCCGAATTCTTTCATATTCTTCCTGTTTATTTCCATCCTTTCCATATCTTTATTCCATTTCATTGAATACTTTATATCCTTCCAGAATGTTTTATTCCCGAAACCAATATAGTTTCCGCATCTCCCAAGAGATGACTTGGTTCTTATCACTTTTTTCAGAGCCGCTGCCTTTATTCCTATCCCATCTTTGCCTTACTTATACTTCCCTCCACTTCCATTTCCATTCACAACGAACACTTCGTAGTCTTTTACCATAACTCATCCTCTTTAGTCTCCTGCACACACATACTACACTCGACTTTTTCGTTCGAGAAAAAGCGTGTGTAGATGACTCCTCGGCCTCATTTGCAATTTAAATGAGGGATTAAGAAGAAGAGGAAGATATCTTATGCTCCATAGATTTGCTTCGTGATTAGGGACCGATTCGCTGAGACCGGAGACTCTCAACCGATTATACTCGGAGTATTTACTCTCTGCTTTAATAAGAGTAGATTCTGCGGAAAGGTCGAGTCGAGAATTTATGCAAGCTCTGCGGATTCAGCTTATTGTTTCATCAAATTTAATCCCAAGAGCGTATGATGTACTCGAGAGGCTAAATTTCCTTAATTACGCCGTTTGGTAAGTGCATTTAATTTTTTGAGACTTATATTTCGTGTGTCAATCAATATTCCTTTGGTTGATTTTCTTTTACATATCCGTAATTAAGTTATTTCTCAGGATCTTAATGATCTCATCCTTATCTTTTTTATTGTATATTATATTAAATTGCATTTCAAATATTCTTTCAAGATATCCATAAGTTAGTTTTACGTATCCCTTCCTTTCGAAGCCATCTTTACATCATATCCGCAATTTTTTCTCAATTCCTTAAAGTTACCTTAATCTATCTGCAATTCAATTCCTCTACGTAAAATTAACTCCATTGTTAATAAGAAATGGTATGATTCCTATCTCTAACCTTTAGAAAGAGATTTTTTAGGTTTGAAGCCATCTAAACTCTTAAGTAAATTAGCTTGTTGATCTATTGACATATAAACTTCATTGCTAATCTAATTATTTTATTTCTTATTACAATTAAATGATCATAGATTTTAAAATATATTTTTAATATCGTAAATATTAATTATTTTAAATATGAATAATAAAATATGTATATAAAATATATTTCTTATTATATTATTGTTATCATAGATTTGCTGATAAATTTTAGATATAGACATTTTAGATAGATACGAAGTTGCAGAATATTTACGTAAAGAAATCTTCGAACGTTTAACATTATAAATTTTGGATTTCCTATGTTTGTTCCATATTTTTCTAACCCCTGGATCATCTATTCCCATCGCAACACGCCCATACGTCTCACAACCTCTTACTAAGTTCAAAAAAAATTTAAAAGCCCACCTCTTACTTCTTCGCTGTTTCTTCCTTCAATAGGTCCCCAATGCGTTTGAAACGATTTTATATAAGTGGTTCGCACACTTTTCGCATTTCCTGCGTTTCCATGGATATCCTCCGATTCTTCCCAAGAGGAACGTCAGAGCTATCCTAACCTTCATATTCTAAATTTACGTCCCTTTGAATTCCGTTTCTTTGATATTTGTGACTTTTTATCATATCTTGGATTCTTCTTACAAACTCTTTGCTATTCCACGAGACTTATATTATTATTATGACCTTTCAAATGTTTGTTACCTCACTCTATTCTCTAAAATTTCTGATTTTTTTGTTTTCGATGAATCTTTTATGATTCTATTCGTCGTGGTGGTGCGTCTGTTTGCTTGATTTTAGTACTTCTTCTTTTTAGAATTCTATATTCGATCACATACACTCGTCTTTATATTCCAAAATTTTATTGTTCCAAAGAATTTCTATTCAAAGGATTTTATATAAATTATATCTTTGTCTTTCGTTAGTTTCTTTACTTATTTTATCAATCTCTTTGCTAAAAATCATAAAGTTCCATGAAGGATGTATATTAAAAATTCGGTAAAATTTTTGAATAAGTGTGAAGAAAGCCATGTGCCTGGGAATCGAACCCAGGTCCCTCTTATTACCTTACATACGATTATATCGTATTATACCTTTGCGGAGGTACAGGGTTGCTGAAGGGGATTTGGGTTCGAGTCCCAGTTAGGTCGCATTTTTTCACTTCTCTATAACTCGTACTCCTGTAGCACGAACATATCACATAAGGTTAATTCAACTTTCTTTAATTCATTGGTAAATTTAATTAATGGAAAAGAATTACCTCTCAGTAACGTTAAACTATTAAGAAATGATCGTTGTAGTATAATGGTAACCAGGCCAAACAGACAACAGTTATATTCTGATTCTTTAACAGATATGTTCGTAACTGTATTGTTGCTAATTAAAACCCAGTATACAAGTACAATAAGGAACCAGACGATTGTGCAGGAATCTTTGACAACCTTGCAATTTACCACAATTCAGTGAAACGTTCCATTAAACGAGATTAACTGGACGGTAGACCATTAAAAATCGACAAATCTTTCGTCTGTCATTCCTCACTTATTTTTCCCAATCTGTTGAGTGACGCTTTCCTCCGAAAGATCTGCTTCGCCTCAGACCTTCGTCATTGCGCCTCTCTCTCATTCAGCTGTTTTGACGCTAAAACTCCATCTTAATCATCGCTATTAAGCACAATCGATTCGCTCCCAGACAAATCCTTTTGTTCGAAGGACATCTATAGGACTCTGTAGAAGTTACAGCTCTGGACAGTCCATCTTTTCAACAATATAAATGTTCTATTGTTGAACAGTAAACAGTTCTACTAAAATACATGTTTTTGATGAATCAAGTGAGTTAATTCGTGGTACGTTTACTGGTATTACCGACTGAATATTTCTTAATTTTTCTTTTGCATGAATAGTTTTTTGAAAATTGCATTTTCTGTAATGTATATATATTTTGTTGTTTCTCTATCTTTCATATCTATTCGTTAATTTGACATATTTAAAGATATTAAAGTAAATTACGAAAAAGTAAGAATCAGATGAAATTCCTTATAAATGTGATTTATAACGGAATTTATTCAATTGGAGTATTTCACGAAATATTTCTATTATTATTATATAATCATGTGTTGAAAAAAAAATATATATTGATATTATATACGTATATATTAAAATATCATAGATATGATTTAGATGTATAATAAAATATTTATAATGAACGAAAGAATACGTAATATATTTATACGTGTAAAATAATTTTTTATTCATGGTAAAGATCGTTAAAAATTATGGAAGGACAGTTTGCGGAACATCCGGTACCTCTCCCATTGGTGCAATTTTTCAAGTGACATTCTCATCCTAAAACGTTCTCGCAAATAAAACCAAACGCGTCTAGAGATAAGAGCCGGGCGTAAAAATCGTTTTCGTCATAAAAAAGCCTCGATGAAAATTTACTGCGCCCGAGCGCAAATAAACCAAGAAAAATGATACTGCATGAAGGTTTTCGTTTATTTCTCATCGGCCTTACATCTACTCGTCACTTTTGTTTTTCGAAGAGACTTTTTACGAACGAATTACCGCCGGAAAAAATCCCGAATTCGTCCGCGAAGTGTAACCGAACTAGCTCGATTTTCTCGGTGAGTAAACCGATTTTAGTTTCCCAACAGTCGTTAAGCAGCCTTTTAATACGTCTTGGACCGTGTAGTCGAAGACTTTGAGAGGATAAAAATTCTCAAATTGTTTCTTTTTGCCCGTAATTTCCCATCTCCATAGATAGTATTTATAACTCTCTCGTCCTCCTCCGGTTCTGTCTCCAGCCTCAGGCCGCAAAGCTTCCTTGGTTTTCGAACTTTAATCCACTTAAGCTCGCTTTAATTTGTAAAGAGGTATTAAAAAAATTTTTTAATCGCTTCAAAGGGGCAGGGAAGTTTTTTTGGAAACATTTTATGCAATTGTTTTTTAATTGTATCTTCGACAATTTGAGAAGTTGTAACTGAATATTGCTAACCTCGCAAGTTTGCAAAAATATGCCTGATTTAACCCTTAAAATCTGCCGAACGAAAATTAGCGAAGAGTTCTTGATTATGGAAGAATTTATAGGCTTCTATAACTTAACTAATCTACTTCAACTTATATCTCTTTCAAAGTTTCTTCTGTCAATATTTAACCCTTTACCCTATATCAGGAACGTACTTCCTTGTATTTCCTTCCTCATAGAAAACTTTTAGGAAAAATTTTAAATATGCAGTTAATTTCCCCTACAAATACTTGCTATAGCCTTTATTTATACTCCCTGTTATTGATTATATTAAATGTTAAAGTGTGAGCAATAAAAATCATCATCTTCATTATTTATAAATTTTTGTATTAAAATAGAATTTTGAATAAAACTTTCCTATTCATTAAAATAATGATAACATCCTTACAAATGTTCACGCATCCTTATAGCAATATCTAAAAACAAAATTGCTGTCCAAAAGTTCTTCCTCACAGTCTAAAATCCCTCTAAAATTTTTTACTACTCGTATTATTATTATCATAAATAATTTCAGTCAGACTAATCATTTGGTAACAGTATATAGTATATGATATGCACAAAATACATAATTTAAGAAATTATCATTATCAGTTCGATAATAGATTTTTCGATTCGAGTTCGATTGATAGATTACGTGCAAACTACATTGAATGCGTTTAAACAATGAGAAACTAAATAAATAAAATCCTATAAATACATGTCGGAATCCTGCACTTTCCATCAATAACATCTATACGAATTATTAATCTCCATTCATTTGACCTTAAAACGGAATAAAACTCACAGAAAAGGAGCATGACCAATGTGTACACGTATATTTTAATCCGTCCGATCTTCAGTCATCTAAATTCATCACGCTTCATATTCAACATCACTCTCCATCCTGTCTCCGCATTCACTCAGTGTTCAATAACTTTTGCTGAAATGGATACGAAAATAGACGTCCTTTATACCTTTTAACGCCTCCCAAACAGTGAGAGAATCCCTCCGTCGTAAAATCGACGCTTTGGTCCCGATCAACGACCTGTGTAGATGTCGCGACCGCACACGTCCTTCCATCGGCAATACGACCTGCGCTCGACGTTTAGAATTAAATGAAATGGAAAATTGAGGAAAACCGCAGAGATTTTGTGATCGATACCTTCAACCATTGTGAATAGACCTTTCGTTTAATCGGAGGAGAGACAAATGCTAAGTATTTACGAGAGGAAAATAACTCAGTATAGAAACAAAGGTTGGGTATCTCACGGTTTATGATAGTAAATATGATAGGATAAATAGATAGTCGAATCAACATGGTAGGATGAGCTAGAGAGAATCGTAAAACAGGTTAAAGAAAAGAAAAATTGCTATATGAGTGGGACTCGAACCCAGGATTTAGTATTTGCTAAACGTTCTTGTGCTATGAGCAGAAAATATCAAACAGAAAAGGGTTCTTTAAAAGTAAGGTTTTAAATGGAACCTACTAATTACGAATATAAATTTTACATGTAAAGAAAAGAAAATTTAAAATCTTTCGTTTGGATTCTCTTATATAGAAACGTCAAAGTGAAGTAATTCTGCCCTAACTACATGTTTGCGAGTTTCGATCCATCATCCCCTTAAAACAAAATCGTCTGTATTTAATGAGTTATGGCATTTAAAGATTTTAAATTAAATTAAATGCTATAAGGTTTATTATGTTAAAGAATGGTGTAGTGTATTAAATATTTCGTAAGGTTAGTTCTATTACTCTCTTGAATCCCTAATGTAGTATTCTTACAATAAATTTTGCTGTAGTAATATGAATTTCATATTTGTTAAATCAAATAATTGATTAACCTCAAGTAGAATTCAATTTTAAATAATTCTGTAGTTAATTTTTCATAAATATCTCGCTAAACCAATTTTTCTTCATTTGAAATCCTTCAGTTTAAATTAAATTAAATTAATCGAAACCTAAATGTTACAGAAGGGTACTACGATGAAATTTGGCGATATATTTTAATATCCACAATACTCTTGAACGCACCAGAACTCTTAATCATATGCAATATCTTTAAATTTCGAAAATCTAACGGAGCCGAAACCTGTATTCCCTTTTAATGAACAAGGATAAATTAATTCTTCGCAGTTTTCAACAGCAATTATCGAAATAGCATTCTCGGAACTCCCCTTTATTTTGAACCTGTTTGCTGGACTGCAGCAACACATAAAACGGTGATATTCATCTCATTCATCTTCTCGTTTAACTCACGGGTCTTTCTATATATAAAACGCACTTTCCTTTTTCCAGACTCACTCCCGCGCATAATAATAACCAAGGGGCGCTACTGAGACTTCTTAGAAAGGGCTGCCAACACACTGCAGTTTGAGGCGCTCGTATACCCTTTAAGAAAGGCGTATTTTAGATTAAATCAGGATCGTCTTAAAACAAGGATTTGACCAAGATTCTATAGGTTATATGATGTCTATTATTGTATAGAATTATTATAAATAAAAATGGTTTAAGCTTAATTTACTTCGATCAACTACATACGTATTCATTACTTAATAATTCTGCTATATATAAATATTAGTCATTGAGATTGATCTTTCGTGTATTTTTGAATGTATCATGCGAATTTTAATTAAATTTTTACGTAACGTTATGGAATACAGGGTATACTTTGTATTACTGTAAATTGTTTGAAATATATTATTATTTCTTTTATATTACTGTTTGTTTTTAATAGCTTATTTTTTAAACTTTATTATTATCGTTACTTCTTATTTTCCTAAATCACATGTTCAACCATTATTGCTTAAACATTTTATTTATAACAACATCTCTTTAAAAAAAAATAGCAATCGATGCATAATTATTTCAGTCATTTGAAATACGTACTAAGGAGTAGCTTAATGACGTACTACTGTAATAGTAACTTTACTAACGTAATAAGGAGGCTTTACTTTATATCTTTAGATATTTGTTATATATTGCGATTATAATTTATTTTATTTAAATCTATTTTCTCTTTGTAGTCATTATTTCATTTTTAAAATATCTATAAATATACGTGAAGTTGGAAGACGTGAAAATAACGAAAACATATCAAAAATAAAGAAACAAAATTTGAACCTTTCTTCATCTGAAGATATTCACGAGGGAAAATTATATTTTTTTCAGTAAGTTATTCTGAAATTGTACAAATAATCTGGAAAAACAATATTTCAAATACAAATAGTTTTACCATAGTTCCATCGGTTTTATCAAGGCTCCAATTCTAATGAAAATAACCATGGTCTTGGAATGAATCCATTTAAATCGTAATAGAAAAATTTAAAATATCAGCGGGATTACCCCGAATTCTAGAGTGCAATTAATCAACTCTACGCTTTTCTAGGTCAGCTATAATTCGCTCACTAATACCAAGGATTTAAGACGAATCTAAATAAAAAATAAAGAAAGCACATCGTAGTTTCCACATAGTTTTATTTAAACATGACGTGATGTAAAGATGGCGCTAGCCAAAACCGGTCGAGTTAAAATAAAATATTTTGTATGGAAACTGCGCCGTGCCTTCTTGAATTCTTATTATGGCCTTCCACGAAGTACTGCCTAGTAATATCATACAGTATATCCAAATAGTCTTGTTAAATTGATTCGTGGTTTAGGAAATTCTTCCTCTGCGTTACGAAAAATTGGAAATATCTTGGAACGGTGTACATACAGGCTATGAAAGACCTAGTTTCCATGAAACTTTCATGATCAAAAGATATATTCCTATGATGTATATCAATTTTTTGAAGGCCTTGCTATACGAAAATCCATTACAGGTAATCGAAGGTAACTCACGAATAATATTATCCCTCGTACAAACAATGTAGGGCGCCCAATCTTAGAGCGAACACGGTCGCCATAGCTACCTTTCTTTCTCCTACACCGATCCACTGTTATACTTTTCCCTACCTCGTTTTAAGTCTCGTAATCGATCACAAAATATCGAAATAAATCGAAAGCGGTGAAAGATTTCGGTGCAACCCTTACGAATAACTTGCCACGGAGTGCTTGCGTCCGTAATATATGTGGAAAAGCTCTTAAAAGAAACCCGACTGTGCTAAGAGGGTAGTCGATAAGGGAAGAGAACAATTCTGCGTGCGATGTTACTTTACGTTAGTCAGGGCTCAACCATAGTGTGAATATAGTGTAAGAAACCGTGCTTATAAAATTAATATTAGTAAACTATATTACGTTCCACGTAAAGTGATACAATTTATCAAAAAATACTATGTTATATCAGTAAACGTAATTTAAATGGTTAAGAATTCAGGTTGGGAATTGGACATAGAATATTGTTTTAAAAAATAAATTCTTTGAATAACTTTAGGGAAAGAATACTTTGAAATAAGTTGTTCGTGCTATTCCCTAGCAATACTATATAGGTTGTTCGGAGATTGTATTCAATAAGGTTAAGAAAAATGAACCGATTTCAGAATTTATTTTTCCTACAAATTATACGCGATGGTTATTAATAAGAAAAGAAGAAAACGAGAGTAAAAAAGTAGAATCATGGTGTTTGCACCCCCTTCTTGACGTCAGAAGGTAGCTCTCAGTTCATCTACATATACATAGACTTATAAATTACGCATAAAGTAGCGTAAACAATAAATTTAGCGTCTTTAGAAGTATTCGGTCTGTCCTGGCATGAGCTACTGAAAACGAGAACAAAAAAAACGCGAGGCTAATGAGGAAATGAAATATTCTTTACATCCTTTGTGATCTTTTATCCGTCATTTATTTGGAAATTTTTCACCACATGCTTGGAAACAGAGCGACGTAGTAAGTTTTTTTCGTCATATTTCCTTTCTTACCCTTTTTATTTGTTCTTTCCTTTTATTTTTGTATCGTGACGGTGGCCCTGATTTGTGGTTGGACTTAAGCCACGTTCTTCGCCCACGAAGAGAACAACCCCACCGCTTTCAATCCAAAGCATTCCCACCCCTCCGAGATATCACCACGCCGAATTTCTCCAGATCACGATTGTTTCCCAGTATTACCTTCGCTTGTTTCTTTTCCGATCACTTTTTCCGCCTCTACTCTTCTTTTGTTTTGAGTTTTTTTTTTAACCGCGACTCTGTACTTATATTGCCGGCCTCGGTGGACGAGTGCGTAGCGCATTGTGTGCTAGGGTTCTGAGTCTTGAGGTCCTGGGTTCGACTCCTTGCGGATCGGAAATATTGCGGTCTGGGATGGGGTGTAATTGTGTTTGTCAATAGGGGGTTAAATTTAAGTCTCTATATAGACTAAATTTTGTTCTGTTTCAATAAAGGCAATTCATTTTTATTTATTTATAATTATACCCGATTGTTCCGTGAGGATTTTTACGTATTTAAAGGATTTTTTTTAAGAATTCATTTCTACTGCGAAGTTTTACGAAGGTATGCAACACAGGCCGGTCTTTCATTTTAATGCCAAGCGTGCTTTTTCTTTTGATATCCCCATAGAGGAAGACGAGAACGTCTTTAATGCGATTTTTTTCTCTTGACGTTGCCGTAAATTATATAGAGTTTAATATTTTTCTGGCGCATTCGAACGTCTCATTAAATGAAGTCGAACAGTTCAGGATTGGATTCGTATTTGAATAGAATTGGATTGAAAGAAAAGAGGGAATATATATGTCTTTTTTGATTGAAATGGTACCAGAAATGAAATGTCTTTAGAAAAAATACCGCATGACTTTGAAAGGCTTTAATTGATTTAGGAAGAAGTCTTGGTTTTTCCTACGGATGTATATTGTGATTTCTCGTTTAATTTGGGACTGTTCTTTTTACATGATTTTATGAAATTTCAATTATTTGAATATTAGATTGATTAGTTTTAAAGTTGAGAATGATTCATTATAATTTCACTGTTATTTTACGTTTTCTTGTTTTGAATATGTGTTCTGGCTACGAAGTTAAAGGAAAAGTAGTAGAATTTTTTAAATAAATAGTTATTAGTAATGCAATGAAATTAAAAGAATAACATAATAATGACACTAACAAGATAATATATGTACATACATACGAATAATATTGGTATTGAAGAAATAAACATCTCAAATATTGCAAGTGTAGGTTAAAAACATCAATGCTAATTATATTCCGAGTATTAAATTACCCTACAAGAATGGTTGACATTATAAGATTAAAAATTTTAATCATTTCTAGGACTTATCATCTGCAGACATTTCCTTTGTAATTATCCAGGAAATTCATTATTTTATTCATCAATCCAAAGAACAGAAATAATTAACTGATAAGCGAAAAAAAATTGGCAACCCAAAAATGTTGGTAATTAAGGCCAAGTAGCAGACAGACACACCGATAAGCTATCCAACTTTCCCTGCTTCAACAATTTTGACAACGTCCTCAGTTATTTTTTTTATAAAATCTTGAAATTTAATCTTTTGTCAAATATGGCGAAATATTTCTCTCCATCGGAAAAAACCAACAGTTTTCCTTCCGTAAAATCGTTGGCCAAATTGTTTCCTGAATAGAGGAAGTAAAGGTCTTTTTCTAAATATAGACGGAGTGAAAGTGGCGTTCGGTGGCACGATATCATGAGGAATGAATAGCTAATGTAGGAAGTAAAGTATCCCAAAATCGAAGTGAGTGCGTGCATGAATTTTCTTGCGATTAGAGAAAGTGGAAATTTTAAATGGCTGGGAATCAGGTGATTCAAAAGGTTGCCGTAAGAATGTATAATATAGCATCGTAAAATATCCTCGAAACGTTTTTTTTTTGGATTGCGAAAAATTGGGGCTGATTTGGGGTTTATCTGATGAAGAAACTACTGGTAAATAGTACAGAAAATTACAGACGTTTTCAAAAGCAGTTTTGAGCCTTAATAATCATCATGAAATTGTGATATTTTTTTGCTAGGTATCAAAATTTGCTTTTTAACCTAAATATACAGAAATGTATATACATAGAAGAAATGTGTGTATATTATATAAGGTGACGAAGTTAATTTTCGCTCGTTTAATGAGCATCATATTTTCTATGAGTTAAATTCAAAGCATTAAAAATTAAGAATTACTTTTTTAGTAATTGTGACCATTACGTTTTTAGTATTTGTGACCAAAAAATAATGCCTGTTCTTATATATTATTACTAGAATTATTTTTATCTGCTTGCCCTAAAAAATTTATCGTCCTCGTCACAAACATAAGAGCTGAAAAAACGCCATACGTCAGTGAAGTATTACTATTGGTTTCTAGGATAAATAATAAAATGTTAATTCATCTTTGGAAACCGATAATAGCGTGGAAAATGATTATGTGAAATGTCTCCGATATCTTGCATAAGTTATACAAATTCTAGCCATATCATTAATTATTAAATTCTAGCTTTATTATTAAAATATAAAGATTTTAAACACGAATTGGCAAATAAGAGCTTGTTCAAAAATGTTTATAATATCTCTATTATTTTAGTGGAAACGAGAAATTCAAATTACGTAATACCCAACATATTTCAGTGCATTTATAATTCTATAAATAAATTCGCACAGAGAGAATCATTTAAGTTAATAATCTGTTCTAGGACTGTTTTTCATAAGAAATCAATTCCTCTTAATATACCAAATATTCCGCATAAATTCCGCAACGGTTGCATTTCTGAAAGGAGACTGGCGCTTGCAAGTGTGAATTATCACCATAAGTTCATTAGTTTTTTAACGAGGATGACGCCTGGAAAAGGTCATATCGTTTGGTAGTTGCAAAATAAACCGAACGCAGTTTCTAAGCTCTCCTCGAACTAATTCCATTTATCGCTTAATGGAATGGAGACGACTATTTTTAGGCATTCACTTAAACACGCTCCCGAATCCAGGAAGCTATCACGTTTAAAAAACAAATTGAGATGAGTAACCAAAGAGTAGATCCCTTTTGCAGATGAGAGCTGAAACACTCAAATGCAGAGTGGATGGTGCGGATTAAAAAAAATGAGTTAGAATTTATAGTTGCAAGAAAACGATCTTGTGATGTAGGTCAGGAACTGCGTGAGGCGTATCGGGTGAAGATTACTGGGGAAGAACGTTTTTGAATTGATTTGGGTTCAGACAGACTTCTCCGTATTACAGACATCGTTGTAAAATATTCAGGAGGTAGCGGAAGTCTTTGAGAAATTGATTCTGAAGGGCATATCAAACAGCGCTGAGGGGATTTTTGTAGAGTGATGTGGAATATGCATAGAATGAAAATTGTAATGTTATAAGCGGGAAAAGCTGCAACGTGGATCCAGTTGCAAAGAAAAGATCTGCAAGGTAAATATGATAAGTTGAGGCAAAATCAAGAATAAATTCTAATATTGGTAAAGGAAAATATATGATCAGAATAAGTATAGCACAACTATTGTTGATTCAAAATATTTCAATTGCAAAACTTGAATAGTGAATGAGCGTTACTATGCTACAACTTATACCTTGTTCATTGAATAGTGAACTTCGAGTAGTAAAAGAATTAGAGTTATAAATGAACTTTAAAACATCCAAAAATGATATTAAATGTTTGGCTTAATATTTACAACATTATCCTAGAACAATGAATAAAACTGTAACCAATGTTTATAATAATTAGAGTTTTATTGTATTTGTGAAATTTACTAAAATAGAATTTTTTTAGTGAACAAGAATGGTTAGGTACTAATTCATAGCATTTAAAAAGATTTATTCTATTCTTTTCTCAATAAATAAATCTATTTGTGAACACAAAAAAGTTTCAACTATTATGACAAAACTGTCATTGCTTATAATGTTTCATAACCGTCTATTCACAAAAATGAAACGGCACTACGGATATAAATAATCTTATAGTTACTCTAATGAAGTTAGACGATTCGTTAATAATTAAATTTCAAACATATTTCCGCTCATATATGATTCATAACTATAATTATCCACTATTGCGCTAGAAGTATTTACATTGTTTTCTAGAACCCGAATTTCACGTCACGATAGGGTGAAGAGAAAAGGATGGCTTTGCACGAAAAAACACACGTCTCGGAATGAGCCGATACAATGAAGCGCGTGAGAGAATTCTGACAGGACTGGAATCTCCCATAGTCCAATTGGTTGCCTATCGAGACACTATTTGATATATTGCTTGAACCATCGCACACGACGTGTGTGCATACTTTGTAGCCGTGGGCGTTACAATTCCGTCCGACTATGTGATATAACGTCCTTTCTTGCTATCATTCCTTGTTTCCACGTTTATATTGTTAAAGTAAGGAACAATGTATAAGAATGTGTATATGCTTACTTAAGAATGGAAAACTTTCTATCAAATTATTACATGTTACGTAAAATATAATAGAGTATATTTGCGTAAAAATTCCCGCGGCTCGGATTAAACCCTGGAACTTACAGGCGCTTACTTACTTATCTGATAGGACCGGGAATTGAACCCGGATTCTCTCAATATTCTGTTTGCCGCTCCCGGATATTGTGAGGTCCAGGTTCGATCCCTACTCGTGTTGGACTACTTTCACCTCCAATGATTCTTTGGTCCGGAAGTATGCTGTCGGAAATGTGGAGAACCGGGTTCGACTCCCGGTCTTGTCAGATATTTCTTTATACCCGTCAATTCCTATGCTCACGAAGATGAAAGCATTAATTAGCAAAGAATCGGATCAAGATGGAAGCGATAAAATTTTGATCGAATTATGTAAGCAATTATTTATTATTAAATCGAATTATAAATCGGATATAGGATGAGCATAGGATGTATTCCTTACTGAATCGGAACGAGAAGGAAGGACGTCAGACAGGAATAAAGAGCTATCTGAAGGCACTTCTGTATATCGAGATGCTTTGAAGTCGAATCGTTTCATCCGGAAGACGATCTCCTTAATTAAAGAGAAGCGCTCGGTCGAGCGTTAGCTTTTGACGTCATCGGAGAGGAAATTGAATTCCATCCTATTCGACCAAAACCATTTATGCAGCTTCCGCGGATTTTAGACGAGATTCTATTTCAGATCTGGAACCGGAAAGAACCATCCATTCTGCTTGCATTCAGACGTCTTGCAATTGCGAAAGGATGGATGGATTGCTTTAATCTCTCCACGGGCCGTGAAAGATAGACGCTAATTGCGTTAAAAGATACTAAAACTCCGACGTTAGAACAAAAGTTATAAAAGCCTTTATAATACTTTTACGTTGATTGCAAATCCGTGCGGTGAAGTGAGTGACTTATATTTCCCGAAATTGCTTCTCGTCATTGAAACACGGTGGTGCTTTTTAGTGAGATGCTCCGGTGAATTGTTTTTTTTCCGAGAGTTTTAAGCCGAATGAATTACCGGAGAACTAGGTCCTTTTAATCTAATCTGCCTAAAAGCTTGAGTACTACAGCACTCTGCGGAAAACTTTAACCAGCTTTGACCTCGAAATGCTTGTCAGCAATCAGTTAGTTAACACTTAACCTGTTTCTAGTGTAGCACCGATTCTTTTGAGCAATGCCGTAATTCTAGAGGTTATGGGGGTATACAGACGTATGTAGATATACAGATATATTAGTATTTATGTAGATGTATAGAGATATTTGGATTTACCTCGATGTGTAAAGAAATTTAGATATAGGTATAATTATTAGAGAAAATTGGAAGTTTTCAAATTCAGGGGTATTAATAAATATAAATTCTTTCAAAATGCCATAAACTTTTTTACTATGCATTCTGATACTAGGTATCTTCAGCTATATATACATGAATAATGAAAACTTTATTATCAGTACCACCGTCGTTTTATTTTTTTAATAGTTTATTAAAAGAATTTAAAGTACCTTTAGCTTGAAGACGGTTATTTAAAATGCACATCTTTGGACTACGTATTAACAAATCTTATCCTAGGAATGAGTACGTGAAATTGCTAATTGATTTCGATGTATGTATTATATATGATGTTAAAATAATAATTATATATTCATATAAAAAATTATATATTTGTATAATTTCCAAAACACGTTATGTTTTTTTCAAGGTTGACGTAAAAAGTTTCCGTCTTTGAAGTGCTTATATTCTGACTCTGTAATCTTATCGTACTTCGTGTTATCGTGAACTCATCATCAAAGAGTTTTCCGCGAAGATATTCCGAGCATTTTTCAATTCTTGAAATCGATCTGGAGTTCGCGGAAGAAGTTGATAAGAAAGAAGGCGTCCGTTGCTAAGGATCGAGTGATTTGGTGCGAAGAAGGAAATTAGCAAAGACTTAGGAGGGGATAAAGAGCACGAGGATTAATGATAGTGGGTGTGTCTCCAGAGTGTGTTTTCCTTACGTCCTTTAATTCACTCCTCCGCTTCTCCAGCACTTTTTAATCTGCCTGTGGGAACTTATATTTCCCCGAAGACTTCTCGTACACATTTATATTTATACATATGGTTTTTTACGATCCCCATCCATTTCCTCAGTTTAAGACTTTCGAAAAACTTACGCGGACTGTATATTTTACGCTGTCTCGGCTCTAAGCCAAAAGACGTTGTCATTCACACTTTCCCTCTCTTCTGAATTTTCGTAAATATGTACGTATTTATTTCCGAATGATTTACAAGTCTCGTGCGAGATAATATTCGGTGAATATGGCTTGAATGTTGTGAGAAATTTTGGTTTTATTAAAAACAACCGTTTCCTCGCTCGCAATAATGAACAATATATTTATTTATGGAAATATAAGCGTGCAAACATTTGGAGTTTATAAGCCTAAACGATATTTGTGAATACCAGCATCAGTTATATGTTGTTTAGCAACAAAATTGTTAAGATTAGACGAAAATTTAAACAAAGATTACAATCAGTTGTACAGACATAATTGGCGGTAGATATTTAGTCATAAAAAGATTCGTCTTAACCATATTAATTTCTCCTACACGCCAACATTTGTTTCAATGAATTTTTCAGTGTCTAAATGGCTGATAAAAATATATGTGAACATCATTAGCCATTTTCAACTAGACCCAAATTGTATTCTTCCCCAAGCTTCTTTCAATTTTTTCGATTTTCAGCATGCCTTTGCCAAGTTTCACCAAAATACTCCCATACAATTTGCTTTGTATTATTTTAGCATTTAGCATCCAAGTTTTACTTCCTTATTTCAAGACAGGTAGGATACTTAAGTTAAAGACCTCAGAATATGTACGTTTCTTCTGAAGGCACGAAAGCCAAGCTTGATTCTTCTGTTTACTTCATTGATTATCCTGTTTTCGCATGTTATTACTGGTTGTCCTTTACAGTTATGTTCTGCGCATTCATATTCAGAGGTTTCATCAAGTTTAATCAATTCTTTAACTGCAAAATAATTATTTATTACGTTTTTTTACGTTAGGTTCATTCCTATCGCTTCTATCTTTTTGGTAAATTTTTTAGTATTTCGTTGGTATTCGTCTTGAATAGAATTATGTAGTCCCAAAAACACAAATGACTGATATATTCCCCGACCATCTTCAATGCTATTTCCTCCTCGTGTGGAGAAATATTACTTCCTTTAAGACTCATGTGAATAGCACATGCAAAAGGCAGTCACCTAGTCAAAATCCGCACTCCATTTTGAATTCGTTTGTTTCTTAAGCAGAATCACGTTACATTATTATAAGTATGCGCAATAGCTTACTGTACCCAGCATCCAACTCTTGACTCCCGAAGAGCTTCCAGTGTAAAGTAAATATTAACCGATCCAAGGCGAGAAGTTTGTCCACGAAGTACAGCACTAGAGGAATCTCGTATTTATTTGAAAAACTGCGAAAACAATGATTCTGCGAGAAAACTACGAAATTGAAAGAATATTTATCTTAGTATATTTGCTCTACTGTTAGATTTTCATACATTATCTTATTATTATATTGAATTATCCAGCGTTATTATAAAATTTCATGTGCGAAACATTTTTTGATTTGAAGTATGGTATATTACTTCCGTACCACACAAAAGACGGCATTTATCATGACAATCACATACAAATCGGCTACAATTCAGAGGAAATTTCACGGAATAGGGAAAACGGGCTGTTTTTCCCATCCGATTCTCCGCAAAGCCATAAACTCAAAACTATCCCCGAAGAGTTCAGAAACCTGTGGGATACGCATACATTTCGACTGATTCAATAGAAGGATCGACGCTCTAAAAACCCTTTCGTCTTCTCAAACAGGTTTATATAAAGAAGAATGGGAGTTAAATACGAGCGCATATTTGCGACGTTAACTCGTATTTCCTCGACGTTTGTTCGGCGAATTCTACGCATGAAATGTTTCGCCGCATCTCCAACTTCGAGAAGACATCAACTTGTGGATTCTATACACGCGATATGTAAGGGAAGACGCGAAGCGAGCGAGGGTTTGAGGTAAATCGACTTCAAAGAACACCCACACTCACTCCGAGCTTTCTTCGGTTTAAGACGGCGTTTATTCTCAATGTATTCGAAGCCGTCTTATTGTAAGATTTCATCTGGAGGACGCGTGTCTCGTGTTTCGAAAGCGCGGAATTGTTCGAGTGTCTTCTCATGAATGGATGTTAACGAAGTTAGAATCTAAGGTGATTGTCTATCACGTCAAGTGGTTGATTTTTATTGATGATCGTTTGAAAGGAACTATAATCTTTAGAATGGAGTTATTTTTAACTTTTTATAGCCATATCTATCGTCATATTCTTCATGAGAAGGAAAGCTCTTATCGAATTATTATAAATTCTAATATCTGATTATCTTATCGTTTCTAAGTGTTTGTTCTTTCTTAAGTATTTTCTGAGATCATTATTGTGCTTCAAAAGTAACACTTAAAGATATTGATGTGTTAGCGATTAGAAAATCCTATTCTTGATAGTAATCTAACTAAAATTTTGGAAATTATATTACGTAATACTTTAGATAAAATATTTCACCATTTCCAGCATTAAATATCTCAATGTGAGAACAATATATATTACGTTATTCATCTCGCCATGAGCCCATTGAAATCTTTTGAAAGGTAAGGGATTTATACCAGATATTTAATAAGATAATCATACTAACTAACCTGATTTTCATGACGTTAAATTTGTTTATTATGGTACAAATAAATAAGTAAAAATTACTGTTATTAAAATCATTGATGAATACAATTTGAGATAAAGGCTGGACCAACTGTGTTGAAATAAGGGGAGATTAAGTAAAAGTAAAATGTTTTTTTAGCTTTAAAACTTTTATCACATAACTCTCGTGAATTCAAATTAAAAGAGAAATCAAGTTTGTTTCCTCCAATTCAGTCTTTAATAAATTTATACCCCTTTAGATATTAACCTCGATTATGCATCTCATCATTGCCCTTATTTATCCAACAATATCAAACGATTTAGCATCAGCAGAAAGTTCTGATGTATGGAAGACTGCATCGGAATTCTCATGCGCAATTCTTTCGGGGAATGTTCTCGGAAATAGGCTCACTTTATTCGCATCATGAAGTTGATTTTTCGGTGAAATATTTCCCTCGAATTGAGACAAACCTTCCCCCACTTTCCCCCCCAGAGGTCTCTGATATCTCACTCAAAGCCAAAAATATATAAGGGTATTAAGGACGGTTTTCTGGTCTCTTGGGCCGCGCGCTATATCACTGGTGAGCGAAATTGGAAAGTCAGAAAACTTCGCTATTTGTCTTATCATCGATATTTTTCATCTCCCAACGCTCGCCAAACTTCCTTTCGGTCGCGAGCACTCCCGACACATGACGAATGGCGAGTTTTCTTTCCTACCAAAACGTATCCTTTTCCCCAAACCCTTTCCCCCTATACTTACTTTTGGAAAATAGAGTTGTATCCCTAACAATGGGAACTTATCGGATTATATAGCCCTAAACTTTCCTTAATACCTTCATAGAGAAATAAACATCCTCAATTTTTATTTTCGCACGTGATTTTCCGTAATTTAAATCCAAATAGCGTTGCGTGCCTCTTCTTCGATGTTGTTTACGAATAATCACGGACGATTATAAGTTTATTTCCTTCCTGTTATTTTGTTTACTTCATTTCGGTGACCTATCATCTGATTTTACGAGGATTTTCTTTATTCACAGTTAACACGCGTCCCATATTTTGAGTGACTGTACGTCATGGTCATATTTTTACGATTATAGTGGTAGAATAATCACTATGAATCATCAAATCTATTGTCAAAGTTTAGCAGCTATATTACTTTATATATCGTGTCTAAAATTGGCATAATGACTCCCGTGTGTGATAATTTTCCTTCTTCATTAAACTTTCATACATTAGTTATAGTCTTTTCGATCTTTAACTTAAATATACAAACTCGTAAGTTGTACATTATAATGTTATATATAATAATGGTATGAATTTATAAAACATTTCTTAGTCTTATTGAACTTATATATACGTGAAAATGAAATAGATAGTCAATCAATTTCAATATCATCACCACGGTAGAAAATGGTTTATTTTCACTTCAAAAAAAAGGCAATTTACCATCCAATCATCTCATAAATGCGTCCATCGAAAGCATGCATCTCATAATCCAGACCTTTTCTACCTTGGATCATAAGATCATATAAGATATATAAAAAAAGGATTTACGAATATCTCGATCCAAAAGGTTTCGACGTATCCTCAAGGTGCTTACGATATCCCTCCGAGATTTGTTTTGGCGAGAAACGAATAAATATTTTGGTAAAGCTCTCGCTCCATCACGAATGAGTCGATTTCTGCGCTCCAATTTATGTGAACTCTCAAAGTGTACATTTAGAGTTTGGGAGTTCGCGTGGAGTTAAAAACTCGCGGAACTGGATATAGGTCGCACGTCATCGTTGACCTCTTTCTTTTGTTTTCGCACACTCCGCTCCTTTTTTTCTGTGAATCCGGAGTAAATTAGTCGCGAAAATTGATTTCCTTCCAAACATTAATAAAAATTTAACCCCTATTCGTCAAGGGAGCGTTTTGTACTGTTGTTTATTATTTAAGGGAAGGAATATCTTCGAGCAGTGGGAGTATTTTTACATTTTTCATGATATAGGGAAAGTAAAGATTATGTATTTCCCGTAATATAATAGTAACTCTTTCATTATTATAAATTTATACAAGTTTAGGAAAATTATTAACATATTGTGGATATTTACTCTCTCCTTTCTCTATATTAATGTCTTTCTAGAATGTAATGCCCGATCATTTTCATTTCGTTTTAATCGTATATAAGATAAACTCGCTATTTTGTTATACTCTTACCTTTTCGTAATTTTGTCGTCGAATATATGCAGGACTGTTTCCTCTTTTCTTATATGTTTCACAAAATTTCATTAAAATTATTATTAAAAGTATACAGTCTTTGATCAGAATACTCTGCTGTATTTATCTCATATTTATTATACACTCCGATTTCACTAACGAGATTTGATTCGGTAGATTTTTTCTATCCCCGTCATTGCTTTTACGAGTGAAAATTCTTGTCTAGCCAAGACTTTGTTAAGCTTATCCAATAGACGAGTTCTATTAATTTTTGCCGAATTTTACTGACGTTTAATCCCAAAGTTAAGCCATTTAGTTGTTTATTCTTTTACCTAGATTTTTTACTTCTGACAGACGTCGATTTTTAGAAAGAAATCCAGCCTTTGAAACATCAAACTAGACTATTATAATTTAATTTATCGCTGGAGAATCAACCGGTCTTAATCTTAACGATGGCAAAGAGAATGTAACTCTTGAGACAATTAATAGCTTAATCAAAGTCTTTAATTTTAAAATAAAATCATAAGTATAATTGAGTCAAAATGATAAGGATATTTGGTGAAAATTTCATATATCAGCTGTTTCAATGCTCTGAATATCTTACGCAATAAAATTTTTAAAAATTGCGCTAATCAAAATTATTATTTTGTAATAGATTTATTAATTATCACTGCTGTACTTAATTCTTTGAATTTCCTTTCCCTCCAACCACTATTTCCTTTTTATGTATAATAAAATATAAAATTACAACAAACACATTCTATTTTTAGTGCTTATGCTTCGCCAATGAATGTATTTTTAAATAAATGTATTAACATACTGCTATTAGCCGATTATAATTGACGATGAATAATATAAAATAATATAATATCTGAAGACAAATCTGCAGTTAAATACAAAAACAATCAATAAAAACAATGATTAATATTTAAATAAAATCTTGATAATAATTTTTTGATTTAATAATAGTTCCAAATCAATCAATCCTTAGGTCTAATGGATGCATATGGCGTAAAACAAAATCGATTTCTTCTCAGAGAGTTGGTTAGTGTTACCTAGTTACACTCTTGTTTGCAGCATTCATTCAAACGTACATTCGTAAATATTTTCATCTCTTGTTAATTTATGGTCCTCGTCTCTTTACCTATCCCCATTACATCCGAACCGATCGTTAAGTAGTGAATACGACTCATTTTTAAAGAGATCCACCTACCACTCCATCCAACTTCCAAAGGAATCATTGGAATCTTATGGAAGTGAAGGGAAAACCGAAGTAGTTCCATGGGAACAAAGCCCCTCGTTTTGGACAATGACCTAAGAAGGACAAAGGAAACGGGTTCCACACATGATACTTGCGGAAGTTTTCAAGTCACGGGATTGTGGAAAGACGAACTCTCGCTGCTATAATCCCACATCTGAATTTATGTAGTTTACTTGTGGAGAATTGATCGCACTTTGACATTTATTTGACTTACTCTTTTTAGTTCTTTACTCCGTCGGTATCCAAGTAATTTTCCTTTGATTTGAGTAACTTTTTTTTACGACACCTAATCTTCTTTGAAATCCATCACGTATCTTTAGTCGCTGATATATTTTAGGGTAATGTATTCCAGTTCTCCATTACTTTCATGATTCGTCTCTTTATTTACCCTTTTAACATGAATCACTTTCCTTTTTTCTGTTCGGCCATTCATCGGCTATTTTTATGACCCATTAAGTCGTAAGTGCAGATGTGTATGAATCAGTTCTCACGAACGGAACATAAGGTGTTGTCGAGTCAAATGAAATAAGATTTGAAAAAAAGAGAGTAAAGATTTGAAATATTGCGTAGACCAACAGGATTAAAGGAAGGTATAAATAACTGGAAACCTTAATTTCGTGGGACGTGAATACATTTAATATAAAAAGTTAAGCAGAAATGAAAAATAGGAAGTGAAATAGAAAATTTACTGGGACTCGAACCCAGGTCCCAGTCACGTCATAATTTTTCACTTCTGTTTAACCTTTATGAATGGAAAAATTCACCGTTATACAAAGTTAAAGAAATGAAGATCTTTTAGAGAAATGGGAAACCTTTTACTTATCAAAGCCCCAAAATCCTGACCTGACTGCAAGAGCCTTAAAGCAGATGGACCAGTCCAAATCCATACTCAGACATCTGAAGCTATTTTTGATTTTCTGACGCAGACGTTCCATCCCTTTCTAAGAATTATTCCTTCTTTCGTCTTATTGAAATGTGAACGATCGACTGAAGTGATTTTTAATGTATCGAATAAGTTTAATATGAGATACGTACTGATAGAGTCAAAGTTTATATGGATGGACTATTAACATTAAGATATGAAAGAATCCTTACTGGTTGGGTTCGTGCTACTGAAACGATAAGGTTAAACCGGAGGGGAAAATAGCAACATGACGGGGACTCGAACCCAGTTCGTCCTCTTTTCGGACAGATACACTAAGTAATCAAGTGAGGGAACTGGGTTCGAGCCCCAGTTAATTTTCTATTTTCCCTTCTTTTTAGCACACACTTTTAGGCTTCATTTCTTTAGTTTAAATCAATTTTAATATACAATGTAATTGATGAAGAACAGGAAACAACGTACCATAATAAACTGTCAACAAGTAACACTGCATGTTAAATAAAACCCAAAAAGGCGTCAATAAATACACTTAAATCGATACAAATTCCTTAAAGATCCACCCTTTTAATCCAGCCTCTGATATAAGGCACATTTCTACGCCATAATCTCTTCTCTCCATTGCTTAATCGATCGTTTAAAGTCCTCGATATCCTTAGCATGGGAAACGAATGCCAACCGCGTCCCACAGATAAGGGTTTGGCACAAGGAGCGGAAAGTGCAAAGGGCAAAATGGGGAGAGGTTGTTTGGAGGATGCAGGGCAAAGAAAAAAGGATTTTCTCTCCTTTAATTCTCACATCGTTCCCAAGGATCATGGTCTTTTAATTTATTTGGGCCAAGTGCCCTCTTTAATTCAATCCGCACCCCATGCTCCCCCAATTACTTCTGCTGTGTCAGTGCTTCTGTCTCTCTTTTACCCCCGCAAATATATTCTCTTCCATGAAATCCTCGTTTGGATTGGTTTCCAAAAAGGGGGATAAAAATGTTATTTTTTCTCATCGCGGGATTTGAATTGTTGGACTTGTTGGAGAGGGGGAGAAGGGAATACTTAAAAAAAAGGAATCTCATTTCACGAGAAGTTCTCATATACGATAATTGCATACCGGATTCCACGAAGGGAGATCTTGTTTTCCGGGTCTTCGTTGCGTTCAAAACGTTATACGTACTCTTCCTTTCGTTTTGAAAACAGTCGTTGGACGTTGTGTTTGAGTTAAGAAGTTGAGGAAACATTTTGTTGTACCTCTAAAAACAACTGAATGTAATATACTTATTATTAGTTACGTGTATAAGTTTATAAAGATGTGAACAACATCTGACACATCCGCAGATTTACGTATTTCTATAAAACAATTTTTGGATCCCTGGAAAATAAAATGATGGGTAATCTATTCACATTTCATTGGCTATTTCTTTTCTTCAATTCAATTTAATTGTGGTTTGATTAGTAGAACGAGGCTAACTATGGTTAACCACCTTATGATCGGCTTACGTTTGATGCTTTTATATACAGCTGATGCAGAGTAACGTAAAGGAATTCATGAGTGAATGTTTAATCTCTCGACGTCTCGAATTAATGTAATTCATACAACTGTATTTGAGCATTTTAATTGCCCTCACGTTTTCATTAGTTAGTAGTTCATTTCTTGCAATCATATTTAGGTCGTATCTGTGGTTTTGTGGACTTGTAATCGATTAATATGTAAGATTTTCAGTGGCCAATTAGCCGTATTAAAACAATATCACTCTTGGAAATCTGTTTTGTCTGTTTACGTACGTAGGCTCACTAGCATATCAGAAACAAACTATTTGAAACAGTGCATTGACCTTTTAGGAGAAAGTGCTTTTTAAAGGAAATAATTTATTATTTTTCATTTATGTTTCACGTATGAATGTTTCATTTCTATTTATGACATCCGTTATAGGAACAATATCCTCAGATAAAACGCGAGCTGTCAAATCTTTTTTCAGAGTCTTTTACCATATCAATCAATACCTTACCTTGTAAATATTCTGTTTATCAGATAAATATTCCTCCATCCACTTCCTTTCCTTACCACGTTCTTGATATACCTAACTCATATAACTAACTCCTTCCTCTTTCCCCTATTTATGTTCATTACGAGCTGCCCTTTTAACCATTCTCATTCAGATAAATCGAGGCACCGCTACAACTGAGAATTCTTCCCTCTTCATTTTGCCCTTTCTCCATCTCTTTAAAACTCTGCCTCTCTTCTCTTCGGAGAGTGCGTTTGAGGAGGTAATCCGATTTCGAAAATACGAATCGTAAAATTTTTAGTAGCGCCTGGTTTACAGCGATTTCTGATTCTTTTATTTACAACGAACTAAGATCAATCAGTCTGGAAAGTATTTCAAAAACTTGCTGGAAGACATGTTTTTGTCCGTGGAAACAACTTGCGATAAACGAAACCTTGTTTTGACTCGGAATTAAAATTAAACATAAAGGTTATGATGATCCCATACGCTTTTAATTGTAGCGAGGGATTTTTAAAATTTGTTTTCCTTACGTTGCTAAGGGAGTGAGTATACAAGTAATTATATGTTTATCCACACTCTAGAATGGAAAATATTCCCTTGTATAGCCTTCTAAAACTCGCTTTGAAAACTAATTATTTTTTATATTCAGTATTTAGATATGCGTGCTTAAAAATGTGTTGGACATGCTGAAAGGAAATAAGGTTACATATTTCCGTTCTGCACTTGATTCAATGGAACATCTATCTCGTAAAAAATCATCAAAAGATGCTTATATAGACATTAAAGTAATTAAAAAAGGAATAATTTAATATGTTCCCTTCATTTCTTGATCTTTTAAACGCGTGAGGAGTTATGGAAATACATAACTTCTTCCTCGTAAAAGTTCTAATTATATCTCATCCCAATCAGCTATATTTTTTACTTAAAATGGAGCATAACTCATGTTCTTAAACCATAAACATTCGAGTTCATGTGTTACCTCGTAAAATCTTAATTAGAAGGTGTTTCTGGGTAAGAATCTTTAACAAATATGATTGAATGCATAACTTTCGCTCGAAGCGATCTGAAGCAAAGCAGAGCTACCGAACGCTTTGATATTTTATCGTGGCTTCAAAGGATGGAGAGAACATTCAATATGGCTTATTTACATTCCAGTCAATGTCAATGCTCGCCTTCTCACGATTTGGAGATATACGATGGTGAGTATTTGTCGATAGATCTGCGTAACAGTTTGCTATAATAACATCAACTCGGCTTGCCGGTATATAGTGGTGGTTTTTAGGTTCTAAAACGGTCATAAGCGGTGATAGAATCTTGCTTATTCATCTTCATATCAAGCTGTAATAGAGATTAGTCCATAGATACCAGTAGAAACGGAAATATATTATAATCAGAGTAAAACTAAATGATTTAGGTGGTAAATTTTCATCTTCCTTTGCATTCAGTCTTCCTTTACATTCATTCCTTCATGCATCTTATCCTTTCATCTCTTCCGCCTTTATTTGCTTATATTTTTTGCCAAATAATTTTATAATCCTAATTTCATTATTTAAATCATGATCTACCCTCAGTCAATAAACCTTACCCCTACCCTCATATGGGCTAACTCAGTCTTGCTATTTAAGTCGATTGAATCGGTCTAATTTAAATTCTCATAGGAATTAATACCGGGCTTTAATTTGCTGATATATAAAGCTTTTGAAAGTACAATTACAATTAAATTTAATTTTAAAGAAAAACTTGGCAGGAGTATTTCTCTTGTTATAAAATTTGACTATTTTAGCTCATTCAACATTATTATTTCAAAAAAATAATATCTATTATTGATGAGATTTAAAATCTATATTCAAACGATATTATGTATCCTAAAGTTCTGTATCTAATCCTCCGAGAATTCTCATGCTGCTGATTCACTTTCTGGCTTATATTAAGGGGAAGATATATCCACCAGTAATTTCTCGTCTCCGGCAGATAATTGGAGATCCTTTCCCAGAGCAACTTTGGCTTGCAAAAACATCTGATTAGAACATGAGCTATAATTCTATTCACTTAATGAAGGCCCAACGCAAACCAAAAATGAACGAGCTATGCTCTCTAGAAAATAATGAGAAAGTGAACATTTGCCACGAAATTTGTTATCCAGTGTATTATTGATCTATATTTATTATTTCAGAAAATCTTTACAATTTGATAACTAATTGCAAATAATATATCTTCATGTGGAGACTTATAAATATCTTCTTATTAATTATTAAATAATTATACACAACTATTTGAGATATTTGCACATTTTACCGACGAATTTCGTAAATGGAGGCTAATATCTGGCATAAAATACTCTTATCTGGCTTCCAATCTTATGTTAGTGTTTTAGATTTCCTATTTTACGTTTGCATTAGAGTCATATACTTATATTGTCATGTAAATATTTTCATCCCTTTCAGTATTTATTTCATGGACTCAATCGTCCTTAGCAAGAATTTTGGCCCTAACAATTAATGTATTAATGTTCTTGTAAATTAATATTTATTCATAGTAAATGTTCAATGAAATTTAATTTTACATTCAATTACAGACGTCACTCAAGTTTAGTTAAATATACATTGACGAAATAAAATTTAAAAAATCCAACTATGTATATTACACATTATGTTCGTTCTTTCTTATTATTATTTAAACAGCATACATTTGAAAATTTTCTATTTGTTCGGCCTTTTACACGTAATTACACACACGTAATTTTCCCTTGGACTTTTAAAAATCTTTCTTTCATCCATTCAACTGGAACCCGATCCAGTTCTAAATATAATTTGATATGACACATATCATATTCTAGATTTTGATCTCATTTGATGTTTTTTTTTCGGTTTCCATTTTCGCATGTTGAAGGTATATAACCTTTGTCTCGTCAAACCGACTCTGATATCCGATTCCTCGGATTTATTTCGTTTGAATGAAACGTTTATTAAAGGTGAAGGCGTCGAGAGACACTTCAAAGAAGCTCATAAATCTCAAGGGGAGAGAAAAACCTCACAGCAAAAAATTCCAAGAATAGGTCTAAATATCTTATCTTGCGATTTACTACGAATTAATTCCTTTACTCTTAGCTTCCGTCATTTGATATGCATTCGATCATAACTACGTGCTCTATTTCACTCGATTTTAGCTGAATAAGATGTAATAGATCAAAATAAATATCAAGATTTGATGAGTGGTGTTGATATGAGAATTGTTTTCTCTGTATTGTGTTGACAACCCGTTGTATATAGATAGATATCCTTGGAAACGCTTCCGAGTATGGGTGCTGGAATTATTTTAACTTTCTGTATTGTGTGTTGTTAGCTCTAAAATATGCTGTCTTATTATGAGTGTGTTTGTTGTTTAGCATGTTCAAGTTGAGCATTTTTTATGTACTGTCCTATCACCTTGATAAATCCAGGATGAATGTTTAAGGTAAAATACCTTTCAGATTTCTATAGAATTAATTTTTCTGAAGCATCTGTAGTATTAGAATAAAATTCTTTTAACCTTTATTTAAAAAGCATGTTCTTTTATCCAAAAAGCCTCAAAGCTTTACGTAATTATGATAATATTCATACTTTTCATCATTTCATGAATTATGTTTTAAAATTTCAGTTATAGTACAGTGGTAAAAAGTACACGTATTTGCTGTATTCACTGAAATCTATATTTACATCTTACCTCCCTTGCAATTTACATTATGACGAATATATTTATCTGTTTCTTTCGTACATCAGTTCTCGCTTCCTCTTATCTTATATTGGCATACTGTAAAGTTTATTGAAATTTCAACTTGAAAGAAGTACCATCGTGTCGTAAGAACTTCTGATGAGCACCCATTCATGGCAACCTTTTAGACTGAAAATAAGATAAACATCTACAACACACGCATGGGAACGAACGTTGTTTTCTTTTCTGGAGAAGGAAGAAATGACTTCACACATCGGCAACATCCACAACCTAGGCGTACCATTGTCAACTTTATTTTCTTTTACTCGATGTTTTCATCCGGACGGTTATGATTCTGCATTTTGATCCCTTACGACAACATTTCAAACCTTTTTATCGTGTGGAATTGAAGAGTCATTCTGGTATTATATTCGTATATGAATATCTATGAGTTTCATTTATCAATTTACGATTATTTTTACGAGTGACGCTGTCATTCGGATAACTAACCCTTTATAATATTATGATTTCCATGTTTGGTATTACACGATTTCATTCCACTGGTTCAAAAATCACACATTCCTTATCTATATAAAAGTTTTCTCATCTTGCGTATCGAATTTTTTTTCACTTATCTGCAAGCCATAAATCACTTTCTTTTGTTATTAATTTTTCGTCCTGCTCGATTCGTCAACTGAGAATTTATTTTTGAAATACTGCGACTCGTTATTCACGCACCATTTTCTTTTTCGAAGCTTTCGTAATAAATTCCGAATCGTTTGATCGGAAAAATCGATCGAAACTTACTGAATCAGCACATTATATGTACCAGAATATGTGAAAATTTGATTAAAGAATTGTATTTTGCTAATTTTCTGTTGCAAGAGTTCCTTAGTCAATCCTTAAAGGTAATATACCTTTTGTCAATTGCTGTATTAAGTATTATGAATGTAGGGATGTAAGCTTTCAGCCCATCTGTATCCTAAACGACATAATAATAATGATAATTTTTACTTATACTCATATACACCTATAGATATTTCATTAGGAATCTCTTTACAATGAAGACGATATTCACTAGTTTCAACGTGTTTAATTAATCGTAATTTGTTTTTATTTCATATTGTCAAGTTATAATTTCTGTAAGCCATATTTATGGAGAAAGTTAATTATCGATTAGGTAATCAATTAGGAATGGTAAGTTGAAGTTCAAATCGGGTAGTGATATGAGTATATTTTATTTTTGGGAATTATTTGTGATATTTGTGTAATATATTTTATTTTCTTTCTATTACAGGTGAGTATTCCACTCCAGCCACGCCGTGGTCCAAGATACATATGATGTGATAAATACTTCGTAAGCTACATCTGACCCATGAAGTTAAGTAAGTTAGTAAAGAGTGAAGTAATAGTAATGCTTTCTAAGAATTATAATAGACTTATTTTGTTGAAATCTCCATGTGATTATTAAATCTCAATCAAATTTTTATTTTCTAATAGATATAGAAAAGAACAATGGCTTTTGATACTCATATTTTTCCTGTTAGTTGATATTTCTTGTTCGAGAAACAATTTTTTTAGTTGTATTTTATCCTAATTTAATTTAGTATGGGAATATTTAGGCTTGTTGTTGTGCTATTGATGCATTTGAAGTATTTTACAGTGGTTTCTGTGGTCTTATCTACCCATCAGATGGAATAATACATTTAAGACTAAAATACTTGCAAGAACTTCTTAAATATTCATCTATGCACTATTCATTTGCTACGTATTCATACGGAGCATAGATTGCTAGAATTCAACGAACAACTTAACCGTGGAATTCATGTTTTCGATTACTAAGCCACAATTTTTCAATTCATCACATTCCCGTGTATGCCAAAGCTTTTCATGCACTTTTTCACAACCATCATGAATGTTGAATCTGCGCCATAAAACGGGAATGATTGACGATCCAAGGAAGAGCTATGAATGAACACTTTATCGTGATTACGGAAAGGCGAAGTAACTTTGCACGATGAGTTCGTGCGACTTGAATGCAAAGTTGAACAGAAATGAAAAATGGCGACATGACTAGGATTCCATGCCATACGTAACCACTACGTATGTGGATGGATCGGCGCGGCATGGTGGAGTAGCGGTTAACATACTTGCTCAGAAAGTAGGGGATTCTTAGTTCGAATTCTAGTTATCATTTAGACTCATAGTCTCTATTTTTCACTTCTGATCAACTTTGTTCTTCATCGTGACGTAGAAAAAGTAGTGATATCCGAAGTAACAATGTTCGGAGCAATCATTAAAAATGAAATTCTGTGAGATATCAACTATAATATTATTAAAAAGCTCCTATTTGAGGACTTTTACAATACACATCTTTAGCCAATGTTGGAAACGTAATTTTCTGAATTCGTGAGCAGATTATATCGAGGCTGTACAAATTATACATCCATATATGTAACTTTATCTTAATGAAACAGTATTGATTACTGAATGAGTGATAATTTATCGAAATTAAATAAACGAACATTAAAATTGTGCAAGAAAGAATATTGGCATTTAATTAGCAGAGTACTGAAAATGATTTAATTTACATCGCAAGAAAATACGTAACGGTTGGAAGTTCAAAACACTCATGTACACAAATACAACACTAAATTACTAAATAAACTTATTATATCGTGATATTATAGTAATTTTATATGGTAGAGAGAATTATAACATATGTTGACGACAAAATAATCGATTTTAATTTTAAGAATGTTTTCGAACGATTGTATGTTTGACAGTAGTAGATTTCCCTTCAATATTCTTGAGCTATTTTTGAAAAAGTTTTACTTTCGGTTTCTGAATAAACAAATTCAAAATAAAATTCTATTTATGGCAAGTTTGGGGTGTGCGAAAATTCGCTTTTTTTCGCGAATCCAAAATCGCTGAATGTCGCATAATAAAGGAATTCGCCAAAAAACAAGCACGGATTCCTCTAAAATGAAATTCTCATCTCTTATATAGTTTCGCCCGAACGGTTACGATTCCATCCGAGGAAATCCGTGAATCATTCCAGCTGCTCTTTCTCTATCTCCTTTACGCCTCCCCACCCCCTCCTTCCATTTTTATCTCTCTCTTACTTTCCCTTGCAAAAAATCGCACTTCCTTATGTTGAGTCCGCTCCTTCAGCCCAAATATAACCACCACTACCGAATGGTAATCTCCTTGTGGAGGAATCTCCCACTCTCGCGGTGGAAAAACTCGGCAAATATTAGCATTCCCCATTTTGATACGGAAAGGAAATCGTATCCGATCTGTTGTAATAGGTCTGCGTTTTCTTTACTCAGATAACATCTCTGTTTCGAGAGGTTTATTTTACTCGCATGGTTACTTTTACATACGCGTTCCTCGGGAGTAAGTACTTGCGGTCTTGTTGTAGATACGAGTATTCTTGAATTATGTAAGACGTAGAAGGATTGTTAACTCTTAGAGAGGTCTTATTATTGTTCCACGAAGTACTAGATAGTATTTCAATGTAAATTATATTAATTTTTGCAATATTTGTATTGCTAATTTGCGTATTATTAAAGCAAGAAATGTATTTGCGTTCGAAAAGTTTGTGAAACTTCGTGAATTCATGTACTTTTTCCAATTTTCGTATATCTTACTAGCGTATTAAGTACGTAAGTACGTCTATCGGTCCAAAAAGTTCGTAATTTCGCACATTCACTCATGTTTCATTCGGAAATTATTTGCACTTAATATTTCATCCCTGGAAAGGTTCTCGTAAAAATTTTCCGGAAATTAAAGTTTCAATTTAATCGAATAGACTCATCCCACTCGAGAAATTTCTACCACAAATCTTCCGCCTTTCATCTACGAAGTAGAGGATGAAGGATGACTCTAGATCTCGAGCCAAAATTTTATTCGAATGCTATTAATTGGCGAATGCCCTTATGAATCCGAGATGCCAAGCGCGAATCCGCCCACACGAATTATCTCAATCATTCCCCGGGGCTATTAGAAGGAAAATATTTTGCCATTTTTGTAATTTGCGAACTCGCTACAAAGAAGTTTACGGGATGGAGTCATTTTTGGCCGGAGGTAATCGAAAGTTGGTCCGAACGATTGTAAAAATGCGGAATGACTTAGAGGTTGTTTGGACTGTGAGATTTAATTGCTCATAATGTTTGGAATGAGATGGAATAAAAGGAAAATCTGATTAAGGATTCGTAACTATTTTAGGCTGAAAGGACTCATTATGGTGGAGGATATTCACAAAGTTAGGTGACCGGAGGGGTTATAAAATAATTTTTAATTTTTAATAGTGATGGAAACTTAATTCTCTCGCATTTTCTTTGTCCAGAAAGTGTATCTAAAGCTTGAAGTTTGGGAATGATTTGGGTGTCCCTTTTGTCAATAATTTATTCTTTTTCAATTAGTAGATGTAATGATTAGAAGGCTGGTAGTTTGAAATTATATTAATTATACTAATAATAATAAATATCTTTGTTGGGCGAAATTGGTATTAGTCCCATCTTCTATTGATATTCTTATGGATATTTTCACTCAACTACCATTTTGTTATCGTTTGTTTACAGTTATGAAACGTTGCTACGTTCAGCTTCGTATGATTAGCATCAAAGAAAACAATTGAATTCTCACGTATCAACACTAAAAATAGTAATTAATAATATAAAATAATATAACTCGAAATATTCGAAACTTTTCTTAATTGTCTTATTAATGAAAAAGAATTTTATTAATCTATTAAAATTTTCCAGCTTATAAGAGATTTAAAAATGAAAGTTAATTCATTGAACTGTATCCATTTATTGTTAAATCTTGAAGGAAGTATAATCTGCGAATTAGATATTAGTATCGGTCTATTAATCTAGTAGAGTATTGCTAGAGAATCAATTTACACAGCTATTTACTTCAATTACAAGCAAGAGAATTTATTGGTTTCAAGAAATATTTGGTTGATGAAAAAAACTACTGAAGATGGGAACTTTTTTACACCGTATATTGCGGGGGGCAAGATGTAATGAATAAACCGTTATATTTGGTGGAGATGAAAGGAAAGATAAAAGGAATACTCGATGCTAAATTTGAAATAAGAAGCTGCTTGAGAGTAATTCAAAGAGATCGGAAGAAGCAATTTATTTACGAGAAAATTTTAATTCGTTTCGAGTTCCAAACGCACCGAATTGAAAATCGCTTTACGCGTTTGCGATTCAATCCACGAAGATAAAGGGAATTTGTTTTTTGACACCTTTTAATGAGTTTTGAAGGAAATAGTGCTCCGAAGTCTTCTTGGCTTCTTATTCCGCCCACGCCCTCTCTTTCTGTCAATTTTGAAACTGCTTCGGATTTTCATTGAGATTCCGGAATCAAATTATATGGACATCTTTGCTCCATAAAAGCATTAATTTCAATCGTAAAATCCTTTGTATGTTAGTCGTTTAAAGGGTTTGTTGAATAACTTAATGATCACATTCCATTATAATACTTTTTTAATCAATCATTACTGATAATTTAGTTGCAATAGTATTATGTCTTACCTTTGTTGATTCGATTCATTTATAGCATTAGTCCATCAACTTGTCCTCTGTGATTAGTTCTTGAATTCGTTAGGTCTTACTAATTTGCTTTTGAGAGATGTGTCATAATGATGCAAAAAAAATGTATGTGACCAATTCCATAATGTATTCTGCAATTATTCGTAATTTCTCTTCTTCCCAGATTATAGACTTGAGTACTTTTTCAAATACTTCTGCAATTTTTTTGTGAGCTATCTTAGCGGACTCGCTTCTCAATCCTACATTGGTCTATTCTACATATGGAATAATGGTAGCTGTTAACTTATCAATATTCAAATGCCCATATTATATTCGTAAGGAATTTCTAAGTAGAACTCAGCAATTAATTACTTATTATCACTCATATATGTCTGGACATTTGCATTTCAGATTGTTATTCATTTACCTTTTCAATGCAAATCATTCCATCAAATAATGTCTAAAGAAATTGATAATCATATTTTAATCCAAATGAATCACATGAGAATGATATTTTGCTCTTCAGAAGAATCGTCGTTTACATCGTAACAGTAGCAGTAGTAGTGGTACATTGTAACCTCATTACACTGTTGTTACAAACGGGGACCTAGCTCGGTGTAGCGAACATTGTCTTTCACGAATACATTTTACCATTTTACATTTGAATATCTGATCCCTAAGCCAAACATCTGGCTAGTGTTATATAAAAGTAGAGTGTAGAATGGTGTTTTGAAGTTCCTCAAAGTCTTTTAACAAACTTGCTTGATTTTCAGCGAGTTATGGATTAAAATCTCCTTTGAACACGTTGAACACACTCTCGATATTTTGGAAACGATCCGATACAACAAGGCATAAAACATGAATTTTAACCATCGGCCACTTGGCACCCTTCTCACCCAACGTACGATCTCCATCATAGGAATTCTGAAACGGGTAAAAAGGAAAAGTGAGATCCTTGAGTGAAGGGTTTTGATAGCCGTTCGAGTCTTGGAATAAAACGCCATCCCTGCCGAGGAAAAAAAGGTAAACGAAGCAGAAAGGAAATGGATCTTCGTCATTTTGCAGGATTCAGTGCTAGAATATGTGGCTCGGATCCAAACGCCGTTCAACCCAGATATCTGCACCCAAGTGCTAAAGTTGGAATGTAAAAAATTTTACTAGTTCGGAAAACTTTCGCGGATGGAGTATGGCGCAATTTTAATGTTATTTACATTCGATCGATCACGGAAAGTGTTTTAACAAATTACGTGAAATTCCATCTTTGCTTTAAAAATATAGAGGCTGGTATTTTATTATGAGCGTTATGAGTATTACAGTCCAGTAACTCAGTACTGCCTTGGTGCAAGTCTTCTATCATAAAGCTAAGCAGAAAAAACTTCTACGATGTATCACACTGTTTTTAGGTTCGGTAATCAGTACCTGATGATGACCTACAGGTTGAAACCATTACATAATATTTTCAAAATCTTATTGTGGTATGGACTAGGAGATTTTTTTCTATTTTTAGTATTCTTGTATTTTATAAGAAATAATTATGATAAGCTGCAGATCGGGTTTTTTACTCTATATTACAATTAAAATCGTTGCTTAGTTTAATGATATTTATTGATATATATCACCTTAATTATTGGGCGAAATTTGGACAAGCAGTCCCGTCCTATATCAATACCCAACATAAAATCGTAATATAAGAGATACAGATAGTTCGACATTATGCTTGTGACTATTTCTATTGCCACGGTTATAGTAAATTTTTCGAAGACTATTTAATGATTGTGATGAAGAATAAAACATTTTCTTGCACCTCTTTGATAATTTATACCGTAAAAGTCTGTGAATGTGTCTGAATGAATGCAATCGAGAATCTTTTCCATCCTTCATGACAGCTTAGCTCTGTCTCCGTGTCATTTTGACTGCGACTGAGTGGTAAATGGGTATAAAATGATGTGAAGGAAATAGCATCAGAGGCGTGGAAGAGGTCTATCGTTTTCCAGGTTTAACTTTCGCTTTATCTTGAGCGGAACCTCGACTTTGAATCGATCTCTCATCCATTTATCATCAACCCCTCGATCGTCACGCCATCTACGAGGTAACAAGTTATCACCCACGCATCGCCGAGCGCTTTAAAAAAAAAGACAATCTTATTCTAAGGGAGGGAGAAAGAGCGCTTTTTTCCAACTATCTCTTTCTCATTTGGCTCTCCATTTCCTGAGACTTCTTTTTGCGCAGGATGCATAATCTTAAAAAGAATTTCAAAGGTTTCGGATCGAAGTTGGGGACCTAGGTTCGAGTCCCGGTCATTTCATAAAGTTTCACCTCTATTTAATCTTTGTATTCACGTCAAGTTCCTTAATGCTTGCAGATGATGTTAATTAGAATATTCGTGTTTAATTTACAAGGTATAAGGATTGATTTACAAGGTATTAAAATGGGTCTAATCATGAACATTATGATACGTTTCCGTATAAAAATAAGCTACCCAAAATTCGACTTCTTAGGGAAACTATTATGTTAAAGTTATTCCATATTTTTAAGCATAAAGATAAAACATTGATGCACTACGGAAGGATGTATATGGCAATGTACATCTCAAGCAAATGCATTTATAAATTGGTGAAGTATTGAATTTAACGTAACTGTTTTGTAGCCTAGAGACGAAGTAGAGCTCCCGTTCGATCGATACGCTCCAGCGTTCCGTAAACAAATCGTAGATAAAATCGCGAGAGAAAACACAACCCTTTAGGATTCAGAATGGGGCCAATTCTTTCGGATATCTTTCCCTATGCATCTCTTTTCCTTTTCCAAGGGTGTGACTTCGCTCACACCCTCAAAACGAAATGAAAAATTGATGAGATATTTTGCTGCGAAATGTGATAGTCTAAATAAGTGGAATATGCAAATGCGGTGTACTGCATAGGGGACGGGGAAGTAACTTACGAAAATTGAGATTTGGGCGTTTCTCCCCTAGTCATTTGGCTTTTCTTAGCAACCCTCACACTGTATTTTATTTATATCTATATTATATTTATATTCTATTTATGTGCGACAGTTATTTAAGATTCCTATGCATGAGCCATTCTATACGAATTGAATTAAGAATTATATAAAATCCATAATATCTCAAAAATGAAATCATTTCTTGATAAACGTTCTTCATTTGATTGGTATGTGATGATTATTTTTAGGGAGTTTATGCTGATTCTATTTATTTGACTTAAGAGGGAAAAATCTTACGATTATTGAAATCAATGTGTGAAGGCGTGACTTCGTGGAATGCCATAGTAATAAAATTTACTAAGTTAATTTTATTACTTACGATTATTCTTAAAAAATATTATGCGCAATTACTTAGCAAGTGATTAATTTAAATAAGCCAGAATGTAAAACTTACTAGTTCACAGACATTTTAACAGTTGGGAAATATAACAATTAAATTTTAATAAAGGCTATATAAATCATGTTTTGCTAAAATAAATCATTGGAAAATAAAACAGAAAGATTTAACAGAAAGTGAAATGCGAATAATATTTTCAATTTATTTAGGTAATAATTCTATGGATGAGTTATTATTCGTCTTAAATAAATTTAGAGCTCATTTGAAATTTAGCTGAAAATGACTAAAAACACTGAGACGAAAGATTTAAAGATAAAATCGGAAGTGCTTTCATATTCCTAAATTACTATAAAAATACTCCTTGATTTAACATTCAAGATTAATCTTCAGGAAATGGCGATGGAATAAAATAGAAAACGGTAATCTATGTAAGAATAGGAGAAAAAGCCAAAACTTAGACCATTTTAGCAAGTTAAAATGACATTAGATAGAATTATGACAAAAAACTGAATTTATGATACGCAAAAAGAGGATGAGGAAATGAAGGGACATTAAAAATAGTCTAGGGAAGGCAGAAATGGATAAGAAAAATTTATTATGCTAAATTGATCGAGATATTCTATTATATTCTCGAGTAAGGAATGTTATTTCAAGGGAGTTTTCATATAATATCGTAATCATTTCTATTTCAGTATGTTGGGGACGTACAATAAATAAAATAATTGAATACTATCGTTATGAAATCTGCATACCGAAGTGTTACGTCAAGCTAGTTTAATTTGACTGTAGGCTCTTCATTGGTCGAGGATAGAAAATCAAATTTTGTGTTTATTATCGATATTTAATGAAACTTTTAATTGTTATCCATTGCAATGGAGAACAACTCACGTAAGTCTAGATGTTGCGAGAGCAAGAAATTAAAAGCAGAGATAAAAGAATACTTATTATATCTATCGCTAATGATGGAATACTTGCAACGATCTAGCTCTCTTATCTTCATTTACTTTGAGGATAACATATATTACACTTGGTGTTTGATAAGAGGTGTTGTCCATATTTAGATAGAGCTTTAAATTACTATGGTTCCCGCCCGAATGACAGTGTCTATCTAAGATGGTGATTGATATTATCTGAACGTGTCGTATCTGCCAACATCAGCAGTTTGCAGAAGATTTGTTTTAAAGCATTTTAATAAAAGATAATAACCTTTCTAATATCTCATCAATAGCCCTTCAAATGGATCGACTAGGATGACGATAACTTGAGATGATACTATCTATAACAGTATATCTTTATTTAAATAGACGTTTAATGAATACTCTAGTATTAAATTATCTTAAGTTCGATGAAAAGAAATATTTTCGCTTTCTATAATCTATAAAAAGTTTGATGAAGTATGTGCAAGTTCGTTGATAATAATTATCAAATCTAAATAAGATTTAAAAGTGAGTTCCGTTGACATTATCACCATATCCTTTTGGAAGTTTAAGAGAGAAGAGTCTTGTATATCATCTGTACCTTTGAATGACACTGTCCATTAATTTTTTCTACATACTTGATTTTCGTTCATCCTCTCCTTTCACTTGTACGTGTCCATCATTATTCAACAGCGATTGTCTCCATGGCTCTGTCATACACTTCCTCTCCATGGCTACACTTAATTATGAAAAGCGGAATGTAAATATAAATTCTACAGAAAGGACAGTACGTGTTGCGTCACAAGAGAATCATATTTTATACATAGTTGTTCGTCACCATGAAAAATTGACAGATTTTCCAGTTACTTTGTGCTTTCTAAATCAGAAATTGGACACTCCATATTCTTCGTGGACATCGGCAATAACACGAAAATAAATCATCGAATGTTGGGAACAGACACCAAAGAACATTTATATTTTTTTATATTTTATTCTAAAATTATCTGCAGCTGATATTTAAGTGGTTAACTACGGAGAATCTTTGCGTGTTTAAGGAAATCCGTAATCATAGTACCAAGTAAAGAATACACATAGTTAACCTTTTCTTTAAAGATATATATAATTATATTCTGAAATAAACGACATGTCTGAGACCTGGGTTCGAGTCCCAGTCACGTTTTATCCTCCTCCATTTTTGCTTTCTTTAAAAATCTATAATAGTTAAGGTGCTTTTAAATTTGAGACTGGGATGTCGACCATCACTGATGAAGATGATTCGGAGGTGGTTCTTGGATGGAATGAGGGAAAGAAGTCGAGCCAAGAGGAAGTAGATATGAGGGCCCTATTGAGAGAAAATCCCACAAGACAAGAGTTGTATCAGTTTCACTTCCCACTTGTTTCCTGTATCTATTTTTTCCGCTTTCTGAGAATCAACTGCCGACATAAAGGGGACTATTCCTGGAGAAAAGTGAAATGTATGACAAAAGAAAGCCACTTGTATTTCTTCCTTTACTAAATGACGCGTGGTGAATGTACGTTCATCCGGAGCGTAGTTAGAGTACTGAATTATGCGGAGAGAATAAAATGAAGTTTTATGGGACTATGTGAGGTTGGGAAATAACCACAAGATCTAATAGATCCAAAGCAAGGATAGAATCAACACGTGCCTAAAGGCGGCTTAAATGATACTTTAATAGATTCAGATTTAAGATCATTTGTCTTAATAAAGAGGAGCAGGGGAGTTTACAACTGGCTCTAGTCACTGATTGAGGCAAATAGGCACACCACCACAAAATCATTGAACCTACTTGTTCCAATTAACTTCTTATATATATTGATTCTGCTCCTGAATGGAGAATCTGGATAGCTAGTGCAATGTTCTTCCGTTGTTTTTATTATCTTTTAGCGTAATGGAGTTCATTTTTCACGCATTAATTTTTGAGATACGATTGTAGACAGGAGTCAAGAGTTAAATCTGAAGAATGAAGTATATGAAGCAACAATTCGTAACTCTAGCTTACTTATTAGCGTTATGATTTTTTGAGCTTTGAGATAAAGATGCATTATCTGATGAACACTAATATTATTCCTTTAAACCGTGTCTTGTATTACAAAATTATAAATCCACATGTTTCATTATGTAACTATCATTATATAAAGTTCACTTTTGGCTATTTTTAAGTCATCATCGACCAACATGTATTGCAAGATATTCAAATTTCAATTTTAAATATATTGTGACGCGTTGAATTCAAATAGTTATAAATACGCGACTGAGTAGATACATCTAGATTAAACTACAACCGAGTTTAGAACAGAGCAAAGTATTGATATCTGATGTTTATGTTATTCATTTAATAATTTTTATTCAATTGGTTTCAAATAAAAAGATAATTTCATGTTACTAAGGCTACAAAAGCTTTTTCAAAATTAGGACACAAAATGTCTTTTTGAGAGCCCTAAGTGTCTTCTTTTTAATCTCTAGTCTTGCCCAATTTTCCGTGTATACGCGGATTATATTTGGGTCATAATTCCAATCGCCATTTTAGTATTTGCATATTCACGGAAATTCATTTACTGATATGAGCAAAAATATTACTCGCATATGAAGTAACGCTAGTTACTCAACACGCCTTAGCTTCAAAACCTTCCAAAGTACACCCGTAAAATGCACGTAATCACCAGAATATACACCGAACTTCTCAAGAAATTCATTCGTTGGATCTTCTAAAATCCCCCAAAAAAAATATCTCGAAAAATTTTTGAAGCGCTACTTCCTAAACTTACTTAAAAGTTTTCCCCTTAAAAAAATCCACAAATCTACATATGAAGAATGCTGTAAATTGGGGTAAAGTCCTTAAAAAGACCTAAGGCAGAAGGGGAGATGTGTGCGGAAGATCGAGCAGAGTAAAAATGTGGGATGAAGTAGAAAGATATCGAATTGCCCTTTTATTCTTGGAGAAGGGAAAAACCTTAAGTGCTCCGAGGAATATGTTTCAGAGGACAACCAAGAAGGAGGATTCGAAAAAAGAGGGAATGTTTGATGAATAAAAGGAAGAAATGTGTGAATTTTAGGGTTGAGAAGGAAAACTGGGGTAATTCGATGCGAGGGTAAGAAAGGAGAAATGAAAGATAATGAAAAGAGAATGAGGAAGAGAAAGACGACAGGAAAAACGGGTGGGATTAAAAAAGATGTTTCCGGAGGTTTTTTTTTATACGGAAAAAAATTTGGATAAGCTTGGGTTTAATTAGGGAAGATACTAGTCGAATATATTTGTACCTTAAGTATATACACGTAAATATCACAGCCATTCTTTCATAGATTATTGCAATAATGAATTTTTGAATTTTATAACAATTAATTATGTTCTGTTTCCAGCTCTGAATGTATATGGAGTTAAATTTAAGGACGTCTGGTATTTCATAAACTATTAATTTGTGTCTTTATTCTTATAAAATGAAATTTAACACATCAAAGACCTTTTTTTAGAGTTTCATTTGTGAATATTCTCCTCATTTAAGCTAAACGTTCATAGAATTAATATTTTTTCTTCTGAATTTTATTCTATTTTATCAACAAATTACTTTTATGGCTGTATATTTGTTTACAATCTCGTAAAAAATTGTAGAATATATTTAGTTTTTTAAAAAAGTGAACCTTCTCCAATTTTGATTTCCTTCTTACAAGTAGAAAGTTTTATAAGATTTATATCCTCATCAGATTGAGTACCTAAGAATTAAGCATTTTAAACTCCTACGATTCTTTAAAATTCATCGCATCCTAATAAGTATAAATTAAATTTAATATTTAGATATTTAGTTTCAAGAATATTGAGCCAGGCTGTTATACAAAGTTTAAGATACCAATAATATATTAAATTAAAAATAAACAAATATCTAGCATAAGCAACCTTTTCTTCTGTTTTCTATAACTACGCCTCCGTTCTCTACAGCGTTCGCACCATTTTCGACCTTCTGTTTGTTTTCTACAGAAGGCCTACAGTATCCTCTCCTCTTACAACCCCCAAATCACCTCCTACGCGATACCACCTACTTCTGGACTGCGAAAAACAATCTTTCATACCATCAAAGAACGGCTTTCGTAAAAGAGACTGTCAAATACATTTCGACCGTTGGAATGAACGTAATAATAATAATAATCTGTCTTTATTGAATCAGGGCGAAAAGCGCTCAATGCGCTACGTACTCGGCCACCGAGGCCAGAAACATACGTTATATTGAAATTATAATTTACGTTGTAATGGATAAATAAGCTCTATATTAGAACTCGTTACGAAATGAATTTATTATTTACGTAATTATATATACAATTAATATATATTGCTTATTAATTAAATATTGTTTAAGGATAGATATACCAATACAAATTAACGTAAAGATATGTACGATACGAGAGATACGTATCAAGGGTTTTTAGAGTTATGCAAATTTTTGAAAATCCCACGGTGCTTAAGGAATATCAGACTTATAAAAAAACAAAAGAGTGAAATAAATGCTCTCTGGTGCGCACCTGGTGTTCTGAGGCATTTTCTCCCCTCTTCTGTTAAATCTCCATCCATCACCTGCCCTTCTCCTTAGTTGGTCCATCTCGCTCCCCTGCCCTTTATTTTCTCCAAGACGTGATTTATGCTGCTCCTCTGTCAGAAGGCGAGAGATCTTAGTTCCGGCCCAGCCCACGAGAAAACCGGGGGCGCTTCTTGTACTCTTCCGCGCAAACACATACCGATCTAGAAAAAGACCACGTTTCTGAGTGCTAACGAAAACCTTTCGAAGCCAAGTGGCGAAAGCTTTTGAGGAAGATTTTAGAAATGGATTTCACTTGCTCTTTCGATTGTGAGTGTAGTCGAATTTGCTTTTTGTTAAGTGTGCAATTTGGGTTCTATAAAGAAGAAGGGTGAAGTCTCTTCTCTAGGCCCCCAATTTAGTTATGAATTGTCTTTTCTGAAAACTTTCTCATTAATGTTCTGGAATTTTACATATATATGGAATTCACTCACCCACTCATTATGCAACCAATTTATGATACGCACATACGTTCTTTTAAAGCAATATCGTGGGAGTTATTCATCAATACGTCTTAACAAACCAGGTCTTCTCTTTCGTTATCAAAACACTGCAGAAAATCTCCAGGGGTCATTCAACTCCATAAAGAAATTTATATTGTTTAACAAAGTCAGTTTCTAGTTCATTTCCGCCATCGATGAAAATGAAATTTAAAGTTTTAAGTGAATAGGTTGTGAGGGGTACTTATGAATTAAAAGCAGCCATTTTGTTCTTGGGAAGTGTTTCATATGTTGGATAGGATCGGTAATCTTTTCTAATATATTTAATTCATTAATCCTTGAAGTGCTTTTTGTAAACATTATCGAAAGGAAAAGTTTATTCTTAATAATATTTCCTCACGTTAATGTTATTGAGTTAAAAGAATTGGAAAGGTTAATGTTCATTATCATTTGAAATAAATCCTGAGTATTACCTTAAAAGGTAAAAAATTACCTTATTTTAAGCGTAAATAAATGAGTAAAATATTGTGAGTTTAGCTATTTATAATATATTACGTTACATATTATGGAGTTTAATAATAATAACATTTCTATTCTGGGAAATTTTAATGCCTGAGAAAGTTATATTCCAACATTAATAGTATGAATTTATAATATATACATCAGCCAAGTAACATCTAAAAATTCGAAACTTTTTTCTTTCCCCGAAAAGATAACTTAAAAGTACGGAGCTGTGTACGTATAACTGGAAATAATGAAAGGAGCAGTACAGAGTAACGTTTCAACTCGTACTAGAATCCTTCCGTCCCATAAAAAAATTACTCGGTTTATGGACATTCTTTCTTAATATTCACGGAAATGATGCGAAGGAAAATTCTTCGAAGTAAAATCTCCGCTTCTCTCTATGTTAACGCTTTATAGAGTGAGTCTGTTTATCTCATTTCCTTCGAGAAAATTTTATTGCCACACTTTATTAAGGAGTATTTTCTTTGATCTTAGGATTTGTTTACATAGGAACGTGCTTCGGAAATTTTAATATTTTAACGCAAATTTACTTAATACGTGTTATTAACTTTCAGCTGAATAATTCCGTTCCTTGGAAAGAGACCAACTTTCGCTGCTCGTTCGTTTAGGCCTTCTTTATGCGCTGTTGCTGTTGTTTCATTGCCAGTGAGGATAGGTCGCGTATGAAGGCCAACTCTGTTAAATCTCGGTGTTGTCTTTAAGCCGTCCGAGTGTTACTCCAGTGTCCTTTGGTCTCCTGTTCTTGTCCCCTCAGAAACTTTGGTCAAACTAAGTTAAAGGAAGGGTAGCGGTGAGAGACAGCCCCTATGAATGTTCTGGTTTTAATCCTTAAGAGGGGTTGAGAAATTTCGGCCATAAATATCACTTAAGAAATTGTATCTTTGGATGCCTGTTTGATATGAGTTGTTTTTTTATCAAATCCTTATCTTTCGAGTATTCTAAACTTCTTGATTTCTAGAATTGTACAAATGAGTGGAGTGTTGCTGATTGTTTTGTATTTCAGTACTGTTTTCAAGTTGAAGGTTTGTGTGGTACACGAAGGACTAGGACGGAATCTTTACCTGTTCTTTGCCTATTTCGTGTTCTAATTGATCGCGATTTCTTTTGGAATGCTAAGAGTATTTTGTTGATGGTATTGAGGATGGATAAATTTCCAGTCATCTCCTGCGCATGAAAGTAAAACCATACTAATATAGACTATTTTAAATTTTCAGTTAAGATTTTGCTAACGTAAAATACGTAATATTTAAATTTTACACTAACAAACCATTTTAGATGAAAGAATTCTTAAATCAACACAACAAACAATAATTATAGCCCTTTATACAGAAAGATAGTTACGTGCAAGTTTCTTCCAAAGGATATTCATTAAGGACCACCATTAACCATTCATATTCCAAACTTCCCAACTCAATATCTTTCCACTTCTTTAGGAAAGTTTTCTCAGCTCCGGGAAAAGAGCAGTTTAATTTCTTTCCCTTTATATAACAGATGGATGGATTTCTATCTGTGGCTTTTTCCGAAGCCATTTACGCTGAGGAGGAAGTTTTTTCCGATCAGATCCTTCAACAGGTTTCCTTCCGTAGCTAAGGACGAGCTTCTTTCAAGTTGCCACGAAATCATTTTTGTTGGCTGCCAAGAAACCGATTCATGTTGGCCACACTCTCTCTCTCTGAACGACTATTAATTGGTTTTTAGTCCTCATCGTGCATATCACTGCTAAATGAATGACGCTATTCATTAAATGCGGCCATCAGCATTTCTCAGAGATTTCTCACGTTTCGTAATGCAATAACTCCTTGAAAAATATCATTCGATTTGTTTTACAAGTGCCTCTGAACCTATTAAAAACATTAAAATGTTGATATTGATCCTAAATGTATCAGATATAATGCTGAAAGTTGTTAGATGGATTGCATTTGGCACTTCTGATTGTTGTTAGAGGATGCCATTAACATAATACTTTTAAAAATTTCATTTTCATTCATCTGTCTTATTCATAATGTAACACTGTTTCTTGTTTTTTAAGTTTGAATATGCAAGTTAAATTAAGTGTTATTTTAAAATTCACCTTCACGATCTTACTATCCAGTTACTTAATTTGCGGGCTATTCATTGTTAATTTATATTATTCTACACAGATTCTCCTATTGATTGTATAATGACAAATAATTGCCGTACTTTTCGCTGGAAAATAACCCTATTTTATAACGTAACGCCATTGTTATGTATTAAAAATACGTAATTTCGCATAAACCGGACGATTCAACTGTTCATGGATAAATCTAACATCAAGATAATTTATTGACTTCAAAACTTATCATTAGAGTGTACTAAAAACTCTTATCTTAGTAAATGTATTTTTAAAAGAAGTTAGATCCTTGTTGTAAAATTTATCGTGATAAACTTTCCTCATACTTCTATAATTTATACAACCTATAGAGCCATGATGAATTCAATAGATATCTTCCAGTAACATTACAGAAATATATATGGATAACTTTATAACGAATATTTCCTTCTTCTCTTAAATAATATAAAAGGCAATTTTTATTCTTTCTGCTCCTTTTGCGATAAGCAGATTCAGTTTACTTTTTTTCGGCCCAAATCTCGAAGCGCAGTAACTGGCTGACGTCAGGTATACGGTGTAAATAAAAACTTCCTCATGTTTTACTATCCGCGGTGTGCCTCGTATTCTGTTGATGCACCAAGATGGTAATGGACGAATCAAAAGATTAGCACCAAGAATTTGTAGCCCTGATACCGTAAAACGAAGTAATAACCTTGCACTCGGTTTACGCCGTAAATTCGCGTGTATATAACGGTGTTTCCAACATTGTAATGAGGTCGTGGTAAGATGGTTTGAATACACTTCTAAGGTCTACCGTATGTACTTACTCGCACCGCAGTGTTGTTCGTATCTTAGATTTATATGCCCGAAGTATAGGATTAATATTCCTGCGATATTTTTGACGTAACTATATTATTAAAGTGCATTAATTTCATTTAGTGGTGATATTAAAATATGAACCTATACATATAACATTATTTAATTTTATCCTTTAAAATGTATACGTCAACAAATATTCCTAAAATTCGAGTTAATCCTAAAATTAAGAAACATATAAATCTCTTAGCATATACTACAACAAAATAATCTTTAACTTACTTCTAAGTTTGATAAATCTTTAAGTATTTGGGTCTAAAATCTAAAATATGTAGAAGATTTTGTTTATCTTGATATATTATGGACTGTGCTACATCTGCGAAACATTTTAATGGAAAATCATGGTCTATCTTTGCCTCTTTATAACCCTTTAAGCTTTAAATGTCAGTGGTAGAAATAGCTTGAAATTTAAACGTCAGTTTATCTTACTATTTCTTTATTTTTTCAATTTTCTTCCCGACTTTATAAGATTACTCTGTATTATATTTTTGAAATGTTAAAAGTATTTCAAGAGAGTTCCATTAAATCATACATGATTATACATTTTGTAAAATGTTTATTTATAATATATTCAACCAATAAAATAAAATCACAAACCAGCTGTTTATATTAATTTAGAAAAAAATAATTAGAACACTATTTCGATACTACAAAGTGCTGCTTATTCTTCCATAATTCTTTTTTATGTCCATGTCCTCTTAAACACAGTTAAATTTATCAACTAGATAAAATAGCGAAGATGAAAGAAATTTATTAATTTCCTTTATAAATTATTCCTTTCATTGGAAAGCATGGTTTACAAGTAATGAAGGAAGTAATTGGCCCATTCTAGCTGCCGAACCACTGAGTGAGAGGTTTATGAGATATTAAAAATAATCAACGAACTTGTTTACGATACGGAATTTTCATTTGCTTCGTTGCTAACGAAACTAATGTGATTCCTAGAACCACCAGTAATACTCGTTTGGTTACTTCCTTTGGTTATCTGAAGAGAGATATTTATTATACACACTTGAGAAGGAACTGGGGTCACTTACAGGAAGTCATTAACTGGTGATAAGGTCGATGACTCAAGGAATGCTCAAATTCAATTCTTTTATTTACGACTCAAATATTTGGAACAACAGAAATTGAGGTAAAATCCAGTATATGATCGATTTTTATCTAACATACAATTTTTTCTGTGTGAACTAAATCGTTTTATCAACAAGAAATTGCGAAGAATTTTTTTCAATTCAAACTGTAATTAAATTTAACATTAATTGAATTTAATTTGTACTAAAAATAATTATTCTGGCGAAGAAATATTCGCTGCTATTAAAAATACAGTTTGGAACTCTTGATTTTAAAGTTAAATATTTAAAATCGCGCGGAAGTTGGATTCTAGAATTTAAGAATGTATTTTTAGAATGAATTTCTTCTAAACATTTAAAATGTGAAGATACCTCTTGAACTAAGAAGTTTGAAATTTGAAAATATAAAGAAGTTATGTCTATAAATGCACAATGAGTGTATTAAAACCACAGAAAAATTTGTTTATAGATTAGAACTATGCCATTCCTAAACCAACATGCTCCTTTGCTTTTTAGATATATTTTCCATTGTCTTTAATTAAAGTATTAAACTTAAGTAATTATTAATAAAGGTAGGAAGTAATTATTAATAAAGCTCATCACGTAGAACATATGTATAGCTGAAAGAACATTAGCAAAATGTTAATAATGTAATGCTGTTATACTACCTCCACTATCAGAATTTTTCAGTTCAGTATGAACATTACTTTTACCTGAAATTGGATTCTATTATTTCGTATTCAACTTAAAATTCACTTCAACCGCTGTGGGAAAGCACGGAATGGATGAGTGGGAAAGTATGTATCGAGCTGAAGAACGGGTTCCCGCTTATCGTGAGTCTCGGGCAAAGAAGAAAATAAAACTATCTTTAAAAGATATGAGTGTCGCATTACGAAAACAAGGACAGTTCCCGAGTGACAACGCGTGGTAATTCCTCGTGGGAGAAATCTTGCGAATAAAATATCTGAACTCCAAAGAATCGCACGGTATATCAGCTGAAACGAATTCTGAGTATGCGTTTAATTTAAATTTTAGTGTAGCGTTTACTAATTTACGTAATATATATGAGTTGAGGGTGTAATCTGTAAAGCAAGTAATTTTACGCCGTTAAGTTTCATTATAGAGTTCTTTTCGATATAAACTCATTCATCAGCAATGTCATTTAAGAAAAGTCAGAAATTAAGGCTAAAAAACTTATTAACTAAGATTCTCTTACTAAAGAATCATAATAATGTATAATATTTGAGTATTATTAGTTCACAGAAGTATAAATAAGTTTTATAGTCACCATTGCAATGAGATGGAAAGTTTTTTTTCGATTAATGTTTTTTTAATTGCTTGGTATCATACTCTATCTATGTAGTTCTATAGTATCTATAGTTATTTATAAATTTATCTACTGCATTGATAAATTGGTAAGATATCGGATATAACTTACATTATTAACAACCCTTGCGTATGAATAAGTTTTAAAATTTTCAAATACTTCTAACAACAGTTAAACATTTATTTCTATCTTTTCAACAATTCAGAGTTTTAGACGTATGGATTTCTCTTAAAAAATATCCACTTTCTTACAAGTACCGAACAAGTACTCGAACTTTTACCTAATTACGCTACTCCATCCGTAACATCTAGAGTTAAGTCCGCCAGAGATTTGTGGCTCCGCTCTCCGATAACGCGTAGCATGAAACCAGTAAATCACTCGGTCCGTAGATGGTAATACGCAGATATATGGAATGCGAGAGGATTGAAAAGTAGAAGAGAGAAATGGGAAATGTAGAACCGACGAAAAAGTGAAAGAACATGCATCACTTAAAAACCAATGAAAATTTGATGAAGAGATGTCAATTAAAAGGAAAAGCGTACTGCCCGTTGGGGAATTTATGAACGGTACACGAGGGAAAAGATATTAAGAGTGGAAGGATTGCGGAAGAGTTCCATGATATGCTATGTCAATGGAAATTATGATTGAAGCACTTATATACAGAAATTGAGAGCATATAGAGTTGTTTTAACAGTTGTTATGCGTCGCGGTTTTCAAAAATTAAAGGAACCACTCTTTATTCATAGCACTACATCCGAGCTTTATAATTTGCTTGGATCAAGTTAAAATATAGGACTTAGTTAGAGAGGTTTTGAGTAATTAAGAAGTTAAAATTACGTATATTTGGCAAACTGTTAGTTTTTAAAACGTTTGGCTCTTGAAATTCATCGCGATTGTATTTAATTTACGACGAATTAGAAATATAATTAAAATTTATCATAAAAAACCATAATTGTACAAATATATATATATCGATGTTATATAACACTTAAGTTATATTTATAGATAACTTTACATGACATTAATTCCATTTCTAAATTACGAAGCTTCTAAATCATGCTCAACAAACGACATTAAGTTCAGTGTACATGTATGTCATCGACTCCTTAAACGTGAAAAGAAACCAAAAACATCCAAATATCCAAAACCACAACAAGAGACGAGAAAATTTTTATAAACGTCAATTTTCCCTTGAAATCCTTTACGTGCTTTTAAATATAATACACGCATTTTTATCCTGCCCTCGTTTCGACTACAAAGGAGAGCAGTAAGATGATACTACTGAGTAGTAAGATAATATTGCTGACAGTTGAGATGGCAAGAGAAAGAGCAAAGCGGAGATTAAGCGTGCGTATAATCCCATAAACATGTGCGTGCATAGATTGAAGGGGCACGAGTCATAAATCTCTTCAACGACTTCCCGAATCCATCATTTTAAAAGATAGAGGGCAGTCTTTTATAACGCATATATCGAAAGATAGGTAGCCTATATGCTCGATACACGGCTGAATTACGGCCGTTGATCATGTTTATTGGCTGTCTGGTGCGTAAAAACGTCTAAGAACATCGTGCTCATGTAGGGGGAAATTTATGGCGTTAAAATATTCTCGGCCTTACTTTTACTTACGGCGCGTACATGCGGAATGAATGCACCTGGGTTATGTGTATTGATCTTGAAGTCTAAGGGTTTGGAATTTGGAAAATTAAGTTACTTCTTTGGTTAATACGTTTCTACTGTTTTTTCGCGAATTTTTGTAATGTTTTTTTCTTTGATTGTTTTTCAGCTATTTAGTTTATTTTGACATCCTTCAGTTGCTATGATTTTTTTCAGCACCCTTTTCTTTCGTTCGTATTTAATAATTTTTGGGAATACATTCATCCTGCTGATTGTATTTATATGATTAATTTTTTAATTTAAAAATCATCCTTATTCCTTTTTTTACCAATTCTACTAAATATTTTATAGTCATATATACCTTAGATTGTTAATGATTCTCGTTTAATTATCTTAATGACACAGAGAATAACTATACGCAAATAAGCTAATAATAGGTAATTTACGGAAATATTTATGAAGTATTTATTGATTGAATACCTTCATTCTATTATTCTTCATTTTAACTAAAATTACCAGCATAATATGTAACTGAATCAACATAATATTAAATTTTTGGATTACTCAAACTAATCTTCCATACTTAATTCTCACTTAAGTGTAGCAGTTCGCAGAATTCTACAAAAGTGGATGATAAACCATTTAAAATGCTTTTGCCTTCTTAAATATTAACAGTTTATCGCATGGAATTATGTAGGAAATGGAAAATTTAGAATTTTAAAAACCGAATAATTCAAAAGGCTCTTGAAATGCACACCATAGGAAGCCATATCATAATTTTTTTAAAATCCTCTAAAGAGAAAAATGAAGTAATATTTCTAGCATTCTTTACGCTACAATCCTACAGTACATTAAGCCATTATTTATATTTACATTTTTCCCACGCTCGACGCTCTTCATTATTCACTTGTGTGAAATGCCTCCACCGCCTCCTCGTTTACAATAGGTGACTCCACAAAGGAGAGCATAAAGTACCCTTTTCTATGAGCAAAAACGATCATAAAGCGTCGCATAGTGTGGACTGCACGCCAACACTCTGCATCCTCCCATTATATTCCTATCTCATGAATAAAGACGCTTTAAAATGCGTGGGTGTCATTTTCAGCCCCATTTTTCGGTCACGTAAATCGGGCAATCAATTACCGCTTCTCTCGAACGATATTTCCGTTCCCATGAGGAGTTTTGTCGATTGTTTATTCGCCGTGTCACGTGATCGCTCTTCCGAATCGTGAAGAGGCTCGATACGTATTCAAGCGTCGATTTCTTGCTACTTCGTCCTTCTCAAGTGCCCTTACGTATACTATTACTGGAAGGGATTTAATTCAGAAGTGGACCACGTTAATATTGAACGTCATGGTAACCTACCGATATAAGGAAAGCAAAAAAACTCAGGTTTATTAACATGTTAATTGGTGTAATAATTTGAATTCGTTGGTCGATTTCAGAAATGATCTCTCTATAAAATTTTATAGTCTATATAGAGGCCAACTAGTTCCTTCTCATCATAATTATATTTCATCTTTTTTTGAATTATTTGCTTGGAAACTTTCCAACGCTTTATTTAAGAAGTTTCGATAGTATTTTGAATTTGTGGTGTAATTAACAGTTATGTATTGTGTTTTATAAGTTGCATCATAAAATACGTAAATATTTTTTGAATAAGAAATTTCTAACATGATTATAAACAGAAGTTTTCGAAATCTAAATATAAATCTGATATTATTCTACATAATTAATTAAATACAACTTCATTTTACTACAGCTTTAATTTAGAGATGTTATAAATGAGGCTAAACGATAATATAAATGAACCACGTTCATAAGTTTATTTAAATAAATAAACTGCAGATGAACTAATATTCACGTTTTTCAAATCACATAGAGACTTTAAATATCGATTATTGCATTCAAATGGACATGTATATAACTCTTTAAATGATAACTTCCATCACCTTTAATGCGACATGATCTCTGATTCCCACAAACATGTATCCATAGCACAAAGAACAAAATAATAATGTACGTAATATAGGCAAACATCTGCTCCTTAAAATGAAAAATAGAAAGGCCTAAAAACATAGACTTTCTTTCCGGAAGCCAGGCCTTCTTTACTTTCATTATTAAGAATGATATACACGTATCTAATTTTATATATTATATTATATTATATTATATTATATTATATTATACTATATTATATTATATTATATTATAGTATAGTATATTATATTATATTATATTATATTATATCAAATCATATTATATCATTATAACCGTACGATAACTAGTTACATCCATTCTACCAAATAGTCAAGAGTACGGCATCTTTTATAGTCTTTATGATCTAGTTATCTACACTTACGATGCGTTAATGGTTAAATGGATGACGTCGATCTGTTCCGGGAAGAAGATAAGTAACCTCGACGAGAGAACTTAAGAGATTGAGGACAAATTGATTATTAGCTTTTCCTCGACCACTGAGTCCGTTTCTTTCGCCATTTCAACGGAGAAATATTACGAGATGTTGGTTTATTCCAATTTGATGTTGAAGTCGTATCAAAGGTCTATATTGTTTGAAATTTAATTATCATTCTCCAATTTATTCTCAAAAGTCCATATTTTATGCATTTAAAGGAGTAGTTTTACTTTTTGTTAGAATCCTGTACTTTGACTACGACTTCAAGATAATCTTTCATCTTAAATATATATAGAATAACTATTCTGCGCTATACCACACAAGGTTTCGTAACATACGACCATAACTTCATCCCGTTGGAATGAAATGGTAATCTAATAATAACGTTTTTCACAAGATTTATAGTACACGATTATGGTTCTAACTCTTTAAAATGAAATTGTTTCCTGATCATGAATCAATGAGTTTAAACTATGGCTGCATAGGACGTTACCACATGACAGTTGTCCACTTGTAATACGATAGTCCTTAATAATAGTAATAATAGCTAAAAATAACGTTTGAGATTTGGTGTGTTACAGCGTACTTTTCGACTAATAATCTTCATTTTAGCATGGACTATTCGCGCAAGATAAAATTCAAAATTAGAAAATGGCTTTTTTCATTTTTTCCATGATGAACGCAAAGTATAAATACCATCGCGAACTTAGGCATAGAAAGAGCAAACATTTCGGAGTCGAAAATATCCTCCAAATCGCAATATCGTCCAACGTCGAGACTGTGGGATATTTGTTGATTTAATCGCCCATTCCGTGCTCAAGGCGTCTATCCGAATCCGGGAGATAGATAGAGAGAAAGAGGAAGCTTTCATCTGAAGGAAAAAAAAACGAATCGAAATGCGTCAGAGAAAGAAGGGAATTGTTCACTCTCCATATGATTCACGAATCTGAAGGAAATTCTCCATTGCCAAGGTTAGCCACTCCGAATAATTCACTCCGAAGCGTTTTATTTATTTCTGATCGCAAATGCTTCCTTTCAGACCGGAAATAGCCCTGCCATTTTCGCCCTGTATTTTGGACTCGCTCCATGTGAAATCCGCGTAAAGTTGTTCCTGGTTGTCGCACGGTAATGGGCCTTTGATTTGAATAAATGGAGCGAGGCTATGTGCGTAAGGAAAGGAATGCAGATGGATGTTCCCGGCCATGATGGATTGCGGAAATTTATAAAAAAAATATATAATGCGGGATGCCTTCGGAACAATGGATTTTATTTTGTGGAAGTAATTAAACTCGGTGGTTGGATAATCCGAGGAGGGATAGAGTTAATTTTTGGAACGAGTTTTTGGCTACTTTTAGACCAGAAATGGGAATGTGAGGTCAGTTCTTATTTTATTTCCACTGGTTGTTTTAAATTGGTTTTAATTGGATCGTTTATTTTCTTTCTGTAATTGGAGAAAAGGTTTACGTTTCGTGTAAGAAGTTACGTGCTTTTTCGAATATACGATTATGATCGATAATTTCAATTCTAATTACTTGCTTAAGCATTATGTAGGATTGAGAAAACGAGTAATTGACTTGTTGTGATGTGTCTTAAACATTGATTATGATTATTAAACACAATTGAGAAATAAAGAATAAAAAGAAAAAAATTAAATCCCAGAAAAATCGCTCTTTTCGCTCATCTTTAACCTTCATTTGGCATTGCACTTATAAACAAATTTTTAGACAATGAGTATTTTTGATGTATACGATATTTTAAACTTCGATATTTTAAAATTCACATCGTTGTTAAGAATTCATTTAATCTCGAATTGTTGTTCCAAGACGAGAACTTCATTTACTGATATATTTAAGTTCGATCGAATCCCTCAAGAGAATTAATATCAAAACAAATAGGAAACTATACAATATATTTCTTTTAAAACTAAAAACTCCAAATTGTATATAACAGTACATTTATCAATTCAATTCAATCATATCATATCAATTATACAAAATTAATTATATGAGACAGATACGTAGAATATCTTGTAACTGCTTGGAGATGTATTCGTCATAAAAATGTAAAAGACAAATTAAACATGAACCCTTAATAAGTAAAATAAATTTGATTTTATGAAGATTTAGGTTCATCTACTTTGTGATGAAAATAGAAATAAGCTTTTGCTATTTTATTTTGTTATTTTGCAAAAGTATCAATGTACCATCCGAATAGTGTGCAAAAATATCGTCTTTAAACCAATGCGTGCGTTTATGCATTATTTATACTTCCAAATACAGTTCATTAGTCGTTCTTTACTTTTCTCAACAATAATTCCTCACAGTTACTCACGAATATACTTAATTTAACCCATCCTTGTTCTATATGTTTGCAGATCTTTCTGTTGAAGTCTCAGGATCTACCTCTAACTTCTTGATTAAATGGGTTGCAAATTACCTCAAGAATTGTGATTCGCGAATCGGTGATCAGTCCTATTACCTTCACTTTGAAGATGTAAATTATCCGCAAACATAGATTCGAAATCCCAAGTTGAATATTAATGCGCGAGTTGAAATAGTCTTGCTGAAAATAGCCTCTGTTTTCTAAGAGAAAATCCAAAATCCTGGTGAAGAGTCCAGCTACTACTTGACACACGCGTGGGTGTTCTAGCCTCCTTTTTAGTTGATCTTATCTCATATTGCGGTGAAGACACTGAGGAATGGTTAAAACGTCTTGGCAAGCGCAATTGTGACGACATGAGGTTTCCACAGTCGACATTTGTTAGGACGCAAATTCTAGATTGCGAATTGGCACGGGCTGAATCAAAGACGACAGCATGCCGTTGTATATTAGATACTACATCGGACAGGAAAGAGACTAATTAGCAGGGAATTAACTGAATAAATTAAGTAAATTAACTCTATTTTATATTCATAATTTTTAATAAATTCTTGTTCACTAATATAACGATATTATACCGATAGAATAATTTATTAAATTAAATTAAATATTACATAATTAATACGAGAGACTATAATAATATATATTATATATATAAAAAATTTTGAAGAATTTTTAAAAGAATAGTATATTCATAATAATAGTATTATATTCATAGTTTTGGTATAAATTATTGGCAAGAAAATGAAATTTGAATGTATATTTAGAGTAAAAGTTTGACGAATTTAACTAACATGAAATATCCTGATAAGGTCAAGGATTTTAGAGCTAATAGTTTAACGAAAAGAATAAACCATAGATACGTTTTAAATGATAAAAAATATGTTGCCTTTAAAATAATAGTCAAGGAATATTCCTTAGATAATTTCATAAAAAATGTTCGCTTTAGAGAAAATCTGAATCTGAATTACAACACAGCTGACGCTATGTATAAATTTACGCCAAAAATCGTAACGTATCTTTTTTTAGCTTAGACGAATATCATTTACCTAGTTGCCAGAAAAAAAGAAGCTTCATTTGTTTGGAAATTCAGATTCCTCCCAAAACAAAGGATCTTCAAGGATATGTCTAAATTTATTTAGGCTAAAAATAAACAAACTGTGGAAGAAGATATGGAAAATATAGTAGGGTGTCAATTGGCTTCTGGGGGTTCGCGATACAGTTTTTTCCCCACACGAATAGATATCGTGACCATAATTGAGAATCGCGTGACAGAACCTTTTTTGCATTCTCTATCGGCCATCTCATTAAAAAGATCGGCTTAGTTTGCCGCTTCTTTCACTATGTTTCACTCAAGTTAATGGTTTTAAAGGTAAAATATCACTGCGATATCTAAACAAGTTACGAGATGAATTAAGGGGTTTATTACATTGCAATTGCACTGAAACTATGTATTCTTTTACTATGAGATAGAATCACATAAGGCGTTATTGTGTAAATAATAGAAAATTTTAATAGCTCAATAAATATAAATTTAAATGTATTATTTTCTCAAGATTTTGTTTAACGCGGTTAACACAATAGTATAATATTAAGTAAAAATCTATCGGGATTTGTTAATAATCGGCAATATTTATAACCTAATCGAACTTAATTTTAGGATATGAAGAGAACGAGTAAAGTACCAGAAGATAAATGGTACATAGATATAATTAAGTTCCTGGTAGTAATACGGCAATACCGTGTAATGGTATACGATTCCTTGAACCTTAAAGAAGGCTATTGGAGAAACGATGCAGTTACGAGAGGATATCGACGTCTTTTATCTCAATTTGGCTTTTTTCTCCGTAACTTCGTAAGAATCTAGTTTCTCTTATACTACTGCAATCCGTACCTCACTTCTTCCATTCTTAGATGAGATTAGAGAAGTAGGTTAAAGAACTAGATACGTTTATGTTTTCCGATATTTGGAACCAGACCGAACTATCCTTTCAAGTTATTAAGTAAGTTAACGAATACGTTCTTTATTTAGGATATAATTTAATTATCATCCTACAGGAGTTGGAGCTTCACAAAAAGAATCAAATATCAATTTTTACTTTAGTCGAACACAGATTTCTATAGAAATTAAATAAGAAAATAGGAAAATAAAAATTAATGCGAACCAAAGGGGTAATACTAAATGTTTATGAAATCATTTTATTATTGTATATAATTTTGGTCATTGATTATTTTTTTAATTTGAATCAAAAGCACAGTGCGCTAAATTTACTTAAATTACATGATAAAAAGAAAATCTGAATCGTGAAAATATTCCGTTCAATTGACATTGAATACATTTGTACTTTTATCACTTTTAAGAATGTATTTAGATCTTAAACAAAAATATAATTTATGAAAAAAATTTAACAAACTACATTTTTTCATAAAAAAAAAATTTACAATATTGGTTGTTTTATAATATTTTTTATCGTTTTAGTTACTAGTTTTGTCGAGCGAATATCCCAGTGGATAGCTTACTTCATTCAAAAATGTTTTTTTTATTCCTCCTAATGAGAAGTTGAAAAGATAATGAAAACTTGAGAGAGCGTTAATTGAAGCTAAATAAGCAACAAGGAAAAGAAAGAAATTCGAGAGTGGAAATAGTAAACGGAGTTCATAAACCTTAAAATTATCTCAAAGCTTTCTCGTGGAACTCTCATTGACTAACTGAAAATACTTTCGTGACAGTGCAAAGGAAATGAAATTCCATTCAGTTGATGTATTTCAGCCACTTCTACTGTTTGAGGAAACTCTTTTCGGAAGAGGAGGACAAGGGAAGAATATAACCCAAGATTCCGCTGTAAACTTCTTTAAACCGAACTCGTGAGACGTTTATAAACTCAAATGCCATATTGTTTTAATATAATTACTACCTTTCAATATCGTTAATCATTTCTCATCTCATAAGTCCTCTTAATTCTTATCATTTAAGCGACTGTCAGAAAGATTAGATTAGCATGCCACAAGTTGATCAGTTCGTGATGCAGATTTCGGTAAACCTCAATCATTATAGTCTGGGCCTTATTAAACTTAATTACATAGATAATAGAAATTAGCTTAGTAATAATTAAAAGAATATATCATTAATATAATTCATTTTGAAATTTTAAATAGAAAAATGACAAGATGCGTTTATGTTTTCCAATATTTAGAAATGATAAAATGCGATGGAGTGTATAGAAGTTATGCACCGACATTAATTGAAAGTTTAATTTTTTTTCCATTTCAGTTAAACATCCTTCCTCATAACGTAATTTAACTCTCTGAGATGTAAGAATCGTTGATTTAGATTAGTTTTAATGTTCATTTAAGTAGCTAATGTTTTTGAAACCTTGATTTACGATAATCTTTCTTAAGACACTGTTAAATAATACGTTTACATATTATTAAATATTATATTATTATTATTCACCAGAATAATGAATTAAATTTAAGGCGTAGTTCATTTATTACTCTAATTAAGATCGCCTTTTATATTTATTGTAAATAATACAGTGATCTGAGGGGTAACCAAGCTAAACTTCTCCGAAAGATGTTTTAAATAAATGAAAATTTTGGGATTAATTTTTACTTTTTTAGTTGTATGGTACACGAATTCTCTCTGATTGAGACCCAAATTCTAAAAGTTATTACTAAGCTTGATAATAATACTATCAGAGAGACCATTAAATATATATATCTTGCTACATACATACATACATATCTTGCTAATCTTGTCATTTTCGGAAATTTGAAACAGATAGACAGATACCCCTTTTAAAGAGATGTGCTATGATGGAATGATGTCCCTTTAAAAAAACCCCTAGCTCACTTTAAATATGTTGATTTTTAGTTTCTCTGAACCAGATGATGGCTGAATGTTGGCTGAAAGCGGTCGTAATAAAATTTTTGCGGATTTTCAGACCCGCAGGTTTATTTTTCTTTAGTCTATCACGTGGCGCCAGGAAGAAGAGGTTCCTCGTATCAATTTCAACATAAGCCTTATCGGGATAAGAAAGACATATCTAGCTCACGTGTTTCCTTGTATAGACCTTCTCTTACGAGGAAGTTTTTAGTTTAATTAGCTAATCCTGGGGTCACTATTAATTTCGTACCCTCCCATGAGCCCTTAGCTTCTGTAATATACTTGAACGAGCACTTACAAAACTTTTCCTCGTCAGGAGAATAACCAGTAGACCCTAAAGACTTTCTTGTGCTATTTCCATTATTTGGAATGAAGCAGTGAGGCACATCGTACTTTATATTCTTATACAAAGTACTTTACTTCGCGTAAACTTGGGTGAAAGTGAGGAGTTATGGATATCGTGGAAAAGGCAAGGTCATTGAAATGGTTGTGAGGAGGTTACGTTGTTAGGAGAAGGGGCAACAATTACGTATCAAAAGATGTGAAGAAACCGAGGAAACGAACAAAATATAGATGGCGCAGGGACATAAACAAGTACTTAGTGGTAACTTGGCAACATTATTTAATAGTAGACTGTTTCTTTAAGGTTAAAGATAGCCATTGAAGAGACAATGCAGTATTGAGGGTATATCGACGTTTTTCACCCCAAAAGGTGTTTTTTTTTCTTCTCCGCAGACGCAGGTCTTTTTTACGACTGTAGCAATGCGTACCTTACTTCATCCTTTTTTAGGTGAGTGCGAAGTTGGTAGGGTGGAGAATGTTTTATCACGAGTAGAAATACAAACAAATAAACTGGAATTATGTTACTCTACCCTTTGGTTTGTTATTTGCAGATCAATGATATTCGATCCTCTTTTAAAGTTCTATGATCAGCATTATAAGGGGAGTGGATGCTGAGTTGTGGATAATGATAATGATTGATTGATGGATAACAGATTTGAATCATAATGTTTTGATTTAATTTATGAGCAATCATCGTTCTTTGGGATCAAAGAATATAAATGTATTTGGAACGTTTCTATTGGTATGAATAATAGGGTTTTTTGTTCAAAACTTACTTTTTCGAAACTGGAAAATAACAAAACGAGAGCAAGAAAATTCTCGTGTTATTTAAAAACGTATCGTATATCAATCTAATATTACTATATCAAAGTAATTACCAAAATAAAATAAAAGTAAAATAAATAAAATATTTTAATGGAAATATTATTTGAGGCACTAAATAAAGGTTTAGCATTCAATTTTAAATTTTTTATGAATTTCTGTGCTCGGTGGACTACTTGATGATTAATTTATGAAAGTAACTCATTCACACTTTTGGGTTATTTCGAAATTTCAAGCACATTTTATAGTAAAGGCAATAGGCAATAGTTTTTTCCTAGTTTGATCAATAATATCTACGGAAATGATAGTTATAAATGCTATCAGAGTTGCTTTATAATAGAGAAAGTATTACAAGCAATAACTAGAAAATTTTCTGTTTGATTATAGTAATGAATCTTTTATGTCCATCTAAATCTTAATTTCAATGTTAATGGATTTTCCGACAATTTTCATCACGGGAAACCTTTCACGAAAAGCCGTTCTCATCTCGTCTCCTAATCTCGATAACATTGGAAATAATATGGTATTAATAAAGGTTGTTTGTGCTACCGTTCAAAGACCCTTAAACAATCGTAATAATCACTCCCACTTAAATATAAATGAAAAAATCTTTCGTAATTACCCCCCAAGAGGACGTTCGTGCGTCATTCGTTTCAACCCTGCGATATTTACCGCTCGAAATGCCAATGGGCTACTGAAGACGAAAATAAATCTATCTAAATTCACGCGGTCAATTTTCGGAGTCAGAAACAGCGATGTCATAGATTTTTAGATAGTGAGAGAGGCTATTAAATAAAGCTTGTAAAGGGAGATTAAAGAGGAGAGACCAAATCGAATTGTGTGACTCGGCTGGGATTCTATCTGTCCTCTTCATAGTAGTACTGTACCATCAGTCGTTAGAACGAAGTCTTGAAGAGGTAGTTTCGTACAGTTTTACCTCTCGTTAAAGCATTAAGTTCCGAAAAACATTAAAGAAGACGTGGTACATAACCTTACCACTGAGAAAGATGTCACAAATTATATGATATGTTTAATTTGTTAATGTTATATTTTGAATAAGTATAGAGGACCCAGTACGATACCTTGCGGGATTCAACTTCTTTTAGATAATTCTTTGATTTCAGAAAACTATAATAGATAAGGATGCGGCACATTTTGATTTATATGCAAACATCTGCGTTTATATCGGTTATTTACTTTGGCTGAATAAAAACTTATCATTTACAAACTTCTGAAGGAAATCCATATACATATCCATCGTTAGCCCTCATGCTAAAAAAAAGTTTTCGCAGACTTTTAAAATATCGCAGTAGAGTTTCCACAGACCCTGTCTAAAACAATATTCGACTCTGTTTGCACAACTGCCGCAAGCACACTGTTAGCGGATCCGTCCTTCTGGAAGCGAGCCCTGTGCCAGCGCCACATACTGGATTTTTCAAACGAGAAGTATGCGGAAGGCTGGAGAAGGAGTGTTGAGGAATGGAAGAGTGGCTTGGAAGGCGAAGGTGAAAATGGAATGGTGTTGCCTTTATGGATTCTCCGTGCTTGAATTATAGTTGGCCGTGAAATGGCACGGGACATGCTATTTGTCCGAGAGGGAATAAAATGAGAGCAAAGGGCGTTCGTCCAACACGCTGGAGGTAGAAGAAATAGAATGAAGGGGACAAAAATAAGAGGTTATGGAAGGAACGTGTGAAGAAAAAGGAATGATTTGATGCAAGGGGATGTCTCGTAAAGAATGTCCCGAGAACAAAAGGAATATATTAAAAATGATAATTCTTAAAGTACTGAGACGATAAAAACTCGATTATATGTGATGGATGAATAGTTCTGCATTATTATCATGAATATTGGGAAGTGGTGAAGTTGAACGCGTCTTTATTGAAGTAAATCTCTGAAATGATTTAGTGAATACGATGGTGAGTTTCAAGTACATCGAGATGGTAACTAATGAAGTAAAGGACTTTGATATTAGGAATAAGAGAAATAACTTGCACGATGAACTGTTGCTATTTGAATGTAAAGAAGATCAGAGCGAAGAATATATTTACTATATAGTTTCGGCGTAGAAATATTCAAGGAGGAATTTGGTACATATTATACGCCTCTCCCTGAAATGTAGACCTATTGAATACAGCGAATAAAATGACGGAAATAGATCTAAAAACTAACATATTTAAATTTATTTTGAATTTTTAACAATTTTGAATAAATAAACTCATCGTAAAAAGTACAATTGACGCGCGATTGGTACCCTGGGTTCGACTCCCAGTCACGTCGTTAGTTTTCACTTCTAAATAATCTGATATTTAAATCGCAGGAACTGGTAGCTTGAAGTTATGAACGATTAAGATGCATACTGAAAAGGGTATCCATTACACTGCAAGTATGGGAACTGGGTTCGAGTCCAAGTAATATCGCTAATTTTATTTGTTTAACCTTTAGAAGAAATTAACTTTAATCCACACCTTGTTATTGTTTTAAGGTCTTTTATCCTAGTGAGCTATCGTATTATCTATTCACGCCTTCATTTTTCCTTGAATTGAATGTCTTTACGGTAGTTTCTGATTTAGGAAACCAATATGATTTATGGTTGCCTTTCTTCGGCAAAGGCGACGGTAAACTAAGGGTGAAAATGTAATATTCGTAGAATTTTGAAAAGGGCAATATTCCTTCGACGGGACGACTCCTATAGATTGATCTTCGTTGGTCCTAAATCTCAGACTGTGGAGTGTGTAGGAGAAAGGACTGTGGAGGAGAGAGTGGAGGGGAAGGGAAGGTGGAGGAGTTAAGGAAAATAGAAGGATGATCGGCTAAATGGGGCGCAAATTTTTCGGTGGTGCGTAAAGACACGTAGGAAGATGTTTCATTTTTGAATATGTCCCGCTGCGTGGAGGTGGTCCTCGGAAAGAGACGGGTCGTGGAGATATGCGATGGAAATAAATTTTGGAAGAGCGCGGAATGAATTTGTTTTCGTCTTTTGAGAAGCGGTTGTCACTTGGAGAAAGGATTCTGATTAACCATGCGAATTGCGTTGGTTGGTTCAAAAGCTAATGATAAGGAATTGGATGAGTTTTGTGGAAAGTTCATTTTTAAAAATTTTAGAAAAGAGAATAAGTCGAAATTGAATTGCCATAAAAAGGCAATCTATCGTCTCCGGAAATTTTTTGTTGTTATCTTTCGTAAAATATTTTTCATCACTATCTTTCGGCCATCGTATATTGAAGAAAAATATGCAACCGCAAAGGAACTATAGAATTACATGTAGAACATTTATTTGAATTGGAATTCTAGTGCTCCTGAATAAGTTACTGATGACTTTCTTCTATTTACTAGATTTCTGTAAATCGTTCATTTAATCTTAATCGCATTCGTTTACATAATACTTTTAATGATCCGTCAATTAAAAATCAACGGAAAATTTAAATAATATAAATGGCAATACGTAAGCATTTTACAGTAAATATTACCGCTTAATCAGGACAGAAAAGTTATATACATACATTATTTTTATACTTAAACTTATATTAAAACCTAAAGGAACTATACGGCATTATGAAATAGTTAAATACGATCAAGAAAATTTTCTTTTGATTCCTTCAGAATTGATGAATTCAACAGTGATCAATGTTGAGGAGTAGCGAATCAAACTGGAAACCAGATCCCCGCGCCTGCAACGTATACGACCCGCAAAGCAGGGATGGCATGTTGGCTGCATATCTTCCAGGCGCAGAGGGGATGGGTTCGAATCCCTGCCGATTCAAAATTTTTCATTTTTGTTAAACCCCGCATTGAAATTGTAGAAACTCATCGTCCTATTACATTCCACCTTTCTTTTGTTCTCTGTTATCGATTGATTTTAACTGAGCAAAAAGAATAAGCCGATTCATAAGTAGAAAATTCCTGCCCATTCACACTTCCTTTTCTTTGTTCCTTTTGTGCCCATTCATTCGCTCCTGCTGTCTTCATTTTTCTCTTCTCCTTCTCACGGCGTCAACTCTCTATTTCTGCCTTTCATTTTTCTTCTATTTTTATCTCCAAAGCGAGCGTCACATTCACTTTTCCCGATCGCTCATACTACATTTGTTTTTGCGTTGCACACCTTTTACACCGTTTTATCATCTCCACTTGAATGAGAAGGTCTACGCGCATCTATAAACATACTTAGAGACTATAAATATATTTAGTAACATTATTACCGCTATCATTTTACCATTATCTCGCAAGACCAATGCTTATAAAATGCTCTTGAGAAAATAAACTTTTCATTTTTATTTTTTAACCCATATACATTTGAAAATTCATTTCTTTAATATTTAAAAATTTTGAGAGCCCCTTATTTGAAAAGTTCCGATTTGTTTTTCAAGAATATTCTGTATATTCTTCAAAATATGACTTCCAAACTTAAGATTCTAATGAATAACACTGAATTGCATCTATTTCTTTTAAATAGAAAATAGGTTATTCTTTAGGAGTCGTAAAGTTCCATTTATCCCTAGAGGAACAATAAAATAAAATAAATGAGTAGTGAAAATAACTTAGAATGATGAGTACGTGCGACTTGATTACAAAAGTTAAACAGATTTAAAATATAGCAAAATTGAGGTTTTTTAGTGGTCAGTGAACCCAAGGAGAATTAAGTTGGTGCTGGGTTCGATTCCCAATACAACGCTATACTTTATCACTTCTATTTAACCTTTGGAAGAAAATATCCTTTACCCACGCGATGTTTTTATTTTTAAATAAAGGTTTATTCTATTCAGTAAGCTGTCTTAAAAATAGTTTTCCATTATTCTATGTACTCAATTCGAATTCTGTACGTTTATTTTTACCCACATTCCATTACTTACCTTACCTTTTCCGTTAAACATTCGAACTTTACATTAAAATTAAGCGAACCTTAGTAGAGCAGTAACAGAAAAATAAGAAATCGAAATCTCTAGAAAGTGAACAAACCCGGAAAGCAAAGGTAATGAACCAAATCATTCCAATTATTCCAATAAATACGAGAGAATTGTTTGTGGAACCGAAGAAGGGAAACTCTGTGTTGTCATTCCGTGCTTCAGCACGTTTCCTTTTGGAACCATTCCTAAATCTATAATTTTCTGGATCTCACAGTCTCCGTCGCTTCTAAAACCGTCCATGCGCATCCTTCGGTGCCCACATCCCCTTTACTTATTTGTTTTTTTCCCAACCCGGATCCTCCTCTTTAACTACTACCGCCTATTCCCTTTGTTTTTCTTGTCCTTTACCCTATTAACATTTTTCAATTTAGCGATTCCTTCGGCATACTTGGACTTCTGGTTGTTTTCGCTTTTTCCCGCTTTCCAGCGCTGTGTATTATCTCGATTCACTCGGAAGAGAATTGTCCTTTTGAGACGGAAAATTATGAAATTGAAATTTCCTCTTGAGTGTCATCTACAAACATACTTGTTTATCTGTGATACAAGTGTATCTACCTTTATCGCGTTTACATAATTTTGCAGTATTAAATGTGCGTTTTCTTCTATAAATTACATTGTTAAATTTGAGTTTTTATGAACCTATTTATGCGTTTTCCATTGCGGATAATTTCATCTTCTACGTATACATAATTATATGCAATTTATCTGATATAATCAATATTATTCACCTTCAGAAGTAGTATTTAATTATATTATATGAGTACAGTACAAAATTCGAAGTGTATATCATTATTTCTTTTGGTCGCAGTAATATTTAGCCTTCTTTCTCTTTACGAGATAATTTGTATTCTCTATATTTTTCTATCATTATTTCAGCTGACGATGAGATTATTTTTCGCGGAATATACCCACTGATCTAATAAATTTAAAAATAACGTGTAAGTACGTTGTTGAACGCATAAGAAAATTTACGTTGGAATTTCTAAGGATTTTGCTGACTTAAAGCTATCCTCGTTTTATATGTGGAGTAGATGAAGATCATTCCATAACAGTAAACATTTGCCTAATTTACTCTCGAGGTAAACAGTTTAGGCTTATAGAGTAATGAAGGGCTCTGTATTATTCCACAAAATATTTTCTCTATCGTCTAGTTTTGTTACCGTTGTAGCATTTTTCGGTGAAAAATATTTCTTGTTTGCTAATTGATGGAGCTAGTTTTTGAAACCTTTCTATTAGGGAACGTAAACTTAGGTATTTGTCCAATCTTCTTCTTCTTTACTTGAAATGGGGATCACGGTAGCGGAACAAGTCGATTAAGATAATATGTTGTGGGATAATAACATGTCTTCCCATTCTTTAAACGCTTGGCTTGAAATAAAGTAACGCCAGAAAATATTAGGATTACGTAGCGTGAAGTTGAGGAAATAGGATTTTTATCCTGTATAAATAGAAAGTATACATACAAAGGATCCCAAAATTTAATGTAATAAAACAGAGCAAGCAACCGAACATTGTATCAAGTATAAAGGACTATATTAATACACGAGTACGTTCTTTTATAAATTTATTAACGATCTTTAATTTTGGTTGATATTTTAGATGTAAACAAGATCCTAAATTGTCAATGATGTGAACAAATCTTGGTGTCGGGTCGAGAAGTTTTCATCTTACCCTTGCATTTAGATTATAACAATAAGACTCGTGAAAGAAGAATAAAATGCGTTCCCAACACAACCATTCAACTCTAATGTTACCTCTAATGCTATTCAATTCCGCTATTAACTTTCAACCGAGCTACTCGTAATGGAATTCAACAAGTTAATTCCACTCCTCGGTTCGCCCTCTCGAGTCGTCAATGCGGAGTGATCAATTACCATTCAACCAGCCCTCGAGTAAATACACTCTTACTCTTTAAGTCACTCAAGTCTTTCTCCTAGGAAAGCACGCTTTCCTCAAACTCGTCTTCCTTGATTTTAAAGCACGTCCTATCCTTCTGAACAAAAATCATTATTCGTTGTTTTAGTTTATTTATTGGAATAAGTATTGGTTATATTCTATGTTTCTTACGTCAATCATCGTTCTATTTTCAATGAAAATTTATTTATATAAGTAGTTGGTTGAAATATTGAAACGTACGTGTTCAATATATCAAGTGATATGAAAACTATAAATACTAAGCTTATAAAATTATTTAGCTTATAAATTTGCGTAGCTTATGAAATTACGTAGCTTAAAAATACGATGCTTATAAAATTACGTAGTTTATAAAATTACGTAACTCATAATTATACATATTATATCTCACTCACAGACTTCTGTCCATTAATATATTGAAATTGTTATTAAAATTTCAATTCTGTCTCAAACTTCAATTCATCCTCTAGTTTCCCATTCATCCCATAGGATGAACATTATGATCTTCACCTTCCTACGCTGACCTATTCGGGAGGAATTGACTTCAAACGCAATCGTAAATTCGCGACAAAGAGACAGCGGATCAGATCGCGTCAACCGCTGTTTATTCAGCGGTCTATTCTCGTCTTATGCCACGCCATGATTTCGTACTTCAAGAATAATCTTAGAAGAACGTGCCAAGAAAAGCTACATATGAATAATTTCAATTTTCATAGATCGTTTATTTGTGCATCTCTCTAGCGGTTCTTGTCAAGCAAAATGCACCTTTAATTTTTTTCCAGTTTATCGTTGAGTGACTATTTCTATATCTATCCTGTAACTTCTGTATTTCTTCATCGGATTTATTTATTCTCATACGTATTCTGAAATTGAATCCATTTGCCTTTTTTAATTTCCACCTTAATATTTCCAGGTATGAATTCATAATATGGTTTCAATTTATTTTTTCTAATCCACGCAAAGATGACGTTTTGAAGACTTAATACTTTCCATTTTCTAATTTATCTATTTTCTAACCACGTTTATCACAGATTTAGATTTTCTTTGAGAGTTTAATCGGTGAAAATTTATATCAATATAATCTATTTAGGAATAGATTCGTCAGTAAAACTTTCTGAAGTAAAAGCATAATTTTAAAGTCCTGTGACAGAACTCTTTTATACCAATACTACTGTTTCCATGGATACTCGCTGGTTAATACAACTCAAATAAAATTTTCTTTCCTTAATAAAACAACAGCATTTGAATCACGCGACATCAAAACAGAGAGCTGGCTTTTCAAGATCTTAATCCTGTTTTAGGATTTAATTTCAAATGTTCGTATTATTTAAAGTTTAGCCTCACATTGATCGGCGACGTAATAGATCGTTCATTCACGTTCCCTTTGTGGTTCTATTAGACCTACATCGCTTAGATAAAGGGAAAAGAGGGGATACGTTTCCTTTGATTGAAAATCCGTCCCTTAAGTAAATCTCCGCCCCTTTCCAAGATTGATCCGAGAATAGGGAATGGCGGTGGATTTAAAGAAAGTCAACTTCTCGAAAGAGACTTTTCTTTGCTCTGGGGCATCGTTGGAATCTTCGCCGATGACACCAATGGGACTTCCCCCATCCGCACACAAATCAGACCGCCTCCGGAAATCAATTATGCCTTTTTTGAGGGAGGAGTAATGGAGCGTAGGGAATCCGAAATCTTCGCTTTCCCCGAAAAGTTTGGATTTTAAATGCGCGATCCCGGAAGTGTTTGGTTTTCGGTGTTTGTTTTTTAGGAAAGTGTTCCCCTCATGTTGACGTTTTATCGTATTCAGAAGTAAGAGTGAACATGCCTATTCTTTAATCGGTATAAAGACTTCTAATGAATGTTCATTTACGACCAGCTGAAAGAATGTGAAAAAAGCTAAATGATTGGGACTCGAACCCAGATCCATCTACATAGTATAATTGACGCGGTAGATCAGATCCCAGGTACCACACTTGCCAAGTGGGTATTCTAACCAGCAACGTACCCTACCGCGGTAATTTTACTTTCCTGGGATGTAGCAATGTCATGTAGCAATTATTCTGTTCAATATGTTATTCCAGCCGCACTTAATGGACGTGCAAAGTTATTTTTCCTTTCTTTAATCAAATTATCATAGATCTTAGAGCTATAAGTTTATTATTCTCGAATATTTCGAATAGTTGCAATTTCTTTCTATACGAAAACTTAACGCGCTAAAAGTGAACCGCGTTTGAAACGCTTTTGTCGATTCTTGTTGACTTATTGCTGTTATAAATAAGGTTTTATTTAACTTTTTCACAGTCTAGTTTTTAATTTATTTTTCAATTGATCAATTATTTAAATAATCAATTCAATTTTTAAATTAATTCAATTAATCATTGAATATATTTTTAAATATCGTGTCAATAAGTCAATAATAACATTCAGAGCAATTTTTTCCTAACGAGCAATTTGAAATCCTTCCAGTCCATGTACACATACCATTATCGGTTAAACGGGAAAATCACTTAAAGGTTAAATTAATTTTCCAACATCTTGCAGTTGATTTGGCGTGAAAACAAAGTGCTCCAAATATATACAGTTCTTTCCCTTAACATCTTCCTGAGCACCGACCATTTTTCTCATACGAGGATAAGACCCTTTTCCCACCGCACGAACCACTTTGTCCTTCGAAATGGAGAGAGAGTTAGTTTAACTTCGCACGCCCTCTGTTTTTACCTCATACATTTCGACTCGTTCCCATTTCCGAACCGACTCTTCCCAACCGATGTCGACCGAACGTAAAAAATGTCCATGAGTTACCTCTCGTCTCCAACGCGAAAGCGTTCCTTCAATCACCTTGTCTTTCTTTAGCCTTATATACTCCTCATTCGAAGAAATACGAGAACTCCGTAAACGGAAGTATGAGGAAGGAGGAGAAAGCCGTTAGTTGGTCTTGTTACAAGGGCTTCTCAGGTATTCTGCGGGCTTTGATATGACAGTCTATTTATGCGAGGGTTCGTATGGTAAATTTCTGTTATAAGTTGGTACTGCTATTTTGAAATGATCATTCTCCCACGATTATCATTTTACAACCCTTTGTGACTTAGAACTATCATATATTTGATATCTCTTTGGCTTTTGACTGGATTGTTCTACTTTATATTTGCGTATTTCCTATTTATTTTCCCAATTGTTATTATCTATATCCAAGGAAGGCATTGTTATACGGCTGATTTCAAATCATATGAAAAATATAGGATTATTTTCAAGAGTATATACGCGATATTTATTAGGGTATCATGTGAAGTGGTAGTAAAGACAATATTTCCTAGAATGTCGAAGCAATAAACAATAAAAGAGTAAAGTAATTAGGAACTATAAGTCACCATCGTTTTTGTAAAAGAATTTTTATATCCTTATGAATTCTCGTAGTATATTTTAATACTAGGATAAAATAAAAATTTAAGAGTAATAAAAATTAATCAAAATACATGGGTGGTCTAAAAAGTTTACGACATTTTTTATGGAAATTTTCTAAAGATTCCTGAAAAATCTGGATTCGAAAACTTTTCAGACCACCCTCGTATTTTTAAATATTCGTTTCCATTCTGTTTAAATTTATAACTCCAATACTTTTCAAAATTTTCTAATACTTCCTTATCTTTAGAGACCAGTTCTTCCCTGTGTCTCAAAGAAATAGATTACTTTTTATATCTTCTTCATCTCCAACTATTACTTTCCATTCTAGCTACATTTCGTTTTCAATTCATAGCTGTCTCTCTATTTGAGCTCATTTTGTCGTTCTCTTCCAGAGGCGCCTAGAACTCTTTTTTCCTCTACTTATTTCCGCCTTATTTTGACAGCTTTATATTCCTCACCTTTACTTCTCAACTCCTTCCTTAGCTTCTGAAGGCATTTCCCTTTTGGAATCCAAAGAAAGTTGTCTCGGGGCTATTTATCACTCATCCCAAGAACATTCCAGTTCACAAAAATAACTGCGGGACGTTAACAACTGTTAAAAGAAACAAAGAATGGGAAAATCTAATTAGAATTCTTGGAGTACATAGCATTCAGTATTTGCGTCACGGAAGTTGATTGAGATGTATTGACGTCAAAGGGTCATCCAATAAAAATTTTCATCTGATCACTCATCCTAGAAATTTATTTATGAATGAAAATGTTTGTACATTCAAAAAATATTATTAATATGCTATGTATCATTTGTAGATGCTTATTCACTGAGGTAAACCATGAATGGAAAAGTTGCATGTGTTTGCTATCGTAAATCATAAGAATCAAAAAGACGTTGTATCTGTGTTTATGTTTGCTGGCTACTCGGAAACAAATGGTCATACATCTAGTAAATTTTGCAAGAAAAATACGGAATACGGCTTACATTTATCTTTGAGACACAATACAAGTGCAAAGCCTCTGAACAAAAAGTACGTAATTCTGGAAGAGTAAGATTGTTGCTAGAGCGACCTACTCACGCATTCTTGATCATGTACACAATGTTCGAAGTTCTGATTCCTTTTATTTTTAAATAAATTACATTTAATACCCAAATACTTATAAATAATTATATATTTAAATTCTAGCGAAGGTTACATCTGGCATACCACAAGGAACCGTAATCGGACCGCTTCTATTTTTAATGTATATCATCGACCTCGGTGAAGTAATTAAGGCTAGGATATTTGCGGACAACACAGTAATTTATAGGTAAATAAACAGCAGTGTGGAAAGATAAACCCTTTCTAATGATTAGGATAAAATATGAAATAGTTTAAGAGAGGACTGAAAAAAGTATCTAAATAAAGATATTTGTTTTTGAGTTAACTGTTTTGAACGAAAATCAATTAGCGAACTCGTTAATCCTCAATGAATGAAAACTGAAGAGGATGAACTGAAGAGAAGAGGAAAATTGGGAAAATATCTTAGAGTAATGCTCATGAATAACCTATCATACTTAGCTCACATCTTATACTATTTGTGGAAAAGTTATTAAACAACTTTACTTCGTAAAGAGTTATTATCAAAGGAGAGAAAACATTCTTCTATGTATGCTATGTTATGTTGCCACGGTCTGCCCTCATCTTTTGTATGATGTAGTGTACGATTCTCATGATAACTATTGACGATCCGATCACCTTGAAAATATCCATTGTATTATTGAATTAGAAAAGGTGCAACAGAAAGCGGTACGTTTCGTAACAAATTGGTATGATAAATTAGTAACCGTACAGTAACGATTGTGCATTGAGCATTGCTAGAATATAGAAGATATACGTTAGGGATGAATTTATTGGATACATTCAGAGAAAGTACTTTCTCAGATATATTGCGCCTTCCCTGTCACATGGGCCCTTCGGATACAGTGGTTAAAATGAAGGAAATTGAAACCAAAACAAACCGATTTAATAACTCGTTTTTCCCACGGTCGGCACGCAAGAGTAATCTATTATGTAAGTATAGTTATAGTGCCACACACTGAAAAGTGACTCACTAGTAATTTGGAATTTACAAAGATATAGACCATTTATAGGGGAGCAAATAATAAACAATCTCCCGTACAAATATCTCCACTAAAGTAGCCATAGTGTTTTTGCTTCGAAGACATAGAAATATTTCGTAATTGAATTATTCATCGTAAGTAATGTATGTATTTGAAAGGTAAGGAATTTGTCGAAGGATACCTGAAAGAATTTAGGGCGTAAGAAAAAACGTTGAAAAAATAATAAACTTCAAATTCTTCTACCCTAAGAACTTGTACACCTGCCCAGATGTCAATCATAGCGCAGAGATATTTGGCTGCAGGATTGAGGTGAAGAGCCTACGCGGTGGCAGAAATACCTTCTACCTTCAATAGGCTTCTCATAATTGCTTTTCATCGCGAATGCGGAAATAAACTTGTCCGACATACCTGAAGATCATATTCATCTAACCTCAAAAGGGATGTTCACATAGTTGAAATGCTTTCTTATTATATTTGAATCTATTTCAATAGCCCAAGTCTTAGTAGGATTGAACTTTTAGTTAACACGCCTCTTTCATTTTGATGGTGTATTATTAAGCCTTGAATAATGTACTACTTGCACTCCGAAAGGATTTTAGACAATCAAGAATTATGCTTTTTAAGTTTTCTATTGGAAACAAACAATTTTTACGAAAAAGTAAAAACAAAAATGAATTATATTCAAAATTAAGTGGTACTTGAACAATTTTGCTTATTTCTTCAATGAATTTTATTGACTATTTTTATTCTGCAGCAATGAATTAAAGCATTAATACTACTAAAAATAACCAATACTTACCCTGAGTAATTGTTTTGGTTATATACGTGTATAATATTTGATTTTTATCTTTATATTCTCTTTTATTTATACCCTAAATCTCATTTGAAAATCTCAGAATTTAAATAGTCTGCAATTTTAATTTATGACGTCCAATCAAGACAAAAATTTTCCTGAAATGTTGAAACGTGATTTAATGATCGCGTGTACAGATCGGTTGAAACATATTGGGCATATAAAAGAAAATTCCGTTCCAGAGAAATCAAGATTGTAAGCTAAATAATTAAACGAAAAACGAGTCAACTTTCACCGAAATTTATTTTTAGGTCTGTGTATTTTCTTTGCCAAAAATTTTAATTTCGATTTTGGGAGTATCTTATCATCTCGTATATTGTTTCAAAAGGTTTTTTAAATGATAAATATCTCTTTGTAGGTCAATGATACTACTCATATATAATGTTATTAATATAAAATTCTGATCCTTCCTCCCTACTGAGGTATATTACTCGTTCTTAGTTATCTTTACTTAAGTTGTTTTTTTCAAAAATTAGTTTACTTCTTCTCTTAACTTTGACAAAATAAATTCCATGAACTATCTCATCATAACTTCCTCAAATTATTACGAATATCTATAATCTAATACTTCCTTTATTCCATCACCAACTACTTTTCCTTCCTCCAACACTGCTGTAATGGCTTCACCCGAGACGAGAAGTTCTTCATCAGGCGCGTGCCCCGTGTATGCGGCAACCCGCAACAACAATCCCGTATTGCTTGTTGCCGCTTTAATGGGATACCCTCCTATAAAGCTCCGTCCTTAATTAAATAACACGGTATTTAATCCTAATTTCGTTTTGAATCAAATAAGATACAGTTTTAAATTTAATTAGTAAAGTAAATTTGATGAATTAGGCTCATTGAGGATGAATAGCGGAAAAGAGTAATCAGTTATTGAGCTCTAATTTTAGCTTGTATCTTTTTGCGACGTAGCTGAAAAACTGCACTTGGGAAAAAACACATCGAAATTACGTAGTCGAAAGTCAATATGGAAAAAGTAATTGATAATTTAGTTCAAACCCACATACTAGGATTACCTTTGTCTAAAATTTCGATGAAAATTAAAATTTTACGCCAATTTTGAGCAAGATATGAGAAATTTTACGTATTTATATTTCAATCAATTACCTGCAATGGTTAATTCAAAGCTATTTCTTTCCACGAACCCTTTTATTGCGGTACCTGACGCGACCTCATTCAGTAATCATTCCCCGCAAAATCACTCTGTCACGTGAATTTTTATTCTACATTCTTAACCATATGATACGAGTTAAAATCGATAACGTGGTAAATAATTGTATTTTAAAAATGATTTAATTCATAACCTTTGATGTAATTTTCTGAGAGCTCTCGGCAAAGATAGGAATACGTTTATTTCAATGTTGATTCAATAATTGTTAAAATTTTTGAGTTTCTTTTCTAAAAAAAGTTCTCTTTTTTGTAATGTCGAGTGTGGTGTCAAATATTTTCTCTAAAGTATGATTCCAGCTTTTGAGGAAGTCGCACAGTGTTGAATTCAGAAAGTGAGGTGTTTGCGGACTGGAACTTTTTTTGTTAAAAATTCTCACTGTTCCGAAGAGAGGTGCTTTCATTTCCATATATGAATGCCGCTCATATGTCATAAGAATCGCCAAAGAATTAAACAATGTACTGATTTTACAATTTTACCCGCCTACGCAGCTATTTTTCTAAATTGAAACATAAATTGATGTTAATGCGTTACTTAAAACACGTGATGAATAATGGATACATGACCTTAACTTTTGTGAATTGGGAAATTTGTGATTGGCAACTTATGACCTTTTAATACTTAATAAATTTTGGACTTAATAAACCAGTCTATCGGAATTATTACTTCACATGGATGTGGCTTCAGAAAATGCTGCTATAACGTTAATTCAATGTACTTTTTGAGCACAACTATTATTATTTATAGTTTCTTTATTTTCCTCCCTTCTAGCGATTCTCCCCTCTTGAGATTGAATGAAATGTAGTTGCAAAAAGGTACTATGCTCAAACTTTATCTCAAACGGTTCAATATGAAGATCATTTTTCTAATCAAAGAGCCTTTTCCCAATAATCGGCTGTACATAAAATTGTTATTATCACTGAATGATTTATATTAGGTTAAATCACAATTTTCAGAGAACTATGAAAGATTAATCTCTTTATGAATTATATCTCGCCATGTAAACTCGATGCTAGACAATCGAGACACAGAAAAACTGCCCATATTTCTCTCTCTTTCATAATTGCTACATCATAAAGATTTATCGTTTCTATTTTCTACTTTAATCGAACTATTGCAGAATCAAAATTTTAATGAACGGTATTATGGCGTTATTAAGAATGGATTTCCTCTGTGTAACCAGTGATAATTATTGTCTCCTGTTAATTAAAATAATTGTATTAAATTCCCTGTACTCTCAATTTACTTATATTAGACTTAATCAGATAAAAGGAGTTGAATTTCACGTAAATAGTTTTTCACTACAATGAATTAGCGTTAATAAATCTAGATTTGGATGAGCGTAAAAGAAATTACTCGGTGTTGTATTAAACACATTATCATTCTTAATTCAAAAAAAATCTCATGATTAGTCTCGATTAATTTCTAAATGAACTTAACTATAACATCCGTAATATCTCAGTCTAAGCTATTCCTTTTTCGATTTAGATCTAATTGACCGTTAACTTACATTAAATTAACTAAAGATAATTGTGCCTCAGTTCCTTCTAAATATCCTCACTTCCTTTCCCTCAAATCCTCATACTCCTCTCAGACGAACAACCCCCACAACAGCTTTTGCAGAACGAAGGAAGCAAATGGAAGAGGGATTGATAGCGAACATTCGGGAGCATTTAGAAAGAAACTATTTTGGCATTCCATCAAGATTATTTCAATGGATCAAGAGTCATTTCTACCCTAAGAAAGCTCCATTTGTGTCCCTGATGACGGATTTAAGACCAACTACCGGACGAGTGACAGAAAGCCTTTTTTTATTTCTCCCTATTCATCTCCCAGATTCTCTACAAGAGCACTATCTTCTCCATCTCTACGCTACCCAATCTCTAACGACCCATGCACTACTAATTTATCGCTTTTTCCCGCGTACGTGCCTTAATAGCGATGTTTTTCTTTCTGTTTCTTGATTAAAACCCAACTGCGAATTCGCTGGAGGTAGAATTTGGCGATTCGCACTTTTAATTCTACTTTCGTAGTTTTCAGAGTCGTGGCAGTCTTCTAGAATTGTATTTTATGTATACTGAGCTTGAAAACTAAATAATGAAGGTTGATAGGCTTTAAAAACATTACTTGCAAATCTAAATTTAGTTAAAATACGCGTTTATTATCAGAATTGATCATTTGTAACGAGGGTTAAATATAAGTGTAAAATTGCGATACGACTTGGAGTCGAACCTAGGTCCCCAGTTCTAATGGTATTTTTTTCACTTTTTATCAACCTTATTTTTCAAGTGGTACAAGATCATTATGTCAAGTTAATATAACTTTTGCTTTCTCCTGTTAATTATTTGTGTTTAATGTATTCAAGTTTTTCATACCTTCACATTCTTTATTAAAATATATACACATTTAACCTCATTCCTTAAGTTTAAATCATCTTTTCTATGAATAAAATTTCGACCGTTAAAAATTTAATTAAATTTCAGAAATACGTTAAATATTAAGAGATGTACGAAGTCTCTGTTAGGTCTTTCAAAGATTTTTTTTTATTTTGTCTAAACCTTTCCTCTTAACATTACTAACATTCGTATTTAAAAAGATTCTCCGTTCACGCTCGTTTTCAAATTACGTAAAATTAGTTAACGCTATATTTGAGCGTGAATATTTGCTAAAATTGCTCTGAATGTATAAGGAAGTCCTTAAAGAGCGAACCAGGAAGTATTCCCTCACGTTTCAAATAAAACAGTGCATTCAATATCATTATAACACGAACCATCACCTATGACAGATACCACAAACGGTTTAAATTCAACCGAACGCGATATATCACCATAGTGTTAATTAATATCATCTGGTTTTCGGAATTGGTGGAATCCCACACCGCAGGTGATGTAGCAGAAGGGAACGAGGAAGGACGGAGCCGACCCGAGGGAAATAGCATACTTGTTACTAGACGATGTGGAGAAAGGTAGCAATTTATCGGGCGTCTTTCCGTCGGATCTCGTTTTGGAGGGAAAAGATTGAGAGCTGTGTCAGTTAATGAAGGTGAGGTGGACACGCTGCATCACTACTCACTTTCGCGTATCTATTTCCTTTATGTCAGATCAGCTCCCCTTACGCACCGGCCAAGGAAGACGACCCGATGATTCGTTAGGAGATGGGAATTGGAAATGGATTGGGAAAAAGAAAGAGTGCTGATGGAGCCTATGTGATGTCCGACATTTTGATTGAGTGTTCGGAAGGATTAAGGATGGGTTCGTCTATGGGTTAATCTCCGGTGATAATTGTGATATCTATTTCATTCTTGCACTAAATCGTATGGAACTTTATCGAGTGATTACTTCAATTCAAATCCTTTCTTTTATTGTAATCAATAGGACAATATGATAATTTTTAACATTATTATGTGTGAACAGCGTGTTCTCTAATTTATCAGTTACAACTAAAACAACAACGAAGAACGTATCATAATTTCCTAAGTTTTTAAGAGTTCTTCGTTTGATTAATGTGCCTAGCAACTAAAATATTGAGCTAGATATCGGATATATGAATTATGAGTACTTACAATTTTGACAACTTACATTTACATTAGTATCTATTGATCTCTGATTTTTTATGAATGTACAAAAAATAAGGAATTTTGATTAATCATAGCGATATGCCAATTTTGTTATCAAATCCAATAAATGTACATATTTAATCGAAATCTAAAGGTAATCTATTTTTTATAATTATAATCAAATTAAGTTATAACAATTTCTGCATTTCGAAGACCTTGAAATGAGCAAAAGAAGAATAATGTTCATAAAAGTAATTGACGAAGTCTTCACTTTTTGAAATTCCATCCCAATGCAAAAGGGCAATAATTTACAAAGGATGACTTTACAAAAACAAAAATAAAGTTTCAAATTTAACTTTGAATAAAATTTAGAATTATTAACTTTTAAATTATGAGCTGCAAGCAGTAAATAAGATATATAAAAGCTTAATGTTTATAACCTAAACATTAAGCTTTTATGCATCTTATTTTTAAGTTCCTCATTCTCATTATTATAGTCTTATTGAGGGGATGGATTGAAAGCATTCGTGTCTTCAGTTGACGTAAATATAGAATAACCTTTAGCGAAGTTATAACGATCTTATTTCAAATCTTCTTCAGAAAATCCGATAAGATTTAAGGAGAACGAAAGACGTCTAGGAATGGATAGGATGGATTAAGGAAAATTAAAAATGGCTTATCGGATCTCGATGATTCTGTCCGTTACTGTCAATGGGATTTTCAGCGATTTACCAGATAATCTACTATGATCCAATTTATAATACCCCAATATGATTCGGATCTACTTTCTCTTACGTCTCCGTGATCACTTCGTGAGGATTGAGAACTCATTCTGTTCGCTTGGGAATCTTTCATCAAAATGCTTTGAAAAGAACTGAGAAAGCTTTCCAAATGTTTTCTGCTTATCATCTTTCATCGAAACTTTTCTGCGGCTTATATTCTTATACACTATTCTTCCACGTTTCTTCATGGTTTCTGTTACACTAAAAGGTCTTTCTAGATCATAAAAATTAAAATCGTAGGAAACAATAGAGTAATTTATTTACCAGATGATGACGATCATTCGTCGAAACCGGTAGTGTTTTTATAATAATTAATTGAAGAAATTTTTGTGGTGAAAGTATTTTCATATGAATCTTTCCGTTATGGATTACCACAATACCTCGCCCTATTTAGTAGCGTAATTTAATTGACGATAAAAGGATATGTTTTAATTACAACTAAAAAAATTTTCAGATCGGAATTGATGATGATGATTATGGCAGTTTGACCTAAAAAATTGTTCTGATAATGATAAATTATACCATAGACAATTACTAAATTTTATTGTTTATTCATTCACTCCCAAGAAGTACATGATACACTATAACCTGATGGCAAGATGGCGAAAAATGGCAGAGGTTATGACGTAAGGATATTTGCGTCAAGGTACCAGATATGACTTGCAAACATCGCATTTACCACTCTCATTTTTGGAGTGGTAAACTATCCATGGAAGCGGAAAAGCTGGTGTGATATCAAAGCAAAAGATAAAGCTTTCTTTGGAGACACTTTCCATGTTTGAAGTTGTTTGTATCTCGTCAAACAGGAGTGAGTGTTGCTTACATTCCATATCGAAAACCAGTGATTGCGAGTCGCCTTGGAGAAGTATGGTTTTTATTTAAATTTTCCTCTCTTACTCAGCAAAGACCTCTGAGAAGTACTTACACATTTTCTATTTTCCCAATCAGCTCAGAAATACAGATATCAAACAGTAGTCGAGTACAATTAAATGCTATTCACTATTTTATAATACTTCGAAGTATTAAGTAATAATGATAATAATACGAAGGAAATATGATTTGTTTTGACAATTTTTTATGATAACGATATATATACACTTAATGAGAGGCGAATAATTTTTGGAAGACTTGCTCATAATTATAATTTTATAAAATCCAAAAAAATATCCTTAATTTAAATTATATACACATATAGGCTTCTGTAATATTTTACCTTATTTCCAAACCTGCTCTAACCTTCTTTTATTCCTTTTATGTTGATATATCTTCTTGATATAAATAATTCCAAGTTTTTGTATTTTAAGAATTTATTCAGAGAAATATCTTTTAGTTAAACCAACTCTGGACTAACAAGTGAATCATACATTGTATTATAAGGAATCTCATGTATTTCTTTCCATTTTTACTACATTTCGGCCCATTTCTAATAAATTCCTTAAGAGCTGTCAAATCTTCAGATTTTCTTCTAACTTCACTTATACCGTTGGCATCCTATTTAATCTTCTCTGCATCAGTCAGTAGCTCTAGGTGTTAATCTTCACTCTCCACACTGCTGTACGTGGCGAGGTGAAGGGAAGTAGTTCTTTCATTCATAAAGGACCTCTGCAATGTCATCACTTCCCGGACATTCGAATGGATGGTGCTTTTAGGTCCGAATAAATTTCCATTAGAGAAACTCATCATGAAAACTGTGAGATTGTTTTGGGGGATGAAGGATGGTAATTCGTCTGGCTATCCTACTGCCAGTTTGAGAACGCCACTTTCATTATGTTGCCGGAGAAATTGTTTAAGCCTTCTTCGTATCATTGTACTGAGACTACATCCATCGCATTGAACCTCCGGTCTTACTTGTTCGAGAATAAATTCTACTCTAAGAACAAAAAGACGTAAACTTAAAAAGAAAAACGAAACGAAATAATAGTAAAAATGATCTTTTATTTTGTGAGGTTCGAGTAAGTCTCTATGACTTGCTATTATATGGCTTTATGATGTATTTTCGTAATTATTAATTAGGATAATATACTGCCTATTTCTTTGTTTAGTCTGATTTCAGTGGTAGTGCGTAAATGTTTCATGTACACCGATTTAAAAGCTGGAAAAGAAAAAAACATATATGTGTGTATATATATGTTAAATCTTAGCTCTTCAGAAAGCGAATTAAGATACGTTTTTCATCTTTTTAATCTTGAATTTTTCTCAGAGCCACTTTTCCTCATTTTTATAAACTTCTCATCTCTCTCTTTATCATAACACGCAGATAAATCTTAGCAAGACTACATTCAGGATAACATAGTTATCGCTTCCGACCTAATGAATTTTTATAAAATGATAGCTTAATATATTCTTTCCGCTTTCCTGTTTTCATTTTCTCCGCCGGAAAATAAAACTAGAATTTATGAATTGTTTACATTAACTTTCGTTGTCGGAGCGGAACCACGTTCTTTCATCATTCTTTGGTTGTTATGCGAAAGAAGTCTCAAAATTTGTCTCTGTATATTATTATATTATTATTATATATTTCATATTTGAGAAACAAAAAAGAATTATAAAATTCTATGTACTCAACTAATTTATACTACATTATTATTTCAAAAATATATCCCCCACCATTCTGTTTAGTAAAATCTCTCTAATTGTTTTCCTTTAACTTATTTTTCGTAACTGTCCAGTTGATGGATGGATTTTCATAAGAAGAGATTTAAAGAGCTGACTGTTAAATCATTAATAACCGCTCATTCACTTGAGAAGTAATATCCAAATCCATTTGTCAAATGTGAACGATAGATATTACGACTTTCATGTTTTTTCTTTTGCCTATCTAATATTACACTATCTTCAAACGTCTCGTGTACTTACGTACACAATCTTTGCCCTATTTGCTATCAAATTCCTCCAAGAATTAAAATCATATGAACTCCTTTAAATCTCCGTGTAATGTGTACTATAATACCACAATATTCAATTATTTACTCATGTAATACCATTAGGAAAAAGAGATGGGTAATAGACTAATATTAATGTACTTGCGCAATAGTTCTTTACCCATCCAAGTTCTTACATTCCTTCTAAAGAGTAATCAAGGAAACATTTACGATTTACCTGTAGAAATATAAAATCCTTTTATTAATCCTGTTCATAAAAATATTTGCAGCAAAACATCCTAATTTAGCCTTTCGGTTGCCAATCCATACCATTACGTCTCGCATAATCTACGTCCAAGTTCGCGATTGTAACTGATGAGTTAATGTCGCGGACTTAACAGATCATTTTTACAAGCTTTTTTTTAGTTCTAATCAGTAAATAATTGAACTTCAATTGACCAATACTTCCACGCTTTATAATATACTGATCTTTATCTTTTAAAAGCCATTTATACAGGAATGAGTTATATGAAATTGGAAGGTTGTCTGACCTTATATATTCTGAGTATTCATAAATAACTGTTCGTATAAATTGTAAAGATATCCTATTCCTAAAATAGAATACATATAAACAGTATTCGAAGTTATTCCGTCCCGCATTCACCTCATAGCGACACCATCTTAGATACATCGCAGTCGACATTATGCAAAGCGAATCTTCCTCATATCGCATCGCAACTTAGAAAAAATCAGAGGAGACGTCTTTTTTGCTCCAAAAAAGCCTCCAAAAGTCACTTTCGCCTTCTTTGAATCTCCTAGAAGCTATTTAAATGCATCCATCCTTTTCCTCCACATCGCTAACTTTCTCTCTCGGAGAAAAAAATTCCATTTCCACAACCCATTCTTCATTTCCAAGACGCTCTACCGGAAAGAATACCACCCTGCGTCCTTGAGGTTCGGAATTAACCCGCCAGATGGAAATTCCTTAGTCTTCTAAGGACCTCTTCGCGAAACGTGATATCTTTGCAAAAGTCTGCAAACGCCTTTTCTGGTTGTTCTTTATTGACATTCCTCACTCCTAAAACTGGGCAATTGCTTTTCCTCGGTATTAATTGCTCCCTCGAGCGGCTTTAATTGAATCAGCTTCTGGAAAGCAAAAATGTTTCCATGGAAACCTCATGAATAATATCCCTCCTCATTAGAAGAAGAAGATTAGTCGATGAAGGGGTTTCGTCCAAGTGGGTTGCGAGTGCAATTGAAAAAGGTGATTAACGAGGTGGTAATACGTTTCGACTGAAAGAGAGGGTATTTTTTTAATTGCCTCGTCCTTGAGTATAAGTATTTTATCTGAAAGAGGTCTATTTGTGATGGTATAGGCGGTCGATTGTAACTGATTAGGGAGATTACCAAAGTATAAATATATGATCCTCAGCGCCTATTTTGAAGAATCATCGGAAACAAAAACATTGAAGGTTTTTAATACCATGATGGAATTCTACAGTACAAATAATTACCGGTCAATCATCAGTAAAAGATATGCAGATTGTGAAATAGGCAAAATAGTCTCTCTAAAATCTAAATAGATTTCTTCCCAACCTGGGTTCTTTCGAAAGGAGTAAATATCGTGGTTAAGGAAAAGAAAATAAAGAAACAGATTCAATCCTTTCGTAGATATTTCCATAAAAATTTGGGATGCACCATGAAGTTCACTCGAAATTAATTTCTTCACCTCAATTCAAATCAACTAAAATCATATCCAGCCTCAAAACCGAAAAGTATAAAAACGTAAAAAAGATTTTTTAAAGCATTATTGCTTTTCAAATTTCAAAAGACTGAGAAAACAAACCAAAATTAAAAATCCGATTCGTCCAAACAGTCACGTATTATCTTGATGTGAAAGTTTCGTTCGTCGGAATCGTCAGTGTCCTGTTTCAATCCATAAAACCGAAAAGTGAAAGAACATCCGCACTTTATGACCGCTTCCGAAAATGAGCCGTTCATTTGAATTGCAATTCGTACATCGCAATCGATTTTCAATTTCAAATCTCATTTGCTGTCCAAACTTGCATGAACCAAAGAAGCAATCGGAAGATATCCGACGAAATCGCAGCGTCTCATTTTTCATGCCGATATCATCTATTTAACAAAAGACATTCCGATCCGAAACTTTTACAAAACGAAGTAACGCTTTACGTAGAGCTGGGATTTTGCAGACAAAGGTCTAAACTATATATTTCCGTCGAAAAAAAAGTAAGAGGATTGAAATGCGAAAAAAAAGTTTGACGCTAGCAGGAAATGAGAGGCATAAAAGAAAAGGAGATATTCGGAGGTTCAAAAAAGGTAATAAATGTATGAAATTGGTATGAAGAATGGATGAGGATAAAAATAGACTGAATGAGAGTTAAAAACTCCGGATGTCAAACGAAAGCGAAAATGTGAATGACGATTTATAATGAGTTTTGGATCAAAAAGATGAAACAAAACGTAGATATTTGAAAGAGAGAGAGTCTAGTAAGTTTATCAGTTATTTAATATCCATTCAACTGTATTTTTAACACTTTGCATTTAAGGTTATCAAATAGATGTAACTATCCTGTACGTGACATATCTTGTTTATAGTTTGTTTTGCTTTCAGTGTACAATCATTTTATGCGTGTAATTGAGAAAGATTGATAGTTAATTTTAATGATTATATAGATACGAGTACATACATATAACTCTTCAGGTTCATAGGAAATAATATATCTTTTAAAAATGCCTTGAATTTATTTTTCTGTAGAATATAAGTAACTCGTAAGTCTTTGGACACATTTTGGTGTTAAAAAATTAAATCTAGAAAATAATTCCCAAAAGTCATATTATGCATTCCGTTAAATCAAAATTGTAGTGTTATTTACGCTTTGCATTTACTAATATGGTGTTTATGGACGATAGGGTTAAATTAAAGAAAAAATATGCTAACATTCGCGTATGGAAAGAAATAAATGAAAATAATTTCTCTTGAAGACGAAGATGAACGATGTATTTCCTGAAATATTTTTTCGGAAATTCGGTGCATAAATTTGGAAATAATACTCTGCAAAACATTGATAAGATCCTAGTCTGGAATTCTCGTAGTGGAATTTGTAGTTTGGTGCGTAGTACCAAAACTATTTTAGTTAAAATGCCTTATCAATCCCTTTCACTTTTATTCCCATAGAAATCTCCAAGTGACATTACCCGAACGAATAAATCTCCCAATGTAATTCGATTCGTTAAATTCACGATCATTTGAGGGGATCTAAGTAAAGCTACGAAATTACCATTGCAATTCGAAAATGTCCACTTTTCTCAATATTAGAGTCTATTTTTTCCGAATGATAACACGTTTCGCTGAATCCTACGTCAAATATTATAGTTGACTACTGTTCGGGATATTTCTTCGCGCGCGAATCCTATTTTTTGCTAGAATTTTTTTTGGCGACACGCATTTACATTCCATTCCGCGATATAAATTCGGTTCGTTATTTGTTTACAGACTTGTTTTCTACTATTTCCGCCAATTTATTCAGCGTTCTCCTCGTAAATCTAGAAGCATTCTCATCAAGGCATTCAATCTAGGAAATGGGAGAAAATTGCTTTGGACGCCGAATTCATTGCGAATTAGTGGGCAGAGTCATAGAATCATCAATCACTCAAAATGGCATCGAAATCAGAATAATATGGAGTGGAAATATAATGGAATTGGACGGAAGCTTAATGTCTGGGAAATTTTGAGGGTTAATTTGGCGTAGGAGTTAACTATTTGCGTGAATATGTGATGGAACTTATCCTTAATTGCGGGAAGATATGCTCAATAAGTCTGTGTCCACTAACTATCCTGGTAATTAAAATATGAATATTTTATGTACAAGGAGCTATCGTACTTTTATTAAATTATGCAATATATTATAAAAGAAATACATTGCTCATTGATAAATAAAAAATTATATAAAAATAAATTTTACATATCAAATCGAGTAAGACTACAATGTTTGTGCCCATAAACTATTTTAATTAAAAAGAAAGCAGACACAGATTGTATTTTTAGTCTTGAAATAAAGAGTCATTAAGATGAAGTGTAATTCTTCTATTTTTTATTCCTTAGAAGTTTAAGAGAATAAAATCTATACTAATCCGCAAAATATTTTTTAAATGCTCATTTAAATAAAAATCAGGATAACCTACCTAAATAAACATAAGAATTAATTAATTTAGTAGAATCTGTTGGAAAAAATGAATAAAAAAATTGTGTGAAGATGTGAAAGTGTGTCAATCAGGAGCTTTATCATAATACGTGAAAGTGCTTAGTATATATAAAAAGTCATATTTTGACATTAAAGCAGATGCAAACCAGGAAATCAGTTGAGTTACAATAAACGTATATTTAACAGAATGAACAGATCAGATTTTTGGATTTTCTATTAGCTCCCTTCGTGTTTCTTTACATTAGGAATCTACACACATAACCCTTTCTTGTTAAGCTTCAATTCCTTTAGCATTGCAATTATCCATTACGTGGTAATTACCCAAACCTAGTTGACTCTACTTTCCACGGGCTATTTTCCTTTTATCCACCATTTCCTTGACTCTTCTTTCTCTTTCAGAGCCATCTCGTTTCCTTTTAATGCCTATTAATTACTTTCCCTTCCTTTTTGCATCCAATCAGTGTCAACCGCACTACTTTTTGTGACTGCTATCGATGGCGCATAAGCTTCCTTTGATTATTCGGTCAAATCTCTGCACCGTAGTTCTGCGGAAGGATTTTTGCCCGTTTAAGTGGAAAAGTAGCGTTTGAAGGAGTTTTTTATCATAATATTCTCATATTCTACATAGAGTATTATCATCCTTTTCTTTTTCTTCATAATTTAGGTTATGTTGCAAGGCAAATTACAGTTTTTCAATTACGATAGAATGAAATATGGTTCTTGAAAATGTTGTGTGTAATGTAACGTAAGGTTTGGAATTGGAAAGTGTTAAATTCTAAACTTAATGTACATTAATATTTGAGTGAGTTATCATCTTTCTTTGCATCATAAAAAATAAAATATCATATCTTAAATATTATTCGAGAAGTAAGTAATTAATAATTAAATATTGAACTGTTTGTGGTTTCACTGGATTTTCCAACAAATATGACAACTTTTTGACTTGTAATCAACTTCAAAGTGTCGATGGAGCAATTCCTAGTAAAACAATAAATCAACATAACTTTCAATATTCTAAACTTGTTAATTAACAGCGTCTTTTTTTAGGCTTTTTAGCTTTTCAAGTCCCTTTTCATTGAAATTCAAGGAATTGAGTTTATTTGTTGAATAGAGAAGTTTTAGACTTATAAGAACATTTGTTTGAAAAATTGCTGAACATTTGTTTATCAACCAGAATATTAAACAAAACGAGAGCATAATTCACTTGAGCTCTCCATGGAAACCGTTTGTGTAAACACGATTTTTTTTCAACCGTTACGATATTTAATATCTCTATATCCGTAGAATCATTACATGCGTACTTCAAAGTGATATAATTAAAAGATTATTTAGATTTTACAATCCAAGTTTTAGAGAATCTTTTCGAGAAGTATACACTGTCATAAAAATAAACGATGTTGGAAAAAATCGAAATTATAGCCACATTTGAAGCAAAATTAGAAAATTATAAATTCCATTGATATTGAATGCTGAAAATTATGAATTGATGATTCGTAAATTTGATACATTTATAATCTCCCCCATTTATTAATATTCGTTTCCAATCTTTTATACATCTATTAGATGACCCGTGTAATTGTCCTTGAAGTGATAGGAGACATCAAGGGATGGAATATATATTTACTGACGTCAGTTCTGCGAAAGAGAAAGGAATAGTGTTTTCAGTGCAGGAATCTGGAATCCACTCCCGCGCCGTTATTCAAGCCAGCGGAGGAATGAAGAAATAAGAGTGAAACAACTGAGTATTTATCTTCTTCCTACGTTAGAAGAGAGTCATCGAAAGTAAGGGAGAAAATGGTCCAGTGGTCATTCGAAGAATCTGGAGGAGAATAAGGATAAAGTTAGACAAGGGGTTTTTGAGAAGAAAGGGTCTGAAATAAGCGGTAATAAAGGGAAAAGGAAATGAGAAGGAAGGAGAAGATCCGTGCGTGAGAAATAAAATAAGGGAGTGGGGAAATGCACGGAAGAAAGCAATGAAGAATAAAATAGAAAGGGGTGATAAAATAAAACTAAACGGTGACATTAAGGTCGTGGTCCACGATCTAATACATATTTATTGCTCTCTAAACAGATTTAATTCTAATAAATCCCGGGTAAAGAAGAAGGAAGAAAATCGGTGTATTAATTTGCGTATCTAGAATGCAGTGATTGGTTGATTTAGGGCAATCGACGATGAATTATAGCGTTCAGTTCAAATGGCAATTCTCGCCAAATGGACGCATAAACAAAGGGCTGCAATTACCGATGGCAATTACCTTCATGAATGGGCAGTGGCTGTTTCGTAATGTAATTGCGTGTCTGCACGCAAACACCTTTTGGAAATTTTTTTTACGCAAAAAGCAAAAGTGTTACTTGATTCGGGAGGGTTATTATTCGGTTCCATTGTTGTAACATTGGTTTAAAATAATGTTGTATATTATCATTATATATTATATATATTTAAAATTAATTATATTATAAACCTTGGATATTTAATCATTTTAAATTCATTACTTATTATTATTTTCAATATTGTAGTTTATGCACGTTAGAAGAGGACAGTTGCCTGGTTACCAAGTCAATTTATTTCAATAAACATTTCATTCTCTAAGCAAAACCCTTCTAATATTTTATTTACGTGTATAAATTCGTATAATAAAAGACAACTGACATGATTATAAGACAAATTTTGACACATAACACAAATAATTCGTAGAAAAAATTGCTTACATTTCATCGTTTAGTCAAAATGAAATTTATTTTTTATTTCCATTATTAATTGGATATATTTATGTTAATACCAAGGAATAATTCAGTAATACTTAGGTAAATTAAAGTAGCTCAATTTAATTCACCTTCATGAGACCAACAAATTAATACAAAATAAAATTATTTATACGTAAATAATGTATAAATATATTTTAAGAAAGTTTCCAATGAAATGTGATAATTTAAGAATGTGAAATTACCCATAAGAATAATGCGAAACACTTGTAGATGCGAGAATAAAGGAGAGTTTGCGAGAAGAAACTTTCCGAGTGGAAAGATCGTGAAGAAAATGAAATCCAAGGAAGCGAGAGGTGGTGTTCGTTCCATTAGAAAGGAATGGAGTGCTTGGGAAGTTAACATGTGAAAAAGCCAAATTGCCGTTGAAAGAGTGAAGAAGAGACTAATTGGAAGAAAGGGATGAGGAGTGTCTGGAGAAAAGACATTTCGTGAATCACTTTTTCTTATCGCGAAATATAGGGATGAATTGCAAGACACTTTACACGGATAGAGAGAAATTAAAATGCAAAGTTTTAATATTTCGAAGGTCATCAATTGATTCGTCATCTGTTTCTCGCTTCAATGTTTACTTTTTAATCTATATTCTTTTATCATTTCCTTTCAGGTTTAAGGAAATAATTCTTCTTTAATTTTAAAAGTAAGCTATTACTCTCAGTAGGTTTTGTTAGGTTTACCATATACCCTTCTTGCGGCTATTTTCTTACGTTGTTGATATTTTCCTAAATTCAAAGCCTCGTTTTTTTTAAAGCCACATTTACTCTATTATTTTAATACATATTTTATTTATTATAATTACGCTGGTTATATTTAAGAGAGAAATTCATAGTTTGAATCTTGCCAATAATAAAATCCTTCTAATACTATAATGCTTATTGATATAATTTGTTTATTATTTTACTGTTGTTATTATTTTCCATATAAGCTTTTTTCTAATCTATTCTTACTAAATTTCTGAGCATTTTTCTCTGCGATTTGAGTTAAAAATATGAATATATTAATTTTGAATTATTATTAAACTTACGGACAAAATCAAACCTTGGTTTTAAACAGAAGCCATTGTATTAATCTACTAGATTCATCATCTGTCATATCATGCGTTGCACTGATGAAGATAAAACCAGGATAGGATTTTCGCTTGAAGCACTATACGGAAATGGATATGCGGAAAGTTTCTGTGTCCATTCGGAGTCCAATATGGACATTCCTCACATTGCACGGAGGTCATCGCGAGAGAGAGATATGCAGACGTGATCGTGATGAAACAAATTCAATCAAAATGAAAAATGGTGGGCATGAAGGAAAAGTTTCCTAAATAGATATTCGTTAAACTTTTAGATGTCCAATTTAGAGTTTGACCAAACGGAATTTACTATTTTCTCAATTAGTCTTTTGAATCTTTTTGTATTGTTTTGGAGTTTTTGTTTTTGGAATTTACTATTTTCTCAATTAGTCTTTTGAATCTTTTTGTATTGTTTTGGAGTTTTTGTATATTTATTATTTTTTGCATTTCTTTCACTCCTTTTGCTATAGGTGTTTTTAAATGATGTTTTTCCTCTTTTAACTTTCAGCTCTAAAGATTTTTTTGCTTGAAAGATACTTAAAGTTTAAGACAAATTTCTTAAGTTTATTTTTTTCATCGAAATCTTTGCTAATTCTTAATAGAGGCCCAATTCGGACTTAGCTCTCCTATAATTTACTATAAAACACCGTAGCAGACAGAAATTTTATCTGGTGGATACATTCAGATACGTTATACAAAATGATTTAAATGTACATGCATAAATATAACTGGAAAGAAACATAATTTATTAAAAAATAGTTCAAAACATTAAATATTTATAAATTAATATATATTTAACATAACATATAAAGGGCCTGTCCATCCATTCCTAGAGTTATGTCTATTCGCGGAGAACGCAGAATCGCCAGAGAATTTCCAAACAGAATAATTTTAGCCGTTTTCGCCACCTACACTCCTTCACGAGTTTATAGAAAACCTTTCCCCATCCTCTGTAGAATACGAAACGTTTTTGAGAACAAGGAAATGCAGAATAGGATATTGAATGGAGAGAGAAAGAGGAATAGAAGATAAAAGGGACGCGATTGGAATGAAGAAAGTCAATAAAAAAGGGAAGGATGTTGTCCAAGACATTGATGGAATGCAAACATTGGTAGGGCGATGCGAAATGGAGCGCACGGAAGGAGGAAGATCACTGGCCAAAGAGGGGAGCTGTCACAATAAGGAGGAAAACATGGAGAGATTTTTGCGTGGGGATCTTTAAGTGGAAAAACATGGGAACTTTTTCCATCCCTTTAATCCACGTCGAACGCCCCAAATGTGCGGGAAATGTCTCGGTTGAGTAAAGGACTGTTTGGGGTTTCAGTGGACGAGAAGCGGAATAACCCACGGGTTTTCTGATGTCGTTAGGGTTACGTGTGTTGGTAGAAATGTTTTTGGGTGCGTAACGCATTATACAGGGTTGTTTATCAATGGATGAATGTTGCATCTCGAACGAGCCTTTTACGTGTGTTTATTACTTTAATATCATCGATAAAACTTTCGTATTTTATTATTATAATTTGTGTTTATTCTGTTAAATTCAAAGGTGATATTATGTTGATTTTACCAAGAATTTTTCTGTTTTATCTATGTGTTTATATGTACTTTTATTTACACCCCAATTTGGATCAAACAAAGCATTCTGACTCTTATCTCAGCTTTGTTTTTTGCACAATTCTCTCATTCTTTCCCAATGAATTCGTTTTCTCTTCCCATCCTCCTTGTCCTTGGTTTCTTTGTGATTTTCTTCTCCGGCATTAACGTTCCTTTTATCTTTATCTTGTATTTGTGTGGGCTGTTACCTTCATATTTTGTTCAGTGTACCTCCGCTTTTACTGGATATATTTTTTCTTCTTCCATATTCTCGTATAGTATTTCGGATTTCAGGCCTTGTTTCTCTATAGTCACTGCTGATAATTCCGTAAAGTATAGGTCTTATTTTTATTATATCTGCTGCAAAATTCACTCAATCTCTATGGTTTTTCCAAAGTTTAGTCTGTGCTCTTCTTCTGTTAGTTTTAGAATAAGAATTCTCCTAAAAATTCTGCGTTCTTTCAACAAGATTTCTATGTCCCACTTATGTTTAGCCCCTATAGTGTATACTGTTACTATGATGTAATACCTAATATTTAATGGTATAAGTATGCATTTCTTGTTGTAGATATTGTGCCTATCGTTATGCACTCTTTATTTTTAGTCTTGTCTTCTTCGCAATCATTCTTTCTTCAGTGAATTTTGGTGTATTTCCTATACATTAAAACTGTCTCTCTGTTTATCTCACTCTAACTTGAGTTCAGTTTTTGGATGCCTTGGTTTATCTTCGTTCCTGAGTATTTCTTGAACACCTACGAAGGCTGAGAATGAAACCTCTTGTGTTGTTTTTAGTTCGTTCGAGTCGTATTGATTTCAAGTTTCCTTAGGTTTCAATTTCTTTATCCCACTCCTGGATAAATTTATTCAGGAATAAGTTAACAAGGAATGGGAAGGTCCGTCCCTTTGGCATACTACGGTTTTCATCGGAAAGGGTTCAGAAATTTTGCCCATAAATTTTACTTTTGATGTTATACCTGCCAATGTCTATTGAATCAGTTTTTTTTTGGATCGTGTCCTTGTTCTTCGTGAATGTATTAAAGAGATTCTCGATCGATATAGGCCAAACTTTCTTCATGTAAACAAACATAGGAATCATCAGGGCATTTCTGATTGCTTTGTTTTCAGTATTATTAACAGTTTTGGGAAAATTTCTTTACGTGAATAACTAGGGCTATATCTCGCTCGGTACTTTTACCAATTTTGTATATTAGTTAATCTTAGGTTCTTTTCTGATAGTACACTCAGAATTTTTATAGGGAACTGTAGGTGATGAAATTACTCTGTAGTTATTCACATATACAGTGTAACCGTTCATATATTTCGAGTGGATACTGGCATATTTGCAGGCGTTAGCTAATTTTTCTATTAGCTAGATTTTTATGGTGATTTTGTTCATTTGTGTGGAGATTAGAGATTTTTTTTCTCAATTCCGCAATGAAACCAAATCATTAGATTTCTAACTATTTGATAGTCTTCTTATTCTTCTTTTATATGTCTTTGGAATGTTTTCTTTATCGGAGGTATTAAATGTTGATATAAATTTTTTAGTACTTTTTTGGACGGGTAAGAACACGGATTAAAATCTGTGCCCGTACCGAACGAGTTTTTTGATTTATTATGGCTGATTTCATTATAGTTCTTGAAGCATGAGTTCCTCGGTGTTTTTTGAATGTTTTCCTGCTAAAGTTCTGTAAAAAGTTGCGTGTTAAATTTGTAAAAATTCTTTTCATTGAATTTTAGTATTTCCTTTATTTACTTCCTCTTAGTTCGTCTAATGAATTTGGCGACCTCTTTCCCAGTGTCACTAAAAAGCAGTAGAATCTCAGAGGAATTTTAACTATTAAATTCCAGGAATACTCGTTTACGCCTCGGTCGTGCATTTTCGCAATCCATGTCCCACCTAGGGTGATCTGCATTTTTTCATTTGAATTAATTCCTGTGCTTTTTGAGCGATTTTTGAATGAAATTCTTCCCTTGTGTTCGTTGTAATTTCTTTCATTCCTCATTCATGCTAGATTCATTGATAAGATTCCTCAGAAAGTAAATCGCAGCAGATTCTTAACATACAGAAACTAGAATTTTAAAACTTTGCATAGCAGTGTTCATGCTTCTTTCCTCGAAGGAGTAAAAGGTTTAGACTTAAGTATTAATTCCAGAAATAATCTGTGCAATGTAGTATGAGTGCGATAATCAGGCAATCTATTTTCAGAACTTAATTAATATAGGAAGAGATCTATTCAAATTCAGTACCTTACTTATATTTATGAACTATGGTTTGATAGTTGTAGAAATTGAAGCAGTTTTCTCTTTACAATTTTTCACATTCCTTTCAAAATTAAGCACATTTCTTTATTATGTTAACTAATATAGTATATATAAAAACTATTTAACCTTAGGTTAAAATCTATGTAGAGGTTAACTAGAATGAGACAAGTGCGATGCAAATTAAAGAACGAGAAATATTGATTAATAGTTTGTGACTGGAAAGACAGAGTCAAGACTCATCCATCTCAAACTATAGACCAGAGACACTTTCCTTTCTCAACTAGAGGAAGCCATTTATCTTCTTAATGTAGGATAGAGTCCATATATTCGAGAAAATGATTGAAATATTACCTCGTAAACTCAAGTTTTGTTTTCGATTCTTTTTCCAAATTTCCTTTCTTCAGGAATCTTTCCTTAACGTGAGTCATCAACATTTAAAAAAGAATTTTTAAGATCGTTGGCGGGTTGGTTTGCTTAAGTACTCCAGTTCTTAGGTTCTAGGTTTGAATTCCATTCAATCGTAATTTATCCTTTACGGAATGGATATACGAGTACATGTTCGTCCAAGCCCTAAATCACTATTTTTTGCGTAGACATCTGTTTTTTATAAATAAATCATTATTATTACACTGAATGTATTCTGAATACGATAAATTTACTTCATTTATGAGCAAAGATTTGTTAAAAGTATATTTTTCATTGAAAAATCGTTAGAAACTTTTCGTTTTTAGTCGTATCAATTGTCCTAACTCATCCCACAGCCAGCTAATATATCAAGCTCGCTATGGTATCTAAGAACACGATAGGGAACCATCCTAAACACGCACATAATCCTAGTTTTCCGACACAAGGCAACTCAATGTATTATAAATAAAAGAAGGGAATCATTCAGTCGAAGGAATGGTACCATGTAGTGTAATTTACCATGCGGCATCTAGTTAATGTCGTGATTAACATCTCCTTTGATTTTTAAACGTCTTGAGTCCTCGTCACGCGTATTATAAATGCATAGCTTTCTACCGAATCAGAAAACGCATTGCCAGAGAACCTCGCTTTGAGAGACAACATCATTTTTCATCCCTTCTTCTACTTTCGACTAATTACCTCAACAGAAATAAAGCACGAGGGAGAAATATGGATATCTAAGAAATACAACTAGATTAAACGCGCTGGGAGTCTGTTCCAAAGGAATTCCTGCAGCCGAAAGAAGCTTTATGAATGCCGTGAAATATCACCGAATGTCTGCAATCCAAAAATATAATGCCGAGGGAAAAAGCCACGTTTTTGAGCGAGAAAAAAATATATATAGGAGTCTTTCCGTTAAAGTTTAAGATCGTGTTCCCTCGTAGCTTCCGAATGGTTAACGAGGCCTTCTTCTTTTTTAAAAAAAAGGGGGAGGTGTCATCTTGTCATCTGTCAGGATTGTGTTTCAAAGTTGATTGCTGCACGTCAGGCTCTCTTTTTACGCGCAGGAGAAACACAAATCTAACGAGCTGCGTTTTTGGAACGTCTTTCGATTTATTTGGGTACAATGGCGGCGTAACAAATGACGCTCGGTGGCGAGACAGAAGTTTTAGAAGAAAGAATCCGTGCCGATTAATTTAGAAGAACTTGTTTGAGTTGGAAGAGCGCATATCTCTCTCGGGAGTTTGTTCGTAGTCATTGGCGTTTGAGAGACGTCTTCTTCCAACGAGAGAGTTTATTTCACTCGGAACAATGCTTCGGGAACGCATGGGGATTCGTTGGCGTTAAGGAGGGGACAATTATTGGCGGCTGAAGAGTAGGCATCGTTTGCCCTATTTAATCGCTGTTCAGTTGGTTCAGCAGATGAGAAGGGAGGTCTACAAGTTATACGGATATTTTAGTTGCTAAGTTGATGTTATTCCGTTGTCATGGGATGTTTATACTCTTCGTATATGTACATCATCACTTTACAGTACATTACATTACAGTACTTCTTATGCGTATCTAAAAATGTCGAAGAATTGGATTAAGATGGTATTGCGTATAACATGAATAATAGGCTTCAAAATCGTGATGTTTTTGTTATTGATATTCCTTTTTAATATTTGTTTAGTTTACCAAAGTTTTCAATAGACTTATTTTTAACAAATGTATTAAATTACTATGCGTGCATTTACGTAAATTTTTAACTCGCTCGGTTTCTACACTTCGTTAACATACTCAAACTTATATAAAATAAAAACTGCATACTATTTATTGCTAACAACTGCTCTGAAGATATAACTTTCTTTGGTTGTATCCAAGAAGAAAAATTATTGATTTCCAACCCTCCATATGGAAAATGTTGAATTGCGTACTCTGATAACCCGTCATTCGATAAATCAAAGTATAGCATTTGGAAATGACATTTTTAAATTACTGTACCGATACTAACTTCTTTAATCCTCTCCTTTGATGAGCTATGGGTCAATATGAGATTGAATCTGTCATTCACTTCGTTCGTATGAATCTCTCTCTCGTCAAATCAATTTTCGTTTGCAATGGAATCTTTAGGGGATGAGGGATGAGAAGTCGTGAAAACCCTCCCTCTTTTCTGCATTCCTTAGGAAAAGGGGATGAATTGGATTCCCCTTTACGATATGAAATTTGCGGAGTTTGAATCGCACGCCGTTAAAGCATACTCCCTCAAATTTAGCTTCAAATAATTTATTGCATCGGTTGTCATGGATACCACGAAGTAAACAGCTACGACTCTGAATTCTAGCAGAGATTATAGTAATTGGTTGAAAATTCTTATCATCTAGTAATAATCAGAATATTATCTCATGGATGTACTATAGTCGTAATGGTGAATTCACAACTACTTTTAAACGTATTGTTACACATCGATAATGGACATCTAATTTTTCTTGATTTTGCTCTAATTATTCTTATAGACAAGCACAATCAGCTTCTGATATCCAACAGTGGTGTTAGACTATTAAAATATTTTATTATTATTTAAATCAAAGTAAATTGATGCGGCATTTGGCGGCAGGATTTACAACTTATTTTTACGTTTCATTACAATGTTTCATGGTATTAAAAAGTGTTACATTTATAATGTTTTGTTTAAACAAAAAATAATTTGCTGAGGGGAATAACACTAAACTTTTAGGCATTTATCCGACTAGGGAGGGAAACACCACGTAAAAGTTCCCCCTAACAACAAAATAAAATAATATACAATAGAGACTATTATCTCAGGAGGATATTTGTAAATTAGAGGTAGGTTCCCAATCGTGAAACCTTTATTATGATCATCCTGTTTTTTTTCTGCGTTTACAGGCAAAGCTGTTCCTTTCGTGGAGCTGACGGTAGCGCACGCCTCGGTGCTGACCATTCTCGCCATCTCTTTCGAGCGATACTACGCCATCTGCGAGCCGCTCAAGGCAGGATACGTGTGCACCAAAGGACGGGCTTTTATCCTCTGCCTTCTCTCTTGGGCCGTCGCTGCTATTTTCACGAGGTGAGGGCAACACTGTCGCTCGAAGTAGTTTTAAGCTGTGCTCACAGATGCCGTCGCTCTCCAGCGGGATTTGAAATATCCCCATTGTTGGTAACGGTTGACTTGTTTACTCATAAAAAGTGCTCTCATTTTGTCAAGATATCTTTTCAGAATGCATCTAATGGAAGAGTTTACGAACCGAAGGCTGTTTTTTTTATTTCTTTTACAAGAAAAGGAAATTTTCTGCGGTTCAGTGACCTAAACTAAACATATTCTTTATTTTATGTGCTCGTGGGAAACATTGGTGTTTAACTATGTGCCGTATTTGATATATGAACGATATTTTATCCAATATTTCGGTGTATTACGCGTATTTTCAGCCTTTCTGCCATAAATGTCAGTCACCACACGATTCCTGCTTGGAAGTGTTCATTGCTTAAATTGTGAATTGAGTTAATAATAATGATTACGTATTCTGTGTTGATAGATGTGTGATACTAACGAAATGAGTTGTTTGTTTTAATAATTGACTAATAATATTGGTTTTGATGTAATGATCATGAGGTTACATCGTAAACCAATTGTCTCTTTTTCCAGTTTTGCCGTCTTGTCCTATCTTTCCCTTCTGACAGACCTGTTATCTTGCTTTCCCTATTTTACGTGCTAAAAGTTGATAATCATTTTGTTCTAGTTTCATATATAGACGTTTTCCTGGATTTATAAAAGGTAGAATATGTTATGCATCTACTGCTTGAGTATACCGAATATATCCAGCGTAAAATACCTTTTAGTGAGGAAATTTTCGTACCGAAATACGCTGAGGGAAATGTTATGATAAAAGTTATAGAAATTAAATATGCGAATATTGCATATGAATTATACATTCAATATTCATATTCATATTAATCCTTACGTTCTGAATCGCTGCTTAATTTCATTATTCAACTCCTATTTCAACGGTACAGCTCTTTGCTGTAACTCATCTTATTTCAATCCATCGCCTACTAATTTTTCTTTTTCACTCTTTTATCACCTGTAACAGTTTCCATTTTCTAATTTGCATCACAGATCCTCATGTAATTTTATTATCGTGAAAATAAATTTAGGTATATTATCATTATATAGTATATCATTAACTTTTGTAAAAAAACATTTATGGTTTAAAAAAGTTTCAGTTTAATCTTATTTTTTAATTGTTAGCAATTACATCAAAGGAAAAATATCTTTCAAGTTATCTTGAGTCAACTCTTCCAAGAATCGAGTACCACAAACAAATTCGTTTTTCCATTGCTACTGCTCAATCGGGATGTAGCAAGAACTTCTTTATCTTTAGAAATAGCTCTTAGGATGTTAATGGAGATTTTATGTTTGTAGATTGAGAAAGTAGGAAATTATTCTTTGGAAGCATCTCTGGCTACTGTTGGTTGTGTAAGATACCATTGATCTCTTGAATTAAAAAAAAATACGTCTAATCATAAAGACATCTATCTATCGTATCTATCTTTCGTATGTCCAATTGAAGTGGAAGTTCGCGGTTTGAAATCATAGAGTATGGACCAAAATAATGAATATTTATTTTTCGTAAGGCAGTTTTAAAAAAGCATTGGATGAATACTTAGAACTAGAAAAATTTCCAAAGGTTGTTAAATCTCCAAATAGGATATTTAATAATGTTTTATCTTTATTAGAAATGTATATAAGCTTATGAGAAATCGATAAAATGTGTGCTATTATTTATAAGGAAGCTTCTCATGGAGAACTTGCTATTCATGAAATAAGTTTGTCATGACCAGGAATCGAACCCGGTTCTCCCAATGTCCGGTCAGTTGTTCTAGCGAATTTAACTATCCAACCTTTTGGAGCTATATTGCAGATATTGGTACTGTATTTTCGTTTTTAATAAGCAGAATCGTTTACTTCTAAAGTTTAAAGAAAACTATAAGGAAATATAAAGAGAAGAGACACCCTTAGGAGATGTTATTATTGTCATGTTCCTATCTACGTAATTTCTATTCACTATTTTTCGTCATACGTCATTCTCTCCTCAGGAAGTTCATTTTACTAGTTCCTGCTAGTACTTTTAGACAGTTTTAAGATTATTCAAAAATACTACGACTACACTGGAGTGTTTAATTTTACTTTTAAATAATCTGAAACTTATAATGAATTAAAAGTACACTTTTCTATCTTAGTCATTCAGTATATTTAATACGATAATTAAGTGCTCTCTGATAGGTACGTATAATGATAATTGATAAATTTATTCATAAATAGAAGCCAAGCTTATTTCCTTTCCTTCTATTCATTTCCACAACACAGTTATTCATTACATAACTTTTTCCATTGAAACATTTTACCTTTAGTCATCATCGAATTAGATAGAGTTGTAAACCTTATAGTAATACTTTACTGAGGTTCTGAAACTTTCCAAACATTCTTTGAGTGTCTCATAAGAAGTCCAAATTTGAATTGTACGTCTGTTCGTTTTTTCTTGACTGAATCGGAGCAAACTTCAATGGTGAAGTGAACAAGGATTGAATTCTGCAATGGAAGCCTCAAAGGTGAATCAGGTAAGATCTTTTCAGAGACAATCGACATATCATACTTTTACTCTGTTTAATGAATGGAATTGCACAAACTGCTTGCTTTGTAGTGTAATGGATGGGAAATGGGATGGATGGATGTTTATACATATGTACTATGCATATCTTCGCACGCGCCCCTCTGCACGGTGAATTCATTCTCTTTTTTTTTCCTTTCTTATCTAGATGTACCTCCTCCTTCATTTTGTTTTATCACAGCACTTTAAATGTCTGTCTACAACTAAAGAAGATAATTTTCTTTTCTTAATTTTCCTCCTTCAACAGAAATCTCGAAAGGGTTTTAAAAATATCTTTATTCATAAGTGTATGTTGTGCAGTAAAAGTAAGAAAAATGAAGACTAAATATTAATAGAAAAATACTCAAGAATATATGTTTGGTGTACATATATCGTTTACTAAAGTTCGGTTAAGATTTTTTCCTTTCTAAAATTCGAGAAAAAAAGATGGGGTTTTTACTTATTTTGAAGACAAAAATTGTCTTGATGCATCCGGAAAATAATGATAATTATATCCGTGGTAGATTCTAAAGATTATTCAGAACATACATTTTTTCTTACGAATATTTAGTACCTAACAGAGAACGTGTATTACTCTGATGTTAATAACCAGATCATTGAATTGTAACGAAAGATTTGATAATGTAAATCTATCATCAAATAATACCGTTCTGCAGTTATTCTTGACAGAATGTTTTGTAACATTATAGATGAATTGTATTTTGAACATTTTAATATCAATAAAAACTTAGAAACTGAAATCTTCCGCAAAATATGGTGCAATTCTTTTATACTCTAGCGAAATGAGTATAAGTCGTGATACAATACGTAACAGTTGTATGAAATAATCTACTTCCTTCTAAACTTCAATAATTTTTATGGAAATGAAGTAATTTTCGAGTAATATAATAATAATCCATCTTAATTTTCATTTTTCGATGTAGTTCGTTGTCATTTTGAACGGGAATTATATTATTTATTGACGTAAATGCATTAGGTTCTTATAGGACAGTAGCTCTTAACCATTTATTTGTTCTTTTATCCTTTTAGCTGTCAGTCACGCTCCAATTACCAATCACTTTTATTCTTTATAACATTTCTGTAAGTATACCTATGAGTACTCCTGTCCTATTTGTATCTGTCTCATTACTCTCTCTCTTTCACCTGAGATATCACGAGGGCATACGCAAGGGGATGTCCATTCGATGAATAACCATCCATCTTCCTAGAGCCTGAATTTATATCGCTGTCATGGAAACCTAAATGTTTACAAAAAATTCATCTTTCTCTCTTCCTCTCCGACGAATCAAACACAAGGAAGAGAGATAAAAGGGGAATATGTGTGTATACAAAAGTGCTTTTGAATCAAGGGAGGGAGAGAGAGAGAAAATAATGATGTCAGTGTGCCGTCTTTGCTCGTTGATGTGCATGGGCACTTTACTAGAATGCGGATATTGGATTTTTTCTATTTGTTTCTCCTCGTCATGCGTCCAAAAAACCCATGTGTCGATGTCTTAATTTGTTGTGTTACGTGTCTTTTACCTCTGTTTTATTCTTATATAAGGTCTGCAATTTGTACGCCACCTGCGCCCACCTGGTTTACCTCACCCAATTCGTGACACGGATCCTACAGACATTCACCATTTTTAGTATAATGATTACAGTGATTAAAGTATTTCGTTAGGAGATTACGTTTTTCCCATTATCCTCACATGCAGTGAGATTAATTTGGGGTTTAAATATCTTTCTAAATAAAATCTTTTTGTTCGTACTAAACATTTCTGGAAACCAGACGTAGATTTAAGAAAGGCTACTGTAACTTAGATAGCATGATGAATATGTGTGTATAACCAAACTTAATACTAATAACCATGTCTGAACTCTTGTCATAGATCAGCCCCCTTTGTGGTGGCAAAAGAGAGTGGATATAAATTCTCCTAATACGAATTCAAATCATGATATACCGCGAAGTAAAATCATTATATATAACGAAGGTATGATTATTATAGATCGCGAATTTATTTCATATCATAATATTGTTGATTTTTTACGTGATACGATGATAATTCGGGTAAATATGTTTTGAAACTTTCTTTCACCTGTGACAAGAGTATCAGCTGTCAGTCTTATATCTACGTCATATCATAAATATTTAATATACATATTCTTCTAACTATTCCATAAAAACTGTGGGAAGACTCACTGCAGAGAGGATATTCAAATTATTATCAAGCATACATATGATTAGATAACTTAAATAATTCCATTCCATGTCGTTATCTAAATTTTAAGGATTTTATTTAACTTTTTAGTGAATTAAAATATACTGTTGGCTATTTGAAAATTGGTAATACATCTTAGACCACACAGACATTAAAATTAATCTTTTGTTGTTATGGCAACAGTATATACAACAATAGATTGTTCAGAATGGCCTGACTTAAGCACTGATGAACAATAAGGATTTTGTCGGTGCCCTGAAGTTGATTTAACTTATTTTCATGCCCGAAACTAGTATTTGTTGAATTTTTTAAAATTTTTATTTCATTTTATCAAATTCGCAAAAATATTCGGAGCTCTCAATTAACAGCTCACACATATATTTAGTCATCCTAAAAAGTTAACTGCTATTTATAGTAATTACTGAAATATTCTACGTTTTTAATGGCTCCCTTTCAAGAAAGGTTTGAACTCATCAGATCTATTCATAATTTTTACACAATTGATTTTCTTAGCTAAAAACTCTTATGAAGATATTCCGTCCTTCAACCCAACAACAACTGAAACGCTTTGTATATAGTGACGAATATACTCACCGTGGGTGGCGTTGACTTACATACCTATCCTCATTTCCAGAGGCCTGTCAAACTCCAACACTCTCTTCAACTCTTCTTTTTTCTTTTCTCTCAACAGCCCGATTCTCCTCTTCCCGGAGTACATCAGCGCCACCAAGTACTACGATGGTTCCGTCATACCCACCTGCTTCTTGGACGTCAGGGAGACCTTGCAGGTGGCCTTCTTCCTCACCACCATCTCCCTCTTCTTCCTCTTGCCCTTTGCCCTCCTGCTAGTCCTTTACTCCGTCATCGCCCGCCACCTCATGCTGGCAGGCCCGCGGAGCTCCGGAGAGGGCCCGGCTACCAGTAGCGACGGCGCGGCGGTGCGAGCCCTCGTCAGGGCCACGCTGGGAACCGCCGTCCGCGGAGGCGCAACCCACACCAGAAGCAACAGTTTGCGAGGGGGCAGCGGTAGGGGCATCGGGACAGGGTGCGGGGACGGTGCCGCGGTGCGGCGGTCGAGGAGGCAGGTGGTGATGATGTTGGGCACCGTGGTGTTCTCCTTCTTCGTCTGCCTATTTCCTTTCCGTATCGTCATCCTCATGACCATCACGAACGAATTCGGGGCCCTAGGGACCTTGGGCCCCGATACCTATTACCCCGTGATGTACGGCTCTCGACTTCTCATTTACCTTCACTCCGCTCTCGACCCCTGCCTTTATAGTCTGATGTCCTCCAAGTTCCGGAGGGGTTTGGGAAGGATCTTCTGCGGCTGGAGAAGGGCGAGGAAACTCCGGAGGTGTTACCGGATGAGGGTCCCTGGAGAGCCGGGATCGGAAATGGGCGCGACCCGTAATGGGGCCGCCTCTTCCCCGCACACCGGATCCCTCCGAACTTCGTCGTTCACGCGTACCTTCAGGGGAAAGAGTGTTAAAGGGGATCCCCCGAAACTGTCCACGCTGGAGGAAGGGGCCTGCGAAGCTAGGAGTTCAGAAGCTATTCGTGCAGAGCCACCGATGGCTAAGACGTCCCTCCTGGTAGAACAGGTGGTGGCCGGAGGGGAGATTTTTCTCTGAGCGGGAAGGAAGCGCATCTCAAATCAATGAAAGGACACCAAAGTGTATTGAAAACTCCAGTTTTTGGATGCATGCATTCGCAACAAGATGTGTTTAACGTATAGCTTGAATTCCGATTAATTTATTATGTTCGTCGTCCGGTCGTAAGGGGTGCGAATTAGATGTGTGTTTTTCGTGTAGATGTGTCATCCGGGCAGTAGCCTGAGGACCCCGTCATGGGATAGGAAGGACGCTTTTGAACGCCATAATATTTATCCATTCCGTTGAGAGCACTATGGGTTTGGGACTATTATTAACAGAGAGTATTTGGCTTTAGCTTTGATGGAATGTCCTTGAAAATCTTTGGAAAATTTGAGAATCGAAGAAGCTTTTAAACATTAAACAAGCTTTGGATTAAAGTAAATTATCTTACCTTCTCTCTGTGTGCAAATTACCTGACATATATTAGCGTAGTGTTTCGTATGCTTTTATTTATAGCAACCGCTGACGCATTGTGAATTATTACCAAGAAAAGTCTATTTACACCAAATGGGGCAATCTTAAAAATATTTGAATTATTGAATCGCTTAATTATATTGGCTGATGCATAAAAAAACGTGCAAGATTGTGATACGCAAAAATTTTCTTATTAAACGGATCGTGGAACCAAGCTATAGATGTATCTTGTAGTTTGGGATCATCAGATCTGATATCTCTTAAATGAATCTCTTTCAACATTAAATTCACACTTAATTATTATCTAGTGATAATTAATTCAGACAGATAGAGTTTTGAGTTATATATTCAATTTCGTTTATCAATTCCTTGACGTTTGTAGTAATGAATGAATTTATATTTTCATTTCTCCAATTTTTCTTTCGATTTGACAAATTTACATTTACTTGTGACATAATAGGTCACAAAACTTAGTATAACGTAATTTCTGTATACAGTACCACGAACCCAGAGGTTCCGTGAAAAAATATGCAAAAAAAAGAAGATCTAAACATTATAAAAAGTTCCTTTTCTCAGATTTGAGTTAATAAAGAGTATAAAGAAGACTTCTAACGAATAAATTTGAATTGAAGTTAATTATCACTGATTTAAATTTAAATTATCAATATTAATCTATTATAATGGTTATTTTACATTGTAACGTCGATGTACCCATTTAGTTTGAGAATCCATTGAATTTAAACCTGAGTATAATAACATTTCCATCAAGCTATGGTGAATATTAGGAGTGAAAATCAATCAAGAATTCAAGAAAGAAGTTCTGAAGAATTTCATAACTGTGTCTTCTTTGGTTCTTTACACAATGGTTAAATTAATTCTTAAAATTACCACATTTAGATAAATATTAATCCTAGGCCTCATACGTATATACATCTTCAAATCGGAAAGGTAAAACTCAAACAATTACATGTATAACGATATGATCTCCCCTCAATTCAAGAATTGAAGAGCTCGAAGTGGTTTGAACCCCGAGATACTTACGCTGTGCCATTATTAATTTCAGTTGAATGAGTTCGAGAAGAGATGAAATTTGGAAAATTCGGAAAAAACTAGGAAAAAATTCGATTGCAAAAAATTCAGCAAGCATTATTAAAATTTTAGCGCAATTTTTCGTGCGTTAAAACGATTCTGAAGTGGAATTTTTTAAATCCTCTATAAGATTGTATCATAAATAGCTGGATCGGCACATTCCTATCCTGGATAAATTAATTAGTCTTAGTAACGTAGATTCTTAACCATTACCTTATGTTTCTTCAGTACATCATGTATCTAAAGTGTCACTTAAGTATATCCTTTTTTCTATACAAATAAATACAGCAACGCTAAGTGTTTTAAGCCTCCAAACTTCTATTTGAAGAATACGAGTATCATATATACTTTCTCAAGGAATTTGGAAATAAATTATGAACATCTTAAAGAATCAATATCGACTTATTGAGTCGATATTGAGTAAGCAATTTTGGAAGTTTTCCTGCATTGAAATTTTTGACTTCTTGCTTATTCTTCTCTTTCTTCAAATTCATTACCTTTCTAATGACAAACTTTATACAGTTTTCATCTCATCAATTTTTTTCTGAATATCTCTAACAGCTTACCTTATAAATTTTCTACTATTCAGTGTGACAAAGAAATTCACTATCGTTAAATATGATATAGTATTATATGGATGTATAACAATTCAAAGCCTTTGAATAATCTTCTTTACTTCTTTATTAGATTTTAATCTAAGTTAAACAAAATGAAAATATCGGTACCCTTCTCTTCGTGCGTTATGTTAGATTATTTTAATCTATAGCATTGTCTTGTTCTATCCCTTTTCTTTTGTCAATTATTTCATAAAGTTTATCTTCTAAATAATATTCTACCTCACTTTCCAAAGATTTCGTAAAGTATTTTGTTCCAACATTTTCAATGATCGAAGATAAATTATATTCGTTTTGAATAATTTCAGAATTTACGTATAACAAAATGACATTGTTTAAAAGAAATATAAAGCTTATCAAATTGTTTGATTTGTTGAATAGTTATCTAACTCAATTACGGATCCTCCCTGAGCGTCAACCGATCAAATTTATTTTCTCTTGTCGTACTTAATATTTTGTACCTGCTAGTTATTTACCCCTTATATTTTGCGGGAGATGATACATCATCTTCATTTATTATATGTTTTTCTCATAATAGAGCACATGGAAATTATATATATCAAAGATTTTAGTTCGATTTCAGATGAAGCTCGTAAAAGGTGGGAAAAAATTCTGAATATATATATATTCTAAAATTACCCGATAGGTACTTAATGGTTATTTTTTTTTTCAATTCTGCTTTCATTGCATTGACTTCGAGGTTGTCCATTTGGTTCTACTTCATTCCAGAAAAGATTGCATAGTGAGTCTTCCACCAAAAAGGACTATGTATATCATTGTAATTAAATATGTGCACGAAAGCTTTTGATAAATTATTTTATGTGTGCATCAACGGTTTTGCAAATGTTCGATTGTACTTTATCTCACGTGTATAAGATTTTTGTTATTTTATGTTATTTAATCATACTTGACGTTTTTTATGGACTTAAGATGAATAATAAAGAGATTAACGATGTAGCATAATGTTTCACTGGGTCCTTCACAAGTGATAACAAACATAAACAGTAATTATCAATTGGTCAACAAGAAAAGGTAAAAATCCAATATTATGTAAAATTAATCTATTTAAAATAAAGTAGATTAAGTAATATATATTATACGAGTTTTATATATATCACGTAGTTGAATATAAATTTTTCAGTCCCAGGATATTCATAATTATGAGAAACAAATTATAATAAATATGATAAGAAAGGTATTATCTATTCAATTATTCAATGAAATTTTTCAATTCTTTAGTTTATCATATTATGTTGTGATATCATATGATTCTTTCAATTGTAAATATTGACGGCAATTAAAGATGATGATGAATTTATTTCAAATGGATTAACCCTCTTACGAAATATAGAGATATATTTTCATAATAAAATAATAACTATAGGAACCATTGAAATTTGTTGTTACACATTCTAGAATCAACAGCTTCAGCTGAGACTTCGTGGTAGAGATCCATCACAAATAAAAATGAGGATAGTTATTACCAATTTTAACCATAATGGTTTTATAGAGTTATCTTCCTTTTGTTTCAGAATACCGTTTTAAACACGTGATCTTTTTAAGAACCTATGCTCATATAGCCTCGCAAATGTATCATTGTTACTTTTTATTTCAAAATAATAATGACTCATTAAACCATTGTCAAGAAAAATGAAAATATAGTCTGAAATAAAATTCTTCCAATTTTAAATAATTAGATTAGTGTCCTTTAGATTTTAATTATAGATGGAATGTATATATGTATATAATGTGCAATATGCTTGTGTCAGTTTCGAATCTCCTTCAATGATTTAATTTTCAGATATTACTTCTTATTTACTTGGTTGCAATTGAGCATCTATCTACTTATATGACGCAGTGCATCGTAAGCCAAATTTTGACAAGAGATAAGGGTTGGAAGAACTTGCAATATTCCCATAGAAGAAATACATTTACTAAATATTACGTACATTCCTCATAAATGATAAATAGAGTAAGCGATACTTTAATTTAGAAGAGACCTTTTTTCCAGGATTTGAAGCTACAAACAAATATACTTAGTCACATTCTTTTGTTAAACTAATAAATAAAATTTGGAATAATTTGGACTTGGAATCATTAATCTTCGAATTTGATTGCAATTTATCAAATGTGAACAATCGTAATATGTTGTAGTAGATTGTAGCGTAATTATCTGGATTATTTTGTTTTTTATGTGTAAGTTTCTGTTATCGATTATATATCTTCAGATCTTTTGACGTTAACACACAATGATAATTGTTTTTAGGCGTTCAAGTTCCGAACATTAAAAAACAAAGATATGAGTGTATTCACAGTGGCTGTTTCCTAAAAATGAAAGAAAATTATTAGGAATCCTTAATTTATTCAATACATTCGATCAACGACCATTATCTTATCCAGGATACCATTCAAAATACAAGCTAATACAGTTCTATCGAAAAGCAAAGACTATAAATTTTTAAATTTCTCACATCGCCTTACACGAGCATCTCTTAAATTCTTTATCTACTTTACATTGGGACATTGGGTCATACTTTTTTTACCCCTTGTATATATTTCTCATGATATCACACTCAAGATTATAAGACCTATTTTTATATCGAAACCCATTCTAATCTTTCTATTGACTTTCAGCCTTGCAGCTCTTCAATGAAACTATCCAAGTGTGCCGTATCCATATGGAATACGCATGTCATTCTTCACATTTCCACTCGGCTCTATTTAACTATTTTTCTTTCTCTGGAAAATGTTTCCCTTAAATCCGCATAACCTCTATATATTTTCCCTTCCATGGATGTCTATTGGTTAACTCTTAATTCTCTCATCCTCTAATCTCTGAATAGAAGACAAGTAAGGTGGTGCTGAAGAATGCGTTCTCAGGTTTTCAAAAAGGTATTCCCGTTCCAAAAGATCGACTACTCGGACACGTTAATGATCCTGAAGTTGGACGCGGATTACGAGCCCGAAACTTCGACCATTTGGAACAACATAACCCGGTTGAAAACCAGAGAACGTATTCTTTGTAAAACACACAGTAGAAGAAGAACATCTTAGCAGATGCTGTTTGGAAGTTTGAATATCTACGGCTGATTTGGAGCAACTGTACAGAGTACTGAAATCTCTTGCGTGAATCGAACCAATTACCGCATTTCCTGCTCTGAAACCTTTAGTGCTTGTTTTTCTCTCCCCTCCACCTCTCTTCATTTCTACTCTTGCAGTCCCATACTCGCGGTGTCCGAGTACCAGAGCATCACGGAAACAGATGGCTCGATCGCCGCTCTCTGCCTCATGCCGGTGGAGACCTTCTGGCCAACAGCCTATTTCCTCATGACCGTGTCCATCTTCTTCATCCTCCCATTTGCCGTCCTGGTTGTCCTCTACTCCGTCATCGCCAGACATCTCATGGCAGCCCCTGGTATCACCGTGTCCTCGTCTTCGGCGGTCCTCTCCAGGTGCCAAAAGACTAGAGCCATCGAGTGTCCCTCTACAGGTTGCGAGGAGGACTCGACCCTTTCCAGGGAAGGAAGTAGAAGGGTGCCTCTGAACCGGGGAACCACCAACACGTCCTCCGCCAACTACCGCCACCGTCGACAAGTGGTGGTAATGCTTGGGACAGTGGTGGCGTCCTTCTTCGTTTGCCTCACGCCCTTTAGGGTCCTCACCATAATGGTGATAGCGGGTGAGGCCGGCGCACTGGGTGCCCTAGGTGCGGACGCCTACTACAGCATCCTGTTCGCATCTCGGTTGCTGATATACCTCCACTCGGCCCTCAACCCGTGCTTGTACAACCTCATGAGCTCGAAATTCAGGAGGGGCTTCGGGAGGCTGTTCTGCTGTGAGTGCTGTTCCAAGAGGAGGAGGAGGAGGCACAAGAGAGCAGGGAGGGTGACGAAAGAGGGGTGGTGGAGGAGGGGAGGGACTACGAGGGGAGTGGACGACGGTGATGGGAGGCAGTCGGAGTACGCTACCTTCTCTTCGGGGTCTTTCTCCAGTTCGTGGGCCTTCGGAAGGAGGCGCGGGGTGCCGTCGTATTCTTCCTCCTCATCCTCAGGACGGAGGAAGAGGCATCGTTCCTCCACCACCTCGTCGTCTTTTGGATCTTTCTCCAATGGGCACAGGAGGGTAGAGTCCTTCGTGGCGTCCAGGAGGTCGCCGGAAGGAACGTCTTTCAGAAGATCTCCGGAGATATCCGTCTCCAGAAGGTCGCCGGAGCTGATCGCCATATCCGATGCTGGAAAAGGGTCTCCGGTCCAGTGGTCGGAGAGGCAGATGGTTTCCAGGACATCTTCGCTGGCGAACGGCAGAAGGCCGACTTTGAGAAGGGAGGAGAGCTATGTTTAAGGCCCTCGTATAGGATGCCGTAACAAGCTGTTGATAACGATTGACGTAAATTCGGTGCTATTTTTTTTTGGAGGAATTTTGTTTCTCTCTTTGCTAAAAAAATACTTAAACGCGCCTTTGGAAAATGTCGGAGAATTGGAGAATTGTATTATGATATTTGACTCTCTACCATTTGATTACGAAAGAGTCGAACCAACCGCGTTAACCTCCTCCCCAAATGGCAGTCGAGAGTCTCTGGTCGTCACCAACCGATCAATCCATTATTTATAGAACTATACTTGACGAGCTGCCCTCTTTCCTTTTTGAACGATGATATATTTTTTCATCTACATTGAGATAGCAAACTGTGGTAAAAAACATGGCGCTTTATATATCGGAAGGACAATATGTAACCGTTAGTCTAGAGTTTGAAAATCTATACATTCCCCTTGGCTCGGTATGAAAACGTAAATGTTGTTAACATTTTCTTGCATATCACATGACTGTATAACTGGATGTCTCTTACTTCTAAGCAATATTTTGCTATCGGTTGTATTACGTTCAAGTATTATCTACTGTTAATTTATCATGTTTGCGTTGAATTCAAGTGAACGATGTCCCTGAAACGTTTGCTTGTTCCTAGGATTAGACCCTTCGTTGTTGACGAATAATCTTGAATGATTTCCCTTCTTTCCTCTTCAAAATAAACTTTCTCGTATTTTTTTAAAGGATGTCGTTTTTTGACTCCCGGAAAAGTATTGTAATAAATTTTTATTGATGATTTACGCAAAATTTTTGACAATGTTATTTTAATAAACAATGTGAAAACCAATCAGCTTTTCTGTCTTCATTTCCTATCTGGCTCTTTCATGTCCACATACGTTAAAACACCAGTTAAATCTTTAGAACTTGAATGATAATTATGATTCATTGCAAAATTATTTGCAATATATTTTATACAATTTTCTTTATTAAACTTTTTTCAAATACTCCTAATTATAACATATAATAATGTAATATAAATCACATTTTAAAAACAATCAACGAATGATCTTCACGAAGAACGAACGTATACGGTGTAAACCGCTGGAAAGTAAAAACATACAATACTTTCTTCCAGAATAGATAAAATAGATAAGTTTACACTGAAGATTATAGTCTTAAAAGTTTGAATAATAGTAAAGTTTTTTGCCCTTCATTCTTGATATGCTCCTTCAGGTACTTTACTTCCAAATGTTTGGAAATTACAATGGTGTTAGCAACAAATCGAATAAAATGTTTCATCTTACATTCCACTCTCCTTAAACTTCGTGTTTTCAACAAGAAAATTGCTTTTCATTCTATCATTAAGTTTTGATTTACATTTCATTCACAATCCCCTGTAAGTTCTCATTTTGTCCGCCAGGCTCCTCTATAGTAGTCGATTCTAGTGCCCTCTGGCAGTCAAAGACGTTAACTCGATTCTCAACCTTTGAGAGAGCGCGTCCATTTAAGGAAATTCTAAGATGAGTTTCACTGCTTGTTTGCAAATAAAGAAATTTAATCAAAATACTTCGATTTAATTCGTGATAGCTGTTGATTCATCTGATTTATCTTGATTATTCATTCATCACGCACAGTATGGAAGCCAAATGAAAGTGAGGCTTCTAACAAGAAATTGTTACCAATATAATTAATCGTTAATTAGACACAACAGTCATTCACAACAATAAAGGTTAAAGGTTACTAAATTATCTTCCCTGATTACTGAATTGAAACAATGATAATAACCTCACAGATAAATTTAAAAATTTCTTTTGTTTGTCGATCCCATTCCAAACCAAAAAGATATATCTCAGGATTGTTGTTTATTTCCATTCCAATTTTTTTACTCAGGTCCTGTGGGCTTTTCAAGAGACGTTCCAGCATCGTAAAAAGATAATGGCAACACCTCGGATATTCGGTTCATATCCATTCGATCGACAATAACACACGAGTAGCTGTTTATTTGATTCTATTCACCACAAAAGGCACATTTCTCGGACACAAGGTCGTTTTATTTCGGAGGAAAGATAAACTTCGATGTTAACGGGAGAGGGACTTCTCTGCTGTTTACAAGCAAAAATAAACCTGAGTATTTTTATGTGACGACACATAATCTAAATATAAAATTAGAAAGTCCCTCTCTAGACTCCTATATTATAATTCGGTATCACGAGTACGTAGAAAAAGCGTGCCGAGGCGCTTTGGTAGCTGGGAGTTTGGGAGGGAAAGGGGGAAAAGTAAGTAGATGATAGTTCGGCGTTCACTCGACAGGTTGAGTTGGTGTAGAGTCCTCCGAAAGCCTGTTTCACCAGAAGATTCGAATTGTGAACACTGAGAAATAATGTAGAAATCGCAACGAAGACCGCAAATGCAAGGGAAACTTATCGAGGATGCTCCAGCTGGTAAGCCTTGAAATATTCATTATTTTGATTTTACGATGCAAAATGACCGTCAATCGTTTATTAAAATCTTACGTGAATAGAATTAAATCGTCTACTCTCTCAAATCGTGCGTTTTAAGTATAATTGAGGCATTTTTAATTTGTTTTCGTATATTTTATGTTGTCCTTATCTGTCTAATGGATTCCTTTTATTTACGTTGAATTTTGTTTGAATTACCTTCAACGACTACGAAAGTGAAAGAAACAACTGAATTGCACAATTGAAGCGTTTATAAGGCATAAAAGCTTATTGTTAGAATAGGCTAAACGATGTTTAAATTCTTACTATTTCGATCTGTTTTTAATGCCGATTTTAATCCTGTGAGTTTACAGAAATTAAGCTATGTGAATGACATAAAATGCACTTATTTGTGCTTCAGATCTTGCGTCATAGAAAACAATTATCCACTCGAAATCTTACATAAGACTGCTCCTTCATTTCTGAAATTATTAATCGATAGCTGATTTACTCATATTCATCCATGACAACTGGCTGTAAACAACACTATTAAGTCATGAGCTTGAAATGTCACACGCATTTAAACATCTGGAAGTCAATAAAAAGATTAGAATAAAAATCAAATATACGAATTTATATATTCAATATCTCTTATGATTGTAATTATTTATTAAACCTATATTACAAGACGTTGTTAAGTTCCGCATTTTAAATGTTTGTAGCACTAAAGAAAACCCAGGACCTCCTCCACAAAGCTTACTGCAAACAAAATCGCCAGCTTTTCAGAGGTTTCCTTGCTCGTTTCTGTAAAAATTACGGATTCCCTGAGTTGTGTGTGACCAGTATATTTTCAGGCAAAAATATTGTCGACTCGAGTAAGCCTGGTTTCATTGTTTAAAAAATGTACGAATAGATTTTTAAATGTGGATTGAGATTTCATATTATGATCCCTTATGTAAGTAGTGAAATAAATTGCAGCAGTATCCATATTGTTAGAATAACTTTTCGCTTACAAATGCTATTGTAATATCTAATTCTCAAACATTGCAACACTTTAAAATTTATATAAAGAACTAAAATTCACTATAATTTTTACCACTCAAACCTTATTCATAACATTTTATGTAAATGAAGGCTATTGTGTAAGAAGAGGCGAATAGGGTCCGTCACAATACACCTGTTCGCGGAATTGATTTTGGATTATGGAGAAAGTGGAAGCACTAGACATGGGCGGATTTGAGTGACGTATCCGATTCTCTCAGTTGAAACAAAAGAAGACGAGGAGGAAGTTGGGGGGACAGTTGAAGGAACTTAGAGGATTCAAAATCGACGTTTTTAATAGCTGAAAATGATGGACGTTTCAAAGAAATCATTCGGAAACAGATTAACGTTTGACAGAACAATGGAATGAATGAAGGATATTTTATTCATATTTCTTTTAAAGGATGAAGTCTTCTACATATTACTTACAATAATAAAATTACTAAAAGGATTTGTAACAAGGGAGCAGTAGGTTCTAACTATTAGTTATATATGACCTACGTACACTGTATTTTTCCCTCAACTTGGTACTTTTATCTTCTTTGGAATTCCACGATCTATCAACTTCTCTAAATGAACGAAGAATAAATAGTAACAAACTTTGGAGGTATTTTTCTTTTATTTATGCTCCCTTCTAGAAAGTTGAGCTTGATCATATAAGATTGTGACTCATTGTAACATTGTTACTGTAATAAACCGCGAATAGTTGCAGAGAAACAGATGCACTGTGAACATGACCCAACTCAAGTCATATATTTAAGATGTACACAATTTTTTGATATACGTATTGAATTTTAGCTTGAATCTAACTTGTCTCCGATTTCTATTATGGTTAGAGAAAAATTATTTTCTTAAATCTAAAGCGTATCGAATATGGCCATAGATATAGCAGAGGATGCCTGATGAGTATTGATTATTTAAGAAAACAAACCAATTATGATAATACTAAGAATTTCACTTTTTGATATTTATAAAAATTACACTCGGACATTTATTATTGGTGCCCATCTAAAAGAACGGGAAACTCCAGGAAATGACGGACCATTTTAATTTATATTTTTCATTCCGCCTCCTAACTTAATGAAATAAAAAAGAATATTCCGAGCTAAATTTTACGGAATGTAGACTTTCTACCATAAACTTTTTGCTCATTCCACACCATCTTTTGAGATTAAAAATTGTTTTTTCGTGAATAATATTAATTTTCTAGAATAAGTCGCCAAAGTAATGTGCTTTCATTTCCTAGTTAGGCTTTCATCAGGTGCAAATATTTTAGTTCAAGTTATCAGTTCACGAGTTGATTACTGAGAGATTGTAAGTTAAATAAAATTAACGACCTCCATATATATTCAACGATAAAAAATGACCTGTATTTTTTATTAATTCTTTTAGACCGTTTTTTGTAAACAACTCTCATCTAGTACAACGTAATATACATTTTAAACATGATAATAGCAATAAATGAAACGTATTTCAACATTTATTTTGGAAGAATGCATTGACAACGCGCTAAAATTTTTCATTACTATTTTTCATGATAAAGGGCGTAAGAATTTTTTTTCCATTTCAAACCGCTGAAAAATTTCTAAGTAACTGATGTTGGATATGGTAACGCAATCATTTCAATAGCATTTAGTAACGAGTATATTTATTATTAATTTGCGGCCGTGGAAAAATTACAAGAATAATTTTAATTGAAGAAGTTATTTGGTTCGCAAAAGAAAATAGTAATCGTTAACAAGGAAAAAAATTCTTAATGTGATCGTAAATTCAATGTGACTAAACCAATCTGATAGAAAAGCGAGATTATAACTTTAATTTTTAAACTGCATCCTGAAAAATGTACGATGTTCAGCAGAATGTCTCTATCCAACAGTTGGAAATGAATTCAATGTTAATGTCATGCTTTGTACGTCCACGGAAGAATGAACAATGCTGATTGTAATATAATATTTATTTACTCTCAAATACTCCAATTTTCCAGAACGCTAATAATAATAAATCTAAAAAATAGCACGTAAGAAAAAATAATTGGCTACAAGGTATATTTCTCGGAGTTTCCGATTCTTGATGAGATTTAATTTAAAGGCACATGTCTCAAAAAGGTTTGATTATAAACTACCAATAGATTGGGAAACCATAGTGATAAAATGTAAACAATTTGTGAAAGAGCATTCTTAGAGTAAAATCAAATAATTTTACAACAAGAATTCTCAATAAGTATTGAAGGTAAAAAGTTGCTCATGGTCTGATAGAAGTAGAATTATGGCATTATTCCAACTCGGCAAATGTTCTTCATTGTTTCGTATAGGATTTATGAATATTCTATTATGAATCGTGAAGCTCGATTGAAATATCTCGAGTGGCTGTTCCGGTGTATTTTGGAAGAGATTTCGTAGAGACAGAAACCACACCTGTCGCCTCTCATGATTTCCTTGGCGTGTTTATCAATTCAAAATCTCCCAAGAATCAACACGATGGGTCTAAATAGCATAATTAGACTAAGATTTCGTACCCCATTTGCGACCTAACCAAACCGCCATTCGTAAGCGTAGATGAACCTGCTACACATTAATTTCATCCCCTTATTTTCATCTTATTGATTGTTATGATTATTCTCGTTCATTAATTTTATTGCTTTTTGTGTCTCGTTTATTTTATAGCTGGTTTATTTTCGCGCGATATTTTTGCATTTTCAATTCCTGCGTTCCCGCACGAGTTTTTTTTTCTTTTCTCTCCCACACCGTCCTCCAAATATAAACTCTCATCCCGTTCCATCCAAACCTTATGTTTTTATTTGTTTCGATTATACCCTACCTTTCTTGACCACTTCCTATTTTCCCTTTGTTTCATCGCAAGTAGATTTCAAACCTAAGGGTTTAATGCGTATTTTAATGCTTTGTTTTCTCCGTAAGAAGTTTTATATTGAAGCTCTTGGTGAACTGAAAGTTACTTATTCCTTATGAATCAAATCATTTACCATCCCCTTAGATTATCTTGAATAGTCTCTCAAGCTGTTACATTCCCGCACACCCTTTTGTAAAGTTCACCTCTTGAAACAGTTTTTCTAACAAACACATCCCTTTTTCTGCATCAATACGGTTTGTCTTCCATGTTGACCCACGTGTTCAACCCTCGGGCTTAACACTTCTTCATTCTTCTCGTTACGTTTGTCTGTATCCATACAGACGCTTCTGAGCCTTCCTCTTCCTATGTTTATCCCCTTCAATCATAGCCTATATCAGAAGTCATAATTTTCACTCGGTTCTCTTTTCGGTGTTAGAAACTGTTTACGCCAAAAAAATATGGCCGCACGCCAAATAAGCCCGCATTTATATCATTATTCCTCTTTCCCACCTCTATTTCTCTCCCCTCCCATCCTCCGTGGTGCGTCACGCCTCCCCGCGAAGCCATAGGCCGCAGTTCGACCAAGCGGACGGCGGGAAAGCCAATTCGACCTAGAGCGATAGGTCTTTTCTAGGATTAAGGGCGAAGGGCTGGTGGGGAGAATTTGGCTTCTCTCTTTATTACACCAGAGGGTTTGTGGTTTTTATCTGTTTTCGAGAAGGGAAGTGACGCATTGTGGAGCGTTCTAAACAGAGACGGCGGGAAAATGGATACGTTTCCTCATGGGCGGGAATAAAATGCCGCGCTGAAGGAGGGTTTTCGCGGTAATTGCATTGTGAGGTTCGTAGGGATCGCATGGCTTTGGCTATGCCAGGTTAGGACGCGCTGTGTTGAAGGCAGGTGAAGTTCTCGAGTCATCCTTGCGTAACATGGTTACACACCGAGGGAACCTCGGAACATGGGCCCCCGTTATGCACAACATCAACTAACATGAAACTTGTACTAGGAAAAAATTTTTTCTCGTTCCAAGTGTTGAAATACTCATTATTTGGATGTTACAATACTGCTACAAAGCAGGAATGATTTTGAGGGAGTTGTTATTGCATACAGGTGCTCATATTAACTTATTATTTACCAAATTAATTGTTATTTTCTAAATTGACTGATATATTTACTGGAACGAATTTTTTGGCGATATTATGTTTAACAATGACCCCATTCTGATTGTTTCGTCATCGATAAGAATTTAATGATTATATCGTTAAATTCTTCCTAAAACTAATATTCGATTTGCTACTCGAGAAAAAAATCTTCTGAATGCTTATATTTTCATTTATATATCTCTATGATAAATCATAATTATAAAATATCTTTTATTTAGTTATAAGATGACGAAAACGTGCTGATATTTAAGTTGATGTCTTTGTAATGAAATATATCGTCTCTTTCTCTAATCGTGTTTTAATTTTGAAAGAATTATTTTCACCGCAAGAATTAAAGGTAGTATCAGACAGTATAATAAAATGGAATCACATAAGCTTTAGCGTGAAAACAGGAGACACAAGATCTTATATAAAGACCATTGTTTTTATAAGAAGGCAGAATCGCTCATTGATTTCAATTATAAAAAGACTTTTCTACTATTATACAAGTTTCAAAATGTTTCCTTGTCATTGAAAAAGTTTATTCCTCTTCTGTTCACATTTGTCAGTTCTTGGTCACTTATTATATAGTGTTCTACTTTGTAGAACATCAACTAATTCATGTTATGAGCTGCTATTAAACCTTAATGTACTGCCGCAAAAAAATTTCATCACTCAATTTCATAAAAGCGATTTCGCCTTAAGAGTACTTTTATGTTGAGTTATTCTTGTACATTTGTGAATTAAAAAAGCTTAAGTTAGCAGTTAGCAGACATGGTGTAAATCAAGGACTTTTACTCTCCTATCCCTTGGCATCCTCTCAGTTGACCCTCTAACTCCGAGGTAAGTCAGTTAACCCTCTAACTAGCCAAAAGAAGATTTGTGTCTACGGTTGTTCAAACAAAGGGTTTTCATTCGGAACTTGGTTCCGGTTCGAAATGTATCGTACGTATAAATACCACAAGGTCTTTGTAATCTGCGGTAGATATTTGGTGAGTTATTTTGAAAAAGCACTCAAAATAATATCTAGTTATCAATGTAATGAATTATGCTTCGTATATTCGCTGAATATTTCGATTAGACTCCGTATATCAATCAATCAAAAGAGTGATTAATCAGAGAATATATTAGTTTTACAATGATCACTTTTGGCACATAGACACTAATTGGATCATCCCAAGCATTTGTACTCATCTCCGATTTATCTTTATCATCCTTTCTTATCTTTTATACTTCTCTTATTCCCTCTTCTTTCGTTTGTGATCTCCATCTTTGACGTCATACTCAAGACTTTGATGGAAAGGAGTGGAGTAGCACAACAGTGTGGTGTTGAGAGAGCCTTTATGAACGTATGTACAGCATAAAAGGCTAAATTGAGTCGAGACTGAGTAAGAAGTAACTTCTCCCGGAACAGTTTTTTTTAGTAATGTCATCACTTCAACCCGCTGCAGTTGTAAGGCTTCTAGGCAAATCCCTCCGGAATGGAGGAGTCCAGAGGATTGGCTGTCTCTTGAGGGGCTACGAACAAAAGCGGGCTTGTCACTCACTTTCCTTCATCAATACCTCTCCCTCATTTCCATCAGCTATTACATCTAATCTGTGCTGCCTTTCCACTTTCTGGCCATAGGAATATCTTTGGAGAACCTCCATCGAAACCCATCTCGCCTTTAGAAGACGAAACACTACCCAACGGAAAATATCCAAAGCTGTTATTCTTACCTCCAATCAACCTTTCATTCTCCCACGCTTCCTTATTTCTTAATACGTAGCCCTTATAGAATCCATATAATTCCTGTATAAGAATTTTCATAATTGAACTTTATACCTGATGATGAATTTCCCTTGCTTGAAGCCGTAATTTATCGTATTCCATTTAAGGGGAATCGTTTTCATTACTTCTACCTTACACTCTCTTCTTCTTAAAAATTGTAAGAGTGGATCTCATTGTGTTAACTGTATATCCTATGCGTTATGAATGAGCGAACTTGAATTAGATTAGGAACATTTTAACGATTTATTTGATGTGTTATTCCAATAAATAGCGGTGGAAATTTTGGTTGGTTTTTATAGATCAAAATTCGCGAGTAAATGACAAAAAGCTGGCAAAATAATACATTAGATTAAATTAAATAAACTTTCTGAACAAATATAAATCAGCTGTTGATTATTGGTGGATGTTACTCTATGCTTCGGAATAAATATTCCACTCCATGATTTTCCTAGTTTATGAAAACATACCTCAAATGAAGAAGCATTCATCCGTTCACTCAGTGATTTCATTATTGTTTATCTTAGTAACAGTAAAATTTGTGTTTTATCACTACAATCATATTTAATATTATAGATTAAAGAATAAAACTAGAAACAATTCATTCCTTCAAATGTTCATTACAGTTTAGAAACAGTTCAACTAGCTGGCAATCCGATTCGGATGTTTATAAATCTCATCTTTCCTATGGAAATGAGCCGTTGTTTATCTTTCCAACAATAGTTTATGTTTGCGAGGTTTTACAATACTTCCGTTTGTCGTAAGAAGGCAGGCGGACCACTGCGGGCAACCACAGAATCTGTTCCAATGTTTATGATCCAAATATTTAAAGAAGGTGTTTTACCCCTCCCCAAGGCCTTTTTCCCGGCGATTTTTCGGAAGCCATCGATTCATAAATTGGCTTAAGTGAGAAAACCCTTTTGCGGGCGACCCCAAACAAGATAATTCGAAAAATAAGAGCGCTTTCACCAAACCTCTTTCTGTTTTGTTGTAGCATAGTGAGCGGAAACCAGTTTGTTACAGAAACTTTTGTTTATCTAAAAGCTCACGAAATATTTGCAAGGCAGAACTCTTTAGTTTGGTTTCTACATTAGGATTTGAAAAAGAGAAGGCTGAAGGTTTAAAAAAGAAGGTGTTTATTCTTCTTTCGCACCAAAAACCATCCGTGTTAGTTGATGCCTAGATTTTTAAATGAATTCTGTACGTGTTAATAACAATCCACTTAGATAATTGCTTATAATTCTTGAATACAATTGTAAAAAAATCAATGAATATAGTTTCACATATTGTCACAATATCTTACAAACGTACTCTTAAATATGTATGTTATTATATACACAGAAAGCGATGGACAAGTTTCTAAATTTCCTTGAAAAGGTTATCAAACCTCATCAATTTAACGATTTTCAGGATCCTTTACATCCTAGCAAGATTATCAATAATTCTCCATCTTAAAATATAAAATTTCGGTTTTACTCTGTTTTACGATATTAATTTGAACGTCTGTCTTAAATAGTACCCGCTAAAGCTCATCAGTTTCCTCAAATTAAATTTTTATTTTCATATTTAGAATATATTTTGAATTTTTCCTATTTTTTGTTATTATTAAGTATTAAGTATTAAGTATATTGTATTATCAATATTAAGTATTCCTTGAAGGTTGCCGTTTCATATTCAACGCATAATTTGAATATAATTTTAGATATTCAACGAAACGGATGTTAATTCCTAAAGACCACTTCATAATTTTAGGTATTTTAAAGTTTTCTTTCATCTGACTTTCATATTAAATACACGTTAATTAAGAGGATGTACATGTAGCTACAATAAGAATCTTTCATTATTAAATAAGACAGAATTTTTATCAATTAACTATTACCTGAGAATGAGAATCTGTACTTTGTTCCGCGTTGTTTCAAAACCCTCTAATATTTTCTTATTTTAAAGTGATAAATATATCATGTAGTTACTTGAAACACAAATTTTGTGTTGATTATTTAAGGATATTTCTGCGCAAGTGGCGTATAAGCCCCGCGTGTTGAAGTTGCAGACATACTCATCTATGGTGTTTAGCTCTCCATCTACTTCCTCTTAGTTAGCTTGATGATTTTGGCCTCATTCCTAGTGTCATTAAAGAGCTCTTGACTCTCCGGAGATTTTTTCTATTGTACTCGTAGAAAGCTCTTTTGTGCTTCTGCACTGCATTTTCACAATCCGTCTCTCCCTCCAAGGGTATTATGTGTTCTATTTCAACGGGATAAGTTTCCGTGCTTTTTGCGCGATTTTTTAGTTAAACTCTTTCCATACTTGTTGTTTCCTCCATTCCTCTTTGATATCGGATTCTTTGATCTTTTTCGCATCGAATTTCCGCTTTCTTCTGTTGGATTCTCGTAGGATTGAATTTAATTTTGGTTCGTTTCAGTTAATGGTCAGAATCGATGTTTGCAACTTCCCGAACTTAGACGTTGTGAATCTGTTTTTAAAGCATTTGAGATCTCAATATGGTCTCCCTGGAGTTTGGCGATCCCTGGTATAGGTGTTTTCCATGTTATTCTTTGTCTCCGTTGGGATTTTATAAGTGATATTGACTGTCTTTTGCTCTTCTATTGGTATAGATCCATACACCTAATGTTATTCCTGGTTGTGAACTTCTATGCAGGAAATTTGCACTTTGAAGTTATTCGATTTTTTTCTACAACAGGTCCATTAAAATTTATTAAATTTTTGGATCAGTTTTTGATACCTCGCTTTCAGCTATTCTACTGTTGAACGCACCTCATCTGTCTACTTTCATTTGTCTTTATTTGCCTCTGATGATGTCGGCGTGAACATTAAGCAGTTCAGTTCTTGCTGTGACAAACTAAGCACGATTTAATAACTCGGTGGTTCACACTCTTTTAACTCTCTTAACTGTTTAATTCGGTATTTCCTCGAGTTAATTAAAGGAGATCGAAGAAGTTGAGTGTCTTTAGAGACTATTCTAACGATCTTACTTAAGAACATACGATATTACTCGTTGTTGTCACTGTGTCTCCGTCTATAAACTGTCTGTTTGTGGTCGGATAATTATAAGTATCCATTCTGGTTGTAGAATTCTAATATAAAGTTATACAAATGTTCTTTCTGCAGAAGTTTTTATTTTGAAGGATTCAATGTATGTGGCTTGTGTGATAGTTTGTTTGCTGATTGCTATTTGATTGTTAAGGTCCTAATTGAATTTCCCGGTGTTCATATTTAACGAGTGGACTATAACGTATCGTTTTGTCGTTGTGTGCATGAATTCTATTTACTTTTGAGTTTTAAAATCTATTGTTTCCACTGTAAATTTAAAACAAAGATATCTCCACTCCCTGAGATTTGCGAATAGCCCTCTGGGTTTATAGACGCTGGATAAGTTACCGGTGGTGTTTGGAGTGCAACAAGTGAGTGAAATAAGAAATAGGACTTTTGAAATAGAAAGGGTGCAATCTTTTGAGATAGACAATGCTCCGTATGGCTTCTTATGTGTGCATCATTCTTTATAGATAAGCCCTTTATGGTTACTCGCGTACTTGATTTACTCATCACAATCCCGCTTTGGAGAAGTTTTCCAATTCAATAAACAGGCATATGGTTTTCAAATAAGTTTTCCGTTTATTCCGAATCATGATTTGTAACAGAGGATCAAACGAATGCGAAGAAACTCAATCAGCAAAAGTTGTAATTATAATGCACAAGATTGAATGAAATCAAGATTCCTTTCCATGAGTTTAATTTCATTTTAAGCGTCGATTATTATACTTTCGTAACATAGTTTTCTGCAAAGTATTATTCAATCTTTGAAATGATTCTTTATTTACTATTTCATAAGGGATTACTTCTATAATTAGTGGATTTTTCTCAATTATATTAGATATTACTCTTCATTGAACTCACAAAATTTTGAAATAATGTAAGTTTAAATTCGATGAGGGAAGATGACGGAAGAAGCTGAGCTTATAATAATGAATCACCTGCCCATAAACAGAACTATAGTGATTATTATTCCTGCTTTAGAATCCAAATTCTCTTTCAAGGGAAATTTAATCAGATTTCTCCTAAGATATTTCTTTCAATTATAGAGGAGAGAATTAAGTAAAAACCAAACCTTTGTAACTAAGTCATAGTCAATCATAATTGCTCTAGGGTAAATTTCAGCTGAAATTAAAATGATGCGATAGCTAAAATTGAAATAAGATCTACATAAGATTCTAGAATTCATTTATGAAATGCTCCCGTGAAAAAAAATATCCCATCACATTGAAATATTATTATAATAATTCGATTTAGGAAGATCATTATGATTTGCAACCAGCAAACTGTCGTTTCTCTCCTTTCATTTCCATTTTTAATCCTCTTCAAACATCTTACCATCGGGGAATTAAGGATGCAAATAAAAAAATTGAAAATTACGTAGTTATCATTTATCTCAAATATTTCAGCCCATAATTTTTCACATAATATCTATTAATCGAACTTTAAACAAGAAAAACGGAGAAATTTTGGAATTAGGGAAACGAAATAAATAATCCCATGCTGCTATCATCCATCAGGGAACAGGTGCTCTGGTGGAACTTCCAAAAATCCTATTTTTATGATCTTCGCAGACTCATATGCAATGGGGTGATCGGGGAATTGTATATAAATAGTAATCTTTTTATATTATGATACATCTTTAATTTTTATTTACACCCTCATAATCTTCGGTCATTTATATCCTAAATAGTTACTTAGCAATCGTAATAAAAATTACGTAAATTAATTAATTATTACCTAATTTCAAAACTATCCACCACGAGTTTGTTTTCAAGTCTTGAATTGGTCTTTTAATTATTTATACATTTCGAATTACGTTATTTATTATCTATTGACCACAGAATTGTTTCTTGAGGGGTCTCATAATTTATTATTCATTTCGTATCAGTTTAAAGATCGAGTATAATCAATAATCAACCTCGTGCCTCTGTCAGTGGAGACTAAATGGAAAAAGGTATATACTTCGCTTCCCTTAGGGCTCTCCGAAGTTATTACCCACTCTTCTCGTTCACATCGACTCATCAAAAAAAGGTACGCTCGCAAATTCGGCATACGAATCCATCGTTTGCTTATCAAAACCTTGCCTCGAGTGTCACCTGACTCTTCCCATTCGCAGACTCCTTTGATCATCGCCTCCTTTTATATCCCCTCACTCCGCCTATCTCCCCTCCTTCATCGTGGATCGAGATTCAGTCCATGAGGAACCCTTGAGCGCGCCGCCTCTTTTCGAACACTCCGTAACATTTTTCTCCGGAGTCTGCCGTTCGTTTGCTTGCCGCCCGTGCCGACGCCAGCGCCCCTACGGCGCGACAGTCAAAGGTGGATTCGGACCGTGGCTTGGTTGATGACGCCAGGTGCGTATCCCTCGTCCTGTCGGATTTATTTTGTGTTTTCTTCTCCCGGCTCCCGACTCGGAGACTTGGAGGAGTCACCTTTACTCGTGCAAATGCTATCTTCAGCTGTTCTTCCTTCGATTCCTTTCTGAGAAAGCTCTTGTTTTTCGCCCGTTGACGTGTTGCATTGGCGTAAACTTTGAACTGAATCATCGGTTTATATCCAGCCGTCTGTGTGTAAGGGAAACTGGAGGTTTTTATTTTGCGGGAAAGGTTAAAATAACTGTATGCTATGATTTCTTGCGGCTTGATTATTATATAAGAAGGTAATTCATAATTTTTAATTGAAACATGACTGGGACTCGAACCCAGATCCCTCAATTTACGACAGGTATGCTAACTTTTATAAAATAATGCCGGATAAATATCGGAGTGAAATTGAAGCGGCATGGTGTTGAAGCGGTTACCTGTATGTGTAACTATAGAAAAATAGGTGTCCTGGGTTCGAGTCTAAATCATTTTTTTCTATTTTTCAATTTGATTCAAACTGTATTTTATTCTACCTCGTTCAGGTTTGCGTCGGTCCGTCATCCGAACTTCCTGTTCACTTGGTTGAGAATTTCTCCACCTTTATTTGATCTTCGCATTTTTCCCGCACTTAGAGATAAATATTTTGGTCGCTATGGTTTCACATTTTCACTTCCTGCTTCAGTGATGAAAGGATAGGTAAACGAGCTCATTCATTTCACAGCATACAATTCAGTTCGAATATTTTGGTAAACATCATAAGAGATAATGTGTTACGTGACGTATATTTCGCACAATGGACCGTCCTCCTCAGAATCTCTACTTATTGCAAGCTTGTTCTTGGATCGCCTAGTATTAAAGATAAATGCAATAGAAAAGAAGTAGACGAATAATAGAAATTAGATTTAAGAATTCATACTTGCGTCATATTTACAATGCAGAGGAGGCATTTAATTAAAAATTTATGCAACGAAAGATTAAAAATTGTAAGCGAACAAAGCGTAATTTCATACATAAACAATTGATAAACGTGGTATCGAATTCACAACCGATCAACGTAATTATGCGTAGATATTAATTTTAGTCAAGTGTTAGTATAAATGCAACTTTTGATAGTGAAATCGAAATTGCGAATCGTTAGAAACTTTCGCATCTGAAGATAGCCATAAATATATTGTTGCCCAAGATTCAAGTCGTTCATCCATTAGAAGAGACTGAGAGATCAAGTTGTATCATCAATTAAAAACTATTTAATCTTTTCAAATCTATCTTTATTTCCAAATTATTTCCTTAAATGACCAAAAAAATTAACACTTCTAAGCTGAAATTAAATGAAAGAAGGCCGAGTATAATGAATTACGTGTAACAATCTATCTCCTTAAAAAACTATTGTTTACTCCATCTAATAACTCAGGGGGGATTCAGTTTGTCCCTCTGGTCACGTAGCAACGCCTCAGCGTTTTCACGTGAAACTCGGAATATCTTGGCTACTACGCTGATTCAGAACGAGCAACAAGACGACAACATCCCGAGACGTTTTCCCTCGTCTCGATATAAAACTCGATAAAATTCTCGATCTCTTTCCCTCGCCATCGCAACAGTCGATTCACTACCGTTTCTTTGCGCGGCAACACCTCCCAGACGACAACAATCTATAACGCCACTTCCGTCTCGTCTCGCGTTACTAATATGTTTTGGTATAAGGGCCCCTCTTACCGCAGGGCCCCCAGAGAGGGCTTCCTTCCGATTTTTTTCGGCAATGATAGCACGCTTTTTCTCGTCTCGGTTTTTTATTTTGGGGAAAGTCTATTTCTTCCCGCTACTTTGTGCCAAGCGTCATTTAAGGAACACGGCAGCGGCCTTTCCGTCAATGCCAGCGAGTCTTGGAAAATGTCCCTCCTCGGAGTGGAAATAGACACTTTCCCCCAAGGGATGCGTTCGAGAAGGGGGGTCTCACAACAACCTCTTCCACTCGTTTTTATTTCTCTCTCTTTAGGTCCTCTTTGAATTCCTCCACCATCGCCATTGTCCGTTTCGCTGTATCCATCCGCTATCCCCTCCCCACTTCACCTTTTGGGTTTAACTAAAGGATTCGATATCGGGGATTGAGGGAAGGTGGAAATATTTTTACGCGATGAGTTCGCGCGGCTGGATTACAAAGGTTGAGCGGAAGTGGGAAATGGCGAGGTGACTGGGACTCGAACCCAGGGCCCCCTACGTGACGGTGGTGTAGCGCTTGGAATACCTGTTCAAGTGGGAACCTATATAAGTTCGAGGCCCATTCATGACCTTATTATGCATTTCTGTTCAATTCTTTTGATTCGATATCATTGTGATCAATTTATAGGCCTGCTATTTTCGTCTTATAGACTTATTTTCCTTCCATTCAAATAACTCGGTTTGCGCAATCATAATTGAAAATTTAGTTTCGTCAGAACGCACAATTTAAGTAGAAACTCATATTCTTTGCTCTTCCTCACAAGCATACAGTATTCTTGCTTTTTGAGCATTATTAATTTCATGAAGATAATTGCGTACGAAGAATGATTTATGTTTGCTGACGGAACACCTAAATTAGGATGAAGTAGTTCGAAAAGAAATGTTGTAATCAATAATAATTATAATAGTAAGGTATCATAAGTCCATTATTAAATTCATTTAAGAATAAAAGACCTTTAAAAAGAATAGAAGTTAATCTCAGGAATCGATTTGGTTTATTCTCATCCGATTATTTGGTCTAATAATGTTTATCTCCTTACCACGGCGGAGAATATTTGTAATACGCCTAATATATCAGTCTAAAATCCTGAAATCAATACTCTACAATAGCATAATGGCTAAGAGTATTTAACCAATGATAAGAGACAGGGAAAGATGAAATAAATAAACCAATAGAGCAAATCTTGTAATTATTCGGAGATATTTTCCTATGATATAAACAATACTTTGCCTTTCTCATCTCTCATTTCCTCCTAAATTCAACCTCATTTGCGTTTAGTTTCTTATCCCACTTTGATGTTTCTATCTCTTTGCTCAAATATTTTCTTCACTGCTACCTCAACCAATATTCCATAATTCTTTCTTTTAATCACTTTTTTAGTTATGCAGAAATTAACATAATCAGAACCTTCTTCCAATTTACCACGGTATAGTATTTTAGATATATAGTTTATTATATTCATGCAATTGTCTTTCTTTTTTCTTAAATTTTCTTATCTATCGCCTCTAAGACCAAAGTTTTCTTGTCGATGTCTTTTCTGTCTTGTCGATCTTTCTCTCATCTATTTTAAATTATTCATTCAAGTAAAATTTTCAAGAATCCTTACTATTAGTCTCTGAATAGAGCACTAAAAGAAATTCGATGCGTTTGATCTTCAAAATGTACTATTCATCCATATACATCCATATACATTCATGTACATAAATTTACTGTAAAATTCTATCAAGCTATATGATACATCACAGATGATGAAATACCTGAATAAATCTTTTTTATTATTATGGAATGTTACATTGAAGCAATTTATATTTTATCATAACATTGTAAACAGAATTCAATGTAGTTGTGGTTGTAAAAAAACAGAATGTCAAGTTGTAATGGGATGATTATAATCGTGAATATAAAGTATATATGCATTTATTTTTTAATTTGATTATTATTATGACTGTATATCGTTATCATTCTTAATATCGTGTTAACAATAGCCAAAATTAAATTTTAAATTTATTTCAATCCAAAACGGAAAATATATACCAAATAAACATATCAGTTGAATATTTTCTCTCCTTTGATCACAAATTTGAACATTTTATTTTCTGTATTTTTGTAAACTAATTATTTGATTTTTATATTAACGCAAATTAATCATTGACGGATACTTAAAAAAAATCGAAATTTTCATATAGATGTTATTGTAGATCCATCAATTACGTACAAATATCTGATTAATTAATTAAATGTTCTCCAATTAAGAGACATTTATTCAAGAAATTTTTATTTTAATATTATACATCTAATATTTTATTGTTTTAAACTGATTAGGTTTCCAATTTTATATTATTCTCTCTCGAATCAATCCACCGTTGTCATTTAACCTCGATAGAATAGGTAGAATTATTTACTTGCCCTCTCAATCAACTTTTTCGATTTTCTATTGTTAATTTCTTAATTTTTCGTATTTGCTTTGAATAAATATTTGTATCTAATTTAAATTAGCAAATCCATAGTTAGCTCATTCGTTGTATCGAGTCGTTTTTATACTGAATAAATAAAAAGCGATTTACGCTGCGCACTGTGAAAATGCACGGCATCGGAACAATCATCGTAACATACTTCCGTATTTGTTATGTATTATATTGAGTGTTCGTTTATCATCAGCACTAAATTTGCAACTTAATATAAATAATGTTTATAATCAATGTTTCGCATAAAATGGCAACCTCAGTAGTGTCTTTTAATCGCTCTCGCCTTTTGAAATCTTCACCGTACTCAAGGCTATTGCCGAATACAGTCTGATATGGCTAGCTTTCTTCATAGGTTGCAACATTATTGATGAGGGAAGATACAAAGTACTTAAGCCGCAGTGGTTATATCGACATACACTTTCATTTGGAAGAGTGAAAATCTGATGTTAATTTTCTATCTTCAGGATTCGAACCAGGGTTATCAGTTATCTTTACAGATATGTAGGTCCATCATACCGGTTTAGCCACGCGGCCTAAGCCTTATAAGGGAGCGTTTGGGGTTAAGTATCTTTCAAGTTCCCTTATCGTTGATGTATATTTTTTCCTTGGTCCAGAATTGAATTGAATTAACATACAATTAATATATTTGTAAAATTCCGTTTTTGATCGTGTATATAGGTTTATGTTATTTAAGAACTATATATTAATATTACCAAATTAAAGGTGGAGGATTTTTCGGAAAAAAATTTTTAGCCGAAGACAGGAAGTAATTCATTCAATTGACCTAACACATACTTCTTAAAATATTCCAAATATCGAACAATAATCTACAAATTTATCGCTAATTGACGAAGCTCCTCAAAAACTGGTAGTTAATGCGATCAATATTGTATCATAAATTCTTTTTTTTTATTATTGCGTGATATTTGATGTGCTTTGGTGTGATACCTTTCATTTTTCCGCTCATTATTATAACGTTGATAATTGAGTTAATTAAGTTACTTACGTAAATCACAACCTGAGATGATTAGAATTCTCTTTTCTAAAATGAAATTTATTAATTATGGTAAGCTTAAAGAAATTGCAACGCAGAAGTAATTCAGGTTAAAACGAAGGGATTAACTAAATTCAATATTAGTTTGTTATCGTTGATCTACTATTAAAATTAAAATTATAAAGATATGGAGGTGAAAGACATCTTCTTCCAGAATACCTCAATGACAAAATACTAAAATTACGTAAATTCATCCTCATAATTTTATGATAATATTTCTGCAAAAAAATCACAAAATAATGTCTGATTAAAACGGTAAATCAATCATCATTGTAATGACTTCCTATGGTCCTTACTTCCCCTAATCTTGCGTGAATACACACCTACGGAGACGGGCGTGATGCTGGGGAAATTCATTATACACAACAGATGTGTGCTTTTCCCGTATAAAGATTCACATCTCTATTACATCCGTACATTATCAAAAAGATCAAATGGATCAAATAGACGATCGACCCAAAGTTTTCCATGTCTCACTACGTCTAAGGAGCAACTAATAGCTGTTCCTTGAGAGCATTATTGGCCTTTATAAATACAAACAAATAGAAGGATGTACTAACGACATACTGAAAATAAAACCTGAAGTAGATACCTGACCTTAACGTGGCTTTAATTTATGTATACTGTTCGCTTTGAAGCTTATTTTTATCCTCCTTTGTAAAATGCAACAAGGTAAGGGTTAATTAACTGTTTCTGGCAATATCTTGTGGAATTTAATCAAAATTATAAGTTCGAAAGCACAATGTGTTTCCGTACACAGAATTCAGTTCAGTATCTTGTAAATTATACGTTAAAAATTTTATGTGAAAGCAAATATGTTGAACTTTCATTCAAGCAACAAGTTATGGACTTAAAACTTTATTTTAATCACAATTAAAAGCTCTCCGAATGAATTGAGAATGATTATTCGTAATTTGTATTTACGTAATGAATAAGTGAGGGCTAAAATTATACTTTAATCAAAATTAAAAGCTCTAGAAATTAATAAAGAATAATTATTCGTAATTTTATAATTATGTAATGAATGTCTGCAATTAAATGACCTCGTACATAGGTTTCATAAGGATCGTAGCATCATTTGAGTCGAACGATAAGTGTTGTGAGGGGTACATGGTCGCAGGCAATTTCTATTTTCACCGCATGGTCCTCAATCTGCTCATTTTAAAAGACAAATACAGCCGATCTCCTTGTTTATTCCACGGGAGAGTTATTTCGGTTCCATTTTAAAGATTGTAGAACGCCATCCTAACTCCCCTCCCTGCCTCCTACATATCCCAATGACGTCTATGGACCACGTGATACATCTAGGCCCTCTCCTCTGCGATTTGGTCACTCCCGTAAGTCACAACAGCGCGTCTGGACCAATTCCTACTCTCCTGCGTTGATCTATTATCAATTCGCTCGCCGTAAGATATCATTTTGCTCAAAAGAAGAAGAAGCTGTACTTTACGTGAAGTAAACCCCATGTCATGTGGTTAAGAAAGCGAATGTTTGGGATCGTTTATTTGTCAAAAGGAATCCTTTTGTTTTCATCACCTGGATTTAAGATTGAATAGTTCTTGATTGAATATCCATTCATGGAAACCCATTGAGAGTTAGAAACTATATTCACCTTACAGACTTCTTTCTATTACTTGATCCACAGTCGTCTACTGATCAATCGCTCTACGTAAATATACAAAACACATTTTTCTCTCATCGATAATATCTTGAAATGATAACTCACATGATGAGTTTGTATGACTTGCTCACAAAGGTTATAAATAAGTAATAAATATCGGCATGACAGGGATTCGAACTCAGGTCTCACACTATTCCCTAGCATTTCCTGGTCCAAAAGCGAAGTATCTGGGTTCGAATCTCAAACATCGGAATATTTCAATTCTTTTTACCTTTGTGAGCATGAGGAATCTAAGTAACAATCTATTTAATCCGATACTTGATTGGATGGACAGCTCAAGCACCGGCCAGTGTCTCCGTGAATAGACTGAGGTGGCAATAATTTTGAATCGGCAGTTTCATTCTACAAAAGTGCACTCGAGGATGGCACACCATATAGCCAATACTGTAGCCCACTTTCCCTTAAAATTGCTCTTGCATTATTCAGAGCCAAGATGAAAGAGCTTCCGTAACTTCTTCAAAGAGATAGCGTAAAAAATTTTAATTTGCTCTATAACAGAAATTGATCCGCATGTTGTTACGGGAAGTTTAATTCATGAGTCTTTATTACTGCGATTGGCGATACTTTTGAAAATCCGTTAAAAGCGTAGCGGCATTGTATTTGGCAGAAATTCATGAGTGTTACAGAAATCAACAAAGCGGAACCAGGTCAGCTTAGAGATATCCTTTCAAACGAATGTTTGGGTGTATAAAATATGAAAACAATGTTTGCTTGCCATGATTATTCCTTAATTTAATTGCATTAGTAATTTTTTCCCTTAGTTTAATTGCAATAGTAATTTTTGTCTAATTAGATTTAATCTAGTAATTCACCTATATTATTACCATCAGAATATTTAAACATACTCTGGAAATACCTAGAGGAAGGCAGTTTTTTATCTATCGGGAATGCAAAATTACGTATGATAAAAAGGATAATAGGTAATCCGTAAGTGGATTATCAAGGTAGGGGGATAAGAATGTCTCAGGGTGAAATGCTACGCGTCTTGGAATAAACCCAGCAATCAGCGGAAGTGAAAAAATACCTACAGCTCCGGGAATCGAACCCAAATCTCTCATTTCGTTCAGTTGCCGTAAAGGATTAATTTAAATTGCGATGAGCGTAATAGTTTGTTCTAGAGCCTTTGTTCCCAGAGGAATTCTAATATTGATCAATCTCGCAAATTTTTGCAAATAGTCGTACTTAAAAGTTCTTTCTATATTTCAAAGTTGTTCCTTGCTTCTAAGTTATTCACTTGTGTTGAACTCTCCATGATTTCCGAAGAAAAATTAGTAAAGAAGTTTACTCGTACCTCTACGTTACTCTCTACCAATTTTTTCACTACTAAAACCTTGTGTTTGAGCTACAGATGAAGGTAATTACTCGTTAAATGTTTCTTTATACAGTAGGTTTGTAATAGATATTACTCCTAAATTGAGAGTCATTTACTTATGAAAAATAATTTCATAGCAGATTTAATTCCTTCATTTCTATCACTTCAAAAAACGCTTAAATGAAAGACCTACTACCTTTTTTATTTCGACTAATCGTTACGGTTGGATTTATAAGTTGCGAAAAGTAAATTATGCGGATTTTCGGCTACAGTGCATTAATGGATTCAGTCGGAAAGAGAGCCCTTTCGCGATAGTATCTTTTATCTTATTTCCAGCGCATACGCTCGGAAATTCAATTTCATCCGGTTTCGCGGAAACTCAAGATAGGTTTCAAGCTGTATCACGTTCCCTTACAAGAAACGGACGTATTTTTAGTTTCATCTCCAAGGATGTTTTCCCTAGATACTAAATGATGAATTGGACAGTGGTGTTACCATCTGAATTTGAGTAAACAGATTATTAAGGGTTGCCTTGTTAATCAAAATTATTTTGAGTGGTTGATTCTGAGAGGACTTAAATTTTTTCGAGTGACTTCTTCATTGTAAAGATAACAATCCACTTTGCATAATGTTCAGGTGTTTGATTTTATTCGTTGGCAATTAAGGTTTGAAAATAATTTTTTAATATACGTAACCTATAGGTGTAAGAGTATCACACTTTTTACAGCAAAATCGGATACAACGATTCTATAATGATTATGTCTCTTATTGAACACTTTGATTCACCAATAATTCAGATATTTAGTTCGCAAAACACATTGAGGAAAAGAATCCTATAGGATAATTACTATCCACCAATTAACTAATTATTGAGAAAATAATGAAACCATAACAGAAACACTCAGTAACGTAGTTCCGGTGCTCTGAACGTAGCTCTCATCGACAGTAATTTATACCAATGACCTAAATTTGCGATTAGAGGTGCACTTTATAAGTAATAAGTTTAATTACATAAGTCAGGTTAGATGAAAAATTATGTACAATTTGCTTAAGAAAGCCGATTGTTTCACAAAAGTAATATATGCTTAATAGAATGGCTTTCCCGATTCGCAAGTTGGGTTTGATAAAATCTTTGCCGAAAACCGGAAGATGAACTTTCAAAATGTTACGGAGACTATAAGGTTTCTTAATCTCATTTTAGCTTAATATCTTCAAAGTACGTGATTATAAAGTAATTTATTCCCTAATTATGAGAGTAATCCGTTTTTGAATTTGAGCGCTATTTTTTGTCTTCCTCGCTGGTCCAGCTCAAGTAGTTCTTGTGTTTGGCACCAGAATGCTCACGAACCACAACTTTCTTCGCGTATCGTAATCGAGTTTCACTGGAAACTTCGCTGTTGAAGACCATGCGGTTTGAAGTATTTTAAAGATTATTACTTGATAAGTGAAATACAATCTTACGGAATTGGTTCCCTCTTCGAGAAATGCATCCTTATAATTTAACATTATAAATTTTAACTGAATGAACGAAGAAACAATTCAGATCGTATGGACCGTATGGTCTTTATGTACTTATTAATGATCCCTTGAGCGAAATTGAGCTTGATCAGTATATTGTATGAAAAATCATCTAGCAGTAACAGTTTTTTATGACAAACAAGGGTTAATGACCTTGTTTGTAGAAATAAGATTAATTTCATTGAACTGTGGATCCCATAACGTGTGAAGCAATGTTAACAATTGTCTTATGGATTAAATTTTAGTTAAAACCATTTACTTTTAAAATTTTTAACCCTTTAAGAATTTTAATTCTTTGGCCACTTAGTATGATCAGCATTAAATAAAAAATAACATTCAGAGTAAAGTAAATCCAAAGTTCTCAGCTGTTTATTCGACGAAGATATCTAAGGACTTTTCCAGAAGTTCAAAGAATCATTCGGTGCTTGCGAACGTTACATAATAAAGCCTTCGTCAGCATTCGCTCGTTCTAAAAGCAAAAAGCAGATAAGACAAAACTATTTCCAGAGTTTAGTGATAGGAGCTCCGCGCTGAATAATAATCCTCAAAAGAAATATCGACGTAGTATTTTTTCAACTCGATATTTTTCACGGTCATGGACGCCATGATAGCTGGAAGAGTGATGAAAATGAAATTTTTTCACACAAAATTTGATGAACCTGAACACTTATTTATTTTATTTACGAAAGAATAAAGGTAAATGACTTTCACAGTTGTACGCTGAATTTATTCAAGAGTAGCCATGCGTGGTTCCTTAGTTCTCACAATCAGACAAAATAACCGTATTTTTTTCAACTTTGATTCTTGTCCCCTGTGTATTGAACCTTCGGTAATTTTATTATTCAACCTCTTTCTTATAAAAAAGAGGAGGAAGATTTCTTGATCCTATGAATATGCTACCTTCAGTATTTGCAGCTTTCATGTGTTTTATCTATTAGTAGCATATTGTAAACATAATAATAATAATGAGAAAATTTAGATAAATATTACTTCATTAAAAATACTACACTATGCTCCGTAGCGAAGATTTTAATAATGTTTCTCCCAAAACTTAGTAGGAGTAAGACAATAAAGTTTGATGTCCAAGTCAAAAATTGTGTGATTGATAAACATTAATATTTTATTAAAATGCCGGAAAAATAAGGAAACCGTCATAAAAAACTCGTATTACGAGGAAAGAGATGTAGATCATAAGTTGGTTGGTTGGGTTGGAATAATGTTTTGACATATTAAACTTCTACTTGAATATGGTTGCAGAGCAGAGTCTCATGAACCAAAATAATGCGTTTCCTGCCGGTTTTAAAATCAAGTTAAAAAACTGATCATATATTTAATAGGTGATAAGGTACATGTCAATGTGTGACAGTAAAATTTAATCATCGTAAGGACCTTCCCAACTTATAAAAATTGAATGGCTAATTTTTATATTCCAAATGTAAGGATCTTTCTTATTTTCTGTTTCATTGGCCCTTCAAAGATGATTTAACTTTTTGATCGACTATTAAACAAATTTTCAATGAATCACGAATGATATTTTTAAATTATTTTAAAAGTTATGAAAATAAATATTAACTATTTCTTGAAGAATTTCAAAGGTACGTATTACTATCTGTTTCTTCTTCTTTTACAGAACGGCTCTCATATGGAGGACAGGTGATACGATACTAAACAGAGAGATGAAGGCCACGTTGTGCAGCAGAAAATGCCCTCCGAGGCGCCTTGCCTTTCTGCTACTCTTCCCAATGCTGCTGTTGTTCACCGCCTTCATCTCCTCCTTCCAAACACTCAAATCTGTGCCTTCAAACCCACACGCAAACCCTGTCGAAACTGTGGAGAAGAAGTCAGACCCCCTACCGGCGGAGCTCAAAGTGGTACACTTGGATCTTAAGGTATCATTTACTCTCTTAATATTTATTTTTTTCCGAAAAAAATGACAAACGAAATGCTGTTTCGAATTCAGCAATTCAGGCATACATTAAAAGTACTACATACCCTATCAGATAACCTTTTTTAAACAGGGGGTCAAATGTATAAATGGGTATCTAGACTAAATTATTATATTGCTACCGGACGATTATTCCAACTGCAACATATTTTTTGATAATAATAATAAATCGACTTGGGTTTTAATGAGGTAGTAAAATGAATGGAATCGAACAGAATTTTGGTGAAATTTTTCTAGAAATGGCTATAGAAATTTAAATATATTATATAATTAACACTATGGTAATTGTCTTTCCCTTCAGATACTAAAAACTATGTGCGGAAAAAGGAAGCTTATTTGATTTGTAATAATGGCATTTCTTTCAGGCCGAGAACTTATCACATTTCCCTCGTATACATACTGCCCATCTCGCAAGCAATTTAATTTATTAATAGGAAATCGAAATGTATTTCCAATATAAAACCAGAGAATTGGAATCTCCTTTTCCTCTAGTATAATTAGCTTTCGCAAAATTAGGGCTTAGGCAAGTGTAAACTGAAAGAAATAAACTAATGCTCAAACACGTGAAAGGTTTTATCAATGAGAGTAGAAAACAGATTCGTGGGGTATCTTGTTTGGATCTCTTAGGATCCGTTATAGAGGGCGAATCCGATCGTATTTTTCCGTTCTCGTTCGCAACAATGAATCCATTGGCGAATGACAGTCACGCAATGATTTTCCGAAACGGAGAGAAAGTAATGTAACGGAAATGACGTGAAAAAACAAACATCGAATCGAATGGACGTCGACCGGCCTATAATGCTTGTTCCCACGACAAAATAACATAAATCTCCTGAATGCGATGAGCGGAACGGAAGTGCAAGCAAATTAGAAACTCATTGTGTAGAATTCATCGAATGTCGGGCACTCCTCCATTCATTATTGTATACAACCACAGAATCACTCTGAAAGCCGCGCGTGGTAAAGGGTGCGGAACACCACTACTCTTCTTGTTTTTATCAAGTATTTCGATCTATTACCTGCGGAAAGCAACCTAAGGAAACACATTAACTTTTAATAAATTTCCATACTTTTAATATCTGTTAAGTTTTCTAAGATATTATTTCTGTAAACATTACTATATCTTCCATCTCTTTAAGATTCCCATGCGGTGTAGCTTCTCTTAATTTCGAATGCAAAGAGATTCAGCAGGATCCAATTCGCTATTCACTCACTCGAACTATAGACTGATTAGGCCTAAGGTAATATTGCTTCGTGACCATTGTTGTAAACCTGAAATTGCAGTGGGCCAATTACAGTGCCCTGCGGAACGCCCAGAGTGACTTAACCATCATAAATCACTTCATCCATTACTACTCGTTGTCTGTGAGAAAGGCTTTAATTCGAGTTACTCAGATTACTGCCATGAAATATGAAACCGTGTACGATACGAACTTATATGATTAGTAAAAGTTTAGCTACAGTAAGTATGTTTAATATATTAATTTAAGTACAAATACAATTTCAATTTTTATAAATTTCTTGCATTTGTATTTCATAATTTTTATAAACTTGGGTTTATAATTAAAATATATTCTTACATAAATATTTTCAAAATAAATATTATAAAGATATTTTTAAACACTTATCATTAAGTAGGTGAAAAATTTGAAAGAAATAAAAGTATTATTTCTATCGTAATACTATATTGATTGGGACAAGTAAGTACACCAAAGTAAATGCATCTAACCATTTTTTTCTCAAATTTCAGGGTGCACCGCCCAAGTTGAGTTACCTTCGCACTTTGTTCCCGTTAATTGCTGCAGCTGGAGCTAACGCACTTCTCATAGAATATGAGGACGCATTCCCGTACCATGGAATACTCGCTAATGCCTCTTCTGAAGATGCGTATACGGAGGATGAGGTGAGAGATAGAATTAAAGTTCAAATTGCATATAAAATTATTCTTATGTAGTGCAAAAAATGTGAAGTGTCACAGTGGTAATATCTGAAAAAGATAGTAACATAGAGTCGTTAGTTACATTACGTTTAGGTCCATCAAAGTAAGAGAAATGTATATAATATAATATATATATATAACTAAAATAATATTTCCTAAAAGGAAACTTAAGGAAGTGAACAGACAAACTTTTAACGCCTAGAGGAAAATATTATTCGTCTTAATTTATTAACAGTTTGAATTTTGTTATCATATTTTTATAAAATCAATTATTATGTGAAAGAAAAAACATAAATAAATAATAAAGCTCAATAGTTCAAAAATTATAGTTACTTTTAAAAACTTTATTAGGAATAGAAAGTTACTTTTTGGTTTAAGATTTATGATTTTTCACCTCAATAATTTACTTTTGCTTTACAAAAGTGATAATTACCTAATTAGAAACTCACCTAATAACATACTCAATGCTATTAATAATTTTTATAATTCTTTCGAAAGAAAATGAAATTAATTGATGATTTTCTAGTATGCTCCAGGTGGTACAATTTTTATGAAGAAAATTTAAGTGGCTGATAAAATATTAAAGGTTGTTTTACTTTATGACACATTAGGTCCTCATTTGCATTTCTTAGCTATATTTTTATGAAGCAATAGGCATCACGTTTCACTTACATTTTCATAGAAATATTATAATGATTTTCAAATCATTTACGAAGTTTAACATTATAAATTCTTCTCCACAGATACGAGAAATTCTCTTATTAGCCTCCAAAGCAGGGCTCGAAGTTATTCCTCTGGTGCAGACATTTGGTCATCTGGAATTCGCCCTCAAACTTCCAGAATTTAAGAAACTTAGAGAACTGGACGCCTTCCCGCAAGAGATATGCCCTTCGAATCCCGATGCCTTCTCTTTAGTTCAGGAAATAATTAGACAGGTAATGTTATTATTAATTAAAATGTATTTCGGCTCCATAATCTTATATACTAATGATGTTTTATGCATATAAGAGGAGTAAAAATTAAGGGAATAATTTTTACTGAAACCTTTTCTTCTTAAAAGATAAGGATATCAGCTGGATATATATTAATAATTATGAATTTTTCTCAACAATTTTATATTTTATCATTATACATTCATACTTTAACTTCGTGAATTAAGCGTAATATTTTCTAAATGTGTGTTAAAAGCGCTTTGCGCAAATTTGACTATAGTAATCTGACGATTACTTTGAGCATGTCAAACATAAAATATATGCAATAAAGTATCGTATCAATAGCCCTCATCTTTCTCATAATTAAATTCTCCAGACAAAATTTCGAATTTTACTATGTAACAATACTAAACAAACTAACTTCATGACAGGGTATATTTCACATAATTTCCCGTTCTACATTTTAGTATGAATAAAACAGATAGTTTAGAGTTTGAAAGAATGTGGAACGTAATATTCCATGATAATGTTTTTTAACACTTTCTCTATAAATGTAAATTATTTTTTTTATCAGAATTGGTTTACTCTAGATGAAACTGTCCCTTACCTTTTTGAAGAAATATTGCTTCCTTTCTATACTTCGTATTTCAATTACTTACGGTATAATAAAATTGATGCAATGAAAATATAAATACAAAGAGCTCACCTCTTAGATTTACTTATTTAAGTATTGATATGTCACCATTAGCATTAAAATTGGAGATATTATAGCCTTGATGACTTTTTCCAGGTATTGGCATTGCATTCCTCCATCAGATGGCTTCACATCGGATGCGACGAGGTGTTCCACATTGCAGAGTGCTCCAAATGTGAGAAAATGATACATGACACACTCCGAAGCGGAGAGGTAGCTACTGGCTGGGCGGCGTGGGCCGCGATGGACGAAAAGCTCTACGTGTTCGTAGAGCACGTAAAGAAAGTGGCCAAATTCGTGAAGGAAGAGACCTCGTACAGAGTGTCTCCCATAATATGGGACGACATGCTCCGGAGAGCCGCACCAGGCGCTCTTAGGTCTTCTGGACTGGGTGACGACCTCGTCGAACTCATGGTGTGGTCCTACGCCGAGGATGCCTCTTCCTTAGTCCCTCCCCGACTCTGGAGGGCATACTCCCCCTTCCGACATCTTTGGGCTGCTGGTGCCTTCAAAGGAGCCTTCAGAGAGGATGCCAACCTTCCAGACTTGGGTCGTAGAGTTAGTTCTACCCTCGCTTGGACTGCTCTTCTGAGGCGACTGGGCAAATCCCGCCTCTTAAGCGAGCAGAACAACCTCAGAGGCTTCGTCCTCACCGGTTGGTCACGCTACGACCATTTCGCTGTTCTGTGCGAGTTACTACCACCGTCCGTTCCATCATTGATCCTCAACCTTTTGCTTCTCCGGACACCACCACCTGGTTCTTCCCCTACCCTTGAGCAAACCACGTTGGATTCGTGGCTGAGGTTCCTGTCATGTCCGGACGGTATGGGGAGTATAACTCCCAAGGCTCTGTACGCAGACGAGAACTACTGGCCCGCGGCCATCGAAGGATGTTCGTTCCCAGGAGCTAATGCGCTGGAGGCGACCCGCAGGTGGCCGACGCTAGTGGCAGAAGCTGCCATAGCAGAGGACACTGCAGAAAGAGTGGGCTGGCTGACGGAATGGCACTACAGAAGGGGCTATTCGAGTCCGTGGAGAGTGAGCAAGGCTCTGCAAAGGGAGACGGCAATGGAGAGGGAGTTGAAAAGGTACAGGGAAGAGACTGGAAGAATACTCTCTCAGTACATCAGCAGCTCGGCAGCAGAAGAATGGTTGCAACAGAAGGTCGATCCAGTCATTGAAAGAGTTGAGAAAGTTGTGGCTTGGGGTAGAGAGTTGATGAAAAACGATACTTGGAAAAGAAGGACGCGGTATGTGCCAAAGACTGGTGTGAATACGAACGGCAAACGTTCTTGAGAGTGATCTATGACAATAATGAACATCCTCGAGTGGTTTGGCGAGGATTTTCGTCATTCCCATATGGGAAACGTATGACATATCTATATCAAAGTACGACGTTAGGGAGCGTGCAAAAGTAATCTCGTGACACGAGATGTAGCTTTCGGAGGATTTTGTTTCCTTCAGATTATCATTCCGAATTATATTCCGATTTTAAAATCGTTTCATGAATTTGAAAATCTCATTGGGTAACTTGAAAATGTTAAGCGGAGACTGGATTCTTGTTTTCCTGTACTTTTTCTTAAATCCAAAACGTTTACATTTTTATTCCTTCAAACTTTCCTCTATAAGTTTTAATTTGAAGCGTTGCATTTCTATATATTTTTGTTTACTACAGCTCGGTTCGAACGAAACTAAGAATCCTATTATAATTCGATAAAGGAGTACTACAAGTAATTGTTGAATTGCGCTATCAAATTCATATAAACATCACTTCTATTTAATACAAATTTATTACAAGAATTGAATTTAGAGTTGAAAAAAGAGAAAAAAAGAAAGAATCGAAGAAAGAATATACCCTAGAAGTTATTTTTTATAGAAATAATAAATTGATGACTTTTTTTAGAAAATACAATTCTAAAACTTAAACATTTTAGAGCAAAATTTACCTGTAATGATATTACCAGTTTTCTTCGAAGTGGGTATATTAAAAGTGAACAGTTAATGTATCCGTCCTGCAAGAGTGAATATTTACCTTTATTTATAAGTTGTATATTTATAGATGACCCCTATTATTTTTAATACTCAATAATTCTCTTAACGATAATTAAATTTTTAATGGTGTATCTTCATTAGATGACACGTAACAGGAAAAATACTTTGCACGGTTATAATTATGAATCATAACATATCTGTGTTGTAAATAGAACCATTCTATCATTTAACACCTGCACTTGTTTTGTTTAATTCGTTGTCGTTGTTTGTTTCCAGAGATTCATTTTGAATGTAATTGCACTCGTTTTACAAATAAAATTTGGTTTTAAATTATATACTTTAAAATAATTTCATCCTTTTATCGATTAAACTCATAAGGCTTTTGGCTAATATTTTCATCAATAATCGTCGAAGTTTAATAACTCCATTGGGTTCTTTTTTTTAGAATCTTTTGTATCGGCATATTTATATATTATCTTTTGTTTCGATTCCTAAAGCTAGATTTAGTATACTTTCAAAATATAGGTTTTATATTATGTTCCCAAAGAGTTATTTAGGAATTTCACGATTTACGGAGAGCGGCTGTGAAAGATATAGTATAAGTACTTCATAACCAGGAGGGACAAAATATTTTATTAGTTCTTATTGATAATTTGATCAATTCCCTGTGCATCAGTTTACGGTTATATCTAAAATCCAATGTTTTTCTTCGCTATCAACAGTTTTGTCAGTGTACTCTTCACAGAGAATTTATCATATTTAGATACGAATATCATGATTTATTGCAATACATCAATAGACATTATTCGAATTTATACAAATAACTTTTGTTTATATTTTATTTATGTTTATATGTTTATATGTTTATTATTTATGCAATGATACAATTTTTTATGGTTGAAGATGTAAGTCCTTATTTATTTATTGGAAATTGGTTCAATTTAACATCTTGGTTACAATGAACACGAAAATCCGCATAAGAACCCATAAAATGAAGTTCTTAAAGGAATACATCAATCAAATATTTTCTTATGAATATAGTTAAATTTTAAATCGATGAACGTTTCAGAACTACAGCTACAAGCGAATTAATTCGTTTATTCGGGAGATGTGACATCTGCTTACATATTCTAATGAATAGTTAATGAGATATTCTACCTTCTGTTTTCAAAACTGAAATGTCAAGAATACAAATCTTTTTTCCCTTTCCCTCCAAAACTTAGCTTCTTAAGTATCTTCCCGCCTTTTACGATTTAATGAACATACTCATTAAACCTGTATAGGTTCATTGATAAGCATCGAGCCTATTAAAATTCACCGGTTGATTTCGCGGCCTCCCCGCTTCGGGTTTAAATTGGAATATTACCATTGGAATTCAGCGTGCAAGGGATTGCTTAGTTGTTCCCTTAGAACTGCCCATAGACAACAAACTTGCCGTTGCGCCTCCCTCCCTCAAGATCCCGTTATCTGAAACAGACGAAAATTTTGACGGGTAGACCGTGAACTTACTTGATGTTTACTGCCACCTACTGGAAGCCTGGTACACTTGGTGAACATAGCAAAAGCATTCGTGACACGGATGTCCTTGTCATGCCTTCTGTGGCCGGAAGAGACGGACAGACAACTCTGTTCAATACTCAAAACAATGCCTGATAAATGATACTCATTCTCAATACCAGAGAGTTATTAACCTCTAATGTGAGAAACATGACTTACTGAATGTTTTTCATCAGTTTCACCGACTTAGTGAGGGAATCTGCTGAAATATCATTTACTATATGGTGATCTCATTACAACGATATCGAATTACCTTCTGAGAAGCTAATGTCAAGTAAAAAATTGGACTCGGCCTTGTTGGAAGTTCGTGCATGGACCGTGGAAGATGTGGCAAATGTGCTTCAACAGGTATTTGCCCCTGAAATTAATTAGTGTTATTATATCTCTTTCGTACGAAGTTAATTCTGTCTTCAACTGTTTACAAGTTCAATGCTTTCCCCAATATGTGAACTTGAATTTTATATTACGATAATCCGTGAGTGATATTGCCTTCGATTGATAAAAAATATGGGCAAGGCAATAACAAGGTATGTTCTGGTGGTGATCGAGGAACACTGTACTTGTAACTCAGTTTAAAAATCCACCATATTTCGGTGATATTTTGGAATTGTTTATTTTCTCGATTTGAAGAGAAGTGTTAACTCGTTAAATTTTTATTTCCTTACTCCCGAAGAATGGACTGGGTGATTTTGAGGAGGCTTTCAAGAAGAGGAATATCGATGGAGATGCTTTGCTTGTGAGTCTTATGAATTATGATAGCTTTTTACCCTCTTCCTTTATTTATTTTGTTTATTTTTAGTGTTGTCATGTCGTAGTATTCGCTGTATTTAATATTATTCGTTTTACCTTTTAGTCTCTTACGGAAGGAATGCTAGTGCTATGGAAATGTGAATTTGGCCTTCCCAATATAAGGTGACTGTTTTTCTTTTTCTTTCGTTTTTTGATGCAAGTGTTTTTCTGTTTTCTTTTTTAAGGAGATTTGGTTGCAATGAACCCTTGTATCCTGAGTATTGTATTGAACGGAATATTTGCTCTCGTATTTATGTAAACGTAAATATTGATTTATGCAGAGGTAAATCTTTTGAGGTGAACTAATGTATTGTGTTGACGAATTCAATATGACTAAATTTGTATTTTTGATAAAATTTACTGTTAACGTAGTTACTTCCATACCGGTGTAATTTTTCGTATACGTACGTACGAGTTTTTTTATTGCACGTAAAATTAATGTATGCATGCAAGCTTGAATTCCATTTTAGCTGCTCTATATTTGTTTACAATCCTTTTCAATTTTCTCGGCATTGTATTTTATGATTGTTGACTCTAACTATTGTTGTTCAATCATTTTCATTGTTTATAATTCACTTTTCTTATCCAACCTTAAACGTTCCTCGATGGTAAGCTAGAAATTTAGTTCTTTTAGTGAATTCCTGGGTGAATATAATTATGGTAAATTATATTCTTAACATTCTCTTACAAATTATTCTTATTATTTGAACGCTTAGTACATGAGATTCGATTAAAAATATTTATTTGAAACTAAACTTCAGTTAATCGGTGATATTTTTTTAATTAAAAGAATTTCCAGTTCATAATAAAAATCCAGTTTATGTTTCCATAATGTATCAATCCATTTTTGTAACTTAATTCGTATCATAGAAAAAAAATCGAGAATTCGAAAAATTAACGTATTATTGTAATCAAAACAGGAAACTCGGAACCTTCATCGAAGATGTACGCAAAGAACCAGGTAAATATGGTGTTCACATCCGAAGCAAAGGACGCCGACCAGCATATCGTTCATCTTACTCGGTGCCTGACAACTTCATCGAGTACCAGAACGTAGATCCGAATTTCAACCCACTCCATAGGCACTCCATCGATGTGACGAATTCCGTGACTTTGTACCAGAACCAACTGGAAGGAAAGGGTAATGGAGACATGCAGCCAGACATTCCAGTGAAGCCCCCTGTTCCTGCTAGGCCCTCTTCCATGAGGCGCCTACACGCCTCCTCTTTACCCGTGCCTCCGAAGTAAGTGAATATTTTTAAAGTCCGCTGCGACCATTAGTTCATCTATATAGGACACTGTTTGCATGTTATCTTTAAATTCCAAAGTATTGTGTACGTGCTTTATCTTGGGCTCCTCCCCAACCGTTGATGAATAATTTGATGAGTAATACTTGATTACAAAGGTTAAACGGAAGATGAAAATATCGATATATATTTGGACTGGGACTCGAACCCAGGACCCAAACTTTTCCCTAGCATAACTGTCTGGGAAGCGAGGGATCTGGGTTCGAATTCCAGTGATTTCGCAATTTTTTACTTCTATTTAACTTTTATGATCGAGAGGGATTGTATTCGAACTTCTTGAACTCCCTTCTGTAATAAGACGTATTGCTGAAAAAAACCTCAAGTCATTGATAACTTTCAGTGATAACTAGGGAAGGATAAATGTCTTTATCATCATTAACATTTTATTTAATTATTTCATTAAATATTAATTTATAATGGCCCAACTAATTTTAATTAGAGTCAATGAATATCAATTATACTTTTAAGCATTATTTGGGAATACGTATATTGGGATAAATCTTTCAAGTAAATTATAATAGGTAATATGAAGTATAGTAATATCCTAATTGGAACGAAATTTCGAAAGTAAAACAAGTTTCTGTTCACAAATTGGCTCTATTGATTATTGTAATAGAATGAGAACATTTGTCATCTCGTGATGGAAAATTCGACATCGTTATTCTAGTTAAAAATTTTATTAGACAATTAACTTAAACGTGACCTGAATTTGAATAATTCTTTCCTCTTTTCTCAACCAAGATATGCATTCGTTAATGACTAATTGAGGCATTATTCCCTCAATTCTTAATTAAAAGTCTTTTTTATAGCTCGCTTTATTAATTTCCATGCTCTGGTACGCGTGCATATCGACTAAATGACTGCACGTGCGCAAAATATGCGTTATCTATCTTCGTTGCCCTGATATCGGCTAGGAAATGCTTCATTCATTGCTTTACTTCAAAGATAAGCATTCTCACTCAAACAATTCTCGAGATAAGGTTTCTTACAACGCTCCATGCAAGTACGCCTACTCTTACGGAGTTATACTTCTTATGAGGCTACTTGTACTAATGTGAAACAAAGATTTCTTGTAAAGTTAACAGGGTGATTTAGGCCGACATATATCATTCATCGAGAAGGAAAATGTGTAATAAAAATGTATTGTTTCTAAAATACTGACTCTTTCATTAAATTTCAATCAAATCATGTCCGGAAACTTATATACTAATATAATCTGAGTCAAGCAATAATATAAATATCAGGATTAAAATAATGTGAATTAATTTTTCCCGATAAGTTCGTGGAATTTGAATACAAAGTTTATTATAAGTAAAAAATCGTATGATTTAAAATATTAATTATGTTAGGGAATGGTGTTATTGCGGTTGACTTAAGTGCCTGTCAGTTGGGGGAACCTGGTTTGAGTCTCGGAAATTATTCTTCTTTTCATTTTTTAAAATATTTTGTTTGAATTTTTTCTTGTATTTAGAACCAAGGCTCGATATATCTGTTATTTTGTTGGAGAAATTATTTGAAAGCCTGAACGATTTCCGATAAGTTTCGAGTAATTCACGATTTCCATTGAATTTGTACGTAGAAAGAAGAGGAACTGAAACGAAACAAAAGTATTTTTTATGATGGAAACTTCCTGTATGATTTTAATAAGCGTAAATATTTTCCTATTTCGTAGATTTGTGTGTGTGCAATATGGGTTCGTAAGGAATGTTTTCCGGTTATAAATGAGGTTAATTGGAACAGATTTTTAAAATGAATCTTAATATCACGTTTTCACTTTTTTCATAATCGTTCATTAATGCTTGGTTGAAAAAGTTCGTCCCCTATTGGTATAATAAGGTTATGACTAATGCGATATGTCCTAGTTTTCTTAGAAAACTACTCTTCTCTGAAATTTCAACTGGATGGGTTTATTATCTTCCAATATTCGTGCCAAGGCATATTTATATTGGTGACTAATGTAGAAATATGACGAAATTCTAAACACAACTGGAGATTATCAAACAATAAAAGAAGCAGTCGAGTTGTACGGGAATGGACGGTACCAGATTTTCTTATATTTCTTTCGAAACCAATATTTATTTTCAAAAAATTAATTTTCGTAATAAAATTTCATTTATTAAGATATTTTTGAATCGACGACTTCGCGGAACCACGAAATATTTTCGCTGCAATTGGCAATTGAGTTAACTTGGAAGTCGAGGCGCAACTGTACTTTTTACGTCGTCACTAAATATCTAAAGACTTATGTCCTGAATCGGACAATTTCAAGCGAATGACCGAAAACGCTGTAGCGTTAAAAAAAGATGATTAAGAAACGTATAAAAAGTAGATTTCGTAGATTTCAAGCTATTTGGTAATCCTTATCTATGCCCTTGTTCATTGAGATAACGGTGTTTTCGGGGCCCAAATTTCAAGTTGAAGAAAATGCACCATAAAATCTGTATCGTTGTAATGCAAGACTGAATTAATTCCTTCATTTTTTATTTTAAACGATTTCTTGAAAAAATTTCGATTTCTCAATGACGTAAGAATCAAACGTCAGTGTAGATCTAGATCAGTGTAGTAGTAATGCATAGTTGCCACTCTTCTCTTTTCTGGAGTTTATCCTCTTATTATCAAAACAAGGCTAAAGCTTATACAGAAGAATAGTATAGTAGAGATAGAAGAATAGTAAGAGATTCTTTTAGTGCGGTATTGCTTGGGTGTTTTCTTCCAAATTCAGTTAGGTTTGAATTGCGTTAAAATATATTTGGATTCTTATGTAACGTATTAATGTAAGATTGCCCTATATTTTCTATTGGAAGTTTCCATAGGAAGAGCACAAATGACTGCATTAAAGGATACGGTATAAGCTAAACGTCTTTCCATGCGGAATAGTCATTGGTGAAATGTTTCTCAGAAATTTCGATATGCATCTCTGCAGTAGGAACCATGCGTGAAGGGAGTGGAAAGCTGCTGCAATTACGAATTTCTCAGTTTCGTAGAAGAAGAGAAAGTAACGGATTCGACTGTTTCACTATCACGTCATAATATAGCGCGAACCGGTTGGTTTGGTTTTTAATTCGAAAACAAATTTAAATGATGTATTTACGATACGGAACGGATGCAGAACTTTTCTGTTGCCTTTCAGTTTAGCACGGTCTAAGTTAATGTCCTATAATTGCATCTTTCGATAAACCACAGTGAGGAACTTTTTTTCGATTTGCGAAAGTAAATTTTTGTATATTTTCGTTCTTTACTTTTTTTGGTTTTGGTGAGGAAGTGCTTGAATCCCGACATCTACTTATTGATTCTCAAATTATGAATGCTTAGAGTATGTGAAAGCCTTTTCGATATTTAATTAATTTACGAAATGAATTGTTAATATGAATAATCTCCAGTATATGAATATATATAAATCTTATGTATTTATTTGTAAATTTACTTCGAAATCGTCTGGATTTAAATGGAAAACTCATATTCATTCTCGGTCGTGTTCCTTAGGATAGTAAGTCTTTCAACCGCCGCGAACATCATCCATCTGTGGTCTGAAGTAGATCTCATATCTGTATCAAGATCGAATCTAATTTCTCGTAGAGTTAGTGAAGTGATTATTCATATATAACCTCATACTTTTTTTCGTTATTCACTTCATTCTCACTTCGAAATCACTTTCTCCGTCGTATTTGTTTACGAATTTATCACGTGTTACATAATTCACCTTCTAATGATCCGAAAGTTACGCTCGAGTGGAGAAGTTGTAATTTATGAAGGTTAGAACTCGTTCCGCGTCTAAGTTCTGGGTGAATTCACTCGCTGAATACTTTTTCTCTTTGAAGAAGCGGTCGATATTTTATTCTACATAAAAATCTACAAAATAAAAAGTAAAAATTGCGTAAGGTTTCCAAGATCAATTAAGTGAAGTATTTCATCTCATGATGTTCAAAAAAAATTATATATATTTAAAATTCTGATATCAAAATATAGGTTCGAGATATCGAAATATATATTTACGAGATATCGAAGTATTTACTGCGGAAATTCGCGCTTACGCTTCTACAATCACAATCGTAATTAGACGAGTAACATTAACAACTGAATAAAAGATTACATAACTAAAAATTAATCGACCATGAAATTTGAAAGTAATTACTTTTCAGAAGATTATGCATTGGGAAAGTATTGAAACTTCCACAATTAGCGAATAATAAGTGCGCTAATTGGACCACAGATAAGACCTTTACACCTTCATGTGAGAGGAATAAAGGAAGTTGGTAGTTATTTCGGGTGCATGAAGATAGACCTGATAATTATTACGGACAACGACACGTCACTTCATCATCGTATTATTTAATGCTTCCGGAGAAGCATTGATGGTCTCTTGATTACTCTTAATGTTAATTATCTTTCTCCGTTGTGGGGTGCATAGGGATTGAGAAAGAAAACATTGGTTGCGTCAGAAGAGACATCGAAAAAAGTGACTCCGTTGGAATGGCTGTGAAATATGACGCATGCATAAAATTCGTATCGAGCGCCATCTTTAAATGGCTAAATACGAAATGTATATTTATGCCTTTGATTAGAATATCAGCATGATGACTATGTACATAAATGTATAAATATATAATAACAACTCATATATATGTATATATATTCATAGGTATATATCGGCCTTCATACTACGTAAACATATATGCAAGATGCAAGGTTACTCCAGAAGGTATCCTAAGAACGAATTCCTTAGAAGTAGATTATGAACAAACATCAATATATGGACTTCATTTAATACGTAATGAGTTTTTATGTTATTTGGATATTTAATTAATTAATTTTATTTCCTGGTTTCGTATTGTTTTCCATAACTTATTCTCTTTGAAGTATTTTAATCAGATCCGTTCGCCGAAAGATCTAATTCTATTATTTATTGATACTTTTTCATATTATAAATATACCTTTATGACATCTTTTAATTATTTCGTAATGAATAAATTAAAACACGTTATTTTTATCTAAATGTTTCTGAACCTTTGTCATCTTAAACGAATATTGTTTTTTTTTCAATTAAAAAGATGATATATTAAATGGAAAAATACTGTACGTAATTATTAATATCAAGTTTGTTTTATTTTCAGCAATAACGAACATTTGAAAACGTTCATCAGCTACATAAAGCTTCCGTCGCTGGAAGAGAAAGACAGCTATCAACCCATTGAGAGTGAGGTAAGTTTATATTTATTATAAATCTAGTATTTAGAAATTTGTCGTTTTATTTTAATTCACGATTACTTCGTTATCGGGAGCACAGCGCGCTGGTCGTCTGGTGACGATGTTTTGCCAGTGAAGCTGCTGGTGAAACATCATCACCATACCATTTATAATCTGTGAAATTCATCTCTTGGTAACAGATACCCTGTCTAATGTAGCTGTGCGTTTGTCGGATTAGTGTACGCATGACTTTTTAAAAGGTTTTATGGGGAACTTTACTTGTTTCTAAGCAGCATATTTCAAAGTAAACAATGTGAGATTTTGATATTTATATGTGTGTTTGTTTATATATTTAGCAACAAATAAACGTGTCCATTAAAACGTTACTAAACTCACCAGCCTTATCCAACATCGTCACTGTTTATCATAAGATGGTCAATGTCATTTTTGGACATTTAACTTTTGGATTATCTATAATACAAAATTATCGGCCTTTACTGTATTGAACAATTTACTTTATAATACAACTTAAGAAGTAATTATGAAGTTTTGATATTGGCTGAGAAAATATTAAAGCATTGTAGTGAGATTATTACGAGTAGCTTCAAACATTTCATTGAAAGATATGAATGCGTCTCATTCTTTTCTTTCTTCCTTCTACATAGAATAGTTTACTATATAAGCTAATGATTCAATCATTAATCCTCCTGATGAATAAAATGAATATTTATTAATTTTTATATAACATAATATTTTCTGATAGAGCATTACATTAATTTTCGCACACTATAAGCTACTTAAGAAAGTTGGTGCTTTTCCTTGGTGTCTTAGTATTTTATTTTGAGATCACTATTTAAAGAATGGACGTCTTATGAAGGAACTAATGTGAGAAACATATCTATAATGTAAATACTCTTTTTTCTCCCTTTTAGCTATACGAAATCCCAAACCCCGATAGTTCTTCTGAGGCCACTTCGGAACCGTCCGAGAATCGTAGGAGTATAGTATCTGAAGAGCCGTACGAAGAGAATTCCTCCGCCCAATACGAGTCCATAGATGAAACCAACGCAGTAGATTCTAACGTCCACACGAGTGCCATCGAGTCATCGTCGAATGCTTCCCTGGTAACGCCCAATCATCAACTTCCCGAAGCTCCTTCACTTAAGATTAAGGGTAAAATTCAAGGCGACTCATTCGAGTATAACGTACATTTACTGCCTTAAAATTAACTTTAAATTAATTGAAAATTCTTCTTATTTGGGTCTATCTTTTTAACCTTCCTACTTTCCGCCATTTTAATTATTTTGAATGCATCCGGTACGAAAATCTTTGGGAAATCTTTCTTTCTTACTTCATCATTCACTAATACTTTTGTACTCTCAACTTAAAAGTAGTTGTAACTATTATTATTTAATTACTGGTCTTAATATTATTATTATGTTTAAGAGACTTAGCTGTAGATTGGCTAAAAGCCTGGTGACAGCGTCGCACGATATTTATTACCGCAGTATGTACGAGCACACAGAAAAATGATAAAATCTTCTATTTTTTTCTCTATCTCACGCACGCACGAGTGTAATGTACGTAGCATTTCTTTCTACTGCACAATTTCTATTTGCTTTCGCGAACTAAATAACTTCTATTCTAAATTGAGTCATGTATATTGTGCTTCTTTTATTTCTTCCATGGCCTTACAACTAAAGAATATAATTATTTACTACTTAAATAACTTTGATGCGACGTATAAATTGTAAGAGATTTAATTAACTTTTTTCAAATGTCTTTGATGCGACGTATAAAATTATTTTATATCCTAGTTCTGTAATCCGTAGATAGGTACAGAAAAATGTCATAGCAACATAACAAAAAATACGATTTTTAGGAATTTATCATTAAAAACAATAGAATTGTGAAATACGTCTTATTTATTTGTTGCATTTTATTTACCATAAAATAGGTTTATTTAAAAGTTCTCTGGCACCCTTACTTTTTCGTTCCTGAACCCTTTTTGATTGTATGGAACAGTTTCAAGGGTGTTTATTTCAAAATGACATCGAGACTTCCTTATACGTAAATGAATTTCACATTTGTTTACATTAATAAAAAATAGCCCTTGTTTGGATATAGGGTAGAAGTTCAGATATGCATGTCCACTACAGCTGTCGAAGATCTTTTAAGATTAACGCCATACATTTATGTATGAATGGTGATACTTCTCTTTCGAAAAGTAGCGTTCCTTTATTTTACGAACTTCTCTATTTTACAGGACTTCCGTCGAAAGCTCCGCCACTGCCGGATCCTCCTCCTCTTCAATTGGAGTCCAAGGTGAGATATTGACTTCGTCGTCATGCGCTATTTTGAAACATCTAAAAGTACCTACTACGCATTCAGTAATCTTGGGTGATTTTAGGAGTGTGTGAAATTCAAAATTTTAACGTAGAGCGAAATGTTATTAAAACTATTTTTTTCATGTTGGTTTCTGTGTTTTATAATCTGCTTTTAATGCATAATTCATCCTCTTTAACAGTGGTTTTTAATGATATATTTCGAATCAAACATGTAAGCTTTCCTAAGTCTCTCAAATTTTCTTGTTTCTGTGACTACCGTCTCCAAAGTTACCCCCTAAATACTTAATATAATAATATATCGGTTTCATTTTTCAGTATTCTCTCCTGCCTCTTAACATTTCATTCATAACATTACATTCAGAACTTTTTGACGGCTAATTTTCGTACTTTCTTAATGCCATGATACCTACCCACATCCATTTCATTGATACCACCTTTACGATAATGTCTGTAACTTCTGTCTTCTCTCTCACCCACGTGCTGGGTTTTTTGTTCTTCCTTGTATTTCTTAGCATGTAGCGTTCCATGTCTCTTTGAATAATTTTCGCATTTAAGACCACAATTTCACTCCCGTTGATCAATCCAGTTATGGGATGCATATTAAAAGACCTTCCTGTTTAGTTCAATTGATATTCTTGGTTTCTGAATATATGAAAACCTTTCAAAGGTTCTCAAGCCTATTATAAACTTGTGCTTTCTCCATTGGCCCTGTTGTATACTCTTATTATTAAGTGCTATTCTAAGAAGGTATGTCATGCGTATGCATACCCATTTTTCGATATTGAACTGTCGTCCATGAATTGACATTGGAATGTCCAACTGATAATTGTCATAACGTATGAAGACATGGTACTTTTGCTGCACGCTTTTCAATTTTTTCATAACGCATGCGCTTTTTTTGTTAGAATATTGACGTACTCTATTTCGTGCCGATCGCGATGCGAATTTCTTTCAGCGCTTGCGCATTTCACCAAAGTGTGCGCGTCGCTACAGGTTTTTGTTTCATTCATAGAGCGGAAATGATATTCCTCTTACGAATTTACCGAAGGAAATCGAACGATGGAAATTGAAAATGTTCACTCTGAATTCCTCGATGTAATCGGAAGTATTTCGAATGAAGCTAAAAGAATCAAATCTTAAGGAATGACTATAAACACTTCGTTGGATAAGTGGAGAGCCTTTAGTTAATTTATTCGCACACTTTTATTATCGTTCTTATATATGTTTTACGATCCGTACCCTTCAAGACTTGTTTAAGATAGTTAAGCTTTCAACTCATTCTTGTATAAATTTTATAACTCATTTTGAATTTCATTGCCAACCATAACATCCCTTTTTATGTATGTTTTCACATTATTTTTATGACTTGACCAAGGGCTTTGTCACCTCTCCCCCATCTTATACGAAGAAAGTTTGCTTCATTACTAACATGTGTTACAAGAAGGCTTTTATAAACTCAAGAGTGTCGGCTCTGATATCGTGAAAAATTATCAATAATAAATTAAAAGAGCCTTAAATAAATACAAAGACTTTTATCTTCAAATTAATCCATATTAAAATATTTATTATCAATATGTAATATATATTTAAGGAAAATTTCTTGTCGAATTCATTCTAGACACTCATTCTCACGTTTGAAACATTATACTATAGTCGCCAAATTATAGTATGGCAACATTCAATGGATTTTTCTTCGTAAATTTTATGCACATTCTCATTATTTTATTACCAATCATCATTGCCTTTAATCATTTTTATCTTTCTTAATTGTAATCTACCTAAATTTGGCATCTAAGAGATTATTAATACAAATCCGGTACTCATTCAATTTAGATATTATATTATGAATTTGGGTTGACCGAATTGTTCGTAGTTTGAGGAACCTTCATATTCCATACTTCTCTTTTTGAAGTTACTGGTTATTTATTCGAGAATCTCTCCTCTTACAAATATGGGTGTCACAGAATACGTTTAATTCTTTCCATTCTCTGAAACCAATTAACATACCATGCTCAAGAAATCTTTGAGACTCTTTTTCTAAATATACATTGAAACATAGATTTAATAGAATTTTATATATAATAATCGAATTATCATATGAATTCAGACACTTTTAAATTTAAAATAAAATGAAATTTACAAAGAAATATAGCATATCATGATTAACTAGGGAGTTTGATGGTTATAGAATAAAATTGATAAACCTCTTTTGTAGGAAGAGAAAATTAAACGTTTCCAACCTTTAATATCCCTAAATGATTCACACCTAATGATGAATGTACATATATGTTGAAACGTTGAATCGATCACTTCATCATTTCGTAACTTAGCTATAACTCGTTGATATTGTCATTCTTTTATTTATTTGGTTTAAGTCGATCACAATTTTTTTTCACAGCTAGTCAACAGCTTCGAAGAAAAATCAGGCCGAGTCGAAAATGTTTTGAAAAAAACTTTTGGCGGCCCTCATCAAGTTCCTGGGACAAATCTTAAACAAGGTGCTTAATTTTTTAAATTTTTAAACACTTTTTTTAATGTTTATGGAATCCCCGATTCGTTGAAGAATGATTGATAGATTTCAACGTGAGAGTCATTGAAAATTTTGCTGCGTCATTTGCTATGGTATTGCGTTCTCGATGTTGAGATGTCAATGAAATCGATGTCTTACCTTAATTTTTAGGAAAAGTAAAATATCTTAGACGTACATTTTTAGAATTATGAGTCAAATATTCCTAAAATGTAATAATCAGAAATCAGAAAATTATCTCCGATATTTTTAACCCTGAACCTAAAAAGTTATCAAAAAATGCATTTACGATAAATTTTGTTTTATAATATTTACTTCCCTATATTTTCATATTTTGAAATCGTTGAGGGAAATGACTGATAAGATGTTATGGTTTAAATTGTAGATAAAATTTTATTTCTCATCTTTAACTGTTAAGTGGCTACTGAAAGAGATAAGTTATAGCTAATTCGTCTCTTTAAAAATACATCAGTTTTGAGATTTGATTGCATTGAATTTCAAAATGATTATTCATAACAAATTTAAGGAATTATTTATAAAGCGTGAGCATTTATTTTCTATTCTATTGATTTTTTTAAATGAATTTATGAGCAGAATTTTATCATATATTTCCTAATCTAATTGATTGCAATTATTCATTAATTCCTTGGTAGCTGATTACATGTACAGGATGCTAATAAGAATACGGTTACTCTGTAACAAAAATAGTATCAATATAAATTTAATCTTCTTTCTTATTTATTGCCCAATAACTGCATAAAATCAGAAATCATAATACTTACGCATAAAAAATCATCATAGATTAATAAATTATCAGACCCTGTGATCTATTGCTATAATTTGGTAAGCCATGGCAATCTGGAATTATTTTCTGTGCTTCTTAGATATATCCTTTTCGAATACATTTTTATATCTTATTATTATTAGGATCTTTTATATTGAGAGTTTACACAAGTTTTTCGTACTTTAAAAATTTTATATGCAATTCGAAAGCTTTTCACTGAATATTTTCCATCTCGTTTTTGTGAATATTTTTGGAACACGTGTATTTCGATGGAAGAATAATTGGTGAAACAATTTAGAGAAAATTGGCGTTGTGGGAAAGTATATCTGCGCATGCTCAGAAAGTGAACCTAATATAGATTTCACGATCTGCATCGATTTCTGAATTTATTCTCCTTCCAAGGACATTGTGAATTCCTGAAGGACTAAGTCGAATAGAAGGATAAAATACTTATATGGTTTACGCAGATTTTTACATGTGATATCTCTCGCTAGTCGCTAGAAGAAGAAAATATGCGACAACTAAAATCAAAAATTGCGCAACAATCAAACGAACGTTATATTTGTTATTTTTGTAAATATTGCATTCTGTCTTTATATTTTATATCTAATTGTGAATAAACGAATTAATGTCGTCAGTCCCTTCTTGTCAACCGTATATAAGAGAAGGTAAAATTGCAATAGTTACTTACACTTTGATAGTTTAGTTATAACTTTCTATTAATTTCTACTTCAGGAAATTTTTATATGAAGGAAATTAATGTTAAGTAAGAGATCTTAGTTCCCCGTAACTAATCAACACAGCAATCTATTTCTAGGTTGATTACTCCGGTTTGATTTAGCATTTAGAAAATGAATTATATATAAATTATATAAATATTTTTACAAAATATCTTTGTGATAAACCTAAGAAGTAACGAACGTTTGAAGTATGGCGACCTGGGTTCGATTTCTATTCCACTTTGACTTTTTTCTCTGTCGTTATTCTAAGACGCACTTTTCACACAAAACTCGACTTTTCCCAGTTTTGGGAAGAAGACTTTTTATTCTCTCTCCTTGGTACGTATACTTTTAATGAGGAAGTTTAAATCTAAAAGTTTAAGTCTAAATTTTACTAAAAATCTTTTGGAGTATTTAATTATTCTTTAATTGGCGAAGGTAATTGGCTCCGTTTCGTTTACAAAAGTTTTCTGTCCTTATTCCTCCATCGTGAACCTTTTTGATTGACGAGTGTTCCCGGTAGAAGGCACACATTTTTTTATCTTAGATTTGAGGTACGGTTATTAGTATTCATCGATTCGTCAATATTTATTCGTAAAATGAAGATGTATCAAAATTATCGACTTTATTTCATTCAATTCATTACTGATATTTTTCTAACGAGTCTTATACTTGAAGGAAACTGCGTTAAATAATTTCTCCTCAATTTAACATATGTATATATTCCCATGCAGGTACGTATTGATCCGATAAAGTTCTAAGTCAAGGTCAAATTGTCATGTTACTTCAATATCCACTACGTCTACTGATAGTCGTATTTTAAGATTTTTTATAGACTGCCTAGGGATATTTTCAAATTCCCAGCAGATATTATTTAGCTTCCCAGCCGTTGGTATGGTAACGAGTTATTTTCCCTAAGTAAAACGGGACAGGTTGCTAAGTCGATATAGGAAAGATCTTGTAGCGTAATCATGTTCATTGCTCATTACTGATCTGGACGTCCCATAAGAAGAAAACTAACCAAACCACCTGCAAACGTACCACGGTTTGGCACCCTACAGCTGTCGGTGTCCATCACCCTTTTTTTCCAACACCAAGAAGTTTTTTTGTGTGCATATGTTCTGGAGACAGTAGGGGGATATTCAGATGGAGGCTTCAAAAGACTGTGTATGGCCACGGTTTCATGAGCTGCTCATGCTGCTTCTATTTGCGTCTGGCTGGACCACTGATCACCAACCTCGCCCAGAGGTTCGCAGCGGAAGCCGTGGACATCGGAGTCGCCATGAAAGAACGATTGCTTTTCCCCGTGAGAAGATTTCTCTCGCGCAATTCTTTGGCTACTGATGCATCTCCAGGTAATGGAAATTCATCCTGAAAGCGGTGTCAATCACGCCATTTTGCTGCGGGCTATGGAGTCGAGAGCTGTTAAAAAGTACTTGGATGTCGCACGCGTGGACATTTTGGGGTCTTAATTCGCCACCAGTGTTCCATTAGGTTTTTAAAACGAATATTACTTCGTAAATCATATACATTTATGAGATCGTGCATCGTTACTGAATAATGAACGTTGATGTAAATTTGACTCGTAATATTTATGACGTCATATCTGTTTATATGTATCGTACTCGTGATATTTTTTTTGGAAGTCAAATATTCAGTATTTTAGATCTTAAAATGCCTAACTTTTTATTTTTTTACTTTGTTTCTTCCAATGAAAAGAATTAACAAAGAACCTTCGAAATATTTCGTTTTGTAAGTGATAAATTTTGTCTTTTTGTCTTCTATTTCAATTATTTTTAACTCTAAGCTCGTATGTTTTGCATTATAAATGTTAGCATATCGTACGCAGAGGTTGCATGAAAATGACGGCTAAAGAGTTTCAAAAAAAAGCGAATATCAAAATTCGTGTGGTCAAAGATAAACTCATTCCTTTCTCGCAAGTGGCGACAGATGGCAGAAGTGCTCTTCTTGGAGACTTAATAAATGGCTAATAACGCGTTTTGTTTTATGTCCTCAGATTATTTATTCCCGTTCCTCAAAGAGATAAAAAGAGTATCGTATTATCTACAATTAGGATGAATTACGCGATATCGTTATCTTCATTTCCGTATTTATTGTTGGTTCTCGGAAATTCTTACGTTATTTTTATTGTGAGTTTTATGGAAACGCGAAGATAAATGTATCATTTAGCGTTCACTTGTCAAAAAAATTTAAGTCATCCATAGATGAGTCAATAATGGTTAGGTACAGAACGATTGTTACGCATTAGTAATGTTCATATTTCATTTTATCGATTTTTTTAAACGTCTGTCGTAAACATCCGTATGAATTATAGGTAGCATTATATAGATTGTATTTTCATCCACCCTATTTTCATGTTAGGAAAAATTTCTTTTATTTCAAGTTGACAATGGAGAAATATTAATCTAATTCATTATTCCTTCTTCGTTGCCGTGATGAATTGAATGCTAGCGTAACAATTTCTATTTTATTTCTTTCCTTTCGTTCTAATCTAAAAAAGCTGCTAAATGTAAGAGGCTACGCTGTAATTTTCCGTTTATGAAATCATATATCGCGAAGTATAAATAAAAATTAAAAGTAAATGGTCAGCTAGCTGCTTTGATTGTTTCTCTGATTTGTAGAACCCAATAAAGAATTCTTCTAGTGGAGGAATCGCGAATATAAGAATATTTCTATCTCCAGAGCTTATATTTATGTACTTATATTCTATTCTATTTCATAAATAATAAAAGAAATATTTTGAATTGAGATTAACAATAAAAATAGTTAAAATAGATCGTTCTTGTTCGCTTAAGTCATTCTGTTGACTTCGAATTGAATTGGTAACTATAGTAAACAGTATTTCCATCATAGAACTACGAAGTATTCACTACTTCATAGCAACGTACTCCTATCAAGACAAATTGAAATAACCGTGTAATTTAGTACTCGTATTTCTCAATCGATCATAAAATAGGGAAAATGTCTAAGTTTTCCCGCTAGCTTAGATAATTTAGGGTAGTCCCGGTAATCAAACTCGTGACATATCTGTCACTGTAACCGCAGTCATATCAGAAACAGCATTACTAAAATTCCGGGGATTATTTCGCGTTTCTATGTGGTTTTAGAAGGATATATTCTCGCCAAGCTAACCACGATTTATTATTTACGTCTCCACGTCGTTTATCGCAGCTGATTTTTGTCGTTCGCTATCATTTTACTTGTGAGGCGTATGGAATGAAATGTATGTTTGTATCTAATGAAAATCGTCAGCATTGAAAAGGTTTGCATTCTCTTTATTCGTCGGATTTATGATAATAGTCGAATAAACTTTGCATAATTAGTCATTGAAACCGGAGTACCAGGTTGAACAGAAGTGAGAAATAGCGACATGACCGGGACTCGAACCCTGGCCACCCGCTTTCATGGTGGTGTCCATTCCTACCCTGAGTGTGTAGGATCGGAGTTCGAGTCACAGTTATGCCGCAAACTTTCACTATTCGTTAACCCGTTATGTCACATGATCACATGACCAATGCACAGTTTTATTAATTCTGCTCACACGCGTTATCAGATTTTAACTCTTTATCGCTGATCATGTTTGTTAAGATCAACCTTGAACTAGGCTCGCAACGTCACGGTTTCGCAGAACTTGACGCAGCAAAATTTGAAATATAGAGCACGTAGCTCACAAAATCTGATAAACTAAGTGTTAAGAATCCTCCCATGTGTTACCTTACCTCACTCAGCTCACAAAAACTAAATTTCACACCGTATTATATACTTCCTCAAAGGTGCCTTGCAGTAGATCTTTTTATTGATAGAATGTATGATTATTTGTAAATTTATGTAAGCTTTCGTTCTCGTCTATGCAGAAGTAAGCGTCATTTCTAGTCGATGCACATCAGTTCGTTTAGCTTTTGTCGCTCTTACTGTAACGTATCGATTTAAATAAATCTCAGTATGTTTCATAATTTCATACTTGAGTGGAAACCTTCAAATTGGATACGTTCAACTATTTTCTTTATTTTCCATATGCCAGTCCTTCAAATATCTAAATTTAACAAGAAATGATTAATCAGAAATTACTTAGAAATTCTGCATAAGTATCCAAAAAATCTCAAAGTGTATTCAAACGTAATTTGTCGATCGATATCGTGCTTGTATTTTCAAAATTAACATTTAATAGTAAGTAAAGATTCTGAAAGAAATTTGGAAGAAGAGATAGTCTTTAACATTTTAAAAAGAACTGTCGTTACAAATAGAACTTTAAAAGACGAACAGAAGTTGACATGTTTGCATTAATAGCACAAGGTTTCCCCGTGGAAGCAAATCGATCTGGTTCGATTGAACGTAATGCTTTATGAAATAGTAATACATCAAAGTTTGCTTTTCGAGCTTATTTCTACTCTTTCGTTGTCACTTTATCGCACGTTGACCTTCAACTTATTTTCAACTCATTTTACGTAAGCTTATAATATATAACGAGGCTTGGATGTAGAGTATGAGTTATCGATAATTTGTTGACACCGAGATACAAAGAAGGGAGTATAAAGGTCAAAGACAACAGAGGAATCATTAAACGGAGATAATAGGGGTCATGAATTGAGAACAGAGAAATGTTAAGTGATGTGGCGATGCTATTCAATCTGTAGCATGAAGGTTCCTTCCGAATAATGCACATCTATCTACTAATCATTGATGCGTGTCGATCCTCACGATGTTTGCATGGATCCAGATCAATGATAACTCGTAAAAATTCTCTCTCTTAATGTAAATACATATATTGACTTATTAGCGAAGATATTATTAAAATATAATGCTTATTTTCAAGTCGAGATAGTATTATTTATTTACGTGTGGACTATAGTTGTGTGGAATACTTATTCATCAAATTAATTTTGAACGTAGAATTCTAAAACTCTCTCTAGTGAGTCAACTATGATGATTTTGAAACGGTTTGTATTATATTGTTCTCTGAGATACGAAAAGTATCCCTTGAAAGTTTAAATTAGGACGAATGTGAACGATATAGAGTTAAATTATCTTGTGGTTTTGTTAATAATGATTATATTACTATTACTAATAGTGCTGCTACTAATCCTAATGAAATGCTTTACGAGAGTAAATGTTTATTAGATCACTTAATATGATATAAACACGACTTTAATTTCGTAATATCCTTACTATTTAATTCAGTATAATTAAATGTTTCGTATTTAACTTCCTGTGAGGATAAACTGCAAATGACTTTCGTACAACCTCCATGGGAGCTAATTACTAAAAATAGGTTAAATATCTCGGAATTATTTTGAAGAAAACTTAATTTAGGTTACCCACATCCGGAATGTACATGAACGAGAACTTAATAGAACTCTTCTCTGTGAAAATTAAAATCTCTTATCGTACGTTGGAGCGAATAAAAAGTCCGCGATGTCATTGTACGCTGCTTAGGCCTCACCTTAAGTATGCGTGAGGTGTATGGGATGCTGCCAAAAAGTGCTCCGTTCGCGAATTAGAATAGGTTCAGCGGAAGCAGATACGTTTCGTTATGATTCGCTAGGGTAAATGGTATATAGATACATATAGGTCCATAAGGACATCCTAAATTCGATTTGAACAATAAATAACCTAGATTTTATTGTAGTAAACATCTTTTTAGAAGATGATTGTGTATCATTCACGCTCCCTCTATATTTTAACGCTCCAAATCCACGAAGTTATTCAGAGAAATAGATTTAATAATACGAATCTTTTTCGATAGTCAACTTTTTTTCGGAAAATGGAAGAAGTAATAGGTTATTAGAAATATGACCCAAGATGAGATTTATTTTAGCATGAAAGTATTTATAACTCATAACTTTATTAAAATATTGAATACGATAACATTGATATATCTTTCAATAATTGATCAATTATTTCTAATATAAAACATTTCCTCTGTAAAAATATCACAGAAATGACACCATTTCTTCTAGCAAATTTGTTTTTCAGTAATTATCCGGCGATTATAAATTTTTCAAGTCGCAACCATTCTTTTAATTTGTGAAGGTAGGAAATGACCTACATAACTGCTTTTATAATCTCGTGAAATAGTCCTTAAACGAGCTAGTCAACTCCGACTGCGTGGAAGTTCTCCTGCAGTCACTGCCCTCAAAAGAGTTATAGATAAATGAACTCGTTGCCAATAGTAGATTGTCTCTGATACCACTTCCTATTGCAAGGTAATGGTTCGTTCACAGGCCTCACAAACATCTTCCCGTTTCTTTGATATAAGAAAATATTTCCGGTAAACAAAAATATTTACAACTCGCAAAATCTCAGCCTATCACTGCCGCCAAAATACCAATATTGATGTTAGTAAAGTGCTGCTTACGGATTGGTCAAAACACATTTAAATTTTTTCAAATGTGAGTGCGGTTGAAGTATACATAGTACTACAATTAACATAGTAGTATTAAATTGTAGAAAATGCATGTTTTTTTCATTCTATTTCTAGAAAGTGAGCACTCATTGTATATTGCCAATCCTAGATATATGCGATTTCAGTACAATTCTTGAAAGTATTTAAAAATGTATTTCCTGCTACGGATTTCCTGACATAACACTGTTTTCCTTTTGATAAAAATATTTATAGCACTGGTTTGATTCTTGGAAATCAGTAGAACGTTCAGTGCATTATAGTGCCAGTTCTCGGGAAGTAAGTTGGTTTGACTAAAAGAAAAATCTCCCCTGTAACCATGGGGATGATATCTCAGTATTCGCAACACAATGCATTATTTTTTTAAGGATTTTGCATATATATTACTGAAGAGCGATAATTTCGGCTACTCTAGTATCTGAAATTACCAAACACGGCTTTAATTGAATCGCCCGATATTTAGTGAATTATAATACTTGGTTATCATTACTTTAAAAATAAATGACTCTTTCTTGGTTGTATTCTAAGATATACTATGCGGTACTTAATATAATTTCAGAAACATTTGAAAAAGCAATAATATATAGGAATACCATTAATTTATTAAAAATATTAATCAAGTTACATTTATGTTATAAATCAATAGAATAGATTTTTTATTCCATAATATTATTAAAGATATATAAAGGTACTAAAGAAAACTACTCATTCGATTCAGTCACTACGTCATCGAATAAATTTGCCTTTTAACTTTATTTAGACTTTTATAAGTAAATTGTCGATGTTTTTATTTATTTACAAGAAATTGCTTTGTTTTCGTCTCACTATTATTTATCCTTTATACATTTTATTTAATAACCTTCAACAAAATTTGTCGTCTCAGTAAACATTAACTATTTCTTCTTCATTTTATCACATTGTTTCAAACGTTATGAAAAGTAATTTTTAATAATATATCGTTATATTTTGTTATAGCTCATTTAATTAGTTAGAGTGTTCCCGATATATTTAAGTGAGGTTACTAATTTTATTTCTGATTCATTAATTTCGTACGCTATATTCTGACGCGATTGTTTTCTTATAAGAAATTTACCGTGGAACATTTACTCGAGCAAAGGTCGAGTTGCTATTTTTCGTACCACCGTTGAATACGAATTAAATCGCCTGATATATTTTAGCGTTGAAAGTATAGATGATTCTCTGCTTTTCCTCATTTCCTCAACTGACTAAAATAATTAATGATGTTTATATCAGTCGACACGCCAATTATATAATTATTTCCATGCCGAATGTATTGTTCCTTTTTCCCAAGACGAAGGGACACGATATCTCGGCCGTGTTTCCAGTTCTCACAAAAGTTTTTGACCTCTTTCATTTCTAGCTTTAGATTACTCTCAATATTCCTCGCTTTATTTGAGTGCTAAACTCTTTCAGGAAACATTTAATATAATCTCTATTTTTTTTAATCCAAAACATAGTGCTGAATTCTCTTATGAAATCGTCCTTAAATAACAATTTCGAAAAGATTAGATTAAATTAGCAAAAGATTTATTTAAATGTTACAAATTTATAATTAAATTTTTTCATCCAAAACATATTACTGAATTCTCTTATGACATCTTCCTTAAATAACAGCTTCGAAAATACAATTAAATTAGCAAAAAATTAATTTAAACGTTGCAAATTTTACTCAGACGACATTTGTTTTGGAATGGCTTTTTCTTAAAATATATCAATAGATTATGATTTGTAGAATTTTTTCCGAATCTAATCTCTCTTTCATATTAATAACGAAATTAACATACGTTAAAAGAGAATTTCAATTAATATAAATGCCATTGCATTATTCATCGATTACTCTTTTAGCTCATTTACGGACTTTTAAAATTCGTAGCGTCGTATTATTCGAACTTAATAGACAAGGATATAAATATTAATAAGCAAAAATAAGTATTGAATTTGTAGAGGACGAATTTAAAGGAATGTTGGCTTATAGATTCATATGAAATAATAGTATAACAATAATCCAGTCTCCTAGGTTACGCTTTTAGATATTCAGGTCCATTAAACGATTTTCAGTGCGGAATTTAGTTAGTTCGGAGGAATCATCCGAAGGTGGCGTATTCCTTAAAAAAGTTCCGTATGTTACCGCGAGATTACCTTTGTGCGCTCTCTCACGTAGACGTTACGGCCTTAACGTGTATACGTCATTGGTTTTCCGTACGGCAATCCTTACGTGCTGGAGAGTATGCTACTTCCTTATCATGGAATCGGGGAATTCCCGCTTTGCTGCCCATCTCAATATTCTCCTCCACAGCCCATCGTTCCATCCGATTGTCCTCAACATTGACCATGGAGGAAGATATCTTGACCTTCTGGAACAGCTGGAACCGCCACCTTCAGTTCTCATTCAAACGATTAAATGAGTGGTTCTTTCGAGAAAACACGCCACACTTTCTCACACTCATTCTTCTTCGCCCACTACCACCTCACTATTCCATCCAGCTAATCCGCTGTAATGGATCTAATCTGCTAGCGTAGTTCTCAATAAATCTGATGTAAAACTTTCTGAAGGGAACCGTACTATTTAAGCGAAGAAAACTCAGTAACTTCCATAGAAATTTAGTAGAAGTCGCCATGAAGTTAATGTACGAGGAAGGTACCAATTTTAATTCGTTTATATAACAATCTTTTTTACTTTCCACTTCTATTTACTCGTTCCTACGCTCAGAATACCGTGCACTTTAACCTGTATTTAAACCGTATTGAATTCACTTCTGGTTTCTTGAATATCATAGGAATGTTTGAAACGAATCGTTGATTGTTTAATACAATCTGTGGACACCGACAAGTTATGGTTTCTTTCGGGAATTATAGGTAAGTTCCGCCAGGTGTCGCCAGTAATGATTCGATACAGGAAACGTCAATTATTCTACATTTATCTTCCAGTATTAGTAAGCCAAAGCTTTCGTGTTTAATAGAGATCTGAGAAAGCAGGAATATTATTACACTAGGTGAACTACAGTGTAGGTTTCTTTCATAAGATGATTTCTTAAATAACAAACTCTTCCGTGGCAACCAAAAATATAAGGGATTTTAATTAAGGGAACAAGCATGACTTACTTAAGATTTTTTTATGTTCGAATGGCATGGTAGATCTGCTTGAACCTCCCAGATTCACGGTAAAAAATATGGTATTTCCTATGATCTCAGCTGCGCAAATAGAACACTCTTGTACTAGTAGCAATTGCTACTTCCCCGAATTGATAACGAAGTGAACGGCAGGAAAATAGCGACACGCCAAGTTTACGTCATCAGCGAATCTTTAAAAGGTTGATGCATTTTGTCTACGAACGTTGAATTTACTCTGTTATGTGATACAAGTAAGATAGAAGTAAATAAATAAAACCTCAGGGGAAGGTATAAATCGTACCTCAAAAGGATGTTTATTAAAATGAGACTATAAAAGGAATGATGTTTAGATTAATATTGAGGGATGGAAAACTAGATATCTTTGGTCTAAAAAAATTATAGGAAGAAAACTGAAAATACCAACTAGCTAATACTAACGCTATTTGAAGAAATAAATATGTTTATATATTTGTATGTAACTTAAGTAGATTGATAATGATCTTTATAATTTATCTGCGTCTATTGTATATTGTAGATAATCGTCATTTATAGAGATATGCTATTAAATACTTGATTCCAACAAAGACTCTTCTTCTCTCAAAGAATCTTCTCTTAAAAGTAGATTTCTCGTAAAAAGAGAAGCGGCACGGTGGTGTAGTAGTCAGTCGGCATGCATACCAGGAAAGCGGGTACCTGGGTTGACCTATGTGGGTCTCAGACATGTTGCCATTTTTCACTTCTTGAAACTCTTCTTCTTAAAACATTTTCAAGGTTTAATTGAAGCCGCACGACCTAAATATCTTTGACAAAATATTTCTTTCCTTATTCGTTTATTCATTCATGGTTTCAAATCAAAAATAGGGCTTGGTTCAATATGATTGTTACTTATTATATTTTTATAGTATATTATTTTACTTTACGTTCCTTGTTTTTGGGAAGTATACGGTAGAACGTATCAAAAGCGGAGTAAAGTTTTATAAACTCGTATTCGTGAAAACCAGAAATGGAACCACGATACTTTCTTATCAAATTTAAGTTTCCGAAATTAATTATCGTATACAATACTCTATTAGCTACAAATTGAAGCTTTCTAATGAAGCTTTCTCTTTCTTCATTCAAAAGTTACGCATATGACACTGATCACGTTCATTCATGATCGAGAGGAACGGCAAGTGGATGAATGACGCTCTTCTCAGAAGAGCATCAACTATCCTTAGCAACCCTCGTTGGGACGATTGCGTCATGAACCGGAATGTAATGGAATGGGATCTCGCAACCCCATAGTTATTAAAGACATTTATAACAAACGTAATCTTACATTCATGCTCTATCCTTAATTAGAACCCGTGTCTTCAGAAGCTAAAGATAGAATAAATTCAAGAGACAAATGACTGGAAGAAAGGAAAGTAAGAAAATAACCTTCAGCGTTGGAATAAGGTTCTATATGTGATGATTCGAGTCTTATGATAATGAGTCATTATTTCTAAGTACTAAGTACTAAATTATCAGTGTACATAGATAAGTTCCATATATTAACTAATTTTTAAATGCTGATACTAAACGCAATAAAGAATAAAAAGCAAATCTTGCACCTCAAGAGTTTTAAGAGTCGATAGAATTCTGTTACGCATTGCAAAATCGTTTCAAAACCTTTCGAAATATATTCTTTTATGTATATTATATACCCATGTAATATATTATTATGTATTTGTTTTATTGTATGTTGAATTGATATGAATTATATGTTTATATTCATCCTGATCATTGAAATCATCGTTCTGTCTATTTGAATAAGAAACTACGATGAAAGAATATTCATCTTTCTTTCCATCAAAATTTTATTTTAAAAGCCAGTTCAATTTTATCGAACCTCTTAGTTTCTTTTCAAAATGATGAAATATAAATCGAGTTGTCTCGAAGCGAAAGGATAATCAATCATTTATGACTGATATGTCAATACTTACATATATATTATGATACATCAATCGTGTGTCTATTTACAGCCGTGTGTTCGCTGGATATTAAAGAAATACATTATAAATTCATATTTAAGCTAGTACGTCCAATTAAATTAGTAATTATTAATATACCTCTTGCACTCAAGAGCTAGTGCTATGCTTATCTTTTCATTTCTATTTTTAAATTTTGTTTATTAAATGTTTCATTGGTTAGAATATGAAAAATGAGTTATGGAAACAGCTCAATGTGCTTATAGTTGTAATGAATGTACGTTTATAAATCATAATCGCTAGAGTAGAAAAACTCGCAGAAAACGCCTCATTCGACGATTATCTATGTTGAGCAACGTGCTTTACGTAACGTTTGATTATTCAACGTGCTTTTATTCGTGTAATGAAGCGTGAATCTTAGAAAATGGGCATTACACGGCATTGATAGCCTCCTACGTTTTTCCTCTTGTACTCTCATCATCATGAGAGTGTATTACTCAACTTCTTCTAGTTAGGTTCATGAATTTTCTTGGAATGATTTTCTAATCTTTTCTTAACTTTGCGCGAATTTTAGGTGACCACTCATATAAAATGTTTATTAGTATCCTACATTTTATTTCGATCGTAATGGTGAACGTATATTGAATTTTGTTCAGCGTAAAAGAACACATACTCTGACATCTTCTGCACTCAACTGAAGGTATTCATATATTTATTATTTAATTTATTTTTGTTAATAGGTATCTTCGTGCGTTACGGAAAATCGACAACCTTCAGAGACTGTGGATGTTAAAACTGCTAATAAAAGGCTAGATATAGGTACACATTTTGAATAGATTTAGCTATCTAAAACTAGATATTTAAATTTTGAGAACCACTAGTTGAAGACTGTAAGGGCTTCCGTAATCTACTTGAATAAGGGACGAAGAACCTTGACCCAGTCAGATGCATGTTGGAGATGGTCCAACGAAAGATGTTGATCATGAACTGCTTCTGCAAAAATGAAATTCAATCATTCATATGCACCAATGCGCAAAATGGGAAAGTTTTGATAATTGAAATATGCACTTAAGTTCTTGAACATTTGTTACACGAGTTATATCTGGTCGGAAGATGTTCTTTATTGTCATATCATAATTACTCTGAAGGGACAATAAATTTGGGTACTCCACCCAAGTAATCTTTCCGAGTATATTATCGCCAGATAAACTTCGTCAGAGGTGAGGAAATGTTAAAACATCTCTTTTGCTATCAAATGAACGAGTTAAATTAGAGGAAAATGAATCAGCTCACTAAAGTTATCGGAATCTATAATATGTTGCTTTCAGAACTAAAATGACTTGCGTATAATACGTGTCCGAGTACGAGATAAGTTGAGTCGTCATCATGAATGAGCGTTCATTTACGAGTTATCGGGGACTTCATTGGGAGTCATTCATGTATGATGATTTATAAGACTCTGGCGGTACTTTTCGCTAATAAAGATGAGAATATTTGACAGAGATGCCGAAATTAAACGTATTGCACACCATAACCATTAGCGTGATAGGAATATAATAAACATTCTTAACGGATAATAATATCTTAGTTTTCCTTGACAACCGAGTTATTAAGTACTTAAGTGATATGTGACTAAAAGTTTTTTGATTTTAGTTGAAATCATACAGATCTTCAAAGTTCCCAGAAATCGAATTCGCATATATGCGAATATCTTATAGTTTAAAGTGGATTTTGGAACTTTAACGTTTTAACATCAATGATATTGAGATGTTTTCTCATAATCATTACTTTTAAGTTCAATGTCATCGTACGATCTTAAATTTTGAGAAACAGAGAAACAGAAAATCTTGACAAATAAAAGACGTGCCATCCAGGGAATATCGTTCTGCATAAGACGGTGATATACTTTCCCTTTGACTCTGATATTTGTGTATTTATCAATAAAACTGTAGATAATAACATATATAAACTTATTGCTGATTTGCACATGCAAAAACAGGGTTTTTCTGAATCTATGGATGGAAATCATGGATCTACTCATCAGAGGTTGCTTCATTTAGCTAAAGTATGCAATGTAAAAAATTAGCAAAGGAAAAATAGGTCTCAAAATACAGAAAAATATCTTAAGAATTTCTGCTTTAACGCTAGCTACGTGAAAAGAATTGGCCAGCCAATGATGGTCCTCCAGCTCTCCGGGTAGCTTCGTATATGTAGATGACTTTGACAAAACGATCTTCTGTTGTACTGCTCTTTGCACATCGACACATCCAGTCAAAGTGTGTAATTTAATTTTAACTTTGAATAGTTAGTTGATTGGTAGATTTGTTTGGTTGTCTGGCAACAGTAAGGCTTTTCACTCGCTCATAACAAAGAGCCGACAATTTAACCTGTTGAAAAAGCGTTCAACCTTCTTCGCGCGTTTTACTGACCCAGTTGCGAGTCTAGTAGAGATCTCCCAATAAACATCGATTGCTTTGACCGTGAATGGAACAGGCATATAGCTCTAGACCCGAGCACCCATACAAGGGGGTTTTCATTTTCCTCCTTCGAAATTATTGTCTGGGTAACAGGCGTGCCCCTGGACGCCAGCTGAAGTCGAGAAGGCGACGTTGCCGCTCTGTGCAATTCAAGCATGGCTTAAAAGTAACACTACATTGTGTAATTGTAGTTGTTAGCAAAGGCTTTTCGTGTAAGCTGGCCTCTGGACACTGCCGTTCTGTCTGGGATTTCTATAATACTGCTTTTCTAGTGCTTACTCTAGAGAAGAGGCTAGCATTCCACTATTTTTTCTGACTACCCAGGAAAATTAGTGAAAAATCAGCTAAATTTGTATAAAAGAATTATACTTAAGGAATTTGACGTAGATTGGCTGGGAGAATCCTGAATCGAGCCAATAGGGATTGATAAGAAACTCAACCTGGGAACAGAAGCTCAACTAAAGTAGTATTCCCCAGTTTTTTTAGTCACTCTGAATGAGCTATTCATTTCAAATTACAAATTTTAGTATTACTGAAATGAAAAAGCTATTTCATATGCTATTTTGCTTTTAATTCCCGGCTTTAAGTTTCGCCTTCCAGGGTTGGGTGTAGAGGAATAATAAAATATCCAGTGCCTTCATTTTTTGGCTCCCTTACTCAATCTTGTCCTTCTCCGTGTTCTTCTAACATTCAAAACACCTCATCAATTATCATTTAATGAGAAAGAATCTAATTACTTGGATATGAGTTTTTATTCTGACTCCTGGGATTTCCTTTTCTTTGAATTTATATTTCTTGAGTCTTCGGAACCAAAATCACGGAGTAGAATTTATCTTTCGAATTCTACAACCACGTGGCGGTAGGGTCCTCTATCAAGCCAAAATTTGCGCACGGGTCAGTTCATATTTCACTCAGATTTAAGTTATACTTATTTTAATCGAAAATTCTAAGCTACTGCAATGAAACTGAAACACAAGCAATTTCTTCTTTCTCCTCAAAAACTAAGAAATCAAAAAAAGAGATCCGATTGTTTGTGCCTTATACATCTTATGTGAGAGATTTGTAAGGATATGCTGTTTATTTTATTTACTAATTTCAGTATTTTGTGGGTAACACATCGCATTGTTTAGAAAAATAGAAACCTCATTACACGACTATGACATTGAATTTCCTCCAAATTCCATTTCTGAATTCTATGTAATGAATTGAAATTAGTATCAAGCTCTACTTCTCTACTCACAAGTCTTCAATCTAATAGTTTTGATCCTTGTAATGATGTATAATTAGGAGGAGAAGTAAGAAGCCTGGAATAGGAAAAGTTATAATTATATATTTGAGCAAATATCGACAAAGAATATTTACTACTATTACTAGTAATAATTATTACTATTACCTTTTTACTACTCCAATATATTATTAAACCTGTAAAATCGTTTTTATTACAGTTGTATTGTTTGATTCCAGGTGCTTTGGTTGTTAATTCAATAAATTATCTATTGTAAAAGATATTGTTTTTTTCTGACTGAATGTATAGTACATATCGATAATATTGAATCAGCATACAAATAATAATATTAGGAATTTTGCTCTTATCGCTCACTGGAATTAATCCCGTTCATCTTGGGAAATTAAATAGTTTACATATTTTAAATATAGTCTAGTCATGATCGCAAATGATTTTTTTCTGATTTGAAAAAATTGATTTTGAGCCTTGGCTCTGAATACGGAGGTAAAAATCTTTATTTCATTTCGACTTAGTAAAGAATGTTGAATAAATTTCTATTGCGTCGTACGCTGATCTGCCGAGCAATCGATCACCTCGAAGACTTGGGAGCGTGTCTGAGGATGAAATTTCGGTGACTGCGCGAATGAATCTAACCTCGGAAATATCTAAAATATCTTTTCCGCTTGACTGTCGAAGAGTTCGCAAACGTATCGAAAGAACCAAATTAGGGAAAGATGAATTTCAATTTCACGATAAGTTGTGCCAATGGAAGACAAAGATAAAAGAGGTGATTTAAATTGCCTAATATTTCCAATCATGTCGCTTCTTTCTCTTCTGTTTATTCTAGCATTTAAATCCATTTAAATACCATTCCGAATTAATTTTGAGCCCTTTAAATCGCACGTGCCGCTTCGATTCTATTAATAATCCGCATATTTCCATTCGTATCGTCTTTTTTTATTTTGAAGGGCCCGTCCCACGCCCCCCACGTGGAGAAAATTCCCCTCCCCTAATATTTCCAGTGTTGTTGCCGCTAGCTTTTCTTAGGAAATGGGGAAAGGGTTCTTCTAAAAGAAGGATTCGGTACACCTTCCCCTCAAATCTCAGCAGGGGACTGTTCCTATCTTATTTTGGTGTTTAGTTTGGGCATTTAAGTTTCTACCTCGATCTTGATGGCATCTTCGGCATCGCAATCGTTTTCTCCCGTGCACCACGGCACCCGAGTGGTGCCTCCGCGCCCGCAGCCACCGGTGATGCCCCCGCACCTTGCAGAGCAAATACTGGTGGCCACTCTCAAGAGACAGCACAGCCTCAACTCTCAGGACTGTCATTCCAAGTTCTTAATGAGTAAGAGAAGGATTCACGTAGTAAATATTTATACTTACGCACGTGGTTACACCCATACGTAGAGGATGCGTTAATGCATTTCGATAGTGAAAATGTGGTGTGTGCTTTTTATGATATTATTTAACGACGCTGAGCAACAGAATTTTAATTCAGGTAGGGGCTGATAAAAGTAGGGGCTCAAGCGGTGAATACTCCAGCTTTTCTTGCTTAGAATCTCTGTACAGATCAGATTTGTTTTACTTAATTCAAAGTATTGCATCAGAGTTCAGGGTGTTATAATCGGTAACTTTAGTTGATATTTTTTTAGACTGACGGCATTCTAAATTCATTGCATGAGTTTTTACTAATTTATACTCCTGTTAAGTATCTAAATATTATGTAAATCTATTAAGGAGATGTGTATGACCATCGATTATGACTTCAACCGTGAATATTGTAGGTTTTTGTTCCTTGAATACATTCAATATTTTACATCTCACCCCTTTTACAGAGAAACCTTCATTTTATCTCGGTAGCGAATTAAAATTATTTAAAATTAAGATTTTAGATAATATTTTTAGACCTGGGCAAAAGTCTTGGCAAAAATGTTTCATCAAGAAATAAGTACAAATACAGTTTAGACTATTTGTTCTGAATAATATTAAGACATCAATCGATTAATTATGTAACAAAAAAATATAAACTAACTTTGACAAAATATTTTCTGGTTCGTTGTGTTCAAACTAACTTACTAATACTGAAGGAACTGAATTGAAATATTTTTTGTTTAACTGCAGATTTTTAATATAATTGTATTGGTTCAAAGAGTAGTTATCTGGGTTACCTCTTTTAGATTCCATATCAGAAGAGAAACATGAAGTTCCAAGTGTCATACGAAAAACTTGATTTTCGTTACTTACTCGTCAGTTAAATAATAAAGTATTCTTTAAGTCGCTAATATATCTCTTAATTATGTGAATAGGAAGATTCATCAATTTCCAGAAAGAATAATTCAAGATCAAAGGAATTTAAAATTTCTTTTTGTATATATTCTAAATTCTTAATGACTTACTAATTGATTTTTATAATATGTCTATTTGAATTTTCAGAAAAGGTGACTGGTACAACAGAGTTAAAGAAATCGACATCTTCATCAACATCATCAATATCGACTGTGACTTCAATCAAAACAGCATCTGGGCAACCAACTTCTTTGTCAGATCAAAGGCTGCCTCCAAATTTACGCCCTCTGCCTCCCACTCCAGGAACTAGCTCTTTTCGACCAATCAACAGCAGCAATACCCTGCCAATACCCAACAGGAAAATCAGCAATACCAGACCTGGAATTTTGCAGTTTCCATGGTATCACAATGTTGACCGAAAAAGAGGAGAGGAGTTGGTTTATAATGGTATATTTTCAAAATCAGGCTCTTATATGTTTCTCATGTTTTATTTATTCAGGAATGACAAATTCTAATATTGATATGCTGATAGTAATTTGCCAATTTTGCAAAATTTTGAAAAATCCATATTAAAGTACCTATATTATAGTCATTTTCATTAATAAAACAATGCATAATATGACTGCACTATCCTTCCAGCATTTATTAAGTAATTGTGTTCAAATGAATTTTTTCTCCTATAACCTGATTTCGACCCTACAAATGTAAACTTATCTATTAATTTTTATGTTCTTACATATAAAAGGAACTATTGCTGTATGCAAAATTTATTTTTAAAATGCCAAAGAGGAAAAGTTTTAAATTATTGTGTTATTGATATAAGAACATCATTTGCTTAATTTGGATTGATTGGTGAAGAAAGAAAATGCTTATTTTTATTCATGTTTCTTCTTTATGTTCTTATTTTTTTAGGAGAGGATGGTACATTTCTAGTAAGACCATCTTCACAAACTCAAAATCCATACACCCTAACTATCTGGTTTGGTAAAAGAGTCTACAATATAGGAGTTCGCCATCGACCTGATGGAAAATATGCCTTGGGGACAGAGAAACAAAATGAACAGGTAATAATACACACAGAAATTATATTTTATCATTTATCAATATGTTTACTTTTAATCTGTTGAATTTCTCCAAAAAAAATATTTTTCAAAGTATTTTATTAACAAATCAACCTAATAATAAAATAAATATTTAAGTACAGATAGATTTTTTTTATATAATCTAGTATATGTTAGAGGTTTGCTCAGTATGAAAGTGTTTCTAATATTAACAGTTTTTTGTTAGCAATAGAGTTTTATGGAATTCCAAAATACTATTCATATATATTATCTAAGTAAACAAAGAGAATTAACTTCCACAGAAATATTTTTGAAGATGACCAGTTTCATTGAAAATTTTTGATATTAACGAGATCTGTTGAGTTATCAATGAAATTTTGCCCTTTACAATAAATTTCTGTTGTAGTTCCTGATGTATACTGATGTTTTTCATTTATTTAGTATGACCCCTTTAAAAAGAGTTGTGCTTGTGAATATCAGATTGATGAATAATATCTCCTGACTGATTATATCGCATATTCATTTTGAAAATTGATTAAGATTTTTATACTATAATAATTGGCTGAAAGGAAAATATTTTATACAAAATGTAGCATGATAGTAAATTTCACTACAGCATAATATATATGTCAATAAAATAGGAGTGGAGAGTTTTGGTTCAAAATACTCCTACTCCTAGGGTATAATATCATATTTTTAATCCAAATGAGAAGTTATTTTAATATCAATACAATTTACCATTTTCACTGCCATTTCTTGAAGTGGAGTAATTGCCCTATTTTTTATGTATTTTTGAGTCATGTATTACTAAAATTTAATATGCATTGTGTCGTCTATTTCCATTGATTCTAAATCAGAGGTGAATTTGAATCAATTCTTTGCATTCTTTATTTTTATGAAATTGATTTCACATTTTATCTAATGCTAAAGGCTGTAAATAAATATTTTGGCTATTAGACAGTAAGCCAAAATGCTGCTGTATTTTTTACAAATTATACATATAATTGCAAGAAACACATTGAGAAATAACACTTATAACCTTTCACACTTTCAAGTGTGAAAGGCTATAAACCATAAACTAAATCATGAAATAATGTATCCTTCATTTTAAATAATTAAATCTCAGCTAGCTTTGTATGAGAATTTATCCCTTTAACTTTTTTAATTAGGGAAAAATATCTTTCTTTTTCTGTAATAATGTGGTTTGTTAGTCATAGATGTCTGGAAATTTAAGTAGCGGAAGATAATAAACTTTGTTTTTGAAATATTGTTATCACCTGAATCATGCATTACATATGAATGTACTTCATTAGAATTCCTCACTAAACTATGTGAATATATTTTCCAATGATTGTTGTTATAGAAAGAAAATAAATTTTCTTTAGATCATATCTTATAATCTCACTGCCTGTTCCCTAAATGAAATATCAGCTAATTATATATCCTCTTTTAACTCTCTTATAACCAAAGAATTATTCCAAGCAACACTAGCAATAAAGAAGAAAATGCTCATATTTGTTCTTTGTTATACATCTCTTGTTTCATGTATACATATGCCTTTACTACTCCTTGTTTAAATTGACCTGACTGTAGAAAAATTGATAATGACAACCAAACGATCATAAAAGAGAGGGAAGAGCTATTAGCTTACATGCAATCGCTTCTTGGGAAGCTCAATTAACGTTAATCTTAACAATTTATACCTCCTCTAATTCACCATAGCAGTTTTTTGAGTCATTGCTCAAGAAATAGGAAAATGTCCATTTCCCTTATTCAAATTGTAAAGATATTTTCTTTGTTAAAGAATCCAGTCTGTACTAGTAATCATTTAAAAAACTTCAATTATCATTCTATTGAATCATTAAGAATAAATCATGAGTACAATTGTGAAATACTAAAAAACTTATTCTGTTATATTCTTAATGAAATTTTCTTTTTTCATTGTAGAGTTTCCGCACAGTTGAAGAAATGGTATTATACTATCAATCAGAGCTATTAGTGCTGTACAGTGGAGGGGAAAGAACAGGACAAACTGCTTTGAAATCATCTCCTAAGAAAGAATAAAATTGAGATTTTATAAATTAATTATAAATTTTAAGAGTATTTTATTGGCTTTTTGATGTCTTTATGTTAATGATCTGAAAATATATGGCCTTATGTTTATGATTAATGTAAGATGTACATTCTGTGATAATTCTTTTCTGTATAAATATTTCATGTATCTAGATAGTCTTTTTATTAACTAATTTTCATTCATTATCTTTAATCCCTACCATCGGTGAATTTCCCTATTAAAATTGCGCGAGCAGCTAAGAATCTTCAGTGATTTTTCAATAGGTATATCATAATCATGTCCATTGTGAGTAGCACATAGCATACCCATTCTTTAAATTAAAATATGTGAACATATTTGTTACGTTGTGACACAATCAACATAGGACTAGCACTAAGAGAATGATTCAATTAAAGTGGCTCAATTGCCAAAACATATGACGAACTTATAGACAAACAATTAGAATTGAGGAAAGTAGATTCCATGGATACAATAACAAATTTATCTGATTTTTAAGTAGCCTAGCCCATAATTAATCCGAATCAAAATTTAAGGTAATATATTGACATGCTCCTTATTTGCTAGGAACTTCTTCAGATCGAAAGCTATCCATTTAAAATCATTGAGTAAATATAATTCAAAAACAATTTAAAATGAAGAGACAATGAAGCTTGTTGGAGAATACAATCTCAGAAATGAATCATAAATATTACCTCATCACGCAAGTTAGCGTGATCGTATGTTAGAAAGAAAATAAATTAATGAAAACATCTTCAAGAGAGGACATCAAAATCATAACAAAGGAAGGTAGGTATCTAGAAATCTTAGGGTTTACTAATGATCTATTAACCTTAAACAGATGAAGATAGATGCACAATTGCGAGAAGTTCGTGTAAATATCAATATTTAGATAAATATCATTCATTAATTCAACTGTATCGTACAATTCCTACCACTGATCCTCATGCGCAAATAGTACACAGAAGCGACCATTGAGGGCAGCATGGTTTGTTTCTTTGACACGAAGAAACGAAACGCTAACTTGCCAGCAGAACATCGTCTTCCTTCCGCCGGGCGAGCATGGTGGACCGCGGAGCAACCGCGTCCTAATTTCCTTGCGTGATTCACTATTTTAAACCATCTTAAGACCTGATTACGATAAGTAACAGCACCAGTGAGTTTGGATTTGTCTTTTTCAACCCATAACCTGTAGTGTCAACCATCCAAACTGGATTTTAATATGAACTTTGAGGACTATGAATCCCTACCGACCAGCAACGTTACCACCCATATGACGGCGGGTGCCATAGCGGGCATAATGGAGCATTGCGTAATGTACCCTCTAGACTCAGTAAAGGTATGCCATTTATGAATGATTAAAGACTAATTTATTTTCAAAATGCAATCTTTTACTTATTAATATTGGAAATATAACCGTTCGATGAAATGTGCTACTTTTCGCTTAATAGCTTTCACTCTCACTCACATGAATAGTTATTTTGAGTTTCTCCTTAACTTATATCTACCTGACATTGTTACAATATTATGTTTTATGCTTCTCGTTACTTTATATAGTTCATCTAATCACATATTGAAAGTTGTTAAACCTCTCTGTTAATTATTACACTAAATATATTCAAAGCAATTGCTGAAATGATGTTAAGGTTTCGTGTGCAATTCTTATAGTACTTACCGTATCCGTTTTCAATGAATTAATAATTTGGGGCTTTTTGTTTATAAGTGACCAACCATAGTAGTTATTGTTACTTAAGTTACAAGCGTTGACTATTGTAGAATCATTGTATTCTTGTTGTAATATTAGTATGTTCTATGTATACTATTCTATGTATATGTGTATACTTTTAATTAGACTCGGATGCAGAGTTTATCCCCTTCACCAAATGCTACGTACAAAGGAGTTGGTGAAGCTCTATATCGTATGGTTACTCAAGAAGGATTACTTCGACCCGTTCGTGGAATGTGTGCTGTAGTTACTGGTGCTGGACCTGCTCATGCTCTGTATTTTTCAACATATGAGTATCTTAAAGAATTCCTGACCACAAAAATGTCTTTACACCCACAACTCGCGTATGGTAAGATTTCAGTGAATTAAATCCTATTTATATATTCTAAATTTATTTCCAAATTACCAATATTAGGAAACCATGTGTTTTGCTCTGTTTCCATACAATCACATCGGGAAGTGAGAAGTAGAGGACATAGTATGAACGGATTCACCTTCAATCGATATTTCTTCAGTTATCAATAGAATGTTTGCTCCTGAATGTTTATAGTAGTTCTATTTTTATTTCGTTAATTGAAATTGTTAAATATGCCGCTATTCTGCGATATATCACAGCCTTACTGCATTCATTTGCGAATATGTAATAGACTCTCCGTTCAATATTCTAAATTTTCCTTAATGTCGTTACCTAATCTTAGATACCCAAACTTTCTACGCTAGCGAAGTAGTTATGGCGCTATAATTTCCGTATCCCATGTGATTCAACTAAGAATATCCATTTTGCAGGTGCTTCTGGTTGTGTTTCGACTCTTATTCATGATGCAGTTATGAATCCAGCCGAAGGTAATACTTATATGCGTTATTACGCACATGCTTATCATTGAACTTGATTATTGATAACAATTCTGAGAATGAGGTCGAACCTTTAATTTCAGTGGTCAAACAAAGGTTGCAGATGTACGCAAGCCCTTATAAATCATGTTTAGAATGTACATCAAGAATCTACAGGAAGGAAGGAATGAAGGCTTTCTACCGATCTTACACTACACAGCTAACGATGAATGTACCATTTCAATCTGTTCACTTCATGATGTATGAGTTTATGCAAGGTGTAACAAATGAATCACGCACATACTCGCCGATAGCACATGTATGTTCTGGGGCAGTTGCAGGAGCTACAGCAGCAGCTGTGACCACGCCATTAGATGTTTGTAAAACATTGCTCAACACCCAAGAAGAAAGAGCACTCTCGAGTGCCCATCAAGAGCGTGTCACTGGATTAGTTCAGGTATTTTTTTAAATTTCAAAACGAAGTTAACCAAAGTTATAAGTCAGATTTACATTTTAGTTGTTCAACTTTTTCTTGTTTTATAAAAATTTTTATGTTGTGTTTTCCAGATATGCATAGTGTTTATAGTTCTGTCTTTCGTTTTTTTATAAGTTTATGATGATATCCAAAGTTTTTAAAACCCCTGTTGAGCTCTCATTGTATGAAGAACCTTAACTTAATTGATGGAAGTAGTCTACTAAATTTTTTTTCACCAAATTACTTAACTATCATAGCATTTTTACTGGTCACGGATATTTTGAAATGCTATTATGTTAATAATATGCTCTACAATTTTTTACTATAAGCTAGTTAAAGACTCATATTAATTCCACAATTGTGAGAATAAATTGAATCTCCTGTGGTTATATCTATGATTTATCATTGTTATTTGTTGATGAATATAAGTCTTAGAAAGATGATTTGTTCTTAGAACTGCAATAAGTGTCAGAAAATAATTTTTGATCACTGTTTGATTGTTATTTTAAGGTAAATGATAAAATTATGCTCATAATTTTCTTTGATTAAAGTCGGTGTTTTTTTATTAATACTATTTGATGGTATTATTTTCATGACAGAACATTACATGTGTGGCCAGTTAAAACTTTTTTGATTATCAATTTCTCTGCTTTTGTTTATATTGATTAGTTTTCTTTTATAAAATCAAGTCTTCTACTAAAGATATTCATTCAATATGTTTTAAAGAATCTATCTTTGACTGATTTCTCGTAATTTCTTTTCTTTCTAATTTTTTTTCAAGTACAGCAATTTTTTCAAAATCTATTTCTTTAGACATATTCCCTTTTCTCTTAGAATATAATAATTTTTTTAGCTCAAACTTTTATTTTTCTTTCTATATTATGAAAGGTTAATACTTAGTTCTGTTCAATTTGGTGTCATTTTTCTCCCATTTTATGAATAGAATTTGTTTTGTTATCTCAATTGTTGTATACCCTTTTAGGACTTCCTTGTGTAGAATAAGATGATAATCTATAATTATAGATTAACTTAAGCTATATCATGATATCTCTCATATCAAAGGTTCCTGAACTTTTTTGTGTCGTAGACCCCTTGCCATTTTTTTGGTTTTGGGTAGACCCCCTACTTACCTTAAATTAATTTTTTGTAAATTTCTAACTGTAGTGAAGTTTGGTGTTAAACACCTAAAGTAAAAACACATCACATTTTATACATATATTTTTTTAAATAAATGTATGCAAATCTGTATGAACATGCAACTATTAAAAAGCATTAGAATGCACTATTATTTTGTAAAGGAATTAATCCATCTTTCAACGTTAAGGGCATTAAAAGCGTCGATTCTAATTACAAAAATTTTACATGGGTGACTGTAACCATGAAGCAGCAAACTGAAACTTCAGATTGTTACACACATAAATATCGCGTTTCACACAAATCACGAATCCTCCAAGGGATGACATTTCACGTTGCCAAAATTTTATGATTGTATAACCCGTATTATAAAATATTATAATGTAAGTAATTAGGTAGGTAGGTATTATAATTAAGTATTAGGTCTCAGTTTGTCAGATTCACTATCATGGACCCCCAAATATTTTTTTTGCTGTCGTAGACCCCTTACGGGTTGTCATAGATCCCTGGGGGTTGATATAGACCACTTTGGGTATCAATGATCTATATTGCATTAAATATTTTGAATTGTATACCTCTTTTGTCAATATTCAGCGTATATTTTATTTGTGAAAATTGAAAATTGGGTTTTCCCTAAACTCTAGAGATGGAGATTTAGGTCAATTTAACAGTTTTTGAGTCACACCGACAATTTTACTTTAAGGGCCTATGTATGGAGCTCATGAAAACAAGACTAAATATGATAATCACTTGGTTCAAAAAGCAACAAGGTTAAGGAAGAATACAGTAATGACAATAGCTCTTTATTGATCCATGAAAATCATGCAAATGGCATGTTATGATATGAAAAAGTGGAGAAAACTGAGTTATGGATAGCAAAAATTAAGCTCTATTTGCGTTTCCAATGATTTTTAACCATATAATAATACTCCTAGGAAACTTTCTAATATAATCGTTGTTTAATTACTCCAGCAACTATAGTCTTGGCACCAACCAGCATAATATGCGCCAAAGGTTTTAAATCTTTTCAATGAAATTTTATCATTCAGAAAGTTGCAAAATTTATTTTGATATTTTTCCCAAAATGCCCAGAGCAAGGTAAAATCACATGTCCAATGATAAATTCTTGTTGGCTCTTTGTAAGTGTAGCAAACAACATGTTTGGAGACAATATAAAAAGGTTAAACTTTTGAGTTTGGTCAATGTTTTATTGAGATAATTTCAAATTACAATCTTATTAGTTAAATCAGAACTTCTTTTTCAATCAATTTCTGATTTTTTTATCACTGATTATTCATGTAGATAATTTTTGAGCTTGCAGTTTACTCAGTGTTATATTTATTCAAGTAATGCTTTCGTAAATATTGGGTTTTAGATTTTAAAAAAGTCTAATTTAAAGTAGCATAGATTTAGTAAGCTATTTTGTAAAGGCTGATGAATTTGTTTGACCAATTATTTTTACTAGACTAAAAATTTCAGTTGTTTTTGAAATTCCATAGATATATGGGAAGTTTAGTTAAGAAAGCTTGTTTATTAAAACTACTGAGTGTACTGTTAAGGAATAGATCAAAGAAGTCAAAATTTAGGAATAATTTTCTCTAGAAAATTATTCATTAGTAAGATCCTGTCTGTGTGCTGATGAATAAATGATAGGAAAAAAATCTAGAAGGGTTTCAGTGATTCTAGTGGCAAAACAGTCTTGCATGTCGTTTAGAATGGATATTTAATTTATTTATTAATGGAAATGGAAGTAAAATTATACAGATGAGTCAAAATATCCATTTTGTTTTGAATTTTTTTGGCCTAGAGAATTCTTATGTTTTGTATTCGATAAATCTTGATTGTTGATAGCTATGCTTGAGGCCGAAATAGCTCATGCAATGAAACATTTTGTTGAAGTTACAAAGAACTTTATAATTATTGAAACTTGTGGAAATGTCTTTCGTTTAAATCTTTTCAGTTCATCTTATTGGAAAGTTATTTTCAGATATCTCATTCTTAATTTCATTCATTATTTCAGGTGTAGAATATTTGAAACTCTGGGAGAACTTGTCTTTTTGTATATAATTTTACTCTTTAAGTATTATTGTAGCTGAAATATATAAACAAAGATGACTCCTTTACTTTTACAGGCAGCAAGAACTGTTTACAGGCTTGGAGGAGTTAAGGGATACTTCCAAGGACTTCGAGCCAGAGTTTTGTACCAGGTGCCATCAACAGCGATATGCTGGTCAACCTATGAGTTTTTCAAGTACTCAATGGCAAAATGGAAATCAGAAAATAGTGAGGACAGTTCTTCACCACCAACCCCACCCATTCAAGCAAATCTATTAAGTAGTGGTAGTAGATGGGAGAGCATTGGAAATGAGAGGTTAGGAGAGAGAACCAGTGGAGAGCAACAGGGAGGGAGGAGTTGTAGTAGCAGTGTCGTTAGTGGAGGTGTCTATGGAGCACTAGCTTTCAATTCTGTTGGTGAGGGCAAAGTTGCCCTAATGGAAGCCCCTATGTCTCACCGTTGAAATCCTGCAGAAAGATTCATTTTAAAGAGTTAGGGTTGTCTAAGGAGTGATAAAGAAATCAATCAAGTAGCTCTTTCAGATTTTCCATGGTTCTATGGTTTTGGCTGGCTGGCTGGCACAACCATAGCCAAGGAATGTAATTACTCTGACCAAGGAGTTAATGGTGAAAGATCACAAGCTGCAAGGCAGTTGCCTGAATGGGGACTACTGTGTAATAATGTTTCCTCTGGAAGGAAAGGTCCTCCAATTCGAAGTCTGCTGAAGGTATTTCTTCTTTATCACTCCTTCATTCCCTTATTGTGTAGACATAACATCCCAATAATTATTTTAGGCCTCCAGTGAGATTTTGCAGCTGGAATACAGAGACCAATCCTGGTTCTGACGGAACAGTGCGACAAGGATGTGAGGGTCACACTTTACGAATAGATGCCCATTTTTAGCTCTTGAATAGTGTAAATAATATGCAAAAGTTACCTGACATTTATTTTCATCTCTGTTGGTCTGATTTGGCTGTAATATAAATATCGAAGTCAAAGGGGCAGGGTATAAAATCCTGCATTGTTGAGAGTTGAAATTCTGAGGTAAAAGAATTTCTTGCTCTTCTTTTAATTCTCCAGAGTTATCTTTCATCTACTAGGATGACATATCCATTTTAATTTGAGAAATATTGTCAATATTTCATTTAACATCAATAGATTTCACTCCATCTTGAAATTTTTTAATCTGGCAATTTAATGAGAGTAATTAAGTTGTGAGCTCCTGTTTACAATGTGTACTCGTATGGTTAATGTTTGTTCAACCATGTGTTACAGTGTAGAATTGAGAAAAAGAACTGGCTGTGATTAGGTCTTTTGGTGGCATTCTCTTCATCTAAGTACTGCCATGATCTGATTTGAATTACAATAACAAAGAAAAAGAGGCTTATAAAGAACTTTATTTTTTCCTTACTGAAGTCTTCTAGTTGTAGATGATTTTTCGAGTCACGCAATATTCAGTTGCATCCTTCGAAGTTCTTTTCATTTGCTTTTATAGTAAAATACATTTTGTTGGAAAATCAAATAGCTATCAACTTGACACTACTTTAAATTGCTTCTTGGAGTAATTTTCAACAAATCCTATGTGGAACAGTCTTAAATCTTCAACAATTTAAAGGAGCAACACTGCAGAATGAATTTCAATTTTATATTATTGTCTTCATTGTGCTTTCACATTGCATGTGAAATCAGTGATTGTTGTTATAAGACTGTGAATTACTATAAACGAGAACTCACTATGAAACCAATGTTTTATTCAACACATACATTTACTCAACAAGAACATTTTTCCATGTAACACAATCCCACCAACAATTAATATTTTTAATGCATCTTTTCAAAGTATTTCTTTGAGGCTACCGGATCTGGTTTCATTGTTGGTTTTTCTGGGGTCCAATTTGCAGGGCAAACTGTAAAAGATGCAAGTTTACAGTATAATTAACGTTCCTTTCAAAATGACTTTTCTATTAAATTTTTATTATTCTATTAATTATTTTTAAGACCATTTAGGAATTAACTTTTTAAAGTGATAAATTCTGGCCTTATGATGACTGAGTAAAATAAAAAAGATTATACTTGAGTCAAGTTTACATGCATAATAGTGTGAATGGAGCTCAATGAATCAAAAAATAGCTCCTTCGATTAGACTATTTTATAAATTTCAACGTGGATCATGAGAAGTCATAAAATTGCAAAAAATGGAAGACTGTCCCATGGATAAATTTAGAAGTCAAGGATATAGCATTCCTAAATCATCTTCAAGTTTCATGAATCTTAGTACAATCAGAATTAAATACCTTCTCCATGCTTCTCCACAAACTGGAATGCTTTGATTAGTCTAATTGTTTCATCAACTGATCTTCCAACTGGCAAATCATTCACTGTCATCTGTCGAATGATGCCCTGAAACATAGAATACAAGAATTATGCGCCTTATAATATTGGCATAATACGAAAGAAATACTTATATATAATTAGATTCCTTGCCTTTGGATCAATGATAAAAAGTCCTCTTAAAGCAACTCCTTCCTCGGGTATCAGCACTTCATAGTCTTTTGATATACTCTTTGTGAAATCTGCAACAAGCGGGTACTTGAGTCCTTCTAGACCCCCTTGCTAAATTTTTGAAATCGCGATCATTAATATAGAATTTTTGAACCAATGCAATGTATATTCCCATTATTCGGGAAGAAATAGATATTTTCGAACCTTAGTGGGAGTGTTGACCCATGCCAAATGGGAGAAATGAGAGTCAGTCGATATACCAAGTACTTCTGCGTTAAGTTCTTTGAATTCATTGAGTCGTGTGTTGAAGGCAACGAGCTCAGTGGGGCATACGAAGGTGCTGCAAAGAGTTACATAGCGATCAGGATCAATTTGTTCATTCCAGGGCTTTCAAGAGGGCGCAGATTTTCGTGACTTACAAATCCAGAGGGTAGAAAAGCAGAACTACGTATTTGCCTTTGTAATCGCTCAATTTTATCGTCTTAAAATCTCCATTTACAACAGCTGTAGCTTCAAAATTAGGTGCCGGTTTTTGCACTAATGAGGCTAGACGAATGCAACCTTAAAAAGAAAATTATCGCTGCGATGTAATCCTTTTTATAAAAAAGAGAAAAATAAATTTGGTGAAGGACTAACCAGTACTAATGGGCCTTAGAATAGTGGGTGACGCTGCGCTGGCTAGTCTTGGAAGCGCCTAGAAAGAAAATGTATTATAAAGTTCACAAATAAAATCTTCGTAATATCGCTTCATCTTATATAATCGTGTTGACAATGAAAAATATAAGTACATTTATAGCTAATTTACGAATTAATGCCGCCATCCTAGAGATTTTATGTTCTGATAGTCGGAGATGATGAGGAGAGATTACTTATGGTACCAAGGACAGCAGTGAGTTTCTTCGCTGTGGACGTACTGCGAATTGTGATTTTCATTTGTTCCCATCGGAAACAGATTGCCGCAAAACCGAATGCGACTTACTTGTCTCGATGGTAATTAAGGTAAAAAACGCAAAAAATTGGTTCCATATCCTAATTTCGTTTTACCCGGCATTTTTCTCAGCAATTTGCTATTTCTAGTTTATTTCTTGAGCTTATTTTTATCATCCATATCTGTTGTCTCATTTACTCAATTCCTGATGAAGGATACGTCCCTAGGTAAACAGCTGTAGGGTAAGAGAGAAGTGATGAAACTTCAAATTCGGAGAAATAATATTGTTTATTCTTTAGATGCAGCTGCGTATGGAACTTGAGTGCCGCAAACAAGCAAAGAAATTGTTAAGGACGGAGTAGTTTATCAAAAAATCATATTTGGAAGAAAAATCTAAAATTAAATTGCTCCTAGTTATCCATACTAATGAATTAATCTAATATCAGAAAGTTATTTTGGGAGGAAATGTGATTTAAGGATCTCTGCGCACATTGATAAATCTACATTTTCCTTCTCGTTTTCTAATTTTTTGTTTTCGGTTATTACAGACGTAAAAACGAAAGATGGACAGTCAAGTGCTAGGTGATGGTCACCTTTTAGAAGTTGCAGATGATCGATGGAGAGAGGAAGTTCTTCCTGTCGAAAATATTTCAGTTCCTCCATCAGAACTACCCGATCCTGAGGTGATTTAACATAAATTCTTATTTATTATAGAGTCACATATAATCATTCTCTTATTATGATACGACTCACTTGTAGTAAATAGGAAGAATGAGGTAGCTGAGTTAAATATATTTCTTGGAGTTCTACCATTTTATCATAGAATTTAAAGTATAGTTAAAATTTTATTTTAAGAATTATAGCTATATAATTTGTATATTAGCGAGTTTAGCAAGCTACTAGCTATTATTTGTAAGGAGAGAAGTTGTTTGGTTCTTCATTAGCACTTTTCTCAGCTCACTTCTTCAACATGTTCATCAGACACCCTATGTAAATTATGTTCGTCCGTGTACATTATGTACACATACATAATGAGTTGCAAATTACTGATAAAAGTGGAATATATTGATACCTCATTCAATAAAGGTCTTTTGCTTGTAACTTTAAAATCAATTTCTTGAACAAGTTCAACCCAAAGTTTGCTGTAAGATGTTAATGATACAAGCAGACCATGAATTATCAATTAATTTGAATCAAATTATCATTAAAATTATCCATTGAATTCTTTTTTATAATGTTGAAATAATAATGGTAAAGATTTGTCTATAATATTTTTGCAAGGAACTGGCAATTTCAGAAAATATGCTGGATCAACCATCTCTTGCTATTGATGAGCTTGGATGAGATTATTAAGCATAGTTTGAATGTGTATAGTAATTAAATTAGTAACCATAAAGTCCAGAAATCTCAGGATAACGGTTATTAAGATTGTGAAATATTTTCATATTATTTAAGAAATTAGACAAATCAAACAAATCTCATAATATTTGTTTGTATTAGCATGAAAGAGAATTTCTTCTTGCTTACTTTACATATAACTTAGCTCTTTGATAAAAATTCATCTTTTATTTGGATATATTTATAGGAGGCAGAGGGAGGTAATAGTGGAACTGGGGGTGATTCGATAGCTGTGGCCACTCTTAGAGAGCAAGAAGCTAGATGGTCAGATTTAGCACTCCTCACTTTGGTTGAGAACCAAGGCCCGAGTCAACCTATTGTAATGCAGCCGAGTCTCCAAACTCAGCAGCATCTGCAAGGATCATTCCACAGTTAATCCCCCTTCCAGCAATTTGAAAACTGTGTATCAAATGTCATGTTCTTGTACTCCTCTTCTTATTTTTGAAATTTCCAAGCATCACTGATAATCTCATTAAATTCTCTGTAAAGAAAATAAGTTTAGTTTTCAGATGTGACTGAGAGAACCAAATGTTTTTTCTATTATTTTAAATTCAACCAAATAATCCTTAATTTTTTCATTATATATTCTTATATTATGCTCTAGTATAGGAATATACAAATAAACTTTAAGAAAATTATTTAAAGAGAAGAGAATGTCAATTGAATGTGGAATTTGTGCCTAAAATGAAAACCTAGAAATTGAAACATAATTTTCTCAACTAATTTTCCCTACATCACCATTTGCAGCATACATATAAATATCATGTATAATTACTTATCCTACCAAAATCTCATGTCATGTATATAAAGAATATTTTCAAATTAAATAGTTAAAATTAGCACTGTTTGAATGGTCATTTTTCTTAGTGTGTTCCCTGTTTCCATTTTCACCATTTCAATGATTCACATTAGATACAATTATATCCAATAGCTGCTGAAGGCCTAAACTACAGATAGCTCCTGAAAACCTAGTATATGGATGGTATTCTAGAAGAGAAAGTTTAGATCAACATACTTCATGAATTGTATGCTATCCAGACCTTCATTTTAATTTGGCATTGTAAGTTAACAGCTGACTCTCTGAGTGATAATGCAATGGGATAGATAATTTAAGTTTGGAAAAACAACCCATTCTAAAATTTTATATCATAGAATACTATATTTGACTCTTAAGAAAGAAAGAGTAATGTATGGGTTTGGAGTTAGACATATATTTTAAACTTACGGGTACTAAATTAAAATTAAGAAGCAATGCTTTAAATAAAGTTGAAATCATGTCTGTCTATCATAAGTAAGGAGCTTTAATAATACTTTTTGATTATATATTATATTTAAAGATCTATCTTTTTATCCAGCCTTCTTTTCAGATTCTGTACTATTACTGTATGTGGTATTATCTAAGATTAGGTAGTAGTATTTATTCAAATTTTAATTGATTGAAATTAGACTAAATCTTATTTTTCTTGTAAAATCTTACATTCAAACTATGTTATAATTCATCCAGGAAAAGGCATACTGTCCAATCATACATGTATATTACTTGTGGCATCTTTTATAATAAAATATAATAACAATTAATAAGAAACTCAACCATTCAAAAAAGACTAGGAAAATCTAAAGCAGGATTTATTAAGTAAAATGGATGAGAGAATTAAGCAGGGATATCAAAATTCAAGTAGCTAAAGCAATGTCAGATCTGAGCAACCAAGAAATTTATAACAATATAAGTAAAGATGTTACTATAATCATGGAATATGGTTATTACTGTCATAGAGAAACTAGTGTTTGGAATGGATAACTGATAAATCCTTAGATGAACTTCCAAAATACTAAAGAACACCTGGTCGATCCTGCCACATCATTCGAATAACTCAGTGGCCATGTGGTTAGCATATAAACACCAAGTGCCTACTTCCCTGAGGTCCAGGTTTAAGCCAAGGAAATCAGATTTTTCTGATCTGGGATTGGATTTAATTGCATAAGTTCTCTGTAGGATTAGATTTAAGTAGACAAAATATTTCCATAATTTAACAGGGATGAATTATTATTATTATCATAGCTGTATGTTGGACTTAACCTCTGGTATACCAAATCTATTCTCATATGGTATTTAAGATGCTTAAGAGTCTTTTCCTTCCTATTGTACTCAAAGCCCTAAGGTAGTTCTTAAATCAAAATGTCAGTCATTATATATGTATATATTATTTAAAATTTTGCAGCATAAGCGATTATTAAATTATGGTCTCCGACAGATTTTATGTCTCTCATTCAAAGGAGTTAGGTCTTGAGTTAGCAGATTTATAATTTCCTATTTAACATCAACTTCAAAGAAAATTCACAGCAAGTTGTCAAAATTACCATGGATTAGTAAAACTATTGCCCATGAAAGCTTTGAGCCTTTAAACCTGTCCTGCAATTCAAATTTCAGTACCTTGAGAAGGCATGGCTTACATTATCAATTATTATAGCCACTAATTTCTCATGATTTTTCTCACTAAATCATTGATTCTCAGTCTTCTCACTAAGTAAAATTGTCTTTGATATATTTTTGGTGCTATTATTCCTTAATTTGAAAAATGTTACATCATTATACATAAAATTACCCTCCCATCATACAATTTCTGCTAGTCTCAGTTGTTTCTTCCAATGTATAATTATTTCTATTGCTATCAACTAGTAGTGTTGAAATAATATATATTATAATTATGAATTATCAGAGTTTGGATTGCCTTGAATCTGAATAACAAAGAAACCTATGATGAATTTGATTAATCTTTATAAAATTTTATCATACTGCATTTTGAGCTAAAAATTTCAAGGCAAAGTAAAAACACAAACAATATACAAGCACTTTAATTTTTTTAAATGTGTTATGTATTCTTATCCATGGATATGTATTTTTTTATTAAGCGATATGTATCTCTGATGCATGCATAGAGTTGTTACGTTTGGTTAAATGGAAGATGTGATTCAACCATCCCATTTCTTCCAAATGAAGTCCTTTATTATTATTAAAAAAGTGATAAAGAAATGAAATGAATAATAATGCTGAGAGTTTTCATTTCATGGAAGCAGATTGAATTATATATAGAAGATGATATTTCAGAGGATATCAATTTTAAATTCTTAGCTTTAAAAATTGGAACTAACAGGTTAACTATGAGGGACTGATCTCTGATTGCTTATCTAAAACCAATATGAGATGAAGGGTGTATGTGTGAGATTAACTTACATAAGAATATATCTTTTTACCTTATAATGAAGTGCAAATATTGAAGAAAAAAGTAATAAAATCTTTTCTTGTTAAACATAGTTTAAATAATCTGAATTTGAAAATTTTATTTTAAATAATTCAATCATATTTCTCTATAGGAGGGTTAAGAAAAAGGTCCGGGATAATATTTACCATAAGATGAAAAGAAATTTTGATCAAAATGAACTTCAATTAGTTGTTCAAATGACTGTCCAGTCCTGCTATAATTTTAAAGGTTACAATAAGTCAAGAGAAGTTATAGATACTGGTAAGCTTGTTTATATATTAACATTAACTGAAGTAATATCTGTTTCTGCCGTAGTCATAGTTGCTTAATTCTTTGTTTAAGACATTATTATGGTTAAATTGTTATTTTATAATATGTGAGATATTATTGAAGAAATATCTTTAATTATAATATCATTGAAAAACAGACTTACCTTTGCTCCATGATGTAATAACATGTCCATAGTCATCTGAGAACTCTTGAGTATGGCTTGAAGAGAAATGTAATCCTTAATCAGCCAAAGTGCTAATGTTTTAGAATAATTTGATGATTTTTTTTCTTAAGTCTTTGGTAAAACATACTTGCTCGTCTATAAGGTGTCCATCCATACTTGTCCTTTGCTTCCAAGTTTCCTCCATTCTCAAGGCAAAAATTTACTGCCTCGACTCCTGATGATTCCACCGCATAATGGAGTGGGGTGCAACCTCGTCTTAATCAACAGGGTTACAATTATTTTATTAAGGATTTGTGCAAATATGATTCTTCTCTTAAAAGAATTTCTATTTTCTCATTAAAAAAAAGCATGATATAAAAACCTGACAAAATGGCTAGGCTCAATGAAAAGGAAGAAGACTTTTAGGTAAAAGTTTGAAGTGTGCAGTCTTTCTCTGATCAAAAGCAAAGTCATGATCTGACTGAACTTTAAATTACATAGAAATAATCATGAATTAGCAATTTTTATAGCTGTAATATAGGATAATTTTCAGGTAAATGTTTTGTGAAAATTTTCATATTGTGAAGAAAGTATCCTCTGATAAAATCAGGAAAGGAAAACTTAGGAAACATATTTGAAGTAAGATCTTTTTGATAGAAAAATATTCTCATAGAAAAGTTTTTGTTTACTTTTATTCACATTTTTGAATGATAGCTTATTTCTCCTGATATATACCTGTCTTTGGTTTCCAACTTTGCTCCAGCCTCAATAAGCTTCATTGCAACTTTTATATGCCCATGGTTGAGGGCAATCATCAATGCAGTTTTTCCAATCCCTGCACTTTTAAGTTCAACATCTGCATGGGCTCCCAGCAAAATAGATACAGCCCCAATATCACCAATGGCAGAAGCCTCCATTAAGGGGCTCATCCCTTGGGCATTATAAATATCTACTGCAGTCATCCTATTCATGGAACTTTAGTAAATCTTTTGAGGGTAAAAGGAGACACATATAAAGTTCAATATCAGTATAAGAATACTGTTATAACCTTGAACTAGTCAACTGTCTTAAAGTTTGAAGATTTCCTTTTTTGACGGCTTCATGTATATCTCTCACAGGTGATGTTTCCTCTGAAGGGTAGAAATGGTTTGAAAAGATTGTATTGAAATGGAACAGCTTTCTCTTATCAACTTACATTTTTTCATGTTTAGTAATTAATTAAACTCTTGCAAAATTTTGAAAAAGTTTACATTAACCCTGTGATTATTTAGCTAAATATCTAAAGTAGAATATGTATCTTAATTTTTAATTGAGGCATCAAAAAGGAAAGGGAATCTATATGGGATGATAAAGAAAATGAAAATAATCTCAAGATTTCTCCAGAAATAGTTCACTTTTTCAATCCTGCCTCTAGGAACAAGTGAATAACACCATTTAGAGATTGTTTTAAACAGTTTGTTTTCATGCTGAAGACTACAATGCTTGATGTAGAAATATAAATACAAATTCTTTTGATCATTTCTTTGGACATAAAAAAGACATAGTGCAAGGTAAATTACTTTTTGCTTAAATATAAATTACAAGCAAGAAAGAATTAAAGCAAACCTTGAGTGCAGCCAATTATCACAGGTCCCCATTTTACATCACCGTTTTCTAAATCAATAGTACCTACCCTCAAGTTGTAATGGCACCCTGGATAGAGGTTCTTCACCTCATGCTTGAACATATAGCCTCTGAAATAATTTGACGATTGAACAACTTAAAGAACATATCTACTTAAGAGAAAAATTCTTTACTGATCAATGCCAATTTTTGTATGAAAGTGTTTTTATTTTATGCTCTAACATTTAATACAAGTAAATGAAAAAGATGTTACAGTTACATAGCAGAATTTATAAGTTTCTACCCAATAGTACATTATAAACTTTAAAAAAAGAATAAAGTATGGAACAAATTAAATGAAAAAATTGAGATTTCTTAGTCTAACTTATGTATTATATCTTAAAAGCATTCTTATTTTAATAATTGTTTTCAATTCAGCATCATGTAATTTCGATCAATCTATAGAATTTATAGGTTTGTTTTATGATCTTCTTTAATTAACATCTTATCTTCAACATTTCATACATTTTTATCATAATAAATAGTCATGCATTCTTGCATAGATAAATTGCTCTAGTATTCCATTTTGGCTTCTTTGAAACACAATGAAATTTTATATAGGTGAGCTTGTATTTTAAAGTTAAGTTTGCTATTTGTTTTATCACGATAAAATGAAAGCTATTCTCTTCTAATCTATCGCTAAGAAACATAACGTTTATGCTCTGAGGATTTAATTTTACATCCCTTTATGAAAGAGCTCAAATTCATCAAGATGAATTGTTGGGGAAACTTTTTTTTCCAAGTTTCCATCCTCATGTTTGTGGTTACTTCTTGAAGATTGAACTTCGTTCGTTAAACGAAAGCCGAGGAAATATGAAAAAGTGACGGAATCCATGATGGATATAGATTTAAATTTCGGTTCTAGCGGAGTATCAGCTTACAACATTAGACTTGCCTATAAGCCGTTTCCCATCGTTTCACGTTACCTCCCTTGCAGTATTGTACTATGTATACTTCATTTGTCTTCGGTGTATATCCCTGTTTCTTTTCCGACAAGTCGTCTTTACGCTCCCATTCTATAGAAATGCTGTTAAGAGTGGTGGAAGTCACGGTGGGTTTCATCGAAACCTGAAGGAACTCCGTTGGGTATGTTTGGTCGATATAATATCCGTATCTCTTAGTAACATACACGATGATTTATAATTATGATAAAGTTATTTGAATTTTGGAATTATCAGTTTTGATTCTCTTAACCGAAGAAATAGAAGTAGAAAATGAGATCGATGTCTAACATAAAAAAATACTATGCAACAGAGAATTATGATCATAATATTTTCCCTACTCCTACTCGTAATCCGATGGATTTTTTTATATGATCGATCTAAAAGCGATAATGTATTATTCCCAGAAAGAAACAAAGAATCAATTTCATAATGATGTAAATTACTATTAATAATACGATATTTTTGAAAAGAAAGTTTTTTAGAGATTTGCTTTTTCCTACGCTTCAAATTTTGGCATAAATGAGTCATTCTACTGCGGTTAACTGAAGTTGTAGCTACTGTCTTATTAGGATGATGTTCCTCAACGTACGATGCTATAGTTTCCCATGATTTCAGCACCTCCCTTTAATCGCTGGGTTTTGGCGTTTAATATTTCTGTCGGTATCTCTTCTTCCCCTGAGGAAGCGTCCAAAATCTTTTGCTGTGACACGGTATGCTGTCCCATTAGCTCTTCGGTGGTCAGCTCTTGGCTGTTCTTATCCACATTTACGTAGTTGTTAGTACCTTTAATCCCGTAGCTTTGTCACCAAGCAATGCATTCTCTTCCGGGACAAAAGTTCGCTTCAATAACTCTTTCCGTAATGTCGCTAATGTTGACCGATCTTATATGCGTGCTAGGCTAGCCATATTCAAGCCTTGATCTTGCTTATCAATTATTTGCTATTAATTACCATGGTGATTTTTTTCCTCTTACCACTTTCTTGTGACATTTTCTTTGGACATGAACGTGTATCAATATTCAAATTTTTCTCTTAGGAAATGTTCAACGATTAGCTAAGAGCTTTCACGGGCGACAGCAATGTTCTAATTGAACGTGCTCTAAACAGAGGCCGATGACGGAGATGCGACCTGCATCCTTTACGTGATGACATGTCTCCTCGTAATGTGTTCTGCGAAGCGTCGCTCGTTAAGGATACCGTTCTTTTACATGTATTTTCGCTCTTCAATTAAGGTCACATTGTTATGGTCAATTGAAAATTTTGTTGCAATTCATAGCATCTTCAAGCTTCCCGTTAAAGTGAATCTAATAACGCACGTAACATATAGCATTAGCCTAGATTATTGAAGCTATACATTCAGACTTTTGTACATTATGAATATCTGGAATTAGTTTTAACTCTTGTTAGATATCGATTCATACCCGTTTCAGCGTTGAATTGTTCAGTGTGGAGTATAATTTTAACGTCTTATTATAGGGATTTTCCTAGATATTCGAGACGTTAAAACATAAGGTACTTCGTTTTACCCGCCAACGCTAATGCGATTCAAAAAAATTTAGCGTTACGTCAGTTTAGTATTACGTCAGAGTAATTCCGCTCTTGTTTTTATTTTCTGTTGATGAAGAACATGTGCTTCGAAAATAAATATTTTCTTGTGATTTAAAAGGACATTTTATTGCTGGATACAATAAAAGTGAGTAAAAGGCATTATATTCGGTAGCGTAAATTGTATGATTTCTGAAATAACACCATACCTTCTTTCAAAAAGAATACTTCAATACCGCACGAGGAAAGAGGACACGGTAGCTGAAGATGGACAAAGGACATCATCGGTTTCGTATACGTCGTCGAAATGGTGCAAGATCCCCTTTGAAATTTCCACCGCCGATTTCTTCATGTTCCTACCATTTATCATGTAAGTAAACCTTCTCAATATAATATATAGAGGATAGTTCATGTTGGACAGTTTTTCTACTACCAAACGGTATCCCTTTATGTTTCATATTACATTAGGTCTCGGGACTCATTTCAATTAGAACTGAATAAATTAATATCCTCTTAATTACTATTTCATATAATTTATTTTCAATAAATTCATGCCTGTTTTACCTGAGAGAGGTAATACAATGCACTGTTATAGATTAGTATTCTAGAGTAAAAGCATAATGTTGATGTTTTGTATCAAATATAATCATGTGGTGATTCTAAACTTGTTTAACTTCATGAATCTAGTAATTATACTTTTCTGCTAGTTGTTTTATTTTCCCATCAGTTTTAATAGATTGATTTCACTGAATGTAAGCTTAAACTCTTAAGGATGAATCAACGTACCTCTTCAGTTGTATTTTTATCGTGATTAAAACAATGAGGAGCCCTTTTAATAACTACTTTCTAACTTGTATTCCTTGTAAGGAAAATGAACCTTGATCAAGTTCTGGATCAAGGTTTATTTGATCAAAAAAATTGATGAAAGTAGGTTAATCTTGTGTTAATCTGAAGTAAGACTAGGATACTATAGTATGTAATTTCATTGACACAGAAGTACCTGATATAGCTATCCTGTTATTATAATTTTAGCTTGGATGTTGAGTTCTACCCATATAACGTTATCATGTGTCTTATTTAATTCCGTATTGCGGATTTGTAGTAAAATTTCTCCAAGACCAATTCGGTTATAGATATGTATGTATAACCTGGACGCAATAGTTGAAGACATATTTAGAACCAATTATTTTTAGTTTATTCCATGTAAAGCTTTTTTGGATCTCGGAGCACAAATCAGGAGATATTGAGTATCGCTGTCTCTTTATTCGGATAATAAACAAAAGTGCATTTTTATATCCAGTACTGATATATTATTTTAAAATTTTCATCGGCTGAAATAATGTATTCCTAGTTTCTTTTAGTACCCACTCGTACTTAACTGTGTTGCCCGAGTGGTTCCAGCGAGTATTTCACATTTCAGCTCATTACCGATTTTTCACCTTAATACTTCATTCCGTAGTATATTTATGAGGTTGAATATAAAATATCTATAGAAGCAACCTTCATTTTCATCAAAAGTTTAACGTGTGCGTGAATTCAGATAATACCCGGGAAATCTGTACTTTGGCGAATGATTTTTAATTTCCAATAAATTATAGTTTATTAACTAATAAAATCAAGTTGAGGGATGAAATATATCGGTTAATATCTCAATTTCAATATACGTGATTGCCGAAAAAACAATTCAAAAATTGGAAATAAGAGAAGAATGCAATCCCCGTTTAAAATGGTGTAATAGGGATGTTAAACGTTCTATCTATCGTATCTAACATACTTTGTAAAAGCATGCCATTAATAACCATTAATCTCTTTCAGTACGTTGCACTGCTGGGCCTAAGCTCTAGGCCTTTACTTCTCAAAACATCCCATTTCCCTTACCATTAGGCCCAGCAGTGCAAATTTTTGAGTATAGCGCATGGTGACTAAAAAATAAATTTTTTAAACACCCCGAAAGAATAAAAAATATTTTCGAATAAAATTAAGAATTAAGGCGCCTTCCGGCGATTGGGGCCGCGCCGCCACGCGGGTTCGAGAGCTGGGAGCGGGCTAAGAGGTACCCGCAACACTAAAGCGCGGGCCCGAATCCGATATTTTTTTCGAAAAAATCCCTTGGTACAATTGTGGCGGCCAAGAGCTCCCGATCGGATTCGAACCCGCGAACAGTAGCATCGCACCTAGGTGCCTCTACCCGCTCGGCCAGCTAGTCGAACGATGGAAGTCAGACAAAACATGCCTTAGTTTCGCTCGTAAGGCTTATTACGTCATTGGATACTTCCCCCCTTAGAATTTGGGCTGCATTCTTACAGTCACATGTTAGAAAAATACGCATTTTAAGGCAAAACTTCGCCTATCGGTATCGATGTAACGTTTCTTGCTATAAAGTTCCCGGCTACGGTAAATAAATTACATAAATAGCAATAGAGTACGGTCAACTAATTTTTCAAACCTTTCTTTTACACCGGCCCGTTTATTAATAATCAGTGAACGATCGCTATTGAAATCTGACGGTGCTTTAAATGCGTGAAATAAGCTATAGATTTATTTGGAAAGTAATTTTTAAAATTTTACATATAAATCCGTCATCGGATACTTCCCATCTTATAAATTGGGCTTCTTAATAATGGACAATAATTAGGAGGTTACGCTGTATACACAAATCTGAATAAAACATTGTCGATTTATTACTCATTACGTACACCTTACATTAGCCCGACATTTAATAATCGAATACTATAATTCTTGAAATTTCACGTGATTGTGATTATAAGAAATTATTTGTTCATTTATTCGGAAAATTATTATAAAGAACTCTATATAGCGATAATTGTTTGATTGCTTTAAGTTCTAGCATAGGTTTTGTGTGTGCTGAAATATGATGGCGATGAAAAGTTCAAAAATTTCTTTCGTTTTTTGTCATTTCTTGCATCGCATAGATTAATGCATAGAGAAAAATTAAATTGGAGCAAGGATCTGATTCATTTTTCGGCACTTTATTTGAGTGTGTACCAAGGTATAAGGAATAGTCGTAGAGACTCTTTGGAGAATTATTATGAAGGGCAGAAAACGGAAGTAACAGGACGAAATTCAAATAAGTTATATGTCTCGAATGCGGAATACGATCTATGTGGTTTTATTTTTTTTTCGTGGAATAAATTGTTCTGTATTTGAGATGTTTAAAAATTAATTACGGTCAGCAACAGAAGGTATTTTCCCGCCGATGCCTAAGCGATTAAAATTTTGAAGGTGGTACTCGTATTACGTGACGTGACGAAAGAGTATTCCCGCTCTTTTGTTTTTACTTCCTGTTGCTAAAGAACATGTGCTTCGGTAAGAAAGTTTATATTATGTGATATAAAAATAATATTTTATAGCTATACGAGTGAAAAAGTATAGGTTCGTGTAATTTATAAGTTATATAAGGTGACATCATTTTTTTATTTCAGTAACATAAGTGATACTTCAGTATTGTGCGAGTGAAGAAGAGACGATAGCTGAAGATGGAAGCCATCGCTTACCTACCTACTTCGATGAGTTGCTGTAAGACATCCCTTCAACTTCATCTTTGGTGTACTTGAAGAGGTCCTATATCTACCCATTGGATTTCATATTGCTGTTTTTCGAAACGTAAGTAAAATTCTGTAATAATTTTAGTGTGTTGCTCATAACACCCACTATCGACACTCGGAAGGGTATACTTTTTTATAGCTTCGTAATGAATGCGGTACGTGGTCTTTGAAACCGAACTATTGATTAATGAAGTACTTTTCGTATTATTCTTTAGCGTTGTATACATGACCTTATTTATTGCGGATTTCTGTATATTACATCAGAGTTTTGGTGATATGTCCCGTTATAGATTAATATACATTTACAAAGGTTTAGCGAATTATTTCGATCTTTTACGTCAATCATAATCAAGCAGTAATTTTTACTAACTAATTGGAGCGATACGATTCTTTTTACTTATTATAGTAAACTTCATGAGTCTAAAATTAATCCTCTCCAGATTTAAAATCTTAACTTCTTCTTCCTTTCTTCATAGGCTTTTGCCTGTTTCCTTCAGAGCATTCCCTCATCGCACATCCAGGTTATCCTTCCATCTTTTCATTGGCTGACCCAAACTTCTTTTTCCCTTCGGAGCACATTCTCTTGCCACTTTCACTATCCTCTGTTCCTCCATTCTGTCTATATATTCGTTCCATTCTACCTTCCTTTTAACCCACTGGTTAATGTCTTCCACGCCACACTCTTCTCTAAGGAAGTATCTGGCCTTGTCTATCCTACATATGTTAAAATTGGTCTCACTACAGCCTTATATATTCTGCCCTTTGTTTCTTTCTTTATGTGCTTATTCTGCCAGATTGTGGCATTAAGACAGCCAGCAATTCTATTTGCTTTTGTCAGTTGTTCCTGTACTTCCTTTTGAAAATCCCCAGCATTTGAAAGCTTAACTTCTAGATATTTATAGGACATTTCTTGCTGAATGACTCTCCCATCCAGCTCCAGTTTGCAACGGAGTGGTTCTTTTGATGTAGTTATACATTTGGTTTTTTTCGGGGAAGATTTTTCTGCTGTAGTATTAAAAATGTGCAGGAGTTTCTGTAAATCATCCTCACAATCTGCTAAAAGCACTGCGTCTTCAGCATAACAAATAATTTTATTTCTTGATTTTCCATTTTGCAGCCTCATCTATTTTTAACCTTTTTAATTATCTCATCCATAACTATATTAAATAAAAGTGGGCTTAAAGAGTCGCCTTATCTGATGCCATTGTTAGCTGGAATGGGATTAGTTAGTTTTTGGCCTAATTTGATTTGAACATAATTTTCTGAGTAAATATTTCTGATTGTGTGGATGAGGTTGGTTGGTATTCCACGGTTCTGTAGCAGCCAAATCACGTCTTTAAGTCGGATTCTGTCAAGCTTTCTCACCTATGTCGCTCTCATCGAGTGAATTTGAGCCTCCTTCAAATAAAGTGGTTATATATGACACCCATACTTCTTCTGTTCTGTGGACTTCTATAAGGTCATTAACTTCTTTTCTTTGTTTCCTAATCATTCTCCATATTTTTTTTTGCAAACCATAGAAGTCACTTTCCATTCTTCTAGAAAAAAAATCCCTGTGTTGGTTTTTCAGTTGTTTAACTAGAGATTTTGTTTCATTTCTTATTTTTTATAATTTTCAAGAGACTCTTGCGATCTAAAAGATTTATGGGTCACATAGGCATTTTTCCTTTATTTCTTTAGAAAACCAAGGTTTTTTACAAGTCTTGCTCATAATTGTTTTTGTTCCGTGTCCCTAAAGCTTCAAGAGCTGCTCCATCTATATTCTCTTTAACCTTTCCCAACTCTGATCCACGCTATTGTCCTCCTGAATGTTATTAACTTCAATTTTCTCTGCCAACCGTCTTCGGTAAAGTATCTTGGTTGATTCGTTCCAAAAAGATCCAATTCTATATTTCTGTTCATTTGCTCTGATATATTTCTGATGCATTCGCGTTTTAAATCTAAATTTGCCTACTACTAAGCTATGATCACTTCCTACATTTGCCGAATTTATATTTTCAACATCCAATGCTGATTCTGGGTGAATATTCCTAAAAATCTTAAACATTGTAATATATTTATTTTACCTTCATTTAAGTTTCATATTAATTAAAATGAATTAACGCTTAAAGTGTTTATTACTTTGCCTTGGTAATGTTAAATGATTAGGTGACGTTTAATAAACTACGTGATAAGTGTCTTTTCAATTTAAAAAAATATTAGTAAACGAATCATAGATTTTATTTATTGCATTTTGGGTTGTTTTTTTCTGAACGTATTCCTGTATTTTCGTTTTCGCCGTAAAAATAATTCTTTAGTGGATTCCTCGGTTTTTAGAGATTTCTTTGAATTTTTATCGATATGAAACTCCAATTTTCAGCCGTTTTAATAAATCCGTTCATAATCAAAATAGTTCAGATTGTTCTCAAATAATGGAATACTTCACTTAATTTCATCATTTTAACTTTGTTTGATGAATGGAAATTAAATTAGGCTGATATAGCATATAACCATTTCTTATTCTTTATTAAATTTACGTGTTTGTTGATGCAATGGTCGTATTTTACGGTTGAATAACAGGTAATGTTACACATGCCTGTTTTATCATTTCATTTGCTAGTTAATGGTTTACGTGCATTCAAAGCTTAACTTATTTTCGAAGAGACTAAGCTAGCACGGAATTTTTCTTATTCAATTTCTTTGAACATTATGATTGAAATATTATTAAATTTACCACCGAAATATATTGCTCGCATTCATTCAATTTTTTTTTTTGTCAGCGAGCCTTAATAACTGTAAACAATTGCGTAGCATGTTCTTAAATGAGTTGTTTGAGATCGTGACATGTATCACAAACTTTTCGGTTGATTGATATTCATTTCTCCCCTTTTTACGCAATTAAAATGTTGGTCTGTTTTAGTTTAACCCATGATTGTAATACATTTTTGAAGGCTTTAGTATTTGGCAAACGGAATAATCAAATTTGCAATTGCCTTTTCCACCTTGTATTAAAAATAGACTTTTGATTTCTGCCTCGAATATGTGATACATGCCCCGTCCATATACAACTCACTAATGAACATATTACTTTGAATTATATTCAGTAATCTCTAATTCCTTCGTAAACCATAAGCTATATTGCATCAATGAGTATTTTAGTAGATTTTAATGTAATTCTATGATACTAATTTCATGCTTTCCAGCTTGCAGATGTGCGGCGAAGATCTTCACGGTACTACATGGGAGTTATGGCTGGAGGTCCAACGTTTCTACAATTATATTTATTCCTCGGGGCAGATGTGAGAGGACATCTCTACTCTGCCCCGAAGATGAAAGATGGTTGTAGAGACCTTGGCCCTCCAGCCAAAACTCCCAGGCTGTACCGAGAAGATGTTCGTCGCAACTTTTTTAAATGTATGCATATGTTTATTGAGACTTTCGTACTTTGCAGATGAATGCGGAGGATGTGCTCCGAACAGAGTAGAGGCGCTGAAGAACCGGAGGACAACAAATGCAACCGCCGTACATCATTCGAACAAACAACGCTGCAGTTGGTATGGCCATCATTAACTTTATTCATATTGTTGATGCTACATCATAACATCACCATTCAATCTTTCCCATTCATACTTATCCTTCCTTCTTTACAACTACTTTCCGTCCTCCCTTAAGTCGATGTATTCATCAGATGATACTACTGATGTTTATTTGCAGTACTTCGCCGGTTGTATCTTTGGCCAGGCGCTCTGCTGGAGAATTCGCTGTAGCCTCCAGTACTCCGATGTACTCCAGATCTCGTACTTCCGGGAGTGATGTGCGCTCTGCTGTAGAACTCGCTGCCGCCTTCAGTACTCCGATGTACTCCAGAACTCGTACTTCCGGGAGTGATGTGCGCTCTGCTGGAGAAAATGCTGCCGCCTTCAGTACTCCGATGTGCTACAGAACTCGTACTTCCTCCGGGAATGATCTGAAACGAAATGTTCTTTGATTAGCATTTTTCTGTATTATGGCTTTAAAATAATTAATGCATTTCATTTAATGTATATAAGAAATTTTGAATAAATCATAAATTACTTTTACAAGAAATTGATTAATTTAAGGAGGTTGTTATAAAATTTCTCTCCAAGAATGTCACAATAGACAGCAAAATAATGAATAAGTAAGCAATTCTCGGATTAAAGTCTCGGAAGGGCATTTTGTAATTTAATATAAATTGTAATCAACTCCATCCAAATTCGGGAGTGCAATAACAAATTAACTTGTCTCCCCATAAAGACTTCGGTTGATGTATGCTTAATTCGAAAAATTCATTTCGAACTAAACGTGCATCATCAACCGAAGTCTCAAGGGAAGACAAGTTAATCTGTCATTACACTCCCGAATTCGGATGGATATGATTACAGCTTATACTAAAAATTAGACCTCAAGATAGGCTTCGTATTAAATAAGCTACAAATTACCGAAGGTAAGTCAAAGTCAATTCAATTCTAATAAGACAAGGAATAAAAATTTCTTGAATTTAAATATAACTACAATTAATTACTATTATTCTGTTCCTGATGCTACGATTGACTGATGCCTTAGTTATTCAAATAAAACAATGGACGCATATTTACTTTCCTCTGAAAAACGTTCAGGAGAATACAATAAAGTAATAAAAATCTACCCTTCATTTAGGAGTAATGTTAATCTTAACTTAATCTCATAATCGTTGTAACGATACAAACGCACAGTACGAGGCACGTTATTGCGTTATTAAAATCAATACGCGGTTAGATTTAAAAATCCCGGCAGGATAGTTTATAGACAAAGTAGATAGATTTATAAAGATGATCACTATCAAAGTTATGAGAACGTTAGAAATGGATCACTCCAATAAGGTAGCAGTAATTGTAAGATTATGATTGACGGGAAAGATCAGCAAACTGCGCTATTCATTTGTACATTATTATTACGGGACATTTCACTGAAATTCTGAAGCGATTACAGAAATCCGTAGCACACGCGTTTCACACTTCATTAATTAATAGTTCGGTTTCAAAGACCATGGTACCGCATTCATTACGAAACTATAAAAAAGTATACCCTTCCGAGAATCGATAGTGAGTATAATGAGCTATATTCTAGAATAATTAAGGGTATTTTCTTACGTTTTCAACAACAGCAATATGGAATCCAGTACGTAGATATAGGACCTCGTCAAGTAAACCACAGATGAAGTTGAAAGGAGGTGTGAGTGTAGCCGATGGCTTCCATGTTCAGCAATCGTCTCATCTTCACCTGAACAGTAGTTTCTTTTACACTTCTGAAAGAGAAAAATATTCTATTATATATAACTATTAATTTACACGAACCTATAATAATTTTTCACTCGTATGGCTAAAAATATGGTTTTTATATCACATTAAATAGTTTCTTACCGAAGCACATGTTCTACAGCAACAGGAAGTAAAAACAAAAGAGCGGGAATACTCTGACGTTACATCCCGAAATTCAACGTTCAATTTTTATTTATATCGGACACGCTCTGGCCAGAAGATTGAAGTAGCTGCTATTTAAGCATATTGAAAAACAAATATGTTTTCTAAAAACCATTTCGTATTTAGCTCAATTTAATTAGCTATACCGTAATTCAACTAATACTAATACGTAATACTTCCTCCGGCAGCTTTTATCTTCTATTCTTCATAATATTTCCCCTCAGATACTTTACGTGAATTCCCAAGTTAACTACCAAATAAATCATTACAATTAAATTTGATATCATATAATAGCTACTACTCAATTGTATACCACTTCTAATGATAAAGATTATCAGCCCTCCATGAATTAGAAGATCTAGGCGAATAGAAAACTATTAACAACAATTTTTTGGACGTCACATTGAAAAATAAAATAAATAACTATTATTTTCGAACGATTCTGTATCATCAGATTTTCCAAAAAGAAAGGATTCATATGTAAAATTTTAAAAATTACTCTCCAAATAAATCTATAGCTTATTTCACGCATTCAAGGCACCGTCACATTTCAATAGGAATCGTTAACCGATTATTAATAAACGGGCCGGTGTAAAAGAAAGGTTTGAAAAATTAATTGACCGTACTCTATTGCTATTTATGTAATTTATTTACCGTAGCCGGGAACTTTATGGCAAGAAACGTTACATCGATACCGATAGGCGAAAGTTTTGCCTTAAAATGCGTATTTTTCTAACATGTGACTGTAAGAAAGCAGCCCAAATTCTAAGGGGGGGAAGTATCCAATGACGTAATAAGCCTTACGAGCGAAACTAAGGCATGTTTTGTCTGACTTCCACCGTTCGACTAGCTGGCCGAGCGGGTAGAGGCACCTAGGTGCGATGCTACTGTTCGCGGGTTCGAATCCGATCGGGAGCTCTTGGCCGCCACAATTGTACCAAGGGATTTTTTCGAAAAAAATATCGGATTCGGGCCCGCGCTTTAGTGTTGCGGGTACCTCTTAGCCCGCTCCCAGCTCTCGAACCCGCGTGGCGGCGCGGCCCCAATCGCCGGAAGGCACCCCAAGCCTTACTTCTTAATTTTATTCGAAAATATTTTTTATTCTTTCGGGGTATTTAAAAAATTTATTTTTTAGTCGCCATGCGCTATCCTCAAAAATTTGCACTGCTGGGCCTAAGGCTAAGAGAAATGGGATGTTTTTAGAAGTAAAGGCCTAAAGCATAGGCCCAGCAGTGCAGCTTTCTGAGAAAAAGTAATTAATCATGCATTTACAAAGTACATTTTACAAAAGAAATACAACCTCCTACACATTATTCATAGCATGTAAGCGGAAGTTTCATTACACTCTGAGTAATTATTAAAGAGCTCATAAATTACATATCCTAATACAATACATTCGGAAATGGAGATAATAGGACATCGACAATATTAATACCTACATATATCATGATTTTATATTGATTTAAAGAATACAAATATTTGAAATTTTGCATTTTTCAATTGGAAAACCGTATATAAATAACAAAAAATAGGCGTCCTTTCACGGTAAAAAAGGATACTATTTTGTCTTCATACTCGCGTAATCATCGTTTTGTACATGGAAAATCGTTTAATAATTGCTGCGGAAGTTTAATCGGCTTATTTGTTATGACTGGTTATCTGGACTGAAGGAAATTTTAAATTCTTAATCCATAAACGTTATTCTCTTTGAATAATTCATAAGCTATACAAATATAACGCAATGGCAAATATACAAAACGCTTTATCGATTATTTTATGAATACAGGTAACGTTTTCAAATACTTTTGTCGATTAGAATTCGAAACACTTGGCATTTAGAGATACGAGTACGATACGAGACAATTGGACGCAAACGTAAGGCGCAAATAGAATTATAAGTAATTGATAAACTATTTAAGTTGAAATACTTAATCTACGTAAAAGGATTTCAAAGTGAATGTAAAACTATCACTAAGTTTCACAATGGTTAATTTTCCATTCAAACTTTGGCCAAATCTCTTCTACATATATTTAAGTAAGAGGTAAATTAAACTCCTGAATCCGGTCTTTGAAGGAGTATTTACTATATCTATCGCTGTAGGGAAATATAATTGTAGATCTTCTGGTGCGAACAAAAGACAATAAAAGATTGAATTGATTTTTTAAGAAAACAATCAATTATTTGTATTACATATGTTGGATGCTAAGATGTACTCACTAACATTATTCAGAAAACTAAGGATTTATGATAAGGGAAGATTTATTCCTTTCACTAAAAATTAGTGTAAAAATATTAAAAAATGAAAGAGAAACAATGTTATAAAATAATAAGAATTACAATGCAGTAAAATGAATTTTCAATGAATGCCTAGATAATTGTGCTGTAATAACGATTCTTACTTCAAAATTACTAAATAACACAAGATATAAGAAATATTGATTGCTTTCTTGCCGAGATGTGAAGGCTAATAAAATATTCTCATTAGTACTTGCAAACTTTTAAAATCGTTGGGGAAAAGAAAAACCAAATTGAAGAGTGCAATTATTAGATTAAAGGAATTCGCAACTGAATTTAAATAATGATAATACTGAAGACACATTCAAATGATTATTTATAATTACCACGTAGTTATTGTTGGAAAAGTTAAACATAATGCACTACACCTTTGAATATTAATCTTTATCAGTATATTCGGCAAACGAGTGAAAACCTGTACAGAAATCTGTGCAAATAAGTAAATTTATCCTATTCAGATGAGTAACAGTGGGAAAATATTATTATGATGTTCATTTCAACTGAAAATAATCGGTTCAATATATCAATTTATTTAATCGAAACTATGAAAAGGGATATCTTTTCGCATCAAATATTTACAAATATATTTAGCTCAGAAGGATAATAAATTGTTTTTACATTAATTAATAGTTCAATATCAAAGATGTCCCAATACCTGATCCGATATGAAACAATAGAAATGTATACCATTCCTAGAGTAGGAAAATGCTGTTATGAGCGACAAACTAGGATGATAACAGAAGATAACTTACGTTTTGAATAATAGCAATATGAAATCCAGTGGGTAGATGAAGTCCTCGTTAAGCAGACCACAGGTGAAGATGAAGGAAGGTCTTACAGCAACTCATCGAAGTATGAATGTGACCGATGGCTTCCATCTTCATATAATTCTGAAAGATGTTTCGATGTTTTATTTCATATTCACGATGAACGTATTTCATGTATTATATTATAATTTACGCTATCAAATAACATTCGTCTTACTCACTTTTATAATATCCAAAAGTTAAATATCCTTTTAATTCATATAAACAATATCATTACGGAGCACATGTCACTTAGCAACAGGAAATAAAAACAAAAGAGCGGAAATACTCTGACGTTACTTTACGAACTACAAATTTTCGAATCGCGTAAGCATTTGCGGGTAAAACGAAGTACCCAATGTAGTAGACCATTGTCCATAACCGTACTTCCCGAAAATAGAAAAATTTTCTCAATAAAAAAAACCTTAAAATTAACGAATGCCGTCTTAGTTCGTAATTAACAGTGGTGCGAAAATTTGCAATGCGTACTTAACCTAAGTAATTTTTCCTTATAGGAACAATCGCGATAGAGTACATTGTACATTGTACAAAAAATATGGAAAAGAAATAAAGAAGTAATCCCAATATAATATCTCTATAACGTGAACATCATGAACTGGTGTACTCAGAGCAGTTCTTTTACCGTATCCCAGTCTTGGCTACAATAAAAGTACTCTCCACTTTGATAAAAATAGCGGCTATATTGTGGTCATTTCTGGGGATCTTCATAAAATTAAACTACTTTTCGATCATGGTTAAAAGTATTTACAGTAACCTTTTCTTCTTATAATTTTATACCTAATTAAATCCATCAGAAAGATTTTACCTGATATTGAGTGGTTAGATTAGAATAAAACGAATAGTATGATGTTAAACTACATCTTGTATTTGACACATGAAAAATAGACTAACTTTAAGTGGTTATAACTATCATATGAATTGTTTTACAATTTAAAGATCGGAAAGGAATAATTCTAACCTGTTTTCGTTCCTTCTGAATGGTGGTCTGATGGTCACTTCTCACTTCCTACCCGTGGTTATAATTGCAGCAGTGCTTCGGGAAGTCACAATCAAAACTTAAATTTTCACTCGAATTACGTGAATTCACTTATCCATAATGGAATATTTATAGCATCAACCAATTGCACCAACACTGAAACATGCATGCACCAACATTGAAGTTCTAACTATCCACGATATACAAAATTCTGAACATAGAGCTGTGTAAAATCTACCGTAATGCTTGAAACGTGCACCTTCCACGAGCGAACACAGCTGACTCAACGATATGACCGAAACTTATTGTCTGACGTCAAGCGGAGGCTTACGAAGAGAAGGCGTTTGGGGCCTCTGAAACGGACGGCGCGACCAGAGTTAGTTTTCCTCCCCTTCTAAGTGCCTAGCAAGGGAAGAAGGGATAAGGTAATGAATCATATGGAAGTAGAAGCTTAAATCATATGGCATTGTAGGTAATCTTTCTACTAAGTTTATTATCCTTTAAAGAGAGTAGCTGTTTCTTTTAGCGACTAATCGCATAATACGAATAATATTTTGTTTATGTGAAAATAAATGCATTAAAGAGAAAATATTACACGAAAAATAAAATACGATGGATGCATAACTTCACACTCCACATAATGATATGGAGTGTGAAGTTAAATTATCCTTAACACTCCAAAACTTTTCACCCTGAAAATTTTTATTCAAGAATAAACTAGCATCTTTGTTCACCATTCCCATAAAACTGGTGAATTGGTATTTGTGCAATGAAATTGTTGTTTCATTTATTCTTCTCAAAAGGTTTATACCATTCATAGACAATATCTTTAGGTCCTTATTTGTGCAGGCGAGATTGAGACTAAAAAGTCTCTACTTCCATCTAACTTCTTTAAAAATGTTTAAAGTGAAAAGAGAATTTGAAAGAGAAGATTAAAATAATAATTATAAGAGAAATTTAAGTGGGTATAAAAACCTAAGAAAATTCTCAGGAAAAGAATCCACTGCAAGAAAACACCGGCAATGAAGGGGGGTATGAAAAACCTGCACTTCAGGGTTCAAATATATTCAGGGTGCATCTTGTAATGTTATTTTTTGAGTTTTAAATAAACTTTTTCCTCATTAATCAAATTTTCTGATGAAATTGTTTTCATATTATAAGTACTATAAATTAGATAACAATGAAATATATAGAAGCAGTGAGGTTGATTACCTCTATAAAAAAGAATCAATAGTTCAGAGATGATATACAAATATAGATTAAATTATACAAAAACACAGAATAATCTACAAATTTGAATAAATCAAATTTCCATAATTTGTATTCAATTAGGTAACTACAATTACATTTTCAATTTCTATTATAATAAGTATTTTAAATTATTGTATCATTTCCATTAACCCTAAGTAATATAATTGTTAATCTAAAAATTACTGCCCATCCTACTTGGAATGAAGTTTAAGTAATGGCTTTGTCAATTGATGTTATTCAGAGTGCTAGCAGAGCTATTCAAGCTATCATTTAATTTTTCAATGATTATATCTGTATTTAAAGAAAAAGAGCATTCCAGTTAATGTTTACAATTTTATTGATCAATTACAAAGTCATGCCCAAAAGACACCTTATAGAATTAGGGTTCAATTAGGGGTTTTAGGCTCGTAGCCTAGTAAGAAAATGCTAAGTTTCAGTGTAAGAATTGCATCTAATCCAGAATAATAAAAAAATCATCTACTGCAAATAGAGCAAAGCAAAAGAATTTTACTAGCAGCAAGAGAAGCCTCATAATGGAATGGAATTGGATGATCATGCTGAACTCAAAAAAATTGCACAATGTTTACAAATGTCATACTGATTACCTATGCTTCTAGCCATGATTTTTATAAACTTCATACACAGTTCAGTGGAATCTGTATAACCCTCTGCAAGAACATATTTAAGGCATAAACAAGTAGGATCTTTTATAATGTAAAATTACTTCCTTCAAACAAAAATTATCAGAAGTACAAATATCATAATATAAGTGAAATTTCGCATATGAGATCAATAACCACTTTTGACTTTTCTTCTTGAAAGTGATGATAGAAAAGTGAATATGACTAATGATATTGATGAATTTTCAAAGAGTTGAAAGTTAGTTAAGTTGTTGTAAAAGTATGAAGGTGAAGTGATTGTTCAATGTGATCAATAGTATTGACAGAATGCTATGGGATCAATAACATTAAATATTACAAGAATTTGAAAACTGACTCAAATAAAAGGGGCCAGTCAAATAAATTATATCAGAAACTGAAGATGATGAAGGAAAGCTTTATCACAAGTAAAAGAGATTGTAATGCAATAAATAGTTGTAAATGACCTGGGGTAGATACTTCAGTGATTTATATACAAATGATATTTCTTCAGAAGCTAAAGAGGAGCAAGTACAATTGTTAGTTTTTGACAAAAAATATGATAAAGATAACTTTTAACATAAAGTTCAGTGTGATTTAATCTTGAAAATATGGATAGATATTAGTTACCAATGAATATATGTTACAAAGGTATTATATTTAAGGAAGGAGGAAAATTTCTCCTTATCATAATGAGTAACTGTCTTTTTAGTTAAAATTGAGGATTCATATTTAATTGGTGGAAGAAAAGAAATATAGAGTTGAAAATATGGGACTAGAAAATTAATGCACAGAAAAATGTCAAAATTAATATTTTGTTATTCATTATTGGTTTTAACAATTAAATTTTGTATGGTATGTTCTAAGAGATGTACTGGGCTTAAAAGTACACTAAATATGTCCGCACTCACATACCCTGATCTGCAGATTCACTTTTTGAGGCTCAATCTGTACTCCTCCGTGTGATTTTGTCTTTTACTTTTCAAAAAATTCTGAAGCCTCTGATATCTGTGATTGTTTAATTTGATAAAGGGTTGTAAAGGTACATATTCATTCAGATATATGTCATCAAATACTAACAAGTATATTAAATATAAGTATTGTTTAAGATTGATATGGATTATATTACTTGTTAATAGTTCTTTATGTTTGAAACTCATTTTCATCAATAGAAGCAGAATTTTTTAAACCAAGATCTCAACAAGCAGGATATAATTCCTTTTCATTGACTATATCAATAACGATAAGGATTTCTTGAAATGAGGTAGATATAAAACAGAATACGCAGGTAACTAAGTAAGTAAGTAGAAATATTATAGAGCATTATGTTTTAGTAAGTAGACTTTCTAAGACTTTGATAAAATTCAGTTATTCAGTTAATATAAATTATAAAATGTAGTGCAAAATTAACTTTAAGGATAGATAGCTTGCTGTCAGCAATATAAATCTTTGGTAGATATAGTATGAGAGAATGAGATGAGGAGACAAAAGGTAAGTGAGTAAAGAATAAAATAGTAGATGGAAATAATCAAAAGATTATTAGTACTGTTAATAAAAAATAACTTGTAAGAAGAAGTAATTACTAAGTATGGAGAAGAGTGTAAAATATAGCATTGCAGCAGGAAATTTTTGTTCTGAATAAAAAGGAAAATTGGATTTGAACATTTAAATTAGGCAGGGGGGAATCAATTTAGAATTCTATTCATTAACCCTTAAAAAAGATACTTTGTTACTATTATTATTCAGAATTTTAAAAATACATAATTCTTGTAGTAACATACCATAAATTACTATTTATATATCCTTTTATATATAAACATTACATAAAAATCAGTCATTAGATCTATTTGCAATTAAAAATAATTCGCTAAAGTATTAATTAAACTCAAACAAACTATTTGGTAACTGAAGATCGATTAATTAGATGTTTCATCTAGTTAATTCAGATCTTAAAATAGAACATCAAAGAAAGGAAAAAAGAAAGTGACATTGAAAAATTAAGTCAATAAAAAATAACAGTCAATACTTTTGAAGCATCCCTTAAATATTATTATTAAAAATAACAATTGTACTACATCACAAGACAAGTTCATTTTATTTCAGAGATATAAAGAAAATAACGCTTCCTTGGCCGACCCTCACTATGCTTTTCCAAGAATTTACCTTCGAATATGCTGGTTACGTTCCGATAAGACAAAAGAAATAGATTTGTTGTTAAACCGGAATTTTCATTTAGCATTGTCATTAGCTTATTATATAAATTAAAAATAAAGTGGCTATTAAAAGCAGTTAGGGGAACGTATCGCCTTATACGAAAATTGGAAGTAACAAAGGAACGAACTTAAACCAAAAGGGGAGGTAAAAAAAGTCGTTAATCTTTATTTTAACCTAACTTCATTGCGGGAACTTAGGGGAACTAAAGCTTAAAACGTTAGAAAAAGTTATTTCATCGAGGATTTTATTTTTAGTAGAGTAGAACTTTTTAAGAGGATTTCATAAAGGGATATGAAACATACTTCTCGACAAATAACAGGAAAGCGGGTGCCGAGGTACTTTTTTCAAACTTAAAATTTCATCATTGTAGAGACATGTCGAGAGGGAAGAATTATCACCTAACTTTCGCATTGATTAACCATGAACATTCGCCGTATTTTTCGTCTGACCTGCGTCGCTTTTCTTTAAGGATTTTCTCTGTTACGCAACTTCAGTCTTCCCCTAACTTCCTATTTATTGATTTTACGCTCCCTTTCTCTTATCGCACGAACTTATATGCGTAAATTTATCTTTGACGATGCTTTTTGTGAGCATCATCAAGCCAATTCCGAGCAATATCAATATAGAAGGAAATGATTCATAAAAAAAATACGCCGTACCTTTCGTGGGGAGAGAATACCTTTTGGTAAAATAAGAGATTTGCGTGCTCGTGCGCTATCTACCCGTTAGCAACGAAATACTAGAACTTACGTTAGAATTAGAACCTCTCTGTCCTAACGCATGAGCTTATTTACGTTTTTTAAGGTTATATAAAATCCGCGCAGATGATACTACATTTTTTCAGTTACTATAGCAATACTTTGAAGGCGTTGAAGTATGGTATTATCATATGCTGTAATTTATAATCTTCGCAAACATGGAAACGGAACAAATACTTCCTAGTATCCTGCTCAAGCGAGTTTCAAAAAGGATTTTGTGAGAGAGAAAAACCTTAAGACGAGCTTTTAGAGTGAAAAAAATAGTAAAAACAAAAGAAAATAAACTGAGAAAACCGGATTTATTTGAGAAAGGGACTCTTGAACCGTATTAAGACTCCGTACATCCTTCTTCGACCGATTCACCTACTTCCGCATCGGTAATACTCTTCTCCGAAAAAGGCTTATATTTTTTTAGGCCCTTTCTCCTCCTTTTAACTCCAGCCGCATTCTCTCTCACACACTAATCCATCCCTATTTTGTATCATCCCCATCCCCTTCTCTCCGCGTAGTCTACTTCGCAGGATGGGAGAGATATTTTTACGTACTCTTTCCTCTCGAATGCAAACACAGATCCAATTAGAATAATTAAAGCTGCGGGTTGAGCGTTGCGTTGGTTTTGTGAGGAAGGGCAATTTGCTCTGGTTGAGGAGGCGTTCTTGCTGCGGGATGTGATTATACGGAAGTAATCAAAGAGCGGTTAATAGGATGCTCGAAATTAGAAGAAATACGTCAAATCTTGTTCTTGAGTCTGTGATTACGTTTCGCTATGGTAAACAGAAGATTTGAGGAAGTTCTATGAGAAAGTGGTTCGGGATGCAGAGAAAAACAAGCGTAGAAAAGGTAGAATAACAGTTCGCTGAGAGAGCAAAACAGATTTTGGTCTTATAAAAAGAAGAGGGAACAAACACCAAACCGGCCAAACTATATTCAAAATAGTCAAAGAGTACTTCAAGAAACTTAACTTTAAGTTTACAAGACACAATAAATGGAAGGGAATATATTTTATTGATACTGGTAGATCAAGCTAATAGTTAATAATAGTTCCTATGATACCTCTTCGTTTCTCTCAATAGAATTTTGGACAGTAAATTAAGTAATTAAGCTTAGAATAATGGAAAGCTAGAGGATCAGATATCAGATTGTTAGGAGAATAAATTATAATTCATTCAATGGAGATAGTTCACGTAACACATGAAATTAGCATGCTTAATACAGCGCAATTATTCACGAATTACCTTAAGCAAGGAAGGATCATTAAGGACTTGAATCTTACAGAAATCGCTCTTCTGAGCAAGAAAGGAAACTAACGAAACTTAAAAAGGTTCCAACCTATCAGTCTCCAGTTGTCTACAAGACTCTAACGATAATTTTAGCTGAATAACCGAAGACCAATCTACCCTAAACCTACACTTCCAAGTAAAATATGGACGATTCCAGCCTTTGCAATGCTGTCGGTTACAGACTATATCAGTCAGGATACATACCCATAGGACTCAGGGTGAAAGTCATTCAAGCATTTGATTACTGTAGCACCTATCAAAATCATCCCCTGGTCAGTTGGTCCAAATCATGTGATGAGAATATGAAGGGGCAAAACCAATAGCATTTATTTGTGTGTGTCTCATTTGAATATTGTATATTAAATAAAAATCATATAAAATAGACAGAGGAATATACTTCATGAGAATTTAGAAGAATCATTAGCTGAATCTACGGTATTATTTAAGTTGGGAACGATGAGGATATCTCGTGTTTTAGTAAAAATTGGTGTACTCGCGTCGTGAGAGTTTCTTGTGGATTTTTAAACGTCGACATGGTTGTTTTTTATCTTTCTAATTTTTGCATCTCTACAAAGGGAGTGCACTTATTTCTCTGGAAAATCTCTCGTTGCCGATGTGCATTATCGTGCAACAATACGCATACGACGTATCTACATATGACTCGGTTGTTAGCGGATACTTTTACCGTACTGTTTTGCAAGCTTTTTAAAAACCACCTTACCTAAATTTTTTTCGCCTTCTTTTATTATGTCTGTCTATTGTGACGTATTCGTGGGATTTATTTGTACTCGCGGGAAATTTTAGATTACTATTTAGTAATGGATTGTAGTTTCAAATATCATTTACCACCGCGCCTGCTAAAAAATATCGTATTTAAAATAATTAACCACAATTCAAAGCCGTTAAAAAGAAAATATTACATCAATTATATATTTTTATTCGATACGCTCTCAAACCTCACAATATTCTACCAATTTCGGAAAATTTTAATACGAGAATGCAAGTGCTACGTTCTTGTGTTGGAGGATGAATAAAAAAAGTAATATTCCCAAGTGATATCAATTCGGAAAGCGTTTTGAATACGGAACGAATCGCGTCGTACGTATTATTAAAACGTGCAGTCGAATTTTCCGTCGAGACGTTCTACCGTGAATGCACGATTTACTAAATTAGATGATTCTCATTCAGCTTAAAAAAAAAACGCTCGAATTTTCATCATCGCTCACCGAGCAACTATTTCTTCCGATCAAGCCTTTCATAGTTACCATCAAAACCGCCCCTCCACCACTCAAAATGCACTTTCCCATGCATCCAAATGGGGGCCCTCTTTCGGCGCAAAAGATTCTTTTCACTGTCATTCGATCTCGGGAAATAATAAAAAAAAGAAACGCGCCGCAGCATCCTTTATCACGCATTTTCACTCATTCCCATCTCAGACAAACCTTTCCTCGCCGAACAATCCTCTTTTTTTTCCTCATTCATTCCTTTTTTTTACAACGAGCGGTAGCTCGGGCAATGCAAGCCGTTATTATTTCTCTCCCGAGCATTATGACACACTCCACCTGTTCTCTCTTCAGCAATGTCCCCGATATAGTTCTTTCCATCAGGAACTCGATTCTCTCTTTTTTCCCTTCTATTTTCGTAATATACGCGCTCACCGTCTGGACCCCAAAGCGGAGCTCTTATCCTCCGTTCTCTCCACCCCTTTTCATTTCTTATTACTCTTCCGTTTTGGAAGAGGAACTCTTCCCTTTGCTCTTTTTTCCTTCAATGGTGGAGTGTTTTCGAGCGATGATTACGAATGGAAAGGGTTCGCGTGAATATTCCTTCCGAGAGATTTCGCGTCGATTGTGTTTGTTCCGGAAATAAAAGCGGCATTCTATGAATTTTTGGCGTACAACTTTCTTTTCTCCTATCCTACATAACGTCAGTGTTGATCGCGTTTACGGAACTTTATTGTTAGTGCGATTGTTGCACGGAATTGTTGGACTCGCTCTTTGGCGCGGAAACTTCGTTTGTTACTTTTTTAATCTAAATGCTCTGCGGTTTGTTAGTGTATGTCAATAGCTTTACGGGTACCTCAGAGTCTGTTACTAAATGAAATTTCTGTCGCTTCAGAGAGACGTTTTAAAAATTTTCTTTGTCCCGAAAGACTTTTCGAATGCTTTGAATCTGGAAACAAAAACGACAAAGGCAAAAGGACAAATGCATCTTTTGAGTCGAAAATTTCCTTGTACCGCTCGGCTTTTGGCTGCCCAAACTGTTTTTTTTTCTTTTTGGTGGGCGAAAGAAACTGTTCGGTCGTTGGACGAGTTTATATTTTGTATAAGAATAAAAAGTAGTCATTTCGTATTTATATAAAATTAACTATTACTTCAATAAGCTCTACCCTATCTGAATCGTAAGTCCATCTCCTATCTTTAAATAATTTTAAACGTCTGAGTCTTACATAATGAGAACTAAGATTTGAGCATCCTTATCACGCTTGCATTGTGCGAAATACTGTAGCAAGTATGTTTAAGGGGAGAATGATTCATAAGTTTTTACATCTTATAATTTAATAAGTATTTATATTTTGATCTAATCCAGACTCTCGAGGGTGACTTAAACGAATGCAAGCCGTTTTTTGTGACACTCTGGTCCCTGTATTTCTGGTAGTCAACCCGCTCCCACTAGGGATCTGGTTGACACCTGGGCTTCCCGGAACGTAATCTATCCTACCCTTAGGTTGCATTTGAGTTTTCCGCTGGGTCTGAACACAGTCCTCATGCCGTTTTTTATAGTTATCTGCCGTATCTCTGAGTCTCATTCGGTGGTCATTCCCTCTTCTTCATTCATTCAGGCTCATATACTGGGTCTCATTCACCTTTTTAGATTCGACAACTCATAACCGTTTCGCTGAATGATGGTGGCTAAGTTATATCGACATTGCCTTCGTCCTACGTTCCACCTTAACTATAAATTAGCGTACTGAGAATCGCCTATCTCTGCCAAGAATGATGATCGATTCGGTTGTACCGGAATAAGTCCGCATCGGTTGGCTTTCTGTATACGCTATGCTCAAGGAAGCCACCCTGTTTGCGCTGGATCAAGATATCTAATAAAGTGATTCATCCATCCTTTTCTAATTGCGTGGTAACTCCAATTAATCAAGCAAAAAGTAATGATTGACCTTAAGAGAAATACAGTTCCCAAAATTTCAAGGTTACCTAAGGTAAGGTACCTTGGTAAAGAGGGAAGTGAGATTAAGGTTCACCAGTATGTTGCTCTGTAAAATTCTGATTTCGAAAGTTTTTTAGATTGCTTAAATTCTGAATGTGGTGATTACATTTATCTATGAGGAAGACCAGTGATTTGGTCAGGAATATTGCAACATGATATTAGAAGGACCTCAGGGCACAGAAATATGGTCTATGTGCACCTTTGTATACGTCCGGTAGTCAATCAGCCTAGTTGAAACAGGAGCTTCTGGCCTAAGTTTCTTTATGATTACTTCTTGTAGACCGGACTTCAGAAAGATTATCGTGTTACTTCTGGTGATTCTGGTGGAGTCACGGCGAAAACTTTATAACGTGAATAATCCATAAATGGATATAATGCAGATAGTCTGCAGATATCAGCAACACCTTGGCGTTTCCTTTGTCATCAGTAAAAATGAAGAGCGAGGGGTTGCTTCTTAATCCCAGGGAGACGTCCCGTTACGCTTTTGTAAGGTTTGGCGCCTTTGTTTCCTTCAGGGCTAAACTCGTTTCGCCCCCGACTTCTTCACCAGCCTTAGATCTCAATTTTCGGGTGGCTTGCTCCATTCCTCCAATGAAGTTAGGAGATTGGTAGGATGTTCAAACCCTTGTCAAGAATGATGCGGTGTCTTAACCGAGTTTCTCCTCTGTAAGCAACTGTTCTATTCGGAAGTTCACTATATACATCCCTTGGATAAGACAGATATTTACCGATACGCAAAGTTCTACTTCTCTAGCTCTTGTTTGTATTCATAACTCATATTTTCAAGATTTTAAGGGTTTAGAATGTTTATAGTTTGAGAGTGATTATCGGTGTATAAAAATACAACTAAAAATTAGAATTACTTACAGCAAAGAAAAACAGGAAAAAAATTATAAAGGAGAGATTTATTTACTTAAAAAACATTTTCAATGGATCTATAAATCACTAACAAAGAGCAGTTCTCCCATCTAAAATTTCTATTAAATTTATATTTTATATTAAAGTTCTCATCTGTATTTAGTAATTATATAACTGACAGACTTTTTGAATGTAATATTTATGAAGTATATCAACGCTTCTTACGAGTTGTCACGGCTCCAGTTTTTAATTTTTCCATCAAACAAAATGGACCGTAAGTACCATGGCTGAGTGAATCTTTGAATCAAAAAACCTTAATCTCGATTGGAATTTCCATCGCGACTCAGAGAAGTCACAAAGTTACCCCGCATCAGTTTTTAACTCCCCTTCTTTGAGCTCAAAAGATACATTACCAAAGAAAAAAACCGTTCGCCGAAAAACGCGAAGCCCGCCCCGCCGTCAAAAAAGAAAATTTCCCCCATAGACACTCCCTCAACAATCATATCCTCGGAGGGAACGATACAGTGAAGCAACCGAGACAACAAAATTGTCCCGATCGCTGCAGTTTTGTTGAACCCTGCCGCCATGGCGCAAATATCGATTTTGTGGCGTTGCCAGCCTCCATCACCCGCCCGCACCCTGGCCCCATTTGACCCATCCTCCCCGTCTCCTAACATATCCTCATCGATTCTAATCACGGAACTCTCTTTCAACATCGAAATCGTTTTCACACGTCTATTACGTCCCCCGTTTCTCAAGAAATCGTCCCTTAGATGTGTATAAGGAGCAGTCAAGTGCGGCTAGTGTTTGGAAAAAGTGCGTCCCTCCGCAGTCATTTTTTTTCTAATCCCTCCCCTCCCCGCCGCGGCGCTGTTACTGAATTGTCGTCAATGAATACATTTCCATAAGCCCATTATGTTTTTAGGACCCGGATTCATCGTACCGCACCCCTTCCGAGTCGTCTGGGGACCGCCGGACGCTATCCTTTTCAAGAGCGGGTTTCTGCGAGAATGGGCGCGAAAAAGAACACTATCGCACTTCGCCTTTTGCGATGATTCCTCCCTCGGGACCCTCGTTCCAATTTCTACACCTCACTCTCTCTCTCACCCTGGTGAATTCCCTTACTTCTTCCCCAAGTCTAATTTCCCCTCTTCTTTCGGCATGCTCCGATCCAATACAGCCGCTTTTTACCCCATCCCCTCCGAAATTTCATCCTGTCCATTTCCAAACGTTTCCCTCCCCTAAACTACATTGTAAACTCTAGCGAATTCGGTCCAATTCCCGACGCGGATGCTGTGAAGTATAAGTCTGCGACTTTTTCCTAAGCGTATAAAAATGGACGAGGATGCGGTTTACGTATGAGATGGTCCAGCGGGATGGAGTGAGTTTCAAAGTCGTTGGGGATGAAGTTTTTGTTTGGATTATTTGACCTTTTTTGGGATACCGTTTTAATATTTCTATGGTTTAAGCCTTCCATTCCAGGCGCGAGATTAAGAATATAATCTCGAATGAATGAATCCTCTAGAAATTAAAACGTGAAGTATAAAAAGTATGTAAGTATAAAGCATTATTCGTATTTAAGAAAATTGAATACGATCGCTGATGAAAAAATGTAGGAAATAAAATTATTAGTAATAAAATATACATAATTGATTTTTATGAGGATAATAATAATGAGGATGGTTAAAATTCGTTCTTATTTTCTGAAAGCTTCTGCAATGTATAAAGTTTTTTACCTAACAGCATTTTAACGCACGTGTTTGGCGTTCTTTCGTAATGCTAACGTCCGTTAGAAAGGCATATCTTGTGTGAACCGAAGCACGGAAAACGAGTTCAAAAACACACGAGACAATTCTGCTTAAATATTCTTTCACGTAATCTCGTAAAAAGATTAGCTTACGCTTGAGGAAAAACAGAATCGACCCAAGAACGCTACTGTTTAGAATGTGCGACGAATATTCTTTTACGAAAAATAAATAACCTTCTCCAATAGAGATCTAAATAAACTGCAACATTATTTCACAGCATCGGACAGGTATAAATTAGGTTTAGGGAGAACAAATTGGGAAAATGACGTCCATGTGCGAAGCAAATAAATTTTCCTTCAAATCTTTATTCTTCTCTCACGCATCCTCTTAAATTATTCACGGGACGAAACGATGCTCGAGTTTTGAGGAGAGAAGAATGAAATTTTCTGTCAGCCTTTTATTTTCTCATAAATTTTGTTCCTTATTCCCTCCTACGAGAAGAATGTTTCCTTCCCTCTTCATACATCTCACTTCGGAAAAACGTCTCCTATACTATATTCCTTCCCTTAAGCTCGCACATCCTTTCGATGTCCACTGAAGAGTAATGAGGAACAGATTCGTCATTACCACTTGACACAAATGGATAAAGACGAGCTAACTTTTTCGAATTTTTTTCGCTCCCCCAGAATTCCTTCGTCCGAAACGAGGCTATCAAAAAATCAGATTGAAGGGGAATTCACAATTCGATCCGTCAGAAAGGGTCAATGTGGACGTCCAAAGCTGACACACTCCTGCCTTTTTCACTCGATATTTTATTGATGGAAATATGATGATTAAAACAATCGAATTATTGCTGGGTTTTGAGTCAGAAATAGGAACAAAACGGAGCTGAGTGTGGTGGAAGGAGTAACGTTAGTCAAGGAGACAGTCTCGATCTTTCTGATACGAAAATCGGGTTTCGATAAAAGAGATACGGTCGAAAATAATGACCAAAACATTCGCACGTTTATCCGGTTGAAAGGTCAAGTACAGTCTGGTATTTTCGTCCCATTTAAGAAGGCTACCCACGCCTGCTTATCACTCATTTCCTCATGCATTTTTCTCACGTTTAAATGCTTGCGATTTGTTACGTACATCAGCGTTACAGAACGCGACGATTCCGTAATTAATACGCTTCGAATCCGACTCGAAAACAACCCTACTTCTCCAAGTTCGGGACGCATCAATCTCAACTCCGATTCGAATCGAATTCGCGTGGGAAAAAGGTCACATGAAAATTTTAGGCGATATTCAAATGTCCCAACGCACCCATTTCCCTCTTTCTTTCTCTGCCGTCTTCCTCGGCGTACTCTTTGCTACGAATAATGATCTTCCCGTTCCCTCGCCCCTTCTTTTTTTCGTCTCTCTTCCCCTGCGCTTGCTCAGAAGGGGGGAGGTAGCAGTTCCCGGGAAGCTTTCGATAGGGGAACACAGTAGCTGCAACGGCGTCGTTGATGCCCAAGCGCGGAACACCCTCGTGTCTTGGTGCGACGCTCTCAGTGGATATCAAGTTGGCGGTCGCCTTTGTGAGTGGCTTACACGGAATTCCCGGAGCCGGATGTCCCCGGATCGTGACCAGGGGGGGACGTCGTGGAGCTGACCCGTGAAGGTAAGGAAGGCTGCTACTGGTTCGCTCCCGGGCGACACCCGAAAGATTCCGGGGCCCCTGGGTTGCTGCATTGTGGATCCCTAGCGTAACTTGAGGAATGCGGAACGCGTCTTTTCATATCGATTGGCCGGCCAAGTGGATAATTACCCGATTAAGATTCGCGTGGGTGGATCGCGTGTTATGTAACGGAACGGGACGTCATCGCAATCATTTCGACGGTATTTTGTTTCTCGTCAATCGATCAGTTTCATATGCCGGGTTCCTCGTGTTGCCTTTTCTTCGAGACGAATGCAAGCGTTGTATTTTTGGGAGAGTTGACGTCAAATTGGGTCATTTTTGATACGATGATATCGGTGCAAGTGTGAGGGAGGTGTATGGTAAAATTAGGTTCGTGGCTTTTTTAGGATGGGGTAAATTCACCTGCCCTGTCGGTGTACTGCGATTGAAGTAGGGTGGCATTATGCAACGTTTAACCGGGTTCGATTTTAGAGTTATTAAAGACTATTTTTCAACATTTATTCCTGAATTTACGTTCTATCTTGAATGAATGTTCCATTTTTCCAATTTTTATATTCCATAATTCTTTTTACATTTAATGATGAAAATAAACGTAATGCACATTGGAAAGTTTCGTCATCATTAAAGGTTTTACCGAGCTTGGATATTGTAATCTTATCCTTTCATTGCAATTTCTGATATAAAATTTTCAATTATTTTCGTCGAAATAAAATAAATACTTACGTACTACATTAGCGTATAGAAGTATAAATTCTATAGAGCATTCGCGAAGCATTCTGACGTATGAGATTAGCGTAGTACAAAAAGCTGCTACTGCACGTTATCGTCAAAGTCAAAAAGAGATTATTATCTCTCCGAGCTTTATTTTTTGCGAAAATCGAGACAATGGTGTAAACATTTGTTGATAAATCAACAATTCTTTGTTTTTTATAACAATTTGTCGGGCATTATTCTGTCATAGATAAGAGAAACCCAAAATTTTCTCGCTCGTGGTTAAAATTATCTGTATGTCTGATTACGAACTTAAACCACAATTTAAAGAATGACATGCACTGCTAAAAAGTAGCTTATTACTGCAGACAATGCTTAATTTCTATTCTATATGCTGGTATAATATAAGGAAAAGTAAGATAAATAATACGTATTATAAATTATGAATATTAATTTCATTTTGTTTACAATAAACACGACAATTATAGAATAAATACCCAGATTTTCTTATTAGCACTTGATTCTAAACTTGATTGCAGGATTTGTAACTAAAAATAACTCTTGTCTTTCTTAAGTCCCTTAAATTCACGTACGATGACATTACATGACGTATTTGTGGTACAGTAATTCGTAAGAATAATTTTGCTCAAAACAGAAAAATTATTACCAAGGAAGGCTTAGATTAAGGCACAGCGTACTCACACGCAGTAATTACAGTCGTCCTTCAAACAATGACGACAGAAGAGTCATGGAGACACGAATTCGAATTATTTTGAGGCGACTGAAAAGGGCTGTACCCGGATTCTCTCTTTTTGCCTCAGATGCGGAATGAACATGAGGACGAGCAGCAAAAAGTCGTGGTTTCATTCCACGATGCATCCACTCCATATCGGCCAACGCACGCTCGATATCTATTCTCCCTCATTCCTAAGCACGCTTTCACCCGCCGAAAGAAATTCTAATTTGTCGCCCATCGTTAGTAGTGTCTGTCACTTTATTTGCTCTCGTCACTGTAACGGTTTGAATGCGATATTGTAACGGAAAAGATAAACTTGTACACAAAATAGTTATTACTCGTAATTGATAATTATAATAATTAGAATCGAATAACTTGATCGCTACTTTAACTTTCGATAGACTTTCAACGTGAAGATAAAATGAAAGACATTTCTGCGCTATACCACGCAAGGTTTATAAATATACTTACGATCATGGTTTCAACTCGTTGGTTCGTGGTAATGACTTAACGGGTTAAAACCACAGTCGTATATAAAATTAACCATGGGTGGTATAGCGTAGAATTGTTTGATTTTTATCTTTGTATGTATAATTAATGATCCAATACGATTATAATTAATTCAACTTCATTATTAATTGCCTGCTCTCTCTCTATGTTATTTAATTTCAAGATTTTTATTCTCCGTTGTAAAATTTAAATGTCATGTCAACTGTCAAACTTAACTACGCTAACCTTTCCTACATAAAGTCTTTTAATTAACATCTAAAGTATTTTAGCATATTATTTTCACCATTATATTATTCACCAATACAAGTATTTACTGTCAAGATTATTATCTTCCGTTGTTTTTACTTATTGTATAAGAAAATCATTAATTTTCATTGAAACCAGGCGAAATTTTTCCTTTCTTTTCCTTCCTGCCTTTGTCCCGTATTTTATAAACATGATCTTGAGGGATATTCAACAACAAGCGATAGAACAAAAATAACGATTGTAGAAGCGTGAAAGCAAAGTCAACAATTGGGAGCCATTTTAAATTTATTTACTAAACTCGTCAAGTTGTCAACTAGTTTGTTGATAGCTTAGTCAATGTCAAGATACAACTACGCTATCTCTTTCTCACATCTCCCTAACACAGCTGCTTTTCATTGCGCTTCTTATTCATTTCGGCATTCCTTTTCAATTCCAATCTTTTGTCTTGTACTCTTATAGATTCTCACCATCGTTTTTTATTTGCAGCTGTTTCCCTAACGCTTCCTTTTATTTCGTAACGAAGATTTTTAAACTCTTCAGTCGCCATTTTGACTACTTCGGTTACTCCGATCCAAATATTTGTTAACATGTCCCTACATTATAAAAGAAGCCCTTCATCATGCCTTTCATTACAGTCTTACCTGCAGTATTTAACGTCATTTTTCCCTCTTCCATAAATTTATGGATGAATCCGAGCGAGGAATTCGCTGACCGCTCGAACCTTTTGGAACATTCCGGAAATATGTAATTCGAGATACGAGTCCTTCGTTAGCGGTTTTGCAGACCGCATGTACGCGGGAATATTTGCATTCTGAATCTCGATAGGTTTTATTATGCGCTAAACACTGGAAAATTTTTTATGAATTCAGGGCGTTAATCAGGGAAAGATAACTTGTACTATCTGTCCAGGACCTAGCGATTTTCATTAAACAAATTGTCATACCTATAATATTTAATTATTACGAAATATCAGGAAGTCGTTCAGGGTTCCGATTATTAAATTTCGAAACGCTTTAAAATTCGCTAATCAAATTTTGAACTTCGAAAATCGAATTTTTCTTCGATAAGATTCTTTTTTAAATGAATCGTAGATGTATTCTGACAGTAACTTCGTTTACAATGACAGTTAAAATTGATGTATGCAAAATCAAGTTTAATAATTCACCACAGATTTGAGGTTAGAATGCTGTACAAAACTTTTTAGAGAAAAATTAATTAATTGATTAGTCTGCGGAACCCTTATGAATCGGACATAATGGTAGGGTTAATGCGTTCTTAGCCTGATAGTACATCGCTTAATACGTACTTCTCATGTCTGCATCGATACTTGCGAGATGAAGAGATCTCAAACCTCGAAGCGTGTACTTTATCCTACGCGAGTGCTACTTCCGTGTAAGTACGTAGGTAAGACGAAAAATCCTTGGCCTAGACACACAGAGCAGGCGTTCCAAATAGCAAGGTTAGAACATGAATATTAAATCGTATACCATGTTAGTTATACTTCATAATACTAGAACCTTTGGGTTTATTGGATATTCATACTACTAAAAGTGAAGCTCGCTGGAGGAACTGTGTTCGCTATATTATAGTACGATTAACTAGTGCAAAGTTTGGAAGTGCGTGTTATATAGCAACCGTTGCTGTTTATTTAGCTACTGTACACGTATAATAGCTAACTGAATGTAATAATCGAAAAGTACGTTGAATTTACGTAATTATCCACACGTCTGTCGCAGTTCTTTCTGGAGAATGGTCCCACGTAGCATAAAATTGGGCCACTTTCCAAAAAAGTTCTCCGAAGACTTTTATGGTATTGATAAATATCCTTTCTACCGCTTCACCTCAGAGATTTTTATCTTATGCAAAACTTGCGGAGCGTTCACTTTATACGCTTTTCATGATGGCCTTTTTTTATTTACGGGAAGGGTTCTCTGGGCGAATTATGCCAAGAGGGGGATGATTTGATGTTGGAGAAGCGTAGCAGCTTTAATGGTCTCTTTTACGACCCAAGGTGGCGCTGAGGACCATTTATTTTATCCCGGTAATTCTGCGAATCCCGGTTATATTTATTTTCGTTGACACGGGGCCTGATAGCGGAATTTTGAATGATATCCTTTCTGGAGTTTTTTCTGGGTTTTTGCCTTATTTGAGGGTCTCTAAGGAGAAGGAATGTGTAAGGGTTTTCAACCCTTTCTCACCTAGGTATACAGTAGGTGTTGTTTGCATTGGTTGTTGGTTGCGGGCAACCCTTTTCATGGGAAGGCGTATTACGAAACTGTTCGACAAATTTCGCTCCTGTTTTACTGTTCTGTAGAATATATGGGTACATCCTTGTTTGTAGATCGAATGGACAAAAAAGGAATTAGGAAATGAAAAGAAAAAGTTTAGTTGAGCAAATTAGTGGTTAAAAAAATGGAATTGTTCTTCGTTTCCTCAATTGTTCAGTGTAATTGAGGAGCTGACCTTTTTTCGCTCGTTTTCGTAATATAATATATACGGACGCAGATAAATGAAAGCTCAGACTCAGACATAGAGCTGCAGTGATCGATTAGTCAGAGGGAGAGCGTGGTTCAAGTCCTGGTCACTTTTCTTGTTCGTTTCTCAAGCGAATGTTATGTTATATTTTACGTAGTTTTAAATAATTCAAAGCAATAGGATGCAATTGTGTATCGCAATCTTTTTACGTAATATTTTTCGCAAATAAGATTGATAAATATCGAGGTAGATATTTAATTAATTGATACTCTAAACCCCCTATAAGTATAATTAAGGCTTATAAAAATAACCCAAACTATTATTGAATACGATTGGTTACAGTTTAGAAGTATAATTATCGATAAAATTAATACTGAGAATAAATTAATTACCATCAAAATCCATTATTCTTGAGTGAGAATCATGCGGATATATATTTTGAATAATTTGATATCGAATAAATAAAGTATATTAGAACATTGTACATATCATCAAACATCCATCAACACCAAATAGTTAAACAGCCAAATATCTAAATTTTGAGCGACGTAAAAACTGAAATTATATCATAAAAGGAATTCTAACCCTGATATAGTTATAGATTAAATTTTCTTACTTGAATTATAGCTAGATTCATTAACAGTAAACTAAAGTTGATTCAAATGTATGGACAGCTTTAGAATACGTAATTCGTAATAGATATCTCTTTAATCAGAGCTTATTCAGAGCTATTAATAACTCGATTTCTTGCTTAACTTAATGAGCTTTGAATGAATGTACGATGAAGAGAGAGTTTAATTATCAATATACTCCTACTTCAATTCATCATATATACAAGTATTTTTATTACTGAAAATTGCGAATTCATTATCACTATTGTTCCTTAAAATCGATCCGTAAAGCTTAAATAATCCTCTACATTCATAATCCTGATGTAAATAATAAGTAAATAATTATTATAAGAAATAAAGAAGTAGGTTTAAATGAAAATTTTCGGATACATTCCTCCTCCATCCATTTTATTCTAAGCCTCCAATCCTAAGGTCTGCGAAGATAATACCTCATTATAGCGACTACGCTTCTGGATTCACATCCCTTCCTCTTTACCTCCGATGCTGTTACCGGAACGAATTCCCTGGATGCATGAGATAGCCGATCTAAAATCGCGCAATTCCACGTGGCGTGCTTTATCGTCTCGTCTTATAAAAACACGAGTGCTCGATTCCGAAAATACGCTACTTAAAGGTATAGGCGTCTACGTAAGACGAAATATGACATTGTTTTCGTAACTAAGAAGGGTCTCTTTAGATACCACTTTATTACTGTTTACACCAATAGCTTCTATAGATAAGTGCAGTGTTTATGGTTCAGTTTACGTCGTAATAAATGATGAATGTTTTATTTTAGAACTAGAATCAAGGAATAATAATAACTAGGCAAATCCATAGCTATACTTACAAGAAGGCTTCGATGAGAAAATTTGAATTTTTTAAATAACACCGCAGGAAGTGCGTCAAATAAAGTTTTGTTGGCTTAAAATAGCATTGGTTATTCCCAGTAGTTTGGAATGCGGCTATCCCACGGTGAAGATATATGTACGCGGCAGATATATGCGATTTATGATACAAGCTCTTAATATAATTTTGCATCCTTTGTATATTGTAAATAATAAATATCCAGAATAATACCATCCTTATTTGATTTTCAATTTTCAGGCTCGCTATTTATCGAATATGGTATTTTTCTAAGCTCTTAGTAAGCATGCACATTCACTGGAAAAAACACCTAGATTACGTTTTCTTTGCTTAATATCCACTAAACGTTTCGTAACCTATAGTTGTATAATTAAATACTAACTTTAAGCATCGTTTTAATGATATTAATATAAATTGGTAGAAATTAGTCGACAATATTCTAACGACAATGTTTTTTACAATAATCAGTGAAAAATGAGTGAAATTTGGTAATTCTTTCAATGTAAGTAACATATCTTTTATTGTTATTTACAATCCTTCTCTTCATCGAAATATATTACTCTTTAAGATCCGCATTCTTTATGCATATGAGCGAAAACATTATGCGACAGGCTGATCTAATACATAAATAAAACAAATATTTTCATTATCCATGGAATTCGACCTTTTTCGAATAAAACCTTTCGTCAGGCACTGTAAACGGCATTGAACCCATGGTCGTACAATAAAAAACAAATATTCCAGCATAAGTTTCTAGGTTTCTTATTCTTTATCATTGAAAGCTACGTCAAAGTTTTAACAAATGAGTTGATTTAATTATCAGCTTATTTTCCAAAATCTCATTTCAACCTTACCTTATAATAACCAATTAAATTAATGCCTCAAATATGGTTCCCCGACTAAACGAATAAATATTTACTAAAAGAAGAACAGAAAGAATTTACGTCACCGTAATTGCATTGAAGTTTGCTGATGGAAGCCAAATCTTAAGCGTACTTCAAAAGCTCAGTGTCAGCTGTTCGCAAGTACAGATGAAAATAAGCAAAAGCAAGTGGAATTTTATGAGTCGATGGAAAGAAAAATAAGAAACTTTTAAAGTCTTCGAAAGAAAACACGATTGTGACCTGCGGAAAGTTAGGACAAAAGTTTTAGTGGAGCAATGTCATAAGGTCACAGGTCATCACTGACAGTCTGAATCTTTGGAGAGGGCATTAGATGTCCCAGAACGAAGAATCACTGTTTCCTGATGTGGTATGAATTACGTTTTATGATAATCTAACGGGTAAGATTTTGTCTAATGACTTTTCCATATCCATCCTAGAATGGTAGAAGACGAATTGTTGTATTAACTGGTTCTCAATAGAGTTATTACGTCATAATATGTGAAGACTCCACACACAATCATTAGTTCGTAAGATTTTAAATAGCGCGTAAATATAAAATTTTAAGTTATTCATTTTTCCGATAACAAAATATCTGTTTCATTAACTATCAACGGATAAGAACTATGGAATTTTAAACCAGCTGCTTACATTCAGATAGCACGCAGATTTCGTGCAAGTATGAGCTGTATTTTCCTATCTCAAGCTAACTAATTCCTTTATCTTTTAAATGTAATACTGTAATCTAAGTATACGTATATATTATGCTTTACTCGTTGTATATAAATGAGATTTCTCTTCCTGGCGTTTTGTTCTTTTCTTTTCATATGATGATTCTTTTCATCATTATTACATTTATAATAACCACAATTTGTTTACTTATAGTACAATAACTTCGTACTGTGACGAAAATTTTTACCAAAATATTAATTTTAACGTCATCACTTTATTATCACGTACAATTTTATCTGCAACTTTTCCCTTTTTAACTCGATATTTACGTGTTTTTTTCACCCCTTCTTTTTGGGGTTGTTTTTCCGCACCGAATGGGGTTCTTATCTTCTTCACCCATCAAAAGAGAAGATTTTTTCCCCCAAAAACAGTGTTTTGCCCCTGTTTTTCTTTCATTCTGTCCCAAATATAAACATTGAATACGCGAAATTAATGGAGTTTAGATGGAAGATAAGCCGACAATTGTCCGAACCTCGCCTAAATAAAGAGTTTGTTCATTTTTCTCGAGTTGAAAATTGGACCGAACAATTGACTGTGACCTAAATACTCGTATCTATACTTCCTTACGTGTTGTATTCCAATGAGAGTGCCCTAGCAGGAATACCCAAACCTTGCTCTACTAGCTGAATGCGTGTATACAACTAGTACGTATTCTAACTACATACGGTACCCTTAAGGGATCGGAAAGTTTCTCTGGGACGCTCTCAATTGAAAAGATTGTAGTTTTAAGTATTCTGATTGTTGTAGTTACGTGTTATTTACCTATCAGTATTGTTGCCTTAAGAACGAATCATAATTCATGAGCTTGAGAGGGTTTTATTGTTGTTTTCGATACGTAATTATTGCAAGTATTCTCTCCCAGGGAAGAATATTTATATTATTACCTTCGAATAACCAAAAGAAATACATTTATCACACCAAGATTAATATTAGTCTCCAAAACAGAGATTAATTTCCTATTCTCTTTGGATGTTAATCAATAATCCCGAGCCATTTGTCTGCAACGAGTTCTCTCACGCTAAGGGCAACTCATCTTTTTAAGACGCTCTTTATCAGGGATGCAGACCAACCGAAATTCATCCTGGTTTTCCACGTAACGGCTTCTCGAGGATTTTCCATCGATTAAGTGTCGTGCCGCGAAGAATGAATGAATATTTTCACGTCATGAGATGGTGGAATTAAAATGAATGAAATCCCACAAAGGGATAAAAATAACTTAGTAATTCCCTCGAGAGAAATATCACATCGCGTATGATATATCCATCTCTGCGGGAAATCACTGCGTCATTTCTGTTCCTTTAAGGCGTTATACCATTTAAGACTAGATCATTTCTATTACATCCTACGAACTTCGAGTTCAGCTAATCTATGTATCGGAATTACATATTGGTATCTAGGCAACTAATTCTTTGGAGGTTTTTGAAACTTAAGATTATAGTCTTTCACCACGTGAAGTAAGTAATAAGCTAACTCGCAGTAACTAAACCCTTCCTAAGAAGCATTTTTTATTTAACTTTACGTAATTTTGAATGTTTTAATGATGAAGAGACGACGATATACTGCATGATTAAGGCGTGAAAATATTGTCTTATATCCCCAATTATTTTTCACGAGTATAATCAAATATAAAACGTGTTTCATTCAACTTTATAGCTCCTTCCTTGGATTTATCTATTCTTATTTCTTCTATTTATAGAATTTTCAATAAATAATTCATAATAATAATAATAATAATAAGTAATAGTACATTTGCAACGCTGTTAATTCAATAATTTGAATCTCAACCTTGTAATTTTATAGTGCAGCAACAATGAATATTGTGTATAAAATACTTAATTTTAGTATTATCTCTATGATAGTAGCCTTTATATTATACATTTCATATTGAGAATCTTACTTCGATCAATTTATTTACATATCTTTTCCATGGTTTTCATAACAAATGTTATTTTCTATCATTATTTTAGCTTACTAGACGTTTGTTTGTAATATCCAGGCGCTCTTACTCGTATTGTTATTAGACATGATCATATACGCAAATATCGATGTATTGGCATTGTGTTTTTTACAGAAGAGATTCTATCAAGCACCGTTGCCCTCCCATGAGCACACTAAGGGTAAACGGAGGTGAGAGTCAGATGATATATTTTTCATTGCTGTTTCACTTCGTTGGCGCAGTAAAGACCATGAAGGCGGATTGTCACACCACTTCTCGCAACCGAATTTGAGAGAAATTTTTCTACTGAAGAAAGAAATTCGTAGAGGAACTCACATTGTCCGGGTTTAGTTCCGTATATTGAAAGAGTATTTTCATTCTTTCTAAGACGTTAGGATCGAAAGAAGGATTTTAATTGTCGTAATTTAACTTGAAACAATTGAATTAAGATTTACGTTTTGTTAGACGTTTGGGTTGAAAGAGAGCTATGAATTGACGTAATTTAACTCGAAACAATTGAATCTAGATTAAAATTTTATATTTGTCATCTCAAATAGAATATAGTATTTATTTTCCAGTTATTTCCACCATTACTCGACGTGCGTTTCTCATGAAATATGCGACATAATGTTTCCTACGTTTTGAGATTGTAATTTACCCGACCAGACGCTGAAAAGATTGCGTGAGATTATTTCAAGAACGTTTCTTTCCAAGTAGCATTATACGCGTAAATAATATGGATGCAAGGGATTTTGCAAGGGAATTTATAGGGACTTCGTGCATTAACACCCCCTACCATACATCATTCAGAGGTTTGCGGGATTATGTGTTATTAATTTTAAATTATTCCACACCTGACTGCACAAGGATATAAGGCTAGCGCTTTTCAAAGGGAATGTTTTATTATATAAATACTGTTTCTTATAAAAGAGTGCTAGTTTCTTTCTTAATTTATTTTTATTACTTATACTTTCTGTTTTATATTGATTTTTCTGGTGTAATTATCTGTATAGATGTTATTTAGATTTTTAATTAATTCTCAACTAAACTTTGTTTTGTAGCTATTTTAATTGTTAGTCAAATTAATTGTTGGATCGTTTAAATGAAACTTGTTATTCCTAATCTTGTTCGATAGCAATGAAAATCTGAAACCGTCAATGAAATCTGTTTATTAAGATCCTTAATGCGTATATCATCATATTCAGCCATTTTCTACCCAACACCGGATGTAGGTCTCCCCAAGCGATCTCTAATTTTCTCTATTTCTGAAACTCCCTCTCTCCCTAAATACTAATCTAGTCTCTGTTCCATCTATCCATAGAGCATTTATTCAATCTCTTCTCACATATTTTGGTATTCAGCTCACAACATCTGATATCTAAAGTCTTTTCCTCCTACCGAGTGATCTAACTACGAGTAAATCTATTTTTTCTCAAGTCTCGGGGAGTTGCATCGCGTAGAATTTTAATTTAGTAGTGACTTGAGCGATGATTTAATGGGAATAGCTTAGCGGACACGATATTAGAGATCATAAGCCGTAAATATATCGTGGTATTTTTACAAGAACGGGTTGCTATTACCGGTCTCTTTAGCCAACTTCTATTTCACGTGCAAATAATATGAATCTACGTATGTAGACATACACATATACATTGGTGCAAACAAATGGTACATACATATTGGTGCGAAAGTAAAACTTCGTTCGCTTATTAACGAGTTATCGGATTCCTGAAAAGATTCATCTAAAGCAAGCTTATACTTCGCAAATAAAAGACAGACTATTGTAGATTATTTATGCTCACGGTTTCAGTTCTTTTCGAATCATATGTAGCAATGATTTTGTATAGTTCCGCCTCGGGTATCCTAGCGAGTTTGTAGAAACAGGCCTACTAAGAGCAAAGATCTGCGAGTTTGATAGCACAATCCTGGAACTCGCGATTCTCCCTGTATAAGAGTGTACCGTGGAATGTGGAGGCTCAACTCCGTGGTAGCTCTCCCAACGTCCATGACTCGGTTATTTCCGATGTTGTTTGAATAATAGCTCGAGGGCGCAGCCTTCCTGATCCCTTCTAGATATTTGCAGCATCTTTGGATCTGAGAGAAGTCAGGATTAAAGAGAATTGTACTCATATTGAGTTAGAATGTCGTTTATCGGCACCATCTGAGATAAACGTGGACGTGACGAAGGTAACATGAGGGTACCGTCTTGATGATCACGCGCAGGACAAGTGGCCCAAGACATGGTTGCGGGCTGTAAGGCGGTTTCGAGCATGAGTTGCCGTAGAGGGTGGTAGCCCATGAAGGCGTCAACAAGCCTGTCCTCGTTCAGCCAAGGAGGTGTCGAGTATTTGAAGGACTTGAACTTCGAAGTCGCGTGTGTTAGGGATTGGACTGGTAACGGGATGAAGTTGTATATTTGCAACATTGTTCCATGTTCAACTGTAGCCCTCAAGTTTGTTGGGTAGAGTCCTTGAACTTGATTGTGATAATCACATGTGAAGTCGAGCGAACACAATGTATGTGATGCATTAGGATCTACAAGGCGATTCCGTTACTAACACAAACACAAGGATCAAGCTACAGATTCAGTTTACATTTGGCAAAAGAAATGGCTGTTGTTTCTGTTGGCCTTCGGCCATGTTTTGATGGTTTACATTTACACATATACCCCGCGAACCACCATATGGCGTATAGCTGGGGGTGTGAATGCACCAATGTCCCTAAATAGCTACCATCTTTGTATGTTGTCATGACAATGAGTGACTCAAAGGAGCTGCTTGATTTCTAATAGCAACTGGAAGACTAGCGAGGAATAGAGCTGTTTTTTATTGAGTGCATATCTAGCAAAATTAAATAATAGAAATTTGATATTGAAACTTTTTCAGGGATTAAATTATAAATGGTTTATTTTATGATAAGTTAAGTTATGTAATAATGGTAATGATCATTGTTTTTAAAGTTAACATTTTTGATTTACCTAACAAATTTCTACGTTTGCAAACTTTAGAATCAAGTCAATTATATTAGCTATATGTTACATTATTTTTATACGTACTTGACAAGGAATTTTGAAATACATAGCTGTGAAATTAACTTGTAGGGAAGAAATTACTTATCTAAAAATTAGTTTCACATTTTTGGGAAAGTGATGACAGTTGAATTAACGAAAAATATTTACATTATTTATCTTCAGGGTAAGTAAATTAAACCTGATAATAATTTGCTAGGAAAATTAAACCTGATAATAATTTGCTACGAAATTAATTAACGATTTTGCAGGAAACTTAATGGGAGATTATTGACCGAGCCAAAGCGAAGAACTCCTCAACATTATCTAAGAAGTGTAAAAGCACATCTGAAAATGAGAAGCACGGGAGCATAGCGTGAAATGATGAATAGTTCGAGTGATTAAAACTTCGTTATGGCGATGTGCAGGAGTATAACCATGTAAATGAATTCGGATGGGATAGGAGTAGATAGCTGAATTAATTGGTTGATATGCTGAAAATAAGAGAACTGAGGCGTTCGTTGCTAGAAAGTTAGATAAGCTAAATAAATAACGTAACGCAACCTAATTTACGTACGTAATTACGTGAAATTTAAGTAACGAGAGCTTCGAGGATAAAGTTTGATCTCATTGTATTAAAATTGTGTGTTCTTATCGAACAGTTATAATTTCTATACAATTAAAAAGTGAATTTTAAAAATAATTCGTACACTTCGGTTTTAGTACATTTCAGCTCTCTGACAATGAGATATACGTACACTATTATTGGAGAAATAGATTCTAGTTACCAGTAAACAATAGGTTATTATTATAATGTCCATTATATCTCCTATTGTTTAAGTAACCACTTCCCGGGTTAGAAAATGGACTTGGAAGTAGAGAAAGCGTTGATTTAAATTACGTAACAACCAGAAATAACAGATACCGGGAAACTACAAGGGAATGACGATACCACCGCTTTCTTCTTTGTCCGAAAGGCGCAAAATACAGGGGAAACGAAACCTTTATCGAACGCAGGTAAACGGCGCGACTTCAATAACTTTTATCTCGCGTAATAAAAAAGTGTCATTAAAATACACCATTAGAGTTACAGTTCACGCCTGAGAAGAGCTCGGAACACCCGGGCTGCAAATGGCAACTGCAGCGTTAATTCACAACGTTCCCTTATTAAAATGGACATGCCCCCGTGGATGGATAAAATAGGAACATGTGTGGAATGTCCGCTCCAAAAAATTCTCTCGCGGTTTCCGCTACGACTTCTCGTTGCTGAGATATTTGCAGACACATCCCAGATGAGTTCATCAGTGACATCTGGTTGGTCATCTATCTGAGCGAAGGAACGGGATATCTTTTACGTATATAGAGCACATATAACTCATTATCACTTCCGTTGTAAACGAAAGTATAGGAATTTTAAGAGGTTATTTAAATGTTTTAAATTTAATTTCGTATTTATACTTTTTCGTGAATATTACTTCGATTTAGGGTTATCATAATCTTATAAGACGGTAATATATTTCTAAATTTATTAGATTGAGAGTTATTGTAATATAAAATGTCGTAAATCAACAGAGCTTGATTTGGTAATTAGGTAGATGTTTATATTTTATAATAATGCTTTTCTTTACGAACGATTCCGTATTATGATAATACCACTACCTCAAAGTGGATATAATATACTTTTTGATATCGAAAAACTATAGGAATTACTAATAATACGTTAAAAAATACATTTATACAAATATATGCGAAAGAACATTTAAGTTAATTACGTAATCTTTTCTTCAGTTTAAGATGCAAAATTCCCTTTTAAGTCGATTTTTAGGGTTTTTATTTCCACAAACAACAAATCAGAGTCATTATTCAGGTTCTTAGTTTACTTGTTTTGATTCAGCGATTCATTGATTATTCGTGTTAATTTGGAAAGTCTATTTATTCTTTTCGTAACAGGGTTGACCTTTGATGGTAACGCGAAGAGAAAGAAGGGAAAACGAGAAAACTTTTAAACAGGTGACGAATGCTGTTGTCGTATCCGAGTCTAGAGGAAACTCTTAGCAGATTGTTATCGAGTTTCTCGGAGGGAAAAAATCATCTCATTAAAGCGCCGAGAGAAAGTAAAATCGTCTCGTAAAATTACAAAGAGTAGACTTTCTTTTAAGCGCGTTCGGATACATTGTAAATGCAGTCGTTATTCGCTGGAAAACATCTCTAATTTGAAGGGAAATAGATTCACCTTGACCTTTGAAATGAGGTTATTCCGGTAGGCAAACTTCGAACAAGTAAATTTTACTTAATCATCTAATTTATCATCGTTAAGGAGGGAACCTCGTTAGTAACGAAGCTTTTTATTTACATTGTTGGTCAAAGCGATGTTCTTCTTTTGTTTTTACCCTCCACAAGCTTTTTGAATACGTATTAGCTATAATATCTTTTGTCTTCTTCTGTGTAAGAAATATCTCGACACCTTTAAACTTCATTTATATTTTCTGTAATTAATTAAAATTCTCCTTATTAATTCTGAATTCTTTATAGCTTTATCATTTTCGTATAACTCGCTCTTATCGTTCAAAAAATTGTTTTTTCATTATTACTTTTCTAATATAATTCTTGAAATGTTATCCGTTTGCAACTGTTCATACGCGTATCGTTACATTTAATGCATTCTCTATTTTTAATAGAAATATTTTATGCTTTTCATTATAATATATGTGTAGATCTGCGAACTAACTTGTAACAATAATTATCAACAATCCATTAATTAAGTGCCAAGAGGCATGGTAGAATTTTGGCAATTTTATTTTTAATGATTATTATTCCACATAACCGTCACCTATTTATGAGATATTTATTTGAAAATTACTTTTTATTCCATATAACCGTCTCCTATTTATGAGATATTCATTTTAAATTACTTTCATTGAAATTTTCTATATACCCAATGAAAAATTAATTTTATGGCAATAATTCCACGGATAGGAAAATTATAAATAAATATTAAGAAATGAAAAAAATCTCTAATGGTAATTTTTGATTCGATTTATGTTATTTTTATCATATTTACGGTAGTATTAAATTCTATATTATTAGATTCGATTTATATTATTTTTTGTGTTATTTTTATCGTTCTTCAATTTTTATACTATATAAAATATTTAAATTGGAAAACTATTAGGTTTCAATAAATAACTGTATCCCTTCTTAAAGTGTATGTTTAATCAAAATATGAATCGCGTTGAACTTATCGGTTAGTATTCCGGTTAATTTTGATGGTTAACTTCACGAGCTGCGTATGAGGCTGATTGAAAATTTCATGGCTGTCGGTTTTAGAAACAATAAAAATTACATCAAGTGGGAACTACGTCCTTAGCGAAGGCTTTTCGTATTCTGAAACTAGCTTCGACATTTTCGTTTTTTTCCTCTTCCAATATCTTAGAGGGGTATCTTCGGCGTCTATTTTTAGACTCCCTTTCTACGGTTTTCGTAAAACTCAATTTTCCCGAAAATCTGATTAATTCTGCGATGTCCTCGCCCAATCGAATTAGCAGCTGTATTGATTTCTAGCAAACTCCATCAACCACATCAACATGAGACTAAAATGAGAGATAATAGAATTAATATCGCTCAAGCTATGCATTTATCGAACGCCATTGGCACCGTTCTTTTGAAATTCGTTCTTCTTTTTTTTCACGACGAACAATTACGATGTAACTCAAACGGGTAGCTGATCGAAAAATTTAAAAGGGCTCCTACAGCCTCTCCCGTGTTGCCATACAAAATTCAGATGCCATTGTAATTCGTGATTGTGAAATAAAAGTTTTAATATTCACCCGGGGTACACGATGTTATACGAATTTTCTGGATGAGTTAAATCATTCAAACCCTGAGTTGGAATTTTGGTTCTAAATGAAAGGGGCGTTAATTTTCAGCATTTCGTATTTTTCATTACGTTATGAAGTATGAAAATCGTGAATAACGATAAAATAGAGGGTAAAAATTTGTTGGACAAGCAATCTGAAACTGAATTTTGAATGTTTTCGCTTTAATGAACATTTTGGCAACAAAATTAATATATAAACTCTATCTAATCGATATTCTTTAAAGTTGCGTAAAAATGAAAACATCGATGATCCTTGTACTAATTCAACGATATTCTATTGAAACAAAGGAAGCCGTCGTAATATGTAAACTTGGCTAGGCTAATTTAATTTAAATAATTTTACTCATTAATTAAGCACGATAACTTTCATGATTTCATCCAAGCTTTTCTTTCTAATCAAAGTATCTTTTTTATAATTAACTCTTTTTGTCTATATCTGGTGGAACTATTCATCGTATTTCAGGAATCATACATAATTTGCACGTATTATATTTCTATAATATTCCATGTTACACGACTCTGAACTCTGCATTTGAACCAGTTGCATCTAAGTATTTCATTCGATTATAAAGTAACAGAAAAAAGGACTTTAAATCTTACGCTTCTCCAATTCTATTCTATATTCCTAACGAAGTATAAAATATGTCACATATCTTGTTATACGAACCATATGACACAATACTCCACTCATCAATTCCCATATGAATAGGCTACGTTCCAAGCCATGATGTACAGGCTATTGTACGTTCCTTAAACCCCTGAGGCGGAGCAGTTAGAATAGAGGCAAATAGCTGTCAATCGTAGTTTTCGGTTAAGCTCACTCAAAAGCATTCATACACAAAAATAATTCCTACTCCTTCCTCTATATTCGTATCTTCATCCCCGGATGATTTTTAAAGGATTCAGTAGGCAAAACCTCCCTTCCTAGAGAGTATTTCCTACCATTTGCAAAAAAACCTTTTGCCTGTTGAGCATAGAGCTAGGCTCTGTATCCCATGCAAGCTTTTGAAGGAAATTTTCGCGTTTAAAGATAAAAGAGAAACATTCAAATGCTCGGGAGTGTATGAACTGAAATGACTGCAACCTTTCACATTACGGGCAAACAGGAAGGCCATTAGGAGTCGCAGCGAAAGAACATAAACGTTGCTTTCGGTTCGGGAATCCCTTTTCTAGATTTGCGGCTCACTTCCTGGTGTACAACCGCACGAGTTCAACTGAGGCTATGGATTGTCGAAGGGTAATGAGTCGGATGATATCGAGATGGCATAAATTGTACCGGCAACTTCAAAGTTAACAAGTGAAATCGAATTCTTTTTTACTCTTTCCCCTTCGTTAGCTTTCCTTTCATTTTAAAGTGTTCAATATATATGTCACTGAGTATTTCCTTGATCTATGTATGAAAACCTAAGAAAATTCTTTTGAAATAAAAGAAATAAATTTTGCGGAAAATACGATTTTTTGAATTATTAAAAACGCCGTTCCACAGCATAATGTTAAATAATATTTATCATAAAATATGTATATACACGGTATAAATTCAAACCTGAGGAAAAATAATTTTCTCGCTAGATTTGTTAGTTTTTGCATCTCTTTCCCTTATTTTATTCGCTCTATCCAATCGGCCTTCATATCAAGAAGCGCGTATGAAATGTACTACATCTTCCTCGAGTATTTTTTCTCTGAATTTATAAAGTAAATCTAATCTACGCTTTAATTTTCTATGTTCTAACGATTACTATCCAGCATTCTTGAGCATTTAAATCACGCTAACCAATTAATTGATTCAATTCTTCACGAAACGCATTATGTATAAGACATCAAAGTTAACAATAATTTATCAGGAATCTTAATCTTCAATATCCTATAGGATTCCTCTTGTTTAAGGCAACATTCAGATCAAGTAATAAAATTCTGTGTGTACATATATAGCACAATTATGTAATATCCAACTTTCAAACTCTCAACTGATGAAAAATACGTAGTAACTTCAATAGAGGTTTATTCGGAACAGTAAACTTATTTCTTTTATTATAATCTAGGTTATAAACAAGAAAAAAAAGTCGCCCTTTGAGCAATGAATGTATATGAAAGTCAAAAGAGTGTCCTCATTTTATATTCAGTACGGTTCCCTTCTTCAAAGTTGAGCTCGGGGATATGAAATTTTTAAAAATTTGCTTAAAAAATACGAAAGGATCTGCTCAAGTAGCTTATTTCACGTAGAATATTTTAGGTACAAATAAAGACTCATTTTGAACCATATCTAGATTTTGAGCAGTTTAGGCTGTTTTTTAATTAATTATTTATATAACGATTTTTAATTACGCCAAAATTAAGTGTTACAAGATACTTTAATCATTGCTAGATTTTTTTACGTTTTAGCGTAAGAGATTAAACTAGTTACGTTGTGGATTTATAGCACTTCATGTCCGTTCTTATTTCCGTTTACGGGCCATATTTATAGCAGAACCATTAAAGACACCCTTAAAAAATCCTAATGGGCGGCGTGTATCAAATTGTTTCAGTACCATTTTGTTTTTTTTTTACGTGGCAGAAACTTGAAGAAATAAACCAAATCGTCGAATTAATCACTCGACCTTTACCTGCAACTCGAAAATTAAAACGCAGTAGTATCTTTTTTACAAACGTCACGATCTAAATCATTCCGAATGGGATGGGAAAAAAACCCTCCGCATTTGCTTGAATTTCAATTTACGCGAGGCGCAATTTCAATTGTGCAATTAGTGCGGATTATCATCTCTTCCCTAACCGAAATTTTCGCGAATATTCATTCTCCTTTTTTAGAAAGCGTACTTCATCAAAATCCTCCGCACGGTTTCGCTCTAAAAGTCCGACACGTTCATAATTCCAGCGTCAGATTCATCTGCGACATTCGCTGGCGTCCTTTTTTGGCGCCAACGAATGCGGTTGAAACATAATACGATCGTACGGCGTACACACTCTCCCTCGCAACCGCGTGCATGATTTTCGAGGCTCGAAGAGAAGATTCGAGTCGTAAAAAAATGCGTACAAAATCATATCCTGCATTTGATTCGGTAGTATTTACATTTGGTAAATCGTTGAAGTGAAAATGTTCTTTTCTCTTAATCGTTTACTCCTTCCTACATTTACTGATTTAGTATTTATTCTAAAATTAATGGAGGAAAAGTCTAAAATATCGATTGTTCTAGTAAATGATTATAATTTAAAGTGTTAGACTCGACCATCTGAATTGTTAATGCATACGTTCTTGATTGTTTTACGTGATGGAATTTGCAATTTCTAACGTATTTTCTGAGACGTAAAATAACCATTTTCCACAGATTCTTCGTAAGCAATTAACCAAATCAAAAACGTTCAATAACTTAACCGTTCTATTTTTATTGCGTATGATATATCTCCGAAAGAAAGAACACTTATGTTGATCATTGGAGTTGTTAAGAACCTACTAGAAGCAATATTTCGATGCCCATTTGAAGAAAAACGACCGGTAAGGTCTTAGATAGAAGTCATAGAAACTACTCCGCGGAGGATTTTTAACTTCTATAAATACTCTGAAAGCGGAAGAATAACAGAAAAGATTAAGATTTCCCTTTTTCTTCTTCCTACTTGCTATTAAATTATGAGCATTCACACTTTTAGATCATATCTGCTATCCAAAAAAATAACAGTACTCGTATATCTCATGAACCATTCCCTGAAATAGAGGATTGAACACTGGTAAGATTCAGCGCAGAAACGTACGATCGAAAGTCTAAGAAACGTTCCTGGTGTCCGCTCCCATACCCTAACAGAGATCCCAGAGCTACGCCATACAGTCCATATATCTTCCTTCGAACGCTATAGCCCCAGTCGACCCACACTATAATGCCTCCTAAGAACAGCCATACATCGAGACCAAGCGACTCCCGCACAACCACAGAACTTAGTTCCTCAAAAGAACGCAGAATAATCTCAGGGGCTGGGTGACAGGCATCCGCAGGCTAGGACAGCATGTGTCCTTTCACAGCCGCTCCCCGTGAAATGAGCCGCACGCCCAGAGGGAATACATCAAGATGTAACCCTCATGTAACCTCTCTCCGCCGTGTTACGAAAAGGGATCACAACACGCTTCAAGTTCGAGTTTCAGATCAACAAAACCCCTCTACCCCGACTTCACTTGGGCGTGACCGATTTGGACGGTAGAGAGGCACGCGTATCATTCCGAACGGGTTCAGCTGCACTTCGTAGTATAGAGAACCTATGGCAGAAAGGTTCGTCACCATCTACCCAGGGTTCCCGTGGCTCACCGCGTTTCCGTATAGCCACATGGGTTGCAAGGGGCGTAGAACCGGGGAGATTAGGATTGGGCTTCCCTCCCTCCATTTAACCAGCGTTTAATTTACAGTGAGCCCTAGTCGTTGACTTGGAGGGCTTACCTCCTTCCGTTCGAGGTAACCTCACTCCTAAGAGCTAACGTTTCGAGCTCCTCACTCCTCCTCCTCAAGTCGAGAGGCCTGTAACCACATTTCGTAGAGCAATTCCTTTCACGAGACATTAGAACCTACTTGTAGGAATCTATTCTAAGCTAGGGGATTGAGAATGAATCGCTAAAAGTCGAACCTGAAGAATAATAGTAAATAGTAAGCGATATTTACCACCTACTGGTCATTTTTAATAGTTATCCTCATTTAATTATAAAAAAAACTAGATTTCTAACTGACGTAATAAACAAAATACGTAAACGAACGGTTTTGAGGTAACAGAATTGCCGATTGGTAGCGGCTTACTTTAATAATTATAGAAACTATTTACAAAAGAGAAAAAAATATAACTGTCCGGAGAAGGTGGTTCTAAAAACTAAATGATTTTAACGCTGGAACAAATTATAATGCACTATAGATACAAAAAGGTATATTAAATGATACTTTAACTCAAGAAATAATTTTGTAGCTGAAAAGGAAACAATAAAATATTCAGATTGGTGATACTTAACTTCCACCCAGTCACAGCTTCGAGAGGCTCTGGTTGGAACTACTGACAGAATAGCACTAAATAACAATAACACAGCGAAACAGATCTGCGTGAGAGAGCGCAGTCGAGGTATGAGGCTATGAATATGACAGTACGTCCGCGGCTGTGACAGCAGGTGCTCCAAGGAGTGTTCACACGTCCGTCTCCTTTAACAGCTAGGCCAAGAATGAAACCTTTTGCTGTTGGTTCGTTTTTTAACACGCATCTAGCTTGAAACTGCGGCTTCTCAGAGATTTTACACTACTATTTTATTATTATGATGTTTATCTCAGAATACCTTTTATTTAATCTTTGGCTTGATGAAGTCTACTTCTTGAATCCTTTAACTTTAAAATTTAATAAATATCTCCAAACTTGCTAAACTGGGACGAATATTGACCCTTAACTGCGCTGAGATTTTTGCGTAATTTTCTGCGTCCAGTAAGTCTTGGTTTCAGGAACGTATTCCAGTAATGAATGTATGATGAGTTTCCTCTTGATTTTCCGGAATGAAAATAAGGGATAAACTACGTGGTAGAGTTCTTATTTTCCTTCGACAATTGCTAGAAAGATAGCCATAGTACGGCAGTAATAAAAATAGATAGTTTACAACAATTCACCCTACACCGCGAGATTTTGAAAGTGCTGGTGAAACTTTTTTGCACCACTCTGAAGGCTTAAACAGCGTAGAGCTGCTCGCTTCTTGAAGAGGATTATAGGATCCATAGCAGTGTATCCGAGATGATTAAAACCCTTGGCTGGAATCCTCAAGAGGATAGAAGGCTCGAGTCGAGGAACACAATTGTTCGAGAACGGATGGTCATTACTGGTCTCTCTTCTCTGATAGTATTAGACGTAAAAATAGGGTAACGTGGTGGCAAATTCGTGCATTGTCGTGCCATAGGACTTATGGAGGATTGCGGGGCATTTATGCAAATGTAAAAGCTGCAGAGAATTCGTTAATTGCCTGAGTGCGTTGTCGAGAGAGCGGGTTGAATACACGTGTTTAGAGTATGCGCATAATTTTCATCGGATTTTATTGCACCTACTCCGTGTTTAATTTTGCCGAAACAACGTGCTTACGGTTCAGAAGTCATTTTGTACCGAGGTCGCTTAAATATTTACAATCTCTTCGTACCAGAAGCGAGACGATGGGTAATGTTAGTTTATGTTTTGGAAAAATACGCATCGTAAAGTTTTTTGTTCGTGACGGATTACCACACAATTCGCAATATCCTGAGAATCTTATAATCCGTATTATCATTAAAGGGAGATAAACCCAGCGAAACCCCTCGGTTCCAGTGCTATTTAATGAATCCCATCTTGGAGACAAGATAAACATCCTAAGGACCGAAAGAATTTTTATGAAGAAAAAAAAAGAGCGACTCAGTTCCGAGCTAAGAAGCTTAAGCTTTTAATTATTATAACAAGGCTTATCTCGGAGATGTTAGGCAAATATTGAAAGAATTAAAGAGGGAGGTGTTCGTGAAAACTGGTATTTTGAGAGGAGGAAATATTAATAAGGAGTGATGTTTGATCTATTCCAAGTTCTGCACGCCGTTCACGTAACCAAATCGCTGTATAAACAAAGCTTGGTTAAATATATTTAATATTCAATAAGCGTTCCTTTCTAAATTTTTAAGATAGATGGAAATCTAGTACAGGAGAGCATACTCTGGAAGTCTCAAGTGTTACCCTCGTTTCCGTGCCCTGTGGTGTTCTTGACACTCTGGTTTAGAAAGAAAAATGTGAAGAACTAAGGTTGAACGGAAATGAAATATACCGACATGACTGGGATTCGAACCTAGATCCCCACTTCCAGAGCATAATATTAACACTATATAACCCTCTACTCTATAATGCATTGTTTAATTCATTGTTTACCTCCACCGAAAATGCTGTAGACAACAAAACGAGAACTTTGTAAACTTACTTTAAGAATAAAAATTTTATACATTTAAGAAATTATCAATCATTAATCGAATAGTATTTTAGACGGATTATTTGAAATGTTCTGAATTCACAAACGGAAGATAACTCATATCGCACAATGTAAAAGTCGTGTTTTTATAAAATTTTCTAAATAATACTTTGAAAGAAATATTACAATCTTAAGTCGAATAATTATTAATTTACATAAACATTTAATTAAAACATGCTGATCATTCAAATCAGATTTATTTTACGGATAAATGTATTTGTAAAAATTGTTCGCATCACTTTCATTGCTTCGAATCCTTTAATGTCAAAAAGTAGTAATATAGATTTCTGATGAGTAAAAATTCCGAAAATTGATAAATTATATCTTTGTAGTAGATTTTTACTTTTCAGCAGGCTAGGTTATATATTTATCTTGTAGTTAAATAAGGTAGTTTTATTTGATTTCATAGTATGTGATAGCATTGTAGAAGATGCTTATTTTTTATGATCATTCAAAAACATAATTTTTAAATGATCTTTCAAAAAATTATTGGTTGATATTCTTCATTGCTTGACTTTGTTTTTAAAATATATTTTTAAATGCTTAGTATTTAAATTATATAGGATAATCTAGACAAAAATAAATTGATTTTCTTTATATCGAACGTGAAATATTGTGTACTATTCTATTAAATACTCAGTCACCGGAAACCACGTGCCTGTTTTACAATTAACATCTAAAAATTACGTAAAATGAATCAAGTAGTCTCTTCCTAGAGGAATTTACGATTTTCCTTTTCTCTTTTGATCTATCTAAACTAGGCGCTAGGCACTTAGAATAGAGCAGTTTATAATCGTAAATCACAATCCACTTCTTTGGCTGTCATTTCCGGTTCATTTTTAGATATTTTACATTGACGTTCGGGGTTATGTTTAATAGCGGTGTCAGGGGAAAATAATCGGCGTGCTATCGACAGCTCCCCTGCGTACGTCAGCACAATACCACAAGCTTACATGCAAAGACACTGGAAATTTGCACCCTATGGAGGCTGGGTGATCAATACTTTAGAGAAACCTGCCCTTGTGGCGACACGCACCGGCGAAGTATGACAAAATGAGAATTTCAAACTCATGAATCTCTCATGAGGGAGATTTCAAAAGAAATGTCATAACTTTTGCGGTTTTTTAATATTCAAAGTTTTGATGCTCCGCTGTGAGTTGGGAATCAAGGGAAAGACTATTGATGCTCGGTTGGTATACTCGTTATAGTCACTCTCTAGAACAGTGCGACAACGTGATAAAAGTAGCGGTAAAGGAAGATTTAAGGGGTTGGGTAGACACCCGAGGATGAGAAAAATGAAATTTATGATTCCTCTTTCAGAGCTTCTTTCCTTTAAGTTCAAATATATTATGGAAAATAACCGTTTATAGAAATGTTTTATAGGATGCGAGATTTAGTATTTGGCTATATTAAGTTTAGACTGATTTAGACTCATCTACAATATCATATGAAGAACTGCTATCAATAATATTATATCACCAAAAACTATTATAGCAGGAAACCTACGTAATTTAAATTGGAATGAATTTTTTTCATTTTAAACTTGAATTACTTATGATCTATCATAACAACTAATTATAATAATTCCATTCAAATTTTTACGGTGTTTTCAGAGAGAATATCAGTATTTCTTCATAAAAATAGAAAGGATTAAAGATGACCAAACAACCAAGCACTGCTGGTCATGCACTGAAGATTTCTATACTATGAAAGACAATCACATTTACCTTAATGAATATACAAGACTTGGAAATTTTACTGATGGGTTGATAAAAATTTTGCATCTACCCGTCAACTGCAAAACTGTGAAAAAGTTGAAAATTTATATGAAATATGTCACGAATAATTTTGCTGTAATATTATATTATATTATTAAAAGTTATTTTCAATTATAATTATATTAAATTATACTGAATGGAGGTAAATATTACGTATTTTATGTTTTACGCGAATCAATTTAAGACACTGATAAATTATTTAGGAGTGAAGTTAAGTAAAATTATTTACTTTTTTCCATTTTAAGTTGTACGAAAATTATGATAGCTAACTTCATGTGTGCGTTATGAACGTTACTTTAAATAATTTTCTGAAAAATCAATGTTACTTTTAATCAATTTTCCTGTTGATCACAAATTTTATGCAATTTTTAGCAAATCAAGTTCAATTCTAATGAAATTCAAATCAGCGATAATTTCTCGTATTCACTATTGCAAGTAGTAAATTCTATTTTATTATGTTTTATGATAACGAAAAGAAATTTTTATAACTGAAAGAATATATACGATATATAATACAAAAAAACGGATATTAACTATACTGTAACGATAAACTCTTCAACAAATTCCGTTTAAAATCTTAACCGCTGGCACTCGGGAATCGAATGTTTTATAAGTCTATTCTTATGTGAAAAGGCACTCGACATTGCTCTCTTCACCAAAGCTCTTCCTCTTCTCATCCTCAGGTCTCATCGGAGCCATGGACAGCCCCTCCCCCCTCCCTCCCCATTCAGACTTGCGGTAAGAACGAGCTAAAGAGGACATCGACCAATCGACCCTAAATAAGGGGACCATTTGATCCAAGTGCACGCGGCAGATCACGTCAACATGTTCGGAATGAAACTACGCTCCTGGATGGAGGCCAGGATAGTCCGGGCCCGAAAAAAACGTTCTGGAAAGGAAGAGGCGGCCAAGGCGGTTCCGCCCACGAAGGATGAACCATCCCCGGAGTCATCGCCGGTGGTGGAGGAGACGCGAGAACACCGCCCGGCTTCCGACTACTCCGCCAACCTATCCTCCCCAGAGTCTGCTTACTCCACCGGGTATTCCACCGATGGCACATCCCCAGGGGCTTCGTTTCCTCCGGAGTACTACATCAACCTACGCACGGGGACCCACTACTTCCAGCAGAGGCGGCCTCCGTCGCCCCCACCGTCTTCGCCTCCTCCGCTACCTCCCAGAAGGACCCTGCCTCCTAGGAGACCCCCTCCGGCAACCTTGCTCCCTAGTCACCTTGCTTTATCCCCACGGCACCCCCCACCAACAGCCCCTCAACGTTCACCCACCGCGGCGAGATGCGGCCAATCGGAAGGGCGAGGCCCCGAGGCGATGGTGAGAAACACCGGTGGCCGTCTTTGCCGCATTTTTTTCCGTAAAAAGGTTTTTGTCACCCGAGTCGGAGCATATTTCTTCTCCGGGAGTGTTGTGGGGACGTTCTATAATGCGAGGTGTGACCCCTCTTAAGTAAGGTAGAGCACACGGATGTTATGGAGCGTAATCTCCCGTTAATGGAGGTTCTAAATGGATAATAATGTCCCTTATATTTTCCGTATACTTATTTACGAATTAAGGCGAGGTCTTTTAGTGTAATTTTAAAGCGATCACAGTCATGCTTATTCGTTTAACGCAGTGGAAAATTTTCTACTTTTGAAATCATATTCTCGGATGCTGAAGAATATTGATTTTTTAATGCAGTTAGAATTTTTCTTGAATTCAATGACCTACTACGGAAAGGGACGGTTTGTGTTAAAGCTTGCGAATGCTTCTGCTCATCTTTCTTAACTAATCAGCCATTTCGTTTCACTTGATAGTATGAAATAATTCATAATCTAAGTAATCATAATAATTCATAATTAATATTATGAATAATTCTCTTAAATAAGCATCAAAAAAGAATTCATTCATTATATTTTTAAGCTCTATATATGTTATAGGTCTATGTAAGGTCGATTGACTATTTATATATATATTTTAAAAAGAAGCCACGAAAAATATTTTATGCCCTCTAGGGTTTTATTTTAGAGGAAACTAATGATAATACTCGTAAAACTTTTAAATGCTTCATATTTTAAAAATATGAAATTTTTATTTCAGAGCTTTATAGTTACAAAATTGCTTTCATAATCTTGAAACTATGAGTTCTTTGTAGGAGATTAGGTCATTTAAAACTTTCAATATGGGAAAAGGCGAATATAAATTTATATCAGATGAAATTTACCATCATCTTGCTCGCGTGGATTTTTCCTCTGATTTTCAAACGGATATCGTTGATGATATTACTATAAATAACATTCCTACCATTTCCTGCGTTTTATTTTTGTATCCGGGTCTTTATTTTTAGATTAGTATTTCATATGCTTAGCTAAGAAAGTGTTGACTCGAATCGTCATATTTAATCTTCACGAACTGAGCACTTGGTTGAAAAAATCAATACTTAAATCATTAATAACTTTTTAAATTTTATTTTAAAGTAATGAAAATAAATAGAGAGGTTTAAGATTAATAACATAATCATTCGTCATATATTAATTTATCTAATATATTTATGTTCCTTAATATGCTAATACTCTATCGATTTACTACTAAGAAATGAAAACTCAACTCCGCATCCAGTCAAGCTATAGAATAAAATAATTTTAAATTTACTCGAAAAAATAAGATCCATTTAAATATGAAGAGTGTTAATAATTTGTGTCATTACGTATTATACGTACATTTATTATCTAAAGAGCTCCATAAATGATACCATAAATGCTAACGTTAAGTCTTAGCTAAAAAGATTCCTATTGTGATAATGCTCTATGATGATGGTCTAACCATCTGGCTATTGAAAGAAACGAATAAGTATACGGCACATCCATTAGAGCGTCCACATCCAAAGTTCTCCTCCTCCTATCAAAACCGACCCGTAACAGAAACCCTATCGTCGTACCATCTGCGTTTGATCATAACTATCACCACATTCGCCCATGAAATGATAATAATACCGAGACCGCGAATGTAACGCTATATCATCATCGGAAATAAAAGACAAGGGTAATAGCAGGATGGAAGAAGATAAGGGTGGATAAGTAATGATTTTCATTAAAAATGCTCTAAACTTAAATTTTCGCTCTTTTAGTTCTGTACCATCTTGCCCATTGACCCCTAAAACTCGCTGCACCGATGCTCGGGTTATCTGAGCAGACTTGCTCATGTAATATAATTTTTCGCAAACATTTATCAGGTCCCTTTCGTCTTATTAATCAGTAAAAGTACGATAATATGTCTATTTCATCATTCTTTCGTTAATTAATTTACATTAATGTGAGAAAAAGAGATTTTTTCAATGTATTTAATTGCTTATTCCCATTGTTTACGTATCTGAAATGTTGATGAACGATCACCTCTCAATAAATTATAAAAAACTTTAACTTTTTCCTTCTGATTTTCTCTTGCGACATAAAATTTTTCCGATTCATCGATAGTGCAGAATATTAATTGTAAAATATCTGTGTGAATTTATTTGTATACGAATTATTACATATATCTAATTTGATGATATTCTAATGAAATCTATGCTTATCATCGTTATTGCCCAAGGCTTCTGAGCATAAGTTTCATCCACACAATGGAAATACTTTCGTTAAATCTGAACATGCTACGCCGGGGTCGTCGCGCCGGCCAATTTCCGGTGGACGATTTTAATCGGTCTTATGTTCGCAGAAATCTCTCTTGCAGCACTTCGCCAACTCATTTCCGAGGCTTCAGCCGCCGTTCACTCCCCTTGAAGAACTCTTTCTTTGTGATACTTCTTTTACTTCAACAATCCTTACCGTTCGAAATCTCCCCCTCCCCCAACTGTCCCTCCTCCGCTTCCCATTACCTCTCCAAAGCATTACATGACTCTCTGTTCTTTTTATCCCCTTCTAGGCAGAGAGAGTCGTAGAAAATAAAAAAAGAGAAAGTCACTCAAGTTTTACGATTTCGCAGGATTGCGGGCCGCGGCGCCACCGTCGGACGGAGTCTGCGCACGAAAAGAGTTTGCCGCGTCCGGAGGTCCTCACGAGCACCCCTCTGGAACGACGCCGGAAGATCTCCAACCACAACATTCCTCCACATCCGGCGTCGGTGGCAGCACCGTCGCCTCTCCTCTCCCGTACAGTCCTATCGGTAACCGACTCCCCCAGGCAGCGTACCAGAATACGTACCAACCCCTGGACGTGCACGAAAGGAGCCGTGCAGAGTCCAGGACCCCTTTGCGGGCTTCCTACCTTCGCTCAGGTAGCGGCAGAGGCGAAGGATGAACCGGTATCTGTTCAGCCAAGGGATGCTCCCACTTCTGCACCATCTTCCAGAGCATTTGGATCCTCTCCTTTTGCCATCCAGAGGAGATTTCCAACGGCATCTCCGAGGAGGCGGGTTATTCCACGCAACGATAGCGACACTTCATCCGCGTCCTCCGTGAGCTGCGCCACCGCGGAAGAAGATGAAGACGAGGATGCCACGCTTAACGAGATGGGAAAGTTCGATGAAAGTTACGTATACGAAAAGGAGACGGATATCCTGAGCGACAGCGACCCTACCGATTGCGGCGACGAGGATCTTGCGGAAGATGAAGATACTTATAAAAAAGATGACGATGATGATGACCTCGATTTCATCGATAACGGTTCTGTGGAGTTGGAATCTAGATGTCGCACGCCAGTTAACACTGGTCACTGTATGTATGTAAGGGAAGGAGTGAACAGGAGGGTGTCGGAAGATCAATGCAAAGATGGTGACGCTGAAGCTGCGAGGAAAAGGGCATTGGCCCCAAAACCACCTAGTCAAAGGAGGAGGCCTTCCAGGAGGGCGGGCGGAGGTAGTAGGATGAGAAAAGAGAGGAGGCACAGTACAATTGGAGAGGCTGCTTCTGAGGGAAACAAGGAAGTTGTTGAAGCAGTAGCTAGTGGAAATACCTCTGAAAGACTCACAGAAACGGAGGCTGCAATGGTTCGAGCTGATAGAGAGGCAGATAAAAAATATAAGGAGCTTATTAGGGAAGCAGAAAAGATTCTAGTTAAGATGCAGGGGAGCAGGAGTCTTGAGGAGGATGAGCAATTAGCTATCAGCAATGTACAAAGTAATGGTCTTGGTAGTGCGAATGAAAGGAGAGGTAGGTGGAGAACCCTTGGGTTGGAATGTACAGAGGTGTCACTACCAATGTCAGGAGTAGTAGTGTGTCATGGTGGGGCTCATCCACCAACTCCCACTGCTCCAGAAGCTTGTCTTCTCACTTTCCGGTCAGTTGGGATGGGGGGAGAACCAGAAGAAGGAAGACCACATTGTCCTCAAAGTGAGCCATTGAAGAGGAAGGTGTATACTTGTGCTGCTCTTCAAAGGATCCGTAGGACACTAATAGGAGAGGGCAGGGAGGGGAAGTGTGAGGAGGAGGAGCGAAGAGGTGAGGATGGACGTGGAGGAAGAGGGAGGTGAGGGCCGGAATGCCCAAAGGTAGGGCCCACCTCCTGACCCCACGGACATTTTTGACACAAGGGGATGGCCCTATTTTAAAGCTTCTTTTCTACTTTTAATGCATGTGTTTCTTTATTGCTTATAAGCTTTTGCAAACATATTATTCTTTTTTAATACTGTAATTAAGGAAGTTCAGGTACGAGATTTAGAGAGATTAAAGAGAAATAGACTTAATTATAATGAAGGTTACTTCAGTAAGTCTTGAAATTTGACTTTCCAGAATTTTCTTGCATTCTATTTTTTTCTGTCATACTTCATTTTTATATAGGATGTTATATAAGTATTGAGTTTTCTTTGAAATTTTATATAATTTATGAATTAATGAAATTTTGGTTTTTATATCAAAATAATCATATAATAACATGTTATCCTGTAAAATTTAATGTAAATGATGGCATGCATTGTTCACTTTTTATACTGCAGTTAATTTAAAATTATAGTAGTTCTCTATTATGATTCATATAAAAAGAATTCATCTACCATTTCCACACAAATATTTGTTCAAATTTTAATAAGAAGCAGGCAGATAATTCTTAAGTTTGATGAAGTAAACAATTTTGAATAAATAGTAATTATATCTGCAATATATTTCTCTATCAGCAGGTTCTTATTTTTAATAAATCTATCCTTTCTGAATTTATCAAAATGGATATGGAAATTTTGATTTTTGTTTTTTATCTTAAATAATAGAAAAATGTTAAAAAACTATTTATTGCTTATTAAAATATTTGCATTTTATGATTTAAACCTGGCTTTTTTGACAAATCCCCATTTCATTTGGACAAATCTTGAAGGATGAAAGAAATTATATACTTGGTAATGTTTCCACAGATTTATATTTGATTTTTTAAAAGAGAATCTTATGTAAGTATGATGAAAAGAAAAACTATAACAAATCATAATAAATAAATCTTACGATCAAATAAATATCAGTGGAAAATTGCCAAATATTATTATGTCAATTTTTTTACGACCATCTATGAAGTCACACCTATGAATATTAATTTTATTAAGAATGAGTGAACATGAATTTTAATCAACATTTTATCCATCTCCTTAAACATAACTGTTTGTTGAAAAATAATATTTTATTCCAGCCACTTATATAAACATTTAAAAGTTGTTCTATTGATTGAATTTTAAAAATTTTTTTGAGGAAAGTAAAAAAAATATCCACTTTCCCATATTTTGATATGGTTTAAATTTTTGTGATTTAACTTTTGGAAAATTAACATTTAATGTAAATAAGAATACAATTCGCACTCTCAAATGGAAAAAATAGTTTGTTTGAGATACTTTACAATACTATACTTTGGAGTTTTATGATTTTTAGAAGATTTATTCATATATTTAGAAAAAGCCTATTTAAAAAATGTCATCAAAAATTATTCTTTAATGAATGGAACCTTATAATCTCTGTGACTCAACATGTATCCAATATTCTGGAACATTTTCTCATGATCTAATTTTGATTATAATGATTCCTTAAACAGCTCATAGTTAAGATGAGTTGTAAATATATCTTAACTATGGCATGGATTAGTACATTCAAATGTAATTAAATTTACCAAATCTAATTTCTTTTTATTAGTTATTTGTTAGCATTTAAATTTATAATCTTGTAAAGTCTACTATTGTTTGAGGTAAGTACAGTCAGTTTTCTATATCATAATTTTAGAACAAACTTATCATAATAAATCAATTTCTTATCAACAGCTGAATTTAAAGTATACTGATTGATGACCATAATTTATTGTATAGTATATTAATTCTTCTGAAAGAATAATAATTTGCTATAATGAAACTATTTTGTTTAAGCATATTTTTATGATTTACTAAGACAGTGTATAATGAAAATGTCATGAATTTCTTTTCTGTTTGTACTTTTTAGTTGTGATGGGAGATCAGTCAGATGCTGTTGGATCAGAGCCAGGAAATGCTGAGATCCCCTCCCCAAGCAGAATGTATAGATGCCGTGGCAGGCGTGCTTCATCGTGGCATAAATCTACTCATCTTACCTTAGAAACTCATCAAGGACAATTTGGTCAAAAAATGGTCCTTTTACAGAGACATATACTACTTGAAACTATTGAAGGACTAAAACGTAGCCTAGAGGACCAATCTGCAACACTACATAATGTTTACAAATCCAGCCAAACAAAATTACTTGAGGCATGATACATGGACAGAAGCAAACCAATAGAAATTTAATATACAGATTCAATCATCACTAGTTGTTGTTCTAATCTGTGAGAAATGAACATTTTAAATCCTACAGAAAGTATTATTTAATTATTGTGCAATTGGTAAAAGATGGAGATTAATGTTATGTACTAGAAGAGATATTGAATTGTAGGCTGCTGTTTACTGTTAAAGCTCATTCTCTTTAAAGAGTCACACTGTTAAACATGATGCATTTTAAAATTCTGGTATGAAGACTGTTTTCATAAAGAGTTAATGCAGGAGAAGATCTTGCAATATATTTATTTTTTTCATTCTTTGTGAAAGATGAAACTTTAAGTTAGACCATTATAAAATCTTTTTTGACAAAGCTAAAAGCCTGTAAAGATCAATAACAATGAACAAATGACTGATTGCTGAAAGTAACAAGCATGGGGTGTATTCTGCTTACTCCAAAAATGAAATTATTTTACACAATGCATTAAAAATTATTCAAATTCAAAATTTAAACATAATATTTTGTAGAAACTTATAGTATGCCAGTTTATAAATAAATTCAATGAATTTCAAATTGGATTTATTCTGATAATGTCTTAGCAATATTTTTGTAATTGGGATGACAGAAGCCAATTAAATAATTAATTAAAAATGAGAATGAATGAGAATAATCTGAGACTCTGACATGACATTTGGTTTTAAGTAAATTATTCATGAAATATTCAGAGTTTGAAAGATATGATTTGTTTCTTAGCGGACATCCCAAGAATAAAGTTCCCCATTCAATAAAAGAGATAGTAATTTGATGCTTTAACAATTATTGTTTTAGCACAATAGAGAAAAAGGTAACATGTTAATTAGAATGACTATCTTTCAAGTAATATACATTCTGATAACTTCAAATATCCATTGCTATCTTTCCCATAAAATCTTGGAAACATAATATAATTGTGTAGTTGAAGAAGTAAATTTCAGATAAACCTGTAGTTACACTTGGGTAAAATAGAAAATATACATCATTATATGTTAGAAAACATTATCAGTAGCAATTGGTGAGTAGTTAACTGCAGGTTATTATCCTTTGGTATTTATCTCCTTGAAAATAGTTGCAGTATCTTAAACACATATAACTAAAACAGTAGTGCAGTGTTATTACTTTTGAAAGGCAAACATATAAGTTCCTATGCAAGTCTCCATAATTATTTTAGATTTAAATTTTAGGTGAATGTACATTACTTATTGGTTTCTATACACATACTGTGATAGTTGAAAAAAACGTCCAGTATCAACTTTTTATGATGTTTGGTAACAATTGAGAGAAATTTAAGGTTGGATTTTGATATTCTTGCATCAACCAAAATACAAGCTTGAATAAAAATTTTTAACTATTTTTTTATTTGACTTCAAACTGATGTAGTTTTTTGTTAACCAAAGCAAGAATCATTATTTGCTCAAATAAGGATTACTCATTCTTATGTAATTTTGTTCACTGTCAATCAATTTCTTTATTTACAGCCAGAACGAAGATTATACATGACTAGTTGAATATTTCTTTTATAAAATAATTATCTTAAGATGGATTATCTTTTCTAATGCAATGTTGTGAAAACATCATGAAAAGATATCTTGAAAGGATATGTTACAACTGTTTGAACCTGAAAGGGTGAAGGGTAATTCCATTAATATTATATAAAATCATTTTTTTATCACTGATATCCTGTATTTCCTCACTCTCATTCTCTCCTCTGACCCTTTTTTTATGACATGTAATACAATAAAATTAATTAATATATTTTAAAATTATGTATGAATTATTTCCTCATTGTAATTTAATAAAGATCATTATAGGTAAAATATATAAAGAACTTAAGTTATGGTAAAATATTTTGTATTTTAATGATTATTATTTTTAATGAGTTTAACTGTTTTGCTGTTAAAGGTGTGAATTTGATAGTTTCCTATTTATGTGTATGAATTATCCTCTTAAACACATTGTATGAATGAAAGGAGGGAATGGGAGGTTTAGAGGATTATGAGAGTTTATTATGATAGTGCTGCCAAATAATAGTTGTCTCCTGCTGAAGAGACTATGTTGCCACAAGTTGGATGCAGAGCGCTCAAAGTACTCACTTACAAAGCAAATTTTTAAAGTGACTTGTGACTGACTGAAAAGAATCAAGTTGGTATATGTTTATGTCAGTATGCTAGTTGTTAAGAGGAATGTGTCACATGTTTCCTCATGGGAAAAATTTGTTTTGATTGTGATTATTGACAAGGTATTAATGATATAATCTTGATGATACAAATGAAACTATATATTTTGTTCTTTTATTTGAGATATTTTCAAATCTCATGTAAACCAAATCCTAAATGCAGAAACTGTCATGAATAAATATTTACACTGTTGCTGGAAATTTATTTATTTAAGGGTTTCAGATTACTTAAAATAGATATAAATATAAAGCTATTGATTATTACTTTTTTAAGTAAAGCTTAAAAATAAGATGATTTATTACCCAAAATTACTTACATCATTAAGAAAAAGGAAACAAATGACTGATTCTTATAAAAATGGCCAAAGAATGGTGATGTGATTTCCTGAATGATGGTTAAGAAATTATTTGTTGAAACATAACATGAGTTATCTGTTATTTTGTCTTTTATAAAGAAAAGGGAATTCTAAACATATCCCTTTTCCCTCTTTTGCTACTTAAGAAGGATTCTTATTGTAATTTCTGTAATCTGTAAGTTTTCTTATCCCTATATATTTCATTATCATTATGTTATGAACTAAAAACACATTATGAAAAAATTTATTATATATATATATATATATATATATATATATATATATATATATATATATATATATATATATATATATATATATTATTTGAAAGTTTTATTTCTTTTAGCAAAGTGCTTTAGTAATAAATATTTACCAATGATAATACATTAAAAGAAAGTTAATAATATTTGAAATTTCCTATACAAACTGAACAAGTTTCTAATTACAATGTGGAGGCATATTTATAAACAAAGCAAACCCAAATCTAAATTTAATAATCGAACTTCTCTTACGATGATTCTTCTTAAGATCAAACAGGATGGATTATTAATCTATTTTTTGATTAAAATGTTATTTTTCTAACAAATTGGAGCAAAAAATGAAATAAATTATTCATCAGATTATCAAATCAAAGAATGAAGCAATGTATACCTAGGTTATTATTCTTTTGTCCTAACCTAAGTTTAAGTTACATAAAAGGGAAATCCTTTGCTTCTTGTACACCATATGGATTAATTTTCAATTACATTATTCAATTTCAAAAACTGATATCTTCGAAAAAGAGTTTGAGATTTCAATTTTACTGAATAGAAGTAAAATGAGGTACAATTTGAAGTAAATGTATATTAAGGTATGTTTTATTAATCAAATTTGATATATCAGATGGAAAAGGAAAAAAAAAATTAATAGGATGAATAAGAAAATAGTGAATAATTAGAACTCATAATATAATAAATAATATTAGAACTAATAATATATCTATTTCATAAACCTTTCATAAAATATATAATAAAACTTTAATATTTTAAATTATTCTATGATCTTTAATAGTGAGAAAATAAATTTAAAGACTATACAATTTAGATCTTCTGCTATATTCTTATGGAATATTTAAAATTGGTTGGTATGGTAAATTTTATTTCTTATATTAATTCCATTACCATTAAAAAACCAGACACTGTCAAAATATATATATAAATTATTTTGTTTTTAAGAGTTTGATTGAAAATGTTGGGAAGTAAATTGCATATAAAGAAGTGACTTGAAAACTGACTTTAAATATTCTTAAAAAAAAGTAGACCTTTTGAAGAATGAGTGATGAATAACATATAAGATTAATCAGCTTTAGATGATTAATCTTATATGTTATTAGCAAGAGCTGAGTGGTTTTAGTTTAGTTTAAGAAAAAAAAGGAATATATAGTAAAACATACTTTAAAAGCATTTGGATTTACAATTTACAGAACATAACTATTTAAAGAAATCAAAGAACTTTGAGTGGTGTATATCGACCTTAATTTCTATTTTGGAACTTAAAAATTTCAAAATTGGGCCAAACTATGCCTATCTTAAGTATAGTTCATGTTAAAATATTAACATGTGACTAACAGTAAATTTGCTTTATTTAAATTAAATAAAATAAAGTTCATTTTCTCTTTTTAGCTGCTCTTTCTTTCTTTCTACCTTCAGAGTAATAGAGAATAGATTTTTGAGGCCAAATTCAATAGTATTGAGTTCTTTATTAACACAACATAAAATAAATTAATTCTTAATCTGTAGAGGATAGGCCCTGTAAGCATTCAAAACTGCACTTACTAATTTATATTTTTTCTGTTCTCTCTTAGGTTAAAACATTTACATGTACATATGTAACAGCTGTTCACTCATACTTTTATACATCGTATGAATAATTTGTCATAATGTCATCATTTTCTTTTTAACTGAGCTTTAGACATGTTTTAATATGTCATGATTTTATGTCATTCCTGCCATTGTTACTCTATTACCTCCTGTTTATCATAAATAAAGGTATAAGATTGTTTACAAATGTATTATTTTTGGGCATGAGACATTCTGAGCAAAGAAAACTCATTAATTTTTACATGTATAGATTTCTGATGGGGTTATGAGATGAATTTAAATTTTTGAATTTCTTAACAATGAAAGGAACTATTAGACAAGGTTTGAAAACATCTCTCTTCATCTTAGGAAAGGTCAAATTTTATTGATGCAAATGATTGATGCAAAACAAGTCATTTGTATTTTGCTGATGAGGTAAAAGTGATGCATTAAAATTCAATGAAAAAATTAATATTTTCATTTCATAATTGCTTCTTTCTTTTCTATTCGTTAAATACAAGAGAAAATTGAAAGTTTATGTTCTATGTTAAAGTACCGTATTGTCTATTTCCTCCAATAAAAAATTAATTAGTTCTTAACCTGAAGAGTGTAGGTACCCAGCAGCATTAAAAACTTCAATTTGAGTCTCATTTATGTTCCTTCTTATGTTAAACCATTTCAATTTACATATGTCACAGCTATTTAGACTTACTTTAATACATATAAGCACTGCATGTCATAATTTTCTATTTAATTGACCTTTAGATATGTTTTAATATGTGATGGTGTAATAACCATTTTTCCTCTATTCTCTCTTATACATCACATATAGAAGTATAAGATTTTCTGTAAATGTATTATTTTTACATAGTTGGTTTTCAGAAAAATTAAATAATTAATTCTCCATTTAATACAATATTTATATGAGATTTCATTTCTATTTTTTTAGAATTAACATGTGATTTATTATAGTTTAAGAAATTGTTTATTAACATTGACATTAAGTTTATTGATAGTTTACATTATAAAAAATGGTATCTTTTTTATTTTATATGTTCTTAGTTTTCTTTCTTAATAAATTTTTGATATTTATTCAGAATTTATCTCCTTTTTAGGTTTTAATTCTAAAAAATGTCTTTTTATTTAATGATATGTAAGACTAACAATTACAGGTTTCTAATTATTTTCATATATTACTGTAGGTTTCATGGGATGTTAAAAAATATATTCAATTTAAATCACCAAAAAAGCAAGTATATTTTGGAGGAAATCATTCCTCTGGCAAAACTCCATGAGATGCACAGTCAGCCAGGTTAAGACCAGAAGCTATATGGCACCAAGAATCAATAGGTATGGCTTCTAAAATTTCCTTTTCCCTATTAGCCACAAAGATTTACAGAGAATACAGCAGAAGCCGAAACCAGGCCACAATAATCTGAGAATCTGACCAAGTAAAAGTCTTGCTAATGCAAATTCGATCCCATTCAGCAGGCAATGAACTAGCCTAGATAATAAGAACACTCCTAACAGTTCCAACTTTGGAATAGATAAGCTCTTGAGGGGAATAAGTTTAGTCTTTACTGTTAATAGCTTTGATATTCTTTCTCCAATTCCGGTCATTGATCAAAAATACAACACTGCACTTTACCCATGCTCAGAAGTGTCACAGAATCCTAGTAACTGATGTTCTACACAATTAACAGGTTATGAGCATCAAGGGGTTTGGATCTGGGACAAATATTAACTCTGGGGAAACATATTTGGACCATTCAACCTGGACTTGAGAAGGAAGAGGATCATCCCAGCCCAAAGGGATTGCAATAAATGTTTCGCCCAGAATACAACAGGGGCTAACAGGCCAAGTGTATCAAAAATACATGCTATATTGGATAATAGCATCCATCATTATAGAACATTTTATTGGCAGATTCATGAAAATTAACATAAGAAAAGGTATCTGGGGTTGGAACCTAAAACAAACCAAATACCATCACTGCTGAATATTCAAATTTATCAAAATATGATTCGGTTTCACATTGGTCTTTAGAAAGCCGACTTAGTAATGCCTCCTTATTACTGGCTCATTCACCTAGCAGAAGAGAGAAAGTTAATTAATTGTTGCCGAAGAGCTAAAGCAGAAGATACGATATCTTCTCCCGACTCAGTGTCATCTACATACGTATCCCTGACTAAAAAAGCTATTCAAGGAGATCTACGACCTTGGTCTGTCGCCAATTGCTGAAGTACCAGAAATGGAGAAGAAACTACACCACATGTGACGGTATTTAATTCATATTCCCTAAACTCCCTGCAGCGTCATCATGCCACATAATGTGTTGGTAACGCCGATGCTCCGGACTGATTAGATTTTGTCGATACATTTCACAAATATCAGTTATGAAAGCTATTTGATGCAGCATAAATGTTACTAAAACATCAAAACCGTCTTTCTGCAATTCAGGATCAGTGAATAATTCGTCATTCAATCATTTAGCAGAAGAAGTGCGCCCTGACGCGTCGAAAACCACCCGTAACTTTGGTTTTGTGCATGTCTATTTTAATATTGCGTGATGAGGTATGAAATAAGAGCCAGATTGACTTGCGAGAGACATATGCCCTAATTCCTCATTTTCTTTCAAAAAACGTCGTACTTTTCTTTCAGTTGAGGATTCCTAAGTAGTCTCCATTCTGAGCTTAGCCAACGAGTGGTTGTTTGCGAGCAAGACTCACCCAGACATGGAGGTAAATGCTTGAAAAGGAGAGAGACAATGTATCTTCCGTTGGAATCCCTCCGGAAGGTTTCCACAAACAATTTTTCGCAGTCAGAATCTTCGGGAGTCCGATTAATAGGGGTCGAGGTTTCCTCTAGCTCCCGAAAATATTTGTTTCGTGTCTCGAGAGATATGTCCTCGAATACTATTCCCATCATCAGCCAACCAAAAATGGACGCTAGTGCCAACTAAACCCCGTAAGCAAAGGTTCTCCGCCCATCAAGAAGCACTCGAGGAAAGAGATCGGCACCTAGAAAAAATCCACAGGGCCAGGTTCATCTAACCGAGGATCTCTCAATAGGTCAAAGGTCAAAATGATCGCAAAGCTCTTTGAACACGGTAGTGTAATGTAAAACCTCCCCGAAAGGCACTGCCTTTATTATAGACAAATCATTTCCTCTGATAGCCGTTTTTTAATAACTAAATTTATCAATGTCACTTATCATTTCGATTATGAAGGATAGACACAAAAAGGTACCGAAATCACTGCCATTCCACCGCGAACGATCCTGGAAATACTGGTATTGTCGGCATATTGTCAGCAAATGACATTTCTGTGAGACGAGAGCAGACGAGTTTGATTGGTCACTAGCAATAGCTTCGGCGACACTTAATCGGACATAGAATTAACCTAATCAAAGACGGGAAGTACGAAATAATAGTTACCTTTCACCTCGTCCGCTCGACTGCTATCTATGGTGAAGCTTTCAAGCTGATTACAACTGTGACAATAGTCCAAGAATTTCGATTGCGCAACTTGAAAACAGTTGTAGACTTCGGGAAACTTCTTACAAAGGGCGCGGAATACGCCAACATCCGGGGACGACATAACCTGCGATCACTATGCATGTAGACGTTCGGGTATAGAATGAGCCACCTCTATTGTACAAACGAATGTGTCCCGCTTCTTACGTAAGAGCCTCAATTGCGATTCGAATTGCTCGGGGGTAATAGCGCACAGCTTTGATTCCTCCGAATCCGACATTGCCCCTATAAAAGCAGTTACTTAACCAGAATGCAGTTCGTCAGCGTTCCGGGTTTCGACACCAAAATGTGAGCTTCACGGGGCGTTACAAAAATTCGTGTATATTCAATTTAAATCATCATTGAAGGAAATATATTTTGTCTGACGTGACAACCAATAATATAAACAAAGCAACAAAATAAATGCTGTCCGGACTGCCGGCTTCTGCTGGTCGCTTCTATTCTCCAAGATGACTTCTCAGTGACTGTTACTGCCGTCTTCTCCCCGTCTTCTGGTTACGGGCTCCGTCAATGCTCTTCCCATTTGCTTCTCCACATTACTGACCCCTCCAAAAACAAATGCATGAAAAGGTGCACTCAACTTTGGGTCTATCGGTTGAACAATGACTGTACTATATAAGTCTATATCTGCAGAATTTTACTCCTCCATACATTCTGCATCAAATTATCAGTTGAATTCTTTTGGTAATATCATAGCTTTGCTTGTAATACAATTTTTTAATTAATAATACTACATTAATTATATAATGAGAAAGATAAATAATTAGAAAATAAATAATTTTAAAAAACAAATTTTTATTGAGATATTAAAATCAAATACAGATATAACACAACAATCTTCGCCCATAATTCGTATCACTGAACTCTTTTTTGGTAATGACCTGAACGAACTCTACAGTTCAGACTACAAGTGAGGCAATTCTCGTTGTTCCATTTCTATACATTGTCAATTTGACTTGCAACGAATTTGATAAAATAAACGCAATCTGGGTAACTATGGTGGAGAGCTAAATCTTTGAATTAGAATGTTTTTAAGCATCATTTATTTCAATATAAATCCTCAATGCATTGAAGCAGTCTCTTGCAAACGAGGTAAATCCTCGACAAACATTCATAAAAATTTTTCGCATGGTTACTATGTCCACCTAAAAGATGACAAAAGTATGAACTTCAGCATGCTCCTTTATGAGTCCAATTCGTGGATAATATTCATGTGTTTTTTTTTATAAATAAAAGAGATACTTTTTCCCAAAGGAACGTATCTAATAACTGACTCGAATCAGATTTTCAATGTTTACTGCATGTAGTTGGCTGCAGTCATTATGTAAATGGAAATTGTTTGCTCAAGAACAATATCTAAAATTTGATGATTCAGAATCATTTGTCAAGCCTCTAGGAAAGGGATTGCCATATAGTTTCAAGAATCAATACTACATTTGAATTCTCAAGAAGCACTTTTCCATCATAAGATTAATAATTTTTTTTAAAACTTACCGATTCATGAATTCCAATAAATAATAAAATTGATGGTGATTTTTCTGTAAACCTAGGATTTCTAGAATCATCTCATTGCACTCAAGTGTGATGATGGATTTCATTTTAGTAAAGACTATATCAATCGATAAGAAAAAAGACATTGAAATATTGAAATTGATGAGATTGTGTCGTTGGAGAGGAGAAGAGAGAAAGTTCAAGGAGAAATAAGTGAATCAACATGTAATGATAACACTCACTAGCATTTCAGTCACTCCAAAAACTTTCAAAAAAGTTATCAATTAGAAGTGGAGTTTGTTTGCCTCCTCAAAGGAACATTTCCAGTCACCGTGTGCATTCAAAAGTCTTCTTGTATTCGCCATCCACTGTTCACGTGATCAAACAGTCCGCAGTGGCATGGTGACTGCAGGAATTAATTGACTTCCACTAGCAGGGCCACTCACCATGAACATAATCCCTTTACACCATCGACCGCCCATTTAATCAGGGTCCGACAGCACTGGAGGACACTTTTGCTCAGACAGTGTGGGGGGATGTGACACAGGGGAGCGAGAACGCCTCATGCCAGACGAGGAGGAAGATGAGGAGGCAGGCACCGCCACCGAACAGCCAGATGATGAGGAGGAAGGCGTGTTTCGGTTGGGGTGCCGAAGCCGCCGTCATGCTCTTTGGGACCCACTCCTGCCTCCTCCCGTCTGAGAACCCTCCCTCCTTTCCTCACCGCACCTCGGCATCGATAACCTATGCATTTGACGCGAGTTCGCCTGCTGGGTACCGTGGTCCCACTCCTTTCTGCACATCAGCAGGTTTTTGTAAGCCTGTCTATATTCCGAGCTCATCACCACGTATATGATGGGGTTGATGCAAGTGGTGAGGTATATAAGGATGTACCCCAATATGTTTAGCACCGGATAATCAACGCTTCGGAAGGTTTTGGTCACGGTGATGGGGAGATAACACAGCACGAAAGAGGCGAATATCACCAGGATCATCTTCAGCAAACGCTTATCTTTTGCTGTCATCCTGCCCCTCTGCATGGTCGATGCAGACGTGGTCTCTGCGTTAACTGTTTCAGAGTCTCCTTTCGATTGCCCTCGTCCGAAGACGACAGCCACGTGGGACAGAGCGGAATTGAGGGTCACCGCAGATGGAACACGATCCCTCTGCTTTCTCCTGTTGTAGGAAGGCGCTGGTGAGGCCGCACCGGAGGACGTCGGAGTACCGGGCAACGCACAGGAACCTTCCGTCTCGTCCGTCTCTAGGTCGTCCTCCGGACGTGGGTCCGTCTTCACACCATCAACAGCAGAATTTGACCTCTCGTCATCTATTTCCACACCTTTTCTCCTCCTGTGCTGTTTTATTTGGGGTGGCCGAAGGTGGGCAGGGGAAGGTGGAGGTTTTAAAGACCTCGCGGTCTCTGGAGTTGTGGGGGTCATAGGAACGCTTCCGGTTTCCGGACGGCCACCGTTCTCCATCCTCGCCGACAACCCGAGGGCGGAATCCTCGCTGGAATGCGGTTCCACCGTTCTTCCGGTGTCTTTCTCCCCGCTTACGACTCCGTCCTCGCCTTCTGGCGGGAGGGATACCCGTGGTGCAGCGGGAGCCGAAGACCGTTCTCCGGTCCATGCGCCTCTGGACGATGGAGCGGTGCCGGTGGGAGCACGGCCGTTCCTCGCCCTCGACTTCAGCGCAGTCTTCCGCACGATGAAGAAGATCCTGGCGTAGCAGACGACTATGGCTATGCAAGGTATGACGAAGGCGACGATGAAGAGGAACTCTTTGGGAGAGCGGTCGTGCTCGTCGGGGAGGATGGAGCAGGAGCCTATGTGGCGGTCCAGTCCAAATCTGCCCCATTCGCCGAGAAGGGTGGGGATCAAGGCGCCAAAGCCGAAGAGCCAAGTGCACGCGACCATGAAAGCAAGCGGACGCCTCTTGTATAGCCTGGAAGAGGAATGGTAATATTATATGAAGATGCTTTGTGCAAAGTTATACCAAGTGATATTTTATAGAATTCTGTATCACATGCGTTACTAATAAAGTAAACTCCTATATCTTTATATGCCCAAAAAACATTAGTATTAAAGTCTTAGTTGCAATTCGTTCGTTCAACCAGGATAATTACTTGATAAAATAAAGCACCAAATGAAATTAAATTGAATGATATGAGAATTCTTAATGTTACTGTAAAATAATATCATGGTAATTAAAATTGTCAATAAATTATAAATTATTGTCATTTCATAATCCATAAATGTGTTGATGCCGTAAATAAATTGTAAAAATATTCTTTTAAAACAACGTTGAATGAAACGTGATAGTATTTCAATTTTTAATATTCAACTCGCTAACTACGAATATGTCTTTCTTAATTTATATGTAAACTACCCTGAAAGAATTAATTTAAATCAATTTAATGAATTTTTGTCCTGTTCCATTGATGGCTTAATGGAACTGCATTCTTCTTCACTATATTAAATATATCATATTATAAAAGACTGTAAGAATAATTCGCTAAAAATATGACTGAATGATGCTGAATATTCCAAAAACTACCGTGTCTACATTAATCAATTGAATACTGAATTTTCTTTATAATATTTTTATAAAAAGAAGAAATAAACTCAATTAATATGCAGATTTTTAAACAATGAAAGTAATTCGATTCTGTGAATATCAACACCAATTGTAAAAGTAATTCAATTCCGATTGCAAACTAAAGCATCGCGACCCAAATACAATGACAAGCACTTCCGGATTCAGGTCGATCCATTATGCCTCTCAGCTTATAAACAGCGTATTTGCTCTCAGTCTGAGGGTAATTACCGCAAATGGGGTTACGTGAAAATCGTTTTCTCCATGATGAATATTCCGAGACATTTACCAAGTTTATGGACGCTAATTTAAATCCGGCATTTTTCGACATTTCTAAATTAGGCTTGAATATATGATTTGGTTGACTTTTATATTGAATATTAGTTATTTAGGATTATTGCGATATTCCTAGGAGTAATGAACATCTTTGACGTTTTTATGATGGTATCAGAGAGCTATGAATGAAGGAAACTAGGAGTATACACACAGTAAAATAATTTAATTATTTTTGTTAGAATTTTCTCAGCATTTATTTATTCATATCTCGTATTTAAGACTATAACATTGAAAATATTCTCGTGATTCTAAAATACGTGAAAATAGCTCGTGAATTGATTATTGTATGAAAAATTTATTGGCAAACCAGATTTCGTATGGATAGCCAATTATATCCATTATCTTACAATGAGATAATTTTTTATTCAGAACACGATAACTAAATTTCAGGTTCTACTGATGAACAGTATTATTTGAAACACTAGATGATTAATTAACACATTAAATTGCATAAATATATCATAAACATTAGAATTTTAGCTTTAAAATTTCAGATATACCTATAGCTAAAGATAAAACTAGTTAAGACAGTGCGACAGTCAAATTTAGAATGTATTTTCCAATTATTACGTAAATAAACATTTGCAAACACTGCAAAAAACTACATTTCCAGTGAAAATATGAAACTGTACTATTTTTTGACGTAGTGTATGCAAAATAATTTGTTCTCTAAAGTACTAGATTCCTCAGATATCTCAATTCCCATTATCGTGAATGCTTCCCGATGAAATCCTCTCTCAGAGACGATATCCGACTGCTATAGTAACCGTCTCTTGGTGGGTATGAATTCCCCATAAATAAGGACATTAAAAAGCATACTCACTTGGGATACTGGCGTGGATGGCCAATCATGACGTATCTGTTGATCGTAATGGCGAGTACAGTGAAGAGGGAAACCGCCACGAGACCGTAGCGAAGGAGAGGAAACAAAACGCAGAGGATGCTGCCATGCCTCCACGCCCTCTGCAGAAACGTAGAGGTCGCCAAAGGCAAATTGAAGCAGCAGAACATGAGGTCCGATACGCTTAGGTTGATTATGAACACGGCCGTGGCGTTGCGCACCTGTGAGGATTCAATGCAAATGCATTAGGATTAGATAGGTCAACGTTTACTCGACTGAATGACTGATGGGGCAGGGGATTGGGGTGGCAACTGAAATCCAGTACAACTAGGAAGGCCTAGTTAGACTACTACAGGGAATACTGATTGATGTTTATTAAAGCTATATTTCTCTGTTTACGTGATTTTAAGGATCAATGAAACAATTTATGAATTGAATTTAGATTAATTGAATAATGAATTGAAAATAGAATATATTGAGTAGAAAATTTTTCATTTGGATGCATATAATTTAATAAAAGCAATTCAATTACAGTGGGAGATTGATATTTTTGATTGATTCCGAGAAATTTTTCTTTTTACTTACATATAATTTATAGAAGTACTTTTTTTGCATGTATTTGAATAGACTAGAGACATAGGAGTCATACTACCCTAAAATTATGGATGAAGCAGCACAATTACGAAAAAATAAGTCAAAGATGATTTAATGAAAGTTATTCATTCTATAATTTCACCTTCCGATCAGTCAAATTTTCCAAAAAAAATCGTTTTCAACTGGAAAACCCTCAGCTCCTTATCCTAATAACTAATATAAAATTTTGGATTAGACATTCAATTCTTAGTCTGATGGTATTGTAATAATAGAGGATTTGTTCATGTTCGTTAATTAATAGCATGTTACTGCTTAGACGACTCCTTTCTATGCTTGACTAATCAATAATCATTAGTTCATAAGACATAATTATAGATCAGAAGATAAAAGACTTGGTTCTAGAATAACTACTAAATGGAATAAGATTCTACTGTAAAATTCGTGTCGTAAAAGCTCTGTAGAAATTGAAATGATATCATAGATCTAATTCAAATTATATTAATTTATAAGAGAACTTGAGAAATATTATATACACACGATTTCATGAAAAGTAAAAACATTTTCTTGAATTTATCAGCGGATAATGATATTGCTTACAACAATATATTTTTCTATTTTTCATTTCGATACATCATCTGAAATTTATTACATCCGCATAAAATTTAAAAATATATATACATGATTATTGTGAATATACGAAGAAAAATATTCAATCCATTCTTATTACCTTCACGAAAAATATTCAAAAGCAAATTTAATTAAAATACGTTCATTCAACTATATTTATGAAGCTATGTAAAGAACAGTTCTTTCGCGTTAATCAATCTTTGAGTTAAATATATTCTTTCGTACTCTCACGTGCACCATAATTAACTGTCGATTCCCATGTCAAATATATAGGGGTAAACAGAAAAAAATAATAAATAGCAACGAAATTATGGTCCTTTCCAAATGAAAGATTAAATTTGAAATTCCTCCTCGTTTTCGTGGGAAGAGTTGATGCATCGCGTAGACGAGAACAAATACCCGGATAATAAAAGAGGGAAGAAAGCAATTTTTAGAGCTGCACTAGACAGACGAGGCCTCAGACATTCGGAATTCGGAGAAGACATTCGAAAAATTCAGAGAAAAACGAGAGCAGATTTGTAAAAGGGAGAGGCGAGTGGAATTTGGGTGGAAAAAAAGAAGCATCGTTAGGAGAAATAGATGCTTTCCAAGTGCATCACCGTTAAAAAAAATCGATTCTCACTTGTTCCCGACGTTTGGACTTTATCTAAAATGGAATATCGCCGAAATTCTTTTTCGTTTCGTATTAACAAATGTAATTTATCACGTATTCTAAAAGGGAAAAGATTGCTTATTCCATGTGATAGGAATTGCGTGACGTGACTTATAGCAACAAAATACTTTATTGATTAATTGTTTATGATTTAGATACGATATTTGTAAATAAGGAGGGTTCATCTTAATCGAAAGATGAAGGAATTATAAACACACCCTCATTAGTGAAATATAGAATATACTATTTACGTACGTAGTTGATATTTCTGTTGCTAGGAGATCATATAAAATTATCAAATTCATGATTTACAGTCACTAGAGACTCAAGAACTCAAACAAATAAAAGTATTTCTATTTAATTATGTATTTTACATTATAGACATTTAGTTTTTAAACGGAATTATACGTTTTATCCAAATATCTGTAAATAAATTTGTCCTCAGTTATTAACTTAGTAAATTCACGTTTTAAATAAATTAATTTAATTTAAATTACATTAAAATTTTTATCATAACATATAGGGTTCAGTTTAAGTTTAGATTTAGGTGAAATTTAAACAAATACTAATCAATTAATGTTCAATTTGAAGGAAGTATAAGACAATACGTTCTCAATGAATACTATGAATTCGAAAAAAGCTGCAAGTTGGAAATTATTTGATGATAAAAGTTTTAAAAACTCCTAATATTTGTTGGGACATTAAAGATTTCACCCTCAAAATCATTCGCAGGAAGATACTGATATTTCGCAACCATAGATCCGTGTACCATTTTCATATTCATGAAGTAGCTCAGAAGGAAAGACAGAGAATCCGTTGGATATACAATCCGACATTATCATCTTCGATCCAGATTAATACTTTCCGAACCTCTTAATAAAAGTTGAAAACATCCCTTAACTTTCCTCCCCTTTCTTTCTTTATCTATCAATTTCGAGTCAAACAAACCCTTCAACTCGTTTAGAGAACCTTTATATATATAATACTTGTTTGATACGGCAATCCGATATTCTCACAGCTCCCTTTCTATTCATATGCAAACACGGACATCCATTTTCCCTCTTCATAACGTATCCTTTCACCTCTCATTCGTCGAAGGGATTCCTATTCTTGTGCGAAGAAGGGTAACAAAGGAACACCGCCGACGCCGCATTCCAGGCGATCCTCTGCAGACTGACCCCTTGCGGATTTTTCCGAAGAGTCCCCGTAGTTCGATAAATATTTGGGTGACTTTGAAAACCCCAGTGTGTCCTTTGGTCGAGACTTGCCAAACTCTCTCTCGAAGGCTTTTGCTTCCGAAAGATATTGTCCTTTGGAGAATAGGCCGATGTTTGTTTAGAAATTTGGACCCGAACCGTTAGGTTAGAGGATCTTTCCGGGTACGTTGTTTAATTGGAAATTGAATGAAAGGGTGTTGGAAGGGTTTTGCTTTGTTTTGTTTTCTTTTGTTTCCAGCGTTTGCCGTCGTGGTCTTTTTAATTTATTTTATGTCGAGTTTTTTTTATAAGGGTTAAGATACGTATAAAGATAGCTACTCTTTTTTTATTAGAGATTTTGTATTAATTCATATCCTGCGAATGTAAACAAAATTTATATTTCTTTCACTCTCACAAACGAGGAAAAATATGTCTGAAACAGATAGCGTTAGAAATTCTGAATTAAAATGTAAAGAAAAAGCTCCATGCGTATTTACAAGTATTCCAAATAGTTGTGGTAACTAGGGTGAGGAAATCTAGAAAAAAGTAAATAAATATCCTTATAACTCGTCTCTATTTATGCTAAAAACATTTGGATCAAAAAGTAACTAATGAGTGACGGAAAAGAATTATTTGATGAATCCATATTTTCGACGACGTGAATTTGAAGTACTCGGGCTGAAAAAATATATATAAAATTAGGATATCTTTGACATAAAACCCTGGGTCATAAAATTTAAATTCATAGTATTTTCATTGTAAGTTATTTCAATGCCTGTTCTTATGTACAAGAGCCTATCGATATACTCAATCCTTAAAAAGCATATTCTAAGGGTCAATTTATTCATCAAATAGGTACTTTAACTTGGATATCCTGAATAGAGATTTTTTAAGTAAATGAGAATATTCTTCCAAAAATGGCAAATACAGAACGCAATAAATTTAGCAGTTTATGTCAAATTTTATGGCTCAATGAAAATCTGGAATGCTGTTCTTCCGATTTTTATCGTATCCTATTTTGGGTTCTTTGCCCTAGTAGTGAATGCTACTATAACTAAAAAGGGCTGTTTTCCATTCTCGTCAAGGGCTGCAAAATGCATAACCATCCCATTTATCTCATTTTGAAAAGTATCAAGGAATAAACTCAGAGACGATAGCGAATATGGATGTATAGACAAGATCATTATCTAGTTTCGTAAGCTTTTTTTTGAGTGGATCACCGAGGATGTAAATTTGCAACTATTCTTTTTGTGTTTTATATGGAGAATTTTTTTTAATGAAACCTTTCGAGGTTATGGTAAAAATGATTCGTCTAGTATAGAAGAGCACGTAACATCCATTTTTCTCCACGATTATCTTAAAATATTACAACGTAAAGGAACGTTCTTGAATTTTGCCAAGGTTGACATGATCAAGCGTCACAAGCCCAGCCTCCATTGCGTATTACATCATTAAGGAAGATCTTCACATAATATTATATCTTTATCCATTTGTTATCGATATTCTTCATGCTTTCAATTTGTAAAGGTTTGAATAAGAATCTATAATAAGGTCCAATCAAAAATTTTATTTTTGGAATGAAAAATATTGAATAAGGCTCTTAATAGTTGTCCACTACATACTGTACCTACTTAAGTATACGGATGGCTAACATGATTTCACATTAGCTTAATATGTAAATGAATATCCGAAAAATATAAATTCTCTTTTACTTGTCAAAACTATACAACTCTTGGCTAACAGAAACCACTAAATTTAGCCTCTAAATATAATTTTCTAGATAGATGAAACTTCGAACGGATGACACGGATGAAAATCTTACCAGGTTAAATTCGATTTATACATTACGTGAATATAAAAGGGAAAGACACATTCAAACGACTTATGATGTAAGTCTGTGGCCATCATACATGCGATGGTTGTTTTCTTAACCATGAGACTTTGATAAATTGAGTTACTTTCTTCCATTATTAAATTCGCTAAGGTTGAAGATGAACAATCTGATGACCATATGATATATAGTTATCGTAAATTCTAATTTAGAGCTATCGTATTGGAAAATACCGAACCTTAAGTAAAGGGATTAACGAGAACTCGTATACTATTAAAAAGCCTGATAATAATTCTAATAGTGGCTGAAGAAAAAATATAAATCCAAACTCGATCAAGAATTAAGATCTAAAATGGCAGAACGTGTGCTAAATTTCCCAGAAAACGTATTTCACCAAAAAACACGTCCATTTCACAGCATTCCTAAAGGAACCAAAAAACCAAAATCCTTTAAAGTTTTCCTAGTTAAGGGGGTCAGACCCCTAACATTTTCTCAATTTTACACTCTCGGCTGGAACGATTGGAGTTTATTGGACCCCTTTTATCGTCCATTTCGACTTTCAAATGACGCGCCTCTTTCACCTTATTTCCCACGTTTTCATCGAACCGTAGAATACCTTTGATCGCTCGTGCGGAACACCTAAAACTTCTTAATCGACGAGTCGCTTACTGAGACCATTCCCTTTGCGTTACATCAATGCAAATGTAATGAACGTAGGATTTCTGGTTAAGGGGGGAGGTCCAATGGTCCGAAGGGACATGACGTGCGAATTGAGACGTTGGGAAAGAGGTTTTAAAGGAGATGAAGACGTGTTTTCAACGTGACGTAAGGGTGGTTTGAAAATTTCTCGGAACACGAGAGGTAGTTCGGTAACTAGGTTCAACAACTAACTAGTAGTTCGCGTGATACATCTCACAGCTTCCTGTAAACACCTGTCAAGTCGCTAATCTCGGAAAGGAACTGCTGCTGTGGCCTGGATCTATTGTCGTTAATGAGATTCGTTAGCTTCTACCAACCTTAATCATTCCCCCTAATTCTTAGCCATCATCAGTATTCCTTTTTAACCCCCTAATGAGACTGACGTGTGCAACGGAGCATTCTGAAGATAGCGGCGGTAATTTTTACTCGTCTTCCCGAAACAGAATACGCCGCAGTGTGGATTTTCTTCGAAGTGTTTTTGTCTTTTTTTCTGAGGTTAACCTTATAATCCTGTGACTGGAACGTTTATCAACGATGTTTATTATTTCGTTTCCGAAAACGTCTGAGATGGTTGTAATTTTATGGAGGTGCTGGAGAAGAATGAGGGATACTTTTAGGAATGGATTCTTATGGATATCTTGTGTTGAATTCTTGTGGTAAAGGGGATTTTGGTATTCTTTATATCCCCATATAAGTTACCAAAGAAGGTTTCGATGAACGAGTTTATATGATAGTAGGGATTCAAAACGAAACGCACAAATGAATGAGATGAATTCTCCAAAATATGATATTTCCTGATCGTTAACCAAACAATGAATAATTTTGGATTGCTTGTGATTAGATTTATGAGCATTTTATATTTCCGAAGCAGTCAAATATTCGTGCTCCGACAATCAAGTTAGATAAATGAGAAATAATCAAAATCAATGGAAAGAGAAATAATGTTACGATTTTAGGAATTGAATGCTGTTACCATAAATCGTTCTCTCTCTGAAATGATGATGATGGATAACCTCAATAGTGCCTTTTACTATTATTTAGAACAGATTTAATTAATTGTGACGATTTAATTATTCATAGATTTTGGTTAAATCCTCTGGAAGGGAATTCATTTATGTAAATTCCTCACCTTGATTGAAGTAATCAATCATACATCTATGAATAGGTATTTTGCTTTAATCGGCAATAAATTCTAAAGATGGAACTCTGAATTTGAAAATTTTTCGCTGAATTTTGGTTCATTATAAATAAAATAAACATATATTTACGGATGTAAATCGATAAGTTTTAACTGTCATACATTCTACGATGTCACTAGTTTACGAACTCAGGGTCCTTCCGATTAACTAAATTAGAAAAATATCACATACAACCTTTTAAAATTCTCAACACAATTACCCATTACATTGAATGATATTATCTCTTTGAACTCAATAACCGATACTTAATCTTCCAATTCGGGGAAAAATGTCTTAAACGACTTCGCAGCACAAAGTTTTCCGATGACACATTTACGTTGTTCATCTTTCTTCTTCGTCTGAAGTACAGCTACGTAATTAATTCGGATCAAAAGAGCTAACTACCTTTTCCTTAGCTCGTGAAGATATGACCTTTACTCGATTTCAAACTGCGAAAAGCATATTTAATCACTGTCATTCGTAGAAGTCGCATTACGAGGAGACGATACCAGGGGAGTGAGTTACTCATCTATTCAAAAGCATCGTCTTCTCTTTACACTTTCTATTGTTTAATTCCATACGCCCACGCGATCTTCAAATATTTGCATCACGCTGTCGCCCAACCCTTATCCCCATCATCCCACACTCTGATCCCTTACCTTTCAAATTAGTCATCTTCAAGAATCTTGTCAACAAATCCTTCCTTAATTACACTAATTTGCCGTCGACTTACTCAAGTCTCTGTTTTGTTTGTTTTGCAATACTTGTAAATTAGTAGAATGTGATAATCTACTGTGTGATTATCACATTCTACTGTAGTGATAAACTTAAAAATCCAAAATTTCGCGAAGCCTATAATATTCGCGTAAATTTCTAAATTTGACTCAAAAATTTATCAATTGAAACCTTGAATATTATATGAGATAAGAAAATTGAAATCCTTTTCCTAAAATAAGACAATAAGCAGTATGGAGGTTATTAAGACTTTAATAGGAATTTATTCCACTACGATATCATTTCAAATTTCTCCTCTTTATTTCTTATTTGGAATTAAACCACACATCTTGACTAGGATATAATATCAAATCTATGATTTAGGTATAAATGTAAATTCTGATATTATGATGAGGTATAAATTCTAGTATTTGAGCATATATAAGAAATTGTAATTTCCTTCATGTATTATACGGATGATAATTAGCTAAATAAATGAATTTGTAGAAGGGTCCATTGAAAATCCTATTGAGTCCAAGGATTTGAAGAAAATTACTGAAATGTAATTAAGATATAATTTTAAGATTAAGATAAATTAAGAATATAGAGTTTTAATGCTGTTTTTCATGTTTTTTAATCTTTAAATATCTTATCTAATCTTTAATAATCGTCTATATATAATCTAGTACCTTGTACTTAACTTTATAAAGTTCATAAGACGTGCCATGTAGTTATAATATGTAACTTCATGAAGAAAGAAAAGGTTTGTAATTTCAGCGAAAATACATTCAATTATTATTATAATTTCTCAAAGTAACTACTCGCGCTATTAACATTAACTCTGTAAGACTAAGACTACACACGTATTTTCTTTAGGCAGTTGCGTATTACATTTCTCCGGTGAAAAGATATTTGCTTAAACGGATTACGGAGGGGTAAACTGTACCAAGCCAATCTCCGTCAAACATCTCTCATTTATCTTCACCGTAATAGCACATTCGCCCATAATCTCGATAAAGGGTTGCAGGGAAGAACGGTGGAAGTGGCGCTTCATATTGAGGACCACAGATTCTCAGTTTTTGTAGCGATGTGGAGAGTTCGGAAACAGTTCTGAGGATGGGAAAGTCTGCCATAATAGAAGGGTAGAGTGCAGAACTAGAAGAAAACCACTTGCAGTTGAAAGGATGTTTTTGCATGGCAGTAAACGATTATGGGAAGATAACAGAACTGACGAAAGAGCAGTTGGAATAAATTCAAAGGTGAGAAAGAAGAAAGCGTCATTTCTGAAAGAGAGAAGAAGTTTGATGTTACTTTGCTCTGTGAGGCGTCATCTTGAGTATGCATAAAGTGTACCCTGCATATATTGTCGTATTATTGAATGAGGCAAGGTACCCTATAAACCAATATGTTTCGTGAAAAATTACTACGAAAAACAATTGAGTCAATCTAAAATACTTACGAATAAGAGATAATACTCGCTTTATTATATAAGATCAACGCTAACGATACGTTTATTGTTGAAATTCAGAGAAATATCGTTTTCGGAAACGATACGTCCTCTCTACTCTTTAATCAGTTCGGATAGAATCACGGAAATAGATGCTATAGTGAACAAATTTAATTATTCCTTTATTCGACGATCAATAAGCGAAGGTAATCGATTATATAAGTGAAGTCATGGTGCTTGCATCCCCTGCCACACAACGTAAAGCTCGCAGGGTTCCTACATAGACATCATATGAATTAATGAAAGTGGTCTTACTGGATTAATTGGAATATACAGAGAGAATAATAAATAGAATCAGAATTCTCTATAAGGAACCACAACTCTTGAGAATTATTGGTACTTGAAGATTACCTGTGTTCTTAATTATTACCTTATCCTAGCATTTTATAATTTATGAGGAAGCTTCTTCTTTCATAAATTATTAAGGCAAAGATTTCATTCTCTCATTTGAAGATGGAACTGCTTCATTACTGTTTCCATATTTGGAAAGCTAATCGTTGTTTTAGTGTGGAAACAACCAAACAGCTAGTAATGGAAAACATTTATTTCTGTTTTTTCGTAATGGCAGGCTTTGAATCAACTATTTCCCAAATCAAATGCGAGAAAATTTAAATAAACAAGGAAAGATTTTTTCCTAAAAAGCACTTTTCATGGCTCAATTACAATTTATGGAACAAAAGACGAATAAATGTAAAGGTATCGGTCAAGTCGACAGAAATATAGAATAACACAACACAAATGAGGCGAATTTAGCGAAAAACTTAATTAAAAAACGAAAAAGTTAATAGGTGGGAATATCTATTCATGAACACTTATGTAAGGAGTTTACTTCAAAAAAATTACATCAGATGACATTTATTGGATAAATGTAAGTTTCAGAGGTAATTTAATTGAAGCAAACGATTAATTGAAGCCTAAAATTAAGGATTTAAATGGTACAATATGCCCCGATGACGTAATTAAGAGTTTAAACGAATTTTACGTGTATTTTATAAAGACGTAATGGCTATTGTTCATGAAGGAACCAGCGAATGAAACGGAAAAGGGGAAAATGAGAGAGGGTGGTAAAGAGAAAAGAGAGGAAAATAACTACTGAGGGATAAAAGGGTAATAAACTGAGGAAAGAGGGAGCATAAAATTGGCATTAAAAGAGGCGAGAGAAGAGACATAGCGAAGAGAAGCATAAACAGAGGAAAAGAAAGTACTAATGGAAAAAGAAAATACGACAACAAATAAGAAAGGGATATTGCACCGTAAATACATCTTCATTTATATACTTTGTTTGTATTTTATTTATGCTATATTTACGGCGGTATATTTATTATTTATTACGGATATTTACGTGTTTTCACGTAAATATCTGGTAATAACTGATAATTAATCATCAGTTAATAGTTAGATGGAAGATGAGACTACTAGTTTACTCGGTATCAATCTCATCCTAAATTAATATAATTAAGATAAATAAGCTTCAACGTAAAGTTATATTGTTATTGTTATTATTATTATTTAAATTTTAAAGCACAGTGATATAACAAAAATGCTGTAGCTTCAATGTGGTGTAATCTAGTACGTATATAGTAATTAATTTTTAAAAAGAATCGATAAACAAATGTAATAGGATCTCAGAAAGATTATGTGATGAACACAATCATTTATTGTAATATAATTTCACTCCTTGAAGACAACTTTCCTTCTTCTATAAATATTTCGTACGTAATTAATGGGATCCTAATCCAAAATGGGAATTACAAAACTAAAATGATTTTCACGCAGCTTTAAACTCAGCTGTGATATAAGCTAGATTAAAATAGATGTTTCTAATTCCCTTGCTCCGCAAAGTTTAGGCTAATTTTCCTCGTTAAGAGGCACAATTTCCTGAATTTTATAGAAATAACAGTCTCGATAATTGTTCTAAAACCCTATTATCCTATTAGCAAGGACATAGCTTGAATGTGCCGTGATGGCTATTCAAAACTTGACTCATTTTCTCTTTACTGCGCAACTTCTCGGAATGGCCGCGTTAAATTTCAAGGAGGTTAATCAAAAGACAATACATTTTAAGGTACTTCATTAAAATATTCCTCTCTTTTTACAAAAGACCTTCCATCCGGTCTTAAAAAAACGTATTCGAGAGAGAGATATTAACTACAATTGAATACCTTAAGGAGAGAAATTAAAGAAACAGTAAAAGGGCTTAAGGAAATGAGTGTTTTTTTAATAGGGATAATAAAAGGAAAGAGGAGGTATTTCGCAACGCGATAACTTTTTTGAAAAAACGCCTCGTAACTGAAGGAGACTGTACAATAAGAAACAAAATTAAAAATGAATTAAAACGGTAATCTAATTGTCTTCAAATAGTAAAACTAGAAACACTATTTCTAAAAACGATATTTCGTAGGATGTCGAGCAATTATTACGAACAAGTTGAACAAAGAAGAAGTTGAAAAAAGAGGCAGTGATCACTTTAGAAGTATCTGTAATGGAGAAGAAAGGACAAGAATCGGCCGTGGCAAGGAGACCAACGAATGGAAGGAGGGGTAAGAAGAAAGAATGACCCATAAACCAGAATAGAAACAGGGGAATTCGCTCAGCACTTAAATGGATAAAAAAGGCGAAAAAGTATCCCTCCTTATGCAGTGATTTTAATGCTCTCGAAGTGAGGTGTCCAACGAACGATATATTTCTCTCGCTTCTGCAGAAGAAATATGTGAAAATCTTAGCTACGTTGCAGCTTCCCATTGCAGGAATGAAACCACAGTATGTTTTCGTTCATATATTGTTGTGTATACGATGATTTTATTCCTCCAAATGTGGATAAGTTACACCCGAAATAGATGTCTAAATATAGATTTAACTGAAGGTAAATTACCCAGAAAAGTCATATTAAATGTAACAATCAAATCATTTCGCAGAAAACAACACATGATACTCTTATATTATTGTGACGACAGATTTCAAAGACAGATGTAAGAAAATGACAAAAGATAGCATTAACAACCCATTCTGAACAAACTATAATAATAGTGTTGAAGTTAATGGTAAACTGAAGCCTAGATGAGTACTTTAAAGAGAAATAATACGCAACGGCATAATAACGAATCAAAACGAATGTTACGTAAAGTTTATAAACACACAGAGTAAATAACAATTACATAGAAACGGGTACTGTAATAGTCAACAGGGTCAACAGTGTTACTAGCAGTGTTTTCAACATAGATTTATCGTTAAATCCTGCATCATTAATAACCTTCTAGTTTAGTCTACGCTGATTGGAGCTGGAAACAATTTAAAACAGCGTATTGTAAATAAACTAAGAATCAATATATTGAGCTTTAAAATCCACACAGACTTTCATAATACGTAAATATAAGCCTTTCAAGCTATAAGCTTCTTGAGACCTCAATCGTTCACAAGGGCACGTACAGAAATGGTCGAAATAAAAAAAAACACTCATGAAATTCGATTTCTGAAATATATAGGGGGTGAGATGGGGACAATCATTCAATTATTGTAAACGATTTATATATATTGTTTAACTATACTAAAAAGATATAGAATATATATAATTCCTTAAAGCAAGGTGGGATATTTTAATTAAGATGCTAGAGAAAGAGAAAGTTAGGGAAAATAAATTACTCAAATTAATTCAATTTGCAATATGAATTCGATCGAAAGACTAGCTTCGTTTCTTTTAAATATTCCGTTGGTGTATAAACCTATACCTACATCAGCCAAGTTAGCTGAATGACATTCATATTATGTGAGCCCGTAAACAAAGTAATATTTACGATGGAAATATATATAATATAATCTTGAGGAATTCCAATATGACGATGAGAACAAGAATATATTGCGAAAACCGTAAACCCCTTACCACCATGGAATACAAATGCAGCGAAAGCGTACGCTTCAAATTAAACCCACGTGTTCTGACTTTTGAGCCTTTCACTATATTATACTATGAGTAACAAACAAATACGACTCAAGAGAGATTACGTAGAAATAATCATTTTTAAAATGAAAATCGCTGTATTTCATTTATAAACCGATAAAATTTCACCTTTCCCATGTTTATCGTTTAGTATCCTTAATTAATATATTAATTAAAAAATAAAATAACTAAAAAACAGAATTAAAATCGTAATTCCTGTAAGAAGATGAATAACTTTACATTAAATTTCGCGTAAATATCATACATCATAGACTTCATAAGTATTGATATGAAATGACAATGTTCTCTCTGTTTTAAACTTCTGTTGTTGCGAAGAAATCCCGCCAAGTTCATATTACCTGTCAATCAATGCACCAAGTGTTGATCTTTATAGTATCTTTATTATTATTTTTTCTCTCTCCCATAATTAATTACCAAATTCCGTTTTCGATCGCTCGTGCAACATGTTCGGGACCCATTCATTCTTCTTCCCACGCAACATGAACTAGTTTTTGTGCAGAGGACCATCTGACGGTAAAGTTTATCCATCCATCTTCAAGCGCAATGGAAAACTCAGATACTGAACGGAACGAAAAATAAAAGGTGAACATCTACCCTTAGTCACTCGCGTGATACGAAATAAATCCGGAGAAAAGTTGCTTTATGAGTATACTCGCAAAAAGTCGTGGTAGATCATTTAGGAAATACAGTCCACCAAAAGAATACGTTAGATAGAGACCTATTTGGTTATAAAGAGATCATACTTTTTTTTGAGAGAACATTGAGAAATTTCAATGATAGTAAAGGATCTATAAATTGGCTTCAGCATAACAATAATGAGCGATTAAAATATGATTTAGGAATTAATTGTGACTGTGAATACATGATCATTCTGAATTATGATAAATAATAATATTCCTAATATCCAATTAAATTATAAATTCCAATCATAGTATAAATTCCTAATGATTTTAAAAAGCACAGACTTAGATTTTTAAACGCATGAACATATTTTCTAATCGTTTTCATATTTATTTCTAGCCAACAAAATACTTTTTAAAATGTTTTCCTGGTTGAATTCTGTAATTATTACATATTTATATTATAATGATAATAATAATGCACGATCTTACTGGCAAATCGAGACTAGCAAATCTCCTCTCATGATAACAACCCTAAATCATAAAAAGAAATTTTTATAAGAAACGTCAGTGAATACCATCCTTGGGTTTTTTGGAGGAACATTAATATGTCCTATGAGAATGGTTCAGTTCACATACTTACAAAGCTAAATTTAATGGTCTAAGGTGATTAACTTAGGTATGATTTCTATGCCATCTGATAGGTATGACAGATCCCCACAGCGTTGAAAAGAAAAATTAATGGAATATATACTTCTCATAACTAAATTCTGATCAATTCCAAAAGAAAATATTCTGTGAAAAATAATCATTAAAATTTTACGCCTATATGTATATGACTTTCACACCTATATTTATTATAAATAACTAGAGGTAGAATCGAACGGAATTTCGTACCAAAGCGTATCTTTCTCCTTAAAAGGCAGCATCTCTTTCATAAGAGACAATTTTAATTGTCTTTCTAAACGTTCTCTCCCGCCTTTTATCCTTCTCGAAGTTTGATATTTTTTTGTTTTGTTTCGTGTGGCAACGTGAAACCACCTGTAATCAACTGCGACCCACCTCGTTAGCGCACCGGTCTATTTTTAGTGCCATCTTGAGCTCGTTTATCATTTTGTTTGGGATATTCCTGTCCAACTAGAATATTTGCGGCCTCCCCCTTCTTTTGTTTTACTTTTTACCCTCGCCTTCTTCCGGTGAAACAGTTGCGAAAATTGCGAATAATTCCACACGAAAATTCCGGAAATCTCTATCTTTATTTTACAGTTTTTCGTGTACAATAATTAAAGATCGATATTATTTAAAGCAATAGAATCATGGTTAGCATTAATTTAACAGTTTTCAATGCAATGGACAAGATATAATACTCTAAGAGATGGATATAATCCAGAAAAAGATAACATACTTGATTTTTATGTAAAAAGCAGTAATATTTGCACAGAATCAATCGGACAAGAAAAAATTTCTAGATACAAAATATTGCAAGAGTTTATTTATATTATATTTAACTCACCGAAAAATAAACGAAATTTTCGTTTAAGTTTCATCAGCCACGAGTCAGAAAAGATAGAGAAATTCTATACCCATAATTTATCACTAATAACTTCACAATACATCAATCATTGGTCATTATTCTAATTGATCAATCCAACAATCACGAATATATGCTCGTAAAGTATCAAAATCCATTCCATTAATTGGTATCCGATGTAATTTATGATACCTATTCACAACAGAAGATATAAGAAACAATTTTATTCCTTGTCAAATGATAATTGATTAAAAAAGACCTATAGGTATCGACGTATGGTGTCATCATCCAGTATGAAAGGAAAAGGAAGTACAACACATAATGAGAAAGAAGCAATATTGGAGAGGAAAGATGGTGGTTACGGACAATAAAGTTGGATAGGGTTACAAAAATACAATTAGGAAAAACAAGAATAAGGGTTAAGAGAAATGGTCGAAGCTGGACGTCATTAGTTACTGGATGTTAAGAGCGCAAGGATAAGACCGAAGGTTGGATGGAACAGAACAGGATCATTTAGGGGTTAACCATAATATTTGAAGAGTGCTCTGAAATGCCTATACCTAGTGTCAAATCAAAAACACCTAACGATCTGGGTATAAATGACTTTAGCACAAACCGAAGCATCCAATATAAAATACACGTTATATATAAAACATTTAGTACTAAGCGATGTACATTTATATATCCCAGCTTTTCTAGCCCCTGGGAACAAACCTCATCCGCTTTAACTTCGCATACTGATGTCATCACCTATTGATGTGATATGGTTGCTTAATCTTTCATCATACCGCAAGGAAAGGGCTAAATATAGGGAGGTACTAGCTTCAAATAAGCCCTTAGCTACAAATCTTGCCCTTTCTCAGAATAAGAGTTGGCTTTTCCTAGAGAAAGCAAGCTATTGACTTGGAAATAGCATGATGACAATTGGAATCGATTTATTGAAATGGACATGTCACAAAAACCATCACAAATAAATCAGGGAAACCGATTTTCTACGCTTCATAAGAAACGTGAAGATTATTTCCATTATCTTGGTTGCATTAAACTTGAACTTGTACTTTGAAACTTGGTTAATTTCGTTTGCGACGCATTTACATACTAAAATACATATGTCTAACGAAAGTATTGTGCATAATATGTGCATATCGTTCAGATACATGTGATGAATAGAATGAATGAGATGAATAAGTCTTAGTTATTTAAACAAAATATAAAGCTTTATCTTTAAATGTGCGAAGTTAATTTCGTTCCCTTTATTATAAGTTGTGAAGTATAAGGACTCTTTATAATCAATGATTGAAATTGTTTCCTCTTAATGATTCAGCAAAATGCAGAGCCAAAAGGTTCGATTGGTGAAACTACCATATTGTTTTGAGCTGACCATTTACTTTGGAGAAAGAATTAGTAAAAACACACTATTTAAACGGTATATAGACGAGAGAATATCATTTTAGGATTCGATCAGAAAAGTAATAAGTAATTATCTATAATTGCATCTCCAAAAGGAAGTTTCCATATCAGTCAATGTTTCAGAGCGTTCCGAATTGGATGCCATCTCTTCCTCGTGGGCATTCCGAGCTAAACTTGAAAAGTAATAACATTCAAAAAATAGAGTACACTAACTCTATAAATAGCGTGCTCGTGGCATAACAAAACGTGACCTGAATATACGAGATTGACATAACACATAGATCATTCATATCTCCTGAATCACAAGGAAAACGTAGACTTAGGGAAACGTAGAGGAAGGGCGTGTAACGTTCGGTGTCCAGAACAGGGTTTAACATTCAACTTACAGTTAGCACGAGCTATAACATACTATGTAGTTATTCAATCGATAGAAAATTTCGATTTATTTCTGATTGTTAAAAGAAAATGAGACTATTTGGACTACATATGTACTAATAAAGGTATATCACTTAGTGGTTTCATACTAAAACATCGTTTACGTAAAAGAAATATAACGTGACCATTTGAAATCTTTGCCACTCTCATCCGAAGATACACTGGAACATAATATACGTGCGTGCATTCTTTAAATATCCAGCCATCATGTACGATAGCTATTTTAAAAAAAGCTATTACAATCACCCCCCACTTCTTCGTAATTCTACAATTAGCAACCGATTCGCGTTTAGCTGCGAAAACTGTCTCGGAATCTTTAAAAAGATATGCCGCGGCCACCTCTTCACTTCAGCATTAAAGTGCGATGTTCCTTTCCCCTTTACTCTGTGTATTCAAACTTCTTCGGCCCAAAAATACTCCACCGGATAAAGAGAGGGCGGCAAAATAAAAGTACAATTCACATACATCAGAAGCGTGTGAGTGAGGGCCCTTCATCTTCTCCAATACCGGTTACCAATAGTAACCTTTTTTGAACCGTCTCCCTTTTGGATACCGTTTATTTAGAAAGGACGAAGAAAGCAGGTACGTGGTGAAATTGGCGAAAAGAGAATTTTGAGGGAGAGATAAGTGGAGTATTTTGAAGAGTGCACAACCATCGGTTTGCGTTATAGTAATCCATTAGCGCTGGAGGGGTGGCGGTGGTGGTGTGGGAGAGGCCCAGACGGCGCCTTTAGCAAATACACGCCGAAAAAGACCGCCACCAATGCTAATCTAGAAAACTCACGCATTTTCCAAATGATCGGTCCCAACCTATTTTTTCGTTCCATATTGATTTACCCCCCGGACGAGTAAAAGGGAATTTGATTAAATGCTTAAAGTTCGAGGGTAATTAATTTCTCCAACTTCCCGTCGCGGTGATATGTTACGTAAAAGTTTGATATCAAAGATGGGCTTTCGGTTTCATATTCATTATAGTTATAGAGTTTATGTTTGATGGCCTGCCAACCTAGATGCCGTTGTCAGCAGGAGTTAATGGGTGTTATGCAATGTTTTTTGCGACGTATTTTGTTGAGGCTTCTGGTAAAAATGCAGGGATTGGTAATATTAATCGTTGTCGTATTTCAGAACGAATTTCATTTTTTAGTTTGACTTTTTCATTAAAAAATTTTCGCATAAATTTCTTTAAAACATATATCAGTATTTTCATAACTTAAAATGAAATTTGCAAGGAATATAAATATATGAAGTATAGATAAGAAATCGCGAATTTCCCTCATGTTTTACGTTCGTTAGATCCAATTTCGTAAATGACTTCATTCCGAATCGATTCAACATTTGAATCTGCTTGAAGGGGGAATATTCGCATGTGTTAAGGATATCACTTTAGCTCTGACACTCTACTCTAGTGCGCTCATAAACTCGCATATTCTCGGTCGAGTATTTTTGCTGAAAATGCGAAGTTCTATTTGGCACAAAAATACCATTGAATTAAGATTTTAGCTCCGTTATTCTGAAAGAAATTCATTGAATAAATGGCAAATAAGATTTAATAATAAGTATTACTACAAATCAATTCTATTTAGCCATGAATATTTTTTAATATAAGATTCTATTAGAATAAATCGTGTTGGAAGTTTACGTGAATTACGAGCTCATTTCCACAAAAAACAAGATGGTAATTACGCTTGAAACGATTCACTTGTTTTGAAAAACCTCTCTCGTATAAGTCTAGGTACTCTTTCAATATCGACTTCGCAAGTTTTATGAGTCATTACGTGGAAACAAAAGTATAAATGACCGCGTCGTATATATAGGTGAACTAGAGACGTCTCTAATTCATGGCTTTAATCCCATTACGGTGCAAAGTCTTCAATAGCGTAATGGCTAAACAGAATAATACATCGCGTTCGTTAGTTGAATAGACTCTCTATTTGTAGCGGAAAACATTACTCAAACGCATTCTATTCGCGATGATTTAAGACTTCAAAGGTTTCCGAAGAAGTGATACGGAGTGCATCCTGTGAGTAATTCTTACTCCGCTATTCCGACTATTCCGAATGATTTGTCAAATGAAGTACATTCTGAGACCTAAATTACATCGCGGACCTTATTGGAGTCCATCGCTCATTAAGTGGGTCAGATATGAATATTAAATGAATGCCTGGGATATCAGCGTTTCCTAGGCAATTCTTTAGCTTTTCCAGGACGGCCATTTCTCAAGAGGGAGACAAAAGGAAATATCCTGTGTTGCCAAGATATTGCGTTTATGGAAATAACCATCGGAAAGCTCCGGGATTAATGTGGTTCGAGAATAAGGGATAAACTCTGTAAGCTCGGGAAATAATAGGGGCTAAGACTAGAGGAGCGTCCACGTAGAATTTAATCTACGGTGAATTAAGCATTCAATGGAAAGACTGTTAAATTCTATTCTAATTTAATAGAATATTAAATTATTTGAAGGTATTTGGAGTCCTTTTTTATATTACTAAAGTATAACTCCTATAATACTCTTAATTGATAATTAATTGGCCAATATAATTGATGATAGACTAATACAGTTTTCTCAGAAGTACTAATAATGTAACCTATCCAGATTTACGTATTCAACTTTAATTAGATTTACATTTAATAAAGAGACATGCTTTCTAAATCAAAGAAATTTATTTTGAATGGAAATATCCATTGGATATAGCCATGGATATTTTTCCATCCTAAATCGGTATTAAATTTTTTTTATCTTATTGAATATATGTTATTTCTTATAACATATGCCGGCAGTACTGATCAACGGATTCAATTCTACACGTCAAAAGAATGCCCAATTTATATATTTTTAAAATAGCCAACATATTAACCGGAAATTTGTAAACTTTCATTTTAACAGAATATTCTATTAAATTACTCGAATGGAAATATAGCCCATTTTTATTTTTTATTTTTACATTGACCGATATCGAAAATATTAACCACTTAAATTAAAAATTACTCAACATCAATATCAATCAAAGTTCGAAGAATTCATAGCAGGGCGGATTTCAGAAAATGAAATTTAAAGTTTAGACGATATCTAACCGAAGAAATATTGGAACCGTTCATAAATTTCTGAAGAATCATAAAGAGTAATAACAATAATTTATAAATAGGATAGTTATGGCAAAATCGCGAAAAAAAATCCTCCGTTAAAAGATGAGCCAATATTTATGAACCAAGGCGTATCTCTTACCTAACCTATAAAAACCAACATGATGCAACGTAAGGATTAAGCTAAGGTAAAAACAGAACGTTGAACGAAAATATCTCACTTCAACTTCCGAATTAATTATCAAAATAGACAATGAGAAGAAAGTTCGGTATCTAAGGGTTGGTTGCCAGAGGAAAACTCATCTCTCGATCAAATAAAGGAAAAACCTCCGAGAGTTAATTGGCCAGAATATGACCACGTGACACGAACATAAATTCTTCCACCGTTCAAGATCCGAATAGCGAAAATGAAGATTCTCCTCCGCGTTCATAACCTTGCCTTTGTTATCAAGCACGTTACCTGGACAACGCCTTAGTAGCTAATACGACGCCGAAGGCGGCAAATGACGCGGAGAGACGTCGTCTTTTTAAAGAGGAGAAACTTCCGGACTTGTCGCGGTATAAATTTCTAGTCCGCGATAGGAGGAGGCGGCGGTCGTCGAACTCTTCGGCGTCTTCGAAAAAAAAAGAACGAGGAAATGCGCAACGAAGCGATCGGGATGACCGGTGATTGAAGAGGGCGTAGATACAGTCTCGAAGATGAGCAAAAAGGGGGATTTACCGAATGCAGATAAGCCCTCGAGAAGACGTCGTGAAAAAATGTCGAGGAAGGAATTCCTGAGTGGCCGGAAGGAAAAAAGCGTTTGATTGATCGACGAAAGAGAAAGCTCAAGATTAATTGCTCGTATGATACATGTGCCATCTGCTGCAACGATCCCTTTCTGATTGATTGAAGACGTAAAGTGCACCGAAGGAAGTGAATTTACTTACGTACAAAAACTTAAAGGTTACGTAAATCTTAAAGTTACGAGTATATATATCCAAATAAGATATTAACGCAATTTAAAGCTATATCGAATTTAGAGTGACGTAATAAATCAAATTATACGTACACACAAAAACACCAGCTGACTTCCACCGAATTCTTGCCAAGGAGATCATTACGTACACCCAAGGTGTGAAATCCACAGCACCACGGAGAGCACAAGATATAGAGATCGATTGAAGAAAGGCGCAAATACAATCAACAGAAACTGAAGATAGGAACACACACAGAAACAAGATACACAAATGGAACGTGATGTCAGAGAAGGAGGTCACAGGGAGAAACCAGGGACAAAGTGGATGGAAGAGAGAGAGAAAGAATTCATGGGGAAAGAATGAGAGGATTTTAGAAGATACGAAAAGGGAAACGAGAAGAGAGATCAAAATGCATTTCGTGATTCATTTGTATTTAGTATATAAAATAACACCAATAATGTACACGTAAACGCACGCATACTAATATCAAGGCGGGAACGATGTACAACACGTAACATATCCAAAAATTATGTTTTTGTCTAAAAGTGTTTCAGAGGTTGTACCATATTTTTATAGTTATAATTTTAGGACGGAAAATATGATCGCATATCTCACTGAAACCTCAACTCTGTAATATGCCGCAGTTTATCAACGATAAAAAATAACTAACTGGCAAAATAAGAACCTTAAAATATCACTAGGAGGTGAAGCTATTCCACTGAGAATAATTAATTAATTGCTGCACGAATATAAAGGTTTTTATGCCAGGAAATATTTAAGGAATTTTGAGGATTTAATCAGCAGCGTGGAACGTTAAAGCTTCCGTGATTGATGTTTACATTGTATGAAGTTTTATTTGCATAAAATTTTCTTTGAAGGAAGCAAACCACCGAGCATTTATCAACGTTAAGTTCTGACACCCGTGCGATCCGCAAATTTTCTCTTTATTGTTAACGTGTTTATTAAGGTCATTGACGTAAAAAAAGAAATAGCGGAGGGCCTATTACGCTGCCCTGCGGAACGCCTGAAGCTACTTTAATCAGGTCAGAAAAGGCACCGTGAAGTACTACTCGTTGATCTCTGTCAGTGAGGGTGTCCTTAATCCAATTTATCACTTCCGCCTTGATGCCTTCATGTTAAAGTTTATATAATAATTTCTGATGAGGTACCTCATCAAAGGCTTTCAGAAATTCTAACAAAATCGCATCGACTTGACGGTAATGACCACTGAAGGCTATGTTTATTTCATTTTATACAGAGGCTGCAGTGCAGATTCAATTCATGCGTGAGGAAGGGCATGAATCGGCAGGAAGTAAAGCAGATGGCCTACCACGTTTCCGAAGGAGTCAGCTATCTGATGCAGTCCTCTTTAAAAAGACGCCAGGGTCTCATTCTAGGGACTACTTATTTAAGGCGCCGAATTAGCAGATCGAGCTCGCAACATGCGAACGCTTCAAAAAATCAATCAACAGGATGACGACCTAGGAGCAGAGGATGATAATGGAGAAATCAGAGGTCTAATGGGAGACGCCCTGCATTGCAGACGTCCATATTACCTTCTTGGTTAATTTTAGTATGAATTAGTTAATAAAATAATATACAGGTAATTAAATGTTAGCAAGAGTTAAGAATGAGTTTCTTTTATCATTATACTTTTTAAATGAATCCATCTCCTTTAATATTTCAACATGTGCAAACGTTTAAATAGAACCTATATTTTATATATTGAGTAGTTGAAGATTCTTTATAGGAAGAAATGGAAATGTTGTTCATTGATTTGAAAAACGACTTACTTGCAGTACGAAAAAAGAAGTAAATCCCATATTTAGGGTTTAAATTGTGTTTATATTGTGAATATTTTCGGATACTAAGGGTAGATAAATTGTTAAAACTAACTCGTAGTCATCCAGTAAATAAGATATAATCACGCACCTTCCCTTGAAAACCATCTTCATCAACGCACAAAGAATGATTCAAAGGGGTTCTTCCTATAAGAGATGTTAAAATAAATATTCGTGGAAGGCTGAGGAGGGAAGAGGGAATGGAAAACTCGCCTCTTTGGCCGAGGGCAAATATTTTAGAGAGATGTCTTGGAACGCATTGTGGGCCCTACCGAGATTAGCGAATGGGCAATTCATCTCGACCCACGGAAATTAATTGCCGGAGTGCCGTATAAACCCGCGGCCGAAAATCTTGCAAATGGTTTCCACATCAAAATACATTTTATTCCCGAGGCGAAGAACATTAATTCTCCGGGGAAGAATCCTGTTTTGACCGCAATATTATTCGTTTTCGGCGAGAAAAACTGATAACTTAGAGAGAGCGGTTGTTTCGGGCTCCTACGAAAAGCTTTCGAAGATAAATGACCGTCCCTGGCGAGCGGCGTGTAAAAAATAAGAAGCCTCCTGTCAATCTACATTTAATCTCGGAAAAAGATGCCCTTTGGAAATCACTTGTCGGACATCGGTTACATAAAGGGTTCGCGATGGGAAAAAACCACGCGGATCTGGAGCGAAACCCCTTCCCCCCCTCCGTGGGTTTTTCTCCCCTCCACGGGGTTTTCGGCGAATTAATCCTTTTCTATTCCCATCATTCTGGAAACGTCTTTTGTCCATCTCCCTTTAACGTCACGGGGATCCATCCTCCGGAATCCTTCTCCCTCTTTCTCACCCCCTACGATGGGAACCCGCTCAAAACAAATGCCTCTAGGAGGGCGAAATCACTTGAAACCCATTACCGCAGGGAACCACCCTTTCGCTTTTTCCTCCGAACAAAAAGAAGAGCCAGTCGTACGCAACCGCCTACTCCGTTGCCACAAACACGGACGAGAGGGAAGTGTAATATATGGTGAAGAAGGGATTGGTCGAGAAAGGAGAGATATTCGGAAGAAAGGTTTCGAATGTTGAGCGAGTGCTGTTGCTAAAGGAGCTCGGTATCATCATCGCTCATAAAAGAGAGAAAGGTGATTAATGTCGGCAGCACCGGTCGCGTAATTATGAGACGGAATCGTTAAAAGGGAATGGGGTTGCTGTAGTTCGCGGAGTGATAAGTCGCTATAATTTGGTGTGAATGAATCTGAGTTATTTTACGTTGGTGATGATTATATATTAAGTGAATCAGAGAGTGATCATTTTGGATGTTTTTAATTGAAAATATCAGAATTTTTATTCGAGCACGACTTTTCTTGCAAATTATAATAAGTGGACTGATTTAATTCCGATTAAATTACGAGTATATGAAGAAGAAAACGGATAAAACATTTCATACCGTAAAAGAATTGAATGATGACTAAATAATAAAGAGGTTTCTATTCTTTTATATATTAAGGGTAGAGGATACTGTTCTACTTAAGTATTAAAAGACCAAACATATTATAATATGCGATTTGTCAAGGAAAATCGTTAAATTAGTTGTTGATTAAATGATTATTACCGAGCTAATGATTCTCAATTTATGATCACAATATCTTAGGTGCATTTATACGATAAATGAAATCGGTTTCGTAAGTAAGTGCGGATTTTTCATAATAAATGTTTAAGAAAATATCAAAAGATTATTTACGAATTTATTACGATGTATTATTATATAATTGAAAAAGATGGAAGAAGGAATTCAAGTCTACTACTTCCATAGTTGAGTAAGCTACATTTCGACAAGCAGGAGTAACGTGAAATTCATCAAAAACAACCTCCATGAATTATTTATTAATAAAACCATTAGTAACCTTCGTATATTGCCAATATTTGTATAGTATAATGGCTTGTTTACTTTCATTACGATTAATGGTATTTCACGACTACAATTGATCCTCCACAACCCGCAAAACCTTCCAAGTATAGCACAAAAAGCTAGAATCTTTCCTCTCCTGACCGATCAAGCGGTACATGATGGAGCTCTGCTGTGTTGGACAGAGTGTGCGAGAAGGTGATGAGTCGAACATCCATTCTATGGTCGTATCGGATGATCCAAGGGCGAACCAGGGATCTTCTATCTCCGTGCAGACGAATGAGATTTGAAATCAATCAGGGCGAGTCTAACACGATTGATGGAGGTCGAAAATTATCGCTCATGCACTGAAAGTCGAACAATATATTTTCTATATATATCTACAGGAAAAAAATTATATGTATTTTTTAAGGCGTGGTTTAAGAACGTTTTTTATGGGTGGGGGAAAGTATGATGATACGTCACGATTCGAACTTATTTTTCGTGCTTATCTATATGTATTAATCGTTATTGTAGGCTATTATTAGGAAGGTATACTTAGTAGAGATTAAAGCATTGTGTATTAAAGGATTGATTTTTATAAAATTTTTACGTATATTTTATATTTTTTAAATATTTATAGGCATAGGATTTATGCTTTGACTACCATCAAAGAAGGTTTTCCCAGGGGTTCCCGTTCCTTTCATGGCAAAAAAGGTTATTCTAATGTAGATATGAAAGAGGTATATTAATCGACAAAAAAGAAGGTAAATAATAGACATAAGAAAAGGATTAAATCCACTGGTGAATATCAAACTGAAGTAAAATTGGAAGAATAAAAAGATCAGTATGTGATACCATAAAGTTAATTGGTACAGGAGGAAGTATGATAGATTTGCACAGAAAGTTCCCCTTTAAGATCGATAAATGCAATCTAGTTTAACTTTATCTATCATTTACATTAAAATTTAGTTTTTGACACAAAGAAATAAAATAATATCACATCAACTACATTTTATCAAGAATCAGATTTAAACACGTGATAACAAGATTTTACAAATAAGTAATCTAATTTTTGTAAGTAATTTTTGTATTATTCATTCATTGTATCATTAATTTTTCGATAAAATAGGTTTAAAAAAGATTTAAGTTTAGATACCCCATTTCTCTATGAAGTACTCACAGATGCATATAATAATAGTCAATGATAGTGTAAAACTTAGAGTAGATTTACAACTTTTAATTACCGTAACTGATTTTCTCCATCTGTCGTATTAAAAATGGAATAAAAATTAAACGATAGAAACAGATATTTTTCAGGTGATGAAAATAAAATTATAATAAAAATTAAAATTAAATAACATAAAAATATTTTTTTAATGTAGATGAAAGAAAAAAAAAATAAGGTTAAAAATAAAGAAGAATAATAATAAATAATGACGTAAAAGAGAAAATATAAATAAATCTTCAAAAGAATGGAAATTGAAAAAAAAAAGAAAGAAATAAAAAAAAATAAAAATAAAACTTACACCAGTATATCTTCCTTCATAATGTCGCCTCCACACCTGAAATTATATTTTAAATTTTTGGTCAGAATTTTTAAATCCATTTATACATTTTTATATTTTTTAGAGTTCAAATTATGAAAAAAAATTTCATTTTTATTTTATTACTTTGCTTAAACAGTTTTATTATAGATTAAATATTTATTTAAGGAAGTGCATTTAAATGTAATTAATTTTACACGCAACATATTTTGATATAATAGCTTTTATTCAATTTAGTCGGATAAAATTTTAATAGATGGGAATAATAATAATTTTTATTAATAAGTTTAAAATTTTAAGGTGAATTAAAACCTCAGTAGTTATGAATATTATTTAATTTTTATGACTTATTAAAATAAAGCTTCAAAGCCTGATCGTTTTCCGTTTTATTGATGATTTAAAATTTAAAATAAAAAAATAATCTAAAAATACGCTAAAGATTATAATAATTATTTTATGTTTTAATTAGAATATTTTTTTGGTTCAATAGAAAAGGGAAATCTACGAAGAAAGCAATTGTTTACTAAGTAAAAACCGTTTTTCACATAATTTTATGTGTTATGAGAATCACGATGAGAAGAATCGAAATATATAAGGCATGGTTAAGTAAGATTACGGGAGTTACAGAAACAACAAAAAGGCGAGATTACTAAAATGGATGTGGGCAGGTCACGTGGTGTATAGAAAGGAAGACTGTAGGACGTCAATAGTTCTGAACCAGAAACCAAGTAATGTGAAGGGACTAGACTAGAAGACTAAAGGAAAGATAGAACAAAGACAAAGAAGTACTTAGGGGTAATTTGGCAAAGAGAGAGTTAGATTCAAGATAATTAGAGACAGCTTATCTAGGATTGCATTCAGCATAGGATTGAAAACTGCAGATGATTATGATGGTGCGTGATTAAGAACGAATTACTTTTCAAAACTTCTTTTAACTTTGAAGATGAAACTCAAAAAAGAAATAAGTCATTAAATTGTGATAAATGAAACATAAAATCTCGAAATAAATAAAATGGCAAATCAAAAACCTCAAACGAAAAGGGTAGTTATTGACGTGAAAGGAATGTATGAGTGTCTGTTGGTAGAAACCGATTGGATAAATGGAAGAATAAATGGAAGGAAAGAGTGTGAAAGGGAAGGATTTGTGGCGAAGGAAGATTAAGAAGGGGCCTCGAAATCCTCAATGATGCGGGGACATTCACATCCTGCTTGGATATTTTCCTAAGCCGCCGACGAGAAATTTCCTTGGTCGATAATGGTGATGTCATATATTCCCATGAGCTGAACTCCGATAATGTTTGTATGAAAATCTTTTAAATACGCTAGATATAATGGAAAATATATACTTATTAAATATTACAAAATAATAGTTTAATATAATTTTTATAAAGTAGAAACAATATAATAAAAAACTTTGTAATTTCCACAAAATATTTGCTTCACTAGCGACCGGTTTCGTAATTTTAAATTACATATTCAGCCAATTACAAAGTTTTTTCATTATACAATGGCTTTCCACAAAGTCACGTCTTCTTATATTGATTTCATTAGTAGAAACACTTTTTTGAGTATTGAGTATGAGTATTGCATCGTAAATAAATTCTAAATCTAACTTAATTAACATAAACATAGATGAGTTCTCCACGTGATAGAAGGTGAAATTTTTCTTCTAAGGCTCCTTTAATTCTTATGAGAGGATAAATCCTGAATTCAGTATCATCTTCATCTTCAAGTCACATATCCATTCGGTAATATTCTTAACGTTATTCCGACTCAAAGTAAATAACATTCCTCAACAAAAATTAGCCACTATAAAAACTAGAAGTTGCGTCAGTATGAATCGTCAAGTTTGTATTAGCAAATTTTAATGGAAGGTTACAACTAAAAGTAATAAAGAATAGCTTGAATTTCAAACAATTTTGGCTAATTAAAACTTGAGAGCTACATTGAAAATAGAAAAACAATTAAAAAGAGTCAAATAATGTAGCTTTCATTGAATAAAGAAACTAAAATCGATTTTAGCACTCTCAACTTGTTTCTAATAACCTAACATTAAGAAGAGAATCAGAGGAGATTTTAAGAAGTTAATTCAACCCTTTTACCTCTAAATAAGAGAAAACAATTACTCCGCAATTTATGAAGGTTAGAGAAATTTAGCGTATCTGTGGCAATTATTGTAAATTACGCGTTCTATGGAACTGTAACCTTATAGATGTTAACCGTGGAACCTTTATTGAAATTTGGGGATTTCGGGCAAACTCCAAGTCTTTGATTAGGTATGGAGATGTGAATAGAATCTCCGACCTCAACTTCCCCTTTAATTCCAACCTTCCTCCACCCTAAACGAGGAGAGAAGGCGAATATAATCGCTTTTATAGTCAGTTCAAATATAACCTACATCAACGCTATCTCTTGAGTAAGAGTTGACTGCGAACAGCTATTAGATCTTTTCAGAATTATTTTTCTTTGACGGAAATAGAAACAGATCCTAAAGACTACTAGCATTAACACATTTGCTCACATGTTTTCTTACATGCTACACGCTCAGAAATACAAGTTTTTGAGATCTATATTCTATTAATAAGAAAGCAATTAATATAGTATACATTATGGTGTGAATTATTCAAATATTTATAGGCATAGTATTAATTAATTGACTCCTTTTAAAGAGTATTATTAACAATTAAAGTTTCCAAATAGTAAAAAATTATAAGTGTCAATTTATTCGATTTTTTTGGTTATTTCTTGCAGCATAAAGTTTTAAATTGCACCTTCCTTTGTCCCTGAATCGCACTGAACAAAAAATATGGAGATACAGTAAAGATTGTATGGCCTAATACTGAAATTTTATATTTTATTTTTATATCAATCCCAAAATTAAGCGATTTCTTTCAGCTATTATTCAGCTATATTCTATTCTCATTTACCTTACGTTACATTTGTCTGGAAATCTTATTATTGTAAAGGATATGACAATGAAACAACGTCAGCTTCTTTATGAAACCTTAACCTTTAAATAGATTACCAAAGATTGATTTTTAAACCTTATACTTCTTCTGAATAATTATAAACCATGGTTTATAGCTATAGATATTGCTCGGAGTTATTCCATTTTCATATCTATAAATGGACGTTGGTAAGTAACGTAAAAATCGTAAAATAAGGGAAATTAGCAATAATTCTAGCCGGTAAACTGTGAGATGCTTAAATTTAATACGTAGAGGCTTGCTGGTCCCTGCGACACCAGCGAAGTAAAATAAAATTTTCTATAACGAATCCCCGGCCACCTACTTGTGAGCAAAGTGTGCGTGCTTTTACGACCATGGAACACCGACGGAACTTCCGCTTGGGGACCAAGCATCGTCCTTTGCGGGACACCTGCGAAAGACAGGCCATTATAGCTCCTTGAATGGACTCCTTAATCCATCGCGTCCAAGAGGAAGAAAAATAGATAATCTAGAAATAATGAGATCCTATGCAACGGAAATAGCTTAACAATAAGAACATTATCCCGAACTCCAACCATTCCTTCTCTTCATACCCTCCAAAATCCTATCCCAAGGCCTAAAACCTCGACCCCTCCCTCACACCTGTCTTTAAATTCTGCTTTGCTTCCCATATATTTCACCTAACGATTTCCAGAACTAGACTTAAAAGGGTCGTTAAGATAAATATGTAATGTAATCCGAGGAACTCGCAAAGTTTCGTAATCCTTCACTGATGTGAAAGGCTTCATGAAATAATGGACTATTAACATTAAAGGTTTAAGATGTTGGAATAGGTATAACTTCTGTCTATTAGTTTATGAATATTATTTGAATAAAGTACATCAATGTACACATACATAAATATAAGCGTATGAAGCTTAATAATTAATCTAATCCGAGAGATTATTGAGTGATTAAACTGAGTGACAAAGTTCTCTTTAAAAAGGAATAAAAGAAATATTTACGTTAGTTATTTTTATGACAATATTCTTTCATCTCAGAGTTTATTCTTTGATGAAGAGTGCTTCGCTGTATTTTCCAAAGCAAAATCTTCGGCCATATTTTATACTCATCGGTCGTTGGCGGAGCTAAGGTAGATATTTGCCCCTTAATCTTATGCGTCCCGCGATACACGCCTTCCTATCGGTAGCGTACAGTTCTCGCGTGCTCGTAGTTCAGAAGATATCCACTGCTCCAGCTAATACGTCAAGAATGTATTAAGGGAATGAGAGCTAAAAGAGGGATATCGGAATATTCATCATCGGAATAAAGGCATAATCTTATAATGTACCACTCCTTTCTTTCTCTCTCGTCCTCTTAATAATATCAAATTCTTAATATGATAATCTATCCTACTGTATTTCGGATAAATTAAAATAAATGTCTGGAGAACTGAAAGACTTCATCAAAAATAAAAAAGGAAATTCTCTTAATGATAAGGGACAGTAAAAGATAGATATAATTTTAACTTTAACGTAAAAACAATTGGATTAATGAAAATTAAAATTTTGAATTAATTATTGAAAGAAAGAATTCCGAGGTTGCTCTGAAGTAATTTAAAGTAAGCTTTTCATACTTTTTCTTTTTTTCATTTAAAGTTCAATTCAGCATGAATTTCACACGGAATTATTACAATAACTTTTTCGGCTAAATTAAGTAATAAAACAGCTTCTGTTTACCACTTGGGCTGGGATGAACCAGAGCTATGAAATGTCAAGAGTGAATTAGGATCGCGAGGTAATATAAGGAATGGGTTAGTAACGTACCAATGTATTCATTACCAGACCAGAATAAAATGTACGAAAAACGTCCTTATATATTCAACTGAAATTACTCATTAAAAACCATCTTGAATGCTAGGTGTGATATGAGAGGGACTAGCATTCTTATCACGTTAGAATTTTTTTCAGTTCGTGTTATTAGATACGTAATATATTAGCGCTACCCGTTCCTAAACACATAACGCAAAACCCACGCCACGCACACGTATGTTCCTCCAAAGCTCTTTTATATGAAGCATTTTCGAAGTTAGCATCCCAAAGACACATTACGTTACCTCCATTTCGCACGGCCATTCCTCTCCCAAAGGAATTATATCAGCTTAACGATGGAAATATGCATGCAAAACCGCGTTTTCCGAGAGATTAGGACTTATCCCTAATCTCCATGGAAACGAGAGAGGTACAGTACGCATACGGAGAGAGTAAAGGGTTACGCGATTGTGAGAAGAAGGCGGGAAAATATGATGAAAGAAGCGCAAAGTGTGGACGCCGTTCCGGAACATTTGACCCCATTATTCCCGCGCACCGCCGTTTTCCGGGAAATGACTCAACTAGGGCGCATTTGATCAGCGACAGCGGAGTATTACGCTTCCGTTTAATTTCGCCTCGAGCGCCTTCTCTTACCTCAATTATTCCGTGCACTGTTTCAAGGCATTTATGGGAATACCTTAAACCGCTCTTTCATTTGCATAGAGTTGATCGTTTTGCTGCTAAAGTTTTTAGCCGCTCGATTAGAGTGTTTTGCCTAATGAGAGGGTTTCTTTTTGTTTTTTTTTTTTTTTTATCTCGGCTTCGTAAAAGTTTGCGGATAATGGAGTTGCAAGTCAACAGTGGGAAGTAATTTTGAAAGGGGTGATTGTCGCAAGGGTAAATGCCAGATGCATCGAGTTAAAGTCAATTGAGGGATATTTTCGTTCTACAATGGTTTTCTTGAATGAATATTTCTTGAATGTTAATCTACTAGTATTTTACACACAGTTAACAGAACTTAAAAATAGCGATATGACTGGGAATCGAACCCAGTTCCCCCAATTTCCGAAGAGGTATCTTAATCTCTACACACCTTTAAGAAACGACATTACCACAATGTTATCTCCAGATTATATGGAAAGTGGGAGGCCTCGGTTCGAGTACCCGTTATATCGTTATTTTTACCCCTGTTTTAACTACTATAAAATATAACTAGTATAAAATACTAGTAATTTTCTATACACTTATATTATAGAATATATTCATTATTATACCAAAACCTACTCAGTAGCCTGACATTTAAAAGGTACTTCGTAACTTAAAAATTCTAGAAATTAACACTTTTCATGCATTAGTGAAGCAGTTAACTAAATGTATCTTCCTGAATAAGTATACATATCTTTATTTAATATATATATATATATATATATATATATTAAAAATTACATCGAAACTATTAAGATTATTAACGAAAAAGTACTGAAAATATTTTTCTATTAATATCCTTTCCAGAATTCTCATCGTAAAATTTCCCCACAAAAGAATAGCTAAAATATTTCATCACACTTAAGGTTAGCCCGTAGAAGTTTTATTTTGCTGGTAAAATATCTGGGAGAAGGAGACATTACCACACAAATCCTTGATAAAGAACGAAAATGGAAAAAAAATGAAACACAGTTAATCAGCGGAAGTTCTTAATTAAAACAGTGCAAGAATAGATTCGAAATTTACCACTACCTTAGAATTGAGGAAAGTTTAAGGAAATCGGTAACAAAGTGTAGCCCGAATGTTAAAATAATAAGAAAGTTCCCTCCGATACGCCGCTTCGCCGTATGAAAAAACGCGCCATTTGAGGGGGAAAATGAGAGAGCGTTATCTTCTGAGAGTTAAGATCCTCTCCTAAGAAGCATCAGTGGATGATGAGGAAAACAGATAGGATAAGCATTCCGTCCGAGGATGTGATTTACAAGCCCCCCTTCTGAGCTTTGATCTTTTCGGGAAATTTTTGGAACAAAGAAACTTGTTTGAAGGCTACAATGTACGAATAAATACGTGAACCTGAATACGGAAAATTCTAAGATGCTACCGATACAATCTCGGTACAAGCGGGACCTCATGGGAGATTTTGAGAAAAGAGTACAATTTACCTGAATCTATTACGAAAACATAAATTTAGTTCTGTACGTTTGTTACTTCTGATTTTTATCGAATTATATTCACAATATTTCGCTTCTGAGGATTCTTTTATTTATAAGTAAATATTAATATAAACTCTCTGTTAACTTGACTTTGACATTGTAGTAGTTCTCCATAATGAAAGGGAAGATTATTATAACTTATTATTATTATTATTCATCTCAATACTCTTGATGTAGTAAAGGTACAAGTTACTGAATGTTACCCCCTTTCATTACGTAAATATATATTTAGCTAAAAACTACTGCAGAGCTCGATGCCTATAACTGCTATGAAAACGGATATTATGCCACTTTGCTCCATTTTTTCATTGGGTTTTCTAGCTTAATTCATATGACATACCGTTCAAAGGTTTGTAATTCCAATTCCATAATCGCATATGATTTCGTTCTTAATTATATTATTTGAATTTCATTGGAATTTCGCAATAACTGTAAACACATTCGCCACTCCATCTTGTTCCAATGATTTATGTCCACCGCAGAGCTCAACATAATCGCCCCACGTCACTCTACTGATTTACAATCGAGTTGGATTGAGTGGAGGAAAATATGGATCGCCCAAAATTCTATATTTTTATAAAAAGAAATGATCGAAACCCCTTTTCTGCACATTTGTAGCGGTTGAGAAATTGGCTAAACTCCATTTTCGTAAAGGATACAGCTCGATTCCCCATGGAAACGCATTCGCTGGCCAAAAAAATACGCTAAAAGCTTTCTGCGATGAAATTGACGAACGCTGTCAAGAAGAGATTATTCTTAAGGGGTCTTTAATATATGATGGATTTTTATGTTCTCGTAAGGGTAAGAAAATAAAAATTGTTTTCACGACAAACAACTTGTTTGATGTTATTGAACAAAATACCTCTATTCCAAGAGATACAGATAATGTTGTTTTTGGTATTGGTTTCCTATTGTCCACAATAGAGCTATAAGTGTAGCATAAGTGATACTATTGAAGAAGGAATGGGACTTATAAAATACGATATAACTCTTGAGAATTGGTGTCTTACAATCTGGAATTTTTCAAGTGAATCAGTAACAATTAGGCAAAGAAACATTATTTTTGAGATCATATTTGGAGTACTATTTAAGAATTGAAAGAAGTTGATAAAAATCTTGGCTTAAAAAAATTATTTATAATGAACTATGAATGGAGCTTGATGTTATCAGTTAGAATAAGAATATTCATAAAATACATTAATGAAATTCATAATTAATCATAGAATACAAGAATTTAGCTTTCAAGATAATTATATTGCGGTCGATTATGAACAAGATTATGCTGAAATAACTCTATGTAAATGAAAATAACATCGATTTTATTGTAGAGAATTTCACCTAGTTATGAGGCGAATCACAATTCATTTAGTCTAAGCTGGGTTTTTACTCTTGAGATAAATTTTTAATGAAAGAATATTAGTGACAGTAATATTTAGTTATCAGTAATAAATTTACTTTTAATTGTGAATTTAACTTGATATTTATTTATCATAGTAACGGATATTATGTTTCCTAAGGCGACAGTACAGATATCAATGATATTTCGACGTGGTTATTGCCGATAGTCATTTTATGTAACAGCTGATCGATTACTATTCATGTCAGTAATGCGTCAAGTATATTGAGTGGACTATGGGGATAAACATCGCACGACGTTTAGAGAAAGACATAAACGTCTGAGAAGATGAAGAAAAAGGAGCTTAGTTTTCGATGATGCTGAAATGTTACGACCAGAAAAGTGCTGTCCTGTCATCTATAACCTCTCAGGTGGAAGATCTTCCTTTACATCTACCATTGAAACTCCCCGGAAAGCCAAAAATAAGATCTTTTGAGTAATCAATCAAAATTATGCTCTGACTAAATAAAATACGATAATTTCATTACAAATTATTCTTCGTCATTTAAAAGTTAATAATAATTACAATAATACTCCATCATAAATTTCTAAATATGCTAAAATATAGCTTACTATACGATAACTTATGTTACGATGGATAGAAAGGTCTGATATTTTGTTCCGCTAATAAAACTTTGAGTTATTCTAATTAAAAAATCGTTACGTAAATGTGAAATAAATGAAAAATGATTCTGGAAATATTCGACAAATTTTAAACACTGTCGTAATCGAATTTTGCACCGATATAATATGAGAGAGAGAATGCCTCTACTTTTCAAAAAAATTGCGAAAGATTTTTATTACCTCCATTTTCATACTGGCTGACGTATTAGCAGCAAGATTCAAAGTATACTTAAATACCTTTTTTCCATGACAAAAAGGATGACATCTAGGATATATCAAAAAGAAAAAAGATTCAAAGAAGAATAAATAGTTAAAAAATTTTTATCATCTAATATATCTTAAGAAAATTTAAAAGGATCTTAAAAAGAAAATGTTAGCATTAAAAAACCATTTTAATAGCTTCATCATATCCTTAACATCTTAAAGATGACAGAGGAGAAGTGAACTATCAAGACCACTGATATTTCTTGGAGGTTCTCAGAAAACAAAGAGATTCCAAGGCCGTTTATGGTGTTACAGCTCCTCCCTTACACTCCTCAGAGATATTATTTACGTTATAATGAAGAGCTGTTACAGTGTAATTCATGCAAGCTATTGTGACATTAAAACCTCCAGCGATGACATTTGCACAACAGGGGGCAGTTCAAAGGAGAAAGATAAACATGAAATGGTAACCCTTAACAACTTATATCAAAACCTAGACAAGCAGATCGGCTTGCTTATGTAATATTCGTAAGAGGTTATGATGACATAAATGAGAGACAGTAAAGAGCGGCGAATTTATAGAGTTATTAGCGTATTAAGACGATCTAATAAGAGTATATAACAGACTGACGGAAGTTTTAGTATGTACATGGAAAAATTTGACAAAGGACTACTGATGTGGCAAAAATTTGGTAAAATATAACTGAAACGTAAGAGAAATTTTTATATTACTCTACTATGAAAAGAATATAGGATCTTAGCGAAGTAAAATACTCAATCTAGCAACGAGATCTTAACAATTAAAATGTGTATGGTATTTAACTAAATAATATAAAACATCGGATTTTTAGATATAAAATTTAATTAAGATTAATATACTTAAACTAAATTATTTATATATCGTTAATTATTAAGAATAATTCTTAAAATCATGAAATAAATCAAGAATACTTTAATTGAAACAGCAAATAGAATTATGGGAAAATGAAATTTATTGGAAGAAACGGATTAATAGAGATTAATCTTGAGATGTGTGAATAGTACAATTTAGTGTAGTAAACCAAAATCCTAATTATGATGATGAATCCAAAAGTTCGCAGTTTTTATCCTATGGTTGTAGAGAAGCAAACATTCTTAATCAGCAAAAAAGAAGTTACGACTTTTTGGTGATTACGATTCGGTATGCATATATTTTGATTCACGCTTATTCTCGTACATATTCATTCGCCCGTATTCCACACATGGAAGAGGACATGGACCTCCCTCCCGAACGTAGCGCAATTACCTCGTTCATTTTGCGTACGTGCTCAGAAATCAGCGAGAGGCGTTCTGGAAGCGACAACAAGACATTCTGTTGCTCGAGTAACCAGACGCCACAGCCGCGTTACCTATATTACTCACTTCTCTTGTTGCAAGTGTTAACGCATTAGTGCACTATATCACCTTAGTATTTACGGAGGTTTGGGCGGACGGGAGTGCATTTACATAGATTCTCTAGTCCATTAGGTCAGTGGCTGTGCAAACCGTAAAATTGATTCCGTTGAATCTGGTGGGAACATTGAGGTCTAACTCAAAGGGTAGGAAGGCTCCGAACAAGAACCCACAGTAGCGTAGGAAAAACTGTTCGTTTGAGGACGTATACGGAAATTCAAATTATAACCGAAATTGCGATTTAAATTAAAAATTGGTAATAAAAACTCCTTCAGCTATGACTGCATTAAGATATACTAAAATTTGATTTAATCAAGCAGATTTTTCTTTATGAAAACATGTTTGAATTAATAACTATAGAAAACTAACTTTAGAAATGCTAATGTATATGGGAAACAGGAATTCATATTCAGTCCTACATCGCATCACTGTACCCACCAGTTTCATAATGTGCCCGAATAATATACATACGTAGCTCTTTTAGACATAAACATTACGGCGGATGAATATTAAATTCGTTATTAAAGAATGTGTTACTGGCTATAGATTACACGGATGATTAAGTTTTACTAAAATTCCAAATATTTTCACACGAGGAAACATACTACGATTCAAAATCTGAGACGGAATATTTTCCCATGGATCAACTTACGTTGGAATTGTCGGATAATGATGATTTTATTCGGAAATGAACCGAAGATATTTTTTAATTTAATCTATGAACTTCATCATAACGTCGCCTTATACCTTAGGGTGCTACTTTATTTATAATATTTTCCAGTTATTGCGAATGACAAAGATAAATTAAACTCATACGATCTTACGTACGACGAAGCATAAAAGGTTCTTATATATCTTCGTATGGATACCTTTCATTATCAAAAAATCCGAACGAACGTATTCAGTCATCAAAACAAAATATTAAAAGTAAAACTTTTATAATAACATTTGATAAGTAAAAAACTTGATAAGTACTCTTATTATTTTATAAATTATAGAACTTTAAGTTTAGTTGTGAATGAAACTACAACTTTCAAGGTAATAATTAATCATCAACGAAGAATACGAGCGAAAATGAACTCATGAACTCCTTTGATTTATTCCTCCACCTCCAACACTGATAATTTCTAAGACGTACCCAAAGAAAAGCACGCTTCCGACGAAGGCTTAACATCTTAACTAACTCGGGTATTTCTGAAAGAAAACAATGGCCATTAAATTCCTCGCCCACTTCCTATCTTCCCAGTCCTTATACTTGCCATTCTTTTAAGAACCTCTTTTAAATGTAAAGCTATTCTTCCACTTAAAGGCTGTTATCTGAATTCAATCCTTAACTATAATGCCCCTTCTTTTTTTACAGCTCTCCATTTCGTTACCTGCAATCTCATTCTCTTCTTTTTAATCATGTTTTATAACCCTTTGTTTATTTTAATTGTCATTCAATGAATATTATTTTATGGAGTCCTGGATTCATTATCTTAACTTCTCTCAATAGGGATGAAATAAAATGCGTTCTACAATGAGGAACAAAGATGATACGACTCAATAAAATGTTTCGAATAATAATTTGTTATTTACTCATAGCCATTTAGCTGTTTTTCTCAAGAAGTACCAATTAATTAAAGAAAATATTTACTTGGATAAGTTTTTATTTTTTAAGATAATGAGATTAATATTGCTTTTGACAGTTTCAATTTTTATGTTACCATTTAATTCTTTTTATCTCCTTCTCTTCATTAATTTGATTATGTTTCTCTCTAATTTTTACGAGAATATTTTCATAAAGATGATACAACGGATTAAAATTCCTAATTCCAATTGAATATTTGTTTTTTAATATAATTATTCAATACAATGAACATATTATAGGAACTTCCTTCCATAAATTATCTCATTTATTTTATTTTGTTCTAGAATATCTATTTGAAAATGTAGTTCGATATATATTTTTAGACAAGATTTTTTACGCAATATAGATGTTTTATTTTTCCGTACATGCAATTCTCTCAAAATCACAAAGTTCATTTTTATATTTGAACATCGGCACTTCTTATAGCAGAAAATAAAAAATAGGATGGAAATTGCAGGCAGGAAATTAATCTGGATCCAATTTTACACAAATAGAAGGCTTTGTATACTTGATACGCTTCGACTTCCTCGTTATTGTTTTATTATCTCGACAGTGTTTAAATTGTCAAACTGTAAAGATAAGTAAACTTAACCTTTAAGTCTTTTGTTTAAAATAAAACATCTTATTCTAGATTACTCTTGTAAACTTCAGAAAACAAAAACATTCTATGTTTTACTTTGTTGCCATGGGCACTGCAGTTTAGTGTGACTCGGGTTTTAAGAGGTAAGGATAGCCCTGTGTATCCTTAAGGGATAGGGCTCCCTTAGCATCCATTTGTAAGGCTGTTGCCTCTATGAGACCGGGGCAACGGACGATGCCGCTTAGTCGCACGGAACTGCAACGCCCATGGCTAAAAACTACCCCTGAACTGCGATCTGAATTCTCCTGCAATACAGCTCTGTTAGTTAAGGCAAACAAATGGAAATTGTGAGTCCTAGGTTCGCGTCCCAGTCCCGAGAGCTTTTCTACAAGTATATCCTTGAGTTAATTCTACGCCGAGTGTCTATTCATTCAAAGATATCACTTATTCGTGAAAGGTTATTTAACCCTTATTTCATTCACCTGAGCTGAAATATAATTTTTAATCACTTTTCTTTCTTTCTACAGAAGGTAACAATACAATAAGTGTTTTCATTCATTATATTAACAAGGTATTTCTATATATTATCCTAAAAATTCATTTTCTCTTTTTATCATGTAATATAGTTTTACGTTACACATACCATTACATATACGTTACGACATTTACCCTTATTCAATCCTCAGTAGACAATGAATTTGTATATTTGAGTTCTTAATATACTAGGAAGCACTATAATATCGACTCAATAATAGCTTTTAATTCATTTAATATTTCAATTTGTTAAAACATTTATAACAATGGTGAATCTACAGAATATTTCGTGTTTCACCCAGCATTTCTTTCTACGAATATTGTTCTAAGCATTCGATTCTCAATCACGAACAACATTTGACCGCCATCTAAAGCAATCTTTTAGAACGATACTTTTCAATAGAATACACAATACTTTAGCACTCTTTCGCCTTAAAATGAGAATGGTTTATTTGACTCCTTCTCTTTTACGGCGTATTTCATTTTATTAAGGAATCACGGAGGTCCAAACGCATGATCGAAATGACGTCTTCCCTCCTCTCAGATTTTCCCCCAAATCCTTTAGTGCCTTCTTTTCTTACCCATCAATACCCTTTTATGACCCGAGAGATATCAAAAGCGAACAGCAGAAAAGAATTCGTTCATCCTGCATCACTTTCTGACAGCTTCCTTTTATTCCCTTCCAGTCATAGTTTGCACATTATTTTTTTGCAGATAATGATACCGAGTTCTTCTTGGATCTCCGCTAGGAGTGGCGAAAGGGAAAATGATAGAAATGGCATTTATTATACATCAAACCTTTCAGACGCTGCATTCATCACGAAACTCCCCCACAAGAGGTTTACAATTTCAAATTTCCGCTTTCTGTTTCCGTAAAATAGATACAGTCGCGAGTCGAAAAGAACGAAATGAAAGCTTACGGATCAGAGCTCAGCTTTCACGAACAATAATGGATCATCAAAAGTTTTGATGGATTATTTTCATATTTTTCTCATCTCCCAAAATCGATCCGAAACGTAGCTACAAGAGATTGGCTTGGGACTGTTTAATTTTAATGACGATGTTTTATTATAAATAAAAATACTTGCTTATATATAACTCATTATCATTAAATAACTTATCGAGAATAAGAATAGATGAAAGGGTAATTCGATGGATTGGTAAAGTTTTAGAGTAGCGTACGTAAACTGCAAATAATCTAAGGATGCAGAAAAAAGTGGGAGTGTACCGCAAGGTATTATTCTCGGACCTTTATTACTTTAAGATATTCGTACAAGAGAACTTCTTGGGACTAAATATTTAATTTCATTCGCATGAAAAATATTTATATACTATTATTGTTTTTGATACTTTGTTGTTTTTTATAGAAGATTATCATTGTTGCTCTTTCATTGTTTGTTAATCGTCACTATGATTGGCTTCAAGCATTAAATACTCATATTTTAATAAATGGATACAATATAAATAGATATATAAGAATGCGTTATAGGAATTTTCTTGTTAATACTTCGAATATCATTTGAAAAAGCTATCTAGTTACAAATGGAAATACATTTCATAGAATTTAGCTTGTTTGAGTTGAAAGGAACCATTTCTTTCTCCTGTTACTGTCGGCAACTACTAGTTCTAGAATCGGCTTCCCTTTAATACGCTCATTGCTAGATCGTCCCAAATAGCAGGTAGTTTGCGTAATGATGATTGCAACGTAATTCCCTCGAAATTATCGATCAATTCAAATTTCGCTTCTAAATGGCTTTAATTGGAAGATCCCGAAATTGCGTCTGAAGACATTTTCGTAACAATAACCTTTTATTGAAATGTACTTTTTGATAGAAACTCATGGTTTACATTTGGAAGTATACAGGCGAAGATGGTAACAGTTATAGTATGCATTTAGAAAATATAAGGTTTTCGAATCGATCTTTCAAATGTTTAGCCTAAAATATGAACACCGTGAATAAGAATTCATTCAAAATATTTGTATGAAATATTGCCTGAGCTACCCTATTATTTGATATCGTCTAATTTCAAGAAAGAGGGCACATCATAATTTAAAATGAGCTCATCTTTTAGGGAATTCACTATCAGCTCGTGAATATCGAATACATTTCTGGAAATCGTTGTAGGGCATGGTTATACAACCACATATGTTAACGCTACAGTAGAATGCTTCGTTAATTTAAAACTTACGTCAAATATTTTCAGTGTAATAATATATTTAATAGGAATTAAAGATTGCTATTGATTAAAAATTAAAGAAAATAGGTCTTTGTAGCTTCCACAGAAAACATTAAAGACTACTCGTTTCTACATCTATATCTTTAACTGGAAGCTGCAAAGAGTTTTCCTTCAATTATGCCTCCATACCACACATTCTGAACACGTTAGTATAAGTTACCAATGGATACTCGACGACAAACAATACAAAATAACCAATATTCACATTCACGCCCGAGAAATAGAAAGAAACCCTTTGGGCATCAGCGTTTCCATGCCACCGAAGAGAACCGCCAAAAAAACATAAACCGTCATATTTTGGCAACATTTTAGCGCGCCGAGAATAATGCGTCAAATGGGGCACTTTAGCCTCGTGTCACCTCTCTCGATATCGCCCTAATGATGAGGGAAATTTCGGCGGAAACTCCGGCGATACTAAAAAAAGGCGTTCTTCGAGATTACCTTTTCGAGCACTCCATCATTTGACGGCGATATTTATCGACGATATTAAAGCTTCGCTGTGATCGTAATACGAAAGATGAGCCCCTCTGAAAGAATTGCGGACCGGAAATAGACGTGATTTATTTCGGGTGAATGTCTGCTTGTGTGTTTTCTCTCCCATCTTATTCCGGATGGTCATCTCTCCAAAGTAATCCGATCTGCGGCAGGTGGAAGAAGTACGCTTTAACTAATAATCGATGGATTTCTCAGCTGCTGCTGTTCCTCAGCTTCGTTCTTGTGGTGCATTGGTAATCGCACACTAACAGTTCGGTTCTTTCTGCAGAAGCTTCGATAACGATGGTTGGATGGGAAAGAAATCATAGGGCATACGCGTTCGTCCCAGAGAGAATAAAAGTTTGAAGAAAAGGTTTTTTTTGCTTTCTTCACTGAATGCTTTTCAAGTACGTATAGGTCAAAGAACGATTAGCAAATACGGGAAAAATATTTTAGAGGAGACTCTCACGGCTTTTCATAGGTAAATAGTTTTTACCTACGAGTTTCTGATTAGCTGCTCAATCGTTAGCTAGTTATCTTTGCAATGATCTTGTATTAAGCGAAAGATATTAGGATAAATAGAGTGAAAAATAACTTTTACGATAAAAATGTATATTTATTAAGGGTAGGACCTTTTCAAGACATTAAGTCATCTTCAGGTGAAATCAAGCCTCAAAGTTATCGGTTGCGAAAGTTACAAGTAATAAAATAGAAATAACTGGAGTTTTATTTATGATTATTAATAATTTTGTTTAATTATAATTTTTTACCATTATGTAACCTTAAAAACAAAATATTAAAAGTCGGATGTATCAAAGAATACTTTTTTATTTAAGGAAAATAGACAATAGTTATTTTATGTATCTATTTAATTAAGGTATTTTTATTTATATAAATTTAAGTTTAATTTCTTGCCCTCGTATGATGAATTACATCTAAGCATCGCATTGCATCAATCTTTGATGATTATAAACATAATAATTGATGATCTACATGACTGTGAGTCGGACCCGTTTCCCGCACTCACTGAACAGAATTGGCATGGGATAGTTATACAGTAATTCCACCCGCATAGCATAGCAGGACAGGTACTCGAACCTAGATCCTTTCTTTCCAATTGGAATTGAAAGGGCATCGTGATGAAGTGGTTCTACCCGCATACAGTTCCAAAATGATATTTAAAGTAATATCGCCTTAATTGTCAGAATATCCACTTGTGAATTTATCTTGGAGTCCTGGGTTCGAGTCCCAGTCATATCGATATTTTTCGCTTCCGTTTAACCTGAAATATAAAGCTTACGAACTGATAGTGTAAAAAGTTAATTCACCTTCCCTTGAACCTATATATCGGCGTCCTGTCTTTCGTAAAAGGCATTATGGGTGGATCGATTGACGTTCCAGTTTCGAATGCCTTTAAGGGCGAACCTATGCAAATGACCGGTCAAATTACTGTTAAAAGAACAAGCGCTCTTCATTACGAGAATTGGGCTCAGGTTTGTATTGATCTATCCACGGAAGAATCGTCCGATAGAATTTTTTTCAAATGGTCCATTAAAATGAGAATGCGTAATATTTCATTCACATTCGCTGACTGCGAATTTAGTGCAGTTTTTTTTGCAAGTCAAGTCGTTTTCAAATACCCATTTAAAATTTTTCAGCATAAATCGTGCGTTTTTATCTTTTAGAAAAAAGTAAAATTGTTCCGTTCCTTTAATAGTGTTCCAAATCGATGATTCTATAGACGATTTTGCTTTGTTAGTCTTAGCCTTTTGTATTCGCTATCATTCGTCATGGATGTGTTTTTTTCGAATAAATAGAATAGATATTCTTTCGAATCATGGACTACTGACCACGATAAATTCTTTTTCTGTTAATATTGTAAATACAATTTAGAACTTCAGAGTTTAGATGTAAGAGTAGCCAACCAGGTCCTAAACTCAATTAAGGGGTTTAATATTAATAAATTACGGAATAAAAATCGGAAAAACCACCTCTGAATGGCCTTAAAAACACCTAGAAAATGGTTAACATGTCTCCCAAAACAAAAGGCAACCTGTTCTATAATATAACCACTATAATATAACGTAAACGTTGAATTAAATTTACGATCGATCCCGTTTTTGTGGAAATGCGAAGGTATAATTCTCGACTCCACTACAAGCTCTCTCTGAGACACGTTTCTCGCAGCTCCAGATGGATGAAACGACGCTTGCCAAGGCGTTTCTTGGCCCATCGACTTGTGCCACTTCGGAAGAAAAAAGGCATTAAAATAGATAACACATAATGTCGCGTTTCATCTCGGTTGACATTGAGGTTAATGGTCGAAACATATAATTATTTTGAGAGTCGTAAGCTAATACGAGAAGTTTTTAAGGATGAATAAGAAAGAGGTGGTTTATTTTAATGCGCGGATGGATTTGTGTTCGCGAACGTCGAAGTATGAATTGCTCCGTGTTGAGAGTAGTGATATTTTTATTACGTATTTAAGAGCATGAAAGATTTTACTTTCCATTGACCAATAAAAGGGGGCCGAATTTAAAATGACGAAATAATTCGAATTAAAAAGAGAAAGTGAAATAAAGAATGCAAATTTACAAATCAATAATGTTCGAAGGTATGTAAGAATGTCATTAATCGACGTAATTTGTTGCGAAATACGATTATATCGCACTAAAATCAACATAATCCACATTCTATACTTTCTTTCATCTTTCATCATTTTATTCATCTTTGATCGAACTTTATGAATACATTAACATATATACTTATTATATTACGCGAGTCATATTTCTGCTTGCGACAAAGGGTACATCGTTCAACATGTTTATTTGATTACTTTTACTAATGTTCGAAAAATAAACCAATCTTTAAAGCTCTTCGTTTTTGCATTTATTTCTCTAATTTCTCTTACGTTATCTGAAGGATCAATATACCAATACGGGTATTTGATTTCGGAAACATTTCGTATTTCTTTCTCTGAATCTATAAAACAAATGAATTCCTTGTTTAGATTTTTTATCGACTACCGATTTTCACCCGAAGTACTGAAACATCTGAGTCACGCTAATCGATTTTCCCTTGCAATTTTTTACGCAACGGATTGCCTTTCGCTGTATTTTTTCTAACTTGAGAATGCATCTTTTTTCATCGAGTTTCCATACACTGCATGCATGCCAGAGATGTGGCCCAACTAGAGTTAAGTAGCATCACTTTGGAACCTTTTCATCCCTTCCACCCACAATTCTGTTCACGAAACCCAGTTTTTTTTGCTTTACCGCATATAATATCGTGAATATAGGAGATCCATAATAAGCTAAACGTAAGGGTTATCCTGGGGCTATCCTTGATATAGAGACAAGTCAGCCTATACTATTTTTGGTTTATTTGCATCGGATTTTCTTCGAAAAAAGCTTATCAATTACCAATTATCGACAGTAAGTTTTATTTTCCATACACAATTTCAAATCATTCCGTTATAAAATCTCGATGAAAACTATATGATAACAAACTCAATACATAAGTAATCGTTATCTAAGCTCAAAATTTTTCTATAAGCACGTCACATGATTTGGTTGTTGCGAAAATGAACATAGACCATAATCTTCTAGAGGGAAATTCTTTTGGACAAAGGAGAATTTCAACCAAACGTAATAAAAATGGAAATTTCTAAATGCCTCTCTTCCAGGTCCAAGGATATATTGCGTCAATTTTTCAATCACAATTTTCACCTTTTAACTCTCGATATTACCAATTGATGTTGCTCTGAAATGAGAAGCTTCTTTTACTTGGTTCACACATCTTAAACGCGAGCGAATTTTCTGTCGTTCAATTCAGACGATGAAATGTGACTTACTAGCAACAAACGTAACTTGGATTTGTTCTCTCACAAAGAAGGGATGTGCGAAAAGACATTAAGGGCATCAATCACCCCGAGAAGAACTCTTTTCTTTACTTTCCTTTCTTACCCTACGTCATAATTAATTCAGCAACAGTTTTCAATCGGAGGAGAGTGCATCGCGAAGAGAGGTTTCCAAAGGGAATATCACCCACCGATCCATTACTACTTTCTATTTATGACGGATTGGGTGAAGAATATATCTGTTCCCGTTACCAGAGATATTATTACGAATTCGATTTTCTACGTGGTGTGGTATTTTCTTTCAAAATCTGCCTTTTCTTAGGAAATACATACTACCCTATACTATTATATAATACTATAAACCATATCCATTTAGGTATAATTCTATTTCTTAGATAATATTTATGATGATATAATTTCTCATCTCATCGTATTTTATTGTCTAGAATTTTTTTCCTTTAATCGTTCACTAAATTTATACAGAAATAACATAATAATTTCATGTTAAAGGTTTTCATTCATTTTCTTAATCGTTTTTTGAAATTAAAATGAAATAACCATTAAGTCAGCAAATACTATAAAACGAAGAACCTTTAATTCATTCAATATTACCTTTTAATATTCATTAAGTGAAATATGGGAAATATATGGGTGATTTATCTTTGTTCATTATTTAATATCACTTGCATGCATGAGTAATTGAATCACCAGGAGCTAAATTCTGGTGAGTAACAATAAATTAATTTTCATCACTTTTTAAAATTATCTGCGGATTATAACCTATTCATTTGTCAACGATTCAAATTAAGTAATGTCGTAATGGATGTATTTACATAAAAATCCAATTGAATAAAAAATTTAACCAAAATAAAAAATGTTTAATTATTTGTATCCCTGCCCATTAGTAAAATTGAAAATTCATTTTATGAATTTATGCACAAGAATTTTTTTTATGGTTACGTTATAAAAACTTCCCTGCCCGGTCTCATTGCTGGTCTGATTGGAAAGCATTTACAAATAGAATATAGATTGCGATTTATGGAAAAATTATTGCGAAAATACGTTTATAGAAACTATGGTGTATATTATGCAACATTCCCACTACCGTGGTCGATACGGGAATGATGGTAGGAGTGAAAGATGCCAGGACGAGTCGTTCTCGAGAATGTATCCCTTCCGCGGACAATACGAAATAACAATAGTTTGGGGAAATATCCCGGTTGACCCTCTGTCACAAGCCGAAGGGCATCTTGCAGTGTATTTATATAGACGAATTTGTAGAGAATGGAGTATAGAATATTAAAACAAAAAATTCCCTAAAATTCCGGCCAAATATTCTGATTTATTCGATCAATATTCACCTCTAGTATCATCCAGGGTCGAAGTTGAAGAGAATTGTCAAAAACCCCTGAAAATTTTCCGAGAAAAACCCCCGCTGTGCGACACTAGCGCCACCATATTAGCGGAAGAAACGCCTTTCGTACACATCTCTCACCCTCAGTCGTTAATGAGCTCTTCTTTATCATTTATCATGTCTTCAGTCGTGGGGCTTTATCGATCTAAAGGAATATAGTAGTACCGAGAAAGTGAACTTCTCTCTCATCTTTTTGGAGAGGCGCATGCCCGGAAGACCTATTGGATCAGTGGTCCCAAGTTCAGAAGAATGAAAATAAAAAGCTACCAGACGCGAACTATAAAATGAACAAGTGGACCGTTACAGCGGTTCGGAAACTGCTTCCATACATAAGACGCTTTTATTTTAAGCATTCTGGGAGGTTGAACTTGGTGCGAAAGTTGCGAGAAGTAAAGTGAATCATTTTTATTAAGAATAGGGAAATAGGGTGGGTTCTCAGAAGAGCCAACTTCGCCGATAAATATGACTTTTGCATGGGTAAAAGCCACTGATATCGAATATATTGCCCTCTTCCAGATTTCAGATCGGTTTGCGGGCTTTTCTGATGGTTTTATAGTCACTTATCACGCCTTACGAGTCATCTTCCGTTCTTCCGACTTAAATGGCTCGAAGGAGGTGAAACTGCATTGAAATGTTCGCATTCATAGGGTTTTTTTTGAGTTCGGATTTGACTGCCAGAAAAGTTGAAGGTTTGAGGGTTCTTTTTTTATGAGAAGAAGGTTTGAGTTTTTGGATATTCGAGTCTTGAAACCGGGTTGGTTAGAATGTGCGAGAAAATGCGAATTAAGGGTACTATTTACATAGTAACTTCCTTTTGTGTTTCTAGGCACTATATATTTACGTATTTACAAACAAATGTATGAAGAAAATTACGAAGAACAGTTCTACCGTATACTACGTAAGATTTGTTTATTATGCAGACATATATTCATATATAAGCACGTGACGATATTTAAACGGATTAAAACCATGGTTTCATAATAAAAAAACCTTTCGTGTTAAAATATAGAAGTTTTAAGACTACTTATTTTCTGTATGTAAGGACTACCACAAAGTTGAGGCCAATTTTCTGGATCCCAGAAGAAATAACATGCTAAAATCGTAACTTTTAATTCGCTAAAATTTCAATTGCATCATTATTTACATCATTAAACTCAAATCAGAAAACAATTAAGAATTAGATCATGATTGCAGTCTAATCGTAATGTCTAAACCTTGTGTTATAGAAGACGGAAAGGTGTATCCAGAAAAATTTGAATTGAAACACGAGAAATGAAAATGCTGCCTTCAAATCAGAAGTGAAGCAAGTAAAACCTTCATATTCATAAAAGAATCTCGTAATTCATAAACAAATAGAGGCTCTACCGCTTTCATTCTCCTTTAAAGCTTTAGCATTTAAAACGCATCGCGTTTTCCGCTGCCATAAAAACATTTCGTGTTTCATTGCGCAAATTTCCTCAGCCGTGGATAAAAACTACACTCTCATCAGATTCAAAATAAATAGTCAAATGAATGCGGGTTTTACGCGTCGGCTTTAGCTCGTCTTATCCCAAAGGAAAGCTTCACGAGAAAGCCGTGAGAGGTTCCGTTTATAGCGAAAAATCCTAGCTGCAAACGGCCACCTAGCCTATATTTATGAGGAAGGAATAAAATAAAATAAGAGATATTTCTGAAGTGTGTTTACGTTGGAGAGGGGAGTTTTCAAGGATATTTGCGGACGCGAACTTCGGGAAACAACGACCACTTCTATTCCCTTATTCCGGATACATAACATTTTATTCCACGACCACACGCGTATGATTTGTTACTTTTGAGAACGGCTGCGTTTCGTATCAACCGGCGATGACATAAAAAGTTTGCCGATTTATTTTCAATAAATATTCCGGTGAAAGTATGTTGGTCGACGAAAGAATCGTCTCATAGAAATAGGAGCTTAGAAATTCATTCATACCGCTCCCGATTTGAAATCGTTGTATTTGAGGTCAAATCTTCAGATTTCTGTCATTTGATGAAGAATAAACAAAACTAATGGAATATATACTGTTAAACCACGTTTGTTACTTAAAAAGATCGATTTACTTATTGAAATAGTATTTAAGCATGTAAACCATTCCAGAAACACTCTGCTGCACTTAAAAATGAGTACGTAAAAATGCATTTTAATATTCTGGATTAACAACTTTGGGTACCAAGAAAGTACTTTCACATAAAAGAAGAAAGTTGAGCTTCAAATGAGGGTAGGTAATAGCGAAGAGATGCATTTCTTTATCTAATGATAAAATTTAAGGTTCAAAGCAAGTTTTTCGAGAATATTACTAACAATTGATGAATTTAAATCCTTTAATTATCGTCTGTTAATTATCTTCTCCAATTTAGGAAGCAATATTTTAAAATAAAGATTAAAAAGTCATTAGATGAAAGACCATTAAGACGAGTAGGTTTAGATAGTTAAAAAATAAATGGTATTTATTTATTTATTGTATATTAGAACTACAAATAGGCACCAGGCCAGGTGGTAGCTCTAAAAGTATTGGATTTTGAATCAGAAAAATATGAATAATGAAAATCTATCGAATATGCACAAGGTATAAGGGTGTAATATATAATTGAAGATTCAGTTCCTTATTATTGACTTCTTAGTATTCGTTTGCTATACTTCTGTACGCAAAATATAGAATCATGGTTTCAAGAATTCTTTAGACAGGGAAAAATTAGAAAAAGTTTGAGTAAATAGCTATCTATTGAAATATACATGTAGATGAAGAATACAAGAGCAGAATAGACTTATGATTATTTAGGTAAATCTTCTCTGTATCAAGAAGTAATTTCGACTATTTAAATAATTGGAGGAGGGAGATATATATCATTAGACAATTATGAATCGTTGATGTTCTTCAACATTTTTGAGGAGACGGGATTTTATCAATAAGTGCTTGTTTTACTTTAGAAGTACTCTATCTCTTTGATTCGTCGGCAAGTCGATGAAAAGACTGTGAAAAAGAGATGGTTTGTTATAGAAAAGTGGAGGCTACAAAGGAAAGGAAAAGAAAACAAATAACGACGTCTAGATGTTATCCGTCGAAATTTATATTCATAGAAATTTTCAGTTTCCATACACCTATAACATTCCATTGGCAAGTCCTTACGACATATTAGCCTTGAAGATATGGGTACCCAAACCTACGATTAGCCTTTGAAGAACATCTGAAAGAGACGTAATTGATATAGAAGTTGACTTAACTGAATATTTAACCCACACTAAACCTTTATGAAACATCTGGAAATAACGTAATTGATAATTGAAGTTGATTTGACTGAATCCTTTTAATTATTCAATCGGCATCAATCAACTAATATTTTTACAGCGCTGTGATGATCTTGATCTAAGAAGCAAGAATTTGTAACTCACCAACCGATGATATAGGTTACCGCTTTGGATTGAGTAAATCATACCTGTAAGAAGAAAGAAAAACATTATAAATACAGGATTTTGCGAAAAATAATAGACAATCGTATTATAAGATAACGTAACATTGATATTCTGGTAACAATTTAATTTTGAACATTATATACTCTAACGATAATTAAAAAATAAACTATGTCGACATTGAATTACGAATCGATAAAAGACAATTATATAAACCTAAAGTAATTATTAAAACAAAAATTAATTTGATAACTTTGTATATACTTACTTACACTTAAATTAATGCTCGAAACAAAATACCTTCAAACATACTTAGACCCTAGATATTAATTACGAGTCTGCTAAATTAAGAATAGATTAAATAAATATCGCGAGAACGTGTCAAATTCAACGGCAAGGATGAGAGAAAACACATTCATTTACAGGAGTGTTCAAAAAGGTCCTGTCATCAAGGACGTGTTTGATCCATCTCCCATCATTCACGCACTGCACTCACGCAACAATATTGTAAATCAGTCGAAATTTATGTTTACGCGAAAGAAATATATTCCAGTCATCGCGCTAAGAGGAAAGGGGAAGATAATGTAGGAGGGACACGAAGGATGGACAACAATGGAAGCAATAAAAAAGGGTGCGCGGTTATCGGCAGAGTGCATACGGGGACTCTCTCTCTGGGAAGGTCCGTGAATCGAGCGCGTACGTAGAAGGTGGAAGAAGACTGGGTGTTTCAAGGGACGTCGGTCATCCACCCCTATGCCATTTATATCTTTGCTTGAGCCACAGTGGCTCCGCCCATCGGAATATAACCAACGCTGGTTCGGCTGTTTCTATTTTCTCTCGATCGAATTTTACACGAGCTTCATTGATAAATGGAACGGATAGGCGTTCCGTACCACCTCAGGTGGCGGTCGGTACCAACGGATTTGTTCCTGGGAGTGAAAATCTTCGGGTAAACATAATGCAGCGACAAATTGCATCCGGAAGTGAATGGGGTCGTGCGAACCTCCGCGGCAGCACATGTTCTACGAGGAGGTGATTAATCATGATTATTTTAGAGCACTTTAAATTCAGAAGCTTTAAGCTTTTCGTTCCGTGGTTTGTGGTTTTCTCTCGTTATAGGGTTTGGTGGAAGTACGTGATTATTACGCGTATTGGTTTACGCTAGAGAATGCTTCATCACTGTTAGATATTGCGAATTAGGTAAATTCATTACGTTACATATTTATACGTACATTCATTTATCCTTTGATATTTAATTAAAAAGTTGCAGGATTAAGGAAAGCTTTACACTTATGTTTAGCTTTTAGTTTGATGTGTTAATTTCCGCTCCTAATATATTTAAATGGAATTAGAATACTCATAAGAAATCCCAAACACGCGAAATTTTCCGCACACACATTTAGAGTGTACGTGTATGCGAAAGTGAATTTCGAATTCTACAACCTTTACTCAATTATGAAACCTCTCACGAGCTAAGAGTGAATCATGGCTTATTTATATTCAAAGAAGAATTCCAACGAAAGTTGATCCATTGCTTTAGCGGGGAAACATAGACGGAAACAAATGTTAAACCTGTCTGATCAACAAAAGGAAGAAAAATAAATAAGGCATTCCTACGATCGTGAAACAAGAGGTAAGAGCGTAGTTGCAATTGGGAATCTAGGTCGATTTTCTGATAAGGGACTTCTAGAGAGAGGATCGTAAAACAGCACTTTATGATGAAAAGATCCGTTGTAAGTCAACAAGGAACGAAAATAGTTAACATGGTAGAAAAACCCAATCTGTCTTCTTGGAAGTTATATTAGGACTCGATCTCATGGGGATTTCTAATCAAAGTTTATTTTATGACTTTTATAAGGACCATACGAAGATGCACGATCCATCTCGAAAATCCAAATATACTCTTAGACTTAGCTCTTGGAAGTCTCTATTCATCGTAGTTCACGATCTAGGTAAATTTTATGCGTAATCTTAATGTTGAATGTTGATTAAGGAGTTTAGATCTTAGAAGTACGGAACGTGAATCACTCTTTAATAGAAAATGAATCGAACATCCTTTTCCCTTCACCGTATCAAGTACTTTTTAACGGAGTTATAGTAGATCAGAGAGAACTTGTATCTTTAATTCTTTATTAAATCCAATTTTATTATTATTAATTAATTATTGTTTCCATCGATCATTACTAAATTGGTTACATGGAGAATATAGGCAGATGTCAATTTTTAGCGGGGAAATTAATGAATAACTGAGAACAAGTTACATGCACTTCTGTAAAGAGGTGTAGATGAGAAGAAATACAGCCTTTTCTGAAATATTTAAGTACGTTGATCAATAGTGCACTTTATATATTACCTTAAAAATATAGCAGAACTCAAAGAGACTAAACTTAATTTGCCTAATTGCTGCGAAATCCGCGAATATGTAAGTAAATAAATAAAAATATGAACGAGATCATTTAATTCATAATGATACATAAAATCTAAAAAAAAGTTAAGGCATTTACAGTACCCTATCAAAGAGTCTTAGCTAATACAATGTAAACTTTCTATAATCTTGGCTCTTTTAGTACAATTATTTGTGGAATAATTATTATTATTATTTCTTTATTCTTAATATGAAGCAGTGTTTTCAATTGACTTAAGTTGAAGTGTAAATTATTTTTGTTATTTCCTCGAGTATTAAGTAAAATTATTAAGTAGAAATTAGACCTTTGGTTCTCAGTTTTTACGCGATTAATAAAGCCAAGGTTCTTCTGATTATTATAAGATATCTACAACGATAATAATGAAGATTCGTAAGAAGATATTAATAAATCCATGTTTCAACTGATTTTTATAATGTTATAATGATAATAAAGGTGATTCGTCTTTTTTAAATCCAGGGCGAAATTTAGTCTGTACACACCAATCTAACATCCGACAAATTCTTTTTTCGCAGAATCCGAGAATCGCGAAGAAAAATTAGCACTTGTAAAATGAGAACGCGATCCGTCTACGGAAGAGGATAAATGCGATAGCTATTTAAACGAAGAGATTGATGGCTCCGTTGCTTAAATCGCTTAGATATTCGCCATTTATCACTCCCGGAGGATTACCATGGCAGCGTTCAAAGCGAGCACTTTTTTTTTCGGGGGAAGAGCTGATACTGAAAAGAGGATAGTAAAACCTTTGCTCGACATAAAAGGAGACTGAATCGCTTTCGTAGAAAGGGATACCGCATTACTCCGGAGCTTTTACTTTTGATAAACTCTGGAACCCCCCCCCACTTCCGGTTCATCGCTTCGATAACTGAATTTACTTAAGATCCCCAACGCACTCGATCGAATCGAAGCCACACATAAAAGGGTTGATGGCAGAGGATGCATTTCGAAAGACCAAACTTGCGTGAGGAGTTATGATCTGTGAAAATCCATAGGATGCGATGGATTTACAGGAGATGGGTGGTTAATTTCCAGAGACTTCCGTAACGCATCCTTCGGACAGTAAGCAAATTCGGATGACCTCGTAACATTATTGGCTATTTTTGGTTTAAGTGATTACCTTGGTGATGCACATTGTTATAGATTATTTACATCGATACATAATAATATTCCATCTTGGTAATTCGTTTTATATACTACTGGATCTACCGTTATTAATACAAAATGATGGGCACACATACATATACAGTTAAAGCCATTACTTTGTTGGATGCACAATGTTACGGATTATTCCCATTCATACATAATAAATACTGCAACAACAATAACTTTTGGGTGATTGTTATAATGATAGTAATAATATTCCATCTAATTGTAAGACATTCGTTTTATATGGTATTGGATCTACCGTATTTGATAAAACATGATAGGAACACATATAGATACAATTTGAGATACGAATAGACGGAGGGGAATACTGAAGATAATAGAATGAAAAAGAATGGAGAAAATTGTAGAGTACTTGAGGAGGCCTAAAAGCTGTTGTGATTAATATATATTCATATACGTGATATAGTATCTCAGTACATAAATAAATATTAATGTATTGAGAATAATTAAAATAATTAGGCTTTAATAGATACATCAGATCATCATAGAATTTAATGAGGTGAAGCAACATTTAAAGAGAAAAAGGCATCAAACGAAGGATGCGTGGCACATAGACATAATCATTTACTTAGAGCTACAGCGATAACACGTTTAAAATGATAGGAATATACCTATCAGGGAACATGCTTAACTCTCAAGAAATAGGATTTGCCGTGTTCTCTTCACATTAGTTAAGGAGGCAATGGGAATAGATCCAGAAAGGAACTTCTCGAAATGCGAACTTTTATGTTTTCACTACTCGTTCGTTTTGAATACGAGATACAGATATTGGATACACGAAAGCTATTACGAGAGGAAATTCGCTATTACGTGCCAGCGCAATAATCGCACCTGGATGCATTAAGGAGAGATATAAATTGTGTGGAGTATAGATTTTCTAAGTGAATCACCACAAATGTGTTTTAGCGTGCATTTCGTTCTACTTGGGCTCCAAATGGCCTACCTAATGCAGCACCACTGTAAATGACGCTATCAGATGTTGTACCAGTCGCATTTGACTAACATAAAACTCAACCACACAGATATCACATTGTCTTAAATTTCACACCTATTCTTTTACAGTACAGTAGAGTAAAAATAAAAATTTTCTCCAAGTATTTATAACCGATGTAATGGATATTTCATTACTTTTATTATTCTTCAACAATTACACTAGAAAGTAAAAGACTGATATATTTTATAGAAAGATTAATTATATGTATTTTATAACATTAATATTGAAATGACCGCTGGGAGACTAACAACTCGATTGTACTCAAATGGTAAATTTGCATTTTATTGGATAACATCTCATCATGACGAAAACGATCTTACCATTAAAAATATGTTGCACGAAGAAACATAATGATGAATTTTAACTTAGCTGAACAATTTAAATTGCTCTGTAAAATACATAAATGTATTGTGTAATAAAATTATATTTAATATACTTCCATGATAAAATAATGGAATGTATATTCTAAAATTATTATATATTTTGTATTACGCAACAGCAGAAGGTCATGATAGCGTATAATGCAACGGTATGAGTAGATTAGATAATTATAATCTATTTCTTACGTTCCGGAACGCTACATAAATATTTCTTGCATGAGAAAAAATGTTGTCTTCTAATATTAGTAGTAAATAAAAAAAGATGATAATTTTGCACTTAAGTCACTTCTATCCTATATTGGAACTTGAATTAATTACCCATGAGTCAAGAAGTAATAAAGATACACCATTAATTGAAACTCTCCTGAAAGAAAATGGTACAAAAGGAAAGTAGTTTTCGAAAAGCATAGCGTGCTTTGGAATTGTACGAATTTCGGAAGGAAAGATAGCACTTTATCGAGGTACAGAAAGCTTTCATAAAGTACAGGAGCAAAGGATGCACTAGCGGCTTAAGAAGAGCGGTTAGCAGCTCAACAACTAGATGCAATCTCTCTAAAACTTTGGCGGAGTTTAGGAGATCTTTGTGGAGATAATAAAAAGAGATTTGTCCCGAAGAAGCGTCTAGACCAGAAAAGAACAAGAATCAATGGTCGGAGAAGATAAATATTTTACGATTCTCTCTTTTTTTAAGGTAACTGATCGCAACCTCTTTTAGACCAAGTTGCACCATTGTGCGAAACTTTTGAAATGAACGAGACCGAGTTTATCAAAGAAGCTGTCGAAGAGTACACGAGTAAAAAGGAGACAATTCCGTAAGGGGAAGGCGTGCACCTAAGTAAACTAATAGCATTTTAAAGAAATGAAACGATGGGGCATTAGCGTCTGGATTGATTATTACTTCTTTCTCGTTACTTGAAACCGATTATCAGGTGCTCGATAAGAATCATTACAACAGAGATTTAGAATCTATTACATCAATAGATATGATTTATATTCAGTCCTGATAAAAATATATAACGAGACAGCTTTACAAATATTCTTAAGAAAAACTCAGACAAATAATTAACAGTATGAGTGATTTAATATTGAATTATTCCTTTAAATATTTTATAAGTTTATTTGGCTATTTTTATTTTTAATATTTCGATATTTTTGCTATATTTAAGTACATTTATATATTAATCTTTTATTATTTACTCGAATATAATTTTATATATTTAATTTTTAGATTAATATTTTATTTAATATTTAATATAAAATACGTATGCTTAAACCAATTGATATGTTTAATTTGGCATGATTATTCACATTGGAATCCTAAGAATCGCTAGTTCGTTGGATCATCCCTTCCCAACCTTGCCTCAAATATTTTTTTCCTCGAAAATAGACTTTCATCATCAGAATATTAAATAATTATTAATAAAATCAGGCATTAAAATCGGATTTAGAGGCGTAAACAATAATTAAATTGTAGCAAAACGCTAAATAGACACATTTATAAATTAACAGAATATAAAAAAGCAACAATTTTCAGTTCCAAAAAAAAGAGCGAGATGTCCGATCTTTCATCAAAATCGAGAGAAAAAGGGCTCAGATTTTCAAATTAATAAGAGAGCGGGACAAAGGCCCCATTTCGGTACTTAGGGTGCTAACTCCTTCAACGTTTTATGAGCGAATATCACGCATATTCCAAACGATAAGAGAGCACGCGATGTGAAAAAGACGTAAATCGGATTATTACTTAATCCTTCAATCCTTTCATAAGCCTCCCAATCCACTAATCATGCAATCGTGCTAAATCTAGAGTCGAGAGAGACTGATTAATGATCCATCGCCAATTATTCAATCAAACAGAGCGCGGTCCGACCGAATTTTAATGGCCATAAGAGGATTATATAATTAAGAAGGAATGGGTTAAAATTTTTTAAAAATATTTTCGTGCATTTACGTTGAGATTGAATAATTATATGATTATAGACTAATTCCTGAGTCCCTTGCTTTTGTACGTACTGAAATTTAAATGATGATAAAAATGAAACGATTTTATTTTAGGCAGGAATTAGGACTTAAATGTTTTCTTTTATATCCACCCAACAAAAAATCTATTATTTCAAAGTTACTTTAGCGATGCTTTATTCTTGTGTTACCAAAAAAAAGCATTCTAGAAATACGTATAGCTGAAATTTTATAGATTATTGTACATCATTATGTCGCTTTTAGTTATACATTGTTGTTTGTACTCATTCATTGTCATTAGATTGTTTACGTAAGACATTATTGTGATTGATGTTGAATTAGTACTATTGTTGATATCAAATTACAGATTATTATTAGATTTCAATTATATGTAATATAAATTTAGTATGTAATAAGTAATTACTACAACCTAAACGTAATAATTAGCTTTATAGTTAAAAGATATTACAATAAAGATCAGCGGTTTTATGGAGGAAATACTCCTTTTCATAAAGCCAATCGAATCGGACGTAAATTGCAGCCTTTTCAAACTCTCGATATAAATTGATTCGCACAGGACGATAAATTTTCATCTCAACACGTTAACCTCAGCTCGCATCCACAGTTCGCACAAACTTCACCGGACAACCGAATCGAGAAAATAAGAGACCGAAATCTCCGAAAAAACGGCTTCCTTCCATTACCGCGCGAACATTTACGTCGCATGCGATCTTCTATGGCTTCTACACGACTTTCCTCTCACGGACTTATTCACTAAATTTTCTCATCTTGCGCAAACCTCTGCGATATCTTTTCTCCGCCTCGTCATTACGGCTCTTCTTTAACGCACGCCATCCATTGGAGTGGCGGGGACATCTAGAAGCGAGATTAACGGCAAACGTTTTTCCGAGATGGATACCACATCGAGAGGGTATTTACCAAACAACAGATCCTCATTACGATGTAACTGCGTGATCGTGGCAACGGAGTATTGTCGATTTGACGCCCTCTACGTCGTTTTGAGTCGTTAGTTCGATCTTTTAGATCGAATCGATTGTTTCGACTCGGAAAGCGAGATCGATATCTGTCTCGATATTGACATTTGAATTAAGCGCGTATTAATTTAGGATTGTCTTATAGATATATGAATTTATAGCTAATTTTGATAGTATTATAATCGAATTATGAGCGCAATCAGAGAAGTATATGCTCTTCAATAAAAGATAAATAGATTAATCTATATACTCATGCAGATAAAAAAATAATTTTACACATTATTTATTATAAATGTTGAGAACCGTTTATAATTAATTGATTGGTGTTATCAAAATAGTCTATTTTGTCCTTTGAAATTCTTTATCAAATAGTTTATATCAATTTCCGTTATTTTGAAAGGATTTACCTATTTTTGCAATATCTTGGTTTAACCCACACTGTTCCTAAACAATAAATACCTGGAAAATGATTCTGCACGTAAGCAATTACTAAGATACAGTTAAACAGAGGGAACACGCGATAATACATGTTTGCGCATTACAGGAGATTTAGAAATAGGTTAATGATACATTAACAGCAAATGTTTACACTTCACTGATGGCTGAAGCGAAGAATTTACGATAGCGCACGAAAATCTGTTGTCGTCAGTTTGTGAAAATAAAAATTTTCGAACTTAGAAAAGTAAATAAAATTTATGAATTAATACTTTACGATTAAAAATATATGAATAATTTCAAAGGTAACAAAAGTAATAGATGATTTCATTAAAAATATTCAATATTATTCCAATATCATGATCAATGTGATAAAAAAGGATTAAATGAATATCTAGAGGCTTTTTGAAATACTAGGTCAACAAACCTAATTTTTATCGAGACCGAAACATTCGCGAAAAATTAAATATCCTGTTGCGGATTTCGGCGCTCATTTGATATTCGGAGAAAGGTTCATTTGTGTGTAAATGAAGTCGCATTCATCAATGTCGGCCTCATCCATCATTTCAAATCCTTCCGAATTCAAAGCTCCACCATTCAGACACGTCGAAAGAAACAAGATAGTTTTTTTTTTTAATTTTCCAAATGCACAATCCGAAAAACAAGCACATGACTCATCCTGAATCTTATGCAACCAAGAATGTTTTTTAGGGATTTTGAGCCTGCATGCGCCTCACTCAAATTATAACGAGAGATTCTCAACATTATAGATAACTGTGTCACTTCAATTAGCACAAACTGATTCGTTGGATAGCTTTATTCCAAAATTATTTATATGGAAAAGGTTGAAACCTCTGCTTCATACGAAGTCCAACATTTCGTCAGAAATAAAATGTGTGGATAAAAAAGACTTGTGCATACAATTGAAAGCTTCTGTAAATAATCCATTTGAAAAATCGCATTATTCTTATTTCAAAAGGTTATCAGTAACCGTCGATATTTTGTGGAGTAAATCCCGTAATGATAATGAGACTTACTTTAAACTTTTATATTATTATAATTTATGATTATATGACAGATGTTATCGAACTATTTTTTTATTTCCAACGATCTTTGTTTGAAACCATATACTTCTGCAGGAGAATTATTCCAGCCTATATAATACAAAAAAGTTTTTAAAAATTACACATATTCTTTCTCTGTTTCAGTAATTAAACTTTGTTCTTACGTCAAACGTAACTGCCATAGAACTTTGTCGGATTTATCTGATAATTCATCCAACAATTTAACACGTACGTACACCTTAAACAATAAAGATAACATTTTCTCAGCTCACCGTTCTGCTAAACTTTCCCCGCCTAATTCTTTTAACATTTGAGTAACAGTTCAGTTGGGATAAAACCAATAGGAGTTACGTGGTGAAGTGATTTCTCTACCCTTAGGAGAAACGCCGATGATAGGTTTCCCAATCAAAAGAGGTCCTCTTCATACAATTAGTTTTACTCGCCCGAAACCAACGAAGATCCCGGGAAACGAAAATTTGGAAATGAACGGAAGCGGATGAACCAATATACGTCTTTTTTGAGGATGTATTTTTATCGGAAAGAGAAGAAATTATGATGGCAATTGAAGATAGAAAGTACGGGGTCGGATAAATTGCAGGTCGTCCGATGTGTGGGCAAAGGGGTGGCGTAAATGTTTGGGCGGTTGATTAGGGCTCCGGTAATAAGAGAAAGTCGTAAAAGTAGAAACGGGAAATCGAAGCCTTGGTATGTCCGACTGACGAAAGAAGGGTTTGATTGACGAAAGAGGTCACCAAGGAGTAGAGGACTATATATACTGGTCATCGGACATTGTAAAGTAGAGGTGGATTTTAAAGTTCAATGTGTTCTTATGAATTAAAAGTGAACTGTATAAAGGAACGATTTAAAAAATCAGTATTCTATGTCCTAAAATTTTTTCCCCAAATTTACATATATTTTTATAAGAGAAATTAAGCTGTTATCTTTGTGCTATACTATAATTCTATTACAGAAATTATCAGAGCAATTAATGGATAATACATTTTAAATATAGAATCAATCAATAACAATTTTTTGAATGAGATACGATCATGGTTTCGACTCATTGAATCATAATCATCTTATGATATAGTAAAAATAAATATCAGAAAAGTAATTATCGGATTTAAACTGACTCTATTCTTGGAAATATTGTCTTCAGTCGTTCATTGATTGGTTTTTGAATACTCTATCAGAATCTTGCGCACTACGTTCTTTTAAATGAACTTTTCTTTGCTATAATTTCATATCCTTATACACATGATAATAAAAAGGTATTCGTCTAAAGTTACTCTTGAAAGAATAATTATTATTATAATTTTAAATACAACTTGTAAATATCTGTAGCGTGGTAATATTATGAAATGATACAATATGAGAGCCGTTTTAGCATCAGAAAGTTCAAAATCTGAAATTTCGTAATTCTAAATTTTCCATCAATTCCATGCGACGTAAAACAATTCGAGCTACGCATCAACCAATATTACCTGAAATTAAAAATCTGATTCTTTACTTTAGCACACAATCACCGAACGAGATATCCTGTTATGACTCATATTCACTTTGAACGCACTTCCTATTTCGATGCGATGAGCAAATAGATTTATAGAAATTGATGGCTTCATGAAAACATCATGACATAAGCGTGTCTATAAAATGAATCATAGAGATAAGAATGATTTGTTTTACGTGCTATCGACTCGGTGTGACAAGATACGATTGATGGACTACCGTGACGTGTCGTAGAATTCTTTTATTACCTTCTTATCATGTGACATTCTGTTACTCTGACACTGGTATAGTTATTTAAGTTCAATGCATAGAATAACATTCCTTTATCATAGAAATATACTTCGAATGTTACGTAATTATTTGCATAAAACTAAACCTCTGACTAAATTTTTTGGTTAGAGAGCCTTTAATTTAAAGACATTCGAAGGAAAATAATCCTTCACGTGTAACCCGAGGTATTCTGATTTAATAGACTACTGAATTGATCTACATACTTCTTTTTCTCCAGAAAATTATATTTTAATGATGTTTTTTCACTGATAAAATTGTCCATTACAATATTTATTAATACTTCCAGTCAGAAGATACGATTTAAAAATTTTGCATTTCGTATATTATATGAATGAAGATAAAAGAGTAAAAATGATTTACGATTCTAGTATCAGACAAAAAGTAAATAAACTGTGATTTTAGCACGTTTTCTGAGAAAGTAATTACAGTATCGTACAGTTAGAACTCCAGCTATTTAAACCAATCCGAGAGAGAGCTTAAATTTAACGATACAGAATCTGAGAGAACTCATCGTTTTGAAAAACGAAGCCCTGGCAACAGATAAAATAACAAAAGAAAGAAACAGGTGGATTTTTCCGCGATTAAACCATTTTTCAAATCTCGATGTTAAGAATTTATTTTTTTGAATGGACCATAATACAGGAAATTTCGAGATCTTCCAACTAACGCCCATTTTAAAACGTAACTCTCCATGTATAGAATGATTCGAGTGAACGACTCAGCTCTCGTATAGAAACGTAACCGGCTTTCGATGGATTTTAATCTAGGAAAGTGATAGCAAAGCCTTCTCTACCATGAAATTTCATAGAAATATCACACGGTCTTTCTACTCCCAAGAGGATTATATGAGATACAGAAAGATGTTTGAAGAGGATGGAATTCCGTGGAAGCATGTTTCGTCACCTGGATTCAGAAAGCTTCACTCACAACAACGTTGGAAAGAGATAGTAACTTTCTTGTTGATACGAATTCGTCATATATATTTCTCTTCCCTTAAAAACGAGACATAGAAATCCTCGATTTGAAATTTTTGATTAACGAAACATAAAAGAAAATCAGTTATTTGTCTAACTTACAAAAAATGTCGTGCACAATCATCTCTGTTTTAACTCTTTAACGAATCAATTATTTATACAATGCATTCATTACGCCAGAAGCCCTAAAAATTCCTATTATCGCAATTTGCAAAATATTACGTTCTTACCTAGAAGATATTCATTGAAACAGATAATCATTGAGTTAAATAGAAACTACCTTTAAATCAAGAAACATTATCATACAAGCATAGATTATTAAATCTAATTATTATATCAAACCCATACAGTCATTTTGATACATGTTATTTTGAAAAATATACAGAAAACGCATTTTATTATGTTAATTTCCTCCATTGACGATGAAGAAGGACAGTTTCCGAAATTCTTTTGTCAAAGATGGCGACGAATAAGGGAACGGCGTCAGAGGTGATCGATTCTCTCAGACGATTAAATGGTCTAATTAGTGAACACGTCCCAATTCATTGTGAAAATCCTTTCAAGAATTATGTGACCTATATAAAAATGAAACTGGTTATTATTCATGATAATATACGGTTTGGTTGGAAAAAATATATGTACATAGTTGTATTCAGTGCTTCCTTATAATCAATATCGAAAATTCATTTCATTAAGTTGTGATGGAAAAAAGAAATATTGAGTGAGAATTATGAAATACATATAGTAAATTATATCACACTATTATAGTTTTGTATCAGAGTCACTACACTTTTACAATACAAGACAAAAGTAAAGGATGCAGAACAGGTCATCAAGAAATTTTACGAATTTATTTAAAAGATTTAGTGAGAAAATAATTTTTAAAAACTAGAATGACACAGAATGAGATATACTTTCATTTAAATTTGGTTAACCAGTTTTAGTGAAAGACAGGTAAAATAATGTGGAATACTGACTATAAATACGATAAAAAAGCGGAGAACTTCATGGTTGAATGAAGAGACTGGTTAGAGGACGTATTTTTAGCTTACGCAACAAGCAATTAAAAGAGCAATTCAGCATTTCAATACACAAAAATATTTTAGAATTTTTGCAAAGAGTAAAAGTCCTCCACGAGTCGGCGAAACACATATTTTCAAGGTGTCAAAGATAAGAAAAGGAAAAAAGGAGTACTTCATAATTCACACTCGCTAAACGATGCAAAATACTTTCGCTACCCGGAAACATGTTGCTCGGAGCCATAAATTTCGTTTATGAATTTACAAATGGAGTCCTTATCGGAGGTAAAAACTCGAGGGCAGAAAACTCCCACTCCACTTTCTCCTGTTTTCGAAGTCATTATCACGCGAATTTCGCGTGCTCGAGATATTGCTACCAGCGCAACTTTGGAATGTTGCCAAATAAAATTTTTAAAGTTGTATTATTTTACTTATATAACTAATTATCATATCTACAAGTTTCTATTAGGAGAATAATGATCCTTTGACTTTAAATCTTCATTGATAAAAATCATAAATACTTCGAAAAAAGAATGAATTATTTGTTGACGTATCGTATCCTAGACAACTATACACCTAATTGCTATATAGCTTTTTTCTCAATATTATTTGCTTTTTATAACAAATATGAATGTATTTTGACGACAGTGATACCAATTACACTCTGTTTGATTAATTAACAAGATTGATCTACTCTTTTGACTCGAGATTAGTATATTTGAATGACAAATTAATAAAATTACGTATTTTATACGTATTACGTTAATACGCTATAAAATGAGACATAGTATACTCGTTACTATAAACAACCTTGTACCTGAAGCAGATAGACGTACGATTACTTTTCCTTGGTTACCAATGCACTAGGTAAAGTAAATAAATGCAATTTTCGTACGTCGATGGGCGCCTGTCTATGATAAATAGCGCGACACCTATTAAAAAATACTCAGACCGGGGCCCTTGCGCATGCATAATGATCTTATTTCCTCTCCTTTTTCCAAACGATTTTTTGCGTTCTTTTTTTGGCGATTTTTTCAGGACCGCTTTAAACGAGCTGTGTGAGAGAGGGAAGGCGTTAAGTGGCGTAAGGGGAAGAAGTGGTGGCGTTTATGGGAAACATAGTGAAAAATAGAGCTGTGAAAAGGTGTCTCATAACGTGGTTTTGAGGGCGAACTTACGTGAGAAATATATCTCTATTATAATGCACCGTCCCCAAAGGACAATAAGATGATGTTAGGCAATTTTGTCCAGAATTTATAAAGAGAGGAGATTCAGTTTATTGTAGCAATAAATGCTCTTACTAATGAGCCTATTTCAGGAATATTATAACTAATTGAGTGTCTAATAGGTGGATATAAAAATGATATCTTAAGTGTTAATTGAACATATATGAGAAATTCTATTCCTGTAGACATCAGGATGGACCCTAATGGTAGTACTAGCAAAGGGTAATAACGTTCAAGTACGTATCAGTAAAAAAAATGAAGATTTCATATCATAAAGACATGAAAATTCATAAATTTCATTGCATAAGGGATCATTTCAAGTATTAGATAAAATTTCGCTGGATTGAAATGCCCATCAAAAACTGATTTTTTTAAATGTTGAATGAATGAACTGTACATGAATAATTCTTGAGGTACTATAGAAATATAAATTACGTATTAAAATATAAATATTTAAACCCCATAAAGGATGAAATACCACTGAAAGAAACGGAATAGATTGAATGGTTTTTATTATTTGAAGACTGCCGCAAAACTCTTTCGTATTCTGTAAATATATAAGTAGCATAAACTATTCTAGAAAGAAAAAAAGGTCCATTCCAATGCAAACACGTTACGTATGAAAATTTAGACTTTCGTTTTTATATTGCCGTAAGTTCTTATATTATTATATAAGCATCGTATCAGATCCATAAATCTCCGTCGATATCTTTTAAATTAACTTCTTACGTAGCCAAAAGCTCGTGAATATCCCACGTTCATCGCTTGGCTCGGGGTTTTGTGCCCTCGAAGAGACCACAATTTCAAAGAAGAGACGTCTTTCTTTACGCCGTCAGACACTAAACAGCCTATTTACGAGAGAACTTCATAGTTGACCCCTCTCCATCCCCAATGGGGTGTTTTTGTGTGCGGGATCCAAACCGAGGCTGGAGAAAGGGAACGTAATGTCCATGGATGAGCATTACATGCGAAATTTATACGCTATAAGTACTTCATTCTTTTTTTATTATATATTTATAAGTTATTCTACCATCCTCGGTTACGGTATGGTTGCCATGTTAACTTTTTAATATTATAAAGTCCCGAGTTCGACTCCCCGCACATAGTGTTTATCTTATTAGGAATATAAATTTCGTACTCGTCTTTAATTTATATTTGAAGTATAATTAGATTATTCCCTTAAAATCTAACGTATTCCTTAAAACTCAAGATAAAAATAAAAATCTTTCGTTCCAAAATAAGGACACCCTTCATCTCTTAAAACATGCCTCTAAAATTCGGCAAAGGAAACCTACGAGTTCTATTTTCAGTACCGTTCGATAAAACAAACCTTATTTGATCCGTTTCCTTCATTTTCCTTTTTATGTGGTCCTAAAACTGCCCTTCGGAGATCAGGAAATGGTCCATGCGTGTGCCACGACAAATAAAAAGGCTATCGAAACGAAAGGATATTGGTTCGATACGTACTCAACCTTTGTTACTGGAATTTCATCGTATAAAGTGCATAGGAATTAAGAACTATATAAAATGAAATCATAAAAACTTTGTGATAATATAAGGATTATGGTGTACTTGAGATGTACTGGAGTTACTCACAAAGGTTAAGATGTGATTTGAACATTTAAAGAACTGATTTTTCAACACCCTTTCGCTGCCTCAAGTTACGTGATTACAGCAGTAAATGTAAGTTCACTTTAAGACACCACTGGGATTTGAACCCAGGTCTCACAGTTTTCTAGAAGGTATACTCTCAGGAAAGGGAGGTACCTGAGTTCGAGCACCAGTCATGTTACTATTTTCCACCTCTGTTTGACCTTTCTTGAGTACATTAAAGTCTGATCCGTACTAAAGTCAACGATTTTCACTTGTTTCCAAAGAACTCCCGTACTTTCAATGATTAACGTGCATTGGTTGCTGTGATGTTGAGACATACCAGTACTCCACACTCTCTCTCCATTTAAGTAACCCTTCTTATGAAGAGTTCAATTCTTATGCAATGATGGTTGAGAACACCAATTGAACTTAAAAGATTACGCTCTCTGAATACGAGTGGATTCAAATTCGAAAGGGAAAAAGATGGATTATAAATTAGGTTTTTGAAAAAGAAAGACGGAGGGATTGGGTTATTGATTCGTGGTGACAGCTGCTCATTCAATGGAAAAGTTTGCGCGAAACAGGAAAATCTATCGCTAAATTGAGGAAAGTTAGAAATTTCATGAATGCTTGAGTGTGAAAACTGACGTATCCCAGGGACTATTCTGTGAAGGCTATTTCGATTTCTGCACGATATTTGTGTGCTGAGTGATTTACTCGCTTGAATGGCATAAAATGAGTTAATTACACGAAACTCGAAAGCATTAATTTAAATTATTTAAAATTTTATGTAAAAATTTCGTTCGTCAAATAACATCTCTAGAATTTAGAACATTAATAAATTTAAGGTTAGGGGCAAACTTTCACTAAATTTATATTCTTATCCTCTTATTCATAAATTTTAAGGATCTTTGAGTGATAATTATACAGTACTTCTCAATAATCTTATGTTGTTACAGTACTATTTTATAAACTTGAAATAAAAATCGAATAACAACTTCTGAAAGATATCCTATAGAATTAGAAAAACAAATTCGGATTTCTAGTCTTTTTGTTCCTACCAGAACTTAAAGAAAAGAACAGCTTTAAGAACTCTCCTATCATAAAAATCGTATTCACAGCTCGTTCGGTAACCACTCTGTGAAAACTCGTCTACTTTATTTCGAGCTCTTGTTTCCTCTTTTCTGGGTTAGAAGACCAAGAAGCAACATACATGCATTCGAGTAAGTACTTTCCCCATCGTGAAAAAAGCTTGACAGGGAGTCGAACCCGTATCTCTCGATTTCCGGTCGGTTGCTCTCGTCAATTCCCTTGCCTGATCGTTCAGACACGCTGTTAAGGGATACTTTGTAGACGTGGGCGTTCCCTTGTGTATCCTTAAGAAGAGTTCCCCCCAACACCACTTCGTATGGCCGGTGCCAGTATGATGCTGGGGTAGCAGCCGATGCCACACATTCGGACGAACTGCTAAGACAATGCCTACAAAGTATCCTTTTGCAGCGTGTCTGAAGTTTCTGGCAAAGGAACGGAACTGGCTAGACGAACCAACATGAATTTAGGTTCTATTAGTTTCTTCTAAGTTCCTGTTCTGCTGGACTTTTTCACGTTAAGTTATCCTTTTCTATCAACCTAACGTCTGATGATCATTGATATAACACTTCCAAATTCTATATTTATGGATTCTATTTTAGATTAATGTAATGGTATAAGAATTTTATTTACTTTTGTCTTCATAAACCGAGTTTTAATTGCCCAAAGTAATATATTAGTCTGATAGAGCAATGAGAGATGTGTAATCTTCTTTGTAAAACAAGCATATTTAAGCTAATTATTGAAGTCTTTCTCGTCAATTTTAAATTTAATTTTTTCTCATTATAATTCGTAATGGAAAATACCTCATAGACCATAATTATTTACATATATATTCATATAAATAGAAATTAATAATAGTGTCATTGACATAAGAAATAAATGAGAAACGAAATATAGCGACGATTTGAGCACAAAGGAAACAAAATCCATATTCGCTGAAAGGTTTTCCAAAGGCAAAAAATAATCTCTCCTTTGCATTGGAAAAAAGTTTCTGCACCGTAACCAGAAACTTTGGACAAACTTTGGCTTTTGACAGCTTAATCCACTTACGTTGTAGACGCCTGTTCGCGCTCTTGAGATATTTTTCCTTGCATCGTGATGAAAATGAAGATCAAGCTTGGTTACTAGGCGACAAAAACCTTCTTCTATTGTCGGGGCGAGAACTTTTGACTTTATCCTCATGCAGTTAGAAACGTATACTTTACGTATCATCCAAATAACCATGATGTATTTCAAACTGTCTCGTAAAAGTTTAACCAAAATACTACGCAATCAAACCATACATAGCCTTTCTATGTTCTATTTGTTGATACAGATCTACGCTTAACCCTTACGATTAGCCCTTAAGTATTTAATATCAAACAAGTTTTCGTAATGAAATTCGTCTGGGGCGACGCGCGCGGAGCTTGGGTAAAACAGTCGTCTGTTCATTTGAATTGAAGTGTCGTTAAAAACTCCACGCCCTCTTCTTTCACAAGTGGGGCTCTAGAGACAATTGGCGACACCCTTGAGGAACGCCCTCTTTGCTGATCGCCCTCAGGTGAATTCAGAGCATTTGGAGAGCAAATAAATAAGTCATGGTAGAATGACTGAGGATTTTTATTCACCCCTTTGAATAATGCAATTAAATGGGTCATATTGACGACAGAAACGCCCTAACAGGCGATGCGTGAGATCACTGAGTATTGTTTGATTTTATAGTGCGAACTACTTGATGATGAGATGTTGCCGAATTGTGATTTCATAGACAGAATTCAGGAGCTATTATAACTGTAATGTATTGTATGTATGAACTTAATCTGTAATGTACACGAGCTTGAAGGCGATACAGGAGATAGTAGCTAATATTTGAGAAGTTTATCATACTTATCTACAAGTCAACGGGTACGACTCAGCTTGGTATATTTTAAGAGCATACTTATACTCTGATTGGTTCATATCGAGGCATTACTTAACGAGAGAAAGATTTCGATATAAACGCTTTGAAAATAAGTATGTTCCAATGTAAGGAAAAGGTACTTATTTTCGGTATCTAAAATAATTTCGAAGAATTAAAGAAATATACGGAACTCTTTCAAATATTACACAATGAAGTCATTAGCAACTGAACGAATACTTTGGAAGACTTAAATCATGCATATCTAGTTAAAAATAAATGCACTGACGAAAAGGTAATTAATGTGAGATGTATATTCATAACCAGTACTAGTATATAAATATTCACTTTAAGGAATAATTAATAGGTTTTATTTAAATTAATTGGGGAAAAATCATTAATTATACCTCGTGTAAGGCTCAATAATAAATTCTAAGGTAACGATTGGCCTAAATAATCAACAGAAAAAATTACTCAAAGAGAAACTGAAAGTTTGATATTGTTTTATTATTAGCCATCGTCAGCGGGTTTCGCATTCGAAAATAAAGCACGTCATCTGGAAAAGATAGAGTGCCATTCATGTGTAAGGGTTTTCCCCCCTTATTGATGTTTCCTCTGAAATCTACCAGTAAGGAAGTTTTTTTCCCACTTTTTCACCTTCCCCTAATTGTTTTAAGACCAATGATATATTAAATCTTAGTACGTACCATTTTTTTCATTCAGAGAATGTTATATAGGGGACATTGCCCTTTGTCGCCGAATCATGGTATGATAATCTGCACTCCAGGTAGCTGTCCTCGCCGACTGTTTTACTTATTGTTCAGCCTTCGATAAAAATGAATATTTTTTCATATATTTATTCTCTAAGATTATCTGTTTAATTTTTTCGCGTACTAAGTTATGACAATATCTTTGAATAATTTTCTTTTATCTTCTTACACTTTACATTCGCATGTTACAAAACGCATATCTAATTTACTTCGCATTTTATTCTATTTACTTATTCAGACGCAAAGAGAGAAAGAGTTGCGTCATGAATTCTTATTATCAAGATACTAAACTAAACTTAACGCAGGGAGTAGGGTTTCTCCGTCATGAAAATTCTCATTTACTCTCTGTTCCTTTGCTAGATTCGAGAATAAATTCCCTCTATGACTCAGTTTATTCATACAAGACTATCTCTGTATTTCCTTTTACACTTTGGATAATCTTCTATTTATTTTCTTTCCTTTCCCTTTCTCTTCTAATAATATACTAAGAGAATGATACTGAACTTTCCTCTTCGGTGCGGAAAAATTTCTCTGTGCATTTGCGTGAAAATCGAAGATTGCGCCTTCTATTGGTTCGCAACCAAAACTAAATAACCTTCCGACCAAACAGTGACGTAAGCTCCGATAGCATAGGAACCACGGCTTGGCACAGATATTCGTCCTGGGCCATTCCGGGGTTAAAATATGTAAGGGGCGGTCGCCGTTCATCTTGTAGTCACATCGAAGTTTCTCCCCCAACCCCTTCATTTGTGTCGCACATTCATTGCTGTATATTTATATATTTTCCCACACCCTCAATTACACTAGGATAGGGCATATATTCTCCTCTCAACCGGAGCACTTCCAGTAGCTATAACCCCATAGAGCTATATCCCTCGCCCAGCGGGGTGTGCCACACAGATCGCGTATAGGACCCAAACATTTTCCGAGAACGGATTCCATCAAGGCGTCTAATGTATCACCTAGGTTTCTTGGCAGCGTGCCATCTTCTGGTGTCATGATCGAGTGGGCCGCTTCTTCTTCCGGAAAAAGGGGATAGAGAGAGAGAGTTGCGAAATACGTATCATACCTTACGGGAGACTCCTTCCTGGATGTGCATTTTTACGGCGTCTAGAATCGACTTCGTTCCTGCTTTCGGCATATTTTTTGTTTTCATTTTTCCGCGCGTCACTTCCGCTTCTACGCCGTCTTTGGAAACTATGTTTTCGTTCGACTTTTGCTCAAAGCCTTCGTCTCTTCGAACTCTTCTTGAAGTAGTTCTTGATTGTTGCCTGGGTGTTACTCACACAGTTCTCCTCGTAAAAAAAAGCGCGGAACCTAACGTGCAGACTTCTATGGAACTAAACACAAAGGAGCTAGAGATAGGACTACGGATGGACCTTAAACAAAGAAAAGTAACGTACGACTATTTTTTAGCTCAAAAATTGACATATATTCCTTTACATAGCGTTGCAATGTGATCATTTTGTCAATAAAATGATATTGCTTGGTTTAACTTAAAAGAACGAGTCTAGGAAATATACTTAAATACGAATGAGAACTAAGGAAAGCTTTTCCCAGTTTCCACATCAAATGTTTTCTTACTTAGACGCGTCGTCTCCTGAAGATAAGGGAGCTACCGCCTTCAGAACCCCATCCCTCTCTTAAGCCATCCCTACCCATTCCTAGAGGATGACCACAATAGTTCCTTCACCACAAATCCCCAACGCCGGAAGCTTAACAGAAGGAAGATGGACCTATAGGAAATCCTGCTAATAACCTCAGCTGATAACCTCGCCCATAAGCTTTTCATAACCCTTTCCCATTCCATGCGGTATTCTTGAATACACTTTCATGTATATTAGTCTTAGCTGAAACTAATCGTGCCCAAAGAAAATATTTAGAGCGGAAATTAAGAAGTTTCGTCTTTAATTCCCATTGCGGCTTAAGATTAGCGCGAAGAACGAATTTATTTAATACATTCATAGGTTGTTAGGATAATTAAGAGAAATAGTTGCCATAACAAACAAATTTAAGTAATCTTTCTTCTCGCAAACGATAAGCGAAAGTTATCGATCAGGTTAGTGGGGTTATGGGACTTGCATCCCCTGCCACACACAGGATGGGGCAAAGTATCTATATACACATGGACATTTTAACAAGGATTTTCACTAAGTCCGGAATAAAATATTAATTAAAATAAAATCCGTTAATACTTAAACTCGTTAAGTTGTGTCTAACATTATATATCTCATTCTAATTACAGTATTAAGTATTAATTTAGATAGAGTTATTAAGAAACAGCTTCCATTACTGAAGATCTATAATATAAAAGTTAATTAAAGGCAGTTAATTAACAGGCTTTAGTTTTAAATCGAAGCTCGGCTCATTTAATCTTCAGAGAAGACGTAAAATCCATGGATTTATAAAGGTCCGAATTCTCGCAATTTTTTTATTTCGTCTTTTCGTCGAAAGCTTTGATCGCATAATGAAAGCGGAAGTATTGAGTGAGGTAAAAGAGAGGTATTTAGTTTCGTTTGTATTGAGAGCGTCTTTGTGAAGTCATTAAAGGAGAAGGCGTTTGCTGAGAGAGAAGGAGATTAAGAGAGGCACCGTCGGAAAAAAACAAGGAATTGATGAAACAAGAGAGGTAAAGGATACCCAAAGGGATAGAGAGGACAAGAAATTAATTAATTAGGTTTGTCATGACGTTCATTTGCGACAAATAGGATGAAATTGACGTCGAGAACCAATTATATTTAACAAGTTGTCGAGCAATGAATATAAATAGAATTGTACTGTTGCGGTGGAAAGAAATAGATAAATTATAGATCAAATTATGATAAATAATCATAAAGATATATATCGTAATCAATAATGATAATAATCAACACAAAAAATAATAATAATAATGATAATTAATTAGGATTACAATCATGACATATAATAGAGCAACAATGCTCAATAATAAGGATGATAATTAATAATAATAACAAATAATAGTAAATGATTATTTAAAATAAGGAACAATTACAACAAACAACAATAATAATGACGAGCAGTACTTTAAAATAAGAATAACAACAATATCAATGCGAATCATGATCAGTAGTGAATTTCTATTTAAAGAAACATTATTCAGAATTGAATGTTAATCTTCGTATTCGGAATATCACTTCCTTTTCAGATAATTTCTTGGAAACGAAGGGAAAAGGATATCATGAGAATAAGCATTCTTCAAAGGAGAGCCCGCAGAGACAAAAATGCCGAAAGGGTAACAAAGAAAAGAAACAAAAAATATACACATCAAGGAAGGAATGAAAAAAATAGCATCGGAGACAAAAAAAGAAGGATAAGAGTCGAATTTCCTGGGAGAGAAGAAATTGAGAGGATGGAGAAAGGTAAGAATTTTTTGACGAATGAAGTGAAAAAATAGAATAAATGCATAGAGGCTGTACATTAGAGTTCTTGAATATCTTGCTGTGGTTCGACTCAAGTCAATTATACTGATGAATACTTATAGTATAGTCTAGGAATTATATAGCATACTCTACTCTGATCATTATTTTCTTCTCGTAATTCATCATATCATTCGTCGTTACATCACGAAAAGATTATGGCATATATAAGTATATATCCCTAAAGATCCATATGCTTTATATATTTCCCCTTTTTTTATTTAACGACAGGCTATATCAAAATAATCTATGAGATGTTTTTCCACAACACTAAATTATACTCAAAAGATTTGTTTCGTCAATTAATTATTAATATCATTTAGATGATTTTGGAACAAAGCAGTGTTTGTTAAACGTTTCTTAATATCCATCCATTTCTGTTTCTTGAGTTATATGATAATTATGAGATGCTAATGAGCCGCGACTAATGTTAGATATACAAAGGTATTTAATTAGTCAAGAACGTGATACAGCAAATATTATCAACAGTTTCATAATAATATGTTGAAAGTTCCTTGCATTATGCTTCGCCTCTTATAAACAATAGTCTAATAAAGCTACGGCAACCTACGACGTAACTAATTGCTCTTCCTTAACGACCATAGACATCAAACGCCCTTTATGACGATACCGTTGTTATTATTGCATAACTCAACGACTTTGATTCTCAGATTAAAACAGAATATAGAATGAAGAGGAAGAAGAGCAAACCGTGTTATTCTGTGGGTTTACTCCTTCAAGATTCCCATCAGAAACTTTATTCTTCATTAAAATCGAAGTATATTCAACTACGGCTTAAATACAGATTACGTTTCCTGGATTAGAATCACCGAAAGATGAGTGATATTTTTATGTGCACTTAATTAACCAAGCGAACGAAAATATTGATAAAATATATACGCGTTTGTAGAACAATGATCGTTGAATCTCTCCCAAAAAAACAAGATCATATCTTCACTTCGGTCATCAACCACAATACTTCCATTGGAAAATATACCTAAAGACGATGACTAGTGCTATGAAAATATATAAATTCTCATCATTTCTCCTTTTCACAAAGCCAGTCTGTATTTTTTTCCTTGTTCCCCTCGCACAAATTCTTTGAAAGATAGAGAGAACGTTATCTTGGTTTTATTTCTCCGCTGAAAATATTGTAGCGATTTCCTATTCTTTTGGGAAACGTTTCCTGCGGGAATTTCTCCCTTTGCGGTCATCAAAATGTGATATACGACGTGAAATACCCGCCAAAAGTCAGACAGGGAATCAATCCAAGCACGTTTCGTTAAGTCGAATAGAAAAGCCAACGAAAACTTCATTATTGACAATAATATAGACAATTAACAATCGAATAACGTTGTACAATGGGAATGTACGCATGTAGACGTTCAATGGAGATTTTTATTAGACTTCGATTGTTGTTTTAAACGTTGATCAATCAAAATATTGATCAATTAAAAAGGAAAATTAATTAAATCCAAGTTTAATAGGGAATTAATTAACATTATTAGCATTGAAATGTATGAAGAAAGCCGAAAAATATTTGTTCCAAAGTCATTTAAAGATAGAGACCAGAGAATACCAATTTCTCTTGAAAATTAACTCACAAAATTTTATAATTAAGGTGAGGGGGATTCACCACCCGATATTAGAGTTCTTTTTACAGACTGAATTTCGCCAAGAAATTTATATATTTGAGTGGAATTCGTCTCTTTTATTTTCATAGATTTTTTCGTATATTTTATAAGAATCGCGCTTTAGATATAATCTATCAAGCTGTAATTGTAAATAATTGTAACTAGGTGGTAAGGTGATAGCTAAAATAATAATTCTTGGAATACGTATGCCGCTAAATATATTCTGCGAATTATTTATATCCTCATTGTTTTAAATAGATCTCAAATTAATGTATAGCTATCATTTGTTCATATTGCAGGGTTTGATTTAGATATTTCCCCTTTTATGAAGATCACATTCTTGAGTTGATGAGGACGATAATTAATTAATTCATAATTAAAAGATAGGAAATGATTTTTTGTTGTTTTGGTTAAAAAAATTTTCATTAAAATTAATTAATGTTCGGCTAATAATTGATGAAAAAATTGAAAAGAATAAGAAATAGAGCATCCAATATTAAATGAGAAAAATTACTCGCTTCTTCCATAAGATTCAATAAATATAAACGGCATCAATGAATGAATTGGAGCAGAAAATTATTTCATTATAAATTCATTTAAGCTTTATCCTTACTTGCGTTGTAGTTTGATTGATGCATATATTTGTTTTCTGAATTCGTGTCCTTTTTTAGATATCTTTTCTCGACAAGAGTTATTATTAACTGTAGCGATCTATTATCTTTAAATGTAAAGAATAAGTTTTGAGCAGTTCAAGATGATATATTGAGTGAAAAATATTTTGTACTTGAAACGTAAGCAAGAAAAGGATATTCTATGTACGAACTTTGCCAATAAGTAAGATATACTAAGTTAGCCAATCATCCGTATAACGAAAATTTAAGTCCCGCGCACTAAAATGCTTAATATTCTCATAAAACGCTTCAAACTAAGATTGTCCTTTGCCTCCTTCTTGAAGCCCTCAATCATTTAACTTCTGCATACTAAGCGTTAATTTTCGTAGCCATAGAGTCCAAGATGGATAATACTTTCATAAAGGTCGACATAAAAATCTTTGAGAGTCGGATAAATAAAAGCTTTCCATCGATAAAAAATTCTATTCCAATATGATTTGGAGTATTGTTTTTTTAATAAGGAATTCCTTTGCAATATTTGTAGAATGACTGATCGTAGATAATTTACGAACAGTTTGGTTTCTTTTTCTATTCTCTTTTTCTCATTATTAACTCATATGTATAAGTTAGCTTACTGAAGTCCAAATACATATTTCTAATGCCCGTCTAGTAACGGGAAAGACTAGATTGTCATCTCTGTTTCGGATGTAAATGTAAAACATAAATATACAGATGTATATATATAGTCGATTTCCTATTCAACTCCAGTGGAGGTTATTTTTTTGCATTCGTATCGAACATATAAAGATGTATATACACATAGCTTATATCCCATTCAACTCCAGTGGAGGTTTTTTTTGCATGCGTTTCGAAACTGAAGCACTTTCTCGCCTCTCCTCAAAAGAGGAACTCTTTAGGGATAAACATAATTCACAATTCCCTTCAATTTCCACCTCTTACCCTTTCGATCCCTGCTTATTTTTCCGAAAAGTGGACCAGAATAGGGAAAAAAAAAAGAAACATCTAAGGCGTTTTTTTCCTTTGATTCCAAAGCAAAAAGAAATTGGGTTGCTTTTTCCAGAAAAGGCGTGAATTTACGCGGTGACGTTGACCGGGAGATACACGAAGAAAATGTAAATTTGGACGTGAATAGAAGAGCGTAGGTTAGCTGAACCAATTTCGTGAGGTGAATTGGAAATCCGCTGTGGTGAATATGAAAGCATTACCGAAGTGGTTCCTCTAAAGCCCTCTATCGATACAATTTACGTGAATCAAAATGTCATAAAAGGGGGAAATTATATGTGTATGTATGCATATAATCATTCCATAATTTAATTCGTGTGATGAAAACGTATTCGGAGTCCTTCATCTTAATCGTTTATAAAAAGCACCATTTTTACGTTTTCGTTTTATAAAAAGAAATTTTATATTTAAATAAAGAAAAATACGATTTTATTCCTTTTATATATGTATCTTAAATAACTGATACTATTCACAGTAATTATGATATTATTTTTAGGAAAATTTACGGTTAACGCACAGAAGAATGTATTCGTATCCACACACGTACTTCTTCATCGAATCACATCATAATTCCTTTCGCAATTAATTTACACGCATCGAAAATATTTTTAAAAATATTAATTAAAATTTACAAGATTAATCTCTTAATTTTTAAGATGAAATGAACTAAAATTTTTGAAACTTTTCTACACTCTCGCCATAAAAAAGGTAGGAAAAACTAAAACAAATTTAATCCCATGAATGCGAAACACTAAAGTTTCACTAAAACCCAATAACTGTTATAAAGGATGATTCTTGGGTTTTGAATCGTATCTATGACTGTTCTTTCCATTGCTGTTCCTTGAATCCTCCGCCATTTGCGTAAGGGAATGGCATCTTAAGCGGATTCCAACGGAACTCCTCTAATTAGGAGAATAATCACAGGAGTTGCGTCTTTCTTTGCTACGGCCAAATTCTCTTACGCTTCACGGCCTTAGTACGGTTAATATCACAGGAATTAGGAATAAGGATACGAAGAAATGTAAGGAGGGTTGCCCACCATTCCGTCCCCTGCATTTCTGAAGTGCGCTCCACTGTGAATATATCATTATACGGCTTTGTAGGTCCTAGCCCAAAATTTCGAAAAGGTAAAATATTTTGCTAATAACGCTTAATTAAAAAAATGACTCATTTTAATGGGAACCTACTGCACATTTATTTATTTATTTTACGTAACTAATAAATGAGATATTTAGGATTATTTCAAGCTACTAAAACCCTTTTTTAGAGATATTTTATCCAAAAATGAAGAGATATATTTGGTGTTACTTTCAACAGTTTTGATTCATTTAAATGTTTTTAATTTAATACATATTTTCGTAATGAATGAGTTAGTAAGTTTTTTATTGGCAGACTTCGATCTCTTACCTCTTATTTGCACAGAATATGTATTTAGCCTCTTGGATACTACTCTTCAACTCCACTGCCTAATAACAGTTACGTAAAGGTTTTGAAAATGGATCGATCGGAATTCTGGATATTCCGCTCCACTGCACACTAGCGAACTGCAGTACACATTCATAGATAATGTCACTCTGTGCACTATCCCTTCACGAAACGAGACTAAGTACGGGCAGTAAACGAGATAAATGTGTAGACGAATGCGGCTTAAATTGTAAAATGTCGCACATGCGACTTCAATAATGGTCGAGTCATGCAAGGCTAAGCATGAAGTGGGAATATTGCCACATGAATGGGATTCGAACCCAAGTCTCCAACTGATATTCATGCGGAATTGCGAAGTAGTGACATATATATTTATAATTCAAAATTACTATACAAATATATTTGTTAACTTCATTCTTCCCATCGCTAAATGAGAATTTAGTACGAAGAACATAGGGTACCTGGGTTCGAGTCCCAGTCATATCGCTATTTTCACTCCTATTTAAGCTGTTATAACAGTTTTATGAACTGGCGGTGCTACACTAAGTTGCTTTACTTTATTAATAACTCAAAATTGATTAAAATAAAACAATTTAATGATGTTTGACAGATATTAAACCCACAAAAAATTCCATACAATCGAAACAACTCCAGAGTTTCAACGTATATCACACTACTCGTAGTAATGAAACGAAAGAAATATATCTTACGAACATTAATACGAAAACCCAGTGCTAAATGTAAGTCAAAAGGGAGAACGCTGCATGAACAAATATCTTCTACGAACGTTAAGACGAAAGCCCATGGCTAATGATACATAAAAATAGATAACAATGAGTGAATTATATATTAATTACTTATTATATAGATATTAATGTTCTTGGATGTCTTTTTTGTCTGTTATAAGTCGTCTACGTGGGGGGCAGCCAACGTTAATGCATTAATCCTTTCCATCGATTCCCAAATCTCATTCGGATCGCTTGTAACTGGATAGAAAAGAAAATAAAAGTGGAAATCCAACGCTCGGTCGAACGGACGATAAGTCTTTTTGCCCTTAACGACTCTTCATCGGCACCATTTCTTTTCCATTTGAGATTCTTCTCATTCCCACGAGAGACGCTTCGCAAAGAGCAATTTAAAGCACACTCAGCTGTTTCTCATCTTCTGCGCGATTGTTATCGTCACTAGCGATTCATTTTCACGCTCCAAGAATTAAAAATAGGTGCCGATGATCACGATCCTATCGCAGGCGAACGAGTTTTCTATTATCTCGATAAATAATTCCGGTCATCTATCAAAACATGCCGAGAATTTAACGTGAAAGGGTTTTTGATTGTTGTTTTCGTATGTCTTCAGCCCTCTATTTGTCGTATGAATCAACAATGAGATGGATAGATATATAAGATTTGTTAATTAAATTTGTTCCATTGTTATTGTTATTGTTAAAAAATTTATTTTTATTTTATTTAGTGCTAAGTAAAGAAAATAGCAAGAACCAATTTTATTGCGTAAAGAAAATACGTAATAATTACGTAATGCTACTTTTAGTGTATTAAGTGTAAGTTAACATATTATTGTTCCTATCTTACTCTCTACGTGTCTAAAAAGTCTTTGTCTTCACGTCTAGTCTGAAAGATTTCAAATTCTAATATCGGTTATTCTTGTAATGACATTCGTAAATCAACTTATAAGGATACATTCCGAAAATGAGAGATGACCATAATTATATAATGATTATCTTTGGGCTCTGAATTCTTAATTCCGAAGATTAATTAAGGTAAATGAAATTTTAAAACGTAGGACTTTTAAATCACGATCAAACTTCCGAAGTTCTAGAGGATGGCAGATCGCAATCGACCGCCTTTCTTTCCATTAAGTTTCTCGCTTTCTTTTTATATTATTTTACGTATTTTATTCTTTTCTCGTATCCTCAGGGTATTCCTTTCCCTTCCACATGCCCCCTATTTCTTCTTTTTTTGTTTGTTCCTTCTCGTTTTCGAAGAACCTGACCGAATCTTACGAAACTATTTATCTTCAATAAATAAAAGTTTCTTCGTATTGTTCTATTAGTTTTATTCCCTCTTCTTCCGATCGAAAAATCTCCGAAGTTTCCTTTCCATTTATAAAAATATCGAATTTACTCACTTTAAACTATAGATTCTTTCGAGTATACAGTATATATAAAGCATACAGCTGATTACGCCAAAGAAGTATTTCCCAAAATATAATTCTAAATTCAACAAATTTAAATAGAAATTAATGAGATGAAATAAGTTATGGAATGTTACGTATTAGATACATACATAGATTTCATTTTAGCAAGATTAGGGTTCGTAATTAAATGAGAACATATCACAAAAAAGACGTAAAATATGAAAATCAATGATAATGATGATAAACAATTAGCCAACGATTATATTATTCAAAGAAAGACAAATGAGACGAAATTGAATATATTCGGAGTAAATACTCTGACGAAACACCATTTGGATGACTACGAAGTTGAGAGATACGAAATACAATACTGTACGTACTTATTATAAAGGAATAAAATATAATTTTGTTTCATAATAGTTTTTTTCAAAACACCTTTTGATGGGTCATTTTTGTAGCATAATAACTCTAATGGTTGATTACTCAAAGTCTTTACACGTAATCCTTAGTATTCTATACCAAAATAAGCTGTTATAAATATCGAGATAACGTCATTTTCATTTTCTTAATCCTAACTTATAAGTAATGAAAATATAAAACTTTAAGCTATCTTTAATAGATCTTGAACCCAGAACAGCTTTCTTCAAAAGGATTTCGTGCCTAATTTCCATATCTTTAATAGGAATTAATTCCTTGGGTTAAATGAAATCTTCCCTTCGTTGTACGATTAATCTTTTAGCTTGAATCATACTACTTTTGATGCCAAAAGATTTTTATTACTCGAGATATATTTAAATCATTCGTCTCCATCAAATCGACTACGTTAGTTGCTGCTTACTTTAGACTCCTTCAACTCCCAATAAAAATACATCCTCCTCTCGGACGTTAAAACTGACAAGAGAATGCAAGTGAAGACCATTTAGTCTCATTTTTTCTATTTTAAATAAAGTTCCTTTTCTGTCTTTCCTCTGTTTATCCTGCCGCCGATGACTGCCACGGAGGAGCGCTTTCTTCGCCTATTCACTCACTGATATCGGTTCAAAAATAGACCCTCCCCCCCGCTCCTTCCAGTACTACTTTCTCACTAGCCTCACTAAGAAGGAGGCGTAACCAGCATTCTTTCCTTTCGAAAGCCGATAGTGATAAGTCACTTGGCTTACTTCCGCCGATTACGTAAACATAAACGTCGGAATTTTATTCCCGATTTTACGGCATCGTTTTCGGGTTCGGATTTTTCTCTTGTTTAAGGTTACAGTTCGTGGAGAAGAAAGGGACTGAAATAGCTAAATGAGATAAAATATACGTTTATTGGAAATGGACGGAATTCAGGTTGCCCATTCCAAAGAGGAATTCCGAAGTTTATATTGAGCCGCTTAACGATTCCCGTCTCCTACCACGCATTCACTTTCAGCGTATTACAAATCGGGGTACATTTATCTCATACATCAGAGTGGATTTTTTGATTCGTGAAAGTCTGACAGGACCGGGACTCGAGCCCGGATGTCCCAATTACCCGTTTGTTGCTCTAACCGTTTAGCTATCATAGCAGATGAATCAAACATGCTGTTAAGTGATAGTTTACAGGGATTGCAGTTTCGTCCCACTATGCAGCATCGTCTGCTGCCCCGGTCTAGCTCAGGCTCCCGCCACACTAACAATCAGTAATATTATTGAGAGCCACCCGTTAAAGAAACACAAGGTTATTAACTTGTAAAGAGCTTAAGGGAACTTTGCGTGAAAAGTCACGCGTCTGGGAATAAATTAAAACTCCTGATTTCTTGGGTTCATTCCGAGCTGCGTGACTTTTCAAACGTAGTTATCGTTTTTTCGTTAGACCTCAAATTTTAGCCAATGATAACTTCCACCTTGAAGTTGTTTAATTGTAATAATGATGACTTCATTGAAATATAATTTAAATAATTTATAGATATAGAGTGAGTAAATGTGGAAAAATTGATAAACAGAAAATTATAAAAACAAATATAATACTAGTAATAAACGTGCAAAATCTCATTCCAGGTCTAACACTATAGAATGTATTTCATCCGAATGAGTCTCACTCTAAAAACTCATAAACACACAGATATCATATCGAATATCATTGAAATTTATTTCTAAATCAAGACACTGTTTTTATAGCAGCTTTGTTTCCTCTCAAAGAAATTACTTCAATAAGTATTTGAGTAGTCTAAAATACCCCGAGCACTTTGGCTTGCCATGGAAATCAAATATAAAGGTTCATAAAGTTCGGTTTCGCATGGCTGGTATGAAGTCAATGAAATTATTTTACGAGAATTTCGTATTATTTCCACTGCAGAAAAGTTAAGAGTCTGATATTAAGGTCACAGGAAAATTGGTACATATTTTGTACGAGTTTTCATTGAATATGATTATAACAAAATACATATAAATTAAATAATAAAAATTATATCAATTGAACAATAAAAGAGAAAAGGAAATTGATGTAGGTCCCTATAAGAGAACGTTTCCGTCATTTCCTACAGCACTCCGAATATCGCGGAGAAATAGACGTAGTAATAAAAAAGCAGAGGAAATTTACGCTCCAATATGGCCATTTTGTTGCCTGGAAACGCAGTAAAAACATCTCGCCGATGACGGTAAATAAAATTTCTGCCGCAAAAGTTTCGAATTCCAGGCGAATTCCCTCATTTTTTTGAGCCATCAATCCGCGAGGTTTTATCGGCTCCTTCCACACGTATTAATCGAAGGCGATTCGCTAGACTTTTATTCGAAACGAAATGATTCTCGGCGGGGTTCATTACATGGGAAGCGACGAAAAAAAAAGATGCAAATAAAAAGGTTCAAGATGTTCCAGAACGGATCGGCGATATAAAATGATCCCGAGGAAGATAAATTCGATCTGACGAGGAGGTTGTTTTAGTCCACGAGGAGACGGATTGAATCCCCCTGGTGTCGGGTTTTTGGAACAAGAGAAAAACAAAAGCGAATCGGGAGAGAAAAAGAGAGATGATTTCATCAGCACCGGAAAAGGAGCTGAATTCTATCGGGGCCTTCAAAATTTTTTTTCCTAATTCTGAGACTCTTTGCGGAAGGAAAATAAACTAGAGCAACGAGATTTTTTCGGAGCTTTATGATCGTCCGCGAAATTGGATTTCACGGAATCTATAAGTTGGCGCGATCAACAGGATAAGGGCTGAAAAACTCATTACGTCTCCTCATCGGAGTGGCTGACGGTTGGGGTTTTACATATAAAGTACTTATCGGCGCGTAGATTATCATTCGCAGGGCGTAGACTGCATTTTCAGGAGGACGGGTGCTGCATTATTCGGCCCGATAGATGTCCGACGTATAAATCCCGCGGTGCAATAAAGGGAGGGATGGTACTATTCGAAATAGGTTAAAACCTCCCGCCCAACTTTGTTCATCTATCTTTCAATAGATACCGGGAACGCGAATTGTGATCCTGTTAAAATGCTATTCTCTTTTTTGTTTGGCTGTGGATTTTATGTCGGCGCTTGGATGAATTCCGTTCCCATCCACCATAAACGAGAATTTATACTAAATATACGGTCTCCCTAACTGGGAATTTTTTCCCGAATCTAATATATACGCTTCGCGCATGATCAAATAAGGTTTTCACGAAAAAAATCCTGCACGAAACTATGTACGAACATTATGAATTTCTTCGTATTAAATTACAATTCGTAACAATATAAAAACTTTCAGTAAAGACTATTAAAACACGTAAATTATTTATCGAGGAAAATATATCGTAAAATCATGAGATGTTGAATTTTAATAAATAATGGAAACTCGTAATGTTCTGAAATAAATGCTGTTATAAGATTTTCATAACAGATAATGACTTTGAATTGAAGAAAACTAAATCCAAGAGGATAATTAATGAAACAGAAAGTAATTTGGCCATGGATTTCGTGCATTACTTTTACCAACACTTCAATGGATACCTACTTTAATTTATTGACTGCGAGTATTGCAAAACAAATATTTCCACGAATTGGCATTCGTGATCAATCAAAGCATCATTTTCAATATTTTCTACATCACACTCTCGCAGATTATAAAATGACAGCATAATAAACTTCGACAGCAAAGGTAGATACTCATGAATAAGAAAGGAAGCAATTCAACTACAATTTCGCAGATCGATACTATATAACTCCGAAGCAAACAGGTATTAGTTACGAAGGAATTCATACACAAGAGAAGATAAATCATCCACTCGACAATATCGCTTGATCTCATCGCACAAACTCGCGGGATGAAAAAGAAACAAAATCAATCCGATACGCCCACGTACATAAATTCGATTCCGAGAGGCAAATCAATCGCGACAACAATTAAACAGAAATTAGAACAGAATTTCGATTTGTTTTCGTGACAACGAACGTTACTGTAGAAGCGGCGCGTGCACAAACTCCGCCCACATTCTCTTCGCAGTTAAACGAAATACGACCATCGCAGAATTCAAAGAGCTCACGTCTACTTAACATTCCTCTCTGCACCGCTAAAGTGGTTATTCAGAACATCTGGAAGCGATCTCAAATCTATCATCTCATCTGCATCTAACTCATGTTCGGGTCGCGGAGGCTAAATTAAGGAGGAAACCTTAGCACTTGGGATGAAAGAGGATCTCTTTGACATCTACTTCTCGACTTCATTTGTTTTATTCCGCGCACTCGCTTGTGAAATGACCGGACGATCTGCTACGGGTAATCCGTTCCCTTCGGCTGTACTTTGGCTTTGATTAAATGGGATATATCGCTAATCGACTATGCATACACTTATAACGTATACATATAATCAAACATAGAATACCATATATTTCTACAAAACTTAAACAGTTTAAATTGTATTAATACCTAGGGATATCCTAAAGTAAGAAAACTTAATTTCGACCGACTTCTATCAACTCAATCACACGAAAGGAAAGAAAAACTAAATAAATTAAAAAAGAAACGTTCAGATGTTATTTATTATTAAAAGGGTTTCTTCAACCAGCTTCCTGTTTAGGAATTTATAAAGTCAAGGCTTCTTCGATAGATTTTAAACTTTCCTTTCCTTGAATTCGCAAATATGTTTCGTGTCAAGAGATTGCTTCCCCGCATTTCGAAAATCGATCTTTCCTTTAGTTCCCTTATTAACCCTTTGAGCGTCATGCAGATTTGCTTAATATCATGCGAAAATTGCCAGATTACGTTACAGAGGAATGCAGATTGTTTGTAAGATAACTATTAAATCGATGATATTCTGAATAGTTAGTTTGCTAAATGGTAAAAATATTGTAGTAAACAATTAGTTTTTACACTTCCAAATTGTTGCGGCATTTAATTATATATAGACTATATTCATTTATATCAATTGAATATAATATACACAGAAATATTATTATATATTACTCATATTGATTTTACTATAATATCACGTATATTCATTATTTATCGATTTCTGTGAACATAACAACGTAGGCTCAAAAGCGGCTAACATGGATATAACATCAAACACACCAATAACCGTCAAATAACCTAAATTAAGAATCCATCCATCCCATTGGATCCTCTGAAAGAGCCAACGATAAAAGTCGTGTCAGGACATTTAAATTCCTTTTCGTCATTCGTTTGTCATTGAAAATCGTATTTCTCAAAACGTCCGCCTTTTCGTGAACCGGTGTTCGTTCGAATGAAGGAACAAAGGATATTCGCTTAGGGAAGCAAAGGAGGCCATGGGAATTAGTTCGTTCGAGATTTTAGCTATCTCTGGAGTTTCGCATCTATTATTAGTATAGGCTGCCTGGCTGCCCTCTTCCACACCCCCCTGTTTGAAAGACGCTCCGCAGTTTATTTCAAAATTTCGGAGAGAGGTCACGCACCAAGCTCCACTTACTCGCCTCTCATAATACAGCGCTTACGCCGCAAATGGTGCACATCTAGAATCACAACAAGGCCACTCGATATTACGTTCGTGGTTTAATAAATGCAGTTTGGTTGCTAAGGCATTATAGTGTTGCGGGATCTCGCAGTAGCATTTTCTACTACGACTCTATCGTCTTCTACGAGTACTAATACTGCAAGAGACTGTGATTACATTAAACTTAATTAAAGAGGGGATATTTTAAATTGTAATGAATCAACATTTAAGGTCGTAAAAGCGTTGGTATACAATTTCTATTCGTATCTTTCCCTTCTTATTTGAGTAAGAGAAGGACTAATCATCAAGTTCTCACTTATTAAAAAAAAGTGCAAAATTACCTCATTACTGGGACTCGAACCCAGGACTCTCACCTTTTTTTCATTTCCGTTTAACCTTAAGTTTGAGTTCCCCTTGTTTTATCTTCTTTTATTCTTAATCTTCTTAATATCAATTAATACTTATTGTTCAATTGATGTTATACAGACAATGTAATTAAATGTCCTGCTATGAAGCAGATCGATTAGCTTTCAACATCCAAAACCCATGCATTTCAGTCCCAAGAGTTCCACAGCTACAATTGCCTTTCTCTTTTTTTACATCCTCCCGCATAGTGGTTTCCCAACTAAAGGTTCCCTTAAGGTTCCATGGTCAATGGATACGGATCGATGGATAAGGACAACATCCTTTCCTACACTTCCGGAACCCTTTGATTGAGCCATAAATTTCAATTTAAGTTTCCTCGAAATCCGTAGAACTTAGAACGTAACGAATTCAATTACTCAAAACTTTATTGCGATGATTTTTGGGTGATTAGCAATCAACTAATTAAGGGTCCATCTATCCAATTCAAGCACATTAACGTCCGAAAACTCTCGGGACGAACGGATTTGAATAAAGTATGATGAAAACCGGCTACGAAGTTTTCCAATCTGCAAATTCGCTTAATTAGAGCAGTTGTTCTAAAAGCAGAGGATCCGGGTTAAGGTATTGGCCTTCATAGACGAAAAATACTATAAAACATTCGATATAATCAGAACCTAACTAGTGAAAAAAAACTAGTTTAACTAGTGAAAATCATAAACGAGAACACAATAAATACGATTAATTTAAAAAGGCATGTACGTACCAGTAGTAAAAAATCATAGCATTACTGGAACTCGAACCCAAGTCTCCACTTTAATAGAAAGGTATGACAGACATACATATGCATGTTCTGGTTAAGCAATAAAAACTGAGAATTCCACATTATCTCCTTTCACTGTCAAGAACATCGTTTCTGCGTTTCCCAATCCAAACACCATTCACTACTATTAAAACCTGCATTCATTTATGCACACTCCCTTTACATGTTTCTATCAGATCCGAGATAGAAATTTAAGAGTTAAGAATCTATCCTTAAATGAATCCATAGCTGCAATTACTTTGCTAATTCACTTAGGCGACAATAGTACGAAACAATACGAGAAAAAGATTTCTATAGTTTGCGAATTTTCAATAAGAATTTATAATAATAATAGAATAAATAGTAATATCCTCAATTAGGTTTTAATCAATCTTAGTCTACCACTTATTGTGATAATATTATCTTTTACTATGGTAATGGCAGAACCTCCAAATTGCGCAACAGAATTCATCGTTCCTTGGCGAAACATAATTTCTTCCCTTTTGGAATCAGAAATCCTTTCTGCTCATGACACATTCAACAAAAATGAATGCACGCCAAGAAAAACTAGATAAGGCGCCGACCGGGGAGTTATTGCCAACCACTCCCACACAGCGGCCGGAAAAGAAACAAAGTTTTATTCTGGAAGTCATTCTGCTGAACATGGACGGCCTTTTTCATTCATATCACTCAATTTTGGGAAGAAAAGGAAGACAAACCTCCTCCTGTCCCAATTTTCCAGTTTCCTTACCGCCCCTTCAAAAATTTGGCACACAAAAAGCAGAGCTGAGGTACTTAAGAGCGGTATTGTTCTTTTACGATAAACAATTTCGTGTTAGATGATATGAAAGGGGATGTTGATCTTATACGAAAGCATTAGAAGAAACGAGAAAAGTTTGAAATCAATTCAGAGCAGTTTTAACAGAATTCTACGAAAAATATATTACATTATCATGACAAAAGAAAAGTCTAGAAGCGTATCTGGATTCGTTGCACAAACGCTCAGAGAATATCGCGTTTGTTTTTTTTCTCGTAAATAAATCGCGTTATTGTACTCTACATTCGCTAGTTTTTTTAAAAGGTTACTCTCTGACTGCGTAGCGAAAAGTCTGAATATACGTAGTACCAGAATTAATCGTCTTTCCTCGAAGTAAAAATGAGAGAACTAGGGCATCCGAAGTCCTCTTCTTTTAAATCCTTTTCAGGTACCACGAAATCCGTCTCAATCCGACGAATCCGGTCTCATTTTCATTTATCACCACCTCGAAAACGTGGCGCTGGGGAAAACTCCTTAATTCCCGAGTCGCGTGTTTCCTCCGCAACCGTTGTTAAGGGCAATCACATTCAAACCCCTGCGTCTTCTCCCTTTACTCAGTATCGAATGTTTAGGTCATCCTATCGAAGCGAACAATGGCGTGGGAGTAAAGAATAGAAGATCGATAAATTCCAATTACTTCACCCGTGAGGGGAAGAAAAAATATTGGATGAATACGATCTAGGATCAAATTAAATTCTCCGCCTTCAGTAAAGTTGGACACGCGATTGCAAAATCGAGAGTTCTACGCAAAGTGGTTTTCCTAATAGATGAACGGCTGTTCGGGACTTTATTTCTAATTAATGTAAATTGAATTACAACGGAATAAGAGGAACAGGAAGGTTTGCGAGCATTAAGGAAGGAAAACACTAAGTTGGAATTCCGTCTTCGTCTTCGAAGTTTAGGATGCTGGATGATTTAAAATTTAATTGAATGAAAATTAATTAAGAATTAAAGAATTTAACAGGTGTTCCAAACGACTAATCAAATTCAATACCTTCCTTGCAGAGCTATTTTATATACATCGTGATGGAGTCCTAGATTTAAGATCATCATACGCATCGAACCCAACCCAATCGTTGATTAGATGTAACTGTGAGATTAAAATCGACTGGTAACGTTTACGCATGGACCACAACCAACTAGTTCATCCGTATCATGACACGTTTGTCTTCTTCGAATTTGCAGTTGATACTGCTGTGCGCGTTCAGATTACGTAAGCATTTAATGGAAGACTTGGCATGAGATCGAGTTTGTTACAATTGAATTGACCTCTTAAAGCTCCTATGAAAGATGTGACAAAAACTTGGATATTGTTCCTGAGTACGCCTTTTTTTACGTGAATATTTCGAGATAAAATATTCAGGAGCCCTATTTATTTAAGATATTATATTAGGTTATTCATTTAAATATTTATTTACGGCTATGCTTAGCATCTTTCACCGTTCAATTGTCAGATAGTTATGAAATATAAATATTCCTTTACTTTTTCTGCTGATTATTAATTGAATTAATAGCAGTAATTCCTCAAATATACAGATACGAAGAAGGTACGAGCTCTAAAACATTTGATGGGCTAAAATTTAGCATACTTATGACAGAGATCAAAACTCCTCAAACTTCTTAGTCTTCATTTTAAGAAACATATTATATTGTTAAAATCAAAAGTATTAAAAATATTATATAAATGAAGTTAGACGTAATTAATTTCAACATTATTTGGTTATTTGAAAATGTGGTTTTCTCTACACGGCTTAATATAGATTATACATTGTTAAAATGAACTTGTAAATAAATCCTCTACGTACTTCGTGACTTATGAATGCAAAACTGCAAGAGCTAAAGTCCTACACATGATCCCTAACTCGTGTGAGCTTAGTCACTAACGAGTTTAAACGCTATCATCATCACTTTGATGTAATCACAAAGCGATAGTGTGTTAGAAAGATTAAATTATAAAGTTACCTGAATACAGTACTCTGACGACCAAGTTCTGAGTCTATCCACACACGGTAATCGAGTAACCACGTAACGAAGTTATCCTTATACTACGTATTTACGGAGATTACATTCCTGTAAATTTGATCGAACTATTCAAATTTTTTTTCTTTTTATATATACTCGCATATTTATATTTATAACAATATGGGAATTTCCCGCATTCCCAAATCTCCAAATTATTATTCGAAACAATATTAATATAATAATGTCATCGGTCATATGAAAAATATCCAAGTCGAAATTAAATTCCGAAAGACTAGAAACGATTTGCGGAGACCAAGAATCTTTGGATGAAATTTTTCACAAAAATGACATCGTAAGAAATAGAAAGAAGCTCAGGCTCCTGAAAAAATACGAAAAAGTTGTCCATTGTCAGCGGTAGCACAGAAACAAATGACAAAGTTTACGTGTAGAGAAAGAGAGATTGTTGGAAAGCGACTTGGTTGGTAATAAATTTGGAATGAATAATGGGATTAAGATTTTAGAGGGAAAGGTTGTATTTCCGGAAATCCGCAATATTTTGAAGGAATTGGATGTCAAAAGCATATGGTGTAATTTACAAGCACATCGGTGTAGACGAAGACAAGGTTGGTATTTTTCAAACATTGGATGATAAGTTGAAGTAGTTAATGCGATACTTTTTTCACATTACCGATGGAAATTCTAGTCCCACGTTTTATCGTTTGAAGAGGCATTTAAATACAAATTAGAGGAGAAAATTACGATTCCATGCAAAAGAATAAATGAAAATTATATATCTAATTGTTTTAAAAATGAGGGTTCGTGAATGCGACAATATTTCAAAAATTAAATATAAATCAGTGGGTCGATCATTCGTACGATGGCAGAGTATACTTGAAGAATCACGTATTAACATGCAAATTAGTAAATAAAAAGGAAAAATCGAAAACGTATGTAAATATAAATGAATATTATGAATTGAGGCAGCATATAATAAGTCATATTAGTATTTTTTATCGGAAAACTGAAACTAATGAGGATTTAAGAACATAATAGATTTCTATACGGGAATTAGAATGTGGATATAGATATTAACGAAACAAATAACGTTCTAAAACGGAAGGTTAATAGATCAGAATTCGAGAGAGATAGATCAAAAAATTATCGGAGAAAAAGTTCCCAAATTAAATTACTTTTTGATACGATTACTGAAAATTTTGATTGGAATCATCATATTGATGAGAAAACCTGCAAATCTTTTATGATTAGGATTGGATCGCGCGTAACAAACAAATGAAATTATAAATTGAAGCGAAAGGAAAATTATAAACAACTGAATTTTGTTTGTGGTTTATTTATGACGAAATAATGAAATTTCGATTGTTGATAAAACATTTTCAATTCCACGTATTGGCTGACTTATATAAACTAACAATTTTGATGACCCTGGGGCGAAACGGACTATAATAAAGTTTCCAACGCAACGCTAGAAATTCTAGTGAAAAGACTTTCTTGAAACTGTCGATAAACGGAATAGTGAACACTTCCTGTTCGAGACATCTTTCGCTGTTAAATCGTGACGAAATCGAACTTTCTCCATCGGAATGAGATAAAAGAAGGGAGATTCTTTTACATAGCGAAGAGGAACAAATCAATTACCACTTTGGGATTTCTCAGTCGTAACTTTCACAAACAAGCGCACACAATCTCGGAACACAATAGCTAAACAGGACGCGACAAACTGCCGTTTGCGATAAACGCCTCGAATAGACGGCGGTTGTACATTATTTCCTATGGCGACTATAAAACAGGAATTATCGCGGTTACGTGAATGCCATATTGTGTCACAAAAGCCACAAGCGACGCTGCGAATGTGTCTGTATTTGCGATAAAAGTGAATTATAACATGGTGAGATTATAAGCGTGAATGAGAAGTATTATCGTGTTGTTTATTAATCGACGGATTTGAAATAAAAGACGACCGATTCGCGATGAATGACGCTGGATGGCAATAACGTAGGTTTACGTTCATCGTCAATGCGGTAAATTATATAGATATCGCTATCTACTCGTATTGTCTTGTTTCCTGTGAATCTCTTTACAGAACAAGAGTTGATTGCAGATGCTGTATCTCTATTCGATATGGACCATTCAACAAAGGATGACCCAGTTTCGCACAATAAATACTTTTATCATTATGATTATTTTACTGAGCGTATAATACAGTAAGTCAAGGTTTCACGATAAATACACGATGTGAGCATTCATTTACAGAATTCAATAATTACGATAATATTTTTTTAATCCTAACACAATAACCTATATAATATATTAACCGCAGCTTTTGCCTTTATTGAAATTTATGAATATAAACTTTGCCAAGTAAACCACTGTAGTTAAAAGAAGAATTGGTGCACTGCAGAGTATACTGAATAGTATCCCGAACCATAGGTTGCCAAAGGATCTGGTAGGAAAATTTCTTGGCAGGAAAGACAGTCATCAACTTCAAAGAAAAAAATTCAGTAAAGAATGACAGCAAATATAAATATATATAATAGCGAAGAACTGTAAAAAATTGAGGTATATGATTTAGTGCTGTTTCTCTTCCAAATAGCATTAAAAGACAGGATTCGAAACAACAAAAAAAGAAAACCGTACACTGTATGCATCGTCGATCATTACTTAGATGATAATAAAGGTTTTAATATTTTGCGATCGAAGTAGTTTTAATAAGCAGTAAAGAAGCGGTAATTTTTCTTGAATAAATAAGCATGTAGAACGAATACGTAAAACGTTACATTACGTGAAATTTTGATCAGGCTTCAACACCCTCGCTACCAAATTAATTCGCAAACACGCCTAAGTTACGCGAGCTCAAATTACGCGATGCCATTTACAGCCTAAGAGGAAAATTTCTCCTCTTCTAATCATAGGTGAAAATGTTAGGTTGTCAACTTCAGCGAGGACACGGTCCGTGTGCTCTGCCGTTGATAACTGCTCTCGCAAAAGGACATGCCTCTTCCCAAAGCCCGCTGAGCATAAAATTTTCGGGGCGTTATTTAGGCATGGGCTGTAAAGCGAATCCTCTCCGAGCAAAGGGCGCGAAAGTTGGGTTCAAAATGTACGAGGGAGAGTGAGTTAAAAAATTCGCGTGCATGATTGATAAAACAATGAGGGACATTTTTGTGGAAGGTTATACACTGGGGAAATAAAAGGAATGATACATATATAAAGAGCATACGTATAACGTGAAAATTTAGGGGGAAGATGTGAGTGGAACACTTGGGAAACATTCTAATTATAAAAAACAAAATAAATAATTCAGAAATCGTAACATTTGATACCCTTTATTACGAGGAATAATATCCTTGTATGGTGGACATTTTAATTAATCTTTCCTTAGAATTCAAATGTATAAAAAAACGAAGAAAGTGCACTACGATCAATTTCAAGAATTGTAATTTTACGACTAAAATTTCAAGTACATAAACTTTAAATGCGAGCTGTTCCAACGTCAAATGAATGGAAGTAAAGGAAGACGTAAAGGTATTTATCGAAAATTACATTTGATCTCTCCTATTCCAGAATTATTTTGATGCCGATATATCATCTTGTACAGTAAAAATAAGAATCGTATCATCGCTGCGATGAAGACAACGGAAACATATTCCGATAAGAAAAATTTGTGACGGATGTGAGGAAAGTCTTGAATGGGTAGAACCAATATCTATTTATACTTCTCATCGTCTATTCATTGGAAATTTTCTCTGAATAGTTTCTGTCAGAGCTTTCGATGTCGTTTTGAAAGCCGCGATGTTCCTCCGAAACCAACTCTTACGTAAAAACTCATGAACTGCGAAGTTCATCACAGAAGATGCAGAGGGTATTTACTCAGACTCCTGCACCGAAACATATCCACACCATCCTTCTTTCCCCGCACGAGAATCGTAAAAAGAGCACCGAGTTTTAGGACTGCATTCGCCGAAGGAAATCTTATCTCGACATTGAGAGAGAGGGCAGCACTAAATTTGCGTAAACTCCTTTTCCGTGCGCTATTAAAAAAAAGCCACCGTTTCCCTTAAAAAAACCCTTTATTCCCGTCATTGTGTCTTTTTTACGCCGCCATTATTTTAGAATGCGGATTGTTTAGGGTGCGTGTGGAAGATGCGACTTCCCTTTCAAGGAGATTTGAAAGGAAGCGATAAATTATTTTCGGGAAGCGGTTTACAAATTGTACGCCGTTTTGCGATTTGCATAAGTTTAGACGGACCATTTGACAGGGAGCCGCGTCTTATATACGTATACGCATCTCCGGACGGATAAAGAGCGGTTAAAACTAGATAACAAACACGGAAAACATAAATCCATCCATCGCGAAGTGTAGTAAGGGCGTCGTGTAACCCAAATGCAACCGAGAGAATATCTTCGGCGGATGATTTATATTTTCCCTTATCTCGTACCCTCAATCCGACACGACCGCAATTGGCTCCGAGAGGTTAATTTTTCATTTCTCCGGAGGTGGGGTATTAAAAGGAAATTAAAGGATAGATTAAAGGATCGATAGAATATAAAAAAAGGGAAAGAAAAAAGTAATTGAGAGGGTGATTTGAAAAAAAAAAGGTTCCGTTTCGACCTCTCGAATGCAGCCCCATTTCGTCCGACTGAAAAAGGAGGTTTTTTTCTGCATGAGTCGATTCGGAGGGAATTAAACGCGTTTGCCAATTGACGCTTCTGCAGTTCGAATCCTCTTCAAGTTGATCAGATTATCTTCAGCTTTTCTATGCTCTCTTTTCAGACTTGCGCTTCTTACTTTTAACGCTGCTCTTTTTTTTAAAGGTTTTTAAAAGGGTTTTAAATGGTACCCTTTCCGCTAGGATGCGGAGTAATCCTTAGTTACAGGGGCTCTTTTAAAAAAGGTCTCATGGGAAGTTTTTCTTTTTTTTTAAAGACCGGCTCTTTTTCCAGCGAAGTATTCTGCTCCTAAGTTCGTACTGAGGCCCAAAAGTCAAGTTTTCCGATTAAGTGTTAGTATTGACAGCTATTAGGGACATAAAGACCTTAAAATTTCTGATAAAAGTTGGGTTAATATCAAATGGATGTCTCAGAATTGGAATTTCTTTAAAATATATGCCTATAATTCCTAAAGGTATGAATAGTTCCGCTTATTAATTTGATTAAAAATCATACAGCAAATGCACGCTAATAAAATAATATTAACTATACATATGTATTTTCGTAAGTTTTCTGCTTCATTATATACATTTATATTTTATACATCCTCATCAGAATCATTGTTCGCTGATGATGGGAGTTGTAACAGAAGACAATGCTGCTATATAAGATGTACTTCGCCTTGAAAGATTGGATTGATGACTTCCTTTGACTATAAATAGAGAAAATTTCAGCAGTAACTCACCGCGGATACTTCCTATGGCTGTTTTAACATTAATCTATGTCATCTCGCATACATCTTAAGAAAAGCTATTAGAGTTTCAGTACTTTATTTTTATCCCTGTAAGTGTTACAATAGAGTGTTAGCAAGTGGAGTGAAGTATTTATCAAACTCATCATGTTGGCAATGAGAACAAGAAAAAGGGATCGTAGAAGCTATGCTATGATTTAAGTCAAGACTTTCTTAGTACTTTAATTATTTTCTGATAGATTAATTCTCGAGTCAATAAATTATCCTTGTTTGTGCAAAAAATGTTACTTTTAATTCTTTACTAAACTTCTAAGAGAAAATGATAGATATATTTTAGAAAAATTACATAATCTGTGAAAGAAAATAATATAATGCAGAATAAACAGCAAGACTAAGTTCATTTGATAGTTCATAAATATCTTGCTGAGTTTATTCCATAGGTTTTCAAGATTACATTAGTTGATTAAAGAATAAAATTGATAAAGAAGACAAAATATTATATTTAGTTTAGTAAAAAGAGTAAGCCGCACAATATTTATCAACAGGGCGCTAGAAAGGAAAAACTTATTTAATAAAGTACTGCAAATAAATAGGAATTTCCAAGGATATGATAATTCAGAACACTCGTAGTTTGTAGAAGGAATCGTTCTTCTTCTTTTCAGGATATTCAGCAACGCAAAAATTCTTTGATCCGTTTATTCATAAATATTCTTTTCTCTTTTATTCGGCTTCACTTTAAGAGGATGATTCCAAAATTCTTCACCTCAACAATTCCTCAAGACTTTTGATGAAGTTTTCAACTCGAGAGGGAGGTACGAAGTCCGTGAAAGAATAACCAACCACTTGCCTTAAAAACTATGACGTGCATAAAGTTTACGGAGAAAATATGTAGAAGGGTTATGCATGAATGTTGGCTGCCGGGCAAAAGGACTGGTTTTACCGCGCAATAAACTCGGCTGATACGAAAACGTAATCATTTCGCATAAAAAAAAACAGAAGAAGAGCAGCGTGTTGAATGGTCAATATCTCGAATGGAGTGAACTCGGGAGTTTCGTCTTAAAAGAAGGAAGGCGTGTTCAGTCACGTGGTATCTTGAGACGAAAAATTGGTGCACTTGGGAGAAGAGATTCTGCACGAAAAAAAATTCGCGCATTAAGAAAGAGGAAATTATTTGGCAAATCCGCGAGTACTCGAGCTTAAGGATAATAACCTCTGCGAATCTGGGTAATTAAAAATTCGCGTGGAAGATGCTAATTCGTTATTCCACAGGATTTTTCCGAGGCGCTTTTAAATTGGAATGATGATGATTCTGAAATTAGGAGAGGAAATGACTGGATTCTTAAATGCAGGAGAAACACAATAACAGACATTTAGTTAGGAATTTCTTTCTTAATAATATATCTCTATTTGGGATAGTTGTAGACAAAAAAAGTTTATTCAAACACTCACGTAGATGAATGAATTATTTGTCTGAATCTATCTCACCTTTATGTACGTTTAAATGTAGGATATGTACATGAAACCTTTATAACGCCGCTGTACATTACAATTAGAAATATCTCAGAATCTTCTTATTCTAATTTTCTACTGAAAATTAATTTTAACGAAATTAAATAAAGTTTACGAATGTCAAATAAGTATCCCACTGATCTAAAATATTGCCTTTAATTTTTTAAGTCCAAGAATAATTGCAATAAGTTCAGATATTATTGAGTATATTCGAGAGTTTTATAAATTCAAAATTAACTGATGATTAAATTGTTACATAAATTCAAAGCAGAACAGATTCGAAACAATAGAGATATTTTATTAATATTATATTCTGTTATATTATATTCAGTACTCAAAATATAGTGCATATTATTATTTCTATTAATTTAGATAATGAAACGTTGCACTAACAAGAAGTTGGTAACACGTAGCAACGGCTTTGAGTTTCGAAATAAATAATGAATAAATTTTATCCAGGAAATAATTAAGTACACCCTCGCAACTGACGCATAATTCATTTAATTGCTTAAATATATATGAACTAAACGTGAACCAATAACAATAAACCAAACGATTAATTTATAAGCGGTATTAACACAAAATGCTATAAATCTCACTTAGGAATCTTCTAATAAATGTTGGCGATCTTTTTCACGCGTTAGGGCTTCAGTCTCTTTTTGGAGAGATCCGAGTGCCTAGAGAGTGAAATGAGTTAATTGGCTTCGCATGGTGACAGTCGCTGGAGGATCCTCTCACCTGCGAAATTCGCCGACAAAAAGGTGAAAATATGAGCAATCCCGTTCAGCAAAAGCCGGCAAGTGACATTTTATTTTTGCATCTTTTGACGATTTAGCAGTGTCGTAATCTCGATGAATTAATTAACAAAAGAAGGCTATGGAAAGCCTAATAAAGTATAAAAGGTTGACGAATATGAAAAACAAAAATAATTTTAACACGACGAAGTATCCTAATGGAATACAACGTTAAGTAAAAATTAAGAGCGTCTGAATTCTGTAATTCATTCCACAAATGAAAGCACAGTATGTCTGTGTACGAAAATAACATACACAAAAGTCCTCATGCTACATTTTCCCATATAAATTCCATAAATACGTCGTAAAAATAATACGTCGAATCAACCAATACGTATAAGTCAAATACTTCAAATTTAACTTACTAAAGACGGCAATTATTATTTTTCAATTAGTAGGTCAGGAAATAATTTAAATTCGGTTCATTTTCGGCTAAAATTTATTTTTCTTAAAGGTTATAATGAGAAATGGGAAAATCAGGATGAGCAGAAACTGGATTATTCAATGAAATAAAGTGAACAAAATATTTAAGTTATAATTTGAATGTTGTATAAAGGTTAAATGATACGATAGGTTATAAACATTAATTACTCAAGGAAATATTTCTTAAAACAGTTATATCTCAATCTCCAATGTGATGTCGAAATATTATTATACAGACTGTCTACGCAAGTCAACATTAATCCCAAGGAATTTTAAATCAAATTATTTTTCATACGTTAAAAATGCTGTTCCCTACATTAACTGCGAAAATTATATTTCTTTATATTTTTACGTGAAAAAGAAAGACATGTTATCTAATCAGAAAATGTATAAATTTGCCCCAGTGTTTTTACTCAAAGATAACGTAAAATTATCTTGAATCTCGGAAATGGAAGGCTAAACTCAGTGAAAGTAATTTAAGTGCTAATTATACAAATCTTACGTGGAGAGGTTTTTGCTATTCGCGAAGGACGTTAAGAATCTCTTCAGAATCACTACATATCCCCGTAATTGTTGAGAAGAGAAAAGGCTCTTTTAGAATAAATTCTAATAAGCCGAATCCCATTCTTGGCACTCCAAAGTCCAAAGAGGTTTTGCGACTTTCGCCAACAAAATACAGTTTGCAAGTCGTAAAAACTAATACCCTACATTTTGCAGGTGAATACAAAATCCTCCCTTTCTGACTAAAGGACGTAAAATTCTAATTTTTAAACAAAATCCGGGTATTAAAAGAAAGCTTTGGAATTCTAAATTTTCAAAAATAAAACGAGAAGGTTTAACAATTCAGCACAGATTTGTCTTAAAAACCTTTATGAACGCTTAACCATGAGAAGAGTGAAGAGGAACTTTGAATAGTTGGGAGTAACGAACTCGGAAGATTTGAAATATAGCCATACTATGCAAATACGCTTTGCATGTCAATCATGAAAATGGAAATGGCATCCCGCTTGCAGAGAGAATCTGAAACAAATTGAGCACAGAGAGTGTGATGATCCATTTTATACGCGGTGCAATCATACTCCTAGTTATTCGTCCGATGCTCTCAATTAGCATGCCTGGAGTTTACTGTTTACGGTGTAACATTTTCGGCAGATTATTCAAATCAGCTCAAAACTCCAGATCAAGTATAAATTTACGTAAAGGTTAAACCAAATTAAATGATAAATAGACACGGTACTGAGACTCGAACCCAGGTCTCCCACTTTCGTCATCATCATGCAAAGTTATAAAATCAATATGATTAGGCGTAACTTTGTGAAAAAGTGTACTAATAATTTGGTGTCTTTCCACTGTTTTTTATTTTAATGATCGATTTCGTAAGACGTTCTTATATCTTCTCTACGTCTTAAACTTAAAAATAACGGACAAATGAAATTATCGTATTACGCAAAACCCTACAAAAAAAGCATCGTCAAAATATACAACTACTTAAGGTGGAGAAGGTTTCGATCTTCAACTCATCAAACACTTCCCACGGATACCTCGCAAGTAGTACTTCTTTCACGCCAAAAATCCCGATTGACGGATAGAGGATCGTAAATTTCAAAAGAGCCCGTTTCTTTAATCCCGTATCAAAGTTCATTTCCGAGAGGGAAACGTTAGAAAACAGCCGACACCTGCAAAACAAACGGCTCCACATTCTTTCCCATTGTCCCAGCCTCCGATTGCCTCAGCGGACTTCAAAAGGAAACGAGCAGATGTGTTTTTTCGTCCGCTGGGCGCTGCAGTCGCCTTCACAAAGTCTCCTAAGAAAAGAATAACTTGACGCGCGAAAACTCTTTCATCCGAGCTTTTGGTCTCTTCTCGTGGATCTCTCCGCGTTTTCAACCTTCAAAACTTCTGACAAAAGAAGATCGGACGGTTTGTTTGATACGAGGTGAATGGCCCTCGAGAATAAGAACTGGTAAAACTCTGTCTTCTTTCGCTGCATCCAGATACTTCACAAGATATAAAAGGGAAAATCAATGAGAAAATGGAACCGGAATGTAGTTGAAAGGATGACCATTTTCCTTCCGACGAAACATCTCAATTTCAAATGCGTTTTGATTCGACTTGTTACGAGTCAACTTCAAATGAAGAAGGGAAATTTTCAAATTTTGGACGGAACAATTTAAACACATTTAAATTAGGTACAATGAAATTACATGGTTGCCAAAATTAACCACAACGCATTACCCTACGTTGAGAACAATCGCTCAACAATTAATTAGACTTTAATTCATTCGGTGTAATTCAATTAATTAAAATGTCTCCGCTTTAATTTGCATGGGCCGTGGAAAAGGAATTCATTTGCTTTATAGCTTTCACTTAATTGTAATTTAACATGTGAGCTATCAAAGAATACTTATAATGAATTAAAGATTTTGAATTTAATTTAATGACCGAATTTATAATTCGGGATATTGAAAATTGAAATTAAAAATACGAAATAAACCGATATGCAAGATTAATTTTATACATGCATGGAGCTTCTTCGAGATATACTTTTTGCGTGAATGAAGAAATTGTATACACATTTACGTCGAAATTGAAAATATTATTAAATGAGTATATTTTATGATTATAATGATTAGTTTTTTAAATTGAATTTTATTAACGCTATCTAAGCATCGGCATAATTTATTAATATCATACATTTTCACCACCTATTCAAAACCTTTGTTAATTACTTAATAGATGTTCGTCCTACAATCATATTTCTTTACTCCAAATAAAAAAATATAAACTGTGCACTGAGAAAAGTTTTTTAAAAAGTTGGTCGAAATGAGTATGAAACCAATCTTCAATCTGATAACTTACAGATAGATGATTACATACTCAAAGAGACACGCTGATTTAATTCAGTACTTCCCGAACCTTTCTTTTGTTTACTCGAACAAACTTTCCTCTGATTACGAACGAACAAAGTTTCCTTAATCAAAACCTCCCAATTTATTTACTTCTTTTGTTTTCCTGGAGCGAGATAATCCCAATACCGTACGTCGTACGTGAGTTCGGCACGCGCTACAAATGACTTGAATAAAGATTTTTCAAAAAGACTATGCGCATAAGTCGTTAATATTCAAGAGTTCTCCCTTTCGGCCATTAAGGAGAGAAAAAAATACACCACCGCCCCCGACCATCGAATCGGTTCTTTTTTCTCGGAAGCAACAGCTGAGAGTGCGTTCAGCATTCCCAAAATGGATCCATTTCAGACTTCTTTTGCGAGAGAAAAAACAACGTCCGCCGCGAGAAGGAAATTTTGTCCCCGAAGTAGATCTGCAAACAATGGAGTCTGTAACGATGCAGGATGGGAATTCGTCTCAGCCCACGAAATACAGCCGAATTCCAAAAACAAAGCCGAATTCATATAAATAAATATTGAGCATCAATACTCTTACATCGTTAATTTGACGAATGCAATTTAATCTAATAATTCTCAATAAATATACATTAATTTCATCTAGTAAGTGATTGCCATTGAGTGATAATGTTATGTTTAAATAGCTGAGAAGACTGAAGACCTATCAACGAGCAGTGCTGTATAATCTGAAAGATTTGAAACTTTTCGTTCAAACCGAAAGTAATTAGTAATTAAAGTTCATCAATAATTCATCATTCAAGTATAAAGTATTCATCCTCAAATTTTATAGGCGGTGTACCTAAATTCTTGTATAAATCACTTATATTTTTAACGTTTAAAAATCGTAATATTTTCGTAAATTATATTAAATAAAGTATTATCGACAATCATAATGCACTCAGTTATTTCGTAAAGAATATAATCAATGGAGAAAATTATTTATTATCTCTACAAAGCTTGTTGGTAATCAGGCACTTTTAAAAATTCTTTCTTCAAAAAAGTGGAATAAATTGCTCCTCCAATTAAAGCTTTTGATTTATTCTTGACGCGTGAGCTATTAACGCAAAGTTCGCCTTAAAGATAAAGGGGTAACCTTTACCTTGTTCTAGTAATTCATATCACGAATTAGAGATTCAGCTTGAGCATTAAATTCTAAAAGAAGAGGCTGATTCATCATTCATCTCTCGTTATTTTATGACTGAGGAGACCAGAGGAAAAAATGAACGGCAGAGAATATCATTGTGAATTGTGACTCGGCCCAAAACTTGTCTCATTGATAAAACAGTTGACTCCCTCTGGCGCAGCTTTGCTTGACGTGAAGACCCAACTGCTAGTGCATTTCAAGTCGCTTAAACTTAAAGATGTTTCTCACCACGACGACCACGGTTTTTATACCAGAGCCTCGGGTTCTTCTGAATAATCCTCTAGGGTGCCCTGAGCGATACTAAGGATGACATAAACCAAAGACTGAAAGTATCCCCTTTAGCGAGTTCTGCTAAATTCTCCATCTAAATGTAATTTCCAAACATTTTAACATACAGCTGTACTTCCCTCGTGTCGAATAAACCCACATCTTAATAGAGTATTGCTGTTATATGTTATGGTACTGTTATCTTCAAGCGTTCTATTCATAATCAGCTGACAATATAATAGGAATAAATTGGCATGAAAAGGGGGACCTGGGTTCGAGTCCCAGTCATGTCTCTATTTGCCACTTCTGTTTGCCTTTGAATTCAATTCACGCGAACCAAGGCTGATAAATTAATATGCCTATTCCTAATCAAGAATAAGGTACTTATTAACAGTAAAAGTGTGTAAAATCGTCTTTAATTTTTGCAATTTTAATTAATATATAATAATGAATTAATGAGTAAAATTAATTGGCAATTTTGATTAAAATATCTTTATATATTATTAATTGAAATTGGTTTATCAGAGAAATAATTCATAACACAATGAATTAACGAAGTATTTGAATTAACTGAGAGACTAATAATAGAACTGACTACCAGACCTCGCAGTTTTGACTGACGGACCATTTTTTACTATCTCATTTAAGAACCGTGGTGAATAACTGTACGAATTCTATTGTAGGTAAATTCTTTCGCCATTAACTTTACTTTTTTCGTGGAGCTTCAAGAAACGGAAATCTACACAGTTAAACCTCTTTCTTCTTATTCTTAATCTTACTTTTATTTACAATTCAGGTCGCCTTCTACAGTTCTATAGGATGTGAAACATCTGTAAACAGCAAGCGTACAAAGGATGGAAAATTTGTTTCCAGAAATCCAGGAAGACCGAGGAAGCGACTCTGTATGATCCAGCATCACTCCGGGGTCGCGAGCATCTCTTATTTTGTGCACCTCGCAAAGCTACGGGATCCATGCAGATAATCCCAACTTCGATTGTCTCCTAGAAATTCTGATGCTGTTCGAGTTTCCTCCAGCGTTACACATCTGGTGCAACTTTTTACAAAGCGGAGGTTCTTAGGGAGAGATTTCGTTGGCGTGACGGTCACGGAGTCTAAATGTTCTGCGGAAAACGATTGCCCGTACGGGAAACACACAGTCTGCACTGCCATCCGTGACTCTCTCATATAGAAAAGTCACATACGTCGATTGTGCTGTACTCCGACCGGCTTTTTATGGGATGAAAAAGGAAGAATATCTACAGTAGCTGCTTGTTGACCTTTCCTTGCCGTTCACATGGATACTTCAAAGCACGTATTGAAATTTGCGAATATTTCACGATGTAGATATTTATAGATAGATCGCAAATTTAAATATTTCATGGATACACGAATTTTTAAGAGCATGTTTTATATAAAAGCTGTTGTTTTATTCACACAAATCTGTTATAGCTAGTGATGTTAATAAATAGATTGGCATGAATAATAATCAATAAACAGATTTAAAATAGCTGTTATTTATAAATAGACTTTTTATAAATTTTCACGTTAACATGAGATCCTTCCGTAGCTAAAAAGTAATTTTTTGGAAATCACAATCTACTGCTGTTATTTTAATTTTTTGTGTTAAGCCCAGAAATCTATTTTTTTAATTATCATACCTCGAAATTATATTAAAAGAGAAGTAAAATCACTGATAACAAACCGACTCATGTTCAGTTTTTCGTTATGGTGGTTATGCATTGGAAAGTAAGATTCAGTATCATTAGCATTTCCGTGAATTTCATTGTATTATTGTAAGGACAAAAAACGGGATGTATGAAATGGACCTAAATATTTCACTTAAATTATTTATATATAAAGATTAACTAGTTCTATTTGAATTTATGGTAGATAGTTGTAAAGGTATATAATTAGAATAAGAATTCGAGAAAAAGAAACAATAAAATAATACATAATAGCAACAATTGCTCTTACAATTTTACTTTTATATTTTTATTAGTTTGACTATAGATTTCAGAAAACTTCGCCAATTTTTTTGATCTTTCACTTTTATCGTTATTGTAATCATCTCCAGGGGAACATAATATCCTACACATAGTAACTATTACACAAAACGTCTTCAAACGCCGAAAGTGCTTCATTTCCCTCTTTATTCAATTTTGGTTGCCCGCACAATTTCTAATTTCCTTTCTGCATTCGGAGGCGATCCATTCACCCGTCACAACTCCGCTACGTAATTTTTTGAATGAGAAAATATTTCTGGGACCGGAAAAATCTCCATTTTTCGGGGAACGAAACGTATATAATCAAAGTGACAAGCATGGGAGTTTACTTTTACTCTCTCTACATGGTAAATAAAATATCCAAAATGAAATATTAATGTTTTCATGCTTTTAATTACAGTGTATGGTATTTTTAAGATTTAAAATTTTACACCCCACAAGCCGTGTGAGGCTTATGACGTAGGGTGTGTCAACACGAAAGATTTAACGATATCCATTCTGAAAAGAGGCAATATCAAAGTCCCAATCTTGCCCATAATAACGTCAATCATTATTATTAAAGATAGCGAAAAAGCCATTTTTCGTTAAATCATGTTCTTTCGTGCATTACCATGGGGAAATTTAAATTTTATAGAAAGTAATTTGAGGGTGTTACTGTGAATGTACTGCCAAAGATTGTTGGACAAGAGCGAGTTTCGTCGTTCGAATAAATCGTGACTTAATCCTTTCCTCCTTTTGAATTCGTAATGAAGAGAAATCAGCGGTGGGAATTTATTCTGAGCTCTAGCGATACGCCCTCGTGATGTGTCACAGGCTGAGGTATGAATTAGCTGAGAAGCGGCGAGTGCAATTATTGTCGTCCTATCGAAGTTTCCATTCATAAACAGATACTTTAAGACCTCAAATGCAATTCTTTTAAGGAATGAATTAAAGAGCGAAAAAGATACCTTAATAAGCAGGAAGAAAATATCGATGGATGGAATGAGTCTTTCCATTGATTAAGAAAAGTAAATAGTTTAAAAGCTAGAGAGAAAACCTTGTTCGATAGAATGATTCATTTTTTATAGAGAAGTGAAAAATAAATATTCGTCAATTTTGCCGATAGAATACTTAAGCCTGAGATAAAATCGAAACAACTGAAGTCTGTATAATAACTCAAGGTAATTTTTTTAAGATTATAAATAGAATAATGAGTCTTATTAGTCACTCTTAAATCCCTCAGATAAACAAGAACGTGTTACACTTCACGCGTCAAAGAAACAATATAGAACAGCTATAGACTTCGTAAAAAGATAAACACATACGTCAACACAAAATCTTAAATGCTCGACGTTTATAAGAAATTAAACGTAACCTTGTATAATTAAATTGATCATCATCGTAATGGTTCTAATGATAAAAAAATAAGACCAAAATATGCTCGTAAATGTCGTATTAACGACTCTGACCCAAAGATCCTCCCATTTACTGTCACAATGAAAAAAGTGCGTATTGATCGTCATATATTTTGAGTGCTCCTCGATGCTATCATAAAACGATGGCCATTGTATAAAAATTCCACACTATAGCATCTACGAAATAAAGGAATATAACGATTGACTTTTTAATACCTCCGCTTAACGACGCAACAAAAGGGAAAATTGCGAATAAAGATCGATTCTCCTCTTAAAATATATTGCAACATATAAATCTGCGATGGAATAAATGAAAAATTCCTAAGGATGTAAATAAAATTCAAAAATCACTCCTGTAGTCATGGAAACTACTATTGTCATTGTCATTTGGTTTATTTTGTCTTGTTCTAATCGAACCCTTTGGTTTCTTTGATTTTAAAGAAAAATATTCGGGACTATTGTATTCTTGTTGCAGGAAATTATCTTTAATTCATTAAGTAAGTTTATTCGCTCATCCTACATGCAGTCGGCTAAAATATTACGGGCATTGAACTCATTAGTAAAAAACATTGCATAACTATTTTTCTACGTGATATTAGGGTGATAACATCCGTTTAACAGCTCTCGATTGAATCCATAAAAAATACTACCAATAAAAATCGATAAGTATCGGTATTAAATCGACATTAATCAGATAATAAATCGACAAGGAGAATCGTTACCACTCAAGCAGCGAAAAGTCAGATCGAGTAAGCGTTGTAACAGATTTCTTCTACGTAAAAGCAAGCTAATTACTCTTAAAAAATGTACGCTGAATCAAAGATACTGTATCAAGGAACTACAACGAGAAAAAATTTCGAAACTCCCAAAATAAAGTGTAGATATGTAAAAGTATAATTTCAGTAAATTATACGTATCTATAGAAATAAGTTTAAGAGTAGGATTCTGTACCGAAATTTCATAAAAAAAACATAGCCGGAACTTGAAGAATTCCGCAGAAAATCTAGAACGTGTCAACCGTCGGCTTACTCCGAGTGAAAAACTACGAGACATTGAGAAGTAAATGGCGTTCATAGTCGAATTCTTTTGAGCCGGGTCATGCGAGCTTTCGAAGATTGCACCAGAACGGTCCCACATTTTCAGTTTGCTTCGATTCCACGTCGACGGATAGATGGCACACGTAGAATACATGAAATATCGCGCAAAAATGCCCGATCAAGCTGATGATGTGATAAGAAGAATCTTATTATAGCACTTTCTTTGCTCCTCAGGGAATAGGATCCCACGGATCGATTTAAAGAGATTTCAACGTCTAAAGAATCCAACGGAGAACAGGAGGTTTGCGGAAGAAGAAGGCCTAGGATAGGGGATACCCACACATGCGACGATACTACACTTCGATACGTACGAGTAAAGGAATTCGGACTTATGGAAGTAGCATTCTCGACATACCAACGAGTGCAATGAACGAAAATGATACGATTTCGAAACTGAAAGAAATCCCAATGAGATTATATAAATCCTATTACAGATTTTAAATGTTACAATATGCTTAAATATTAAAACACATATTTATAAATTCACTATGTCGTGCATTCAAAAATTTAATTTTTGTAGATCAATATATTCAAAGTAATGCATTTATATCCTAGTACGTATAGAGCATAAATTTTTCTACGTAGGAAGGAATTAATATCATCAATATTCAACATTGGCATCACCAATATTAAGATAAGAATTTACTCAATTTATTTTTCATGGATCAAACTAAACCTTAAATCAGGATTTGAATTTGCACAAGTTAATATCCGTATTTGTTTGAGTAGGATCTTTAATTTTTTTTATATAAGGCATAACTTAAAAGATAAATTATAAGAGTATTACAAAAGTTTATTTATAAGGTTTAGGCTTATAAATCTAAATAGTTTTGGGAAAGAAAAGTTGAAATGTGAAATTAAAGAAAAAAGATAGATTGTTATGTTGGGTAGGAGAGGAAATGGAAAGGTGACTGGGACTCGAACCCAGGACCTCTATTATCTTAATTTCTATTGTGGTTGTTTAGCGATTATCATACCTTCCCGGAAAATTGATGACCTGAGTACAAATCCCAATCAAGGTGCTGTATCTTACTTCTATTTAGTAGTTTATTCAAACTCGCATAAACTTATTGGTACGAACCCTGGTTCCCCCACATGCCCGGAAGGTATGCTAAAGACTGCACCACAATGTCGCATCAATTCCACTTTATAGAAGTGATAGTTCCAAATCTAGTCTCTCTCCCAAACTAGTATTCAAATCGCACGAACTCATCAAGCAAAGTTATTTCATCTTTCCCTAATCCTGCGGTTGATTGTCTCGAATCGACATCCATACGAATGGGATCATTCCCGGGATCCGCATTCTATAACAAATCCAAGGACGGAAATTTAATCGAAACGAGAAAAAATGATATTGAACCGATTTTAGGGAATTTAGCGAAATGACTTTCAAAAACTCTTCTGGAATCATCAACCCCCGATTTGGACGAGATTGAGCCGGAAACTTTTTCCAGCGAAACGTCTCCAAGTAACGAGAATTTCACGGAGAGAAAGATTTCACGAAAATTGAAGGTGTGCGGAGATAATAGAAATATTTAACGGAGACGGAGAGAAAGGGGATGGGTGAAAGAAGGTGAAGGGTCGGTTTACCGAATTTAAGGAAGGGACGGATTCGAGAAAGAAGTTGCTCAGAAAGGGTATTGTAAGTGGGTCATGCCGTGACAAAATACAAGCGAGGTAAGGAGCGGTATTCGCCTATTCTAAGGAATCCATTTCCCGCGGAAGAATGCCGTAATGAAAAAAGAAACGGAAAAATAGACGTGGCGTCCTCAATATACACAAGAAGATGAAAAACGGGGTAGGTCGAGGTGAAGCAAACTCGGTACAAAGTGGAAATTTCTATTTACTTCGAGAAAATTTCCAGAGCGAGTAAATGGGTGCTCGGCTGTGATATAAATCTCAATTCAGAAATGTTAAACGAGATGTAATTCCCTTCCACTCCGATGCGATTACCAAAGTATATATCTCTGTCATTGAGAGATAGAAAACTTGTTCTGAGATATTGAAAGGCACGGATCGGAAAATTATACGTGATCGGAGTGAACATAATTTGTACAAAATCTATTAATCTATATATTAATATACACGTTTAAAATCTAATACTCACTTCTACCATTAGTTTGTAAAAAAATCTGAGGAAATTCAATAAAAATAAACTGGATTTCATGTAGATTATTAAAGTCTAGATAGTATTTTTTTAAACTTAATAAATCTAAATTTTCGGCATTTTTTTCACCTCAATAAACCTAAATTCGTGTACTATTTGTGATTTTCAATACTACATTCAATACTATATGATTTTAATCAAATTTTAAGTTATTTACGTTGAGAATTTCATAAATTTAAAGTAATCATTTTATAATTAAATTCCAGTATAATAGCAAAAATAATAAATTCAGTTAATTCGTAAAATATGTAGTAAAAATTGGACACTCAAATTTTACGAGAAGAAAAGAGGATATGAAAAGGAATTAGCAATAAAACAGAACATAAACATATGAAAAAATTTAGAATAAGAGTAAAATTACATAATTATTATTATGATAACAATACCACATAATTTTAGGATGACACGGATGAGTCTACTCTTACGTGTAAACCAAATTCATAATAAAAGATTAAAGAAGAAAATATTTATGAAGTCAAACAAAGGAAAAATATTGCGAAAATATGTTTACGAGTTAAAAAAAATCTCTAAGTTGGGGCTTAGGAAAATAAAACCCGGCAGGAAAACGCCCACGAGAAGGGAGCATAAAAAACTGCGAAACCCTTCTGACAAGGGCAGCTGAAATGCAGAAGATGAAGAGAAAATAAGAAAACGAGAGGATAAGAGCAACAGTACCGAAGGAGAAACTGTAAGAAGAAAAGGATACGATAAATGCACACAGAAATCTCAGTAACACTGTAAATACACATAAAGGATGATACATAGATATTTATAATGTAACCAAGGGTTACGTAAACTTAGCTACGAATGAAATTGAGGTTATTAATAGATAAAAATGGTACTTTAGGAAGCTTTGAAAGCTTGTAAAGCTAAGAAAGAAAGAAACTATTCAGAGAACGGTGATTTGAAAGTCATCTATGCATGATTCATCATTATACCATATCTCTGCACGAAAACGACAGGGAAATAATGCATCATAACTTAAATAACAGCACTATTTCCTTAAATATCACATTATGGAAATGAAAGGAGGTGTATTAAGGAGTAATAAAGCTGTGTCATTTGGGCAGTAAAATCTTGGTCACAGTCTTCAGTTGCGAAACTTGATAGAGCGTCTCGTACGTTGCCATAAATTTCCTACGGTAACGAGCACTTAAGCAGTCTTCCTCCAACCAGACAATGAGCTCCACGTTCCCTCCATTGCTAAGTAACCTTTAAACTTAGTAAACGTAAAGTTTAATTCAAGGTAATAATACCCGATTTGTGATTTTTTCCATCGGGACATTGTTCATTACGAAAAATTCCTCTTCGATATATAAATATATATAATATAAATCATAGTCAATAATCAAACCAACATAGTCCGATATTAAATTATTATAGACGTGAGGATAAAGAAAATTTCTCTGCTCCCGTCTCTCAAACTGCCAGCACCAGATTAGGGTTCATTTAACCGCCTTTTCAATAACGCGCCTTTATTCTCTTTGTATATAATGTTTTGGTCTAAAATACTGCCTCAGAAAATTGGATGAATGCGGGAGTTGAAAAATGTCGTATCAAAAAATTAATTTGATTACCATGGAAACGCAAACCTTTTTACTATAAATTCCCCTGGACATTCACGCATATAAATACACTCACACAAAAGTCACAAAAGCCGATCTATAGTAAATTTAAATCGTTGAAGGTCTATAAATGTATAGAGTGTATATTTCCCAAGTCAATCACCGTACCCGGATTATTAAGAAATATATATGTATAAAATGAATATTTAATAATCCTCAAATTGCACTGATATTTCTCATATGTAGAAAGGAAAGTTTCTTAGTAATCTTCCAGGTAAAAACGACGTTTATTTGAATGGATTATGCATTAGAATTAGAAAACCAGATATTCGTTATCTAATTAGCGATAACGAATTTGATTTCAAACTGAATTATCTTTTAGGATAAATAATAGTCCGTGCTTCTTTCGAGCGACATTTGCATCAATTAAACACGAGTGCATCTGCCGCTGTCATGCACGTGTTACAGAGGATAGATTACGTGAGCGGAGGCTGTCGCGCTCGCCCATGATTTTCCAGTAGCAGTTGGAATCGAGGTTTATTTGTATGATCGTAACCGCTGATAGTTCATCCACACCATGGCGAAGCTATTTCTGAATCGCTTCAGAAAAAATGTGTTGAGAGCGGATGTCGGACTTCTCCTTTGCTGATTGAAAAAATACCTCCCGACGGTTTCTGGCAACGTGGACAGAAGACTTCTTCCGGAACAGGATTATGCGTAGCAACCTTCGGTCGTCCCGAGACGAAAATCCTCTATGAAATCATACGTGCCTTCCTCAGAGGTCGTCTCCTCTGTTTAGCTAATTTCCAGAAACGGAAATTGGGGAAAAATTTTCTTTGAGTATTACCTTCGTTGGGTCCGAAGATTTCTTAGAGGTTACTGTTCATCTTGTTAGAGTCTACTCGGTTTACGATTACGGACAATAAGGAGGTTTCATGATGGAATAGTAGTTGGGTATGATAATAAGGTGGGTAACTATAACTTACATGTAAAATAAGAGTGGAGATGATTAAATGGTAATTTAATTCTGTTGCTTGCTAATTTTTTGATGGTATTTTCTTTGAAATCGATTGAATAGCATGTATATATTGAAAATCTATATATTACGCGAAATTAAGGTTTTTGAAGTTTACGATTCATAGTTAAGTTCTAAGCACACTATATGACACGAAATGGATATTCTTAATAAGTACAGGAGTTAACTAAGAATAAAACTGAAGAATTCTTCGAGTGCTATTGATGATTTTCCCATTTCATTCCGATTATTCCATTCCCTTACAGTATTCCTCTGCCTGGTTGAAGGAAATGAAAATATAATAATAGATGTTTACCGAATTTCCAAGTACAAATAAATATCTCTTTCAAATGACGAATTTTGCGTAAGCAAATTTCTAAACTAGTCCTAAGATCTGATGCACAAATTGAATTTTTAATTCACTCTTCAGTAATTAGGCTTTTAATTTCATTTTATTTCAGAAGTTTTTCGTTGGCAGTTAGTCTTATGAATTGCATTAATTCGAAACAAAGTATTCTCAAACAATGATGATGAAATTTATCGTGCCTCTGAATTAAATCCATTGTTGACTTGAATAATACCTCAACACTAAACAGCTTTCTTATGAAAATGTGTACATTTAGCACAGTTAAATTTTTAAATGTGTTTCGTCAATTAGCAGTATAATATTTACGAGAAAATATAGTATTAACAAAAAATCCTATAAAAACGAATTAGATAATAATCCCACTTGAGATTCAAGGTAGCTGTACTGAAGAGAGAGAGCTATAGTAAGTAGATATCACGTTTAGCCGCAATTGAATCGTTACCATACGAAAGAAAAATAAATCGTAGGAACAAAATAAGGCATCCAATCTAGGAAGATCGGTGGGAGGTAAATTTGCAAGACGGAATTCTCGCTCGGTCCCATTTCATTACCCTTCCTACTTCAATCCCTTACGGTCATTAAATACGGCCAATGGCAAAGAGCCCGGAACCTTCCTCCAATGGCGATTGGGTTAAACTAGTCATACCTTTCATCATCGAACCCTTACCGAGAGCATATCTTTAAAACCAAAGACTTTCTCTTTCCGAATATCTTCGGATGTTCCATAATCGTTTTCTCCCGGGAAAAGAAGCAATAAACGGGAGAAAAAATATTGAATGTCTTTTCCACGTCTATTTGCCGCAAATTCGATTCTTTCTCCTTAATCCTTTTAAATCAATTCTCTGCATTGCTCCCATCGATTCCACGTACTCATTCGATAATTATACGAGAGTAGGTACGTAAATAAGTGAAGTGTGAGCCTAAATGTGATGACTTGTGTTTTTTTAGGATTTAAATAACAAATTAACTTCGGAAAAATTCCATTAGAGGCGCTTTTGAATTGTCGACAATAACAATCGAAATATAATAAAGAAATAATAGATTCAATGAAAAGAGTTCAATTGTTTCTATTAAATTACTATAATTACCCACTAATTACGTAGTAATATAGTACGAAATAATGTGGTTGTGGGATTATTCTTTGGGGATATGGATTGGTTTAAGATTAAGCTTAAAATTATCTCATTAAAAAAATGAATGAAAATAAATTTCAGACGCTTAACTTTTCATATAAGATGGAAAGCGTATTTTTTCTCTTTTTATTCATACAAAGAAAAATTCATACCAAAGATTTCATTGATTAATTCATTCATTAATGAACTGAAACAATAAATAGAAATCAATTCATTCCATAGACTTAATCTCCTTCATTTTCACGTTGAAACACATTTTTGATGTGACATATACACCATTTCTGTCAACTTATACACAGGGAGATTGAAAAATGTAAAACATCTTAAAACATTGAATATCTCCCTTGATTTATATTGTCATTCAGTCATCGTCAAGGTTTCGTCAGGAATAGTTCCTTCATTATAAAGTTCCCATTCATTTCTTGCAGAATAATTTAATCTCAGAAGCTTTCTTATTTTTTCTCATCGTCTCCAGAAACTCTTTCATTAAATTAAAATTGATATATTCTCAGAATAACTGATTGACCTTCATTTGAGAGGGCAAGTTCGTCAGATTTTTTTCAAGGAAAATTTTAAGGAAAATAAAAGAGAATGAATTTTAAACATAAAATATTAAAGAATCGTTTAATTTAGATAGTTCATGAATATTTTAATTACTATATTAGTATTCAAACTTTCAAAATTCTTCTCGAGCTTATATTGTAAATTTTTACTGATTAAAAATTTATCCTTTAACGGTTGAAACAGCTGTAAAAATTAACGTTTACGGGAATAATTCTGTTTGCAAATCTGTACGAGAATAAATCGATGCAGTATCCTCACGTGTTTAATATATCCCCATAATCCGCTATAATCCGACCCTCTCCATAGATAGGTTCAGATTATACCGGATACACCACATGCTCTGTCATTAGCCTTTCTCTATGAGTTATGAACACTCATTAGCTTATTCTAATACTCATATTTTAGTCTCGAAGCACATTCCCTACTGTTCCTTGCAATATCTGATTCTGAATAAAATTCTTATCACGACCATCTCTTATCCATTTATCAAGGTCTTTATTTATTTTATTTTTACAAAAAACTATTTAAACAAGAGTATCGAAATTCATCTATCTTCAAAATTTGTTCACAGTTTATATTATCATATCTATGTGTACTATTTACTCCGGTATAAAACGGTCAAGTTGAAACAAATTATATGATAAAGGCATGATGACTTTGAAATTTCTCGTATTCATGTAAAAATCACGTTAAAAATTCAAAATAATTGCGAGCGCAAAAATGTGCGAATATGAATTATTTGCGATTATCTATATAATGATCTAATGTCGTATCTACCGATCCTAGTCCTTCTTGTTATACAATTGTACATTTTTTCCTTAAAAGGGAACACGTACGATGGTAGTAGATAGGAATTTTAAATATATAGACAAACAAGACGCGTTTGAGGTCCGTTTCGGTAATACGCCCCTTCCCAACCACGGCTCTCCATCAGCTATCGTAAGGACTTGATTTGGTTGCCACCGTCAATCGGGACACTACATCCACCGTATAAACATCCCTTATCTACGCGAAGAAAACATAAGAGAAACGTTATCTCCGATCGACACGACAACAATTGACGTGAATTTGAAGGCCTCGCTTTTGGTGGAAGCAATATACCTTAAAATGGTATGTCGGAGTGTTGTCGAAGTGGACAGATATGCGATGAACGAAACAAACTTCGCAAACCTCCAAATAGCTCGAGGAGCAGCAGTTGCTGAATGAGATGCGATTTTGAAATAAGTTTATTATGTTTTTATTTTAAGCGAATTTTGCAAATATATTACATTTTTATTACATACGATTTTAGAGTGTTATTTGAGAGTTTTTCTTCCAGCATAATTCTAAATAAATAATTCTAAATGTTTTTGAATAATTAATTTTCATTAAATAAATTTAACAATGGGATGAGATATTTGTTTTTACAGTTTCGGGTATCAAAAATTTGCTGGATTTCAAGTTTTCATTACTATTACTCCATAAATATATAGATACTCTAATAGTTTGTAAAGGAATAAAGAGAAATTAGTAGATATCCTTCAGATACTATATTTTAAAATAAAAACCTATATTTTATTTGTATATCATTCTAATAAATGCATCTTAAGACGATTTATTAAAAAGCTTATCCAATTGTAGAGGTAATTAATATAAATAAACATGTGGATATGTAAATTGTACGTAAAAATACATAATTATACGTATAATTAACAAATCTGACCAACAAAAGTATCCTGATTATCATAATAATACGCGTTTCACTGCAAAAAGAGCTGTAACAAATTAGAAGCGAGAATTCATACTCATAACTATGTAACACCCGGCGGTCATTCGATGAAAATAGAGAAAGGAGAACAGAAAACCTACGTAGCGAAATATTCATTCAATAAAAATGATATAAGGGAATGAAATACTACACCTCCAGAACTTCCCATTCTAATTCCTAAAATCATTAAAACTTTTAAAGCGAAGAGTACCAGTTGATAAAGTTTATGCGGCTCTTATTTTTAATGTTCAGTATCTAATTAAACTCTAATGTCTCTCTGAATGTATGTGTTTATATATTATATTACGCATAAAATACGTAAATCGTAAATTCTCTATAATTATACATATATTACGTAATATTGTAACTGGTACATTGTAACATCGTAATATTGTGAGTCGTATATTTTATTACATTACAATCACGCGCTTATTCTTATGTATAAATACGTCTGATTAATTTTAGTTGGATTGATAGAATGTGTACTGCCTACGGAACGTTTTTTTTTGGAGGGGTTTATCCTCCCGACTTGGGGCGAACGTCGGACAGTTTGTAAATTGTTTCTTGCTCCTCCGCAACCGTTGCCACCTGGTCTCGCGACCTAATTGCGAAGGGATATTATTACGTAAATAAATGACGCGAAAAAGAGAGCTCCGGGAAAAAACCCCAGGAAATCGCTGCAATCAAAAGGTTTTAAAAGGCGACAGAAGCGACGCGTCCAAAATTAGAGCGGAACGATTTATGATGCTTATGAGGCGCGATTTCAGTAGAACATTCCTCATCTTCCAGTTAGAGGAAAGTTTTAGGATGAATGGAATAGAAAAATAATTAGCAGTAACGGAACCGATTCGAAAGAACGTAATGATTAATGAAAATAGAAACTTTACACGATCTGTTAGGACGAGTGGAATACAAGGTTGAGCAGGAGTAAAAATAAAAGATATGACTGGGACTCGAACACAGATCAACCACTTGCCGCATAGTTATGCTAACCACTACATAACCATGCGTAGGGAGCCTAGACTTGAGACCCAGTAATGTTGCTATACTTTACTCCTGTTTAATCTCGACAGAACAACATAACAAGAATTTCAAATTTACGATATCGAATTGATGAAATAGTCCATATTTATTTCGATAAATTACGTTCAGTATCATTTTAAAATAAACGCTTACCGAATTCGTATATTGAGAGATTACTGTCCTTAGAAAAGTAAATATTTTTCATAAAAACTAACGATGTAATAGCTTAATTAGACCTTAATACGGCTTCAGTATATCAAATGAATGCAATAGATGCATAATCTATTTTCTTTTAGCGTAATAACTGCTCTAGAGCAACGCAATTCTTTTGATGTTTAATCCTGACAAGGAATAACGATAGTTACTGGCATTATAACAGTAAAATCCGAATAATCTGCATTAAGTAATACTATATGGTAAAACATCGCGTGCTGAGTACAGTGTTTGTTATAAATCTCGCATGCTCCATAAGTAGCCCATCAATGCTTCTTGACTTCAATTCTACGATTTATCAAGGACATTAACCTTCGAAGAAACATTAATGAACATAATGTCACGCAAAATATGACTTAAATTATGATCTCCATGGTTGTTTAGATGAATATCAATTTGATCATTAGAGTGAAAAGCCTTTCAAATGTAATAGCTTTGCCTCGAATAGCACCATCAACTCGGCATGTTTTCAAGAGTGGCTCATGAACCTAAATGGCATTTTATCGAATGTGGTATCTCAACAAAGAGAAGCAGAAATGAAGAAAATGGCGAAGTGTTTCGCAAGGAGATGCCGGTTGCGAAATGAGCGCGACCTAGAGGCGGCCTCCAGTTATTAATCCACCGCAAGGAGGAGAAAAATAGTTTCCCTCTAGTGAAGCAGCGTCCTATCGCATTTCATCGGCGTCGTTAAATAGCGTTGCCGCGAGCAACAGTTATACAATTGGGAGAAATCGAAGGCAAATAGGAATATCGGATTATCGTGAGGAGAAACACACAAGTGAAATTTGTCGCACATCGCGAACGATGTTTCCGAGAAAACGTTTTCGTAAACTTGAAATACGTAAGTGAATGGATTTCAGATCGACTCCGGAGTTCCTTTATCCCAAAAAGAGGGTATTGGTCGTTCCATATTACCTATAAAAGCTTAAGAATACAAATAATTTGAATTTCCGAAATTATTTCTCGTATTAATCGAATCACGTATGATCAATATCTGTTTAAGCCCACAAAATATCTTATTTTTATTGCATATATTTTTATTATAAGGGGTTAAATGCAAGAGGATACTTAATAGTATCAGTATCGTCAAATAAGGTCGTTTTATTGTTATTATTATTAATTAGTTACCTTCAGCAATGATAAAAAATCTACGTTTCCATTTATAAAGGAAACTATGTATCTAAAGATTACTAAAATATTAAATAATACGAAACATTCTAACTAGCACATCTTTACACAATAATTCATATTGAGTTAATTCTTAATAAGAAATGCACAAATATACACATAAAGCCCCAAAACTAAAACACGTTAACCAAGCGGGAGATATGATACGAAATAAAAACACTCCACGCAAGAAGCGTCATGGGAAAAACACAAATTGAAGAGCGTATAATCACGAGTAAATTCTTAACCACAATTAACAGAAGAAGAATACAGACTTCGCTGCGGGAAAACCACAGATGACGTTCAACATCGCCGCAGATATAAGAAAATGAAGACTCGAATTAATTGTAACATTAGCAGTCTTTCAGCGACAATATTCATACAGAAGTACTTTAAGTATACAAAATATAAAATCCGCAATATCATGTATAAAAACTAGTATGGGTAAAAATCAATTTCGGTAAGGTGTCAATACACTCAAAGGAGTCTGAAGATGAGAAGAAGGTATACAAACATAGTGAAAGAAGACAAGTGGAACGTCATGTCAAAGAAGGGACAAAGAGGGTAGAAGAGAGAAAATAATCCATTTGGGAAAGAATAAGAGAAGTTTGAAAGATGAGGAAGTCAAATCAAAGAATTCCAGAATAATAATACGAGAGCCTGAGCTTTACGTGAACCAATTATGGTATATATACAAACAATAATGATAAACGAAATTTATGTATTCTATACGTCCTTTGATGGTATTCCACTTCATTCTAAACAGCATTTATGTCATAGAAAATATATTATTTACGTCATACTTGAATTCTTCCATTTGAAACACAAAGTTTATCATTTAATTAAATAAATATGTATACCGTGAAGTTCCTAATTTTTACCAAATTTCGGTAATGGTGCAATGAAACAAAAGCGGGTTACCTTGAAATGAAAATACACTCGTAAATCAACATTGATCCATTGGAGTAAAACTAGGACATATAAAATGATGAATTAGTACACAAGAACATGAAACATGAGCTTGAGGACATGGAAACGTAGAAAACAAACAATCCTTTGTGAAAAGAAGAATCGATAGGTTCGTTACCACCAAAAACAAGAGCATTTCATTTTTTTAACAAGGAACCTTTTGGGTTATGTCAAACAGATCTGAATGATAATATAAAGAAAAATTCTCCGGAAAATGGCGATTGAAATGTTTGTAAATAACACTGTCCAAAAATAAACATTCATATTCGAGCATTGTTCAGCTAATAATTAAAAGAAGTGCTAAATCAGTAAACATGTGTTACTTAACTTCCAATTAATGTTTTTAGTATATTTAAGAAAGTTAAACGAAAGACATTGAAATAAATTAAATGCGAAAAAATTATTCAGCCACAATGACACAGAGTTAGATAATACACATAACCAATACAATGCATTAGGCTTAAGACTTCAATGAATTTGAGTTATTAAACGTTAATTACTGGTAAACTGTTAATTGTTAGCCGGAAATCTTTAAAGTTGAAATAACTGTTTTCTAAATGATCTAACTTTACAGTATTATTCTAACCTGTTCGAGATAGACATAAAGGCGCCTTAGTAAGCAGGAGAAATATGCATTTAGTCGTTCTTCAGAAAAAGGAATCCAACAACTTGTTTATACTCTTTGCTTAATAGAACGAGCCCTTCCATCATTCCAAAATGCAAATTCATATCAATCTATGTTGATCTATTCACAGCGATTTCCGATGCTTACTCTAAAGCGATACATTGAATGCAAAAATTTCCGGAATGAATACAACTCCGATGTCCATTGAGATATGAATATTCACTCCGTGAAAGGACTTCCGTCGTCCGCGAATAAAAACGGGATATAGTCCGATAAGAAGTGTCTTGTCCTTGGTTTCTCGCTAGAGCTGAACTAAATCTTGAGGAAAACCCAACAGCCACTTATGACCTAAATCCAACGGGAAGAACAACTGAAATTCTGAATTAAAGTTCGAAAGCGTGTTTTTTTGTAAACTCCTATTTTAAGACTCCCTAATTTAATTGTTGTACATCGTTTGTTACAATGGATGCTTTAACTGTTACGTAGAGCTACAATTAGCAATTGTCTTTGACTGGTTTTCTTCAACAATCGCAATAATATCCAAATAATTAACTTGCAAAAACACAGTTAATTAACTCGTAATTAAGCAAATTAAATGGAGGATAAAATGAACGCGGAAACATTACTACTTCTAAGTTCGATTGATATTTATCGGTGAGGAATTCGGCTTGCCATGAAAGAAAACGGATCGATATCCTGAGTTTGATACACTAAGAAATTCGATATATAGATAGCTCAAGTACACATTCAATGTTGTTTGATGAAGTGAGACAGTACAGGATGTCCGATTACATATTCCACACTGCCTCACTTGTTTATTCATTACACGCCTCTCCTCTCTGGCGAGAAATCAACGCGACTGGACGCACGTCCATCCAGAGTAAGAGATCGTGTTTAGATTTCGTCTTTTTAGAAGAATCTATTTTATAACAAGTTACGCTTTTAGTTTACTCTCAAGAAGATATGGTGAACACGAGATGTGTCTCGAAGAATGCCACCTTGTACTTTTTTTTAATCTGTGAAAATATAATGTATAAATAAAATATATACACATATAATAAAATGTATTTAACATTGAAAAAAGAGATGCGTTCTCCAAATAAATCTACATATATAATTAACCACTAGAAAGTTTACGATCGCGTAATATATTTCTCTTAGTTTACATATACCTTATAGAATATTCCGAAATCATTAAAAATCCAATGTGGGCCTCCATGAATCAAGGAGTTGTCCAAATATAAGGATAAAGTGAGCTTATTTCTTACTTTTAATTAAAAATTAAAACATATAGGGTTTATGTCTCCAATCCTTGTAACTTGAATTGAATTTCAAATTGAATGAATAACACTTCCGTACTTTATGCGTACATACAGACGTACGATTTTATTTACAGTTATTAAGTTTTACCCATAATTCACGAACATGAATGATCGTGAAAAGGGTTGTAAAACAATTTTGCTCAATTTCACGGAGAACTAACACAATACCTAACAGAAGGTTTCGATATTATTGACCGGGTATCGCGATAACATTCAGACAGCTCGATGAAAATAGACCTTCACTTGGGGTAAATATTTAAAAGTAACGTCAGCAAAAAATCCTAACGCATTTGTAAATACTCGAGCGGCTGAGTAAATGTATGGATTTATATGTATAACATGCCTCTCTTTTCCGTAGAATATCTATATTAAAATGCAGATATGACAAGAGGAACAAGGTGGCATTCTTCGAAAGATTTTCGGATGCAATTTGTTATCTTGAACGATAAAGAATACATAAACTGTTTGCTAAAAGGTAAGTTCTCTTTAAAAAGAAATTATGTATACATGTTTTATTACTTAATAAGTGCGCGAGTCCAGTAGTTTTAAGAAGTTGCTGTTAAGGAAGCGGGCTACATAAGCGGACGTCCTGCACTGTCTCACTTTATCAAACAGCATTGCATGTGTACTTGTGCTATCTGTTTGTAAGGAGAGTCTCATGCCTACTTTAGATCTTCAACTTTTGACATCCGCCAAGATAACGGAAAGAGTACGCTAACCACGGCCATTGGGAAAGCAAAATCTTGGTACCACTACATCCGTCTTATTGGGCTACTTAAATTTTCTCAAATGGTATCTTGGTTTGAGTTCAAGAGTGAAGAAAAAAATTACGAGATTTAAATTCTGAAAATCGACCAGAATGTTGTTAATGAACAATGGTTTATTCGTATCTTCAGATTATTTATCCGCGGAAGATTATCACATCTGAATGAATTCGGAATTCTTATATTATTATTGATATAATCCGAAAAAGATAACGAGTTTTTTTTCCAAAATTTGATCAAGGGGTTTTCCATGATATATTCATTTTCATCACGATGTTGAATGTAAGTAACGTTTCGTTTATTTTTAATTCGCTGCCTGATCATTAATGATCCACATATCTGATATAAGTATAAAGATACGATTAAAATGATAAAGTCTTGGGTAAAAGATATTATACGTGGATGATGCCGTATGGATAAATTCAAATGTAATGTAAAATATCATTAAAAATTTTTATAAGGGAATTTAATGTTGTTTCCAACAGTTTATTTTATAGTAGAAATAAATACAACAACCCCTTTTATTTGCTCAAATAATGGGAAAAAATCAAGCTTAAAATTAAGTATATTTCGCGAAAATTCGTACATCGCACAGCAAAGAAAAATATTTCGTCATAATTCTGGTGATAAAACCCGCGGAGAAAACATATAAAAATTTTCCACGTAAAACAGCCTTTCCTCTTACAGCCTAACTCGAGATACACATAACATAAACACTCGCTTATCAGGTTCAAAAAGGTAGTAACGAAAAGAATCGTGATCATTCTAATTATCTGTCCGAAGACAAGGCCGCGATCATGCGGAGAAATACGGCTCCATCGCCCGGAATGCTCCAGAGCTCGTTTCGGAGGCGGTTTCTGGAAGAAACTTTCGGAAGAGGGAATCTCCAAGGAAATGGTAAGTTTCTGAATGGAGATAGCGATTTCAACTGTAAGGGTTAACGGCAGGGGGCGTTATGGGATAAAGTTATTCTTTCACAATTCACCATGTCAGCGAAAGTATGGGCTGTTTCTTACAATTGGAAGTCTAAAAGCTGAAATTGCTCGGAAAATTGAGAAGTGGCTGAGAGCGAAAGTTGAAATGTTTGTCAAGATATGCACTCACATGTATTAGGTTTTTGAAAGGGAAATATGGTAGGGAAACGGCTTTTTGTGATTCCTTTACACATATACCCCCTTACGTATTATATTTTTAAGACGATTTAACACATGAAGGATACATGTATTGTGAGTTGTAAAATTTACATTTCACGAAGTTTTTATGCATTTTATCAAACAATCATTTATCAAAGTAAATATACACGTAAAGCAATTTTTTAAAATTTCGATTAGACACGACGTATCAAACTGAATTTTTCCCTCTAGGATTTGATATAATTCTGTGTTATTTGCAGGGTTATATGTAAGAATGATCTATATACGTGTAGAATGGATTTCACCCTGAATACCACGAATTATTGTTATTGTAAGTTAGGTTCAATCTTTTATACGACGTAAAATACTCGATACGATGGAAATTTGGAACATTGGGTCTATATGAGTCCCACGATAGCTTATAAAATATGCTATAAAGAGTTTAATATCTTCCAACGGAATATTGTTAGAAATATCTAAGATATAATTCTTCTAAATACAGCCAATTATTTAATCAAATTACGACTTTTTTGATGATCCAATTATATTTTCTTGTTGGTATAAGATGTAATATAATTATACAAACTAATCACTAGGATAGACGTAAATAGCAACAACACCGGGACTAGAACCCGGGTCCCTCACTTGCCACACAGGTTTAGTAACCACTACACCACAGTAATGCGTCAATTCCACTTCGTTTAAGTATCATACCAGAAATTTGAGGACCTGGGTTCGAGTACCAGTTATATCGCTATTTTTCACTTCAGTTTAACGTGGTATCCCAGTTCCACGAACTGTTACTGTAAAGTTATTTCATCTTTCTTCTATCACGTTCTTTAGATAAATCTACACTGAGAAATAAATAAGAAAATACATTTAGTTACATTAATGAAGGACATAAATAAATGTTCAGAGATAATTTTCTCTCCCTTAGGCTGCATTAATACTATCTTTACGACCCTGATATTGAGAAGTGCCTTTTTAAGCTCTTCTCCATAAAAGACTTTTCTTCATTAATAAATAATCAATAGCCATGACATAATATCGGAAAATCTAATTACTTTTAACAGCCACCAGAACATGGCCATATACATAAATAATAATAAAAGCGCGCTTGAAATTTAAACTCCGAAAAACCCGATCATTACATAAATCTTTCACGGGGATCAGTGTACTGATAAGCGTCTGTCACCTTAAGCTCCGCAAACGAATAGCAGGATGAAAGTCTAGGGTCACAGTTCAGATGGACCCAAAATAAACCGGCGGAATATATTGCTTTCCCTGTAATGGATTACACATCAAGATCGCCTCTGATTTAACAAGTGAAGGACAGTAAATCTGGGAATGGAGCGCGATTAAAAAAAAGAGGGGACGGTGGTAAAATGAAGGCGCGGGGATGACAAGTGTGGAACGTCGGAGGTAATTGAATGGATTCTAAAGGAGAGAGAAAAAAAGAAGAACGAAAGGCTGGAGAGACATCTTCGGGTCGAATGCGGAAGCTGTTTGACAAGAATAACCCTGAATGTATGGACCATCATTCACCGCCAATCGGAAAACGCACTCAGCGGAACAACGTACTTAGCTCCGATTTTGTCGAATGTAACAAAGAATTATTCGCGAATACATTTTGAATTTCTCTAGGAGGAAGTTCAGGAAAGTTACCAGATTAATATTTATTAGATATTTTTAAAGCAATACTGAACTGCCAAAACAAATTAAAATTGCTCGCGTTATATGATATGGATAATAGTCCTGGTTTTTCGGCAAATACCACAAAAACCCAAATCGGAATTGGAGGGAAAGATGAAGAGAATTTCATGTACATCTCTACTCTTACGATTATTTAAAAATAGTTAGCAATTCTACAAAAGAGAGCATTATATTTGATTCTTAAATTTATAATATAATACTTGCTATTTAACGATAAACCTATCAATTTTTTTTCTTCTTCAAATTTAAAATGTCTCTTTCGAAAAACATCGGTCCAATTCACTATATCATACATTTTTTCTGCCAAATTCTTTAAAATTATCGATTTTTGGTAATATTCATATAACTTTGAGTCTCACAAGAATTATAAGAATAAAATATTGTGATGAATAATTAAATAATGTCGATTTATATAGTGATATAAAATGAAATCATCTTTCGTACACGGCTATTCATTTCAATTTATAAGCGCCTTCCCATGTCGTTTTTAATAATATATATTTGTATACTAATTATAACTTAATATTATATTTTACCGAAATGAAAATCTTAATTTCCATTCGTCCCTCTTCAACTTATAAATAAAGGCCATAAAGCGATGAAAAAGTCTTTCCATCAGATTCTAAGGGACTAATAAGGAAAACGCTCTGAAAGAACCTTTAGAAAGAAGGCAGTAGATTCCTTTTGGTCACAGAGAGAAAACGACGATCATGACGTAACTTCCGTGTATTCCATTCAACCTAAATAAAAGAAAACTATTCGTGGAGCAAGTCGGTAAGAAATGAAACATCTCGAGTGTAAATGGACTGAAAAATTATTTAGCGATGAAGAATCTAGTAGAAAGAATATATTCGACATATAAATTCCAATTTTAAAAACGAGTTCATTCAACTCCATATATATAAGTTTCTGTATATATTCGTATGTATATATCTGAATAAACTGACGAATAAAAATTACAGCGTTTAATTTGAGTACCTTGCTAAAGTTATCTTAAATATGTGTAATAATATAGCGTTTCTCAACTTACTTCAGCAGCTTCCTGCTGGGATTGCAGTGTTTTCTTAGTGTTCTGTAGAGTAATAAAACGTAAATATATGCCTAAATGTTTTTTACCCATCATTAAATAAGAATTTATTACGAATAAAGCGGGGGACCTGGGTTCGAGTCCCAGTTATTTCGCTCTTTTTCATTTCTCTTAAACCTGCTATTCCCATCGCACGCATTAATTATAATTAATTAAGAGGTTAATTGGTAGGAATTCAATAGTGATAAAAACCATTAAAATTCGAAAAAATATTCTCTTAATCTTAAGCTTAATGAATCATAATTGTATGATTGAATAGTATTTTTTGATATTTTCGTTCTTAATGCACGATGGAATCCAGGTACTTATTCGCTAAAATTTCAGTTGCATTTACTCCTCTAATCCCAAAAGCTGAACGAAACTGTTTTTTTTTAGGGTTCGAACATCTGCTGGAAATAGAGAGGACGTTATTCCTGTCCCGGTCCAGTCGACAATCTTCTGTTAATCATTGTTACATAAAACTTAAGTGATGGCGCTGGTACGGGAGGTTTTTACGTTTCCTGTTTTTACGCGGAATGGCAAAAATCCACGGCGGAGATGTTCTCGTAGGATTAGGGAGTGCTCCTTATCCTCTGGAAAATCTGCCTGAAGCCGATTGGACGTCTTTTGATTGCGTCCAACGGAAATAAAGTGCAGAGCCAAGGAAGACTCCCACGCGCTCGTCTGAGGGTCAAGTGGACACGCATTGCATTGCGGAGTAAATGGTACTCGTTCGCAACTCGCAATTCAACTGTTCCGCTCTATAAAGAGTGTGTCGGTTGGAGGGGTCATCCGAGGAACAATTGAGCAAATGCAAGTCTGACATTGGCATGACGCAAGTTTGGACAGAGGCGAGATTAAGCATAGAGAGCCTCACTGATTCCGTGAGATTAAAAAGGTCTACAAATATGTCTGGGCTGATTTAGCGTGACGCGATGAGTCGACGGAATATTTTATATTAAGACGAATGGCTTTCTACGAAGATCATTCGTTAAACGATGTGAAATGGTAAGTTTAGAACGAGCAGATTCTATCAAGCCTCTATTAATTTGTCTCACGTATGCTAAATGACGTATTATACAGGAGCTCTCAGTACCAGACGATATTCTTCAAAGCGTTTACGAATTATTAATATAAAAATCATATATACTTTTTACATATGTATTAAACTTTTCTCTTCACTTTCTCCTTCGCATGTATTTAACATAGCCCTTTTCTTCGTGGATTTATTTCCGAATTTTAGATACTACTTCTGTGCATAATATATTAGTCTTTCTCCTCTACAAAAGCAATCTTCTTTTTTTTTCAATTCTATTCTTTGACTATTTCCCTTTTCCCTCGGTCTGTGACAAGGGTTAAATGGAAGACGTGATTCTTAATTCTCAAAATACGTTCAATAAAGACGTATTCTTTTTATTATATAACTGAATATATTACATATATATGCATATATACAAATATATTCCCCCTCAAAATATAAACGTAATTTTATTATACATAAAGATAATATACTGAAATAGATAATCATGGTATCTCGCTGTTTGAGGGTTGAGGAAAAGTTTAGAATCTTTAAGTAGCAAATTTAATATACATTATATATTCCTATTATATAATTAGTATAGGGGTCATTAGACGCTGATTTACAATCCATGTATCAGGATCATTACGAAAAAGTCTATACCATAAAATACGTAACTTTTCATCGGAAATTTTAAAAGGGTCAAGTGGGCAGTCAACACGGGCCTAGGTTCGAGAGAAAATTGACTCATACGAACCTGTAGCATTGATCACCGGTGACATTCACCTTTTTCCAAAAAGAAGGTCACCGTTCGCTCATCAACAGAAAGGCCGGAAAGATATGACGAAGTCCGTTGCCGTTTGAATTGGGACAGGAATGCGAAACAACGACCGTCTCAGAGAGAATTTCCCGATCCTATCAGTAGCGGACAAATATTGTCCAATTCTTCGAACGGTGTTCCTAATCGATGTGTGTTCAACACGTCATTCCATTTCTCCAAGAGGGTGAAAAATAAACTTTGTGCGGAGATATGCCTGCATAGTGGAATGGATCACGCTGTTGAATTTCGCGTGCGATAAAATAACCTTGACTCATACCGAGTGCGTTCGCTAAATAAAAGCGGCAATGAATATAAGGCGCTCTTTTTTTCACGCAAACGGTAGACCGAATGAAAACATTGGACGGAAACTGATATCGGATTATAGGCCCGAAGAGGGAATAGATAATTCTACGAAAGAACTTTCAGTGGACAGTGTGGGCGTTGCCAGGAATTTAATCTGCGTTCCTTTAACAAATACACTTTCTAGAATCGTTGCGGTAAACCTTAAGGGAAACGAATTACGCGTTTTGGATGTCGAGGATCTTTTTTAATTTTGTCTCGTGATAAGAGTTACGATTCTTGTGCACTTTAATTTAGAGTAATTAAGTATTCTATGTATGATGCGTTCATGTGCGATGTCTCATTGGTGTGATTCAATTTAACTTCCTCGGAAAGGATTATGAAATTATTGACGTAATTTGGTTCTGAAGACGCGAGAGCAAAATATTCCATTCATTAGAATTTTTTGTAAAACGTGCAGAACGGAATTTTTGGAACTTCGACTCAATTAGTAATGTGATTCGGGCGAGATTTGGAAGATTGGGGTTTGAGACCCGGTCATGCTACTTTGTCAAGTCCGTCTTTTTTCTAGAGCACACTACCTTTGTCTTCTGTAGCTACGAATTTAAAACTCTGAATTACACAAAATAGATGTTAGATAACTCCTTTCCAACTAACTCCAACCAACTTTTCGAGAATATTATTCACGTAAATTAAACGATTAAACTATGCGCTTTAAAACAAAATTTGATTTGTTTGCTTGATGATAAAAGTTTTTGAAATCATGTATTCCACAATCCGTAGAGCGCCGGATATTTTAGAATTATGCTTCTCATACTTCTGCGGTGAATATTCCCTAGATTTCGAAATTAATTTGCAATTGCCGACCTTTTATTCCTCTTCACCATCAAAGCACTTAGTGAATCATCTTCCCTACTCTTGACATCATCATATGATTTCATTCATAAAACTCACCCTCTCGAGTTGCCAAGCAACATTTAGAAATAAAAACTAATAACTTTCATTTTAAAAACATTGAGAACTTTCCTTTTAACTACGTTAACACCGTTAATTGCATCTTTTCGCTTTTCTCTCTAATTTTATTCACTTGAATGCATCGGCTTCACTAATTAAGGGTAATAAATGTACGAAAACGTAATGCGAGCAATTTGCATATTTAAATATATTAACTTCATCAATGACCCTTTATTCGTAAAATTCACGCAAAACAGAAAAACATAGCCATGAAATAAAGGTATCGGAATCAAAAAGTTGTCCGTCAAACGATATCGGCATACAAAAATAAGATAAGTTATACGTTCTTATAGTATTTCATTCAAAAAGATGAGGTACCGTAACTCTAACGTTCGAGGCGGAAACGGCAAAACGATGTCACCGCAACGAGCAGACCGTTTTCATTTTAAAATCATCGAAGCAATTTCTCTTTCCTCCCAGACGCATTCAACGCACGCAAAATCAAGTCCCGTCAAGTCAACACCCCCTTCCCCGACCGCATTGTTTCGCTCGCTCACACGTTCCGCGGAAAACGGTAAGAGAAAAAAACATCTTAGCTACTCACCTTCTTGCACCGGAAGAGGGCCACGATCGTGATGAGGTTGCCCGGGATCCCGAGAAGGATGAACAGTATGCAACAGACGACCGCGAGGTCCAGGAGTCCTGGAGGGTAGTCCACGAACAGGTTCTCGTACTCGCTGAGTTGGTCCGCCGATGCATTCTTCCAGTCAGTTGCGTCCGGTGAGGCATCGTCTCTCCACGTCGTCTCCATGGACCCGCTTTTTTAAACCTTTCTCAACGCCTGAGGAATGAGCGCCGACGGTGGCCACACGCTGCCTGGTTATCTCCCTTTATCGCGGGGCACCGAGAACATGTGACATTCGGGAGGCGGATGGCGGGAAAGTGCATGTTGCGACTCCGGATTCCGCTCGGACACGGCGGTTCGGTTGTGAGGAACTGCCCCTCTCCCGAGAGCTGTTGCTCAACTCTTCTTCCTCTTCAGAACGTCTTCATCGTCACGTCCTCTTGGATTCCGAACCTACGCTTCGAATACCGTACCGATGACGGCCGCTTTGAAGACGCTAATTGGTTCATCAGTACTTCACGCACATATATACATACGTCTTTGGTTTGCGAAAGCGGCAGCAGCAGCAGCGGCGGGATCTGCCTGAGAACGTCTTCTAGGGCAGTGTCGGTTAACTCAGTGATACATATACAATAAAATGAACCTTTGTTACGTAAGCGACAGCGGAACGTACCAGAAGACCTGTTCAAATGTTTGGACTAACTCTCTTTATCACGAACTTTTACGATGGTTTTTTTATAACGGAAGGTTGAATCTTCTTCTTCTTGGTGCTGTTATACTTCCTCTACGCCTTTCGGATTTGATTCTACGAAGGCGTACTGGTTTTGGTGTCCTACCTCTGTCCCATCTTTCAAAATACTACAGTACACCGTTCTTCAGAGCTTTCGGCGTGACCGGTGACAGTTCGTAGGTAAACTTCCTCGCTTCTTGTTCCGAAAGGATGAGCCCCCAAGGACTCAACCACAAGCTCTTCCGCCTTCCTCCGCACGGGAAGTTGGGCAGCTCAGACGGCATCTCCCGAAACGGGGACGTAAGTCTCACGGCGCGGCGGGGAGATAGACCCCGGGAAGAGCATGCGATCTGCCCGCATCCACGACAGAGACTAACACCCCCTCCGACTGTCTCCCTTCAGATCCTCTCCCCTCCAAAACCCTTGTCATGCGCATAAGGAACCCACCTCTCTCTCTCTCTGTTTCTTTATCTCATTTTCTTCCTCCTTAAAAACTCCCCTTCCACCGGCCATTTATCAAACGACGAGACGCTGTTCCTTTTCTTTGGTTCTTCGTTTGTCCAATTAATCGGCACAAGGCTCTTTACCTTTCCATTTTGGTACCCTCTTCTCCTCGTACCCGTTCAATTTTAATTTCCTATCAATTTCTGATGCTCTCGTCGATAATCGAAGTCCGACCCATTTCTGTACCATAATTTAAAAAAAAGGGAGATGTTGTGACCCTTCCCAATTCTTGGGTCACGAAGATCTTTTTGCATTAATTTTTTGCACTCCAGGATGATTGCTCTTTTTTGCAATTCGCACGAAGAATTGCGAGATGATATTCGTCATAATAACGTAATGTCGTAATTAAGCTTCGCAAGTTTGCAACCTCGTGTCTATCTTCTTTTATTATGACTATATGATTCATTTAGTATACTAGTTAACTGCAGCCTTGATGAAAGAATAAAAATTGTCATTGGTTAATATCCTTTCCCAATCTTTCTGTCGATATAACATTTTTATATAAATGAAAAACGTATTAAGTACATACGTAACATATTTAGTACATAATTACATAGGAATACATATTTCGTTTTATCAAATGCACTAGCGGTTCTGTAAAATAATGAAATCTTCATTAAAATAACATTTCGTAGTTAATTTCATTCAGCATTGGTATATTTGCCGGCAATTCTATTGAGTTCGATTATCCAAGATTAAGGAAAGGCGGAATATATTTCGACTATATATTTATGCTATATTCTTTTAAACGACAGCCGATTGATGTGATTCATTTTCAGCATTATATAACAGTGACTTGCAAATACCTTAGCAGTCCCAATTAATGCTGAGAATCGGGATTTCTAGCTTCGCACGGAAGTAAATAGCTTAAACTGACTTTTTATTCTAAAAATCGCCCTTAGTAAACAGTTCTTACTTTTTACACTGCTTTTCATTCATTAGCTCCTTTGTTTTAAGTCGAGGTTGGTAACCTAAAAAATGATTACTCAGTGTGTTTTTGCGTAGGAACATTTATAGGAAGAATGAGCAAGATTAACGATCCTCGATTGTTTAATTTTGATGGAAACTTTTGGAATATAATCTAACAACAATTATGAAACTATTCTGTGATTTACTGTATTTGCCTTCTTCGTTATGACCAAGTCTTAAAAGATGTTTCTTTCAATTCTTCACAGCCAAAAATCATATAATTATATAGATATAAACTTGCTTTTAATGGGTTTCTATTGAAAACTTTACTCTCCACTCAAGTGCAATTTAAAATAGGATTTTTGCAAGTTTACAACTAATTCCTTCCAAGCAAGTATTTTCCATCATTTAAGCTTACAATTATTTCCAACTAAATCACGTTTATGATCTGCAATGACGTAAACCTCTTTCTATCGCATTTAACATCACTTACTCAGCATATTCTTCTTGTAAAAGTCTTATAAAAAACGAAAAACGAATTGGTAACGAGGAAGGAGTGGCGGAAATGCTAATTACCACTTTATTAATTCAAATTCAAGTAGATAACGTTTGTATATTTCTTCCATCCAATAGCTATTCTTAGCCTTTCCCCATATCTCAACCTAGCCGTTTATTCTCCAAGATTTTTTCCTCATAATGTGTTCACTCACTCTGACATTCTTCCTTCTTTGTTCTATTAATAACCTGTTCTCATCCTGTTTTTATTTCCCTACGCGACTGCTCCTCTCCTCTTTTTCCCTACATATCCATTTCATCTTCTCCACTTACGTTTTCTCCTATCAACTTTTATTTCTCTTTACTTTCGCCGCCTTAAAAGTTTCGCTTTCACGCCATCTTTAACTACTGCTTACAATTACTACTATACGTATTTTTAATTTTCAATTTGTCTTACTTTTTCAGCTCTCTTCTAATTGTTTTCTGAACGTTATATTCTTCGATTAGTATTCTTCCTTCTATACTTATTAAGGGAGAAATTTAACAACTTTCTCCTCTTTGTTTAACTTTATATCCTAAACTTTGTTTTAGGGGTGTTAAAACTTCTAACAATAGTTAAAAGCGAATTATAATTGTACTTTATTTATTATTTATACAAATTTAATTCAATCGTTGAGAAGCTATGTTTAGGATGTAAAATAATAATAAGAATTTGCGGAAAAATAAAACCTTATTGGACGTTTCATATTTATGATATTAACTATAGCAAATGATGAAATAAGAGTGAAAAATGAAGGAAGGACTGGGACTCGAACCCAGGTCCCTAACTGAGAACAATTAACAGGGTATGGTGAAGTTGAAGTTGGTATTCCTACCCATCAAGTGGGGGCAAGTGAAAAATAGCGAGGGACCTAGGTTCGAGTCCCAGTCATGTGCTATTTTCACTTCAACTTAACATGTTATTCCTATGATACGAATTTTTTGCATTAAGTTAATGACATCTCTCTTCGATCCTATGATCGAAAACATATTATCTTTCTTATTTTGATTCCTTTTTTGCGTTCGTTAACACCGATTTCCTTACGCTCCATTTTTCTCTTACAGTTCTTTTCTGTTTTCTTGTTCGTTTATCTCAATGTCATATCAATTTCAAACTTTTCACGAAAACCCTTTTTTGCTTTTCTTCTGTTATTCTATCTAAACGCTCTTTTGTTTCCCCCATTCGATTTCTCTGTATTTCTTTTCATTTCCTTGTTTCTTCTCACCACTTCCTATCGCCCCCTTTCCTTTGAATCTCATTCTTTTTGTGCAACACCAACTGCTGTCTCAAGGACTGTGTTTAACCGCATAACATCAGAAAACAATCTTTTCTTCACAAAAGTCTCTTTTCTTTTTCTTTGTGGAATATTCAGTATATAATATGTTAAGAGGATATCGTAGATATTAGTTATCAGGTTTGGAGCATCTGGTACTGTGCTATAAATATAAATGATACGTTAATATTAAAGTACAATAATTGTAATTCTTTTTATTAGTTCTCATTATTTTAAGAAATTAATAATTATTTAATTCCAAAAGTTAGCAGTATCTGTTAATATATTTCATAGCTTTTAGGACCCTCCTTTCCATAGACGTATTCCTGCTTTGATGATGTTTATACTTTTATTATAAAGGTTATTCAGTTAGAATTTTTAAATCTAAATTTAAAAGCTTAAATCTAAATTTAAATCTAAACTTAAAAGAAAGAAGTTATTTTTTTAAATATTAAATAATAACTCCTTTCTTTTTATTTTAAAACAATCCTTTTTAAAAATATTTTTTTCTTATTTATCTTTTTATGCATTATATTTATTTATTATTTACATATTTATACTGACGTGGATAAGTCACTGCAAGTACATTTCACCCAAAAAATTTACCTTCTAGTATAAAGTCAGCAGGTGACAATGTTTACAACCTGGTTTACAGGAGTATGTACTGAAATTGGTCTGTCTAGCACTGGCCCTAGAAACCTCTAGTAGACCCCTTCAAAAAACTTCTCATGTATATAAGTATTATAATCTAATTTCTAAAACCATTATTATAGTAATGCTCCTTATTCCTTTCTTGCCATTAACACTTTCTTTTACGTCATTTTGGACCTCCATCGAAAACTATGTTATACTTACAATAAATCACCATCCGAACAATAAACTAAACAGTTTTAGAAACATTAATTTTATCCTATTATTTTCCTTTTCTTACCACATACATTTATTCTTTCGATGGTTCCTTTCATACGTCCCTCATAAGACGTTTCGTGGTACCGGATTCTCTTTCTTTACGTCAATTCATCACCTTTTCATCGAACCCGTTTCCGATACGTCCATACTTCTCTGTTTGTCCTTCTCTTATCACATTTAATGTTCTTGTGTCTCTTTCGTACCTTCTTCTCCACCATCCACATTCCCTTCCTTACGTCCGCTCGTTACTGTACCTTCCCCTAATATTCTCATTTTTCAATTGCACCATAAATCCTCTTCATTCCGCAATCCGTCAACCCCCTTTCTATTGCATTCTTCCCCTTCCAATTTCAGAATCCCTTCCAGTACATTTTTCTCCTCTCTCTCTCTGCGACATCCTATTTTTTTGCTTCTCCTGATCGCCGACCTTCTTTTTTTTTTCTCTGTATCTCCTTCCAGTAGACGACGCTGTCTTCCATCCATCGCCCCGACTTTGTTTCCCATATTTTTTCAGCCTTTTCGAAGTCAAAAACATTTCCACAAAATGAGAGAAAACACCGAATGGGACTGAAGGGTGTTTTACGACGGTGCCGTGCGAATAAAGAGTCGTAAAGCCATGCGACTAATTTTTTTCCGCCACTCGGCAACTATGGGATAAGTGTACATAATTGTACGGGTGTTACTATGGTGACAAAACACGGTACCCCGAACTGAATGTGAATCCTAAGGAGGAATAGGACCTGAGTATTAAACTCACGATCTAAACATAAACCGTTGTTCCTAAGTTTCGTATCGAGATATATATGCGCTAACATTGTAGATTTGCAACATTTTAGTATTCAAATTACTTCGCCATTAAACTGCCTATCTAAACCATTGTTACTAAGCTTCGTATATCAAGATATACGCTATATATCGTACATTAGCATAGTAACAATATTTTAGTTATGTCTCGGTTATGATAAAGGTTCACTTAACTTTGGCTTTTTAAATGAGTTCTCAAAGTTCAAGAGAAGTGAAAAGTCGCACACTTTCGAGTGAAAAGTAATAAACGAATACCCTATCTTTCCGTTATAGTAGTATTCTAGTTACCATCACGTACGTTGTGATAAGCAATAGTGAGCTAACTCATTTCTATTGTAGTATATTATTTCTATTTGTGTAAACACGATGACTTTCTTTCCGGTGGATTAAAAGAAGGAAAATCTTAGGCGTAAACTCTGATGAGTGAGTGTTTGGTACGTAATCTTAATTGAGGGATAGAATGAGCGCAAGTATGCGGTCTAGAAAGAAGAATTTGCAATTCCGTAATATTAGAGACGAGGAAAAAAATGATTTTTAGGCTTTCTTACGAAGAGAATGGAAATATCGTTATTCATATTTCTTATGCTTGGCAGATGGTGTAAAAAAGAAATAGTGTGCCAACAAAGCAACAATAACTTCTCAATTACAGTTAATTCCTGAGATATATTTTTGAGGGTTGTGTTAATTACTCTACGTAATATTCTGTAAGAAGTTGTATTCTTATGACTACTGTGGTAATTTAAATGTTTATGCATCTTGCGGTCAATGGATTTAGGTTTATAAAAGTAGAGGAAATCTCTCATTTCGTTGGAAAAAAGAAATTTGTTTTTCTTCTAATTTAACCATAAGCTTCCTTGATTCGATGTGGTTAAGATAGACTCTACAAACATAATAGAGTGAATAAAAGTCTAAAAACCTCAGTCATGAGCAAAAATGGAGCTAAACAGACTTTATTATGACATGCCCTAATAGAGATAATTTTGGGAGATGATTTTGGGGTTAAGTATTTTAGTATTATTTGAGGGAAAAGTGGTTCAATTTAGTTCAAAGTTCAGTCAATAAATAGATAATTACGAATAAAAGGTTTTAAAGAAAAAGTAAAATGTCATCAACACGATTTATATAGTACAAATAATTTGCTTCGTAGAATTAGTACGTCTTGTTAATCATCTACGCAACATTGTTATCTTCCATTAACCATTATTTATTAATTAATACGTCAATGTAAAGAATTAAATTCTTTTTAATTAATACGTGAGATATAGACATAAACTGTGAATCGATATAAAATTTTAAGCTTAATAAGAATAAGTCTTTCGTGTATTTTTCAGAGGAATTAATAGAAAAAGTAAACATAAACTCAAGTTGTACGAGGCCATTGCGCTCTCTTGAATTAAAGCACTGATCATTACGCGCAAACTTTATTCGGCTGTTTTTGTAAGAGAGTTAAACACGGTAGAGGCGGACGTAAACGAAGATTCGAATCGGACTTACGAAGGAATTCTCTTTTTTGTATGAATGAATTGAGGGCGGTGGGGAAGAATTTTTGTCTATTTCATCTTGTTATGAGGAGAATTCAGGACAAAATTTCGCCTAGAATTTGAGATGAACGAAATTACTCTATCTCTCTCAAATTTTTATTTAATCACTGAAATAATAATTTAATTAAATCAGCAATACATACAAAACAGGGTACATTTTACGTATTTTAAAATAAATACGACATTAATGACATGAAATGCAGGGAATGATAGCGGACTCCGTGGCATTTGCCCCATAAAAGAGAGCGTATTTTTGTGATAAGTTCAAGTACATTTTCGATTGATCTAGTTGTCACTAGTATTATGTTTGCAAAAATTCATCAATTAAAATTAAAATTATAAAACAATTTCTTCCATTAAATTTATTCGATTAAAATTTCAGCCCTACATTTATAACATTTGTAATATTAATAATGTTTAACTATCAATGAAAAATTAAAGAAGTTTCCTTAAAACAGCGTAAAAGATAAATAAGTAATATCCAAGTAGTTCTTAAGAAAATAAGATCAATTTTTTGCTTATTTTGAAGGAGTTAAACTCCTTCAAACAAATATCCCACATTTTTATCTAGTTATCCCAATAAAAACTTGAAATACATATGAATGATTATGATAATTCTCAAATTCAGACGTATACTAACGTAAGTGTAGATCGTCACATGTTTCTATCTGACTCACTACAATAAGTTATTCAACTTAACCATAAAAGTATGCACATGAGAATAGAATGTTCTGAAAAGACTAGCGAGTGAGGTGTTTCTAGAGCGCAATTGTGCAGTTTCGAAAAAAGTTTTCCTACGTTATTCCACCGAGGGAGTGGTTCAATTTTAAATTTATACTCCTTTCTACTGCCGTATGAAGGCTTCTTTAACCACATAGAGATATATTCCCATGACGGCTCTCAACAGTACACATTATCTGCTTCCAGTACTTCTGGAATTCCCTTTGACGTATATTGCTGCAGTTCTTTGCTCCCATTTAGGTTAGTTTGGTCTTTCTTCCTTCCTAAGGATCCTATTATCATCTTCTACTTTATCTTCCCGTTATCAACATATTGGTTTAAAGTTTGAATACATAAACAAATATCTTAGCAACTGAAATATAAATGATAATGTATACTATAAAAGATAAGGAGAGAAGTAACCATTTTCCTTAAAGGACGAAAACTGAATCAAGTATTTCATCTACATCTACGTAAGTACCCTGCAAGCCGCCTTTTGGTGTATGGCAGGGGACTTAAACCCCTATTTAAGAAATCGCGTATCGTATTTTGGCCTATTATAATCGCATATCGTGTACGGGAAGAAGAAATTTTTAAATCGATTTGTCCTAACACCTTATTTTCAATATGAGATCTTTAAAATCTCTAATATACTACAATCGAAATATCAGAAGCGAGTAAAAAGGTAGGAAATGAATAAAATTTAATTATTCAGACCAAGTATTTTTTGGATGTTTTTAATGAAAAACTATTGAAAATTAAAATAAATTTTCTTAACTATATTTATGATTTCTTCACATATTCCGTGGCGAACTCCTTGTACATCCCACACTACCGAGAAATAAGCATTCGTAGGTTCGTGAATTTAAGGCGGGATGACACTCACTCAATAACGAAGTTGGAAAAGGCAGACCCTTACTTGTCACGGATGAACTTATGGCAAAAGTAGACAATGCTTCCTTCGAAGATCGCCGTTCCACCACGGATGAATTCATGATAGTTCTCGCGATTTTCTCAGAAAATTTCGATTTTCTAGAAAAGACTGCTCCCTATGGGTTCCCAGAAGAGCTGATGGACGAACGTTAGTCACAACTAGTGGCTATAGCTCGTGAATTCTCGGGCCGCAGCAGAATCAAAGTGAACGCTTCCCAGGAGTTCGCATTAGATGAAACCTTGGTGCCAAACTATTTCCAAGGAACGAATGGTAATCATCTATCAGAAAGACCATTGATTTTGCTTTACTGGATCGCAAATCTCCTGATTGATTTCTCGTCTCCAGGAGAAAACCTTGACACCTCGAGGTTTAGTGAGATCTACCATAAGCTTTAGAGCTTATAAGCTATAAAATCGTAAACAAGAGGTGATGAAAGTTTACCTCTAGTTTGTGACCTCTTCTCCACGTCAACCACAACCTTTTACTCAATTGAGCCTCAAAGGAACTTTTGAATTAGTTCGGTTGGGATGTTTTGACCCATATTGCTTACAGTCCCAACTTGGCCCTTTCAAATTTTCATCTATTCACCAAAATGAGGGAAGGATTAGCCGAAATACGTTTCGCAAGTGACGAGGAGTTGAAGGAAACAGCCTCCAACTGGACCAAGGAGGTGACGGAAAGCTTCTATAAGGAAAATATTTTGAATTCTTCACTATTGGTTCACTCCTTACATAATTTTTATACATAGATGTCAATGAATTCCAACCTATTTCAAACTACAGAGAATCACTTGAATCACTCTTCAACAAATCGAACCGGGACTAACACCAAGGTAGCGACACAAGACTTTGATTTCAAAGACCTGTTATGATAGTGTTTTCAGGGTTACTCCTGTCCCTCTACCTCTCATTCTATTCAGATGGTTCCTCTCTTCCATTCAATGTTGCTAGATTACGCAAATAAAACTGTAGTTGAACTTACCCAAACTGAATTTATAATATTTTCAGAATTAGGTTTTTAAATGATAAATCGATATAAAATAACAGGTTCTTCATTTTACATTTATGAAATGAAAATAGATTTCAACGAGGATTTACGTAAAATTAATACTATCAAGCTTCATTGGGTGGAAATCTAGTAAAATCTTTGAAAATAAAACTTGGTACTTTCCACAGAATATATTATTTATTACTATTGCTCGATTTACGTATATGATAAGTAATTTATAGATAATGAAGTTGATTTTCTCAATTCGCTTGTTATCAGGATCTTGTGTAAATAATGAGCAAAATGCAGCGAAATATAAAGCGAGATGATGGGGGACTAAATGTAAAAAGACAAGAAAGAAACATGTCACAGCACTATTTAGTACAAGGCCCTTGATATGAATGTGATGCATGTAAGTCAGAGCATAAATTTTCTATCCCTGTTATCTGATGCGGTAGAACCCAAATGGAGTTCCGGTGGACCTTTATTTCTACTCGAATTTCTTGAGCCGGATTCATGGCGAGATAAAATACATAAATAATTCCAAAGATTAGGCGACACGCAATGAAAAAAATAATATAATTTTATATCTAGCTATAACAACGAGAATTTTTAATAAATTTGTCAGAATAATGTGCAATGACCTTTCCAGATGGATTTCTTTAAATTATTTAGTGTCCATTATGAAACCATTCTTTAAAGTTAAAAGTTATTGTAATATAATCTACAATAATTGTATTTATCTTTAGTAAGATATTTTATATTAGTGAATATAACTAATCTTATCGTTTATTTGAATGGAAGTGAATAACCGCTCAAAAGTTCATTAAGCGATTTAAACACGCAAATATGTATAGAGATAAATTTTTCAAAACACTGAGTGCTAAATTCCCTCTCGTAGATTTACAAACAGAAATAGTAAAAGGTTCGTCGTCGTCGTCGCTTTGCAATCAGAATAACACGAAGATCAAGTTAACATCGTATACAATTCTTTACGAAAACAGGATTCACCTATGGAAGAGATGGGAACATTACAGCTAGACCTTATGGTAATCACACCCTGTGCAATGAGATAAAGTTTGAAGGAGCTCCATGTGGATTATTACCATTAAGCATGAATGAAAATTAAATTAATGTCATGCTTAGCCTTTACAGGAGAGATATACATAGACCTAGACTTATACATAGACATTTACGTAGACATATACGTAGACATATACATAGATATATACTTAGGATACATACACTGGCTATGAAACTATGGTAACCCCGCTGAGAGATATCTTCAACGAACATGTACGGAAGTCAGACAATAAATCGCCTTGCAGCAAAAAAAAAATAGGACATGAAAAAAACTGCACAACTCACGCATTTAGATACACAGTGGTACATTTTAAATATCCAGTGGAGATCCTTAAATCTATAGAAGGAGAAAAGATCGTATAGAAGCGTCGACTTCATAAGATGAATGGGACGTATGGGAAGACACACAAAAAAATGCATGTCTATACATACAAAGACTCGGCACTACAAACCTCGGTACCCCACCGGCTGTTATCTCTTAATAAACCATGGAGCCAGACGTCCAATTGTGCCCGAATATAGAGTAGACGATGCCGCTGAGTCTGTAGTACCTGCTACTTCCGTCCCTACAAATTATCCCTCTTCGCCAAATGTGAATTTCCGGTTACAATAACTCAATGGCCAGAGCAACCTACCACATGCTAAAAAATTCGGGATATGGTTCTTCGTTACGTCAGCCTTTTTTCTCGTCCCTTATTCCTGACCTTCGCGTAAAGTTAGCCTTTAAGTCATCTGTTAATATATCCCAATTTGGTATAGTGAATAAATTACAGTGTATAATACCTTCTTTAATATGTATGTGTTATAAAGGAACTAAAGAAAATTGAAGTACTATGAGCCATTCTGTAGTTTCGCGATATCGTCTTTATATCAATTATACTTTATATCTCCAGAAAAATAATTATTGTTCTTGTTTTTATCTATCCATACTATGAATCAATATAAGCTACTTTCATTTTGAAAGTGCATCTATCAATTTAATGAAATGAACGTAAAATTACGTAATCATTGATGTATTCTCTGTAAAGAGAAAGTAAAGGTTTACATAGCTTAGTTAAGAAAAATTCCTGAGCACCATTGCAAGCAGTATCCATATTAATTTAAACGTGTCGAAAGTCTACTATAATAATAATGTTTACATGAATGTTCACGTTAAGCTCAAGAATAACTCATAATAAACGTTGGAACAACCGTCTAGATGACTTTCCGATAGGATCCATTGTTCTCCGTAAATAAACGATTCAATTCATTGTTGAGGTATCGACAATGTAGCTATTATAGTATATCATCGTTAACGCGCGAACAAAACAAAGCATAAATAGAGTATATATTCATCAAAATTGAAAATTGTCCGCCTACGAGGGCTCTCTCTACGATATTTATTCCTATATTAGTGCGTGTTTGCGCTATTCTGCTGAATTTATCCTCCGTATATTGTCACATAACTCTTTTCCACTGGGTTCTTAGCGTTCTGAGGGAATAAGAAACTGATATTTCGAGATTTAACAAAAAAGCATTCACTGAAAGGCGATGGTGAGGAGTAAATCATGGCCGGCGAAAAAAAAAGGAGGAAACGGGATATATGGAGTTAAGGAGGAAAAGGGAAAGCACTAAATGGATGATGAATTGCTGGCCATTCCCAGATCGCATTAGTAGGTTCGGGAAAAAAAGGGTGAAAGTCTTCGGCTGCTACGATATGCCCCCCGAAAAGCACTTAGAATAAGCATAGCCCGGAATCCGCACGTCAAAGGGTTATCGAAATACAATTAGCTGTCGTCAATGCCGAGAGAAATAGCTGTTCCCGTTGATACAAAAACCTGAAAGCTTTACAGGAGACGGGATTTTTATACGCATGTTGGTCCAATTAATGACCCTAACGGGATTTTTCTCGTGTCATTTATATATACTGATATAACAGTATGGAGAACTCTTGTTTTGGTACAAGTTTTTACCTGAGGAGGGGGAAATAATAAAGAAGGACATCTTAGACAACAAAGACATGTTCTAACTTATATCATGGTACTGTTTGTTTACGAATCTACAGAGATATCTTCAACGATAACTGATTGTAGTTTTTGACAGCGCTGCAAGGACGAATTCCGCGCCGTGGACCACAGCTAACAGCGACGACCACGGTTATGTGATGAATTACGAACCTACACGCTACTCGACTGTAAGAGTTGCTTTTATATTTTATTTTCGTACTCTACATTTTAGTTTTGTATTACCTAATACATTGTAGGAAAGATTAGGTCATCATAGACTATATCTTAAAATTTGATTTCTAAAATGATACGTTGATAAGCAGCAGATAATGCATTTCTCACCCTCACGTAACTAAGATACAACCGTCTATAGTGATTTTCAACAGTTTCTCGGAAAATTTTAAACTGATTTTCTCTTCCAACAAATATTTACCGCTAGCTGTGTTTTTTGATTTAAATTAGTACAACTACTTATGCTAAAAATGTCATAATGGAACATAATAACATAGGATGAACGGAAGTTAGAAATAATGACATGAGTTGAATTCGAACCCATACCCCTTACTTTCCGTTTTATTGTTAGCATATCTACTCGGAAAGCGAGTAACCTGGGTTCCTGAGTACCAGTCATGTTTATATTTTAAATTCTATTAAAAATTTGTAGTTTATTTAAGTTAATAACTAATCGTGCTATGTTATTTTACCTTTTCATAACCCAGAATATAATTTAATACAATATTATACGTGAATATATAACAATATAAAGTTAATCACGTATTTCTCTTAAGCGTATAAGATCAATCCTTTCTGAAATTTACAACAGCCTTTATTGATACAAAATGCAGATCATAAAAATAACTTTCAAAACTTTATTCATTCAATCTACTTTAATGTAGACGAACTTTCCATTCTGCAGTATAATTTCGTCGATAAAATTCTTACGATGCTAAAAAGTTTAATTATTTTTAAATTAATTAATTAAATTAAATTAGTTAGAATTAAAAAGTCTTGAAAAAATGCTAGTTGAATTTTATGCAAGACAAAGATCATATGCTACTCTGATATTAGATACGAAAGGGAAAAAAATGCTACGGAGTATTATTTTAACGAGTAACTCTAACGCTCGAAGTTCCAAAAAATTATAATTCTACACTCGATGGGGCCTTTAATTGGAGAAATATTTCGCTCCTTCACACAGATTGTCTTCCATGTCCGTCTCTTCCTCCAAGAATTTCTTATCTCTGTTTTTACGACCTAAACGACATTACTATTTCCTCTCTCTTTTTCTTCATTTCTGTCCATGCAGTGTGTGTTTCCATCCGAAGAATTTTTTCATGCCGTCTCTCTGGTGCCTCTTTTTCAGCAGGATTAAAAGAATCCGCATTCATTTTAATCCCTCGTGCGTTCAATTGTACGTCAAAAGTAAGGGTGCCCTATATAGTATTATTTTTCCGGCTGTGCAATTCTCATGCCCATGGTTATCGGTTGATGAATAGAGGAAACGCCTTCGAGACGCAGCCCTTCCGCGCTGTTTGGTCCCAATTGAATGAAACTTCGATTTCCTGGTGTTACTATACCCACTGGTAACGTAGTAACGTCTTGACCTCGAGTCGTATACAACCATATTTCTGGAATGGGTTTCTAAACGAAACTTTGCGAATTTCGAGAAGAGAACTGGATTGTTTAAAAATCGTAACATTTACAGTATTATTTAAGGAGGAGAGAAATAAGTTCACGATATTAGTTTGTGAGGCTAGAATACCAAAGTAAAATGAAGCGAAAAAAGCGAAGTGACTGGGACTCGAACCCAGTATTGCCTTGACCGGAAATTAGGTTCAATTCTCAGTCATATCGATATTTTTACGTACGTTAACTGGTATTCGATAATTAACCACGTATAAGTGTTTTTTGTTAGAAATCGATGTGTTATTTTGTTATCTTTCTTAAAAAATCGTCATAATGTTTTATTTACGATAATAAATTGCCCCATCATTATCCACACCACTAATACCATTTCAACAATCACAAATACGTTGAAAACAAAGAATTCAGACTATTTATTGTTTCCCTTTCCAATTATAATGATGAACAATCATCAGGACATAATTCGTCAATGAAATAAAATCAAATAAAAAAGAAAACTCTACTTTCCATTTAATTAAGAGGTAATTTATGCTACGTATTTATATTGCTGGGATTACGTGAGGGAAATGCATTGAAGTTGGTATCTCAGGGAGGCGCGAGGCTAAATCTTTTTATCGAATCTTGTAATCTTCTTTCTTTATCGATTGGAATTCCCTTTTTATCTCCGGTTTTTCTCTAGATTTCGTTTCCTTTTTATCGCCGATCCTGTACCGTCCATTCCAATTTCCACCCTCATTTTAATGTATCAAATCTCCCTCCTTTTTATCTACTACCCTCTTCCAGCTTAATCACCTCTTAATTCCAATTCTATTCTTTTCGGACTTATTTTGTTTGGAATGGAACTCTCTCCTTTAATCCGCACGCTACATCTCCCTCTCTTCTAATATCGATGGCTCCATTACGATAAATGCTGTAAATAGAGCAGTTTTGAGAAAACAATGAATTAATATAATTGTTAATTATACTTAACAATTACATACACAATAATAATCGTCTTTGTTGATTATATTTTTCTTTCGCATCGTGAGTTAATTGTTAATATTTTTTTATATTTATTTGTTACTCGCCCGCTGTAATATTCTTCAGGCTATACACAAATTGTTATTTTCAATAATAAATAAAGAAATTATAATGAAACAAATGATATAATAATATACTGGATAATTGTTCCCGCATTCATTGTAATGTGATGAATACGATCATGTGTATGTATATCATGAAGTACGAATAGGAGACTGAAGCCTACACACGTATTGTTGAGTTAATTAGGAAAGGATATACGACTTTTAGTTGACGTAATTTTCTAGAATGTTCTATTAAAGAGACTCAGAACAGTAAATATAGGAAAAACTCATATGAGAGAGTAAACTATATACCACTAACATTCAATTTATTACCATGTCTATTAGCAATAACATAATAATAATCCGGGAATTTATCATATACCTTTTATTATCATTTTAAACTGTAGAATCGTATGAAAACATTTTTTTCTTTTTCCTTCTCTTCTCTTAGAATTCATTTCGATGTTTATTTTGTCTCATAATGTAAACATGTGACTGTAAACATATATGTAAGCTAACCGAGACCACTTGCAAAGATTCGGATGGGAAATGAAGTTTACAAACGTAAAAACCTTTGGTGTATACGGTTCAACTAGAAAACGTATAGTAAACTTATTATGTATATATACGTGTTCTGAACTGGATACCAAAATGTGAAGAGGTCGAGGAAAAGGTTGAAGGACAAATGGAACAGAGAAATGATCTAGTAATTAGGGATAATTTGGCACATGGAGGTTCAGAATTGGGAATATTGGATAGACCTTGGGGTAAGCTTACATCCGGCTTCGAATTGATAACGAACGATGATAATAAATAAATATTTATATGACAATTCTTTTTACACATTCATTTCCTCAAAAAAGAGTAAATACTTTTAGCTAAAAAGTTTTTAAATCTTCCAATAGCATTTTATATTAGGTATTCCGTTTGCTTCACTTATTCACTATCTCTCACATACTGTGAATTAAGTTAGATAAGCCGAAGGATCATAACAATAGGTAAGAAACAAAACAGACGTAAATAATGAACTCTCGTTTATCATTCGTACGGAAAAAGACAATGAGTAGTGTGTGTGCCCGATGAAAATGTATCTTTAAATTAAGCGTAGAAAAAGACATTTCCCGGGTTACGAATTACCTCATGTACGTTTCCTTTGTTATTTATCTCGTTTATGTGCTCTCTTCCTATCAATCAGCCCCTTTCAGTACTCTCATTTCCTCCACGGTAACTCTACCGATCTATCTCTTGCCACCAGTTTTTCCTTCTTTTTTTCTCTTCTGCTCTCCTTTTACCATTTATTCAGACCCCTCTAAACGTTCCGGATGGACTTTATCATATGGACCTATTTCCTACGTCCAAAACTTATTTTCCTCACTTCCATCATTCCTATGTTCTCATCATTAACTTTATCTGCTCCACGTCTCGAATACCTTGTTCTCTCTCCACTTATGTTCCCCTTACGAATGCTCTCTTCCGGACTTCGCTATCGTTTACTAACAATCTCCTTCATTTTCCTCGTTATTATTATTGTTATTGCTATTATAAAGGGGTCGCAATTGGCCTAAATGTCTCCTGGCAACCGTATAACAATTGTGTAGCTATGGAGGGAAAATAAGGGTGCGTAAACAATATTAAAAATGAAATATACACACGTGGTTTGTGTACGTAAATATACTGTACTTTCATTCTTGCAATTATGGATACGAACCACCAGATATCGCCGGAAAATATTAATGGTAACTACAATTAAAATACAATAACAGCAAGATGAATCATTTGCTTTAAAAATACAGAACATCCACATCATCATTCTACATTACTATTTCAAAATCAAAAACCGCAAGAAAATGCACGTAGATCAATAGAATGACTTATGAACAATTGCTATTGCTATAACTATCACGAGACCCTTTCTCTTGTAACACAGGTTCTTTCTGGATTCCCGCGAGGGATACGAAAGTTTTTGAATTCAGTAAACGATAAAAATAAATCAATAAATTTCACTAGCATTGGGCGCTATGCATGATTGTTCTTTAAATTATTATTAGACATCAAGGTATTGCCAGTGCAAAGATACAGCCGCTGATAGTCTACAATCAAGACAAAAATGATGGTATAAATGTATTTATTCGCTTGTCCGATTATTTCCTTCTTACGTATTTTCACAAAAATGAGTATAGATTTGTAGAATCTTTCAAAGTCTTGAATAATAACGTACGAGTATTATTCGGCTTTAACTTATGCATTCATTTGTATCATTTACATCTTGATTTTATTAAAAAAGATTCTACGGCTATCTCTTACAAAGAATGTTCAATTTAATTCCTATCCATAACGAAATCAGGTACTTTAATTCTTGTCTATGTCTATGTAGATACCATGCGAGCCGCCTTTCGGTGTGTGGCAGGGGGTGCAAGGGGGTTGTCTTCTATAGCACACATTATTTTAGTTGCCAAGATGTTTTTATGAGCAAAGATCTTTCTTGCGTATTGATATCTATTTTATTTTGTACTTAAACTTAAACGTTCGTCAAACATGAAGATAAAGTAGAATATAATGAGAATAAGATAAATAAATAATGGGATCTGAAAAAAGGAGGACAAGGCGAGGGAGTTGAAATAGAGCAAAGAACCGCAACAAAATAGGTCAAAGGGAATTTCAGAGAGACTGCGGGTATCACAGAAATGATAGAAAAACTACAATAGAACCCTTTAGAAATGTGAAGCAATTCGTATAGGTTAGGGATTTGAAATGCGTATTGTGGAAAGCCTGCATGGGAAACTATCTATTTGAGGTTAAAGAAGCCTTCACACAATAGCAGAAAGGAACGTACATTTAAATTGAACCGAACCCTTTGAGGACTAACGTAGAGAAAAATATCTTTTTGTGCCTTCACAATTGAGAAGTGTAATACCTCACCAACAAGTATTACTGAGATCTTTTATGTTTACCTTTGAGGCTGAGTTAAAGAACTTAATGTAGGAGGTTTGAAAGAAATAAGTGAGGATATCAACTTATCATAACCTTCTAACACGTCTGATATAGAGAATAATGTTTATATTTAATAAATATTAAAAGTTTTCGCAGGGAAGATTAGATTATAAATGACGATGTTGAATCAACGTAAAATATATTTGAAGCATAATAAAACGGATCTTAATTTCTTGTTGATCCTTGTAACTATTGATTTACCCTCTCAAGTTGTTATGAATATTATAAATTATTATAATATTATAATTATACGGAATTTTTACTTTCAAGCGATACGTTGGAGAACATATCCAAGATTTGACCCTTTGTTAATTCATATGACTAGTTTGGTTGGAAATGAAAGATTGATTTATAAACATTATATATTGTTAAACCACATGGTATTTATTGCATTTGAAATTAGCTTTAACGTTCAAATAAATTTTGAAATGTAGTTTGAACAACTCTTTTTTTGTTTATTGACATATTTTTGAAAAAAAAAACATATCAGTACCCATCCTCCTAATAAAAATAAATTTTCCTTTACTACAACAAAGTGTTCTATATGTTGAATCTCGTAGTCTATGTTTTTCTTTCATATATTGCCATATAAGGAGTATTTTTCGAATCTCGATTCGCTCGCACGTTTATCAGTTTTCTTTATAATCTTTCTTATTTACTTCTTCCCTTAATATCTACCGCTTCCTCTTTCCTGGATCTTTGCTCTGAATCATATACATTCTTCACGTCTTCGAGTTCCGTTAAAAATCGGGAAATCGCGTAATTCTATTTCTCAGAAAAAAACTTTCCCATTAATTCTCAACGAACATCTGATAAAGGAATTCTAATAAAACTGATGTCATTAGTTGTTGAAGTGCGTAATATAATAAAATACATCGTAAATAGAAGTTAAGAAGCAAATTTTTATTCAACAAAATTGTTTAAAAAACAAGATCTTTTAAAACATATCCTCAACAAAATTAATCGCATATGTTCAAAACTTCGTTTATCATCTGACAGGTAAGTATTACGATGGGCTCTTCTCTTAATACAAAACATTCTAATTCATTGTAAAGAATAATTTCTCGAATAAAATTTTATACGATGACGTTAAAATTAACTCGTGAGTTTTATAGTTCGTTACCACAGAACACACTTCTCCGTTTGCCAAGTATTTTTGAAGACTTTCAAGGCTACGAATATTAATAATCTTCATAATCAAAATAACATTATATTATTATATTTATCATAAATATTGAGCTTGAGTTGCTTTCTAGACCTGTAGGAAGCGTCATGTTTACATGCACAATTATTACAGCAATTAATAAATGGCAAACTATATTAAAAGGTTTAAAAGAAAACTACTTGCAGAAAATATTTAAATTAAACTCATTTTTGAATTTTATAGCATAATTTAATAAGGCTTTTAAGAACGATTCTGGTAATTTCCATTCCATTCTATTTATCCATTTACCCATATTCTATGTTTTCTTAATTTTAAATAATGTTTATCTTTCCCTGTGAACTCCAGTTTCTTGTTCGAACTTTTAAATCCTTCCCACACTTAGATACCAGGGATAATATTTTATAGAACCTAGTAGGTTTGAATATCCTATTTTTCTAACGTATTTTAGGCAACATTACGAATGCATCGATGGAATTAATATTTGGATACAAAATAATCAAACGATACATTATTATTTTCTACTATTTCAACTTCAACTTTCCATTGGACAGTAAAAGAATTCATACGGTCAAATCAAAAACATTCCTATTTTTAAATTTATTTACGAGTAAATCCATTATGATAATATTTCATCATCGTTCAAGCATAGCTCGCGCCCTCTTCGAATACCTATGAGTCGATGTTTTTAAACTCCCGATGCGTATCCAATAAGGACGACCACAGACAATTTTCATATAAAAACGTATGCATATGAAAATCATTGAAGAGACAAATGAAAACCTCAGTACGTGACGTGCGGCTTAATTCTCGAGTAAACATTCAGGAGTCGCAAATCCCTTAAGCGTTCCTTCCCCTTTACTCCCTCATCACTAAAATGCCCAGCCCACATCCTTATTTGTGGGAAATTGGCTACGAGGGGCGGCTGAATGAGAGCGGCGGTTGTCTGGTGACAGAAAGGGTGGGGGAAGGAAGTTTTAGGAACGATATGGAGAGAAAGAGGGATCCAAATTGTGTTCCCCTTTGGGAAAGACGAACGGAAAATTAAAAAAAAAGAGAAATTCGAAAAGAGGATGCGAGAAGGAGTTTATGAATTTCGGAGAAAAAACCCTCGCGGAGAAGGGGAAAAAACCCCCGCGGAGAAGGGGTTTTTTATTTTGAAAATGAGCCTCAATAGTCAAAGAATCCAAAGCAATCGTTCCCATAGCGATTGAAGAGTGCTGTATCGCTAGAGATAGACGTGGATGAACGGGTGGGAATTTTTGATGAAAAGCCCTTCGCTTTATTCTCCGGTTGAATCAAAGTTGAGCATAATGTGTGAACAGGGCGAAATGTGACCTTTCAGCTCTGAGTTGCCATTTTTATTAAAGGTTGACAAAAGCAAAGGAGAAAATTTTACGTGATTTAGGATTAGTTTTTCTACGCAGCTAAGCTTTATAAAGTTACGTAAATCAGCATTCAATTCAAGGCAAAAGTAAGTGGTCGATCGTTCGCTGTTTTTTTTCTTTAATTAGCTTTGTAATTGAGCTGGTTAAACTGGTTTTCTCGATGGTGAGTGTTAAAGTTTGTCCTGGTCGAGTATGACTTAACTCTTTTCGCTCGTTAATTGGAAATAATCGGAAATATATTAATTACATAAATACAAGTTTAGGAAATATTAATTTTCTTTTCATTATCTCATTCAGAACTCATTACGATGACTGGTGACAATGGAGTTTCTGGTTTAAATTAATTTAATTAAGTCCGTAACAGATGACAACAATATGATTCACACTCTGTGGTTGAGATAATATTATTGCGTATTTAATACCGAGACCTAAAAAATGATAAATCTCGTACGACATTGATTAATAAAGATGGACAGAATTGAATAAAATTTATGGAGAGATAATTATTTGGGTCGATAACGTTAAAATTTGAATATTCTACGAAGTAAAAGAAAATTTCGATGTATCCTATAAACACTACATAGCATTTCATAACTTATGTAAGAGCGTTCAAAGCTTACTGGCTAATATATTACGTAATAGAGAATATGTTCTCTTATTTGCAACTCTAAAAGCTATGTATGTAAAATACATTATATTTTCTCCAATTTACAGAGAAGTTTCCAATCCATGATATTGCTTCAATTCCATTCCTTAAATATGAAGTTATTATTTTCTTCCTCTTTTATTCAGAAGCATTAAGAATGGACGAAGTAATCTCGGAATTTTTCATTACGTTATTTTCGGAGTTAAATCCGCTATATTACTTCCTTCGGAGAAAAGAAAGCTTTTTAAGAGAAAATGAGCAATTCCAATCACACGGCACGTATCTATTAACAGTGATTTAAATCACACAATATCCTTTAGAGTGGTTTTCGAAACCGTGCGTTCGAAAAATCATTCTATCGACAGCTGCCCTGGGGAATGGAAAGAGGCGAAATTTTCAAAAATAAGGAAATGCACTCTGGAAATTGCAGACTTGACCACTCGAGGGGGTCGTTTCCAGAGAACGAAAGGAGTCGAAAACTAAAAAGGGATATTTTCCGGTGAAAGGAAGGCTTTTCCGCAAGAAAATCGCACTTTCCAAGTCACTCCATCAGAATTCAAAGAACGAACGAAAAAGGAAAATATTCGCGATGAACGTCCGCACAAAGAGTGAGAGAAAATGGGAAAAAAAGGATATGGGAAAAGAATACGGTGGGAAAGGAATGGAAAAAGGATTATTAAAGGAAGGAAAACGGAGAACAGACGTCAGGAGAAATTGAAAAGGGAGTGAAGTGAAAAAACGAACTTCAAGAGCAACTGTGTGTGTGAATGATAATGTAGGTCGTCAATATTTATTGCGTGTTTTTGTAGCCTTTCTCCGAAGCATTTAAGAAAAGTGCCAAGTCTTTTCGTATTTCAGAAATATTTGGAAAAGAGCCTTCGCGCATTATGATGCCCTTTCCATATTGCTTCGCCACATCTCAGCGCTTTCCGCTTTTCTTTTTCGAAGAATTTATGTCGATTTTTGGAATATAATTGCGAACAGTTCGTCGCATACAATGGATATCCTATACTTTGTAGGGCAATGTCATTTATAGAAATACGTTACTTTATATTCCAAATATGTGCCCTAGAATAATATTTTAATCCAATAGACAAATAATGAATATTTAGTATTTAATATAAAAGTATTAAATTGTTCTTTTTTCAGATATTGGAGTGAAGGCAGCGATGCTGTAAGATTCTTGTACCTTCTATATTTGACTCCAGCTCCATATTTCATTGAAACTAACCTAAAGGTCTCCTTTGAATTAAAAATGTATGCTATTTTTATGCTTTTCTTATCATACTGGTGAATTTTTCTATAGATTTAGTCCGGTTATTTAACATTTCTCTAACTTTTATATGTATCTGAGCTCAAAATATATTAATATACACGTATATATCTTTTACAATCAATGCATACAAAGTTAATTTAAAACATTCGTGTATCAACTACTTTACCGAACACATCTTATAGAAAAGTGTAAACTCTGCGGTAAAAAAACATTATCTGTTTGTGATTGGAGAAATAAATATGGAATTATGGTATAAAATATGGTCCAATAATTATTTATGTAGTTCTGATGATAGTTTTTATGATGATAGTATATTTTTTATAATGTTTAAAATTTTTTTAAAGTTTTCTGATTATTAAATCATGAAGTTCTAACGAGCATCGCTCAACAACATTCAATTCTTTATATACTTTATGATTTGTAGACGCTGACATTTTGTGCCTTTATTCTTGCAATTACGGATCCGCCAGATATCGCCAGAAACGGCTAATTATAAAATACGATTCTTCCTTTCAGCTCGTAACCTTATCAAAGCCAAGATGAACTTCAAAGTCGTAAAATATAAAATGAGGAAATAACCTTATTTGATAATTTATTAACAAAGCCTTATCTCATATTCTTCATCTGAAAAGGTTGGATTAAAATTTTAATGCTAATAATCTTGAGATAAATTAATGAATGGCATCCCTTGGATGGAGAAGTCGTAAAAAAAATTATATATTTTTTTCGGATCGATAAAAATCTCATTAACTAAATTCCTCCACCTATCCTATCAACGCGGGGGTTATTATTTGTTTTCGGTAGATTAAAATTTACGACCTGGGATCGATTATTTTCGACGACATTTCGGCAAGAACGGTCTACAGACGCATTCCGTAAAGTGAGAGATTTTTCAAAGGTCAAAGCAGGCAGCGTTCGACCAACTTTAATACTTCTGGGAGAAATGAGGTAAGGAGAGATAGCAGCTCCTTATAGTGCTCGTAAAACCCTAACTGCAGCGCGGTAGCGGGAACTGGGACGAGAGGGTGCATGGCATTGCAGATAGCATTCGGTGTGGTAGGATGCAATATTTGAGACATTCCCCTTTATAATAATAAACCGCTTCGGATATGTTTCCATTACGCACCCAATCCATCATATCTCTCCTCTCTTTAGAATAAGTCGTGAGGTATGGCGTAGAATAACGTTCGAGTTTTGTTAGAGTTCGTATCAAGTAAGTGCAGAGGTCCTTTGGTTTTAATGAGGAACTTCAAACGGAATTGGGTTAAAGACTATGAGGTAAATCTTGATCTATCTTTGATTTAACCTCCGTCTGCGTTATTCAAATCTTCTAGGTAAGGAGATTGAAATGACTTTAGGTAGAAGCCAATAGGCTCGGAATAAACCCATGAAATAACGAATGTGTGAAAAGCCTGATATGACAGGGACTCGAACCCCGATATCCCATAAGTTTTTCTAGCCATTGAGCAATATTGCCGCAAAATTCCAACTCATAAACAGGTAAGTAACCTTTTTTGGGCGAAATTGGCCCGTGCGACTAACAATAAATAGCATCGTCTGCCTCTTACAGTTATAGATAGAGCTGTTAAAGAGTAAGAATACGCTAGAATTCACTGAGTGTTTGAACATTCTATGAAGATTATTACCATGGTTAGAGTGACCGATATGTTGTTGGGATGTGTTCAATAGATATCTTTGGTCCCTTTACGTCTTTTTTTTATCACTTCTGCATTCTTAAGTTTAATAAATCATCTAACATTTGGATATAATTCTAATTTATGAAATTTTATCGCATTCCCATATTTAAATAATAACCTTCTGTCGTATGCTTCGCCAAGAGGTGTGTTGGACATTTTGGGTTCCAAGGATCTAATTATCGAAAGCCACATTTTTAATTGACCCTTATAGCTTAAAATAAAACTGCACACTTGGGAGCACATATCTACGTCATTATAACTTTATTTGTCAAATATTGTTCCAGAAACGTTTATTCAAAAACTAATTAATAAATAAAAACTCAAAGTATCAAAAACTATACGTGTGTGGACATCAACCAAAACTCATTCATTCACTCCACTCACAAAAAAAAACATCCAACGCGTCCAGAATCAAAAATTTTTAATTAAAAACGTTCAACGAGGAAGCAACGACCCCTGAGGCGCACACGGACGCGTACCACGGAAGCGATAAACTCCCGGAGATTTCAACGGGAAGTTTTAAGGCCTTTGGAGAAAATATTTCGTTCTTATTCGCGATAAAGGAATGAGCTTTTAGATATTGGCGAGAGAAGATACTCCAATTCCATAGATGGCGTTTATTTCCGCTCGTAATGGAAAAGAATAAAAACCTCTCTCATAAAAGACTATTTCGGTGCACCCGGAGGCAGGAGACGTTAGAATAGAATTCCATTAACAAAGCCTCTTCTATAAAAGTATAGCCGAAAAAAATCGAGTAGTACGTACGAAAAAGGACATCGGACTAGAGGGCGTGGGGCGTCCATTTTAGATAGGAGAAATGGAAGGAGTGGTTTTGTTAGTGGAATCGAGGACACGTTTGCAATCGGATCACGACTCCCGCACGCGACACTTGGTCAGTCAGAAGAGAAGATTGAGGGCTGCAGAGAGGAAACTGCAGCGGTAAACATGAAGAGAGGATAATGGGGGGTGGATGGTGGTTCGTGGGGATTCTTAAATGGAAGGCGCTCGTTTCTATTTCATCCTCGATGGCTCATAAATGCTCTCGTTGATTGTCTAAAATTGAGGATCCGATACGGTCCTCCAACGTACTGTCCATGAAGTTCCGGAAGGTTTTTTTTTTGCGGTCTTCGGACGGAGCTGTCGGAAATTAGATGAACGATGTTTGGCTGACATTGCCGTAGGCTTCTTCGAGTCTAACTAAGAGGATTATTTTCCTAGCATTTTCTGTGTATATATCTCTACCGTTTCACTCAAGGTCGGTTTGTATCCTCTCACTTTGGTTTACTGAAGTTGTTTGTCCCTATAGAAGACGTGTCCATTTGGTGTTTACGTTTTTACCACTCGTGAATGCTTGTTTCGCTGAGGTTCGAACTTGAATCTGCCATACTGCATACATAGTCGGTTGCTTTACCAAATTTTGCTATCATGCAGACATGGATACTTTGTGGTTTATAATTTCGTGTCACTAAGCGGGGTGTTGTTATTCGTTCTGTTTCAAGCAACCACATTCGTATATTATATGAAGAATTATTGGCGTGAATGAGAACAAATATAAATAAAACGAAATAAGGAGTAAATGAGTAGATTTGTAAACAATGCTTCTCAAAATTTTTATATATTGTTTTTCCGCATCTGTAATTGTCTCTAACTCTGAATTCAAATCCATATAATTAAATTAAAATTAAATATTATGTCATTGTAATGAAATTTATCTAGAATAATTTAACTCGTTATTACAGGTTAAGTTTATTGAAGACCTAGTACAAGTGTTATGCATATTTTTCACCATGAGGAGGTACCACAAAGTCTTAGCATGAGGAATGAATTTTGTTACGATGTCGTCCGGGAAATAACGTTGCTAGATGGGATTCGCTTTTAAAAGAAAGTATTTTAGACTACATAACGAAAGGGTGAACATATGAAACTCATATGAAGTTCAATTTCATGGTATACACATGGTGCTTATTGATGATTGAAGCACCAAAATAACTATGCTCTCATCCCAGTTCGTTCGATGGCAATTAACGTCAATAAAGGAAGCTGAAAGCAGGAAGTAAAGTCATATCGAAAGGAGATGGAACAATTGAAGGATGCGTTACTTTCATTTCTGTGGCAACGAACTATAAATGCTTCATTCGGAGTAATCTTCCCTTGAAAAAGCGAATTCAATTGGAATAGTAGACAGGACAGTGTTGTTACCACCGATGGTTGCCGTAGTTACAGACGAAATCTCCGCCGTAACAGTTTTTGTACTGATTTCTCAGAATCCAGTTAGCCTTTAATTTAGGTTGTTTATAATGATATAATAGTTGACAAGTAAAGAAGAAATGAAATAAGGGATAGAAAAGGAATAATACTCACGTTAACACATACAGAGAAGGAGTGAAGCTGTGAAAGCAATTGGGAGTAAGTTTTAAAAGCTCTTCTCACGACAGTATAATACTACAAAAATATAAGCGCCTTTATTATGTTTAAAATACGCTTCGACGTAGTCAAATATGAAAGGCCCTGATTTATATTGCCATATAATTTCTACCTTGAAAATCAGAAGACAATAACTGTTTACTTTCGGCACATAGTATGACGAAATACCTTCCATTATGAAATGACGCAATCTTTCAACGAAAGCCGATGTATTTGTCCGGAAATCGTTTTACAACAGGGAACCATTCGCGCCGAATAATTCCTCTAGGGACTAGCACAAGCTGTTACGCGTGAGGGTCCAGCTTCCGTAAAAATTTTAGAGACCGAAAATGACTCTGATGATCGTAATCGTCGAAACGGTCTGTTCCGAATACACGGAACGGAAACCCGTCCCGTAAATTGTCCTAGGAATATATTCCCCCAACACAAAAGCCATCGGATTTGTGAGGCATATGGCAATAAGTGACTGAAGGAGCAATTGGCGTCAGTTTCGCCATCCAGTCAGTGGTTGTGGGAAGGGGCACCCTCCCCTCTCTAAAAGGGGCCCTCCCTCCCCAAGTGCAGGATGTCGCTTCAGGGTTGGATAAACCGAGGGCAGTAGTCGAACAGAAGGCGCGTCGGCCGCAGGAAGGTTTTAGAGTTTTTTCCCCCTACGCCCGGATCAGAAGGATACTCGTAACAAACGGTGGGCAGAGTTGACGGATGAGGACTTTGTAGAGGCGTGCTTTTTGTGGCGGTGTGTTCTGAGACTAGGACCGACATCGGCCCGACTGTTTATGGTTTTTCAACAGCCTTCGGTGGACCTACGCTAGCTTATTTACCAATTGTCTTCGGAGATTTTTGGATCGTTCGGAAGCTTTAATTGGCCCTTAAGACGATGCATACAAGTCACTTCGGTACTACGAACACAGTTGGCGTGTGAATATACCAGAGACCATCCTCCAGAGTGGGTTTATTTCGTGCGCCCTAAGACCAGGACTGACTCGGGGAGGCGTGCCTTCAGTGTCCGCAACGGTAATCGCGAAAGACTTCTAAATATACGGCGTGAGTTACTGCAGAGTTCTTGATGAGTACCTTCGAGGCGACCTCGAGCGACGGCACGAGGAATCTATGACTAATCAGAGCGATCGTACGCACAGAAAGTCTCGGCGGTGCATTCAGTCACACGGACGTATCGGAGCCGTCACGTCGCAGAGTCATCAAGGGGAGGCAGATCTGCTGCGCGCGGCCGAGGATATCCTCTGAGGTGAGTGTTCTTTTCTCGGACGTTGAGCTTCCCTCCTTTTCGGCGTCTCGGGAAGATAATGGGACCCCTTTGTGTGTGCGATGAGTGCTTGGGTGTGAAACGAGACGTTCGGAGTTTTTTTTGCGAAGTGGTTTCCGTAAAAGAAGGATTGTTTACCAGTATGGTCCAGTGTGGTGGTGGGAAACCATCGAGGATTGTTTGATGTATGTCTTATTGCTAGATGGACTAAGTTTACGGTGCTATCGGTGATTTGTTTTTTGTTTTGCGTAATACTCTCGACCGGTCGTGATTGCGTAGTAGGACTGTAGTGCGTAACACGGGAAGAATTTTCCTCGAATTCCAGCGGTGAAGTTTTGAAGTGTTGCGTTTAAAAACACGAGTAGAATCCTTCTGTGATATCGCACGCTGTGTTTATGGACGTGATTCATGGTATTGTTCCGAACTATAACAAATTTAATAGCGGTTACTACAACAAACAATCAAAATAAACAACTCTCATGTGATTTAGGATGACTTTTCTTGTTAGGAGGCAATTATTTTAGCTACATGTGAGACTGACAACCGCAAGGTTTTCTTTAATAAATAATATTTATACGACTTTATTATGGGCAAAATTGTTGGTATGGAGTATTCCCTTGCATCTAAACCCTGTTAGATAGTAATTCGCAATAACATCCAAGGGATAAATACAATAAGTTCATCCGCCATTCAAACATTCTTGAGTTAATTTCATTATAGGAGTCATGAATACACACAACATGTTACTGGCATTGACGAAAACAAAATTTTGGAAGAGGAACATGATAAGCTATCTATTTACGAATATTATTCTAATTTTGATTAAGGAAAACATGAAAGTTCCTTGGCTTCAAATACTTCCCTCTCGTTAAAGTGTTTTGTGATAATTGAGTTAGTGTTAAACATTGTTAGTTTTCCTTGAGCTTGAACACTACTTGACAATCATACAGTGGCTTGATTGGTGACTCTAACGAAAGGAATGTAAACGTCACTTAAAACTTTCTTAAGTGTGCGATTCCCCCAGGGGCTTCATATTTATGAAAGGACATAATGGTCATGTAAATTCGTCGTCTTCGAAGTTCTTCCTTGAAGAGTAGCCCTCGAATTTCATTCTTAGTTTGGCGATGGCACTTGAATAATGCAAGGAATTGAACTTAATAGCTGTTACTCAATCTATTTTGCGCAGTCAGAGGTTTTGATAGTCTGAGTTTTCTTATATAATTGCTGTGGAAATTGCGATAGTGCAAGGTCAGATAATTTCCGCTGTTTTGCCATCGATTTATCATGTGTAAGTTTTGTTTAGATGTGCAGAATTTTAGTGCGTTTAATACGTAGCATTGTTGATGATTCTTTACGTTACAATTGGAGTATTTGTAGCATTGTTGGGCTATGATTTAGCTCGATAAATACTAATACCAATAAGCCCTGTCCTTCGTAAACATTGGTTGATTAAGATTGTTGCTGTATGAGCCAATAATAACACGTATTAAGTAACGCAAGAAAGGCTTATAAACGAAATTCTGCAAGCCCCTCCCTCCCAATCATTGGTCCATCATTCACAAATTTCAGAGACTGCTCCGAAATTCCCTGCAACGCACGAGGCGTTTAACCGTCAGCAGCTGCTCAAAGGAACGCATCGGCAGCAACCGAATGAGTAATGTCCCTTTCATTTATTTCTCAGACTACTTCAAGAGATATCCCCAAGGTCAATTTTTCTCTTACGTACAGCTTTCGCACTGAACTCGTTTTTCTCTTATGCCACTTCCTTTTATCGTTGATAGTAACAATGAAGGATACAGATAGCTTTTAAAATGATATGGCTATTGTTGGTATTGTAATACATGTATAGTGCATGGATTTGTGTCTATGCTTCTACTAGGTGCCATGCCTACTTGCAGTGGATATCGTGATAATAATAATAATCCAGGTCATCAATAGGGACGATTTTTAACTGTATTTTAAAATTTACGTTTTAACAGTTAAGAAACAATTGTTATAACTGATATGGTGTAATTTTTTCGATAAAATTTTCGACGAAGCTCAAAAATAATAAAAATTTAGGTATGACTAGGACTCGAACCCACGTCCCGAACGTTTGGGAGTGATATTACGCTGCGTAACTGCAGAGGTTAGCAGATCCGATAAAAGTGGAAGCTTAGGGTTCGAGTCCCTGTCATATCTCTATTTTCACTGATTTTTAAGCTTTTTATTTAATTTTTTGATGATTTATTTGAAGCAACGCGTACGTACGGTGTATAGTTACCTTTCCTTAATCCTTCTCTACAGGTGTTGTTAGGGAGATAAACAGTTTATACAACTCCATGAGCGATTTTGTCTCCCTCTGTTTTTCTAGAGATTTTGCCATCCATTGTATCAAGCGAAGGCTGCGTGATTTGGTGCATTGCGCAAAATTTATAGGCCGATGAGGACCACTCGCATCATTTCCATTTAAGCTTTTTAACCCAACCCACTCTCATCTTCACCCGCCTCTCTCTTTCCCGCATCCTCATCATCCTTTAGTTGAAGCTCCATGATATAATCGCAATTTTAAAGTCTCAATTACTAACATCCACATCATCGGGTTTTCCTTTGGAGGGTTTGTGCAATGTTTGAGGTTAATTTTTAGGTGTTAATACGATTTTAATAGGACGTAGAAATGCGATTATCTAATTGGAGAATGGGAGAAATCTCTATTATAATTTTTATATTGTCTTGTATATTTTTATATTGACTATTTTATATGTATCGGAGCTTGTATTGATTATTTGAATATGTTCATGTATGGTTATTAGGCGTCTGAGATTTGTATCAATGTATTCCTATAAATCTTTTGAGCTTAAAATTAAAAAAACATAGAATAAGCGAAAATTCTTTAAGGCAGTTCTTTTTTCGTAATGTAAAGAAGAGTTAGAGCATTTTTCACTCGCATATAACGAAAACTATCTTTATTTTTATTCAGTTTTGGATAGATTTGTTTATATTTTAGTTTTACATTTTTGTTAATACATTTTATTTGTGAGAATGTCATATTTTAGCATTTGTATTGTTCTTTATTTCACGTCTGTTAAATACCAGGGGTTTATGGTTATTTATATTGCGTATCGTACGCTGAGATGTGCGTTAATTAAATGAACTCGCTTGTTTGTTTCCCAAACAATCGTTTCTTTGGTATTTTTTTAATATCAACAACGTAAAATTTAATTTACTTACGTATCTTCCGTTTCATGAGCATTCAGCGATCTTACGCGTTGTTTATTCTCTGAAGAGACGTTTCATAACCGATAGGATTGCTCTTCTGACTTCCTGGTTTATCTGATTATTCTTGCTGAATTATCTAGGTTTATATAAGGATAACGAGAGCTCAGAATGTTGAACTTTCTTAACCCGTAAGAGCATGGCGTGATAGCTGCCAACAAGTTGATAAACGTCATGCTATCCAAAGAGAAACGCTTAAATCGCAAATAGAGAATGGTTGGGAAGGATAGGCCGATAATTGGTCGAAAAATTGTTCTATATATGTATAAAACTCAGTATTTTTACTATCGTATTTCTTGCGATGTATCGTTCTGAAGATGATGGCAATAATCGTATAGGATTCCGTTTGAAAATGTACGATATTGTCCGTCTTTAAGAAATTGATGCTAACACATTCGAATCTTTTAGACAGGAAACATTACCATGTCATTCTTATAGCTACTAATGAAACATAGATCCATTTAAATTTAGTTTCTTCCTCTGCTTATCTTTATCTCCCGAGTAAAAATACGATGTCATTTACCTCTGAAAAAATTTGGCCTCAAAAATTTTTATTTACAGAAGTTTGGCCCATATCGAAGGGGAGGGGTGGATAGAGTAAATAAGTTTAGCTGATAAAAAGCGCAGCGTTCACGAGAAGTGTGTACTATAGTTGCTGGTAGAGAGATATCTTCCGATTCACGAGTTTACTTTTGGGAATTCCAGAGACTTTCACTGTCGAGGTGTGTGCAGAAACAATCGGGAAAAGAGATATGTGTCAGTTTTGCGGAAATAATAACTAAATGTTGATTTTAAACTATCGCAATGTATGCCTATGTGAGTCGTCGTGAGCGATACGAAATATCGATCTTCAGAAGGTGGAAACAAAATCGGAGTTTACAAATACGATAACGTACGTTTTTCCGGAGTTTTAAGTCTCGCTCGTTAGGTCGTGTTAAGAAACATCCTCTCTATGAGGCATGCACTCAATTCTATATATATTCAAGATGATAAACTTAGCGATCATGCGATGTTTTATTCTCCATAGCAAAAGAAATCTGCCGTCCGTTAATGGGAACTGATTTTACGTTTCGCGGAAAAGATCGACTCAGGTAGTTTCCCTTCCTCGTTGAGTCAGACGTTTTGGCTCGGTGACGCAAGATAAGGCACACCTTCGTCACTTGAGTCACGTATCTGCACGACTTCCCCTTTACGCCTCCCTCACGAGCACTTAAAGCCCTCGTGACGCAGACTGGAGTGTGACTCGTGAATAAAAGGGGTTCAGTTCCCCAAAAAAATTCTTCTCTTCGCAAATTCCCCCGAGTTCTTTTACCCTTCCGGGCTAAAGAGGGCGCAAATATCGCTGCAATATTCAGTAACGAATCTTTCAGTGCGAATTTTCGCCGTAAGAGGGCTCTCTCTCTCTCTTCTTTCAAATACTTAATCGTATTTAGTAAATAGGTCTTTAAGCGTTCGCTCGTTAAGAGCTAAAAAAACGAGCAGTTTCTCATTAGTTGCGGAAACGTTTTAAGATCTTCAAAAAAGCTTTAAATGCTTCGGGATGGGGGTGGGAATCGCTAAATGGTAAACTATAAAGTTTAAGGATAATGTTATTGTAAAAATGCACGCAAATCTCATTTTTAGATGTAATACTTCCTTCGAACTATAGGCAGTTCTGAAACAGCGATGTAAAATGCCAAAACTAACAGATTTGGAAGTTCAGCTTTTCCACGAACGATACGCGAGAGTAATCCGTGAAGTCATGGTGGTTACACCCCATGCCACACTCCGAAATGTGGATCACAGGGTATGCACCTAGATAGAATAATACGTTTCAATGCTAAATTTGCTCTTGCTGTGTTAATAGATTTCTTAAAATTCCAAATACAACTAGTGAATAGACATTTTGGGATTGTCCTCCTAAAATCGAGGTTTAGTTTTATTTTTTCGCACATGATTCTATAATTATATTATATGATATATATTTGATTTTCTTGTTGTAATGAAATAAAAAGTTTATATCTTTTTTATCATTAATTTATCTGACCTGAAAAATACGATTGAATAAATTTCGTTTCCCTTAGAATATAACTAAGAATATAACTTACGTATTCATTGGAGAATCACTAAACAGATAATTTAAAGGAAATGGAAACCTGTGAATATTGTTTCCATAGCCGAGTAAAACACCTGCAAATATGTTTCCGTGTCCACTTGAGTGATGCATTCATGCATCCTCTATTCATGCATGGATGCATGAATGACGAATGTAGGGACAGAGTGTTTCCCGGATTCAGTGGGTGTTGTACTTCCCTCCGACGGTGAGAATAGCCCTTAAGTCGCCCTTAAGACTCCACTTTCTTTTCCCATGAATGAATGCAATAACCATTTCACGATCGCCGATAGAAATCCGCGCCGCAGGGGACAGCTTTCTCTCCCGTGTTTCTCAAGGTCGAAGCGTGTGATTATACCAGGAAGTGGACATGACTAGTGGATCTTCAAGCGAATGAGTACGCTTTGGAGTGGAAAATGTTTCTCAATCTTCGCTCGTAAGAATGAATGAGTAAAGGACTCCAAGTTGAGTTTTAGTGGGCAGACAATTGAACGCCCACTTGCTACGCGAGCCCCGAGTCGAGCTTCTGAAATCAAAGCTTGACGTTAAGTTGCGATTCTGTCCTATGATATCGCGAATTTTAATTACGTAATATTATGATTATTTAATATCTAATTGTGACTGAGGGTAAATCTCTCTTCCCTCCTTTTAAAACAAGCCCTGTTAATAACAATTAAATTATTAATCAGCGTAGAAAAATTCAAGCATTGTTCTTTAAACTGAACTTTCATTGTTCACTAATAATTGTTGAAAGATTTACTGTGTGGAAATCAATAGAAGGCAATAGAGCTCATAATAAATGCTTTAAACGACGGAAAAGTACATTTTTTCTTCTATTACCTTCATTGTATTATTACAGAATGGTAAGGAGTGTTACGGATCGTTTGCTTTGATTCTCATTAAACTGGCCTTCTACGTAATGAGATAACTTCGCCCTACCAAGATCAAGGGATTGTTTCCTAATTAATTTAACGTGGTTCGTTCGTCCCCGTATCTTGCGACTAATTTTCCTTTTCGTAAGTAGGAATCCACATCAGCAATAAGAAAACTAATAAGTTAAGAAATATTCAAGTTATTAGAGGAGAATTGGGTTTAATTTTTGGTTGGCTTCTCCTAAATTCTATTGACTCGAAATTTAATTTCATTAAGGGGTATATTATTAAAATAAGGAGGTAAAGGTGTAACAACGTACGTGAATGAAGAATATGAGTGTATATTAAGTGCTTGTGCTATGTTTAATTCATATTTATGATTCAATTTATTATTATTACCATATGCGTTAATTTGCTTACGTCAACAAAAAACTCCAAAATGAATATCTCCTTAAAATATACTTCATTATGCTGTAAATTCAGCTCTCCATATAATAATTTATGTTACCTTTTCTTATTATAAGTTAGCAAATATTTCCCGGAAATTTCGATTGTTTTCAGGCGATAAGTGAGATTCTACTAATATGGCCACAGCTTTCGAGAAAAATACGTGTTGATGAGACTTAGGCTTAGCGATTAATTAACCCCGTTGGGACTAACCCTACGCAACAGAACAGGTTTTTCGTCTCCCCTTTCAAATGCGATGAATGATTTGACCATTTGGGGACTAACTCAACAGCTGTAATTGGCATCGAATTTAGAAAATATGCATTTGGACACCTTACGGATTATCTAAATCCTAGGCTAAGTCTATAATGTGGTCTCTTGACAATTGGATAAACAATGAAGTTAAGAAGTCATTTTGATCGCTTATACATTGTACAACAATTACGCCAAAGTGTATTGTTTCCGCAATAATACTTTTGAGGGTAATAAGTGAGTTTCATGTTTCGATAATGTACTTCTAATTCTTTACCGTACTCTTTAGTATCGTTTTAAATAGCAATAGATGAGATCATGTGATACGTGCTTTATCGTGAAAACTATCTTTATGCCTTTGAATGAATCATAGATAATTGGGTCATCAAAAATAAAGAACCCGGACTTTTATTCAGTATACCAATTTATCAATACTCTCGTTAATTTCTTTTAATTATCTCTCTATTTTATTATAAAAGAGGAAATACATTTGGTATACATTGTGAGTACAATGTTAATGCCTTTATTGATAAAACTGATTTGGTCTCAAGCTCAACTTCGTGGAAAACTAAATTTTGTGAAGTTTATTTTAAATATTATTTACGAGTCTATATTAAGTCAACTCTGAATAGAGGGTCATTCGTAAATCCTTCAAAAGCCATACTTAATAAGCCTTCTGATTAAGGCGATGAAGCTTTCAAGTCCGTTATTTACCCAATTTTCTTTTAAATCTCGAAACAGTGGAAGTTTTAATCAAAAAAGATCTAAGGTGAGTCGTAATAGGGTTTTCTCCTTGGAAATTACGCGACTTAACTGCTTCCTCGTAACTTAGATCATCAAGTAGCGCATTAAAAGGTCTCACTTCTTAGCAAATTTCACGAATCACTAAGCTCAGCTTCTTCTCCGCCCTCATTCCCAGAACGTCTTCGAAGTTGCCGTAGACGGGAGTAAATCGTAAGTTTGCCGTGTTGGTACATTACGTCGTCTCCCGCTAGGGTAGGATTTCCTCTCTAACTCTGCAACAATATCGATCAACAAAGTAAATACGTAAACAAAAATAAAACGTCTTAGTATCTGTAAATACTCGGAATCGAAAATGTAACTCAATGTTTCGATAAAGATAATTAACGATTAATCGAACTTTATCGATCAACAAAGTAAAAGCGTAAACAACAATAGTACTTGGTATTGTCTGTAATGACTTTCAATCGAAAACGTAACTCAATGTTTCGAAGATAATTAACGATATATCGATTTATCGAATATACATGTATATATCGCGTCGATAGATATCATGAATCATCAAATTCATAGTAATATTCATTTTTTAACTAATAACTCATTCTCCATGTAGGAAAATCGGAGCATTGAACCGATTTTGCTTGATAAGATGAAGATGGAGGTAATGCACCTTTCTGGAGGATTTATGTATGCATTCTTACGATAACAAGACGATTGAATTCCTGATTTATCTCGAGGAGAAAAGGTCCGCGGTGAAATGGTTCTTCATCTTGAATCTCTTTCCGTTTTATTCTCCTTATGAATCTTTGGTCTCCACAATCTCTCTGAAGGGATTTGAATCGTCATCCTTTTCAAATGCATCGTTTTTGAGGAACGTCATTATCCGGGGATTGTGATAAAAAGCGGCGCGGTGCATTTCGCTGCCTGGATTAAAAATCTGCAGAAATTAAAATCTCTGGCGATTTTGGTTAAAGTTTCTAAAGTTAAAGTACGTATGATGTTAATTTAAATTAGTGGACTCTGAAGGAAAAGCTACGATGTAACAATCGTTTGTTAATCAGATTGGTTTACGATTTACGCTATTTGTTACGTAACAATGAGGTTCAATTTGGGACTATTTCTTTCGATTTTAAAAGATAATTAAAATTTGAGGACATTTTATGACCGGTACTATTTTATGCCAAATTTATTGGAGACAGTTTTGTATAATTATATTAATTCGTTATTTTATACTATTAATGAAAGGTTTCTTTTATTTGAATCGATCGGTCCAAGCGACTGGAATACGAGGTTAAACGGAAGTGAAATTAGCGATATGACAGGGACTCGAACCCAGTATTGTCTTGCCCAAAAGTAGGGGAACTGGGTTCGAGTCCCAGGCATGTCGCTATGTTTCGCAAATGTATACCGTAATCTATTTTTTACTTGAGGGATATATTTTAATTAATTTATCATCTGTCGAAAATGATATCACTTTAATTCATTTTTTAAAACTATTTTATTGTTATCGTATCTATTCATACGTGTTATCTAATTGTATTTAGCACTCCACAATTGTTCTAAATTATGACTTATATATGTAAATATCTATTTATACATATGAATTTCATAAATAATTTCAACCAATAATGCTGTGCGAGTACAAATACTACATCCGTCTCAAAATCAGCGTGTTAAAAATTCGTGTTATGAATGGCAATTGAGAAAGGACCAATGGCAACATACGGACTCCCTGGAGGCTTCGTTAGCAGGCGCAATGAGTGTACGTGAATGAGGGCGTTTTTTTAATAATTACTCAGCCTTAATCATCGTTACGTACTCAATGAAGTGCCTCATCAAAAGGAGTTAAAAATTCGCACTCTCGTCCGTACGAATGATGCAGTGGCTCTCTCCCCTCCCTCCCCCCTCTCTCTACAAACTCCCATGGACCTCTTTCAACCGCCTCAGCTGCGCATTCCCTTTGTTGGATGAGGGGTGCAGATGGTGGCTATGGAGGGTGGTTCAAAAAATTCGAAGGGTCATGAGGGGGATGTAAGAGTTTAGAAGCGATGCAAGAGCTGTATATCGATGCATACATTCCAGCAGTTTGCTATTTACGCCAGTGGCGTAATGTTAATTTCCGGAAGGTTCTTAGTTGAGGAATGTTTGTTTGAAAATGTTAACCCATGGAGGAATAATTGAAACCACCCCAAAGCTATAGAAGACATGATGCTATAGGATAGAAAATAGATGCTAGAAGAAGATAGGTGAATAAAAACTAGGTGGATTCGTAAGGTAATGGAGTTGTTATTATGAAAATATTAGAAGTTAAACATAAATCGTAAGGTAATGGGGTAAATGTAGACTTAGAGTTTTAGTTGCCGATAAATTAATTAACTGACATGTAATGTAATTCGTCATTAATTTTTTATAATAGCGTGATCATTTGTAATAGTAAGATAGCTCAATATCTAGAGAAACTGACAATGAGAGGCAATTAAGAGATCCGGGTTCGATTCCCTGTCTTGTGTGACTTTTTTCACGTCTGTTAAAATCTAAATTGTAGATTGTTACATACGGTACAGGATAGTTCGAAAATTCAGCTCGTAACCTTTTCTACTGTTTCTGTTTTGGTTGTTTATTGTAATAGACTATCGTTTTGCTTTTACACTCTGCTTTCTGCTGGTATATTGCTTTTATATGTATGTATTTCGTTTTTGATTTTTATCTTCGTATTTGTATATTTCTAGTTTACGTTTCTCTATTTATGTATTATTAAATTGCATGTTGCTAGGAACTTTCCCGTTTCCAATAAATAAAGTAATAAAATTAAAATCAACAATCCCCTTCCACTTCGTTTTTCGTTCGTTTATTGCCAAACAACGATGAGGAACGTATCGTAGGCTCCGAATAAAAAAGGACCGGTTCGAGAAACGAGAAGTTATCGCAGAGTCAGGTCGGCGCTTTGCGGAAGTAAACACGCATTCATAAATGTATACGGTGAGGAGCATAAAAGAACTTCCAAAGGTTACGTCGAAATGATATTAATGGTTGACCCAATGCTGCACAGATTCTGGTTCATTGGCGTACGGGGACGAGTAAATTTACTTCCATTCAAAAAGCGGTGGTAAAATTTCGTACGTTTTTGTTTTTTTTTATAGGATTGGAATTGGCCGGAAAGATCATAATATAGAATGAGATTGATTGTTTTGGTTGTAAAAATAAACAAATATTTGTATACACGTATAAACGTGTCTTAAACTAACCATTGTTATAGCTTTTTGAACTCGATTCCGTTTGAAATGTCAATGCTCACTGGCATAATAGTGTTCGTAATATTTCCGTACAATATATATATATATACGATACATATACAAAATATATTATGAAAATTATTTACGTAGATAAAAAAGACGTTTTATCAGCCTGCTCTTCAAAGAACGCTATATCTCTAAGGTATATTTGAAAATTATTGTCTCATTATTTGTCGGCTGTCATAGTTACATCTTGTTATAAGTTTCTCGTCCTTCAGAACATGGAGGGAAGTGTTTCTTCTTGCCTCTTCCCTCATGGGAGATGCAAAATACGTATTGCCCTCCGGGAGAGAGTGTCTACTGCATTAGACATGTCTTCCATGTTAGGCATATGAAAAGAGCTGCAATATGTAAGATTCAAAACCGACAGGAGAGCATGAAAAAGCTTCCAAAAACATTCGTTCCCGTCTAAAAGTTTTATCAATAATCTGCTCAAGATTGGATGGCTCTCCTGAAACTTTTATTTAATCCAACATGATTACTTTTCCTTTTCTCTCATCTTCTTCCAATAGTAATATCGATTAGGGAAATTATAGGAAGAGCCATGTCGAAAAAATGAATAAATGTTATAAGAACTTTTGTGGATAATTTTTCTACTCACTGCTACATATATATGCATAAAAACATTACACATTCTTACTGAAGTGAAATACGAAGCATACCACATAGTTTCCAATGTATTTAATATATTTTGTGCGTACAAGAATTATGGAATTCGTGTACATATTCACTCAATACTGATATCTCTATAAAATTGGTCTATAAATGGATAAATATTTTAGAAGTTGTGTTATATTAGTTCTTGTTTAAGAAATTAATTGACTTTCAGAACTTTTATCTTAAAAATGTAACGTTCATGAATATTTATTACTATTATCTATATATTTATAAATTTGTAACTATAATATCTTTCGAATAAAGAAACGACTTTCATATTGAAAATATTCCAAGGAACTATTCGGTTTACAATCTGGAAGATAATTGTTCTGGGGGTTCAAAGCGATTTCTCATAAACGATTTTAAATATTCAGTTACTATGGCAATAATCCAGTTTATCTCCCATACTTAAGTACTTCTCTTAATTAATGCATTCTTTATCATAATAAATGAATTTTATTTTAAAACTGTTCTCACCTTGGATACAAACATTTTGTGGAATGGAATTCAAACCAAAGGGAAACGCAAATATACCCTTTAATTTCTCAGCGAGATACATTTTGGAACTGCAATATCAAACGTGTGTAGTCGCTTAAATAGGTCTTCGCCACCTACGATAAGGAACAGGATTTTCCAAATGAAATGAAGCCGGATGAATTTTTTCCAAGAAGTTCCCAACATACCGATTCCTTGGATTTGGTCCATGGATAAGAAAAATCGTGTTCAAAATGAAAATTTTCATCTCTGACTTATTCTTATCCGTGAACGATTTAAGGGAATTCACGAAGTCCGTTTCACAGGTTCCTGCACCAAATCGAGGTGTGAATCGGATTTCACAAGCTTCGGGTCCGCAATTCAATATTCCTTTTCCAAGACAGTGAGTTCTTTGAATGAATGAGAGAAATCTCCTTAGAAGGCCCTTCGTGGATTAGAAATGGATATCTACGTATATTTTTGAATTTGCAGAAAAACAGCGGAAACCATATATAATCTTTAAATTACGTATAATATTGTTAATTTTTATTTTAATGAAGTTGAAATTATTAAAGTTTTATTTTGGTCATATTTTATTATATATATATATAGTTATTGTATTACGAAGTTACGAAGTATACAACGTGCTATATTATTACGAATTGGTTATATTATATTACGAATCTTTGCTTTGATAAGTGAAGAGTTAACATTTGAACTGGTGTACATCCGCATTCATTGTGATTTCGGAAACCTATGGTCAAGTTTGAAGTAGAATATCCCTTTAATTTCAAAGCTATTGATGTCCAAAGGTCATCCTTTCTTCTTGCCAAATGACCTGTCCTCATCCATTTCAGTAATCTCACCTTTTGGGAGATGTCCGTAACTCATGTCCTTTCTCTCATACTTGCGTTGTTATATTTGAAATCCCTACTTACTAGCAGCATACAGTGTTTCATACTTCATTAGCATATTTGCAGTCTCTCTCTGTTATTTTTGCAATTAGCCCAAGTTTCTCTTCCATATGTCAGTAACTGATATCGATCTGAGATACGAATTCTTTTTTTCAGTTTTGGAAAATAATTCTGAATATTATAAGTCCAAATTAGTTAATGATCGATCAGACGGGTAGTTTAATTTATTTTCATCGATAAATACTAATGTAATGTGCCATACTCGTAAGAAATTTTGCAATGTGAAATTTTGAATATTTTTACTTATGATAGGATCTACAATTGAAATAACAAATAAAGAATATAATCATCATCGACAATAAAACCGAAAATAGATTCTATTAAAAATAATAATAGTCATAAATTAATACGGAAATTATTTTTTTATTTTTTCCTATTATTTCGTAATTTCGATGCACAACAGCTAAGTAAGGAGACCCAAAGTAAAACATATCATTTATCACTTTAAATCAGATACGAACTGCCTCAACTTTGTGAAATATGAAGCCATAATTATAGGAAAAAACTCTTTGAAGCTTTCACGGAATATATTCAAGACACCAGTGTCGTATATACATGAATATGTAGATCCATATATGAAACAAGTTTCCTGAAATATACTCTATGGAAGCTACGCTAGTTTTTATCTTTAAGTCACTTAAAAATTTCTGGGTTTAAAATCCTCAAATTTTGTGATGTTTAAAAATTATAAATCTCTTTAATTAGATTTCGAAATGAATTTACAATTCATTAAAAGTTTTTAGACAAATCTGTCTTGAATTAGAGCGAAACAGCGTAAATCGTAGTTCTCGAACTTCAGGGCTTTGTTCTTCGTCGACCGCTTGCGGTTATGAATTCGAATAATGCAACACTTAAAAAACTCATCAATTCCCTGTTGTTTACATTTTTCCGATTCCACGGAGACTGCCATTATTCTGCCAAGACTAAGAAAAGACCGAAAAACGTTGTGAATAATTTATGGATCGAATCCTTTCTCGTTCAGGCAGAAATAGGGCATCGAACCGCTCCAAAATTCTTTTAAAAAATTTTCGGTATACCTCGTTCCACCATTTTGTACGATGTCCCAGAAAACAGTTATTTTTCGATGAATGAAACTTTTGGAACAATGAGATTTAACCGTTTCGAAAAAATTACATCTTTCTTCGTTCTCGGATTGAGTCATTCGCGTTAAAAGAAGAAGGGGTTGAATGATCAAAGGTCTGGTTGCAGTTGGTGAACTTTTCGCGGAAATTTATCACCGGACGTTTTTCTTTTTAGCGATGAGAGATGGCAGATCCGTCGCTCACAAAAGGGCGTCGAATTGGGTCGGTGGCCAAAGATTTCGTTCATTGAAAGGCACTCCTACGCTTCCAGAGGTGATGATCTCTCTTCAAAATATCCCTCGCACTTGGATGGAGTGAAATTTGAATCGAGTTAAGGATGAGGTTCGGCGCGCATTTTTTAACTTCCTCTTTTTTTCCGTAGTAGAAGTGCTTTTTTGTTCGGAAATGTGAAGAGACTGATTTATACGTCCGGATTTGACGTTTAGTTTCATTCAACTGTACGTTTTCCTGTATATTTGAGGCTATATTTTTGATTGCTGTAATAATACAAAGGTTGTTAGGACTCGAACCCAGGTCCCCTATTTATTAGTTACTTAGCAGTTATGTTGAGGAGGTCCCTGGCTCAGTCATGTCACTATATTTTGCTCCTGTTCTGTATTAATATTCACCAACTTAACGTGCTAAGAAACGTCAACCTTATTATTTTTTTTAAACGAAAAACTATGGATTACTTTTTCATGCGTTTTTAATGTTTTTGGAAGCAGTTGTGAGAAGTATTTAAATCATTTTGAGTTTTGATATATTAATTTTCTGCCTCATTGATTTTCTTTGCTTTGATAAATAGGAGAATTAGGTTTCTCATCAAAATAAATATTTTCGAATACTTAGTGTGGAAATCTAAATGGTAGTGTTGTTGATGATTTTCGTCAATCGAATAAGTTTCTTGTTAGCGAAGGCTATTTAATAAAAAATATTTATAACGCATTTGGGTAGCAGATCCTTCTATCGAGAACCGAGTCCGCTTCCAAGACATGTCAATTTCCTAACAACCTGTGAATAAATAACTGCATTGTACATCTAACGTGTTCTGGATTCAACCACCTGATCAAATAAAGTTTCTAATATTCTTTTCATCGTAAAGCCAGAGCTGAATGCATCAAAAGGAAACGTCTATATGTTAGAGATGCACAGAGTTAGCTGGTTTTCATTCATCTCGACTGAAAACGGTCATTGGGAAAACCCAAACATTCTGAAGAGGCTACGTATTTAAATATTCTAAATACAAAAGGTTAAACGGAAGTGAAAATTGACAACAATGCTGGCACTCGAACCCAGATTTCCCATATTCCGTTTCTCATTCATTCTGAATATTTCACGTATTGACCTTAACGTTAGAATGAGTGTATTTGCTACGTTTACCTGGTGGGCCGAGGGACACGGAGCTAACCTATGTTCGGTTGACCGTGTTCATCCCTTTACGCATGCCCAAACTTTCTCTTTCTTCCTTGGGTTTGTATTCTTCTTAAGCTATTGTTATCTCAATCCAGTCCCAAGTGTTTTAGTGGCTTTAATGACACGGAGGTATTCCTGAATGCTTTTTCGAGCGATAACTCCAGACCAGATCATTTTAAGGTTTTACCCTATTGTTATCTGTCGCCAAAGAGCAATAAATGCAAGCGGAAGTGCATACAAACATTCAGAGCAATGAAAGGTTTTGCAGAAAAGAGACGCGGTTTCGGTACCTTCATTTCGAATATCTTTTGTAGGCTGCTTTCGTAGATGATCACGCTAAAAGTGTTTGAAATGTCTAGCGATTGTAAAAGGGATTTAGGAAAGCATGGTTATTTCATTTATGAGGCTGAAAATCTATATACACTTAGTCGGACAAAGATTTCGGTTACCCCTTGAACTTCCGGTTCACGAGGTATGGTAAGTGACTGAAGTAAATGTTTTAATGAAAAATCTTTCGGTGAATAACATTGCGACCTTTGCGCACAATTTTGGTTTAAATTTGTTTTTTTTTTTTAATGACGAGGTGTACTTTTATACAAAATCTATTTGCCAATTTATACTTGCGAATTGAGAAAATCCGCATTTAAGACCCTTCTTTGGGAAATATTTCTAGTGATTTCATTTTCAAAACTGTATTGGAAAAAGAAGTAAATATTAGCATTCTTAATATGGTGATCTCACCACAGTATCAATGCTCGAGAGCTTGATTGCGGTTTGAGGTTACACAATCACGAAGTTTGATTCGTAGTTTTCGTGAAAAAACATATTCTGTGTATACTTATATTTCTCATTGTGATATTTTATTAAAACTATAAATTGCTTAAATATATTATATTAAGCATATAAAAGCTTAATTATATTTAGAATAAATTTTTGATAGAAAAGGTCTTCATGGATTATTACCCCCTAAATAACAGCATTTGTTCAGAATGAATTCCTGTATAGGGGGCGTCGAATCCGCAAGACTGCAGCTTTTGCATACGAGCGTGCCGAATACGAATGCAAACCAAGTTTAGGTCAATAGACGCTCTCCTTCCGCAGGAACGAACTCAAGGGTCCATTGAATTGACTCGAGATTTCTCCACTCCCACCGATTCGCTTTTATTAGCTGCCAGGTGCGTATTGCGCTAAGAATCAAGCGCAATAATACGGTTGCTATGGTATAAACTACGCTATTACGTAATACTATGAATTAATATAATTATTTTTCCAAATGAATCAAGTATATCGTTCATGATTAGGATTAATAATAATAATGAAAATATCTTTATTGAGATGAAAGGATTAAATTCAAGATAGGTCTCTTTACTACCTATAAAGATCTTTTATTATCATTATCATTTGCAAAACATTTCGAAAAACGTTTAATTTAAACCCTTTTTATGATTAATTTAAATTTATATAAACATCTGTACACAATTAACGTAGATATATCGATTAATCAATTATATATCAATTAAATTACATAAAAATTATGTATACACGAAACTTAATATTTCCTGATTAATTGCAGATAATCCTGACGTAATCCTTTAATAAGATTTAAGATTAACGTAAGAAAGCATTACATTCCAATTTCTTTTCACTTATACATTCTATTCTGTTCATCTTTAATCGTAATTCATTTCAAACGATATTCCGTTGATAAATTATTCTTAAATTCATTTAAGATCCTTTCTCTTAAATTTAATTTGAGCCCCATTTGATTTCCGAAGCCCTCTTCTCTCTACCTCTTTCGGTGAATGGAAAGCTGTGACCTGCGAATCGACTGATTTGGCCTGCGACAGATGTAGGGGTCGACGGCCGTGTCTTTCATCTCCTTCGTTCATCTACCAATACCCTCTCTCTTCCCATGATGCTATTCACTTCCTCCCAAGATGCAATCGGCTACTTGAGGTTCCTTCCTCTCGATTCCCTACTGATAAACGCCTCTCCTCTATAATCGGGACCACCCTTCGGAAGTCCTCCTTCCTTTTGTGACGATCGCGTTAATGGAGGGCGTATACACACAGCGGTGTTTGTTCGCTTTCGTAGACGCGTGGCAGACTAAATAATATGGCGAAACTCTCTCGTGGAGTCACCTGGTGCACAATATGAGGTACCTGGTGGTGGCCCTTCAAGACTTCCGGCTTTTCAGTGAATAGGGTGCGAAGATTTCTATAAAGGAAGGGCGTGAATTACTTCCAGAAGTGTGTGTTGGGGAAGGGTTAACCGTTCTGATCTCTAAGACGTAAAAAAGGTATTAAATTTCGTTGCTATTTAACGATGAAACGCTATTTGCGATGAAAACTGATGAAGAATATGAGGATAATAGAAAATATAGCGAGTGTTCATAATGAATTTTTAATCCTATTACGAGATATATCGCTTCCCTAACTTGATATTTTCGAGTTTTGTAGGGATTAATTTGGACGAGGATATTTTATAGCAGTTAAATAATTATATCTTTAAATTAATTAAATTATTTGATGCGTAAATTCAACTGTCCGATACGTATGAATTACTGATTCAGTAATTACGCGATGGATCTTTTTAGCTAACATAATAAAGTTCAACAATGTAATATAAACTTAATTATTAAAAGCAAAATAAACAATTGATACCATCGATTGTAGTTAATCACATTATAATTCAGATTTTATTAATCAATTAAACAGTAAAGAACTTAGATTTTTGAACAATTTAACACTAGAACAATATATTACAAATTAAATTACTCATTATTCATTTACTATTTGGTTCTGTATGGAACACTAAATAATATAAAAGCTTTGTACAAATTAAGAAAAGAAATCGTTGAAAATGAGATGAAGATAAACGTCTGTTTTTATGTTACGTAAAATACCGATTGTTTAAAATGCTTCATCTAATTAAGCTACAAAAACTTTTGACTCTTAAACGCTTTAAAACTTGGCGAAATGATCCTCAATTGAGAAGGGCTTTCAGAAATTCCCTGTGACCCACCTTAACTTGCCTCTTCACAAGTCTCCCGGAATACTCCGCCAAATCTTCGAAATGAATTTGGTTTACGACTCCCGCGAATTTAAATCCCCCATTTTATCTGCCATCTCTCGCTTTTTCCTCTTCGCCTTCATTTCACGATCGCCTTTTATTCTCTCATTTCCTTTTACCCATTTCCATCGCCATACTCTCGTCCTCAACACTTTGCATATCTCTTCCCTGAGCCACTTTACGTAAGGTTATTTTATTTTCCCGCGAAAGAAATCTAATTCTTCGTTTGCGTATCTTATCTTAATGCTCTATGAGATTTCTGCGAGTTTGTTCTAAAGGGAATATTCAATCACAAGAGGGATAATTCGATGTACGATCGTAATGCCGTGCTCAAAATTATAATGTCATACTTAACTCGAGATAGGGTAAATCGAATTTCTTTATTATTTTCCGCTACTTATAAATAATTCATTATTCCGAATTATTCATATATTAAAAGAATTTATGAAATTTAATGTAATTTAAATTTAATGCAAAATGCGTATGTGCTAATGATGTAATGCGAAACAATATTGATACAATAATTTGTAGAATTAAAGCACTGCCGAAGTATCTTTTACGACAATATAATTTCGTATTTTTGAAATTAAATGAAAATATGGAACGGTTGGTATTTGAATTGTTTGAGATTAAATTCATATTCATTTCGGCAATTAACTTTGTAATAAGTAGTCTAGAATTATATTGTAGGCCTGAAACGCAATATAATACCTAAATATATCATAAATATTATGGAAATCGAAAAAAATATTAATTCCCTTAGGATAATATTTAAAAGAAGGTTTTAACAGGAAATTTACGAGGCACACTTTCAAAAATTTAGAATTCTATGACACTCCTATATTGAATGAATATTTCGTTAATCATATATCCGTCAGCAAGTTGTGATTTTAAATCATGACTATCTTCCCATAATAACTCTCTTTCTCAAGCAATATTTAATATACTTCCCACTCTCCCATACCTTCTATGATACATTTATAGTTACTTAAATTGTATATTTGACTATTTATAGTCTTTTTTCGTTTAGGTAAACAGGAGATATAAGAGGTTCAAAATTTTCCCCATTTTTTACGGATACCTCTTCTGCTACAAGACTGGTAGATTTATCAAAAATCGCCCTATTTTGATAAAAAGAAAATTCAACCTCGCGCTTCGGTTCTTCGAATATTTCTCCCGCGTCTCCTTAATTTGCATCTCCCCTGTTGCGGCAATGCTCCGAGATAGCTATTCTTCCACCGGTGCATTTGGGGGTGTGAGTCTGCTTCAGGGAACACATTCCCTATTTTTCAGATTGCCTCCACGGAATTATTTGATTACAGAAGCAATTTGCAAGACGGGGAATGAAAAGTTCTTCCGGTTCCTTGAAGATCGCCATTTGAGTTGGAATTTCCTTTCCTCTGTCGTTGAATTCCTGCAAATTTGCAGTGTTATGTGTGAATTGGTAGAGTACGTACTTTTGGGAGGGATTTCTACGAACTATACCACCTATGATGGGTGAATCAGGTGGAGCTGAACTCTGACTCTCTATTTGAGTTAAAGGACTATGAAGCGAGGTTATACTATTCGATTTAATGCATTGATTAGTGTAGGTTTACTTAGAACTTCTCGTTCCATTAACATTGATATGCGCCTCAATTTAATGTATTGATAGCTTCAATAACTTGATCGTGTTGTGAATAGGGTAAGTTATATTAAAAAGAAAGTAAGAGCGTATAGTGTACGTTATTACTATACTTTTAAGTAAGTATTAAGAATTAAATTTTTAATACGTAACGCTTGAATATCCGACTAAAATAAAACTAAAAGTTGCGTCTCGACAAAATACGTGGTCTTCGTCTAGACATTTAAATCTATAACGGAATGGAATTAATACATTTAAAGTTATCAATCAAAGAGACAGAAATAGGTTTAGGGGCAATTAAGGATAGGACTTAACTAATTACTCATTTTTTGCAATTGAGGATTATTTATAAATTTTAAAAGTTAAGCGACAAGAGTTTTGTGATTAAATTTGCTGAGGTATTGAATAATATTTTCATATTTTATTGTTATGATGTATTAATATACAGATTTATTTTGATGCATTAAAATGTGAAATTTCGAACGTATTTCTAAAAGAAACATAAACAATCCATTCTTCCTATAGATATTTCATTTTCTTTCTTATACACTTCGTTTTTTTTTCAAATTTAACGCCAAGATGAATTTTCTCATTTTCTTATTCTAAAATAGTCGATTCGCTTTCGTCATTTACATCGTATTTTTCAGCAAAACAAATTTGCATATTTTTAATCTTGGGTTTCCGAAAATATTTTGATACCCTTCATCACTCCATTTTCGCATTCATTTCGCAACACTCAAGATCAAAGGTCGCCAATTACTTTTCCAAGGTTCTTTGCTGTGAATACTTTTGCTCCAGAAAACTTCCTTGACAGCTGATGCTTTTTTGTCCCCTATCGTCCTCCTTTCATACGGAGAAAAGTTAAGTGGCAAAAACCCTTTTTCCAGTTCCACATACTCTTGTAAGTCTAGTATTTCAACTTGTTTTACTTTCTCATGAGAATGGCAAAGTTTATACTTGGATTGCTTTAGTAATTAAAATCTATTTTTTTTTTATTTCGCGTATATATGCTCGTTAAGGATATGATTTAGCATTTTATCACGCGAAAAAGATAAGAATATTTATCGGTGAGGACGTTAAATATTTCGGTACGGAAAATAATTCGCATAAAATGCATGATTCTAACTAAATCCCATACTACAAACCATTAAAATACTGCAAACAATATTTACTACCGTAAAAGTATTTTATAAGTACTTAATTTATTATAATCTACTAAATTTATATATTTTGGGATATTCTTTCCGTAACATGAGGCCTCATGTACAGGAATTACAGCAAAGTGAATGTTACTACTAACCAAGTTTTGATAAGTCGCGTAGTTATGGCTTTATCAAAAGATTATGGCCTTTTAAAGACCAAGTATCATTATAATTGAGCTTGTCGCTCTTATCTGCAACACGCGCAATCCGACCGACACGCGACTCGTAGCAGTTATCAATTAGTAATGTTTTCGTAATTGCAGCGATATATATTTACCGCTACTTTGAAAAAGTTCCGGTTTTCGTTGTACGTATATAATAATTAAAGTGTACACTTCATACGTAAATTTCACTTTATTTTATTTATTCGTAGGCGATATAAAGGAATGAATATTAGCGTAATATATCTCGAGTACGATGCGAATTTGTCCGTTGGAAATGGGTCTGCACGCTCGGAATGGACTATAGGACTAATGGACTATAGTATTCCGTTCCGTCCGAAAATTTGCTTCGCCAGTGATCCCGATTAGGGAATTTATCCCGCGGACTGTAGCAGGTGATATTACGGTAGAACACTCCGTTTCCGGAAGATAGCTCGATAATGTAATCGCGACCCATTTGTGGTCGCCATTGGCGCCTAGGAACTGCGCTGCGTGTCATATTTCTATGGAAACTGCTCTATGGATCCGGCAGAAATCTTCCTCGCGACCGGATGGAAATGGGTGAGAAATGGTAGTTGCTGCACTCTGGTGGTGGCGCTAGTGTAATCAGAACAAGCGAAGGAAAAGAACAACTTCCGCTTTTGCGTCATTCGTACGCCATTTTCTGAAAGTCGCCTATGTGAAAACCGGGTCCCGCATCCTACTTGCTCGTCCGGAATATAGAGTCAACTTAATTTACAAATACCGGCATTTCCCGTTCCGCATTGCGTAGCGTAAACGGTCCGATTCTTTCCGTGTCATTCCGCGTGAATCATACGTGCGCGATCTTTACTTTCGTTTGTTCTTCGCGGAATTGTTATGATTCGTCTCGTAGAAGTTTTTAAAACGTTGCGAAATGTTGGATTTTACGGATTATTCATTATTTATTTTGTGCTTATTTATTTTTTGTTATTCATTCAGCTATTTCGCCTTTCACAATCTTTAATGAAGCTGAAAGTAGAATGTACTCATGAATCAAAAGTTTCCTCTTCGTTTCGATGAGTAGTTTTTTGACCTTTCTTTGTTGACTAATGCTATCAAGCGTTCTTAGGTTCTGATTTGATTTGAAAATGATAGAAGGAACCTTGTTTTTAAGTTAGGTTTGAGGAAACTGTTTTTAAAATATAATAACATTAAAGTTTCATTTTTTTATTCTTTAAGTGCTTTGTCCTTCACGTTCCCTTATGGGTTAATAATGATTTTCGTGAGTCTAATAAAAGATATGTAAATATTAAATGACGATACAGAATGATCACTTTTATACTAAAGAAATAGTTCATTAAAGATTCTCTAGATATGAATTTATCAATTATTTAAGTTTTAAGCTTTAATTTCAGGTTTATTGTCCCTCTTGTTAGTAAGCTACGAATTCATTTTAGCAGACGAAACTTTGCTATATTTTGAGATTTCAAAATAGTTAACCTAACGATATAAATTCTTTAGTTACTCCTCAGTTTTAACATTGATAGCGAATGTGTTTATTTTGAGGGCCAAAAGTTTAAACTACTGTGAAGTTGTATCCGATGATAGGTATTGAACATCATACATTTCCCATCACGTTACGGAGCTACTATGAGTTAAAATGCTGATCATCTGGAATAACTATTCTATTACGCATTCAAGAAATTAAAAGATTACTAATGAAAGGAGATGGAAGCGATACCTGAGCTGTTTGTTGTGTACTGAGCCTGTTTATTATTCAAGTTCGAACTCTTTTATTTTCAAGGTTGTAGGTTTAATTTGTTTACGATTTTCCTAAGTGTGTCTAGGATGCTCGTGACAAAGTTAATAATGGAGAGTTGATCACTTTCATCTCCTTCTATTCTAATTCCTTTTGTTGATTACAGATTACACTTCGATGAATCATACATCACTTCCTAGAGATGCCAATGTTTTTAGATAACTACGCATTGTTTTACATTTAAGCTTATATGTATTATTTATTACGTATATTATTGATATTATTGTTAATTATATACTATTAAACGTTCATATATTATAATGTATAATATTATTATATATTGTTTATTATCCTCCGTAGTTATTCTTAATATTTGTATCCATACCAAGTTGTGGTGCCTGAGAAAAACAAATGAGTTATGTGTTTTTATCGACTACACTTTAGTGATGTAATATCTGTTTCAGAGCTGGAATATCTTCTAGGCAGCTCAGGTAATCTAAGAAATCGACGAATGAAGAACCCAGATAAGAGCGATTCTTATTTCCGAATAATAATATAATCATGAGAATTAACGCCCGCCTTTCAGAAATGGTTGCTATGCAAATTATACGAGAGCATAAATTGAATGATTAATTGGGTTTCTTCCATGTTGCATCCTGTTTTGGTTCGAATATTCTATAGATGCATTTCTTTCCACGTATCATTGATAAATTATCTTAAATTTCGCATCTGGCCATTCAATTTTGCAGTATTCTGTGAGTTTAACAATGCTTTAAGATAGTAGCAGTGAAATAGAGTCTTGATTTGGACACGAATCCAGATTTCCCAATTTCACGCTGACAAATTCCTATGACCTGAGTTTGTGTCCCAGTCAAGCCATTATTTTTCACTTCCGTTCAACCGCGCATTCAGTTTACGTGAACTCATCGAGGGAAGTTGATTCACATCGAGTGGATGACTCTTTGTAGTGATTGTAGGACTCCACTTTCCAGGAATACTTCGACTGCAAGGGGTTTGTGATCAGCAAAAACTGAAGCCGCAATAAATCTAAAATTTGCAACATTTTCAACACCATATCCATCTCAGGATATAAATTAATAATAAGGAAACTGAAGCCTTACATTTTCAGCTCATCATTCAATGCATTCGATAATTATTCCCTCTATTTGGTTGAAATATTATGTTTTCCCATTATTCAGATTCAATGCAATGAGTACGAGGTGAGATCAAAAAGTAAGGTGGCACAAGTGCATTGTATCATAGGGGGATTATTTTGAAGGGGATAACATAATCTTGGATGAATAAGTGAGTATTATTTTATAAAAATGGAAAGTCACTTTAGTTTTTGATCACACCTCGTATACATGCAGTTCTTTCGGTCGTACTGAAAAAAAACTGGACCAAAAAACTTAAGTATTGACTAATTTATCTAAGGAAAGAGTATGGAAAACCTTTGAATGAAACTTGTGAAAGAGCCTGCACCGGAATGAGTTCGTCTGAAGAATGGTTCTTAGGATTCGGGACTGGTTTTGCTACGTCAACTTCCGCGGATTTGAGCGGTTTTATTGGAACCGCATACATTGACGTGCGATCTCAGGCATTTTGGAATTTTTTTCGTTTCTTTTTAAACTAATATGTCTTTTATTAGGGGATTCACGGAGATATCCATATTATTTATTTATTTATTTATTTATTTATTTATTTATTGTTGTTAGAGCCACAAATAGGCACCAGGCCTGGTGGTAGCTCTCTTCTCAGGGGAACAAATGTAATACTCTGCCCGGCATTTACCCTAGTCGAGAGGGAAACCCCGCAAAACCTCCCGAAGGCAGTTAAAATAAAAAAACAATTATGCTGGTAATCACTTGATTGCAAGTGTTATAAGCTTACTGTTACGTCATGAGTTTATTCCGTAAGAATTGAATATGAATTCTAATGTTGTGAAAGTTGTAAAATTATTTTGAAAAATTAAATATAAAACTAAAATAGAATAATAATAGATATTATGTATTTATTATAATTATATGTATATACTTCATAAACTTTATTGTTTATTAAATAATACCGATTAAGAAAGTTAAAGAAGCGATAAATATATGATCAGAACTAAAATATACTTATTAATTTGTTCAATATACTAAGGCGTACATTCATAACCTTGTATTATTCAGATATATTTTTATTATTATATATTCATTCGTTCTCTAACGTAAATTTAATAATTTAAGAAGCTATGATACTTTATTTTGAACAAGTTATTGTGATGAACCATCGAAATTTACGAAATTTTAATTTATAATTACTAAATACAAGGTTTGATTTGAGTGCCTTTATTTCTTGACAATTAAATTGGTAGTTCTCTTATCTACTTGAAAGTTGTGACAAGTGAAAGTACGACTCAGCATTTTCGCAGAACAAAATTCATATACATCCTCTAAACAAAAAGTTCGGTGCCCATTTTCACCAACAGAGATGATAAACATTAAATATATCGGTGTAGGCTTTCCCTCTGAAAAACAAAGAAAGGACATCAAAAGTAGCAAATTTCATCCGAAGTGCATAAAATTCCGTCAAGAGGCAGGAGTTGAAATATCCTCTCTTATTGATAATATTTTCTATAGGGAAGAACGAAACGTCTCCATGTCCCTACACAAATAAAAGCACATATCTTCGGAAGATACATTCCCGAGAGAATCTTGGGGCCAACCCTTGCTTGGGGAATAAAGATATTCCCCGAAAGTGGATTCGGAGAAAGTGTATGGACGGACGACTTTCGTGAATATTTTTGAAGATGAAAACAATATCTTATGTCCGAGCGTGCTTTAGCATTCGTTTAATTTATCATGAAGTGAAATATATGTGTAAATTTCACGCTTTCTCCGTGGGAAGGTTTTAAAATATAGCTTAATCTATCGAAGGACTCTATGCTATAACATGGAGGATCTGAGAATTTAAGTTTAGCGAATTGGATTGTCAGAAAAATCATGATTTATCATTTTCTATAGAGTACCAATTTCGTTAATAGTTTTTCGATAAATAAGAGTGCAAAATGATGATTTATGGAAAATGGATCGCGATACAACAAATCAAGATCTTCAAATAGTTATGGGCATTCAGTTTATTGTATTGGGTTATGTTACAATTAATATACACGGTTGAATTATGTTTTTATAGTTGAACTGTATTTCCCTCCGTTGTTACCAGATTTTGTCTAAATCTAAATTTGATATAATGTAAAAAATTCATATAATTGCGATACGGTAGTAGGATATATCCACTTGAAACGGGTAATTCATAATATTTTTTTTATAAATTATGTATATTTTAAAAATCATAATAAATTTTATGAGCTGACAAATATTTTTTCATTGAGAGATCTTCGAATATAAAAACACAAATTGATGTAGGAAACATACATTTCGTACTGGAGTGAGTTTGTGAATTAACGGATTACTTACGACGAATTCCATTTAATTTTAAAAAAGGACTACGTAGTTTTTCTATTGTTAATAGTCATATGTAAAATTTATGATAATCAATATGATGACATTGTAATCATGGAAGAGTTTAGACATCTTTCATTTGAATGGTCGTGTGATAAAGGGCGTTTTTAGCACCTACTGAAACGTGAAATTTTAGTGAATAATATAAATTTCTGTACTCTTTGAATAAACAATCGTATATTTGATTTACTGATAAAACATGTTCAGGATAATAAGTGTAGTTTCTGAGGTTGAAATCTCTACAAATAAACTATAAAAAAAATATATAAGTATATTTACGAGATTGAAATGTTTCAAGTATTGCATGCAGAAAAAATATCTCATAAGATGGATCGAATACTGAATGATAATAATTCATATAACCAATATGGATTTGCGTAGCCATACTCCGAGATCTTGACAGGCGAAGAAAGGTCATCAAATACGATAGCCAGATTGCAGCAACGAGGGCGATTATTAGCGATATAATATTCTGACGTTTCTTCTATACAAAGGCGTCATAATTTAGCGTTCTCTCTTGCGCTAAAAGGTTATGCAGACAGGATCCATTGCCGCTCCCCACGAACCATCGACTCCGGCACGTCAAAACACGGCGAAACAATTGTTGCGTCAACAATGGTGACGAGTGGGACGTCTATACTTCAGCGAAGGCAGTGCAGCAGCCAGCTGTGGTTGCGGCCTTAACCGCGTTCATACAAACGAGACATCATAGTACATGTTTTGCTTCGTGAGCCCAAAACAAATGACAGAACGCCCTCTCAGAGTGAGGGCGTCGGGCTGGTCGTGGCAAATGTTTGGTGGCGAGTAAAAAGCATGAGGAGGACAACTGCCGAGGTCCTCGTGCGTGAGGGAAGAGGAGAAGAAGGAAGTGGAGTTTCCCCTATCGAAGAGAGCGACGGAACTTGGCAGTCGTTCGCTTCCAGAGGCGCATGGAAGAGGAGTGCGTTGGAAAGTGCGTGTTGGATATACCCGCCGGTGGAGACGCCGTCCTGGGGACGTCGAGGGAGGAAACGACAGGTTTATTTGTTTACTCTGCTTTTGTGCGTAAACAGCCCTCTCTCGGTCCATCTTAAGAGGAAAGTGGGTGGAATACGGGAAGATTTACGCGGTGGTGTTCGGAGTGGGTTAGGGCATGGATGGGTATAGCGGGACGTTGACGGGATTTCGATGCATGCTAACAGCGGAACCATTCGGATCGGATACGGTACACCATCGTAGGTCTGTCGTTTTATCGCTCATGTGGACTTGGTACAGCCGATGTTTACGTCTGCATGGATTAGCGAGGGAAGGTTCGATAGCCGTTGGAAATTCACTCAAGGAGAAGGGTTCCGTATCAGCGACGGAAGTGATATCTAGGATGTTTACGTTTTCGTAGTGAATGTTGAACCAGTCAAGCACACAATCTATGTATGTATGCCAAATGTGATAGCTGCATTATTAATCCTCGCATTGAAATCTGGTCTTTGATATACGAGTAGAATCTGCGGCGATTTATTTAGTCTGTAATCGTCGTATGGATCTAAATAAACACATTGAAAATCTGTATCATCCTTATTGTATATAGCTGTTTCATAAGGCAGTCCTTTTTTGGTATCACTAAACTGTGACGTACGGGATTAAGTCACCTTTTTATATCATGTAAGAATCACGCTATATGTATTGTTGAAAGTAAATGGAAAGATGAACTTCGCCATGATTCATCAACGTGGAGCCAAAACATTTTTCACGTTGAGTCATCCGTACTTTCACAGTTGGGAGGAGCTAAGTGCTATTATATTTTAAATATTTAGTATTAATGAATGTTTTAATGAGGAATTGAGGAATTAAGGGCATTATCAATAATTGAAAATTTGGCTTAATATTTATAATTTGAAATTAGTAATATACATTTTACGTATAGCCATGGAGTTTCAGGATCGAATTCCTTCTTTCAAGAAGTTGAATTGATGTCAATAATGGAAATACGTAATTTATACATGTATGGAAATACATAATATTCATTATATATATAGTATACGAATGTGACTCAAACCTCGTACTTCAGTTCGCTAAATCTCGCTCAAATGCGCTAAACTTACTTTTTCTCAAAAGGTGTATCTTTTATTGGAATTCTAATATATCTAAACATGTATTATATAAACCATCAACTCTATTAGACCTCATATTAAAGCTTTTGATTGTTACTTTGAGTAAGACCTGGAATAAGCAGACTTTGTGTGAGACTGAAAAGCGAGGTCCTAGAGAAATATACGTGGTTTGATAAAGAAAGGGAAATTTGATAAACTTCCTTTTTTTGATCAAACCACATAGTAGTAGAACTGAAAATATAACTAAACCTCGTGGGAAGATTGTCACACATTGTGGAGGAATTTGAATGAAGATTGGAGACACATTGTAGGATTTGAATGAAAAGAAAGGGTTGAGTGGAGCAGAAAGGATGAATTGAGATTGGATGTTGAGGATGGGAGAATGGGGAGAAGAGTTTTGGAAGGGAAATAAAAAACGGGTATAAAAAAATCCGTCGCCGGAGTACGGGGCGAGAGAGAAATGTATGGGATTGGTGAGAATAGGTTGGGGTTACATAGATAATTGCCTTTATTAGGTGGAGATGGATTCTTGCGGCCTCTAATGGAGTCAAAGGAAGTGAAATTGGAGGGAAAATCAGCTTTCGGTGGTTGGTTCTCACAACGCGTGGATTCTGCGTGTTAAAGGGATTTCCATTGCACGTTGGAAAATCTCCGCCTCTATGAGAAGCTATTTCCGTTAACGATCTTGTTTAATGAGGGTTTGGTCTATATTCTCGAAGTGTCTACTTTTAATTAATAAAATCTCATCTCCTAAGAAGATAATAATTTTTGAGTTAAAAGTGAATCTTATAGAATTACTTTACAGTTTCTGTAGATCTTGTTTACCTTTAAATTGTTCAAGTTTGATAGGAATGGAGATTTTCTTTCGAGATCATATTATTATCAAAACAAAAACCTTTGTCAAATGATGCCAATAATTAACGAAGTTAACTAATTATTCAAGAAAGGGAAATACTTAAAAATAGGCATGTAGAATATCGTGTTTGGTATTTTTATTTAAGGATTCTTTGATTATTCCCTATCACGTTTGTGATTGGTTGATTAAACCGTGATTATTAATATTCAGTTCTAAAGATATTTCACTACTTGACGCATCCTTTAATCTACAATATTAATATTTCCGAAGATAAAGGAATATTATCGCAGATGTAAGGGTATACCCGCCCGAAAAATTGGTAATCTGGGTTCGAGCCCCTGTAATATCTCTATTTTCGCTTCTTTTTAAATTATGAAAAAATCACCATCGCAAACAAAATATGTGCTCTATTATACCTCACTTCTATATTTGTATATCGAATCGTACAATCGTAATATTTATTTTAATAAAGGTTCAAAATCCGGAATTGTATTTCTTCTCGATCTGTATAGAGTTCAACATCGTAGTCATCTAAAGTTCTCTTGAATTGTACTCATGCTCTCACGTGGACATTAAATCACTCGCATTGTGTGCTTCCAAAAGATGAAATCATCCGCTTGTCCAGAGATTCATCGAACTTGTATCCAGGTTATATTTCTAAAGCTATTATCTTATTTGCTAACTGTTGTGTATGTTTCGGAAAGAAGGAATGACGTAGGTGCACAAAGATTCCCAAAACAAAAAGACGTGTTTCTTTGCGCCATAGTAACTTAACAAGAATTTCGTTTGAGAAACGCAGCTAATCGACTGCGGAAACCACGGTTTCCTCTCATCGCGGTTTTCCGTTCGTCAAGATGTTTGGTAGCATTGATTTTGTTGATTTACGACGTATAGTATATACTACCAATGGAATGATGAATTGAGTTGCGGATAAATGTACTTCTTACGCAATGAATTAGCGTTAATTGTCGGCCATTTTCACGTAAAAGAACTTACTCTACGAGAAAGGGAAAAAACCTCGATTTTAAAAGTGATACGTGAAAAATCTTTTTTAAATGGAGGAAATGGGAACCAAGAAGCCGTCATTTTGATGTGCGCAGTAACTTTAGAAAACTAATTTGCTTGGAGAAATGTTGCTTCCTTGAGGAAATCAAAGAAGACTTCATGAACCAAAGCAATTACTTCTCGAATTCACGTTTATTTAATCTTATATCTAAAGAACAGGTTTCCAATAACTGTTACTAAATTGTGAAAGGAACGACTTCAATATGACATACACACCTGTGAAGTTTTAATAAAAGGATTCTTAGGGCTCTTTCGAAACTGAATGGCTTTGGGAAGGTGGAGATTCGACACAAGTATTGTACTGGCTTTATCGATTAGTTTGCTCTTACTTCTAGTCGAATACTTCTCTCTGTTAGGACTCGAAAGAGAATATTACTCCTCCTTTTGTGAAGGGCGGTAGCTGTCTTGCTGAGATGCATTTGGAACTAATTAAGGCAGTCTCAAAAGCAAGGGAAACAGAAGTTTTATCTTTTATTGTTCCAGATGCACTCTAAGTTTCAATCGTGTTCCCGTGCTACATCCCGGCGTCTGGGAAGTATTGAGATACTAGGATTAAACATTAGTGTGCTGTTTTTGGGAACAATTTTTATGAATAAATTTTTTGTTGATTTGATTACATTTATATGATCGGGTTGTATTCAAAGGAATTTAATGTTATTCATATAACAACTTCCTAGCTTATACGGTATCGCAACAATGGTTTTTTCCAATGATTATTTTAACTTGAGGAACCAATGGTCATGTTCAGATTCGGAGTATATGATTAGCATATTCCAAAAGGAGAATGAAGCCTTACTTACAAAAAGTACAACGATTTTAATTCTTCATTATCTTGATATTCTTCGAGGAATGTACCTTAAAAATTCGGTGCATTTGCCCAATAAAATTATCTTGAATTAACCTAACCCTTTGTGTTCCTTGGCTTCCAAACGAGCCAATGAAAAATACTGTAACACATTTTCTGGAAATTATTAATTTGGAAAATTATTCAGAGTGGCTTCAATATTTAAACCATTTAGATGTTCCACAAATGTAGAAATAGATTTTTTAAATCTTTCCTTATTATATGGGAAAGGATATTACAAATTCTAATTTCTTAAGCTGATTTTAAGAATTATATTATATATTGATGAATAAATAGATTTTTTAACAAATTTCAATTTAACGTAAATTTTATACGTAAGAAATATTTGTGAAGTATTACTTCAGCAGAAATTGTATTTGAAATCATAAAGAAATGTATTACAATTCAAAATCTCAGTGCGGATTGGCTTTTCGAATCCTCATGGATAACAGCTTTTGTAGAAGTTACCAACGACATAATCAACGTAGCTTTTATCCATCGCGTTACGTGCCACACATGTTAACCAAGTCCGGGCTAAATTAAATCCTGGAAGCCTTTATATCCACCCTCCGCCAAAAGAAATATCCTCGAATCAAAGCAAGATTGCAATAAGATGTTTCGTTAACCCGTTCTGCTCTCGTCTCCGGAGAATCCTCAACGGAATAAATGCTTCATCAAAGCCCTTGTTTATCGTCTGTGCAACAGCAGGCGACAAGTAATCTTCCGTTTTCCCCCGCAGTGGATGAAACCGTTTTCCTCTCTTCCTTCAAAGAGATCTCATCCCATACCACGCACCCTTTCCTGACCTCCTACACACAGCTTCCCCCTCTCGTCATTCTGACCTACCACTGACGCAACTCTGTCTGTATCATCTCCACTTGTAACGAGAAGGGATTTGATGGTGTCAATTTCCCCTTTCCCGCACTTTTTCCTTTGTTCCCTCGATTATCTCATCTGCCATTGCATTGGGGGAGGAAGGGCTTGTTATTAAGATTTCTGCGAAATGAAGTCCGTTTCCATGGGGCGTATTTACTTCATTTATCCCATTTATTTCTGTGGGTCTTCCTTATTCTTTCTCTCTGTCTTGCTCTTCTTTCCTTTATTACTTCTGGAATTTTTCTGAGGGAAAAGGATGTCCTCTCCGATATTGCATTTCTTGGAAAAGTGCGACATCGACAAGTTTGTTTTTTAGGATTGGTCAATCGAAATTCGCATTAAAAAGTGAATTAAATTTATACGATGAGTTCATGTTACGTGAATGCTAAGTTAGAAGTAGAGCTCTATTATTAAGAGAAATAAGTATTTGTACAGATTCATGACAATTTTTTATGTTGGTTGTATTGGTGATGATATTTTTGGTTGGGATGACGATGTTCGCCAATGTTTGACAGAAATAGGATATATATACGTGATTGGGACTCGAACCCAAGTCTTCCATAACTAAAACGTTGTCAAAGCGATGTTGTATTAGTGGCTAAATATTAATGTTATAGTTTCGAATCCCGCTTGGAAGTTGGGTTCGAGTCCCAGTCATGAGTGTTGTTTTCATTTTCTTTAAGCTTTTTCGTGATTTCTTCAAAATGTTACGTTTTCGATACATACGGATCTTTCTAGTTCTGTTGCTAGTATTGGTAAAATTAATAAGATTATTCTGACCCTATTCTCATAATAAATCACGTAATATTTATAGTGGAAGAGAGCAGTAACTTTAAAGCGTTTTGAGAAACAAAACAGTCGACCCCTCCACATACGAATTCATATTCTGAAAGTGCAATCAGTTTCAAAGGCGAGAAATACATCGGAGACGAATCTGTGCAGCTGTGATGTTTACTGGTGAAACCATAATGGTGTCTTCTCCCCCTCAGTCTGCCACCTCCTCCCGCGAATTCGTGCAGATCCTTCCTCTCGATGCATCCAATACCACGTGCTCCCTTCGCCCTCCATGCATTCCACTAACGCTTCACCTTTTTTTGTCACCGTCTTCTTTCATCTCCACTCTGCCCTTCTCGCTTTCCTTCCCACGCTTCCATCATCAGCCCCTTCGAACGCTATTCCACTCATTCAAACATAAGAACACGCACGCAAGATTGTGGTCGTATCTTTCGCATGGTTTGCACGTGACAATTGGTGTGTATTGTCAATCTGCATTGTTGAGTCATCTGTACTAAATAAGAATTGTTAACATAACAACGTAACATTGTTGACATAACAACGTAACATTATTAACATAACAATGTAACTATAAATATAGTTACAGTAATAATTATGACAATAATAGCTGTTATTTGTTGATGAAATATAGTCTTGAAATATAGTCTACAGTCTACTGTTAATAACTACTATTATAACAATGTTTTATAACGTATGATTTACTTGAAATTTTCGCTAAAATTCATCCATATCTTTCGTTGTGAACTGCTTTAAATGACCGATTCAATACCTCAAGATATATAATGAAAAAAGAAGTAATAGACATTTTTTAACATCGTTTGCATTATGCTTATTATTATATTTATTATTATAATCATATCAAATACAAAACCATCCAGAAATGAAGTACCAGATGAATTGGACATCTTCTGAGACATGGTAAATTTGTTAGGAACGTACTTGAAGGCAAAGCATATGGAAAAGTACCAAAAGGAAGAACTAGAGTTGAGCATGTAAACCAAGTGAAGAGTGCCATAGGAAAGAGGAGATATCAGGATGTAGTAGAGTTCGCATTAGATAGAGAGGAACGGTGGTCTGCAGTCAATCAGTCTGCGGATTGAATGACCAATGAATGAATGACGATACGCAATAGAGACAGAACAGAGATATGGATGCACGGATGAAGCATCCTATGATGCACGTCGAATTAGGATCATGAAACGACTTCGTGAGGGAATGGTTAACATCCAACGTGTTCTAAAACATTGCTTGAGCGTGTTTTAGAACTTCCCTCGCACGTAGAATGTGCATCTATGACATTCCTCTTTCATAAATGACAAGTAGCGGCTTATCTTTCACTGAAAATAGAACATTAATTCTTATTTTTCTATAATGAAAGCATGAATTATTCAAATTCATTTCTCCTTGAAAAGGTTTGGTGAATTGGATTAAATATTTGTATCAAATAATTAATCGTTGGTTGGAAAGTAGAAATAAATCAAAGCTTCTCTGTACTATAAAAAATCCATTTCCATTAAAAAATAGAAATAAATATTGTTCTTAAAGGTCGAAAATAGAATCTATAGAAATTGTTTTTCTTTAGGAATTTCGTGAAATCAAAAGTGTTACAACTTGTAAAAAATATATGTTGCATTGTATTTAAGAATCAAAATTATAACTGTAACTATAATTTTCCGTTATCGTAAAGTCTTTTAATGCACAATAGTCCGTAAAATAATTTTCACTTTTATATCACAATATTTTTATTTATTTAAAGATTACACTATACTTGTTGGATGGGAATCGATTTCACCCACAAGCTATGGTAATTTTTTCGACAAATTATACCATAAAAGCTCGTATATTCGTCACCTGCAATGAAAAGATCCCTCCCACGCATCAAGAACGTCATTCTGCAATAAATATTTCATAGCCATAAATCTCTCTCAGGGATTGGAAAAGAGACAATAAGTTTCCTAACAGGGTCATTTGATGGTAGAATGCCGATGAAAATAGGCTGTTAGGAATATAACAGAGAGTGTGTGCTTTTATTCATAACTACGATCGAACTTAATGACGTATGATGTTTTATTATTTCATGCATCTCAAAAAAGCGATGAAATTTCGGAACTTAGATAGATGCATTGCTCTAATATGTTTTACTTGTTTTCGCAGGTTGTGAGCCTCCTCGAGGATGGGCGGTGGGGTCGATTCGAACTGGGACTCCAGTCGGGGTTGGGACGAGGACATGGCCACCGAACTGATGCTTCCTTCCGATGGATTCTGGAATACCGATAACTCCACAGTTATCCCCGATCTGGAACTATCCAGGTGAAAAATCTCTTATTTTACGAATCTTTTTAAGCCAGAGCAGTGTTCATTTCATGCAGAATACAATATGAACTTCTGTCTCTTGATTAAAACAATGGATTATTTCAAACAATGGTTCTGTTGAAAGCTTTATAGTTCGATAATTAAAATAGGCTAACAGTTATTCATTAGTTGAATAGTGCACATTATTTACTTTTTATAATTGGGTTTCAAAATAAACTTCTTTGTCAACTTTTTCGTACATTTGGATTCTTTATTTTTGAATCGGGAGTTAAATAGAACAATGATGAACAAAGATACAGACTAATAGATATAAAGAATTAAATGCATGTCAACTAAGTCTATAAAACAAGAAGTGTCACCGAACCTTTTGATGTGTAATTAGTTCATTCGATCTGAAAAAGCTAAAAGAGATATGAACTGATGCGTATTGACAGCAATTTGGGCTTACGAAAGCCTATTCGCATCTATAATCGTATTGCATTTTAGGAATTATCTGAATATATATTATATTCGTATATGAATAGAATATATTGAATGAATGAATGAAACGAAGAATTATAATCTTAATCTAAATATATATACCACAAGCTGATTTTCGGGATGTGGTAAGGGTTGTAAATATCATACGCTTACGTTGCTAGGGTTCATGCCTCTTATAGAATAAGTAGAAACATCGAGTGTTCAGCTTTAGAACGATGTAAAACATGACGCTAATAAAGCTCACAACCCTCGGATTCAAACTACAAAGGGAACGTAAAGCAAACGAAACGTTAGGCAAATCGTTTCAAAGAAAGCTCAGAGGATTCTTTCGCCTTTTGAAGAAAGAAACGGAAAAAATTTTGGACGGGTTCCATTGTAGTATACGGGCGTATCAAATTAACCATAGAAACTAACGAGATCAGAGACTAGAGAGCACCACTACGTCTCAACCCTTTTTCCGAATTATAACTGAACGCACGGCCCTTTCTTCTATAAGCCCCGTGATTCCCTCGTAAAATTTTTATCGGAAATGAAACTCCTTTTTAAGGGTCTACGAAGGTGAATTCAAATTAGGAACGGGTTCAAGGAACCCTTACAGGTCGCCCTGCTTTTCCACCCGTTATCGCTCATTCGTAGGATAAGGAGTCGCGATTCCTCTAATTGAAACAATCGGCGCGAGATTTTCGTCTTGCGACGGTAAATTAGTTGGATGAAACTCTAGGCACCTTTAAGCTTCTTAAGGGCTGTCCCATTTTGTGTCTCTCATCTCGTTAACTTTTTAACGCTCGTACTCTTTCCTTTTTACTGCTGCCAAACGATAGGAATAATTTTTGTAGAGACGGTTAATACGGTAAATTATTATGGACGATTAAGGTTTTTTTACTCGCGTTGGTTCATGGGCTTTATAGATGTAATGAAGTAATGGAAGGCTGGGTTGGTTGGAGTGCGTTTTAAGGGGAAATTAAGCTCGTTACTCAGGAGAATAATGTGAATCAAACAGAAGGTATTTGAGGCTCGAGCTATTTAGTTACGTCTGAATGGAAATGCCTGATTTGTTCTGAACATCGTACTCAAGAAAGAAATGTATTCAATCGGAGAAATTCGTATTCCAGTCGCTGATTCGATCCCTTTATCGTATGGAATCTTATTACGGGATGTTCTCACGGACGTGGGAGACGGCATATGAAAACTCAGGACTCGAAACAGTTAAAATCGGAACGGAAATACACTTGGAATTTCGGCTTAGTTTGGTGTTGTTGCAGACGGAGGGCATTCTCCGAAGTGACGAAGAATTATGGCCAAGGATGACATCCTAGACGACAACAATAAAATCCACGCTCATGAAAGTCTGATTTGAGGTTCGAAGACCTCCGCCTTGGCTCGGAAGAGAGGATTGTTTCCAGGGGGAATTGTTTACACATTGTTTCGGCTTCCGGTCTAGCTTTGTCTTTCCCTCGATATGTTTCAACACCCTTCGGCGGGTGGAGGAGGGTTTTCCGATCGGGTGCATTTCCTTTCGGAATAAATGACGCAATGCCGAGATACGGTTGTGCGTGGAATGCTTTTCTCGTGTTCTCGGAAATATATGCTTTGAAGTGATGATTAAGTAGTAGTAAAAAAACGTAACTCTTTTATTATTCGTAGAAGGACGTATTAATTCCAATTGTGAATGGAAAGATTAAAACTTGTCTTAGAGATATTTATGGATTTTCTTGGAAGATAAACTTGGCAAGAATCGTCGGTACTACATATTTTTCGAGAGAGGGTGCTAAATCTTTACAACAATGTTCGTTCGTTATGTACGTTCGGGTTTGATAATGAAAGATATAAAATATATTTGACCTAATATCGTCTACTCATTATATAAGTAATGTACGTCAGTTTCAATAGAGGCTTACTTAGCTCAACCTCGTCGATTATGGGTGTAGTAATTACGATAATTAAATACGTAAAGGTTTGTTTAACGATATAAAATTTTTTAAAAGAGTGGAATTTTTTTCTAGGATACTCCACATTATCGTCAGATATGTAACATAGCTATTACAAACCTATTTCTAAAAATATTGTACCATTAATTAAACAACAATTCATTGTAAATATTCCAATATTTACAATAGTATGTTTATAATCAATTTTATAAGCGTTACGTTCCTTATAATAATACATCTTAATTTATATTTCTTGGTTATGAATATATTTTACAATATAAAACTTAAATGTCCAATTACATTTTTTATTCGATGATATTTAATTATTAAATATATAATTAATAAATCATTAAATATATAATAATACTGACTAATACGTAGAGAAATAATGACGTGGAATTTTGTATTATTTCATAGGAATTTTTTATTATATCATATGAATGTATTTCGGAAACCTATTAAAACTAAATTTCAAATTTAAATCTCCGATGTAATAAATTTCTTAACATATCGTAGTAGTTTTTGATCCAATTAAACTCAAAATTCATCTGAACGAAATATAGGAATGTATTCAGCCGATATTTATTTTCAAAATAAAAAAATCGGTCAATCTAAACTGGCTCTCGTCCTAGAAGCATTTTAGTGCAGTCTCTCCAAAAGCGGCATTACCTCTTTTAGCAGCGGACTTATTTCCCTTAATCTACATTACCGCACTCTCGACAAACCCATTTTCTTAGCACAATGCATCTTGCAAAGGAAAAAATATGATCTTAATAGAAGAGGGGGTATCTTCTTTAGCCGTTTTTAGTTTGTTTTCTTCATAAACTTGGAAGCATGCCCTAATGAGGGTTAGAAAAGACGGCGGTAAAAAAATATACAATCCCGTAATAAGTGTTGCCAGCTGCTTCGTCTTTTTACCCTCACGGAATTGCCCTCTCCGCTTTGTTGTTATATCGACACCGTGCTCTACTACGTTCCTAAGCGACGTAAAAATATTCCGCATGCAGATCTTGGCGTGCGCTCTTTTTTCCTTCATCCAGCGATGGTGTCTGCATAATCAACAACCAAATGTCTCTTCGAAACTCTAAACCCTTAAGCAGACAGGGGATACTGTGCCAAGTTATCGTTCGGTAACGCAAGTTCTCGACTGGGATTATTAGGGTCGATTGGAGATTATTCGATATTTATTAAGATCCATTAATATGACATGAACATAATGATGCATAAATTTATGTATCTGAACTATTTAAGTTCGATGTTTATAAAATGCAGTTATTAAATATTTAGCGTTCGAGGATAGGAAAAAATATGCAATCCGATGAATGGTGGCTTCCTACTTACAATAAGTCTAATTACACGATTAAAGTCGAAGAAAGTTACTTTTTAAGAATAAAAGGCTTAATATACCTATAAAGATTTGACTGCTATTTTAATCTATTTTTAATATACACTGTTTAAGTTACTATTGATCAAACCGATATGAACGAATTCAACTTTGTAGAATGGAGTTACGGTTGAGGAAAATATTCGATGATAACAAAAGTGCATCCTTGGCTAGTAAACATATTTACAATATACTTCAATATATTTATAGTATGCCTTAACATTATAATTATTTTTTCCATAGACGGCGGAACTTCTTATACGTTTTCAATACTTCATTCATACTACTACCTTGATTCATTCTTTTTATCTCCGCAGATTATATCTTTATGTACGAGCTAAGAATAATCTGGAACAAGAACCTCCCAACTTTAATTGTTCATTTATAGAAGTAAACTTCAACGTATGACCTCATACAGATTCTGCTATTTAAATCCATTGATTATTTCTTCGTCCGTGAAACCGCCAAGGATCATCTTTCGCGGAGTAAAAACACAACTGTTTCTACAATCTTGTCTATATACATTTTAAATGGACAAAAAATGGCCTCGGATTTGCTCTGGAAGTATGACGCAATGGATAGGAATCATATGGTGACATTTAAAGAGACTGCTAAGGGTTCGTAGGTTGAAGATTGAATGTGTGTGTCGATCTTATACTGATACATTAAAAAAATATTGAAATATCTTTATATTAGTATAATATTGCTCACGTATTTGATTTCCAGCTAATGCCTCTTAAATAATTGGTCATGTTTTGTGGCGAATCTGAATGATTTTATGTTATGTAGAATTTCGTTCAGATGAAGTAATTCGACCTGATTTAGTTAAATGTTTATTCTAAAACCACTCGATTTTTATCACGTAAATTATTTCTTGGCGCACAAGTATATGGAATCACGCTAGCATTAATGAACTGATTCTTAGAAAATAAAACCCGCAATCTGTACATGCTCCACCCTCATTCGGCGAAGCAAGGAAGATATATTCAAGAGTTTAAATACGATTTTTCATGAAGGATAGCTTAAAAAGAATTCGTTGTTTATTTGTTGAAATGGGTTTTACGTCTAAAATCCACAGCGTAAATTTTAAATTTAATTATATCTAAATGTCCTTTAGGCAAAAATACGGAAAATTTAGAACCAAGGTTCGCTTTTATTTATTCTTATTGGTCGTATAAAAGTTCTAAATATAAATTAAATAACATTTAATTACAACTGGAGAAATTAGACATTTTGATTTTTCTTACAGTTATTTAAATTTAAAATTATTTACTGTTATCACTTTTTGTTACTATATATACTGTTACTGTTTACTAAAAATATTTGGAAAATTTTATAGCTTAAATAATATATTATATAATGTAATGAAACTTGTTTATACAGCCTTCAATTTTCCGAAAAAATAATAATGTTTGGAAATGACTAAGAAGTCTTAGTTCACTGAAATGTTCTCTGAACAAGAGATCCAATCCCTATCGAAAGTTGAATTAACATTCTCTTAGAAGAGGCCGGAACCCACTGACCTACTACCAGGATAGAAGAATGTTGTTTGAATAATGCTCTTACCGCCAATCAATCACTGTACTGGAGTACTCGAGAGATAGAACTCCTCGGTTCTTCCAAATTTGTGCTCTCCTTGAAATAAAGCAATCATTTAGCAATTTATCAACATCTAGGGAAGCCTTCGGACAGTATATAACTCGATTTAGTTCTTCTAGTTTTCGAATGACAGTAAATTAAATTTTTTTATCGTTACTCAGTATTGAAATTGAATAGAATTCGCGACTCTTTCCAACTATTCTTGATTTCCTTTTGATGCTACTAAATAGTATACAATTTCACGACAATATATTGAAGAAAGTTTTAATTTACCATTATAAAAATGACACTAACTTTAATATAGCATTTCCCTCTCAACCTATCCTTAATTTATATTTATGACAAAGTCATTTTTATCTCGTAAATTTTATAAACGTTTATTCGGAACTTTTTGGAACGACTCCAATTTTGAAAAAACTCATCACTCATATATGATATGATGATAACCCGCTAAAGAGCGACAAATCTTGATGATAAAACATTTGAAGTTGTTTCGTTCAGATATATAGGGACTATTTATTATTGCGAGATACGAATCAAAATTGCTAAATTGTGAATATCAATCAGTTTTATCGCAATTTAGATATTTATCTTATACGTGATGAAATCATGTGAACATATTTACTCTTTCTTCAATTGGTTCTCCAAATATTATTAGCACTAAATTTCTTATATTCTTAGAAATGTCAAATAGTTGATTTCATGCTACTTTTACTTGTTCCATACTGTTTAGAAGCTCCCTAAATGAGAGAACGATAAATTTATACATATTTCAATAGATGATTCAATAGTAATAAATTTACAACAATGATAAATGAGCATTGTTGAAAAAAATACGATTGAATATTATTAATAAAAAATGTTAACCGAATCGGAATTATTCCCGATTCGGTTAACATGAACCGAAGAAACTTTACAAGTCTTACGTTTCTGAAAAATAAAAAACAAATTGTGCGCAATCAATAGGTTATCTTCTGCATGACGCCCTTGCAGATTGCTCCCTCGAGTACATGCGTCTGGACTGTGTCAGTTGAAGATAAAGGCCATGCGCTCTTACTAATGACGTCCTCAGAGTAACCATTCCCCATAGTGCAGTACATTCTAGGCCAGTTGTAGTTTTATTATACTTCGTTAATTTTTCCATGCATATTTATATTAATAAATATACTTTGATTATTGACTAATAGGATAGGATATCACCAACTTCATGTTTAGCTTTAATTCCGTATTTTGTATTTACATACAAGTATCTGTATTCACATGGAAGAGGATACTTATCAATCTCAATTTTGCATTTGAGAAAGACATTGATATTATTAACTTAAAAAAACGAAATCAGGACGCTATATATGTGGATAAGTTTGAAACGTTTGTATTTATTTAATATTTGATAGAGTAGCAAAATATTTCAGCATGTCCAGCGAACAACTTCACCTATTACATGTGCTTAAGGTTAAAATCTTCAGAACTTTATAAAATTTTACTTTTTAGCAAAATCATTTTTCTGCATTTGGTATACTTAAGTTATTATTATTTTACATCGCAAAGAGTGAACGATATCACTTAATAAGTGAATAAAATAACTATAATAAGTTATTATTAGAATGCGATTCTAATTTCTTTGAAGTATTCTTTTAACGGTGAACACAGATATGTCTATATCCGTTGATATTATCTATGGTGATTAGTATATCTATGAAGATATTGTCTTATGGGTTTCGTAAGGAAACCTCGTGTAATATGTTTATTAAGGACTCTACGAAATAATTACTGATTTGGTTTTTCGATAGTGCAATATAGATGGATTTTTCTGTTGCTCAGTTTAAAATTTTTCAGATATATCGCCGTCGATGAATTTCTCTACTGTACGGTAAAACAAGAGCAATTCTTTTAGCATACGGTTTTATTAAGATACTCCAAGACCCTCACAATGTGTTAACACAATATCATTTCCAGCCATCGACCATTACATCGATGTCGTAAGCCACTTCATCCGTCTCTCGTGTAACGCCGAATCAAAACCAAGGCTTACATGATAATTCGCTTGATTTCTATGCGTCTACATGTGCAGAAGTAAGTGCCGTGCATGATAAGAGCACCCGTTAAGTCCGCCCTTCAAATGCATCAAACGTGGCACACCACGTGTCCTGCATTCTCGACTTCACCTCAAATGGTCTTCGAACCACGTCTTCTCTCTTTAATCAATCACCTCTTCTTGGTATAGGTTTCCGCGTTACCTGCTAACTCTCGCTGCGGCCGCAACCATGTTCGTGATGGCCACCGGCCTCGTGGGCAACTTCCTTACGGTGGTCGCGCTGCTCCGCTGCCCGAGGCTCCGCAACGTAGCCGCTGCATTCATCATAAGGTAAGCCCCGCTTTTCCTTAGCAGGACATGACTCAATAGATTCGCGGCAACTGTCTAGTCTTTCTTTATGGCGAACCAGAAGCTTGATTTGGTGTCAAGGTCTACTTGCCGAGGGGGGTGGTGAGATTTCAATGGTTACCTGCGAAAGGGACTCATTCTACTACACCTTGAGGTGCTCTTGTATGTATTAATCAGATAACCACGAAGTTGCGCTTTTCTTGTAAGGAGCATGAATATCCCCATGGTCATTGAATGAGGTTTTTAGTATGTTTACGGGTGTGTTTCTGAATTTTACACACTGGAGGGTATAACGGGATGAATAATGGATTTGCTAATGTTCATTTATTGGTGTTCTTCGGTTTCCAATGCTCGTAAAAAGTTTGAATGCACCATGAATTACATGTCGCTTTAGAATTTATGATTTAATATTAATTTTTCATTCACTGCTCAATAATTTGAATTAAAAGTTATAACTATTAATTCAATATTGAAAATATTAAAACTATATTTTTAGAAATGCTATATGGTAGAAACAGTATTAAGAATATGAAAAATAAATTATCAATAATTAAAGATGTTTAAGTAACTTTTTTATATTTTGCTGGATTTGAATTTTTAATTTAGTATTTTAAAATATTTATTATATAAAGTATTGTGTATAAATTTATTAGATTTAGATATGATAATCATATTCTGTCATACATGAATTTTTTATTGTATGTTTACTCACTGGACATAAAATGATCTTTCTATCTGCTCATAAATTATTATTTATGGGAAAAGTTCTCTAGCATTCTATAAACCATTGTTTGTGGTACATTTACCATGTTTCGTATTTTTTTAAATAAATTGTCTTTTCAAAATTCCTTTGTGTTAACTAAGTCGTTCGATCGAAATTTTTGTAGTATTTTCTTGGTTACATTATATAGTATACGGTAAAATGTGCATTTTCATGTCATTTTAACTTAATTAAAAACTCATAAAATTTCAAATCAAAATTAGTAGGGGAATTGTAAGTTACATATCCTCATTTCAAGTAGTCTTCTAACAAGTAGAATATATTTAATTCTCTTTAGTATGAATGTGGGTACTCTTATATGATGGTATATATTAGGCTGAAAATTATAAAGCTCCTAATCTATTAAATTTTTTGTTACGAAACATTTTTAAATGTAACCATAATTGCCCTGTTAACTGATCTATATGGTACATTTCTCACCCATCATAAAATACTCCAGCGTTACGATGCTGTTCCATTCAGCCGTTATCTTCTTCCGAGATCGCATAAAAATTTCAAATATTCCCTCTAGATCTTCCGCGGTTTTGGTTTTAATTAATTTTTTCTGAAAATCCTTGGATCTCATAAAGAAAGCTTTCTTTTCAGTTTGTGCGTTGCCGACTTCCTGTTCTGCCTTCTAGTCCTGCCGTTCAGCTCCTCTCGTTTCGTACACGGAACGTGGATTCACGGAATGTCGCTGTGCACACTGTTCCCTTTCCTACGATATGGAAACATCGGGGTCTCGTTGCTATCCATCGCCATGATCACCATCAACAGGTTATTACCCTTTTATTAACTTAATCTTATTTGGGTTTCTAGGAGGTTAATTCATAAAATTAATTTTAACTTAATTCATTTTTAAATTTAGCTTTCGATTTTGGGATCTAAAATTTATTTTGATAATGTTCTTCCTCTGTCTTGCTTTTAATTATTACGACGTTTGAGGGGTAATATGTGAATAGTGTTATAATATTTTGTTTGCATATTGTTGATTTGTTCGCTAAGCGTGTCGTGACAAAATGATTCGGTGAAGGAGTCGAACTAGCCTAACCATTCCCATGACTTCCAATTTACTTTTTAGAGCTTTTAAGTATATGTAATGCAATTATTTGATTTTAAATATCGTCAGTTTTAGTTCACTATTTTATTAATTTATAAACCGATTATAGTTCATTTAATAACAATGAAAGATTTTCGCTTGTTTAAACGGATACGATTGTTGACGGAGTGAATTCAATTTGATTATAATGGAGGACTTAAAGCATTGTAGTAGAATAGTTTTATTAAGAAGTAATTTGGTGATTTGAACAGTCGCCAGAAGAAATAAAGCCATTATCTTTTGTGGCGAGGAAATAGAAATAAATGTGTGTCTGGGACGATAAGATTTTTTTGGATTGCAGTTCAGTTTAAATTCATTTGCGAGTTTAATTTGTCTAGTCAATGTTTAGAAGTACTTTTTCATGCTCCTCATGCTTATTAAATAAATTATAGCTCAAATTTATCTTTTATTTTCCTATCGATAAATTCATTAAAGTTACGTTATTTACTCGAGTGTATCTTCTTGAGCTTGAAATTATCTTTCTAACACATAACCACAAGCAAAAATTCTAAACAAATTAGTCCATTATTTTTACGTAATGTACCATAAATAAATAACTACAGTCCTTAAATTTTGTGATTCTCATACACACGGTTACTTATTTGATATATGATATAGTAAATTACGATTCGATTAAAAAATTAGTTTATCTAAAAAATTCTTCGGAATTTGCCTTAGCTCAGCATTAAAATACTAACGTTTTAAACTATTTGTTTAACTTTATAGAATGAACCTCACTTCGTTCTTCCAAAATAAAAGCTTTATATTCCGGTTCCCACGTCCATCGTTATCTTCCCTTACCGCCCAAAGCCAAGGCTCGATATTGCACCGCCAGAACTAAAATTTAGAACTTTTTGTCTCCAAATCGCAATTGAATTAGATAAGCGATACACATAATTGCGATCGTTATCAAATAGTTTCATTTTCAATAGAAGGTGAATGGTCAAATAGGAGTCTATCCTGAGGACGCCGTCTGGTGAGAGCTCATTCAAACATCGAGTCATAAAGGGCTGAAGAAGTATTCGTGGCGGGAAATCAATCGCACATCGCAAAGAATGTCTAATTTATTTCGTAACGGGCCTCTGTTTACGAGGAGAGTTCGCTATGGGGCTTTTACGAAGTCGTTCAATATCTGATACGTTGAGAGCTTAATTGGGTGCTTCGAAATCTCCATTGTCCCATGAGTTCCCCGCCACATCCTGTTTACGCCGCACTGAAGAGATTCGTCCCCAACGCTATCTATCTTTTAAAAACGTGGAAAACGCGTTTCTTACCAAAAGCGAGGGAAATGAGTTATCTGTATCTTAGAATTTCAACGTGGGAATTATTTTTGGTAGACAGATATGATTGGATAACTTTACGTAAAGAAAATTCAAAGTTAATCCCCCCGAAGGTATTGTAGGTGTTATTTAAGCGAGAGTTATGGTAATGCAATCAATTTGAGATAAAGAGAATTTAAAATCAATGTGAAAATGTAATTGATGCAATAAGATTTCTTGTGCTAAACAAACGTGATTTATAACACGTGTCTAGGTCTCTATACTACGTAAATAACTAAATAAATAATAATTTGCATTAATAAAATGCTGGAATGTTAAAGATGGTGGCTGATCTGAATTACATCGTCCATGGCAATGGATAACATGTAATTATAAGCTTAACATCAGACAACCAATGATATAAGTTATCCCGGAGTATTTCACAAACACTTTAAAATATATCTCAGGGACTATCAGAATGAGCGTTTATAGCTGTTAAAACTCCCCTTCAGACTATTTCCCGTGTCGTTTCTAAAGGGTGGATCCAAAGCGTTTCCCGTGCTATACATTTATGCTTGTCCATCAAACACCTAATTTAAACATTTGTGATTTCTATCGACCACCCAATTGTACACGCGAAATATTACATTTAATAAATGATGACCTTAAATTCTATTCGCGTTAAAATAATTACTGTATATCCGTAATTGGTGGGAATTTCAATCCTCCCGATGGCCTTTGGGTATGTTACGTAACTAAGAAACTAACATGAAGTACTGATTCCTGTAGACCGCTATTAGACTTGATAAAAAGATTCCATATCGGGCGTTGATCCGCCAGAAGCAATATAATAAATCACCATCAGAGAGGACGGCATCCTTTGTGGATGATAAATCCTTGTATAATTCTTGGTCCTGAACACATACAGGCGCAGGTATATATGGAAGTATCCATAAGTGTAGACTCCTATCCATAACAGATATGTTGAAAGTTTATAAGGGTAGGCAGAAGGGTAAAAGTAATTTTTTCTAAAATTTCAAGCTAATATTAATCCAGGGGCATTAAAAAGGTTTGACATGATCTGGGTTCGAGTCCCGGTCGTATTTAACTTAATCCACGTCCCTGAATTCAATCCCTGGATCAATACGCGAAATTTAGTTCCTAAAGGATAAGAAAAATTTGAATGTCAATCTCATGTCAGCACCTAATTAATAGCCCAAAAATTACAGACCTCTTTCTCCGATGTAATCGAGCACTGAAATAACAGAACATATTCCGCAAGCTTGTTGTGAGATTTGCTCATCAATAAATCGGTTATTGCGCAATTGATGGAATTTTCCGAAGTGAAAACGATGTGTTCTGGCGGTAAATCATGTGCAAGAACCCATCACTAACTTGCATTATGCGAATTTCATATCGTAACTGTTCAGTTCTAGTAATTTCAATTGAGAATAATTACACAGCGGAACCGACTTCAGGAGAAGAGCACAATGCTAACGTAAGCAAAAGATCGCTTCTTACGCGAGTGTGTTGTCATAAATTTAGCTGCTGTAAAACTTAGGCTTCTCTCGCAATTACGCTTTAGCATTTTCGACAACTCATACTCCGTGAGTAAACAATAATTGATAAAATATGTTTGAAAAAAAGAGTAATGTGGTTGAAAGTCAACAATATTTAATATAATTACGTGTATTAGACATATTGCTTAATACATTTTGAAATTTAAATGAGAGAATGTCTGTTTTACTATTGTCATTTATACAATCCAGCAAACATAACCCTCATAATTTTCTCCACCGCTGCACACTGATATTAAGGAATTAAAAGAAAGATTTTTCTCTGTATTAATAGACAAAATTGCTCTGGGGGAAGATGATGTACACATTTCTATCACGAGTATACAATTTATAAAATTGAAATTAAGAAATTTAGAATGGAATTTGTTTCAAACTTAAACCGAAAACACAAAGAATGGGAAATTCTATGAAAACATTTTCGCTGGATAAGTTACGAGAGACAAAATACTCTGATAAGAAAAATTGGTTACCATAAGCATTTGACGAATGAAAGAACTGCAAAGAAAAGGATGCTTAATCAGCGCATAGGTGCCGCGAATTGCGATTGACTTCCAGTTAGTTAAGTCATTCATCCTCCATCCTTCAATCATACGGTGTTATCATTGGACCGATTAAATTCCTGCTGAGTCTGGCGCCCAAAAGGCGAAGCTGCTTCGTGACATAGCACACTGTCCAGCCCAACGAATCTCTATTGGGGGCGTTCCTCCACAAGAAGCTTAATATAGTTAAAGCAGCGCGTAGATGGACCACATGATTTCGGGTTCACTCTGAAGACTTATTTATACCCTTTCTAGTCAAAAACACGCTTTCTTTAAAGGGTACAATGTTTCCGAGAAATTCTGACTCTAGGACTCTAAGTATGAAACCTCTTTCCTATGTCCTTAGCCTGGATACGACTATAAACAACTCTCAACGTGTGTAAAATGACGGTCTAGGAAGTGGTTAACAGGAAAAAACACGTACAAAGTAAAATTAGCAAGAAGAATAACAATGAATCAGAGTTTTACGTAAAACGAATCATTTAGTGAATCCTAACAATAAATAACAATACTAGATTATTGTATTCTCAACAATGGAGTTTCGCAACACATCCGCTATTAATTTTAAATCGTATTGTCACAAAGCTATAAAACAGAGGCATTATTTTACGAGCATGGAAATTTACGATGGAGGTTTACTTACAGAATGATTAAATCTTCTGATTGCCATTCTGTCTTTGCTGGTGCAGTTACCCCTTTGTAGTATCAACAAATAAAAACATTGATTTCATCAATGTCAAATCAGTGATATCATCAGTGTCGTATAAAGCAAGGAGGATGTCAACACTGCATGCAAATGAGGGCTGACCAGTCTTCTTACGTAAAAATTAAGTAGCCACTGTATATGTGCGCACAGTTCTGAATGGTCCACCTTCAAATATACATAAAGAATGAGTTATTGTCTACGTTATTGATTTATGGATGGGAGTAGGTTGATATCATATGTACATAAATTATTAATCGTGAGCTATAATAATATATAATCGTTGTAAGAAAAAAGTGTACACAATACGGGTGAATATTATTCTTAGAATGATAAAAATGTAAACATTCCACACCATTCTTGAGGTCTAAGTATAATTTTTGGACCATCTTATATATTTTTAAGATAGTTTACTGTTAACTGGAAAACTGTTCCAGCATTGTATTTAAAATAAATAATATATTTTATATATTATGTTATATCCTTTTCAAAGCGTTAGTCGCATTTTTCGCGATTGAAATATTTTACTCGATTTAGTGTACCTCGGAGTGAAATTTCACTTTTAATGTGATTTGAATTTCATGATCTATTTTGGAAACTTAATGTAAAATAACGAAAGAATAATATTTCAAATAGCACTCGTAATTACATACATAACTGTGTACTTTTGAATTGAAAACTTATAATTTTCATTGCAATTAAAGACTCAATAGATTTGTGCTAAGTATTGACGGACTGAATATCAAAAATGTTAAGGAAATCAACTTTAATTATACTTCGGGTCCATGGGATATTCTGTAGATTCCTCTGTTGAAAAACAACCGTGCCGCATTTCCCCAATTCGAGGTGGAATTTCTCTACTAGTGTAAAATATCCTGGCCTCAAAAGAAAATTAAGTTTTGGCTAGAAAAGGGTCTAGACTCGTCACGTTCTTACACAGATTAAAACATAAACAGTTAACCTAATTTCTGATGGCTGATAGAACGACAGGCAGAGCTATTTAATTAGGGAACTGTATTGTTTAAATTTTAATAATAATTTTATTGAAACATATATTGCTTCAATGTTACTTAAATATTACTCAACCGTTACTTAAGGATTACTTAAATGTTACTTAAATATTAATTAAATGTTACTTAAATATTAATTAAATGTTACATAAATGTTGCTTAATTGTTACTCAAATATTACTTAAACATTATTTTTATAACCTCTATGCGTACCTAAATGTTTAAAAATATTTACGAATTCTCAATGTTCATTCATAACTACTTAATGTTACACTTAATTACAACTTACAACAAATTGCAATTATGTGGACTTGAGTTTTTAATGCATCTTTTCTAAAATGAATACAAATTCATATTGCAGGTATATAATGATAGCACATCACAATATCTACAACAGAATATACACCAAGTTTTGGATAGGCGTGATGATTGCCTTCTGTTGGGTGTTCAGCTACGGAATGCAGTTGCCGACATTGTTTGGAGCATGGGGTAAGCCTCTCCCCCTTTATCTTACGTCTTAATTGTCTCTAAACACTCGACTCCCTTGGCCCCACTAAAATTAATTATAATTCCAATCTCTGCTATCTTGCTTAAAGACTTTTAATTCGACTCCAAATCAAAGACAAATGAACTCAAATGGATTTTGTTATTTTTGGAGAGTATTTTTACTTACGCGTTCGTGTTAATTTTCGGGGAAAATAGCCGAAATTCTTTTAGATGTGATTGACGATGTTTATTTGTTTACGTAGAATCTCGATGACGTCATTTTTCGTACTGATATTGATTGGATATCATACGAACAAAAATGTTAGTTAATGCGTAAGTTTGCTCTAATAAGAATTAATTTAATTTCTCAGTAAAAACACGAACAGTTCAATTGTCATCCATTCAAAACATGAGGGCAAATTAAAATATACCAATGAAACCAGTTGCTTGTTCTTTCGATTCATGTTGTACTGGTGGCCGTGCTTCCTTTCCAATTAAAGTGGATTGTTTGCGCAGATAAAGGTAATGGTAACTCAAAAATAAATCAATTCATTTTATGCAGTAGATATTCACTATCGTCTAGGTCTTATTTTTAAGGCAATTTATATTTTTTGGTCTTTATTTCTCGTTTCTTGGTTCCTCTTGAACAGACAGGTTGTAATTATTCATAGAAAAAAAAGATAATTAGACTTGTCAAAGTCGGAGTCAGTCTATCATCATCCACATAGTTCGAAAAATAAAACAATATTTAAAAGTGATTTTAAATTTAACTGCCAGAATGAAAATTATTTATTATCGCGTTCAATTAGAGTTTTAATCAACGCATGAACCAAATCTTTAGTCAGATTAAATACACATTATTGACCGTAAGAAAATACCCTTTTACTTCGCTGTGAGGGGTACTTAAAAGTAGAACCTTTACCGCATTTTAAAAACCAACTATATATTTGGGCATCTGTCATTTTATAATTGCCTCTCATAAAACTATTCTGCCCCCAAATTTGTTCGTCTGCCCCACTTCCTTTTTCTCTTCCCGCCCCCAAACCCCCGATGACCCCGCCTTTTTGCATTCATCAGACCAATCTTGACGCCAAGGTTACTAAGTAAACAATTATGACGCCTTGTTCTATGATAAAAATACGGGATTCAATTTAGTGCACGATATTATTTGGGGTCCAATTTTTTCCGTGTTCCCCCTACGCATCGCTCTCAGGATTCTTTCCCCCACATTCCGTACACACCCACCATTTTCACCATTGGCCAGTAGCCACATAAGCAGTATATGGCGATACGAAAATGGGTCAACGTGCGCGATTAATGCGATAAAACACATTAATGACACAAATGAAGTTCGGAAGATACTTATCTGAGCATAATTGCCTTATTTATTCTCGATCCCTTTCCAATTTTTGTTGGCATTCGTTACTTCATACGGATAAATTGACGTATGTCTTTCCTGGCCAATGGGAGACGATTCCCATCGAAGTTTGTCTTTTATTGGTTAATTTTGTTTTCAATCTAGGTGAGCCATGGGAACAATAATTAAATATATCTGTTATATACGTCGATTAATTATTTGGACGTGGGTAAATAGGTTCTGTAAATTCGTATAACTCGGATTTTTCGGTTCCGCGGAATCGGGGCGACAGTAATAATTTCGCCAGTCCATATTTTTGGCCGTTTTCCACTAAAATGAATCCAGAATCCCTTCTGCAGAGATGCCCCGTTTTATTCACGGTCGACCGGCGACGTTGTGTCATGGCAAGACTGAATATTTTACCAACTGGATGAGTTTGGTCGAAGGCACGGGTTAACGAGAAATAAGACGATGATGTTTATGCGAAACCAAATAAAGGAATGGAAAGTGCAAAGTCTGCTTCTTTATAGCTGCAAAATGTTACGTTTGCCGTCTTTGATTTAGTGTCAAATACTCGTTTTGAAATAGAGGGCCATGGAATAGCCTGTATCATAAAAATATAGTGTTAGCGCAGTATTGATTCCAAGCAGTACTGAGTTGGGTTGGAGGATTTCTACTTTCACATATTCCCGTAAATAATTATATGCAACTTAAATATTAATTTCACTTTTACCATTACAATTATTTAATTTGTGATCTACAGTCCAATTTTATTATTGCATCTATTCACCGATACAGCTATGATTTAAATAATTATAATAATATGAGCTAAATAAAAAATATAGGAAGAATTTCCCTTAAAGAAAAACGAAAATTATTCAGGAAATGATTTTCATTTTTTAATTTGTGGATTTTATTGCCTCCTAAACTTTACCAAAATTATTATGGGATGTAGATAAATGTATAACAAGTTTGAACTAGCAACTTATTCGTAGTTTTGTAACCATCAACATCGTTGATGTCGTGAGAGCGACTGCGGACAAGAAACTTCTCAACTATAACTCAAAACTCAGTAAGTCTCAGAACTCAATAAGTTTTGTCCTCGTACCTTTGGTGCGAGATTCCCTTAAACATCCGTTTCCGTGCATTACCAATAGGCTATCATCATTCATATAGATATGCACTGATCGGAGAAAATGAATCGTCAGATTGAAGTGGAAAATGAGCGAAAAACCGGCTGTAATTTTAGAAAATCTTGAGCAACAGGTTGGAAAAAAAATTCGCGATAATCATCATGAAACTCAGGACACCCTTAACTTAAGTTTCCCACACGTTTCACCAGTCTCTTAGGTCAAATCGTGCCAGATGGACACGGGTTTAGGAGATAAAAATTTCGACTCCAGATGAATAGTATTTTGACTGATATCTCGAATTTTTCAAATATAGCCTATAAATTACTCTATGGAGACTTAATTAATACTTGGAACGAAACTCGGGCATATAATGTTCACAAGAGTCTTTGGGCTGAATTTATAGTCGATTCCCAGCAGCTTTCCGAGACATTGCTATCCTCTTAGATAAAAGCATTATTTAAAACATATAGTTTTTATATAAGGGGACTGCCAGGTACTGGAAAGCTTCTGGAAGCCAACTATAAATACGGCCCTAAGAGTATTCTATAGCGAGGCCATCCCCAATCATCCTTGGTGAGGAATATCATTGTACATGTCTTCTGGGAACCAAAGGAGCCTAATTGTTCAATTTCGAGGCACCACCATCAGCCTATATTGTAAAAGACTAAAAAGAAGTAAGTTAAAAGAAGCGAATTGCTTACGTGTCCATACCACTCACTTCACGAACTTAGTATCCTCGGAGTACAATCTAAAATATGAAGGAGTTTTTGGGTGGTGGGTGATTTCCAAAATGTGAAGAGGATTGAACAAGTGGTCTTCAGAAATGAAGTGGAAAGTATACAAAAATTGGCTTCAAAAGTGCATCTACCTCAACTCCGACTAAAGTGTGCAAATTATGGCAAAAATTAGCGCATAGATAGTAATTTTCATTAAAATATTCTAACTTTATGGACGTCGTGGCAACCAAAGGTATCGTATTTGGACCATCCCTGACAATGGTAAATAATGTAGGATACGATATTTTGGTTTTCGATTGAAACAGTTGCCCTGGAGACGAGAATGATTGTGGGAGGCCAATAGCGAACGCATGAATACCGAACTAGCGCATCTGAAATTTCGCTCGAATTGCCACTTTGCCCGTCTGCAACGCACCACTGTTGGAACCCCTCCAAGTCGATGGAAGTGGACGAAGTACACGCTGCGGTTTTAACACGCGTGGCGGAAGTGCTTGATCGAAAGTGACGCCATATTTGCAGACACCCACGAGGGCCGATTTACCCGAGGAATATGGACAACCTATGGCTTAATATAATTTATTGAAAAATTGCCAAAAACAACAAATGTATGGTATATAGCAATGATACTTTTTAGTAAAATAAATAGTTCAATGGTTTTAAGTCGATCATAATCTTCTGACGGCATATCCTTTTTAATTTCTATTATCATTAATTTGGAATAGACGACTCTGTAACCGAATTAAAATTAAGCTAACAATCAATTACGTAATTGATGAAGATAGATTCTATTGAAGAACTATCCAGCAGGAACTTGCTTTAAAAAATAATGTTGAGATGAGTTAATGTAGGTTGAGTTAGGTCAACACATGAGATATGAACAAAATTCAAAATATATCTACATCTAAGGGTAAAATAATTATATTTCCCTTAAGATACTGATAATTGTGAAATAGGAAGGAAGGATATTCCGCTTTTCGCGAAAATTTGTAATATTTTTCGTCACAAGGAAAACGTACTGTATAAAGAATGGGTTATCTCTAATCATATAATAGAGGAAAAATTAGAAAAAACATTTTTCCTGAAACGGTCATAACTATTATTTGCAGCAGTTATTGATTATTATAATTAAATCCCTTCATTTTACAATTGCTAGTTAATGATAATATAATACATTTTCTTTTATATATATTATTGAAATTTTCTCTGTCTAAAACAAGTATATTGTGTAAGTTGACGGTTTACGACAATTTATCAAAAAGGAGCAGTATATGATGAGGAAGAAATTCCGTTGCGGATATTAAATGAAGTTTTATGGAAGTTGGCTGTTGGTGGAAGGACAGTTTATGCGTCTATGGAAATTCAGATCTATAAAAGCTTGTAATTCCTTAAGGAAGTTCGTTCTTCCATGTCTTAGCTGTTAAAGTTGAGTTCCCAATTACAATTCATGCAAGAGAAGACAAGGAAATAAATCACGTGAATAGAATATTTAAGTGAATTCGTACGAATTATGTGAAAATATAATCTCGTGAACCATGAAATCGTTGAATTCATGCGAATGATGCTGTTATTAAATTCGATAATTAAATTAAACTAATAGTTAATCATTAGCTCTTCTTGATACGAAGTATTCGCTCATAAAATGAAGGAGTTATGTTTAACAGCAAGTTTGTCTCACAAGTTTCATTGAAGGAGTTAAGATCAGTGGATTTAGGGAATAATAAAACGAAGACCCATTTTCGCTGAATTGACCAATATCCTTAACATAAGAAGATTGGCAACTTTACGATTTTCCATATGTATTGTCTATAAGATATTACTTTAATAGCGCCAAAAATTCTTCCTAAATTCTTACAATTACAGTCTTCTGAAAATAATTGCACAACTTTCCTTTTTTCGTAACAACCTTTTTAAGATTTGTGCGATAGAATTTATGATTCTTTTGATCTCGATTTTTTTTCCAAATTATTTTCAGTTCTAAACTGTTTGCATTCCTCCAATTACTCAAAAAAATAATTCCAATTCAACTACTCAAATGACATTTCTGTACTTATAAATTATTATAGCATTTATGAAACATACGATTCAATTGATCTATTTATTCGAATACTTTATGCCATCAAGCTTCGATGTTACCTTGATTAATTTTGAACGTTACTATGGTATCGATCGTTTGTTGACATGACAAAAAGTTTCCATGGAAAAGTCGTTAGCCTTTAGAAACCTCTACAATAACACCATAAAATCCTATGACAAATTTAGCAAGGTTAATGTTCGTTACTACGTGAATCAATGCTAATAAAAAAACCGTTTTTTAATGTTTGGAGTGAAGCGCAACGATGCGAGGAATACAGTTTCGCTATGTCATAGTTCCGCGTGCCAAAAAATTGTCTCGTGTGCCACTTGGTGGGCGGGCGCCAATTTCGGTGATTATCCTTCCAGGAAATCTCTTCTCCTTCGTGTGACCTAAATTATCTCCACTCGTCCCTCTTTTATCTCTCCTCAACTCTGACAATCTCAGATGATGCAGATATTCGAGGAATGCGTAAGATTTCTCCGGAGTCGATTTGATGGGAAACAACGGAAGATTCATTCTCGTGGGCGCTAAAGAGAGAAGAACCGTTAAGATGGGAGATAAACACCTGCTTGTGGTCATTTGAGTTTCTTCGGTCACTTTGTGTGACTGCGGTTATTCTTTTTTTTTCTAGAATTACATAAGAGTCCATCTAATCCTTTTGAATTAATAACTCTGCTTATCAGAAGACGCTACGTACATGAGTTTAGGGGTGAAATGCAAATTTTAATAAGTGTTTTTATTACTTATCCATTATGAATTTCTCTAATTTGGTGTTTTAGTTTTCCTGAAATACGTTAATGTATAAATAATTAATATAAATCAACGAATAATAGGAAATTGCCAGTTATAAAGTAGAAGTTTAGTTTTCGCTGTTTTTATACGGTTAAAAGGTTAAAAGTGTAGTTTTATATTTAGGATGAATGAGATCGATATTTTTGTATTAAATTTTATTTTGTTGCAAAATTTGAAATCTTCTTTTATTAGGTTACTTTCAGCGATGCTGATTGAAAATTATATTATGGCTTTAATGCATTATTTCATTTTTTTATTGTTATAATTTCATTTATTATATTTCGATTTTTCATATTTTTTTCGATCATATTTTTCTTTCACTCCCGAAAGAAAGAAGTGATAATGATTGAATACATATATAATTTATTAATTATTTTATATTATAGTGCGGGCTTTAATATAGTTTAAATAATGTGTAGAGATATTTACTATCTTAACTTGTTATGAATAATTTAATAATTGTTTATCAAATTTACCGGAATACAGTTTATCACATTGACTTAACGATAATCAACTCTCTAAGATCATACAGATATGGCATGAAATATATACTTCAGAGTACCTAACGCCTGTAGCTATTAATAAAGTACCTGTTCATAACCCAATGCCAATAATCAAATTCAAACAAATAATGATTTATAGCGGTCTAAATTGCAAAATTCTTGTGTATGCGAATATAATCGCTAGAGATCAAATTGCTTCACTTAATGCTCGGTAAACATTGCGTTCCATGTTAAACTATGTTGCATAATATTCGCAATCTTGTTTTCCAAGCCAACTTCCAATCAACTACGAATCATTCAGGATTAATTAAAGCATTCTTATTAACTTAAACCTCACACCTTCGTTAGTACGGTTATTTTAACGTTTTTATCAAAGTTACGTGGCTCTAAATATTTTTGGAGAGCTTTTAGATTTTCTTTCAAGAAAATTCTCAGCCTTGCTAGTTGTATTTTTCCCATAAAAATCAAAATAAACTTAATATAAATATGGGGCATTCTAAATTACGAAAAATTCCAACGCCGCTCTTTGACGATTTAGAGAAGATCGCGGGAAATTTTTACGACGCAATATAGTTCAAATCCCTCTATGAATGGTGGCGATGAACTCCGTACGACGATTCGCAGCACGTGCAACTTCACAAATCGAGAACTCTGCTATAATACGCGGCGCATATAGTAGATTAAATATTTAAATAATCTAATCCAATAAATCGCAATGATATCCATCCATCAATTTGCTCCATTCAGCTAACCGATTACCGCTTAATCATTCGAGTTCATCATTTCCTTTGCTTGCGACAAAGCATCCCCAACAATGCTGCCCCCCTACGTCACTCCATTATTTCCATCCCATTCTTCCACGCACCCTCGCGTCCCAATTTATCCTTTCCCAGCAACGGTTCGCCATTGCGCTCATCCGGATGGATGGGATGCGTCCTTCCTTCTCATCAACCTTCTTCCTTTTTCATCTTCTCTTCCGCGTACGAGGCATAATCGTCATTAGTCGATCGTCCGAAGATCTTTCCGTTTAAAAACGCGAACACGCATTATGTTTTTCGCGCCCTGCCATTACCACTGTCTCTCCTCCTCCAGGTAAACGCGTCGCCGCTTTGAGGGGTCATTTAACCATTTAAATAAATAAGTAGAAATTTTGAAAACATTTTGAATCGATTACTATTTAGATAATTCGGATTAAAACGATTGATTCATTATAGACGGAATTTTGGTTATTTATTTTACTCTCGCAAGTATTATATCCTTTATAAATATTCTAATTTAAATCAAAGTAAAATTAATTTTTGCTGATATCCTAAGTCTTTTTCGGGATGCATACCCATTGTTGTGCAATTTCATAAGGAAAATAATATCCGTGAAAATCTATAGACTTAAAATGCGGAGAGGATTGAAAAAAATGCATGTGCTAGTAATATAAATACAAAATTTAACTCAATGCGGCTCCGATTTACTAGATAATAAAATAAGTGCAAAATTTAGAATAAATTTCTAATATTTAAAGTTTACTTTTTGTATTATTTATTATATTTCAAGTTATTATTTGGTAATTTTTACTTTTTAGTCTAAGTATAAATAAATTAAAAGTCCTTCCACGCAATCACCTCAGTTCCCCTCCAATGAAATTCTTTCCTGTCTTGGTTTCAACCATATTTTTAGCTACTTTTATTTTTGTCAGAAATACACGTCTTTGCTACTCTAAATGTCTTTACTATATTAATTTATACATTGGTCATTGGTTTACTTCTCTTAATTTCATCATTACATCTCTTTGGGTTTCAGTTACTGTTCTATTTATTTACTTCAATTTATAAACCTTAATTTACTTAGCATGTATATTTTACCAAATCAGACTTTTATTCATCAATGTGAGAAGGAATATCATCTTGTACATTAACCTATAGATGACTTCACCAGTTTCCACCACTAGAATTGTACCTTTCACACCATACTATATGATATTAATTTTATTGAGTAATTTTCTGAAGTTTAGGAAATCAATAAATCAGTATTAGCATGTGATATTTGACAATAATGCAAATATTTGAGCTGGAGGAATCTGTATTATTTCATCCAGACCTTAACAGAAGAAGATTAAGAAGAGAAGATCACAAAGTGTATTTCAAGACTTGAAAATGCAAGGGTTTATTCCATGATGCATCAAATACAAAGAAAACAAAACAAGTATAAAGTGATTATGTTCACGTAATATATCCATAAGTAAAAGAAGATTATGATGATTGCCCTTGCTCCATGTCTGTTTGACTTATCTAGAAATAGAATACAAATGTATGGCTATTTTGAGCAAACTTATCTATCATGCTTATTTAATGCTATTATAGTATGATGAATGTAAGTCCTGTTCCAATAGTAATAGCTATTCTACCCAAGTATGCTAAGTTCATAAAAGTGTTTCCATCACTCAAGAAGAAACCAGTATTTATGGCCCATTCTATAGTTTAAAATATTGTTTATTCATTAAAATGACAATCATCCCTTAGAAGCTACTATCTACTAGACATGAAATCTATTTAAATTTATTAGAATCTCTTTTCCAATACAAAATATCATCTATCGTCTATTAAACAATCTCATTATTTCTTTCCAGGCTCATTTGGTTACGATACAAAACTCGGGACCTGTTCCATTTTAGATGACAGTGAAAATCGCTCCTCAAAGACAGCCCTTTTCATCATCGGATTTCTGACTCCGTGCGTTGTCATAGTTGTCTGCTATGCTCGTATCTTCTGGGTTGTCCATAGGTGAGTGGTATTTCAAAAGTGAATTAGATGAATATTTGCTAATCTTCTCTACTTCTTTCAGTGTGGTAAAATTGTTTCTTCTTATTGAAATCTTAAAATTACTCTTTGTTTAAAATCAACAAGAAATGGGTGATACAACAAAATATATTATTGATTATACATATTTGTGAACATCTAGTTTTTATTCATTTATTTTTATTATCAATTTAAATTCTATCTATCAATTTGCTATCACTTTAATAGCAAAAAATGAGATGTGCATTAAAGATATAAATTTTTCATCGTCATAATGTTGATTTAAGGTCCATGTATTAGAACTGAATATCACAACTTTTGGTGACCTGCTGATAGTTTTGCTGTATTGATGATCAGAATTCAAATCCATAAAAATACATACTCTAATTTTATATACTCCAAATAACATCATCAATGTCCTATGTATATATATATGGATTATGTTGGAAGTACTTACATGAAATTTTTTACACTGCCAGCAACATTAAGATAACAGAAACTTGCATATCAGTGATATTTAGTCATATTGGACAAAATAAATTATCAAGGCTTAAGATATTATACTATAGCAAAATGAAAATAATAATTTCAGTCTTTTAATTAACATTCTGGTACATTTAATGGTCTGTTAAATAAAATTTTATATTTATTAGGAATATTTTTTTATTAAGAATTCCATCTATACTCTAAACTCTGTGTGTATATAAATATATAATGTGTGTGTAAATGTAAAATGAAGTAATTTCATAACACTTAAATATTAGTTATTAATTATTAAATAATCAAAAACAGTCCAGAAGGCCAAATGCACTGAATTGTTAACAGTGACTATACATAAGTTATTAACAAATAGATATAATTATTTAAAAATATCAAAATTGGATATATAATAATAGAGGAACATTAGGTGAAAAATAAGTAATGAATTTAAATTAGAAAGTAGAGAATTTATGGGAGAAAAAGTTCAAGGGGGATTTAAGGCTGTAAGGGAGTTAAGAAGTTTGGATATAGTTTGTCAAGGATCTTTGAAATAGATAGCCCAAAATGAATGAAATTTAAGTAAATGAGTTGATGATAACATGTGATAATGATAGCAAAAGTTAAGAAATATATTTTAAATGATTTATTCTGAGAATTGACATAATCTTTGAACTTAATAGCTCAGAGAAGAGAATGAGAAAGCATGCAGTATCAGGTGGAGGTAAAAATGAAGATGAAGGACAAAAGAGGAAGAGAGACAAAGAAGCCAAAATGAGAAGAAATGAATGGAGAATTACCAAGATGGTTCTTGCTATTTTCCTCTCTTTTGTTGTATGTTACCTTCCAATCACCATAGTGAAGGTGACTGATAAAAATGTCAATTATCCAGGTTTGTATTTTTCAAATATACATTTCTTACTTATTATTCTTGCCTCTTTTCCTAGGAGGTGGCTCAATCTAGAAAACTCATGTCTTAGTTATCTAGGTTTTAATTTTGTTGTTCTTTAAAAAACATATTATTCTTCACAGGTCATATTCTTGTGATATATAATGATTGTCATAAGAGACATTGATATAAGCTGAAAGAATAACAAACTATAATAACTTCTAAAAAATTGTTAATTTCATAAGATAAATGTTAATAGCACCAACGTTTTTTCTCTAATTTTCTCAGTTGAATAGAAGGATATGTTTCATTTTTAATGAAACAGAAGTATGTACATAATATAATCATAATGATACATACTAAAAGCTCATTTTAAAGTAAATTAAAATAAGTAACTTTTAAATTAATTATTATAATATATATTAATATAATATATGACAATGAACTACAAAAATCGAACTTGATTCTATAATTTTTTAAATTTTTATGATTGTAAAATAATTTTTTTTGCCTAATGTGTTCTTATGTTTTACATATTAATGAATAATTTTTGCAAGACCATTAAATTTTCATTAAAGAGGTTAATTATTTTATTTTGCATTATATTCTATATAGGTTTCCATGTAATTGGATACATCCTGCTTTACCTATCTGCATGCATCAATCCCATAATTTATGTAATTATGAATAAGCAGTACAGGCAGGCATATAAGACAGTCCTACTTTGCCGAAGACCTCGTTTACTATCATTCACAGCTCCTGCTGGAAGCAGTCTTGCAGGTGAGTCTGATACAGAAGTTATGGAAATGTGATGAATTATGAAGATGAATGGCTGATGGGTATCGCATAAGAGATGAACTAGAAGAATTGGTTGAGAAAAAAAGGATTCCATTCCATCTTCAACTATTGATAAAACTTTTTAAGCTGTATTAATTATTGTTATTGATTAAAATTATTTATGTTAATATAAATATTTTGTTATTAATCTAGTAGATCAGTTCTACATTAATTTTAACAAAACTGTATCTATGATTGAGAACTACTTGAGGTAGTGAGTTTCAAGTCTCTATAAGTTAATTAACCATGGACATTATTGTTTAAACTATCATAGATTTAATTTTCAATCGTATACAAGTTGATTGGATGGTTTTCTTACCAATAATTTCACTTATGAAAGGGTCAGAAGATACAAAATGCATTTGCACTATGACCAGAGCTGAAACTTAATCCTCATTTGTTTTATACTCCTTTTCTTGTCCAACATCATGTGGAAGGAATTGCAATGGTTATTTTATTAGATGAGACATAAATTGAAATCAAAACCATCTTCTTCAAAAGATGAACAAGAGTGGCAATTTTAGAGCATTATTTAATTTTATATTCAGCTTATCCATCATTAAGCTCATCATATCTAATAATTGTTAAAATTTTAGGTTTTCAACACATATCAGAATTCCAGCTCAACATCTTAACTACCTCCAATTTTTGTTGTTTTCGGTATTTAAATCTTTCTTTTCAAATTTACTTTTGAAAGGTGGAGTCGACGAAAAAATGGCTCTTGGTGGTTCTGTGATAGGAGGTACAGTGTTGCATGGAAACCAAACAGTAACTGAAACTACTGCTGAAAAGACAAAGTGGGGACTTGAGATACGTCATCTGTGAGGCATTTTAAATGGTAAAAAACGGAGCTAAGAGGAGTTGTTTATGTACGTAGGGAGAGTACAGAGGGCCATTCCTTCGACGGCTCTACCTTTTGTTAATACTACTTCTTTCTTGTATTTTATATTTGTAAAGCAAAACATTATTTTTGTTATAAAGATAATAAAAAATAGTGTAAAAAAGAATTTTTCGTACATTGCATAATCATCCAAAAATATTAAAAAAAAACTTAAACTACCCACATTTTATAATTTAAGTACGGTTCCTATCTTAAAATTGATATATCATTCTAGTTTCCTAGTCCTGTTCCAAACTAGGAATTAAAGGATTGATACGATGTTATATATACTGGTTCCCAAATATTTATTAATTTCCTTGAATATTTAGTGACTTATCACCCTTCCAAAATTACATTTAGTGAATTTTCCAACAAGAGTAATCATATATGATTCATTTTCAGTATGTAAGATTAAATATTTTTTAGATTTTCAAATTAATATTTTACTATAAAAACTATGAAGGAGAATATCAGATGCATATCTTGTTGATAATGATTCTGAATAAACCAAATACATAACTGCGGAATTATATTTTTCTTTCTCTAAACTTTTTCTCTCTTTCTCTTCACTCCATTGAAAAAACATTCCTTATCTGAAATTTCATGGCTACTTCATTGAAGATATGGTCTGTAGTTTCACCCAAGAATTGTTGAGTTGACATGGCCACCTCAAATTTGCTCTACCTTTGAATAACTCACCTCAGAAAAATTTTAGAATTTTATACACAGCATAACAAATGATTATTGAGTATTCCTTTCACCGTTGAAGTGTTACGATATATATTTATATATATATATATATATATATATAACCTTCATTCATGTTCTACTATGTTTATATCTTTCCTCATGTTCTAGTATACTTTATAAATACTCAAAGATAATACAATCATTTCTCCAACATGTACATTTTTAGTATACAGAGTAGCTTTTGACTCTTACGATGCTAGATACTTTGATGGTTAGGAAGTTAGATTTTAGGGCAATAATAAAATATTTTTTAATAAGGTGTCTCAAAATATTTACATTGTCTTTTTAAACTGTTAATAATCATACGAATACTCACTCTTCCCTCAAAGTTCCATTTATTTCAGGAGAGCCCTTGGAACCCGATAGATTAGTGATTTTATGTTATTCGTAAGCTGAGCTAGTTGTAAACGAAAGCAAAAATTAATTGATCTTTCACTTTTGACAGTTTCCACAACCTAAGCACACATTTGGTATTATATCTTAACATACATGCTATGAAATGTAAAATAAGACTATACAGTTAAAAATTTCTTTCCACAGAAAAATCAAAGGACCTACATAATAGCAAGACACTGGTTTCACATGTTTCAATAGCAATGACACCAGTAAAAGGAAACAAATCCAGGAAGATGGATGATGAAGATCTACCTGATGTGTTTGATGATAGTGTTTAAAATAGTGCTCACTGTTTGTATTGTTATTTATGATAATACAACAAAACAGGTTTAATCCTGTAATCTAAAACCTCAGAAATTACTAAGTGACTCTTGGTAATTAATTGCTCAGTGAAGTTGACTCCAGAATAAACTATAGTGTCACACTGAGTATGCAATATTTAAAGTTGAAATAATAACTCCAAAGGAGTATATATAAAGTAAATGTAGGTAAATAATGTAAGATTTGCAATTCAATGCAAAAAGTATTCAGCCTATTTATTATGAAGGCTAATATTTTGGAATGTGTGCACAATTCAGATAAAGTGATCAAACTCTGAAATAACTGTATTCCAATATGATAATTTGATGCATAAATAGGTTGTTCATTCAAAGGAATTCATTTCCAGATTTAGGAAATTGCATCAAATAACATACATTATATTCTGTTATTTATTACTTTTTGTGTAAGCACATACAATATATTGGTGGCCTATATTAAATGTCAGATGAAAAGTATCTGATGTTTATATATGTGTATATAAAGATAAATTTATAAACTTTACAGAAATTTGTATTCAATAGAATAATTGAAGTTTTAAGAAAAATTATCATACATAATTTTGCACCAAATTGATCAGCAACAATTCTAGTTCAGTTATCATTATTCTTTTCATTAATGTGCATACACATTATTCTTCATTACTGTGATAAAATATAAGTGTATTAAATATGTCATGACCATTACATTAAATTAAGAACAACTTCAAGAAAAGTTCATCTGCTCCGATCCCATTATTGACCTTAAGAAATGAAAAATATTTAGAAAGTCTAAAAAAGAGTTTTATTTCATAAAGAAATACTAGAATTTGCTGAACTTCAGGTACTGAAAACATGGTGGAAAACAATCTTTTATTATAAGCTTCAACTAAATATCTTTTTAATTTGATGAATCTCAAGTCAAAATGCTGACAGTAACAAATTTAATATGAACTATCAGCATCATAGCTATAAATTTTAAATAGACTAACCAAAAACTTTCATAAACAAAAAAATTACTTCTTGAAATATAAATAAGAATAGTGACTAGATGCATAATATTCAATTTGTCATTTCTTAAAGGAATGAAGAATAGGAAATAATATAGCTGCTTTTACAATCAAAAGCTATTTCCAATAAGTTAAAGCAATTTTAGTTCTTCCAAACCCTTAATCAAATTGACCTGAATAATAATAATAATTGTCTTTATTTTGGGCGAAATTAAGAATAAATAGTCTCCTCTTCCATTTAACCCGTCAATTATACTTTAAACTACTAATTACAATTAAAGTGTGTGGACTAAAAAACCTAAGTGAAGCTTAGAAAAAAATTATCCACAGCAGGGAAACACACGGAATGGGGGTGTGAAAAACCTGCAAGATGCTAGTCATTAAAAAAATGTTACATCTAATGTTAATTACCCTAACCTGAAAAGGAAAATGGTACAAAAAATAATGATTATAAAGTAGAACATAAATACTAGGAATCTTAGATAATAATAACGTTCACTCTATAGTCTTTTCACTAAATCCATGCACTTATTGTTCCCTTAGGTAATATAAAAGATATCAATACAATAATGAAAACGGAGAAAAATCTTCACAAATACCATTAAGAAATCCAATAAATGCATACCCTAAAATAAATGGACATAAAACAAAACATGACTAATAATATAGGAAAAGTACGGAAGGAAGTGGGAGATGGAAGTGTGTGAATATGCACGTGAAGATTATAAAGCATAGGTCATAATTAGTTGCTGCAAGGTATATATAGCTTTGAGGAAAGTAGAAGTATTAATATTCTTCTTCGGACGTAGAACACAAACCTTTGATCACTACCCTGGATGATAATTGTGTAGGAGATAGGTGCGACATTTTCTTTTGAAGGACTTAATTGAAGCCGAGTGTTTTAAATCTATTGGGAGGTCGTTCCATAATTTGCTTGCGATAATTAGAAAAGATTTGTGGTAAGTTTCAGTTTTATGATGAGGTATGACATCATGAATACATACTGAAATCGAACTTAATGTTTGAATGCTTTCTCTTAGAAAATAATTACAACTTAAATTTAATAATAACTGGAATATACATTTCAACCACTAGTTTACATTGGATTAACTAATAAATGGGCAAAGAATCCAGGCAATTTAGAAACTAAGTAAATAAGAACAGCCATACTGGTAATATTGATCACAAAAAATACTTATAAAGCAGTGTGTATTCAAAATGTTGCACTCCTTGTTTCATAGAAAAGGATAAAAAAGAATCCAATCATAGATGAGAAAAGAGAGGTATATGTTGAGGCGTAACTTTGTGGAAGGACATCTCAGAGCCTAATGCGGTTGCATCATAGCCTGATGATTCTAAGACATTTAGAAAAACCGGTCGCAAAATAAAAATAGTGTGGAAGTAAACTAAGTGTACCATTTCTCTATTAGACTCTAAGAAAAGAGAGCTTACCAAAAGTTATATAAAAAACTTTGGCTTCAAAAGTACTCTCTTACACTGCTGTAGAAGTTAAAATATTGTATGAACAGTAAGAAAAATCAATGAACCATTGCAAGATAAATATTTCAGAACAAAATTAAACATGATCATTTAATAAATTCTTGATGGATGATTCTTAATGCTTGTCAGCAAATATGCTGTGCTTCACATCATCATAGAAAAATTTTTAGTTTACCTTACTGCATGCAGTTGTTTCTTTAAGATTTTGCTTAATTTAAATACAAATATTAAACAATTTTAATTCAGAAGATAGAAGATTGTGCACATCCACAAAGTATAACTGAAATAAATGTAAGGTTTTGAGCACTTATGACATAATTAGGCAACTAGAAAAACTATACACACAGAATACTTAACAAAAGGTTTTGTCGGGAGAAGTTATTAGAGGAGGAATGTGCAAATATTTGGATGGGTTAGAAATAAGGATGAGTTAGCTGAAGCTAGGAGGGGATGGGATGGTAAGTGAAGAAGCATTGATTTTAAAATGAAAGGGATACTCTTCTGGAAAATCATTAATTGGCAAGCTTTATTGAAAACTGCAGATGATGTTGAATTTGTGTCAATACGCTCTCATTGTTCTTTGAGTTCATCATAAAGGAAAAAAAAACTTAATCCCCAGAAACTGATACAAATACAACTACTCTAACAACCTCTTTTCCTCAAAACCTTATTATATACATATTGAGCATAGGTATTTGTTCTAGTTCCCTGATGATGAGCAAATTACTCCAACAGTCAGCCCAATTTTTAACATAACATGCAGACATAAACAATTTCTTCTTCAATTTCTATATTAACAGATACTTTCCAACTAAGACTGTCTTAATCTTCAATTCAGATAGGAAATATTCTTCTACAAATCTGTGTATGAATAATGCTTTTATTACAGAAGCAAATGGTCCACTGAGATTTGCTGATCACAAATCTTCTGATATATGTCACAAAATTTTGTTTACCTTAGAACAATAAAAATCTGTTGAAACCTGTTTAATCCAAAACCCATAAACAATTCGTGTTTACATAAATTAATACAGAAATTAGTTTCACATCATTTCATACATGTCATTTTTTTACTTATTTGTCTTTGTAAACCACCAAAATTGGTAACAATAGTTCTTTTCAACCAAAGCACAAACAAAGATTATAATGGAGAATTGAATCTTGAAATTTTATACCTCAGCCATTTATTACTTTCTTCAAAAATTCTTACATGGAAACTAAAATTCATTAAACTTTTTTAGTAATAAGGAGTTTTAATGAGATCATTTACAAGAATGTTTGGTAGAAAACATTCAGAAAATTATAACTTCACTGAAATGGAAATAAAGAGTGAATTGTAGTTCTTGTCTAAATAATTACACCAAGAAATAACGAATGCAACATAAATTCAGATGAGAATGATCAGCATAAAATTATCTTAGTTTTACAGTATTTTTTAATGAATAGTTCATGATTTCCAGTTTCTTATTCAACAATAACATAGACTCAATGGCAGTGTACATTCATATACCTACACAGAATTGGAAATTCTAGTTTTACCATTTGCCATTGTCATTAATACCAATAGCACTATTTTCTTTATTGATAAGCAACATATTACTTCCATTAATGAAAAACAGGATTTTTTAAAATCTGAACTCCTTTCTGAAAAACACATCCAAAAGAAGCTGACAATACATATGTTTGCCAAAAATACCTCTTAGTCAAGGTATCGTAAAAAAGATCATTCAATTCCAATTTCATTCATTTCACAATATTATCCAAATATCCTAACAACACATTTCTATATGAAGTTTTTGAAGAAGAATATTTATACATAGAGATCAATGGTCACTGCAAGAATCTTAAGGAAACATGGAATACACAGAAATTTTGAGAAACTTGGGTAATCTTTATTAGAGGCAAAAGATGGCCTACACCTAAAGACACCAAGAATGTACTGGACTCACTGCAAATGCAGAATGGCAGACATGTGACAGGAAAGTCACATTATGGAAACTAGAGTCAAAGAATACATAACATAGAATAGCCTATGACATCTATAGAATTCATCAGTATAAAACTACAAATGATTTTATTACTGAATCGATTTCATGAGCTAAAGACAACTCAGCTAGGCACATTGATACTGCTTAGTTTCAGAAGCATTCAAATCTTGCTCAACAAAATAAAATAATCACAGATTTTGACTTCTGACAAAACAAGAAATGATCAACAATTATTTTCCAACAGAACTTTTTGCCTACAAGGTGGCAAAACAGGATTGAGGGTGATGTATATAACCTTGCTCCACTGAAAGACAGTAACTCTATTGCAAAGAAGTCATTTACTGACACAGCCCATTGGATGTAGGAATTTAGAAACTAATAAAAATAGACAAAACTAATCAACTGTACAAGGAATAAAAAGATAATAAATTTGTAGCCTAAATCAGGTAAAAAGGAATGGATGACAGTATGTATTTCTGTACTGATTTTAACTTCCAGCCCTGAGGATGTTGGCCATTTAAACAACACCTTTCAGTCAAACTTAACAATTATACAGACCCCAGAGAAAGATTTTCTCAAAAAAGAGTGTAACTTTAGTGTACTAAAATGGTCAACCCCCATTTCTATTAGCTACTTACTTAGAAAATAATAATAATTTAAACTTTTCATGAAATATAGTTCATAAGTTACAGATTCTGAAAGCACTTGATTGATGGTGTTGGGGGATGCTAATTATTGCACTTCATATCTAATTTAACTTGAGTATATTAGATATGAATTAGAACAGTAGCAAAATAATTAATTGGTGTATGTACATTCAAACGATGAAATGATCAATACTGAAAACTTCACACACAAAATTGTAGACACTTTAATATTCATAACCACTAGTTTAAATATTGTGCAAAAAAACGTGTGGCCATAATCAACATCATGATAGCCATCCTCCATTGATTTTTAATTTTTCTGGATCATATTTCTAAATGGATTTTCAGGCTTATCTTACATGTTTGCTACATTATGAAAAGCTATTTTAATAATAGCTTTTCATGCTAGGAAAACTACCAATTGAGTTCAACTTCAGGTAAAAATCATGCTTTTTACAGACACCCTTTTATTCTCATTTTCATGATCTTATTAACATAATCTGTCAAAACAAAAATAATTTACGGGAGCAACAAGAAACTCATCATTAAATTGTACATAAGTGATGATATGAATATAATAGATTAAGTTTCCTTGTCTTTAACTGTCAATTACAACAGTTTAGCAAACAGAAAATGATAATAATTTTCTTATAGGTTTCATAAATTAGTACATGCACTTTGTACTAAAAAGTTTGATAAAATTTTCATCGCCACTAAATAAACAATTCAGGAATTATCTTCAGACTGGAAATTTCTGTTAATCCCGTAAACATAAACATATCTTATGTTCTAAAGTATTCAAATATTGCCAACTATCATTCAGTTTCATGAAATAGGATATAAAACATGATATTGAATGATTATAACCCCTTGTCACATACGCAAGGGAGAAAAAGTAATTGAAACATAGAAGGATGTTCTTCTTTGTTAAGATAGGTTAATTAAAATGAATTACATTTACAATATGCAGTTTGAAAAATAACAGAAGGCTATGAAGAAACTGATGAGAATTTAACTTGCATAAAGTTAAATTTAAGATCCTTAGTTTTACGTCAAAATTAGGAAACTTACTAAGAATTTTACACTAGCTTGATCTATAATTTGATGCATATCCCAGGCCTTGGTACATGGCCCGCCTCGAAGTTACAATAGGCTCATGTATACCATTACCATCAGGACCAAGTCCAGTGCCAGGCTCCCAGCCCATGCTCCGAAGCATTTGATTGCCTATGTTACTCTCTGGTATTTGGCTAGGAGGAGACTCTGCCATAATTTCTAAAGTTAAAAATAAAGGAAATACCATAATTATTTTTAAAAAGATATAAAAAACATTATTATTATGTAAATATATTACTACATGTATTTAAAGTTTGTAATGATTGTTTATACAAATATTTTCAAATAAAATGTAAACTTTTGAAACATTATTATATAGTTATAAGTCAGTTTTTGCTGGGCCTTTGAGAAAAATCTACTACACTGCTCTGAGATAGAAGAATGAACAAATTACAAATGTATTCAATGAACAGCAATAACATACTTGACACTCAAAGCAAAAATTATGTATTTATGTAATAGTATCCACCTCTACTCATCAGCTGTCTGTTAGCTGCAAATAAGTTATATATTAAAAAGTATCAACATATCCAATATATCATACCAACTTAAGTTTTCATAATAAAAACAAAACAGCAATTACTCTATAAATTTAATGCGGTCAAGCGTTACTTTCTAAGATATTTATTCTCTAGTGATTACTTTACCTTTTAAATATTCCAAATATTGCATACATAACTAATGGATTTATATATTACTGATCCTAAAAACAATCATATCCAAACATGATGCTGATCTTAGATTAAACTAATGATTCAATCTGACACATACCCATGTGTGAAGTCTGGGGGCTGTTTGGAGGAATTCTTCGTCTCTTTTTATAATCATTAAATGCCCTCAGTCTTGATTGAAAACCATTTCTAGATACTTGGCCTAATTTCACAGCTTGGGTTGTGTATCTAGCGTGTAAGAGAGAAAATTTAAAGGGTATAATCAAAAAATAAATAAATACAAAACTTTCACTTAAAAATCATTCAATTAAATACCTAGTCTTTGTGAGCACAGGGCATGACAGCCCACATGATGAATCATTGTTCATTTTAAGTGAATACAGACTTGCCAGATGACAGAGCTGATCTCTCTCTTGCTTTTCCATGGGATGAAGCCTAAAATAATGAAAGATACAATTATCATAATGAAGTTAGAAGAAGAAGAACGACATTAATAAATATAGTATATAGTTCACTAAATATGAAATATATATGTACTTAAATATGAAACATGACCCATATAATAAGTTATCAGTTCTGGATCATATACAAAATAATATGATGCAAGTAAAACTACATAGTTATAAAGCTTCTGGTGTCTATTAATATAGAAAGAAATTTCAAGCCTAAGATTAGGTTGTGTGTGTTTTCTGAGACGGAAAGAACAAATACTGAAATTATTGCATATTTTTTATACTTTATGACATATTTAAAATTTACTAAATATCTTAAAAATATACCAAAGAAAAAAGAGAGAGCTTCTTTCACTGTTCAAAACACAGACCATACAATATATATGAAATAAATCAGAGTAAATAAAAAATTAACTGCATTTAAGCTGATATACTGACACATTGCATTAATTGCAAAAGAGTGAAAGCCAATATATCATCTCGCCACACAAAAAGAATTAATGTCCCAAATAGATATTATAGACAAAAAGGAAATATTTTTATATTACCTTAATTCAGATTGACCAGAATCCTGCAGAAACCTAGACAACTTCTCATTTGCAGAAGTGGTGATGCTGAATGGAGGTTTTTCTCCTCTGACTCTTCTTCTTCCTCCTCTAATCTCACGACCGTTCTAGGATAAAAATAAGAGCATGTTATTCAACATATTTAGAGGAGGATTCTTACTCAATATAAAACTTTCAAAAGCAATCCTATAAGTATAATTAGAAACCTTAATATATGAAACATGCTCAGACCCTTTTCTTTGTCCAAAGATTAACAACACAATAATATTGGATTATTTTACATAAAGAAATTCAAAAAATATAAAACTTAAGTTATTGAAACATTTTAATGAATTTTATAATTATTTTAAAATATTCTATTTTCCTGACCTCACAGTTAAAAGATACATGGAAAGTAACAAAATTCTCATTCCACAAAGATCTTTTCTAGCATTAAAAATTTCAATCCTAGACTATTAATTATGATTTTCACAGGTATAAGTAATAGAAGTAGGATAATGTTTCATTTGTTATGAACTAGCCCTATGTAGAGTGGATAAGAAAAAAATTATCGAAAGAATTTCTCTCTTTCACAATAAAATTGCAATATTTTCATCAATCTGGACAAACCAAAACCAGACGAAAATGAGTTTTAATAGTACAATAGCAATCAAATTTCTCAAGCCATTTGGGTTAAGAAATGTATTATTGAAATGAATACAAGCTATTGAGTATGTGGTGGCTTTAAAAAGAAACAGATCATAACTATGACAAGCAAATGTCCAGACACACCAATATTTTAGTTAAGATATTTTTTGACAAGTAAAAGAATCAATCATGACCAACAAAGTTTTTGGTAGCTATATCATGAGATAAATTAAGAATAAGTATACCAATCAATCATATTTCTACTGTAAATATCTAAACCTGAAAAAAAATGTTATCAATCAATTAATAATAATTTTTTCAGTAACATATTCCTGAAATTTTCCTATAATAGAAGTCAAACAGATCAGAGCAAGAAAATCATACACAAGACAACATTATTGTACCAAAAGATGGCTAAGAGAGTACATTTAAAAGTTCTTCTCTGATCTGTAATCTATATATTCTTTCTTTAAAAAAATCATCATTTTGATGAGATGGTCTGCAATAACCAGCCTCTTCATATTTCAAAAATAAAAAATAATTATCTTAATATCCAATTATTTACCGGAAAACAATGTTGACTCAAAAATTGACTGATAATTTTTCAGCCAATTTGAAAATAGAATGATACTACCTTGTTCCCACTAAATGTGCACATATTACTATAAAACATACTAATTAATACTTAAACTTGTGTTTAATTAAATAAAGATATTCACCAGTCCATTAGTAATCCATTTTACTTTCTTTCGATATCTCATCTTAGCCTCTTCTGAAAGATGTTCAAAACTGCCAGTAAGAATAGCCTGAATAAAAAATAAGGCCCAAATTCAGTAAACATTTCATAGCAATCCATTGATCAACAGTTTCAGTAATTAAAATTTGTTTCATGAACTTTTCTTAAATAATGTTCAATTTTTCTAATGTGTTTTCAATACTCCAATTTCAGACTAAATGATACATTCATTAACAAAGTAATATTGTACTTTTCCTAGATCCTAGTTAATGGAAAGTCAAGAGAGCAGGTAATGCAGATAATACAAATATTTTAATATATAATTGATGTCATAAAAGTCTGATAAAAGTGGGCCCAAACTCATATCTCTCAATAGCCAGTCGGTTACAAAAGTTGAGCTATCATGGGAGAGAATCAGTACATTGGAATACATTCATTATATTTCTGCATGTTCTAGTCTGATAGCAAGAGTTACCAACCAGCATTGGAGGAGGTTACAGGTTTGAGTACTGATCCTGATTTTTTCTTGTGCAACATTCAATGGAATTATTCAAAGTCTTAAGACTTTTCACACTAAATTGTCCTTATACCTTCATTAAAATTACTTTACTTCTCTTGCATTAGAAAACTGAATTTCAGTGCATAAAAAACTCTTTTTGGTCCAATGAAAATCTTAAGATTAGTTTGGAACTTTGGATCTTACACCTTCTAATTGAATTTAATTTTAGTCTTGAACAATAATAAAATTAACCAATCAGAACTAGAGGCTTTATTTGCTTCTAAATTAAAGGAACTGTATTATTTAAAAATTTCTATTTTTAATTTTTTACCTAAGAAGAAGGATCATTATACATTATTCATTTTCTTGAACACAATAAAACACAAAATCAGACTTTTTGATAGTAAAAAATGGTTGATTTGGAGAAGAGAAACTAAATCATCCAGAACTTTTTTAATTATAAGAAATAATACTTAATAAATGATACCTTAAAAGTAGCATCATCCTCTTGATCATCCCAGTCTGTATCATCATCATCAACCCTCTGCTTGGAACACTTAGCTCCTCCTCCTTCCACATTACTGCCTTCTCCATGCATATCCCACCAAGTCTTCTCACCAGGAATGCCATAAGCAGATCCAGGCTCTCCAAACCAATCACTCTGTTCATCATCCGCTACAATTGAAATTGCAAATTGAAGTATAACATTTATTCCAACTTAAATGAAAGTCATTGAATTTTTATGAATTTAAATTTTGGATTGGATAAAGTGTCTTTTGCATGACTGTACAATTGTTTCTCAATTAACAAATAAATTATAGAGAGAATAGAACAAAAACAAGTGGATAAGCATAAAAAATGATAAAGGTTCTGGAATCTCAGTGACTTGAGAAAATAGTGATGTTACTGCATCTGAGAATCAATAAACTTGTAGGTTAGAAGTTGGACTAAAAATTTATCAAGCAAGGAGGAAAACATATGTAGTTTGCATTGCAAAACATGATTAAAAAAAAGGTCTAAACCTGTCAATTCTGCATATAAAATACAAGTATAGCATGAACACCATTTTTATGGGTCAAAATAGTTTAGCAGCCTATGGTAGATGTTTCAAATAATACAAAAAATTAGGAAATGATAATATCTGTATCAATACTCGCAATATATCAAATTCACCAACTTTCTATTTCTTTAGGGATTTTAAGATCAATAACAAGTATTAAATGAAATGATTGTGATTTTATTAATAATAGTGAAAAATATAACTTCTGCCTCAAACACAATTTAAAGAGAATGCTAAATATTTTCAGAATAATTAAAACTATCCATAAACAGTTTTTTTGCTATTTGATAAATAATAAATTAGTATATGTAAAATATATCATTACAATTTCTTCCAAAAAAGTAATTTAACATTGTTAATTTTTATGCTTTTAGAAAACTCTAGAATTAATATAAAAACTTAAATACTACCAAAATTTAAAGAGAGAAAAGAAAAATTTCATTATCGCTCATTCATCATTAATCACTGAAACCTACCTTCTCTACCTTCATCATTTGTATATATTCCAGTATCACTTTCAGAGCTGCTCAGACTGCTTAGGCTACTGCTACTCATGATCTCACTGAAAAATATGTACAATGCATGGAGTGTTGTATGAGCAAAGAGAAGATCTAGGATTGAGACATGGCCACTTAAAAAATTTTTTCATTACCTTCTTTTTTTGAAAATTCCTATAGGTTATTAAGATAGGTTAAAAAAGGTAATGAATCTTTGATATGAATTTTTTGGAATTAAAAGATAAAGATGACTATTTTTACAGTTCTTCAAGGATATTTCTTGTTAATACAGATATCTTTTAGTAAAAGACCAACATTAAATCAAGATAAAGCATTATCATCATTGTATACCTTAATTAGATCACTCAAGCTTACAATTAGGTACAGCGGAACCTATTCAGACTGGAGTACATAATATTTCAGATTTACATTACTGCACAGCAAAGATTATGAATACAAAAAAAGCCCAAAAATCACTAACAAAGGACACTCATTATTTCACAAAATTATTTTTTATGTTATGCAAAGTTCATTGATCATTAATAATTATTTATTTTATATCAAAATCTAAATCTAAAAGTTAGTGAAAATATTTGAAAAAACAAGAAAAATTTTATTACAGAGTGAATATACAATTAAAATTTGGTTAGATCCAGCAAAAATAATCTTCAAGTGATTTGTAAACATCATATAAATGTGTTCATTCTCTTTATAATCACCATCAATGCTAAATGGTCATTACAATGGTCAGTCAAACAATATCTAAAATTTTCTATAAGAACTTGTCTTGTTGCAAGTGATTCGATTTATTTTGTCATTTAGGAAGCATTAGAAGAAAAATTCTGTTGTGAAAAAAGACTGAGACCCTAAAGCAAATAATTCATAAATATATTTTAATTAGGTACTGAATTATCTCCATAGCATGAGTCTAAATTGCATTCAAGGGAAGAGAATTTGATTTAGGAAGATTGAAACTTCCAAAATACAAATTTTGAAAATAATTCTCAGCTTGATACTCTTTAGCCTATGTTTGAGTGAATTTTTATACAGGAGTCCATTTAAATCATCTTTTTCCGCAGAGCAGAAAAGTTTTAAAGAAAAATTAAAATCTTTCACATCATATTATGTAAATTTTACATGACTGTATATTCCATAAAATTCAAGTCAAGTCAAGTTAGTATTTCACTGTGCAAGTTGGATGCAGGATATTCAATTTTAGATATTGAAAAAATCTACATACCACTTGCCATCTAAATGGTTGAAATCTTCATTAAGACTCATCTTATGGAATGCCAAAATTCGTGATGACTTTGATCTACTTCCTTCACTGTGCTCACACTCCATACTTCTCTCTCTCATACTCCTCTTTCTTTTACCACACAATATAGTGTTATACCTAAAGACAGAACCATCAAGATAGTTAAGAAATAGAAATTAAACAAATATCTTTTGTTTGCATTTGTGTGATATGGGCCTAACTTTCTTATTCTGGTATTTATAAGAGAAATCATAATTTTCAGTAATTGTAAATTGAAGTCATGAAAGTTGAAGCTATTAAAGCGATTCCTAATCATAATAGAGAAAGCACACAATCATAATATTATATTAAATACAAGGCGTACATGTTGTAATACACTACAACAGAGTGAATTTTTCCTTATGCTCAACTGTGATGAATAATTAACTGCTGACAAAATATTGAGCTTTGATGTAGTAGCTAAAGGATTAACTTATTTAAAGCAGTTCACAATAAATACACATATAAGTTTCTATGTTCTCAAACCTTCTGATGATAAAGCAAATTACAATTAAATTATTTAGTCTGACATTCCCTCAATCTAAAAATATTTTGCAAATTAATTACTCTGATAATTACATTTTACAATAAACATTTCTATTTAATTTGATTTAAGATCTTCATAAGGAGATTTTAAATCATTGTAGATTTTAAATTGATATAAAAATCTTTAGAAGTAGTCCTTCAAGAGATGTTCTTCCAACTTCCGGTAGTGAGTCTTTTCTCAACTTTTCAATTAATATTATGCCATGGAAAATAATTAACAACAAAATCTATTGTACTACCAGAAATATCATAGACTTATTCTCTATCAACAACATTGCATAATCTAGCTTTAAAGAGTTATTTAAATGATCATAATAAAACTTTAATAGCTCGTTTTCTGTTTTAAATGCCTCTGAATATTAATCACAAATATTATTCTTATCATATGATTGGGCATTCTGTACAGTCTTAATACTCTAATAATGAAAATCAGCTCACCCTAAGTAACATACAGACATACCAACTTCATACAATAATTAAATATAATCTATTGGGATTATTTATTTTCTTATCTTATTTGCCTTAGTGAAGTTAAAATTATTGCAATTAAATTAAGGAAAAATATATGAAGGAATTAAGAAAACTGTTAGATTTTCAATTAAAAAGGGGTATAGGCATCATTTTTAGGTTTACATATAACTAATTCCTTCCTTATAAATTATTTCACCTTTTCTTGAACTGGAATACATTAACCATAATAATATAAATATATCTTTTATGTCCAATTCAAAGTGAAAGTATGAATTGAGAAAAAATTCTCAAATGAGAAGTAACTTTTACTAAAAAGCAAATTTAAGCCTTTGAAGATAAATTAACATACATGTGCATTGCCCTACTAACACAGATGACTAACACTCCAACAACCATCCATATGTGAGAAAAATCCTACACAAAAATAACTCAAACCTGATACCTTGGGGTTGAATACTGAGATGCTAACTAATTTTCCTCTTTAACCGTTGATATATATTGTCTTTGAAGCCTAAATTGCTGAATACAAATATCAACAAGTATCAAATAAAAAAGGGGCATATACCACAATACTTAACATATCATAGTAGCAAAAGTTATTTCAGTTAAGGTGGTAAATACCAACATTCACCTTTATGAAAGGAATGATATGTTTTTAAACTTTGTATGAGTCACTGTGTTCGTTTTCACAAATTTAAACTTTAATTTAAGTGAAGAATAGGGTCGAGACTGGGAACAGTTCTACGATCTCCCACTTGCCAGGAAGGTACGCTGACAACTACTTCACCAGAAGTGTAAATTAACTCACAACAGAAGTGGATTTCACACAGCATGATGGTGAAGTGTTCAGAATTTCAGTCAGCAAGTGGAAAACTAGGGTTTCAGTCCCAATCGTGTCACTATTTTTCAATTCTGTTCAACTTTGATTCTTCTTCACAATCACAATTTTCAGTGAAAGTAAAGTAAGTTAATTATAAAGCAATTATTGTACACTAATATTTATAGTATTTACAATATTTTATGTCTGATTATAGATAAATAAATAATTAAATCAAAATCATTGTCAATTTATGGATTGTGATTTGATCTAATTTACATTTGCTTTTATGTTTGTGCATCATCTAACACTTGAATTCTCTTCCATGTACATTACTTCCTTGGTCTCAATCTGTATGAGTCATGGATTTCAAAAATACAATTTTCATTTTAATCATCTGCAAATTCTAATTGAAATTAAAAATGAAGAAAATAGCTTCATTTTTCTATTTTCTCCATGTTCTACTAACACACATGCACAATATATATATAAATTTATTGAAAGTTAAATAGATAATATAATGATTCAACTTATATACACATAAGTTAGAATGACATTCTCTCTCTTCAGATACTTAGTATAACTCAATTTTTGAAAAAAAAAACCTGTCAGACTGATTATCATTAATAGTTTAACCAATAAGAAACTTCCTCTGTTATCATACTAGGAGTATGAAGTATCTATTATGACAACATAATATTAGATTCCCTAATTAGAAAACATAGTGGCTACTTTTTTCCATCTCTATTTGAACTGGATAATCTATGACCATTTGAACTGAAGATGTTTTGAATATTTTTTCTTACAACCTACACAAAATAGGAAGAGCAATTTTTATTTATGAGAATTTTGATGGCAAAGTAAAAATGCAAAAGAATTTTTATATTTTTTAGCCTCTTACTCAATATTTTTCTATTATAGTAACTAATTTTAAAACTTTTAACTTTATTGAAATAAGCTTTGAAATGAACACTTATGCCCTCAGTTGGGTTGGGTTTTAGAATCTGGCTTTGTCCCACAAATGCATAAGATAAACCTGAAGCTGATAGCAGAATTAATAGAAACACCATCTACCCACCCAACTCAACCATCAAAATAATAGATATCAATATTATAAATTAATGCTTTATCTACTATTTTTTGTCATGATTATGTTATTCCACATTGATGGTTTTCCACATCAAAATCAATAATGTTTTTCAAGGGAATAATAATTAATAGCTCTGAATAAAATCTTTAACTAAGTCATCCAATATGGCGTTTAAATATAGATAGTAAGTAACTAACCTGTATTCATTAGCAGGAGTTAGTTTGAAAATACGCTTCTTTTTAACCCTTAATAAAGGCATTATTGGAATTCCAGCAGATGTAGATGGATTATTTGGATCTGGATCAACTGCCATCCTCTTAAATTTTCTTTTTCTGTAGATAAAACAACAAAAATTGCTCTTTTAGGTGATTTTGATCTTAATACATCACACTATATACAAATGAAATTCATCATGATGCAAAGATGATTAGCACTTGAATCATGAACATAATAAAATGCTTAAAACAAGTGTATCTGATACAGCACACTAACCTCTTAGTGCTAGGGCGCATTGGGGAGAAGTTTTCATTCACTGAATCAGATTCAACAAAAGCTCTATGCATTGAATTGGCAGCTTTTCTGGACTGAAGACTTAATGGAGAAAGTCGATGCTGCAAAGCTGGACTTGGACTCATGTCATCAGAATCACTCTGTGTAAAGTGCATACAGGGAATGAAAAACAATGAAAGGAACAGAAGAGAAGTTAAAGGACTAAAATATATTGAACATACCTGATGAATACTGGATACACCTTTGTCCTTAGACATCAGAAAATCCCCTATACTGCTACTCGAATCATCACTTTGGCCTTTGAAAGCCATTGCTATTAAAATAACAAAGAATAATAATATAATATTGAACACTTTCTCACTGAATATCAATATTTTTGATCGATGATTACATCGGACAAGTCGCAAAAAACAACCTTCGGAAAAGATAAACAATAAAAAATAGCACCTAATGTCTTGTAATCGATCATTAACTGTTCAGCTATTTCTAGCATCAAAGATGAGGAAAATTAGTTCAAACATTGTTAACCTATAAAACGTGTTTGAGTCATTCAATTACATAATTTTTTCAAATTTTTTTAAGGAAGTGAGATTTACAATAGTTAAAAATTAAAATAAAAACTAGTGTAGACAAAAATTTAATCCTTAGTTGTCATATGACAACTAAGGATTGAATTTTTCAAAGGTACTTCGTAACCTGCTCGTTATCTTGCTTAGCATAATTATTAATATAATACACCTAAAGAATTTAGCATGCACCACTTACGTAGATTTCCAGTTGATCTGGCTCTACGCCGGAGACCCCATCGACGACGAGTTGGGAGCGACGACCCAGCTGACTCCTCGAGCGCATGGGATAAATCCTCCACTAATGCTTCCATTTTTTGGCGCAGGGATAAATCCTCAACCAGGGATTCCATTCTCTGGTGCATATCAATCGCTTTCAATACACGAATACCTCTACCTATTTGTAATCCTGTATTCATCATCACTTATCAAAATATAATCTTCCTTAGACATTCCAGTTCGACACTTACGTTGGAGATCCTTCGGTGATACATCTTCGGATGCTCGTTGGCAAATATTTTGTTTTGAAACAATAAACGCACTATCACCTGATATAGGATTGAATAATTCGTAACACCTCAATTTGTTTCACTGATAACTTTGAGCAATGTTTTACATACTGCCACTGTAATAGAATAGTTCCGACATTTAACTCATTCAATACTAGATAAAATCAGGAAGGTGGATCTATTACTTCTTTCTGCGTATCACATCATGAAAGAGACACAACACATCAGTGAGTTCATTTACGCACAGACTATCACTCTGAAGTAAATATGTAATTGAAGTCTTATGGTTTCACCTAGTACAGTAACAATCACCTCATTTCTCACGAGACACTTTATGGAAGACTATAAATTCTCTCAATTACATTAGCAACTCTATTATAGTCGAGTAGGTCAACACTGGTGTACACGAAGTGCTCCGTTCTCAATCCCAGCCTGCTTGAAACCCCCATCACTGAAAACACTGAAGCAAATCATGGCCATCAGTCTCTTTAAACCGGAAATGAAAGCCGCGAGGTATGAAAAAGTTGATGCACTCACTTCACCCACTGGATTTCATTACTCAGCGGCTACTTAAAATGAATTGAAAGGGCTCTTATATATAACGAATCAGATCTTACGTTATTTATTTAATTCACGGATAGCTACATGATGTGGATGAAATAGCTGGACAACAAAATTACCGTAATAATGAATTAATGATGTCCTTTTTTAGACAATTTTATAGCTACTTTTTTAAACTGTATCATATTCGAAATTAATCTGATAACCTTATTTAATTAAAGATTTTAACATAGTTAAATTTAGTTGATACCAAGACAATAGTATAGTGATTTAATAAGATTAAAACTTTAATCACAAGGAAACATATTATTTGAAAGACGATTTTGGGAGTTAATAATGAGATATAGCTTTTATTCAGTTTTACAGATCAATGAACTGGAGTGAGACTGAGTTTCGAAATAGGTATTTTGTGTATTCTCATTTGTTCAGCTCTACTACGTTATCATTGGACATGAAAGATTATTTTTCTTTGCATTGGTGATTGAACCCCCAGCTGCAACCAATCACATACAAGCGGCACTAGGGATCTAAAATCCCGCGAAATTCTTCGCGTGGGTATAGGCTTCTGCCACAGGCGGATTGAAGGTGACAAGGGAGTCGATTTAAAAACCAGTGCCGTTTTCCTGAGGATTTTGATGTGCCCTGAGCTTCAAACTCAATCATACTGACTCTGTATGTATGTATTATGACAAGGAAGATTCTATCCTTCTATTTTGAAACTTGTGACGTGTACTTTGTTAGGAATGCCAAGGAATTACTCTTCCGGCGCCAAAGTGCCCGTAAAAGAAAATTTTCAAATTTTTTCGGATTTCGGTTGGAACTGGAATATTATATTTGAACTTTCATTTGTGAAAGTCTCTCTTTTCTTTCTATAATGATATAGTGGAATAATTGTGCAAATGCTGTTCTAGAAACACTTATCTGACCGGAAGTAAATTGTGGTGGTGTATCTCTTTACGCGGGAATGTATTGCCTACAAATTTCTATCCATGTTTTACCTCGTAGCGTACTACTGCTAAATTATATGGAAGATTGATTCCAGATAATTATTTTCGTTTAGATATTAATTCAGGTGCCTCAATTTTGTTGCATAGTTGAATCTAATCTCGGCGAATGACTAGTTTGAGCCATGCCATTTCTAGTTGATCGTTTAAGATGTGCAAATTGAAATTTTTTAAACGTTGTATTAATATAAACTTTAATATCGTTATAGGCATATAATGAATACTCCTCCTCATAACCAAACTACTGGGGTTATTGGGCGGCGTTCAACAAGAAGTGCTCTATCTGAAATTTCAACTATTACTTGGTTTTCTTCTCTTGAAAACGGAAGGTTTCCAGGTATGTTTTAATGAACCTAGTGAATTTTTTCGAAGTGCAATATTAGTATGTAGGATATGGTGAGTGAGAAAATTTCTTTTTAAATCCGATAGGTATTGATACCCGAGACAACATTCAGGATGCAGGAGGTAATAACATTACAAATTTGCCTGCTTCGTACATGTCTCCATCCCCATCTCCCGATGAAATGATAATTCAGCAACGGGGAAGGCGACGAGTCCCAGTTACTTGGAGCCCTGATGAGACTGACCGTAAATTGGATGTTGGAGGCAAAGAACGTACCCCAGTAAAGCATGGAAGTCCAGCTTGCAAGTTGGGTGTTGGAGGAATCGTTTTACGAAGCACACCAAGAAAGCGCCTTCTTTTGGTTGACCCGAAGGAATTATTTCCTACGCCAGAAAAGAGTAAAAAGGTTAGTTTCGAAAGTAATGAAATTGATAATCACAGTAGTATGAACGAAAAATTGATAATATCTCTTTGTCCTGGACTAATAATCGTGTGGCAATGAAAGCAAACTTAGTGTTTTTCATTATATTAGTTAGTAATTGTTAAACTCTGAAAGCTATGTATGTTATGAGAGTGTTGGAATGAAAGCCCAAGGGAATTAGTATATTGTAGTATCATTGAATCAGTTTTAGAATGTTAAAATTCATTACCGTTGTATAGAATTGTATGTTTGAGTATTTTTTATTACTTTGTACTGATTAATCTCTAAAATCTGAAATTCAGATAATCATTCTCAATTTTTTATTTACTTTTAGGGGTCTCCTACGCCCAAGAAAAATCGCCAAGAAAAAGCATTTTCAAACTTTGCTGGTCCTTTGCAAGCAGCACTGAAGGGACTTTCTCAGGACCAGCTTATTGAAGTTATCAACACCTTAGCAAAAAAGCATCCTAATTTGGAAGGGGTGAGTTTCTTTGGGTATATTTAAAATAAGTATAAATAAGCCGTGTTGATCACTTTGTTTGATGACATATTATATCATACAATATCAGTGGAGTATATTGATAGTAACTTTCTTCCTTGAGTTTTTTTACTATTACTGTGGTATGATTTTATTCATGGAATAATTCATAGCTCTTATTATTCAGAGGATTTTCTTTTATTAGGTTGAATAACTTTTTGTGATAAATCCTTAAAGATTTGTGACTAATTGATAAGAATTTGACATTTTAAAAAACCCGATTATTATCACTATCTCAAGTAGAAAAAGTTTATATTATGTATTCTATCAAAATAATGTTTAAGCTCGTATTTGAAATAGCCAAGTTAATCTTTATGAATTTAATGAATTTAACCGATTAGTGTATCATCTTTGCTTTATAATTTGAATCATGGATTATGTTTTTGTTCACTTCAAAAATTAATTTCTTACTCTAAGCTATTTTCAAATGACATTCATGGTCTGCTTTTATTGTGTTTTCATGTAAATTGAATATTCTTTTTGTTATTATTTCTAATCAGTAAAACTATTCATGTACTTTAGGAAATCAAGGAATCATTACCTGCACCTGATATTGAGCCGTTGGAAGAGAAACTTAATTACTTAAAGAAAAATATTTTTAAGTCACTGCCAACTTCAAGACTTACTTCTAAGACTGACTCTCCTGCCTACAGCAGGGCTGCTACACATGTGTTGGCTTTCAAGGTATATAAATTTATTTTCCGACGTTACTACTATATCTCTAATTTTTCTTATTCTAGAGAAGAACTTGAGACATAATCTATTTTAATATACCACAGTCAGTTTTATTTGCTTATGTTCATGATTTAAAAATGGTTTATTAAGATATATTTTAAAGTTACATGAAGAATATCTTAAATGTTTAATATATTGAATTTCTAGAATTATTTTATACTGTAATAAATATCAGTTGAAATCCAATATATAATCCAGCCTGGATAATTTCCTCTTACTGTCCAATAAAACATTTATTCTCCATGTTTACCAGTATTACTGCACCCTATAATTCTCCCTGAGTGAATTTGAAAATAAATTTTTATCTTTTAGTCTATCATTTTGTAAATCAGTGCATTGTAATGTAGGTTATCCATTATAATTGATTTGGTATAAGTTGTAGCACAGTAATGCTGTGCGCAGTGGATGAATCGTATAATTGATAAATTTGTTGATGAAGTCATTGTGAAAATTTTAATCATTGGATAATAAGCTGGCACAGGCTTTGGAAGTTTTTTAATTGTTTCAATTTCTACTTAATCTAGCTTTTAAAGCCCTCCCATTTCACCAGTAATTGTAAATATATTTTTCTTGTTGTCTTGGTTGTATATTATTATGTACTTGTTAATATGTAGACTTTCTTTATAAACCATTTATTTGAACTTATTTCCTTTCCAGAAATGTGTTATTGAACAAGGACGACAACTTGTTGAAAGTCAACATTGGGGCTCAGTGCTAGATTACGTTTTCCTAGCATGGTCTTATGTCCGTGCCACTCCTCTTTGGGACAATCCTCCTCACAATGCTGCTAGGCGTCAATGCTTTAAGTCCCTTGCTATGCAATGTATGACTGCCTTAAAGAGAGGAACATGGTCTCTGGAAGCCTGTGATGAAATTGAAGAAAAGTATGCTCTTAAAGATATTTATATATAATTTATTTAATCTATTTTCTTGGGAAAGATCAACTTCAAAGTATTTTTTATTTAATTTTATACTTATTGTATGGATTGACATTGAATCTGTCTATGCATTTATAAACTTAACTTTTAAACTTATTTATGTCTTTAATATCGAGTTTGAAATAGTGTTAACCATTATTACATCATGATTAGGAATTTATTTTGTTGTTTTCAGTCATCTTATGAAAGGACTGAGTGAGGATTTTAGAATAATATTATTTCTTTCATCTTTGTAAATGTTTCCTCTTAATATAATGATCACTGATCAACAGTCTTAACTAATGAAGAATGTTAATTTTTATTGTATTAGGACTAGTTCACTTTTCATGTATCTATGTACATATGAACATAAACCCAAAATGGTTATTGAGCTTAAGAAAACAATTTTCTTTTAGCTATATGGCTATTATAGCTAATGGAAATTTAGAATTTTCATAATGCCACTGTTGTTGGTTTCAGATTGAAAATTGAGTTGAAATAATATCTTTAAATTGGGATTTGGTCAGTTTTTGATTATCTATCAAACTCTATCTGAGTTTGAAAAATATCTTTTAAAATAAGTTTTGATTGTTAATTTTACTTTTGGCATAGGACATTAGCTCTCAAGTTCTGATGAACTGTTCATTTTATATCAACCAATTTGTATTTATTTAGCATATTTTTATTATTCAGCTGTGGTAGTCATTTTTAATGATAAACTTATTCTTTTCAGATTGGAAGGCTGTGTTGCTGATTGTGAAGATATGCAAATGTGTATGAAACAGTTGAGTTCCATTAGAAAAAAGTTATAGTGAACTTATAATTTGTTCAACATCATTAACTTTTGTACCATGAGGGTTGAGAAGAGCTGTTAAGATATTGCCTATCTTAATTATTAATCTGTATGTTTAATGTATGCAGTGATTTTGTTATTAGTTTGGTGTGTCATCATTTTAAGGACTTAAAGTATTTAATCCATTTAAGCATAATACTTGTTTAATCAATGCATACGATTCTAATATTGATATTAATTTGGAATCAAAATGATTGCAATTTTATTCTATTAATGAAACATCATCCTTATCAAAAGAATGTTGATGTTTCAGTGATGAATTTATCCCAACCTGAATAATTTATTCTTGGAGCTGTCACTCTGAATTTTTGTAGATACATTGTTTTAAATATAGTTGCTGAGGATTTTACTGATGAGATATGTCTTTGTATTCAGGACAGCTCTAAAATATTTAATCATTTAAGGGATTATGTTTGTTAGTTTTAACACTCTTGTATGATCCATAGTTTACTTTTCATTTGGCATGGTAAATAATATCTTGAAATTATTATAATTAAATCAAACTCATAGGATGAAATGTCTCATCAGTGAAAGGTAATGTTTTAATGTTGAATTATCTTAACCTCTGTAACTCATTCTTGAAACTGATTCTCCAGTTTCTTGTAGATATGTTGTTTAAAGGTAGTTGCTGAGGGATATGCTGATGAGATATAGCATCAGTGAAAGATTACATTAATTGGCTTATTTATAAAAAAGCTTTGTATGATACACCACCATGACTAAGGCAATTTTGTATTTTTTATAAGCAATATTAAATTGTGATTTTCACTTATATGGCAATATTTTTTTTTCAATTGATAAATATGGAATACCAACAGTTCTTGGTTGATGAAGTATGTAAAAATACAATATATTTGTGAATTTTTTCGACAATTATTTATTGTCTAAGATATGCACCATATCCGTAAATGTGCATTCTTAAAGCAGCTGAATGTCTCAATAACTATGTTATTCATTGCTTTCTGGCAATCGGGAACTTGATTTTTTTGCCATAGATCCCCCTTAACAGTAAGAAGTTTCAGATGAGTTAGATTTTAATTCTTTATGGTAAATTTAGATAAGAAGTTGTAAGAGATAGGATGAAGGGAGTGAAAGAAAAGTCAGTAAGGAAATTAAATGATAACTCAGACATTCCAAACAATTATGTTAGATATAAAGCAATGCCATCAGAGAAGGAAGACATTGAATGGTAAATTGGTACATGAAACTAGGGAAAAAGAAGCATGGATACATCTTAAATAAACAGCTGTGGGAATAAAATAGATTTTGGTCCAACAGGGAGATGTAACAACTCACATAATCAGCCAATCCATGCTTAAAACAGTTACAGAGTACTTAGGCATGTTTAAAAAGGACACAAGAAATGCAAGAGAGGAGAGGCAGTTAAATACCATTTTGTCACTTAAGGTCTCCAAAGAAGTCTATTGTAAAATAGCAATATGCATCTGGAGAATAGAAAGGCTAACGGATCTGATATAATCACATGTGTTCGATCAATGTTCATTGAAGAAGAACTGAAGATAGCAACTTTTATAATTTTCCAAAGAAAATCTACCAGTATCCACAAAATACATGGAATAATATATTCTATCATTCTCAAGTCCACTAAACATTTTAGCTTTCAAGAAAAAAGGCAATGGAAAGAATTTACATTTGACTGAATTCCGCATAGGAATTTCTTTCAGGTGGGGTTACATTTCCTTCAGCAGGGTTCCATCTAACGCGGATTAATTGTCTTAAAGATGACCCCAAAAATTTCAACCAACTCCAAAGATATAAACCAACTGGAAATCCTAAAGAACTTCTTATACTGGAGTAATTCAGGCAATCATACATAGTAATTGAAAAAGAAAGAATTTTTAGTTTATTAATTAGGAATTCTATAAGTATTTTCCGATTGATAAAAGAGTGTATGTAAATTGAGGAGCACTATCCTTATTTTCATTGCACTATATATATTTGAAAAGAGCGGCGTTGCGGAAAGATGTGGCTGAAAGGGGAGTAGCGATATTCGATCGTATAGCATTTGTTACTGTCGTGTTAAATTTTACTTTAGAAAAGTGGAAGAAACTATGTTCAATTGATTGAATATGGTCCCATCAACCTCGTGTATTAATCATTATTTTCTGCCTGAAGTGTCCATGGCATCTAATGAAAGCTAAGTCTAAATTATTTCTAAAAGAGTAAGAGCTGAAGGTTAGCAATGGCGGCGATTGGGGAGTTGACCCAGTCGGGCAACGAAAATAATCATGTAGAATCTTCACCTAAGGAAAATTCAATGAGTTACGTGGACGAAGAATTTCTAAAAGAGTTTGGTTTGGAGCTGAAGGATTTGTATCGTCTTGGACTAAAGTTCTATAAAGGTAAATTGCAAGTTTACTCCTTAGGAGAATATCTTCGGTCTTTGACGTTACTGTTTATTGTGCTCTAGTATGACAGTTGTGAAACATGTATTTAATTTATGCACACCTCAAAAATTTTAATGTGCTCCTAACAATAGTTAATGTTTTCTACAATTGTCATCGATGACATTTCGATGAAAATCATATGATTTGGGTAACACTCTATAAGTTACTTACGTTTTTTCTTTTAAGTACTTTACAAGTTCATGTTTAAACGTTGCTTGCGATGCCCACTATATGTACTTAATGGGAGATCAATCTGAGATAATTCGATGAACTTCTCTTTTCTTTCCAGAGAATGTTGGTAAAGCCTTACAATTATCGTATAAAGATAAATTGAAATTGGTCGCTTATACTCAACAAGTAAGTCATGGAAAATTTAATCCAGATAAGTTACCTCCTCTTGGCGTGTTGGACGTCATTGGAAAGGATAGAAGGTATATATAATTTTTCTCTTTACTTAGATTGTATCCTCTAAGTAGTTCGTTTGCTTTTTAACGAATTTCATCACACGTTCATTAGGTTAGCATGGCAGTTGCTTGGGGATATGTCCGAAGCTGATGCGATGATCAACTTCCTAGATTTATTAGTCAGTTTGTGTAGCCTCTTCAAGCCATTTATCGCAGCTCATGTGCAGGATATTCGGGAGAAAGAGAGAAAAGTGTAAGTACCAATTTTTTTATAAAATTATTTTTCAAGAGCTTATGATAAATTCATATTTTTTTGATTGTGTAAATTTTTTCTGACGTTTATTTATGTAAAATTTTGCTTGTGAGTGAAAGAAAGTAAAACAATATATAAGCATAATTTATGATGTTATGATAGATACATGACAAATGAAACAATTTTTGTGCGGCAATGATTATAGACTCCCATAACTAATACTGTAAAAGATTTTTTAAAATACTAAAGAACATTCATGATCTCCATATGCAAAAGAATTTTAAGTTCTGTTACATAATGTAATACCATAAAAATGTATCAATTCTTTGAATGATGTATTCCAGATAAAAATAGATCAATTAACGAACCAAAATTAGTCAATATCCTTTCTGAGTAGATAATGATTTTGAAAGTGTCTTTGTATTGCCTTTATAGCATGGACCAGGTTAAGTGTGATAGTGACCCTCCTTGAGAATTAAAGGGTCTATAATAAAAGCAAGTAGTCTAAGTTATAATTCTGACTGGACAGGTTTACTCTTAGATGCACTTCACAGAGTTGATAACCATTGCAATCTCTTCAAACTGTCCTGTTTAAGTTTCCACTGCATTTCTTTCTAACTATCAGTCTTACTAAACTAGGAAGTTGTGAATTTAAATTAACTGGAAAACACTAATGTTGGATTTTTTTATTTGATTGGGACAAGGGTGCACAAGAATCCCAAACTAGGAAAGTATAGTCAGAAACCAGTCTCTTTTTACATTTATACTCTTTCTAATTTCATTTACCTATGAAGAAGCCTCAGTAAAATCCATTATTTCTTAAGTAATCACCTCAAAGAAAGTTTACTTATAATTTTATATGATTACATATTGCAGTAAGGAGGACATTGAGAAGAAAAGAGAAGCTGAAGAACAGAAAAGATTGCTTGAAGAGGCTAGAGTAAGAGAAGAAGAAGAAAGAGTTAAGCAAGAGCAGCAGAGGTAAGATCTTCATTTTCTTTTACCTCCTTCAATATAATTATATAAAAATAGATTTCTATTCCTTGATTTTGATTGTTATTCTTTTAAAGAGTCAATTCTAGTCTAATTTATCAACCAAATCAAAATTAAAATTAGTTCTTATTCTTTAAAATTATTTGCTAATATTTCTCTGCATGGTACAGCTCATGGAACAAATAAATTTAATGATGTCGACAAAAATCTTGCTTGTTATTTTTATATTTATTCAATTCTACCAAATTGGTAAAATTACTTCAAAATTTACTTATTGATGGCCTAACAGTTTTTGAAATAAGATTATATAATGTTTATAAAATGAGAATGAAATAACAAATGAGCATTACTTTTATTTTCTACAGAATTCAATTGATTCAATTAATACCTCGAATAGTTAATATTAGTTTATTATGAGGGTTGAGTTGAGGAGATTTTAGTCAGTGTTAAGATATTCTATTGTGGAGGCAATCAAAAAGTGTGTGAAAAGCTATTCTTTAATGAGAATTCAATAAAATTTTCTATGAGTTGCTATTTTAGTTAATAATTTTTATCCTATGAATTGTGTTATATTTTAGTTGTGTTGGATCTTGGAAAGATAAAGAGAAGAGTTTGGTGGCAATTTCCTATTTTAATAGATTAATTTTCAGCAAAGGAAAGGAACAAGAAAGAGATTTGAGGAGTTAATTTAGATCTTAGTTCTCTGTAACATTGTTACTTAGTTAATTATGGAATATCCCCATAATTTCAATCTTTTCAAATAAAGGGTACATGCATGAAATCAATTTACTGGTGTTAATGTAAAATGATTTTATTTTACAAGTACTCTACATTTCTTAATTCGATTCTCTTACAATACAATTTTCAATGAAATGAGGATTAGTCACATAATGAAATTGAGTTTTGAAATTGATTGAATTGCCTCTTGATTTCAGTGATTTTTTCATATTAACACTTAAGAAGTATTATTCTTAAGTGATTGATTATTCAAGATTGATCTTGAAAGAGACTCCTCTACCGAACTGAGATGAATGAATCGTCAAGCTATACGGGGAAACATTTTTTAGGTATTTTATGAAGAAGTTGAAGTATTTGTTTCCTTCTCAAGCCATAATAGATTATATGCTTATATAATTCCAGCTCTCCATCAATTTCCTAGTGCATTCTTCCGATAAATGCGAGTATCATCTTCTACATCATCATCTTTACTTCCTCTTATCCCTAGTATACGGCAACGGTCGTTAATATGTTTAATTTTAGGATAAGCATAAGGTTTTCTCCGTACATATGAGATAGTTCTCTAAGCAGCACGTACGAAAGAGGCGAGTTTTCATCTGATGAGTCAGTATAAGGAAGTATGTGTCCTAATGATCTCTTTATTTTCGTAAATAAAGTTCTACGCCGGTAACACGTAAAGCCTCGTAAAGGTGAAATGTATAGTCTTGGCTGAGCTGAGACCAGATGTCTGCTTGAACAGATGAGATACGTTTACTCTCTCAGTAGTAACAGTAGCTCTCGTAATTTGAAACGTACCATTTTCTAGATTTATCGAAGCTCAACTTCAATCGTAAAACAGTAATAGCATGCGTCGCGATGCAAATTTTAGAAATTAGTACCTGCTATCAGAATAGTAATTAATGGTTTTCTGAAAAGTTATCATAATTCGAGTGTTATTATATAACGTTGTTTCAAATATAATGTTTCGAATCACTTACATAAGCTGATAGTTTTAAAACAGGCTGAATAAAGATTTATGTAAATTAGCTTGTTAGTTAATAGCTTATTTACTATAGTATAAAACCATGTACCTAATTTAAGTTTTAACTTCTTTCAGGTACTTTTTCCTCCCAAGTTGTTTAGGATACCCCCAGACTCGGTTTTATTTAGTATTGAAAGGATATTGAAAATGTTTGAAACGGTCCTGAATGATATTTTTCTTCTCGTTATCAAAAGGAAATGTTTTATTATGAAATTAGTCATGGAATTAGAGGAAATTCCGAAGAAGAGAAAAAAATAAGCCCAATTTTGTCCAAAATATCGAAAATAAACATTCATTATTTACCGCATGAGCATGAATTTTCTCCGTTTATTATTTTTATCTCAGGTTGTATTCAGCGTGGTATAATGGCTTAATATAATGGCATGGCTAGCTGGATACGCAGGAGTTGAATCGAAATGAACTTATAAAGTTATTGTATTAATTATTATGTCATTATAATTTATTAAATATCCAGTAGTATTTCAAAGTCTCGTATCAATAATGAAATGCAACAATTAAGTTTTCAATTTCAATGAATGGGTGTTTGCGTTCAGTAATGGTGTATGACTCAGTTTAGTGGAACGAAGCCTCGTTATTTCATTCTTCACTTCAAGCAGAATACAATAATTAACACTTTTATTCATTAGTTGAGAATTGTTCCATATCTCTTGATTCCGTGCGATTTTCTTTGCTTTCTATTGATGTTCGAAAAAGCTGGTAAGGATCGGACATCGCCTTAGTGATTAACCGCTACATTCAACTGGCATATAATTGAATTGCAGCTTAATTCAATTTCCTATAGGTTACGATTTATATGTAATTTCAATATATAATCAGCCAACGTTGATGTGATGCTTGCTCGATAAAAGGTAACAATGTTAGTTTATAAGGACAATTGTAGAAGATTCTCGTAAATGTACGGATAAATTAACTTCTAATTTAGTTCACCAAACTAAAGAATGTGTGTAAAGAATGTATCGTCTCACTTAACCTTGGCTGGAAGCACGAATTGTTTTCGAAGAAAAATTAATACTATTCATTCCAAGTTTACCACTCTTGCTGCGATTGACGTTGGAAATCTGGTAAATTAATTTCAACCTTCCTGTTCCAGTGATAAAATTATCTCGAATTCGTGTAGAATATTCGTTTCTTTTAAGTCAGAGTTGACATTACTGAATTATCTCAAACGTGTTGCTCGGAATGCGTTAATTAAGATTGTAAATTCGAAGAAAAGAATCTAATATGAAATTTGACGTTTAGTTATTCAGTATACTTCTATAATTTATTAGTAGAAACAATTATTTTTTTCTTATAACTGGTTGTAAGTAATTGGAAGGTAATAATTTTCACAAAATACTGAACGCGATTTATAAAGGTCAATATGAATACCCAATTCTCTCGACGGAATAATACGTATATGTGTGGATAATAGTCATACCCTCGAAATACTCGGAATTTTGATACCGAGTGTAGATTGGTAGAGTATTTTAATGTAGATATCAGCAACCACGATAAAGGCTAGTGATTCCGTTAACTGGGAGGGAAATCATTCGGTTCACAGGGTGTCAGAGATAGACTGTGCGTACAATTTTATTCAAAAGGCGCAGGTGCTGTTTCGGAGCTTTTGATTAAAAAAATTTGCCGTTTTGTGATTAAAAATTGCGTCCAAACGTAGATAGTTCATTACTGAAGACGCTTAATGATGAGATTTGATTTATTAAGCCGCTGTAATAAAACGACTCGAACAGATTGAACTTTATTACGTGTTTCTTACGAAAAAGAAATTCTCAGGCTATTCAAGTTCTTCTATCAAGCATAAATATTCACAAAGGATGAGAAAATTGAAACAAAGGAATCATCTTAGCATGTCCACGATCCAAAATACATCCGTACTGTTTCCACTACTTAATTCCTGGCGAATGTTCAAAATCTAAACGTTGCGTCGTCAGAGGTTAAAGTAATACCGCCTCATTAAATAGCAAAAGTGGAAATATCGCAAAAGAAGATTATTTGTGTGTTCTGACGAATGTTACGAAGCTGTGGATGGTTAATTGGTGAAGTTGTTCTCTAGGAGGATACCCTTGCAAGACCTATTACAAGATCGATGTAGAAAATATAGAATGGAAGTGGAGGAGTAATAGGAACAGAAAACATTTACATTATGTAAATAGCTGAATGAGTTTCTCAATAAGGAATTCAAAGGACGGCAATAAATCGGTAGATTAATAGCTCGTGCGTCAATCAAAAGAAAACATTTTCGGGATGAGCGATTGTGAAAAGTTGGCATTAAGCGTTCAATACGATATATTTCTTTCTAAGAGGAAGTTTCAAAAATATGTATGAATTATTTAGAGGGCTGAGAATTTCGATTCAATACTCGAGTGGTGTTAGGAAAGCTTCAATGTGGCGGCGTGGTAGAAGCCCTCTTTATTAGCCGCCGCATGATAAGTAGAGAGGAGCGGTAGTAGGTGGAGAAGCTTAACGCGCTTTATTCCCTTTCAGGAGACAAATACAAGACGCCCTCAACCAGCAGACATACCACCACTTCAAGGCGTACGCGGAACAACAGTTTCCCGGAAATCCGGAGCAGGTGAGTGAAAACTGTTGCTTACCTTATCGCGCTGTTTTAAATTGGCTTCGCGCGCGTGGAAGTGACGATCGAAGGGTATAAGCGACATTGTTTGTTTCCTCGGTGAGGAACTTATCTGCGGTTATATATCAGTTGAACCTCGAATGTGTATAGGTGCTAGTGGTTGCTGCTCCGTGCTGTTAAATCGAAACTTTATACTGTCAAGTGGTTACCGCTGTGAATTTCGAGTGTTCATAGACGAAAATTTTTGCATCGCGTTCGCGAACTCATGTCATCATAAAGGATTTTATGACGAAAGAGTTCGAAACATTTCTATGTCACGAAAGGATACCAGTTGAGTTTAGAGCTCCTCGTGCGCCTAGTTGTGTTGATTGGTGATAGGTTTTCATAGGCTCGAAACATTCCACTTTACGTTCCCATTAGTGAAGTATTTAACTCGACGGTTGTCTTGTTATCATCAATACAATTAGTCTTTCGTCATACTAGTGATTAAAAGTGTCGTGACTTGAAAAGTTCATCTTAGACCCCTCGTTATTTTTTGATAGATACTAGAAATCGAAAATCAGTTTTTAAATTTTTTTGAATTATTAGATGTCCTCATATCCAATCACAATTATATTCACTTTGTTCTTCGCTCAAGCATTGGACTTCAGTTTAGCTGCAAATCGATTCAATAACAAGTATAGAACTGATACTTCTACTTTAACTGTGGTGTGTAAATTTTCCACCTGTTCATTGTAAGTTTTTTCATACTTTTAATGAGAACTTTTGCACAATAAAATTTTCGTAGACTTACTCTGTGTTTTACTAATGCGCATTTTATTCCCTTTCATCTTTTTAGACTTATGATGCATCCGATATTTTAAAAACTTTATGGTAATTAACTTGTAAGTTCAATGGTTCTGAATTCTATTTGGGTAAGCTCTAAGAATACAGTTAAATCAAACTTTTTCATGAAATGAATTAGATAGAATTAATTTTTGTAAGATTTGAAATATCTTAGTAACTCATCCAGGTGGAATCGTACGAATTTTTTCATTTTCATACATGAAACCATAATACTAATAATAATTTGATCTCCTACCACTTATCTCCTAATTACTAATCTACTATCATTAATATCTATACATTTACTGTATGGATCCTTATAGATTAGTTTTTATTAATATCCGTTCCTAATCATCATACGTTTTGACAGTTTGATGTCCAAACTAATTGTTGAATAGAGATTTTTGCATTCTACGAGCTTTTACTGTATCCATTTTCGTTCACCCACTACTGCGTACGTTTTAATTCAGTCAAGTTCAGAGCCCTCATGGATGTGAAACGTTCCGCTTTAGACTTGGTTATTTCCCCCTGTTTTTAACGCTCGAACTCTTCGTCCTAGCACAGCTATGTCCAGAGGCGCATCGGAAACGGCCACATGGAGCCATTTATTTCGCTTGTTTGTTTCATCAGCTGGAATGAATCACATTACCGCGAAAACAATTAGCGCCCGTCTTAGAACGAGGCTCGTGTCGCCTGCAGCGTTTAGTGCAACATCGTTTTCCGCAGATGTCGCCACATACTTGTAATAGTAACAATCGAAGGTTCGGCACCCCCCTCTCGGTTTGGATGCACTTATCTCTTCTATCCGTTGAATTCTCTATTATCAATCTATAAACAGTGTCAGGTTTATCGAACGGGAATATCGATCAATAGGGTTCATGATTTCGGCGGTTGATGTTGAAGTATAATTCGTTGCATTTTATTTGTCGTTTGCTCTAAATTAAAACTTTATTTTTACAATGAATTCGGACCAGCTTCTATCTGTAAATCCATTTCAATTGCCGAATCCAGTTCTCTATATAAAATACTATAAGTTATGTGAAAAAACTAATTTTGGCCTTTCGGATTTCATCCGCGGAGGATTAACTTAAAAAAGTAAAGATCGATTTGTCATTATTTTTATTAATTTACGTTTTCTCCCAAACACTTTCATTGTTTATGAAGATATCTCTATAAAATTTGTTAATTTTCGTGCGGTGATAATCTTTATGCGTATTTTACTTCATCCTAGTTCAAGCTATCATTATACTCGCATCGTCTTAACGTGAATTAGCCGTCCGAAAAGATTTGAATTTTTCATGTTATCGCACGCCCCTACGTAATTCGTTTATTCTTTGCTCAGTACTCCGATATAGCTTTATAAAGTAAAGATGTTAAATTGATGATTTATCTGAACCCTCACCGAGATGACGATGTAGTTGCATTCCCATCCCAATCCCATTTCCTTCACAAATATCCATACATGAAAATGTTCTACGACTATATAAATGGAAATAAGCACATATGTCCATTGTTATCGACTACATTTGCGAAAAATATTCTTTGTAGAGAAACTTTTAATCCATCAGTATACCATTCAATGAATTTCGGTTATCCGGGTTTGCGGCGTTTTTTAATGTTTACACTTTTTTACTACTCAATATCGTAAATTTCACTTGTTAGAACAAGTACTAGTTTGGGTTTTACAAGAAATTAACTCCTATGAAAATTAATTCATTTTTTATAGGTAACTATATATTTCATATTGTCTGAAACATCATATAATTATATATAAAAACAATTATATATAAAAAAATACACAATTTCCAGGTAGTACCTACCATACCCTGGATGGTATGCAACAATCTTTACGAAATTTAATACTTGTCATTACTCATCACCTTTTTACCTATGCGCCCTTTGCTTGTTTATCACTATTTTACAAAATGCAGCTTAAATTAAGGAAACGATTTAATTTTTAATTTATGGGAGAAAGTTGATATATTTACTATATCTGATCAAGGCACTTAAATCTGGTTGTAATAATATTGTATTTCGGTATATTAAAATTTATTTACCCATTTTGTACTTGTTGTAGTTACTGTTTGTATGGCTCATAGCATACTTAAGAAAAGAAGTAGGAAGTTTCCAGCTAAACTAATTTTCTGTTCTCAGAGTGGTATTTTAATATTTAAAATGTTCAATTATCAGAATAATGAGGTTTATATCTCTTGCAAAAAAAGTACCAACATTGTCTCTTCAGTTATACATGATGGATTTACAACACATCTTGCTGAATTCTATGAATTTAATTACTTAAAATATAATCACCCCGGTGTACTTTTATTTCGAATGAAAACACATAGAAATAGATCTCTCTGATGCTTTGATAGTTAATTATTTAAGTTTTATCAAGTATAAGTATTTATTATAAGTTATTTTGGGGAACTTTTGTCACGTCTCTCATTAACGGTAGTTTGAAAATATTTACCATGCTAATATATTTTTGATGATTTTACTGCCAGATTTTTTAAAATCAAACAAGAAGAATGATCTACCCATTGAAATACCATACCTTGATAGATATTACATAAAAATGTGTTAATCAAAAGAATTAATAGATTTTTGTTTGATAGATTTTCTAGAGTTTGATGTATATTTTCCACTCTCAATAACTTTGGGTCTTATTATATATTCTCCTTTTTGTGCAGAGTAGAATCAATTTTCTATTTATTAGAAATAGATGATTAAACATATCACATTCTAATTAAGGATAGATTTAGAATTCAATCACAATTAAATACTCTTTTGGAGTATTATAAGTGCATTATAAATGTAAAGAATGGAGAATGTAAATTTCCACATGATCAGATTTAGTATTTGACTATTTTAGTATGCACAAATGGTTTGGGCTAGTATAAAATTAGTTTTTATTTTGTTAGATAAGTTAATAATTTAATATTATGTATATCCTACACTTTTCAGCAAGCTGTGTTGATAAGGCAGCTTCAAGAACAACACTATCACCAATATATGCAGCAGTTATACCAGCAGCAGCAGAAAATTCAGGAGAATTGCAAGAACATAACGGTTGCAGTTGGAGGGAACAGAGTCATCGAAAAAGAGGCAGCTGACATATGCGAGGCAACTCCTGAGCAGGGAATGTCTCCTCCGCCACCATACGAGGAAGAAACTCGCCACTTGTTGAGTAACGGTTCTCATAATACTTTAAATCAAGAAGAGGTGGCAGATGAGGACTGTGCTGTTGAAGCAAGAGAAGGTGCAATTGAACATTGTGTAGAAGAAAGTGATGAATGTGAAGAAGAAATATCTCCTGGTGTGTCATAAATATTGTTCTTAACTAGCTTATTGATTAGGTTAACTGGTTTATTTCTAAAGTCATTCATAATGAGTTAAGTAAACATAAAAATTTGACATAGTAGCTTAAGATCAACTTGCTTTTATCTCAATGAATGAACTATATGTTTCAGATATTTTTCTATATTCTTGATCATCGTTTTAGGATCCGTTTCAGTTCATTCCTCATACCTTTCATTAGAGATATTTATGAAATTCGTTCTTATAAGAATTGAGTTTTTTTCCTCTTAAAGAAAATAATATTATTAATTGTTCTTATATCAAAGTATGAATGATCGGCTACAATTATTCAAACATTGAAATAATGCTTCAATATTTAATTAATATTCTTCAACTATTCAAATAATCCCTTCTAAGGTCAATAATTAAAAATAATTGATTTTGTTGCCATTATTGCATTATTAATTTACTAAATAATGGTCTTATTTAATTCTCTGGATTGTATATTTTCTGAATTTATGCATGAAGAAATTTCTATGACTTACCAAATTTGGTTAATTTGAATCTCCTTTATCTTAGTTTTTTAAAGAAATAAAATCTTATTTCTCACTAGTTTAAAATTAAATGGAAATCAATCAATCTAAATATAAAATCTTTCTTTTTTTATTCTTTTCTACTTCTTATTAATGTTTTAAATTTAATTCCTCAGAATTATTATCTTCTCTGAATTAATTTTTTGCACTATGTAAAATATTTTATAAAATCATTCATATAGTTTTTCTTTTTTACCGATATCTATACTCTTTTGCCTTGATTGTCCCTGTGAATATAAATGTACCTTTTTGTAATTATTTAATAGGAATGACAGTGACATTATTTAATAGGAATGCATTTATTTTTATTATATCTACTTTTTCATTTTCAGTGGAGTTGCCTCCTACAGCTCCTGCATCTATGTGGACACGCAAGGATATAAAGGAATTCAAAGAATCTATTCAGAGAGAAGGTGGAGACTCTATAATACGTGTAGCTAACGGAGAAACTGTTACTGTGAGTTTCTAATAATTTAATAGTAAAATGCTTAATTAGCAGTTTATAAGATATCAAAATTGAACAACATAAGATGATAGAGATACTATCATTGCTATTATATTTTATATATTACTATTGATTAAAAAAAATGAACGACTGATTTTAGTCAATAATTAAGCAAGATTTATAATTCATTTCATTGGTTTATATATTGATCAAATTACATTTCATTTTGCTATAGGTTCGAGTGCCTACCCATGAAGATGGCACTTGTCTATTTTGGGAATTTGCTACTGACAACTATGACATAGGATTTGGGGTATACTTTGAGTGGGTGAAATCTCCTACAAATCAGGTTTCTGTTCATATATCTGAAAGTGAAGAAGAGGATGAGGATGATGACGAAGAAGATGAAGGCAAGTGAAACTTTTTTAATTTTTTTTCTATTTTAAGAATGATTATTTTTCATATGATTCATATGACATTCATCTAAACATCAGTTTTTCTATGAAATTTGTATGGGTTTCACGACGTCATTCCTTGTTTTATATTAATTTCAAATGAAGATAGCATTTCCAACTCTTTTGGGGTATTTGTCCTCTATTTCCCTTGTTGGACCTGTCCAATTTTCATTTAAATACTCCTTATATGTGCATGATAGGAGAACTAGATTTAATTGGAATTTATCATTGTAAAAATTATTGATTTTTTTGACGTTCTATGTAATATCTATCAAAGTGATATTGTCATTGTTATGGAAAGTTAAAGTATAAAAGAGGGGTAAAAATTAAAAGTGACAATAACTCTACTAGAAAATAATTGTAAGAAGAAACAATAATTACACATTGATTTTGAAATAAAATATAGATAAAAACATGTGATGAATATAAAACAGAAGTAAAAGGTTTGTCAAAAGATATGTCAATGTGAAAATACAGTTAAGTGTTATTTACATTCAATTTTGTTCCATTATTGGAATGATTGAGAGTACTTTTTAAGTTTTTGGGTTTTTGTGATGTTTCATGCCAGTAATAGTAAATAATTCTTATCTAGCAGATGGTCTTGGTGTAGATGATGTTGAGCGTGGTGGTGGACTTGGAGATGGTATTGGTTCCAAAGTACCGATGTCTGTGATTGTGCCAGTATACCGAAGAGACTGCCAAGAAGAAGTTTATGCAGGAAGTCATCCATACCCAGGACAAGGAGTATACTTGCTTAAATTTGATAATTCCTACAGCCTATGGCGCTCAAAGACTTTGTATTATAGAGTTTATTACACAAGATGAGGATAATTTGGAAAGTATCTTTGTAAAAGATGATGTAGTACATGTTGATCCACAATAATTCTGCCATGTTGTGTAGTGACCCTGCAAGGCTAAAATTGATTATGGTTTCTTATTTATTTCTGTGGTTTTGTTTCTATACCATTCACTTTAATGACTAAACTTGATATAGAAGCCACAGAATTGTTTCAAGGAGAAACCTAGACAGGAAATAATCTTTCCTATTAAATGTACATAATGTGGATTTTTACTGTTGTTCTTCAGTCAACTTGGGTATTATTTGGTTCTTTATCTCAATACAGGAGAATTCTCTTTGATTATTCTCTACCTGCTGATTGAAAGAATCCTCCAAAACTCTATGCACTATTTCACATGATGGAAAAGGTCTCTCTGAAAAGGTCAGATAAAAAAATTAATATTAGTTAAACATATACCTCAAAATGTTTTCAGTGTCGTATTTTTGTGAGGATAGTTAACATATCACCTTATCAAAAGCATAGTTTACCAACCAAGCATTTTCATTTATAGTTAGAAAGTTATAGATTGAACGCTGTACAATTTTATTTTGATTTTTAAGTCCAGGAATTATTATTTTATGATCAGGAAATTAAATGTTTGAAATTTCCTCTGTATTTTAAACAAATTTCTGTACAAACAAAGCATCATATGGTGCATCAATAATTTACAGTCTTGCTCTATGAAAGATTTAGATTTTTTTCCTATTTTATTAAATTTCTTTTAAAGAAAATTCACCATTCTTTCACAAAGAAAAGAATATATGAGATGCTGCCAACTTAAAGAGAGTATGTATTATTTTATTAAATATTGAGTAAAGAAAAATGGGTGCCATGTTAAATCTATCTTTATTGCATAAATAATAGCACAAGAATATTTTAAATATAATATTATATTATTTTCCAAAACAAACATTTGTATCTTGTCTTCTTCATACATAAAATGTGGAATAAATTCTTAGTGAATGCTTTGTTTTGTAAATAACAATGCATTTTGTTTTTTGGCCTTTTAAAAACTCTTGGAAAGGTGTTATGAAAGAGTGTTGATTTTTAATCAAGAGAATATGTAGTCAGATTGAATTTTAATGTGTGCCAATGTAACTAGTGTTGACTGTACCGAGAATCTTTTATATAAGACACATTCTTGAGCAGAAGTGTCATGGTTGATTTGAAGCTTTTTTGAAGTATTTGGAAAAATGATTTGTTAATTGTTATGGTGGAGTTATTTGATTCATAATTGAAGTTTATTAAGATATAATATAAATGGCTAAAGCGTTTTGTCAATGAAGGTTATATACACCTTACTATTTATTTCCACCAGGAAAAATAAATATTTTCATAATTCTGTTCATGTTCCAATTTTTTTTCATTCAATAAATAGCTCATATTGACAAATAACATTTTTTGTGAGTAGCCTTCAACCTCTATTCCTATACTCATACATAAGACATAAAAGGTATTATTCTTTCTAAATATTGAATTACGTCTCCATAGTAAGTTTCTTTGTTCATGTTTAATCAACTACCTGGGAATTATTAATGGTTTTTGTAAAGAAGTGAATCTTGTTACAGCAAATTAAAATTTGTTAAATTAGCTGTAACTTGTAAGGGAAATAATAGTATTGATTAATTATATACAGCACGTATGTGTTGAAATAATTCTTGAAACGCTTTAAGTAAAATATAATAATAATTAGTATTTAAAGATACAGCTTTCATAACAATACCTTTGTTTGCCCTTCTGAAGCTGAAAGTTAAATTTTAGGATAAATACCTTTTTTAACACAATTTGGTAATAATTAATTTTAAATGTTTTATTCTTAGACTAAAGAGGCTTTGTATGTAAGAGAAATAGGCTTTTGCTTAGTTTAACTTTCCATTCATTGTCATCAGTAATCAGGAGAACTTTGAGCATAAAAACTTTAATTTCTTTAACTTATCCCCTATAAACATCTGCTTATAGGGAAATTAGAGTAGGGTACTCAGTGATCATGCATTCCCGACTAGTTCCTCTAGTTGAGTTTTTTTGGCCTATACTACTGATATATAAAACTGGTAAAGGACATACACATTAAAGTGCATGATTTTATAGAAATAAATAATGGTAACTGATCATGTATCTTGACATTTAGAACAAAATTTAGATTTCACCTAATCGATAGTAAGAGTAAAAATTCACATTTTCATAGCAACATTTTTATTTGACTAAATATACAAAATGAAATTTCACCAGTTTGTACATTGCGTGTTATTTCTCCTTTAGTACACAATTTTTTAAATTTTCTAGGATATAAATATTACATAATTCAGTCAAGAGTATAAATAAATAGTAATAACAAGAACATGCATTGACATAACACACCCTTTGAGTTTTAAATATGGCTTTCATGCAATAGCATTGTAACATCTTAACAAAATTGTAGATCTTAAATCTTCAGCAATCTCGCAAACAAAATCTAATATAACATGACTACAACTTACTGTGCATTAGTGAGTGAAGATGATTGTATGGTTGATTTCATTGAGTTGGTTATATAAAACATTTTATAAAAATAGGTGGGGTGATACTTTTGAAGCAATGTATTGTTCTTACTTTTCAGAGTGATCAACTATCCAAGAGATTGAGCTTTAAATATTTTTAAGCTTATTCATCTCTATTCATCAGTTTTATTTTCAAAGTCCAAGGTTTAAAGTTATCCTTTAATAAAATCTGAAGCAAGGAGGGACGGAGTTAAAAAGGCTTCAGGTTTATAAGCCATTCTCCGAATGAGTGTTTTATTGTTGTTTTAAATTATATTTTGCCTTTGAAGATATCAGGTACTCTTATGAGATTTTAAGGCCAAACAGTGTGATGATTTTGTTGTAGTAGTCATAAATTACCAGTACTCCAGAATAATCTCTCCAGAAGTTATTTATGAAATTTTATCACTTTATTTAATAAACCGGTCCATAATACTGAGTTCTTTTAGGTTAGTGTTACAGTGGATGATTCTTTATAAGATTGTATATACCTTGATGTGGCCTTTACCATGATAACTTTAAGTAATGGTAGAAATGGTGATGGTGAATTAGGATGTTCTTTATTGATGCACTTCCCTCATTCTAAGCTAATTGATGTACATTGTGTAATTAAAAACACTTTTATAATCATATAGTAAAAAATGATAGAGAAATAAAAACTTTAAACAATCGTTGAATAAATTTAATTAAATAAACATTACTGGCAACATTGATTTTAAAATGATAATTCTTTCACAATAAAGATTGTGATTATTAGGAACCCCAACTCTGTTTCAATTATCCAAACTGAAATTTATATATTAAATCTACAATCTCCCATCAATTTGAATTGTTTTGAATGGGCATATATAGCATCTTAAAATATTGGTATTTTATCTCTGAGCTGTTTGTGTGATTTTAGCCAAGCAGAACTCATATTATCACATAGCAAGCTTATGTGGTATAATTTTCAACTCTAGCAACTATCAATTTTTGGAGAGAAAAAAATCATCTATGTAAGTAAAAAAATTGAGTACTAGTTGGATGATATTTCTATATGAACCTTTTAACCTCATTATGTAATTCTGGGTTAACCAACCTAGCTAAACCTCTGAATGCATCTGGTGCATCTGTTATTTCTGATTTGAATTGCATGAAGTACTTTATGAGATTTTAAATTCTAAAATGCACTTATTGATTGCTATTATAGGCACAATTTTTATGAACAGAATTTTAATTGGAAACCTCAAGGCCACTTTCCTATCTTACAAGAATTTAATTCAAGCTTAGGTTGTTATCTAAATTTTTACTTTTATATTTTTCACTAGCTTGTTATTCAGGCACATTTACCATAGTGGCTGTAATTGACTTGGCTAAATTTTACATAACAGAATGGCCTTTGAGTTTATAACTGCGTCTCTTACAAATAGAAGATTTTATACAATTCAGATCAATGGCGGATAATAACGACAGTAGAGAAATATTAGTGGAAATTTGATTGTTTTGACTGGATATTAATAGTATCTTGTTTTAATAAACCGCGTATTGCTATATTTCTCTTCCATGACTTGGCATTGCAAATGTTATTCCTCACCAAAACTATTTTTATAAGCAACCTATATATTTTTTTAAAAAGAAAATTTACTAAATTATGGACCAGCTAGATTCTTCCTTGTGTATTTTATGATGCTATCAAAAAAATATGGTTAGAAAATTGATATGTTATCAGTGTTCTAAGTTAATTGCAAGATAATTTGTTTCTAAATCAGAAAATTATTAAGTGGATCTAATTAGTTGAGAGTACCATATTAGCAAAGATTGGTTAAGACGAATGTCTACTAGACAAAAACTATGGATTTCAAAGTACTGACACAATCAAACAACCACATTTTTAAGTGCTAAAGAAACAACTTTCAGTCATTTACAGCCATAAGACAAAATCAAAAAATCGTTGAAATAATGTCCACCATGATAAACTCTTATATTGATAAAGATTTGAGAGCCCATCAAATTTCTCTGCCATACAGCAAGAGGCAACAAGTAAGAGTACAGATACTGCTTTTTAATTTGCTAATGTCATTTCCTAGAACTTCGCCAAAGGCTAATATAATGATTTATATGTTTTTAAGGATAAACTATAAAGATCCCTGACTTTATAAGCATTTCACAAGTTATTTTCTTAAGTTATGAATGTAATAAAATTTTTACCTTTCAAGTGAAAATTACTATAATTCATTAATCTGAAGGTAGATATAATTCACTTGGCAGTATCAGTTGATTTGATTTCCAATTATGAAGAATATCTTTTTAAGCACTTTCAATAAGGATTTTAAAATCAACATGAATATTGCTGAAAAATTTGTCTGCATTAATTCTATTTTCCTGTCGTTTATGTGACTTAAGCATACCTGAGTAATTAAGATAGACTTTGAAATAGATCAAGAAAGAAATGTATTAAAAGAATCCATTTTAAATATCTTGCATTTTCTCTATTTTTAGTTTCAATAAATATGAACAAAAGAAAAGTTCTTTGCATCTCTTTTATAGTAAGGCAAGTAATTTATTTTAATAGTGTTTTATATGAAATGGCATGTTTTTGAAAAGTCCATGGAGCTTTATTTTATTGTCATTTAATAACAATAGACAATTTGTTAGCTGATTTTGAATTGACGCAAAAAATAACTAATGATAAAAACAAAAAGCGAAGAATATTTTTGTTCAATTTCTTATTTCAGAAAAAATAGTGCAATGGTTAATATCAGTAGCCTTTTTGAATCATGATTCAGATGCTTAAGCTTTAAATATTCATGTTTATGGTAAGCAATATTAGCAACAGTTTATAAAATTTCAGTGGTTTCATTTGCTATCATCTTGGAATCTTATTCGATCACTGCAGTTTATAAACTCTGAAGACATTCCAAGAAAATATTTACTTCATCTTTATAGGACTGGCATAAACTTGAAATAGACTGAAGTGCAGATTTTCGCAAGGTACCACCTTGAAATTATGTTGCGATATATGGCTCTAGAATTGGTGTAATAATAAAAATGTTGTATGGCAGGAAGTTGTACCTGAACTACATTGATTTTTGATGTTTGGTGACGTCAAAATGGATTAGTATTTCACGGTTGCGACCCAAAAGTTACGAGGAAAATCCTTCACCAACTAACATCTTTTTACAAGGGCAACCAAATCATGCGATCACCTATGAAATTTCAACATCAGCGATAATCAATCATCATACGCAATTGTATGCAACTTGATAGAGCGACTAACTTTATATTCAAACAACCATTAATAATATGAAAAAATCCTGTAATTACAAAAAGCACGTTTAATATTAATAATAATATACCTCATTCATGTGAAAAAGAACACGAAGTTGCTGTTTATTTAACAGATATGAATTGCATGTGCGTTTTATATATCCGTAATCGCTTCCATTTCCTGCGAGCGATTTTTTTCCGTCGGTCTCTAAAAGATATAGACCAACAGTTTCTTTATTCACCCTTAGCTTAAAAACATTTTACTTTGAGGAATACGATTCAGCAATCTTATCGCAAGCTAGCTTTGAAACAGCTTTTATCTTGTAATCATTTATAAACATTCGTATAAAGTCTTTTCTAAACTTGGCTATTTTAAAGTATCATTTAAAGCTGGACGCTATCATTAATCACTCGATTGCGAAGAATTCACTCAAGCTTTTACTATGGCAGGCGTTTCACCCTCATTACCTCACAGAAACCAATGGGATTTTGAATGCTTCTACATACGTTCCAATGGCAGATTTTTTTCTTCTCAGAAAGTAAATTCTGAAAACAACATGTAAGACGTTAACCAGCCGAACTGTTCGGAATCAACTAGTGCACATTTTTAGAATCCATTGTCCGTAATGTGCATTTGATGATTCCTAGGTCAATTAACCCGAATCTTCCTGTTGTATTCAGAATATCCAAAAGCACGAGCATTTCGGAGATTTCTATACATTTAGAGTAAGCTGAAAAAACATTTCATCAGCACCATTTAAAAAGCATAGTGCTATCTTTCGCAGTACCGTTTCGCAACTGCTAAAGAAGTAGTTAGTAGTAGTAGTAGTATGAAGCTGTTGAAGTAACTGTGTTGAGGTGATGAAAGACGGAATTTTATGGACAGATTGCGTGCGACGGAAAAAGAACTACTGTGAAAGCCATAGAGGTCTCATCGAATCGTAAAACTGCAAAAGAGACGACAAGAACTCGACATGCCAATCCACGATTAATAGTAATGTACATAAAAAGTGACATCGATTTCTGTATCAGTCGAAAAACCCTCGCGCTTGCTATGTCAATCGTGAAGTAAAATTATTTTGCATGCGTTAACAAACATTTCTTAAAATCATGCGAACGTTTTATTGTTTCAGAAATATCCTTCCGTAAACCGTGGTGCTACACCGAAGTAGTAATTAATAATTTGCGCATCTCTTTAGAGCTGGTTTAGAGTGATTTGGCAGTTACAATCCACATATAAATTGCGATAATAATACGATCATTTAAAATTTTGTTCAATCCGCTTACCGTAGTGGAGACGCTTTGAAGGCAAGTGGGAGGAGATACAATGGAAGGTGACCGAACTTCCAAGAACAGAATCACACTGGAAGTCAAGGTAAACGTTGGAGGAGAGGTAATTTGATCCACGGAAAAACCCCTCGACAGATCGACTGAAATGGAAGATCTTTCTACCGTTGGAATATTCGAATCCGGATAATGGAAGCCTCGTTCCCTCAGCACTAGGAAATCTGTAACCTGATTCGATCTCTGCCTGGTACTGCCACCTTTCAATGAGGAAGAATTGCCCCCGTTCACCGATGCTGAATATTCATATTCCCCGTGGAAGACCCATTTTTCATAGGCTCGTCTCCATGGTGATGAGGGCGTGTCTCGCACATCTCCCTTCCCCCGGTCGCCTCCTCTCCGACTCCTCCCACAACGTCTCTTCGTCTTCGCTCTCCTCCTCCTCCTCCACCCTCCTAGCACGTGGCCTTTCGCCGGAACAACCCTCACCAGCAGCCTCGTGAAAAATCGCCGCGTCTGCATCCTCCGTACACGAGCGCCTTTGGAAGTCTCTCAGTCTCCTGCAGATGTCTCTGGTGTCGGTGAAGGACCTCCGAAGACGTGAGGTGAGGGCCGCCATGGAGGGGGCCGGAAATGGTTCGCTGAGTCCGAGGGCTTCTTCGTAAGGCGGAGGGTCACCGGCCACCGGTAGCGTGGATGTTCTACCACCAAAAGGATCGGCGGGAGAGCGTTCTGCGAGGGGGGAAGGGTAGAACAATTGTCCTCGCGAAGCCTGAGAGGGAGACCAAGCTAGTGAAGAAGTGGAAGCACGCGAGAAGGGGCGTCGTAAACCGCTCCTCGACCTTCTGGGACCTCCGGTGCTTCCGCGCCTGGATTCTGGTCTTGGAAAGAGGGTTAGTCTTGTGGGAAGTGATGAGTTGGTCAGGGATGGAGGAAGAAGACGGCCCTCTCCGGGATCCTCTTCGTCAGCGGCCCCGGAAGCTGCAGCCGCCTCACGGTTTTCCTGGACCACGTCCATCAGAAGGGCTTCTGAATAACTAGGCACTAAGGCTGTGTTTTCTCTTATGATCCTCTCTAGGTCACCGCTGTCCACGGTACTGCCGCGGGAGGAACGTCCTCCGCAAGGTATCCATGGTGCGTCATTCGGAGAGGCAGGAGGGAGAGGAAAGTTTGGGACCTCTGGGGTGAGGTAGTTGATGCCGAACAACTTTGTGACCTTAAGGAAATGAAATGCATAGGAATTATTTTATTCAGTTGGTCCACATTATAAAAGGTAGTGAATTTTTAATTAGGGTACGTCCAGAAGTCATCGTGTACCCACATACTTTAGCGTTTATATCCAATATTTTATTGGGAGCTAGAGATTCTTCAATACTTCATAATGAAGGTGTACAAAACTGCTTAAATACGATAGCTATTTTAAGTACAAGACGCCTGATTGTTATTTTCTTGGTTAATAATTAAAAGTAAAGAATAGCGGCTGAAATAGCACAATGGTATCATGGAAAAGGGGGAAAATGAATTAATATTCAAAATTATTAGGAATAAATTAGGGTGTATTGTACAGAATTTATAGTATAAAATATTTCCCTTAACTAAGTTGTGCTTGGCGGCGTTCTCTTAAAATAGAGTTGTTTTCTAAAACAGAATGATTATTTGTATACTTTTGGATGTAGCTTGAAATGAAAGAGGTAAGTAGCTCGATCCCAACTGCTAGATAGAACACAAGGAAGTATATTTGCAAAAGCATTAAAGGATTATACCCCCTCCTACTTCGGATTTAAGATATCGTGCGCAAGTTAATAGAAATATATGTTATGGAAAGCCGATTTAGAAAATTCTTATTGGGATTGAAACACAAGAATAAGAAATCCCGGCATCCTCGTCTTTAAAACGCGTTTAGCTACGGACACATACAATATGATATTCGTAACCTTTACTTACAATACAAATGCCAAACCTATATCATCATCACGAAAGGTTTATTTATCATTAATAATCATCCATATACAAGTGACGTCACCAGTAATAAGTAGCAAATTCTATCTCAACAATCTCTAACAAATATTCCTCACTTACCTGATAATGGACGGTAGCGGTGTTATACTCGATGAGGACCCTCAGAGGCCACGAGAGGAGAGCGGCCGAAAGAAGCCAGAACACCAACCTACGAACGAACCACGGAGGCCTATCCGGATCCGGACACGCCACCAGACTTTCCCGGAAAGGAACTCCATGGAGGTCCAGTCCTTCTCTCATCTCCATGTAGTCGTCATAGCGTTCGTGTTCCGCGAAGAACCTCGCTCGCTGCTCTTCGAACTCGGCTGCAGCTTCTGCATTGGCGAAGGCAAAGCCTTTGGAGAAGCGGAGCCTTGTGACCGGATGTCGCGAAAGGCCTCCGAGTGGTCGGGAGGCGTCCCGAACGCCGCAGTACGCGAACATGAAGCATCCTCCGGCGGCGTGGCTGTTTACGCGTTCGTAGTATACCTAAATGGAGAGAGAAACCAATATGGTAGGAATTACGATGTTCAGATGTTTTCAATACGTTCTGTAGATAATACAGAATGAATGGAAAACTTCGGATTCAATAGACTGGAGTCAATCGTGAATAAACGTTCCTTCCCAGTAAACTTAAACATTCGTGTCAATTATATCTCTGCAATCTATAACAAGTTGAAGAATATATATTACTCTTATAATTTCAGGATGGAGTAGATTAGAAATTTATAAGTGATTGGATCCTCCAAGTCTGAACAGGGAGAGAAAATCAATCAACGGAGCTTAAAAAGACTAACGTAAATAAATTCTCGAAAGTTCGCGAAAGCGACTTATTTTGTTTTATTGGATAGGCCTTGCGTTATTGACGCTGATACAAGGTTTAATCTAATCCAACGGCTTTTATCATGGAATCGTTAATTACAGGGGAAATGAGGAGAGGGATCTGTAAGCAGTTTATGGTAATGAAAGGTTTTAACACGCAATAGCTTATTTCCCCATCGATTATCCTCCGTACTACTTTGATACAAGTGATTGGATTTGTGGCATGATTTTCGCAATCTTTGATCACCTTGAATTATCGACTTTTTAATCGTAATAGTTATATAAGAATGTGTAAGATAATAAATATAAGTAATAAATGAAACTATTTATCATAATATAAATCAATAGAAATTAATATTAACTTATAAACGAAATTTATGTACTCAATAGTTGAGAAAATTATGTTAAATTCAAAAATGTATATTGGGAAAGCACATATACGTATTCTTGCGTAGGTCTCTAATATTTATTACGTATATATCTATCGAATGAATTTTTAAAACTCTACAAATCACCAATTATTAAAGCGATGTCATTTCTGTCTCTGTATATGATGTAATTAGCAAAAGACACTAACATTAGGTGAAACGTGATGAAAAAATTAATAGAATTGTAAAATTCACTTGTTAATAAAAAGCTATGCATCACCATACCATTTAAAACAATCTTTTAAGTTCAAAAGAAAAATAGGAATAGATAAAAATATTTTTTTGTTGTTTACTGTAATAAATGGACGCGATAAATTTCTTTTAATTGTCAGTCTTGCTATTATTCTCGTATAATTCATTATTATTTGTAAATATATTTCTGAAGGTAACTAATGTTACGGAGAAGTTCTGCATAAATTTCGCCAGCATTGATCGGAATCAATAATAGATATAAATTTATTTTTTCACTTATGAGAGTGAGGAATTTTAAAGTAACCTTACCTAAGCTCAATGATGCTATATTTAAATCTTACGTTCGCGGGCACGTTGCTCCTTTCGTTAAAGTTTACGTAAGGGCTTGAATAATATCAGTGTGGCGGGTAGAAAAACTTCTTGAAACTTCGGGGACATCCACTTGAGTCTCGGCTTTTATAATGCTCCTTGAAAGGCGAAATGCAAGCCTCGAAATTACCTCCAGGCTCATACTTTCTACTTAAATTTGGTTCAGTACCCGAAAGCTGAAGGGATTCTTGCAGGAAGTTCTAAAAATACACATTCAGAGGCATCATGCCAATTTAAAGTTGTTCTAATTATCAGTATTTTGTTGATATCCAAAGCCTTACTTCATGCAATGAACATAATAAGCATTAATTAAATCTAAGCTTTAATTCAATAGAATTTCCCTGTATTTCATACGTGCATTCATAAACTAAAGGCAATGCCCTGCCTACCATTTCTTTTTCCTTTACAGATGTTTTTTGATCATATTCTTGGTGTTATTTATTATTTATTTCTTATTCCTGTATCGTGAAAATAGTTCTAGCCTATCTATATCTTCCTTTCCAAATACCTTGCCCTTAATAATGTTTGTTCGAAACTTACTTTGCCTCGTACAGCGCCTTATGATCTTAATATTCTTTCTTTCCGTTTCATCTATCAAATTCCTTTCCTCATTCACTTCATTTAATATCTTTTCATTTGTCTTCTTTCCCATCGATTTAGTTCCTACCATCTTCCTCCAAATCTGAATAAATCTTTCCCTGATCCACGTTTATCCCTTTTCATTTGGTTTCATTTGTTTCTTCTTTCATATTCAAATAAAACGATGTTTCACAACAATGATATATCAAAAATTTCCCTACGGATAAGTCCCTGAGTCTGATACGCGATAGAATATTTTTAATATAAATTCTTTTTCACCTATTCTGTACTTCTTTTTATCTCAACAGAACATCTATTGTCTTATTTAAAGTCTTTTAATCTGTACCTATCAGAGTGTTTGATCAGTATTGGTCGCTTAAACATAAACGAATATAACATGTTACATGAACAGGACCGTTTCAATAGTAACGCCAAACAAACAGTTCTAAATTTAATATACATGCATTTAAGAACAATAATAATAATTTATTCGACGTATACAGGTTGCCCCAATTATATATGTTACAGTAAATGTTACAATAACAGAAAGAACTATGGAGTATATAAGATATTTTATCTCTATATTTCCATATAGATAGAAGCATAGATGAGTAAAACAAATAAGAATAAATAGGAGAATTATATACGTAACTAGGAGTTGAAACTTATTTATAAACTTATATATTAATAGAAGGCCCATTTTAAAAAATTACTTCGTTTTTTCTCTAACTATGATAGCTCTTCTATTGGGCATGTATAATATTAATTATAACTCACAAACTTGAAATATGACTTGAATGAATTGATGAAACATATGGTGCTTGGATGAATTACGAGCGTACTATTTTCGCAGGAAAGCCTTCAATTGTTCAATAATTGAAGCGGATAGAACACTCACCTGAGTGGTCGCGTAGGCATCGCCGTGTCGGTACCTCGTCACCTGCCTCTTCCTCCTCACATAATGGTAGCAAACGACCTTCCACCACACGATAGGCCTCGCCTCCCTCAGCCTCCTCACCCTCTCCAGCACCGCAGCGACGTCCACCCTCGGCGTCTCCAGTCGCACCCTCGCGGTGCAGTGCCAACACTCCACAAGATAAACCAGGTACAGCATTGCCATGAAAGCCACCGGGACGTACACGTATCCATTTCCGCATGGCGATGTCTGTATTGGAGTGCTCTTGATGGGCGATAACCAAATGCTAAACACCACTTTAGTGACTTCGGTGAGACGACACCATGTCACCGCACCGAGGCATCCGTAGATAAGGAGCGTCAATACGAGGCACTTCCAGTTGGCTTCCTTCTGCAGGGTCGCCCATAATGTCTGGTGAATGGGGCGTTGCTATGGGGATCAAAGGGAGAGTCACAATGAGATACTGCAAAGTCATCGTTAGTTCGATATTAAAGTCCTTTCGTGCTCGTTTGCCGTTCAAAAGATTAAAGAACGTTATTCGACTATGCTTATGGTTCAATTAGTATTGTTACGTTATATATCATATTAAAATATTATTCATTACTCATTTTATATTTTCTATCTTCTACTGTTTTGATTGTTCGTTTATCGAATGATTGTAATTCAATCCGCAGTAAGTATCTGAGAATTGCTCTGCGATTGAGAGTGAATTTCTATTCATTTCTTGCATCTATATTTCATTTTATTTTTCTTATATTTCATTAACTTCGACATTGTTTTTATGTATTAAGACATTTAAGACAAAGGGAAATTTTTGATGACGGAAAAATTAATATCTATTATTTAATATAAGTAAAATTCGTTTCTTAGAGCATTCTTGATGATATAATAACTCTTTAACTCAATAACTCCCTCATAGGTCAAAAGATGGCTTGAGATCAAGATAAATAATCCTAATTTACAAGTATTCTTTCTTTTTCTAAATCGACCTGAAGTAGGAAATAAGATGATGTAGATCGTAAAGGACAGATGCCGTTACGTTTGACTTCAAGGAAAAGGCAATGATAATGTATTGGAAAAATGCTTTACCTGTGTATTTTTCCTCCTGGAAATATACCTTTTATAATACAAATGTTGCTTAAGTATTGATATTTTTGCATACGAGCGAAACGGTTATAAATTTTATTGTCAAAAAGCGAACAAAAAAGTCAACCAAATAAAGTTGGGGAAATTCACCCGTTGTTGGTGAAATTTATTGAATGAATTAACTTATGGGAAATTAATTCCATTCAATAAAATATATGATTTTGAGTACGCTGAGTGAATCTGTTTTACCCTGGCAACAGATACCAATAATAAAAATGTAGATTATGGAAAATGAACAAATTTGTGTTAAAAATGTGTTCAATGATGAATGTAATTTAATCAAGGGCTGCATTTTCTGTGATTTTGGTTATCGATATGAATAATGAATCGAAGCCATTCTGTCCAATTTATGAAAAAATTATGAGGGAACAATTTAATGAAACATGAATATAAAATTCTCATGATTGGTTTCGAAATTTATCCATTGCAGCGAAATTTTAACAGAATTTTAAGTAATTTTGTATCGAAGCCAAAAGTAGGAAGTGATATTTTTTGTGAGCATTTATTTACGTTTTCTTGTTAATCTAGCTGATATGCTTGTTTGAAATGCGTTGATTGGCTGAATTGCAAGCAAAATTCCGCATCCATAAGAACTGCTCATTACGTATTTATTATATTTGAACATTAATTAAATATGTGTTATCGCTTTTCAAGGTTATTCGTTGATTGAAAGAAAACTATACTCTGCAATGGTAATACAATCGAACGAAGTTTAAAGAGAATTGATTGAGAAGGCAAAATATATATTCAAGTTTGAATTTTCCCTCGTATAATCCAACTATTATGTTTATTTATTTATGTTTTATAAAGAGTGTAGAATTTCCTTGCTGTCTCATTTTTCTCTCACGTAATATCCGGTAAATTTTCATGGGCATACTTTTATCCAAAATATCCATATTGACTTGATTCTCACGATATAATGACTAGCCAAGTAATAACTGCCATCAGATCCGCCGTTAACTCATTATTTACAAATAAATAAAGTGTAAACGTGTTATACATTCTATTATGTGTACGTATTGAAAATAACTTATTTCCATACCATTGCATTATCAGAAAGGATTATATTAAAAGATACTACGACTCGTATTACAAATCATCTTCGAATTGATTATTTTATTCACTTTTTCTTCTCTATCTTCACCATCCTATTGTCCTCATAGGAAGTTATTTTTTTCCTCTCATCTCTATAGAAACGAATTTTAACATTTACTCAGAAACACTTTTTGCAGGATTTGATTTAGTATGCTTTTAGAGCAAAACAAAATCAGACAGGCTACAATTCCTTTAGGAAAAAAAGAAAAGCACCGCAGCTGATCCAAACCGTAACACGAAGGCTCATCTAAAATTCAGGGGCACCTGAAACATCCAGGTGTTTTGATCGATATACTCCTTTGCCCTTTTCCTCTTAAGGAAATTAATAATAGATATTCCGCGATTTTATGGAGGACATTCCGCCAAAACTCGTACCCTACATCAAACGGCATCCTTTGATAATTTGATAGTGGAAACTGCTTCCAACGTTAAAACGAATGTTTGAAGATTTTCAGTCTGAACAGGACACACCCTCCTAAGATTGAATTATTTGTCCTATGACACAGAAAATGTTAAAAAATGTTCATCACATAGAAATCCTATATACTTTTTAATATAAGATATTAATGAAGGTCGTGAATATGAATGTTTCTGCCTTTTTATAAACATATATTCCGAAACAATTGCCAATCGTTAAACTCTCTTCATCTTCGCATAAATGCGAAGTGATAATACGTAGCTATAGTACTTGTTTAAAATTTATTTGCTGTGGTATGATTCAGTAAAAGTTCATCCCTTCATGATAAAATGAATGATAACCAAAAGATTAATCCCCGATATGTTTATCTTAAATATGCTTTGTTTATCAACACGAAAGGCCATCTTCAGCTGATTCTTAACTAATTAACATTTAGTATCATCGTATTTTTTGTTCTCTTCAGTCATTGCAAAATGTCTTTTTTCATTTTATCTCAATGGTATCTTTAGTTACAAATACGATTTAACTGTCAAAGAAACATGTATATTTCCTCAGGATGGCTTACATTACTCACACGGATTACCGCATGGATATTGACTACCTCAGTGCTCTTACTTTAATCGACTCCCCCGCGAACTGTATACTGACCTACCGACTTCAGGATCGATAATTTAATTTTGCACGTGTTTTAGTCATCACACGAGAAAATAAACCTCTTTGCGGGAGGTTTTTGAAGTAGGACAATTTATTTTCTATTCGACCTAATTAAGCTACCCTTGGAATAGCTCCCTCGATTCGTTATGAATTTTTAAGACGATCGATCTAGAATGAAAATTTAAAATTTACTTTCTATAGCATCAGTATAGTTCATCTACGTTCCACTTTGTTGATATTTTATATAATAATTTTATATATAACGTAACTTAACACTTGTTGAATCGAAAATAAATGAAAGTCGTATTTCACCCCCGGTCGAATGAAACACGTGGCAATACATTATGCATGGGACCAAAAGCTTGACGGTTAAAAAATCGTACAGTTACGTCACTTTCATATTCAGATCCTGCAAACACCTTTATAATCGACGTACGGATGGTGTGTTCGCTGTAACACGTCGAAAAGAAGGGGGAATTCTAAGGAGAGCATATTTTTCGGATGAAGCACGCCTGATTAATACGTGAGGACACATACACGCGGGCACGCATATTGATCTTCAAGGGGAGCTTCGGGCAGGAGTGAATAGGGGCAGCGGGAAAATGGAAGTTGGGAGCTAAAAAAGGGAATTGAAATCGGAGGGACGGAATGTAAGGAATATAGAGTGGGTTCGAACGAGGATTTTATTAGAATTGGTCTCCTGGACCTACGGGAAAACGATAACTCTACTCGTGCTTTACTTTGGTCGAAGCTCTCTTCCCCTCCACGGGATTTACTAGATTGGCACTTCCCGAAGAAAGAGGTCGTTACGAATATAAATATATCGATCGATATATCGTCTTTGACTCGTTTGATGATTAGTTTTGCGGACGGGCGAAAATAATGGGTGTCGTCGAGCATGGAAATGCTTCTATTCAAGTCGGTGGTTGTCAGATTTGCAAAGGGGTTCGCATTTCGATTATTCTCTGCTTTGCCAGTTGCTCTAGGTGTTTAAATTGTTAAATGATGTTGTTTTGACTAAGTAATTTATGAGATAATGAATTGAATTCAAAAGAAAGAATCTAATTCTAAAAAGAGTTTAAGAGTAAGATGGATATGAGTATACTTTAAAGATATAGGTTTCTGTTAAAAAGGATTAGAAGTGGTTGCTATAAACAAAGATGCAATCAGAATGTAGTGGTGTATTAATTTTACTTTTTAATTGTTGATAAATAAATGGATGCATTTGATAGATTTTATAAAATACTTTTGCTTATCATTCTTCTCACACATAGATAGCTAAGATCAGATTTATGAAACCTTAATAATCTTAATCGCCAATTTCAGAATCTATTTCTTTCGTAGTTTATTCAATCACGCCTTTTTGGAAAGCTATCAATCACATAAACATAAAAACAAATATAGTTTAATCAAATATTTAAAAGCTTCATACTATCTCCAATAAGCATTTAATTCATAAAAATTCATTTTAGAAATACAATCACGAAAACGAAACTTATTACTCTTTGTAACATTTATGTATTTTAAAAATTCTTTTCTTATTATATTAGAATTCTTAAAAATATTATCATAGTTTAGAAATAAAATCTCCTGAGCACTAATATAAAATCGAAACTGTGTGTTTCCTGAAAATATTCGAATGCAGTAGTGTTATCAGTACAGTATCGTATTTCTTAGAAAGTTGCCACCTCTCTAATTCTCATCTCGTTGATGGATGAATAACTGCTGTGTCGAACACGCAAACCCGGAAGTAAAGTGAAAAATAACCGATTCGGAGCAATCTGTTATTCCTACTGATTGTTAGTGATAGTGAAACAGCTCTGTTGTCGAATCCAGAAATCGTTTTCCGTAGATTATCGTAGTGTACCTAGAAATGGGTGACCCCTTTCACTTTCATTTCATTGTTTACACATCTCCCTTGACTCGATTGTCGTCAACTCTTTTTTATTACTGAAATTTAAAACAGCGCACGAGACTATTTTGAACACACAATAGAACTATTTTTACGTCAGTTTCAATTTAAATTTGAGTAAATTAAATTTGAATAGTTCTCAAAATTTACGTCGAATTTATCGTTTCAAATCTATCAAATTTATCGGAATTAAGTCGAGAATTAAAACAGTTCCCTTGGAGTAACGTTGCTATGGGACTATTTACACATAAAATTTAACCAATAACTGTAAGAATCTTTGAAATTAAGTACACATTTGTCATTGAAGATGGTTAATGATCGTTTAACACCAATCTATTGCGAAAAAATTCTATCGAATGTAAATCTTTTCACGTGAAACTACCACCTTATTTCAAGATACAGAACTATGGACATTTTTTCTCCTGACAACCATCCTCACCTCATATAAATATCTCCAATCGAACTCAAATTTCGCGCAAATCCGTACCACACCCTTAATTCATCGGAGTTGGGGAATAAAAGAAGAAAATAAGATGCCGCCAGTCGCTTCCCATTTTTATTGACGGAATGAGTGCGTTAACCTTAGGAGCTCTATATAAAATGGCTGCGTCAAAGCAGGGATCCCTCTCCCTACGCAACAATCCTTTTGTGCTTCTCGTCACGGCTTCCAATCACGTCATCAATTCTTCCAAGATCTCCATAATGGGTTTAATGGGGCCAAGAAGATAATCACGGTGTGGAAATCGCCAAGAAAAGAGTATGATGACCTTTAAGATGACGCAATCCCTCTTCCCCCCTTCGGCTTCTTTTTCTCCACTTTCAACAATCGGGAAATTTGTGACTAAATGCCATACCCTCGCTGGAAAAGTTAATGATGATAAAAAAAAATGAAGTGATAAATTTTATCTTTCTCGAAATGCGATCAAACAACTGTGTCGAAATTAAATCTTATGCTACTATAAACATGATTCTGTATAATAAAATTAACCATGCTATATTTTAAGATTATTGCATTTCCTATTATTTATTTATTTCGAATTAATCTTCTTTCGCATTTCTTACAGCATCAGTTTAAACTAATTGTTTAAATAATAGGCGTCAACGAAGAAGATTTATCACTATGTAAAAATTATATTCTTTTCCAAGATAAAAATTGGAGTTAAATAAGGAAAAACAAAGAATTCATGCGAAAGGTCAATAAACGGAAAGTGGAAAGGTTACAGAGAGAGAAAGCAGGTAACTGTTTGACGACAGTGTTTCTGAATCAACTTTATCTTCCTTTTATATCAACCCCCGTCATTCTTTGAATTTTGTTCTGCTATATTATTTGACTTCTACATTAACTATTATAGTTAAATACTACTGTGATATATTCCTATTTGATATAGTTTTTATTATAGATGATACTCCTTACAGTCCTAGCGTCTTTTTTGTATTCCCAGAAAACTCTATTCAGGTTTGGTTAGTTCTTTACTGGTTAGTTCTACGCGTATTTATAAAATTTGAAGATACTTACACTGAATAACCAAAGGATTCGAAGTTCCCTCAGCTTTTGTTTCTTCTGGGATCGATTCCACCATGGAGGTCACCTTTATACTAAAACCCATTTTCATATTTCATCTCAAAGGTCAAACGTAACGTTTATGAACGGAATCGAGAACCCCCATTCTCGTTTCACATCGTTATACACACGATACGTATTACAAGCATACCCTTCACTTTCCCGCAGAAAGTGAGCTCTCACACATCAACGCGTCGAGAGGAGAGCCACCTGCTTCAAAACAAAGAAGAAACGAAATCGCCAGAGAAAAAAGGGACGCGAGTATCCACCAATCAATCCATTCCCTTATTCATGACAACAAATCAAATATATCCAAACAAACTTCAGTTCGATACTCCTAGCGCCACGGCCGTTTCGAAAATAAAAAAATTCCGTAGAATGGCGGGGAAAAGGTCGCGAATATACGTGTCTCGCCTTCTCCCTCTACCCCTTATAATAGATACGAAAATCCCCTCTTATAGACTATACGAGTGCCCTCCCGTCTCCACCAAAGCGGAAAATTTCCCCTCCTCGCTCCCCTCCTGAGTTTTAAGACAAGGAAAAACACTTCTGTCGTCACTCTTAATGAAATTTTACGCGCCAACACGCCTCGATCCGTATTACATTTCGCAAGTTTTGGCCGTTCGTGGAAAAATGGATTCGTCTGCCATCGTACACGATAATGGGAGAGAAAAAAAAGAAAAATAACGTATCATTGCTTCGTGGAGTTGGATATACAGAACGAAAAGTGAAATAACTACGAAGAGAGAGGTTTATGGCTAATCCTTTTGGAGGGAAAGTCGGAGACATAACTACGTGCTTCTGTACTCTATTCGGTACGTGCTTGATCCCTGTTTGGTAAGTATTATCCCAGTCTAGCAAAAGGTCTCTAGCATTTTTGCTATCTTCTTTAAATTCTTCATGAAAGACATCATCATCATCATTGATTATTCAATCTGCAAATCGGTTGTATGCAGCCCTCCATCCACCCTGCTCTCGCCTCTGTACTATTTCCCTCTCTATTTGGTTTAAATATTCATTCCTTGGACTTCCTCTTGGTTCTTTTCTTTCTACTTTACCTTCAAACACATTCCTAACAAATTCATCGTCTCAGGAGACGTTCATTCCATCTGGTTATTCTTTAACGGATGATGTTCCATGTTGTTGGTAAAATAAAAGACGTATCTCTTTGTAGAAATTCAACGAGAGAGGTAAATATTTAAAGGCAATGAGGCTAAGATGAGATTCTACTATTTATGTAAGTGAATTTTTACGTAACAATTTTTATTTTGCCGGCACTCGGCATGTTTCAAAGTTAATTGAAGCTAAACATACCCCAAGATATTTATAATCTTATAGATATATCTTATTATTTTATTGCAAGATAATTTTCCCTTTGTCTCTTTTGAATAAAGTTTTAATTATCGTTGTTCTATGCACTTTGTGTAGTGTTTCCCAAGTTCTACGTTTTTTTAACCGTTAAATTAAGTACATCAACAATCGCATGGCAACGTATGGCAACAAGCGTTTGGTCCCGTCTTCACTAGTGCCATTTCGGAGTCTTTACGAAGCTCTCGTGCCGATGCACGTAGAATCAATTTGGTGTTAGTTTCAAGATCCATTCGACGATCCTTAAAATGTGCCCTTCCCATTAAAGAAGAGTCAACCTCTAAATATTCGCCCTTTCTGGAAGCAGTCGGCGACGTTGGCGGAATCTCTGTGAGTGTTCATTTGTTGTTGAAAGGGTGTCCCTTAATTGAAGCTCGACGAAAATTCAATTCCCTTCCTTTTTGGAGTCCGCTGTCAGAAGAGACAATATCCCATCCGGGGAAGGCCTTTTAGGACTTTACATAGTTGTCTCCAATATCTAATCAACGGTACGAAGTAGACCAAACAATTTGCTCTCGCTGAGTCTGAGGTTTTTAACATTCAAATTACATCCGTCCACGCAAAGAGAATAATCATCCATTAGTGAGACTGTTATGCGATTAGTTGCGCGGGAATGGGGGTGAAAGGAAACTTTTTATAAATGTTTAAAATTATTTTCAATCTTATAAATATCTTAAAAATTATTCCCCACTCTTAATGATGTTAAGAATTTAGCTATTGAATAAACTGAAGCGTGCATAAATTATTTCAAAAGACGAATTAAATAAAAACTGAAATCGACCAGTTACATATTTTCTTTCAATTGACGTGTAAAATTTTACGAAAAATTGTGATTGAAAATTCGCGACTTTGAAGTTAAAATATGATCTTTTTGTTAGTTATAAAATGGTGAATATTATGTTTCAGCTTCAAGTTACGGTTTTTCACCATCCTCTTTTTATATCAGCAGTGGAAATCCAAAGCATCGAAAGTTAAAGTAAAACGTGGATTAAGCTGTAGTTTCTCCGCAGAACTTATCGCTTCTTTCCAATCACATCTGCTCTCCGTCAGCCAACGGAAAGTCTTCCTTTCTCCAAACGTAGGGGCATGGGGGCACTTCATATAGCTACGGGTAGTCCCTCGTAACCATAAGCTCCCATACGAACGTGACCCACGAGAAAGCAAAGTCTATATATACTTCTCGAATTACGTTACCGCAACATCGAACACGTATCGATTTCATTTCAGCTCCGAAAATTGATGAGGACCCAAACTTTGAAATGAAACGAACACTTCGTTATGAAGCAAACAACGAGTGAACGAACACTTTGATGATTCGGCTGTCATTTCCAGAGCCTCGTTTTGCCGATTATCTTTCCGTTTAGCTCGAAACTTAATGGAGACAAGTTATTTTTTACTCCTAGGGTCCGCATTCATGAACACGTGACTTGAAAAGTGTACTGTTGCTAACGTAAATAATCCATTTGTTTGTTACAATAACGGAGTTGAATCCAATGGCGTCGATTTGGCGGGAATATGATCCCAGTGAAAGGTTCGATGTTTATATTGTCTCAAAATGGACTCGGTTCGATAACGCTGGTATAGATGTATTGAAAGTTTTGACGAGAGAATATTTCTGTTCGATTTTTAACAACACTGCTTTCAATACGGACTCCATTAGGGCTCCCGAGGACATGCAAAGAAGCACAATACCCTTCCGCCACTGCCGATGAACATTTCGTACCGCCATTTGTCCTCGTCGATAGAAAATATTTTTCTCCTTTAATATTGTGGATGTATTTGACGACAGCCATCGATCGAGGGCGTTAATTGAGCCGCCTGAGATTTTTCTGAAGAACGTGAACTTTATCTGAAGAATTTAATTAGAGAGAGAGAGAGAACGCGGGAAAATGCCAAAGATCAAAAAAATTCTCTTCTCGAAGACCTTTAATAAAACCTCGTATTACCCAATGAGAAATATTTTCCAGAATCGACCGCTTTGTGTTGAATCTATAAAAGAAATTACGGAATTTTAATGACCGCGATATTATCGTGTTTCAGGAGCTAAAGGTGGCATCTTTACATATATCGAAATCTGGGTCGAGTTTCAATGAATAATATGCATCATCATTAATTACTTTGAATTTAAAATTTATATTAACTTTATTTCTGAATTCTTATATTATAAGTAGTAAAATATTATAAAAAGTATTATAAAATTTACGCTCATAAACTCATACGCTGATAAAATATAATTTATCAGCGTAATCATGAAATCATGATGTAGGAATGATTGAAAAATCCCTCGGTTAATGAAGATGATGGAAAAGTCAGGAATTATGAACTTAATAAAAATGATTTTTAAGACAATACGTGCCTCGTGGTCAATACAAGAAAGATAATTATTCTGAAATGAGGTTATATTAGATTCGTATGTTATAGGAAAGGAACACGTAGCAAATTATTTCACGTAATGATGACCTCTCTTGATTTTGATCTATGAGTTAATGCTTTATTCAGTTTCTTGCTCATTTGATCCTCATTTAATTACACAGGTATAATATTATATACTCCGAGTATAAAACAATTACTTACGTAATAATATTTATTTATTTTTTTATATTTTAGAATTATCATATTTATTATTAGGATATTTATTATAATATCCTAATGAAATTAGAAATTTAAGTACGTATACAAACTAAACGGAAATAAACAGGTTCGATTAGCTAATGGTAAATATCTTAAATACATTAATTAGTAATATTAGTGATCTCTGGTAAAGACTAAAATGTAAATTTCGAAACAAATACTAAAAAAGAGAGGTTTTTTTCTACGATACGATAATATCTGCATAGTCCATAAAAATGCTGCCTTATAAATATACTGTTTACCAAAAAACCATGGTACATGTTTATACCAGGCCATATTGACCATTTTCGAGATCTTGAAATTTTCTCTAAGAACCTACATTAAAAATATATCGGTTGATGAAGTATTCAGTTGCTTTAGTCAGTAGGTTTTTCAGATTTTTCAAAGTCACTTTTTGTGGGTGTTTTCCTGAAGGGTTTTATTTTGTCAAAGTTGCTGACGGAGGAGTTTTAAAACTCGTAAACACATTCTTTCACACATTATGGTATTAACACATAATTTTCTTCTGTTTGAGCTTTAACATATCCAGATAGATATACGTTGCTCTTTTACTATTTTTAAATAAATAAGATTTAAAGAATTAAAAAAAATAAATAAAAGTTAAAATAGAACGTGTTGTCGTGTCTAAGTATAATAATATTATTATTGCGTGTTAGAGCTACAAATAGGTATCAGACTAGGTGGAAGCACTAAAAATTTCGCCCGAACAGGGACTTGAACCCTGGACCCTCAGATTAAAAGTCTGATGCTCTACCGACTGAGCTATCCGGGCTCTGCTTCATAGTCTCACTAAGGGCCTTTGTACTGTTTAAAAATCATATCTTTTCCTTAAACTTCCGTTTAGATCACTCATCAAATAATGAATAATTTTGAAGGCTTTCTAAACTATACGTTATAGTACAATTACCCCGGGAGATAACTCAAACTTTCTTCTAAATATCATTATTAAAAATTATTAAGCCATTGTTTTAAATATTAGGTTTTACCTACGAAAATATTTTTTTTTTAATTTTAAGCCTCGATCATATTTTTTAAAAATATTTTTTGTGATACGATAGTTATGCACCCCAAACATGAATCACATACCAAATATAATTTTGATTTATATGCAAATATTATATATAAATTATTTTTTTAATAATTATTTTTGAATTATGATTTTATTCTTTCTTCCCACGCCAACAATTTCAATAAACGTAGTAAATTTTTCAATTATTTTATTCCTCAAATTCGCTGTGCAACTGTTCCTATACGAGGTGCGATCAAAAAGTAAGGTGACTTTCCATTTCTATTTAAATATTCATTTGTTCATCCAAAATTATGTTATCCTCGTACGTTACACTAATTGGCTCCAATTCAATAATATAATTAACGGTATAGGTAGGGCTCAATAATTGTAAATTACATTTTCGTATAATATATTTGTTTCCATAATAGTCGAATCTCTTGACAGTAATGAATAAAATTTGCCAAAATTTGTTGCAAATAGCCTTGCAGAATAGCGACTTAATATACCATTGGTGGCGGTATGAACCAGCTCCATCCGTGTTCGATGGAAACGTGCAGGTCAGCGGGCGACACGAAATCTCTCTCTAGCAATTTCAGTGACACATATTGGTTCTTTAGAATGCCATGGGCGTTTCGAAAGAGAAATTATTTATTTTTGGTGTGTGTCCAAGCGTGGGAGTAGTTTCATGTCTTGCAAACACGTTTTGCGCAGATGTTGAAGAGATGGCGTGGGCTACGCCCAGGAGGTATTCCGGCGATCGATGGTCGCTTAGTAACGCGTTGCCTATGCGTGCGACACGGAAACTTCAAGGTATCGAGGGTAAATCGAAAATTCCTTCGCACGGACGACAACCGGCGCCCTCTGCTTCAAATACATAAACAAAACTGCACGCCCACCGGTGCTTTATATTAATATGCTACCGGAGAGGAATAGGTAACTAATTTGAAAAGGACCGAGGTTTTAACTGCATTATTATCATGTTTAAATGTATATTAATTTATATATGTAGCTATAAACAAGTTGGAATCCCGAAGTACTGGAACCATACAAGTACCGTTTTCACGTGCACGTAAGGTGAAAACAAACATAACGTATATACATCTACGGTTCAAAAATCGGTAAAACTCGAAAATGGCAGTACAGAATGCATCAACGTAAGACTACTGTTAACAATAGGTTAAAACAATCCTATCGGTAAAGAGAATATAAGAATAAAACTTATAAGTACTTAGGAAGTATATTATATTCATGACAAGTATGCATATAGAATTGCTGAGTAAGGTTTTTGACCAGTGCATTTTAACCAGTGCTGATTATGGAAGTGAAACTGCGTTTAATGGAAAATTAATACGATTTTCAGTGAGTCAAAGAAATGTAAAAATGTATGTATATAACAGGAAAGGTCGTAAAAGGTTACACGTGGTCGAAAATGTTAACAGGGGTTGCAGACATCATCAAAAAGGTGAGATAAATGAAACGGATGGATGTTGGCAGATCTAAAGGGGAGGAGAAAATACAACCATTGGTAGTCGAATGTTCTGCACTGGATACTAAGGGATGTGAACACACCAAGAAGACTGCAACGTAGACGGAATAACAACATTTACAAATGTTTAATTGTAATTATTCAATAGGATACTCAGATTTGAGGGAATTCGAATAGATGATTGGGATGTTTGGATCAGATGTATAAATAATAACATATCAGTTTATCCAAGAGCCCGGATAGCTCAGTCGGTAGAGCATCAGACTTTTAATCTGAGGGTCCAGGGTTCAAGTCCCTGTTCGGGCGAAATTTTTTTTCAGTTAAACGGAAGACGGACTACCTAATCCTAATAATATAGATCAAATTAATGTGTACATAATGTAGTAGAATAATAACGAATTCAGAATCTCAGAGAATTTTCAAACTTAAATATTTGCTCCGTAAAATATTAGACTCGGGAAACACTTTTAAAAAGCTTCATATATATTCTTACCCACTTCTACCTTCTTCCCCAATCGATAATTTGGTCGAATGAAGTTCTGATTTACGTAAACGCCCACTTATATAGGATTCACAATGATAATAATTTTGGAATGGAAAATCGTAGCAGATTCATTTGGAAGATTGATGACGGAAGTTCGAGCATCAACATCTCCCGCTGATAAGCAAGATCATTGTTGACTCTTCTTAACCATAAGTTTTCTCTTTGGAGAGAACGCCTACGCAAACGGGAAAAGATTTACACGAGGAGGATGATAAGAAGAAAAAATCTCCTCCATTACGAGTGGAATTGAAGTGGAGGGGGGTGTGCTGTCGAAAGGTTTGATTGAGAGAGATTCGTAAGAGAAAAAATAAAGGCAAGAAATACGTATACTCAATATGGAGGAAGATGACAAACTGCCAAAGATGCTATACGCCCCCTATTTAGGCATCTTGAAAATTTAGAATTGTTATCTCAGTTATTTTAGTTACGTAACGTTATGAAAAATCAAAAAAAAAAAATAATTTTTTTTTATTGTTATAAATTATCATAGAAAAATAGTCCGTTATTATTCTCAATATCTATTATCACAGGAAAAAAGTCCACTAATAATATGCGTATTAAATATGTCTAATAGTGTAAAACCTATTGAACTTCCGTGAAATCTGATATAAACCAGTAAACGAAAGAATTTGATAAACTGAAATCTTCCACTCTGACCTCAAATAGGAAAATCATTGGTAAAAATCGTCATTAGATGAATAAATACTTCAACATTAGCATTGTTATGGATTTCTTCATTCAAGCAAAATAATTTATAAACAATAAATAAAAAGTAAACAAATAACTTTGTAGTTAAACAAAAGGTGATGCGGTAACAATGTCAATGAAAAGTTGCTACGGTTATAATAAAATAAAAAAACTTTTATGAGTATAATTTATAAACTATCTAGGAAAAGACGAGAAAAACTGTACAATGGAATAATAGAAAATCAAAAGAAATTTTAAAATATTCGAAATGGTTTATTATCGCTAAAAAAGGCATCTTTTTTATTTATTCATTTTTTTAAGTTTTGATAGTCTCCTATCATTAAATATTTTACGACAAATATCGACATTCATAGTATGTATTCTATATTATCCACATTTATAAATTCACCTTCCTTCAAATTTATTCAATCAATCAATAGGTAGACTCGATTCCATTCAATCGCATCGAATTCTATCTAATTCCGATAGGAATATGCTTCCGACAAATCAATACAAAATATTATAGTCGGTTATAGAAATTTTCATAGTCGGTATTTTGGCCCCGTGTTTTCAGGTTACACTGCGCAACTTTAATGTCATGCGGTGAAGCCTATTTATCAAACCGTCCCGACAATGGGGCGAAATTATCTATTACATCAAGAAGCGCATTAGCGGAGATATATGTAATAATTACTAATTAATTATATTATTAATTAGTTATTTAATATAATATCTTCACAAAATGATTAAATTCAGAAGACTATAACAGAATATAGTCTATCATCGTCTTTTATGAAGCTAACATTTAACAAGCTAACGAGAATATGGTACGATAAATCGGGAAACGGATGAAGTGAAATACAAATATATTTCCAAAATGAAGTCAAGATAAAAGCTGATATGATCGTTAAAAAGGTTTCATTGAAATTAAATTGGAAACTCTTTTGATGCAATCCGTTAGAATATAAATTTTAACCAATTTAGCACATTACGTACTTGTATGACATGAGTGTGGTGGAAAACTCTGAGATAGATGAGTGAAAGAATATACTACGATAAGGTTAATTCAACAATAAGCATGTATCTTTCGCGAAGTTTTTTTTTTTGTAATTGTCATTCGCCAGCAGGGAAAGCAAATCGCTTGGGGCTGTTGACATACTTTTAGGAAGTAATCAGAAGAACTCTATAATAATGAAAAGTATTGCTTATTATTAATTAGTCGAGCAGGTTTTTTAGCTTGAAATAGCGAAAGGACTATAAGCTCCACACAGTAATAATTCCTTCGATCTAAAACAAATGCAGGTGAACAGTCTGAATATGATTCAAAGTGACAGATCTGCCATTTAAAGCGGAGCGAAGATTTTGACGCCTCGGGGAGTTCTTTCACTTCGGAGGGAAGACGCTTTATTCCTCTATTGTTCAGCCTTCCTCTTTCATCGTTGCGCCGAGGGCAGTCAAACTGCTTGTTCCCAATTCTACGAAGTTTTTCATCCTTTTTTTTCAAAAGGAATTTTTTCACAAAAAGAGAGAAGTATAAAAGTTCTGCGTTAAAGTGTGAGTGTAAATTATGCATAAATATAATCTCCGGAAGAGGAAAATATCTCTTATTCAACAGTTAATTTCCTTGTTTTCTCGAAATTTCTCTCTTCAAACCTTACGACTTTTAGACCTATTAGCAATAATTTATGTGAGAATATTTTAGTTCCTGCCGTAAAATTAGAGCTCGTTGTTTTTCATGTTACCATAACTAAGTATTCACTAATATGATGTATTCCAGGTTATTACGAGAAAATCATAATAAATAATAATAATTATCATAATTATAATATGAAAGAGTTACAAGAAATGAAACTAAGTTATCAGAGACTTATTTTTGCCGATTAAGTTATTACTTAGGACGATTCGAGGTTTATTATTCTTAAAAATTGTAAAAAATTTTATATTTTAATTTCTTTTAATTCGCACGGTTGTTCGCGTGTTGATTTTTTGAGAATGAAACAATTGAACGCGATAATTTTCCTTATTCATTTGCCGTAAATATCCTTCTTAGAAAATTTCACTGGCGTATAATTTTCCCAATTTGAAACAAAAACATTAGATTACATGTAATCAACTCTAATTGGTACACATCATCCAAGTTGTTTACTGCTAATTGGAGCAAAACACGCTACCATGTTGATCAACCTTTTACATCGAGGATGCAATTTTTTGTGATATTATTTCTCAGACTATTTTAACAATGATAACGATGTGACGGATCACTATTAGATCCATTAAATTGCCTTGGATACATACTTTCTGTAAACAACATTTATGAATCTGATTTGGTCAGGACATCTTTGTAGAAGGGAGCAAAACTAGATGGACAAACATGCACAGAGAGAAACACAAAAGCGGTATTTAACTATTATTCATTGAAAATATAGTATAGTAGTATATAGTAGAACAATGTTTATTCAAGCATGGGTCTTATTATTTCCACATATAGTACAGCCATTTTGCAAGCTTAATCTGTTGTCGAGCGAAATTTTTTTGCATGACGTTTAGATCCATTGTCATTTCTATCTTGATCCTTTCAATGCTACAAAAAACTCCATTCTTCAAGGGTTCCTTTCTATTTTTTGTGAATCGTAAGAAAACACGATAAAGGGAAAATAATGTGATAAAGTTTCATTGTTTGAACTCATTCTTTGCATATTTCTTAATTCATGTGTTTCTATTGTAGGATATAATCATTAAACTGGTATACTAATCGCCGTTTTAAATATTCTAATTTGAAGGATAATTGGTATTCTAATGTCTATATTCGTAATTTCAATTTTTTTTATGTATAATCTCGAATGAGACTAAAGCTTATACTGTCTTAGGAAGATTTTCCAATTGTTTTTCCTGTTTTCTAGAGCATATGTTAGGTATATTACTAATCTATTCCTTAGTACATGCCATCCATTGCCATAATTTTTGTTGATATTAAGGGGAAACTTATTAGTTTTGTACTGTTATGTAAACGATATATAATTTGTAAACTTTTTGTAAATTTGTACAGTATCCGGGTTACGATACCAAAAATAATGAAAAACGTCCATGCCTGTTTAACTCGATGGTTGACGCATAAAGAAAGTAATGCTTTCTTAATACTTTACTCGGAAGTAATTCATCTTCCTGCAATTTCCTTGAATTGTTTCGCAACAGGTCCAACCGATCATTTTCTTTGCAAAGCTTCTCACAGACATCGATGTTTTGACACCCATTAATTACCGTTCAAATAGATTTGAATCCTCGTTAATTTTATTCAGTAATCCCAATGTACATTCGGTAATGCTCATTGTTAAATTTAATAATTTTGTTTTCTTACCTTTTCCTACATAAAATGTCATTAACAATTATTTTGTGATAGTCTAACGAGATGGTAATCTCTTTGGAAACCTGTACAGTGGGGATTCATGTTGATTTTTACCCTACTATTATTGTCGACCATAGGATGTCCACGGAGTTCGCCCCAGAAAAAGTCATTACTTTATGGAAACCCTGATTTTGTTCATTGAATATGCGTAGAAGAAAAAAATTGAGATTTTAAATTTGGTTCAGATAAATTAAAATTCAGCTTGCTCATTACCAGTGCTAAATTTTACGTAAATTATTCATTTAATTTTTGCCATACCTCTCTGTCCTTTACAGTATAGGTGTGGATGTTGTTTACCGACACACAGATAAACATAGAAAATAGATATGAAACATAGAGCCCGGGAATTATTATAGATTGATTTTTATGTGAGATTGCGAATAATTGTTCAAAATTCCTGTGATACTACTCGTATTATCACACTCGTATTGTATGGAGTGGTATCTATCTTATACTATCGATGTAACAACACTTTTTATTAATAATTCAACTTATAATGCTGTTGAGAATAGAATTAATTTAATGAATATATTTCAAATTTCCTTTTTATAATAATTTTTGTCTAATTATAATGGCTAATCACGCTTATTCATCAAGTATAAATGTTTCTCCTTATTGTTTGTATGTTTTTGATTCTTTTATTACGGAATAGTACGTTTAATTTCTTTTACATTTATGTTTTAAATATAAATTTAATTAATCTTTTTCTAATGTTTTTGATAACTAAAGATAAGGAAATCATCCATATCATCACCTATATCCATAATGTTTTTTCTACAGTTGGTTTAATGTTAGATTATATATTAATTTTATTTCAATATGGATTATATAATTGGTATACATCACACATTTTTCCCTCTCACTCATTTGTTGTTGATTTGTGCAATTTTTGATTTTAACTTAGCAAATGATTCACACTGAACAATCCACGTAAAATAATAACTTATCTTTTTTAGTATCATTCGCCTTCAAAATTGTTATCTGTAAAGAACGAGACATTTTAATGTCGTTCTACCCCGAAATAAAGAATTTTCTAAACTATTCTAATAGAATAAGATTTCCATCGAAGAAATCAAAATTGAATGGCTATAAAGCAATAAGTTAATAAATGACTTTTGTTATATGCTGAAGTAAAATTACGAAAGATTTCTACAAAATTATCTCTGTAATATATATAAATTAACCTGGTACCATATGTGTAGATAAGTTTATTTTATCTTATAAATAAAATGAGCGCAGAAATGTTAAAGTTTCCATCTGATTTTATTTCGTTTCGTTATTGTTTGTCAAATGACTAAGCATATTTTCTTTCTACAAACACCTAACAAAAACCAAGTTAACACCTTCACCGAAGGTATTCTCATAGGAATTAGAAATTGACGTAGCAAAATAAAAAAAAACTGAAAGAATAATAGTTAACATTTATGCAATAGTTACCATAGAAATGGATCAAATATTTATTTTGTGATATCCAAATCTCCATCGTTGTGTATTTAAAATTATTCTGTTATGAAAATTTATATTTTGAAAAGGTTGAGAATTCGTACGTAATCTAAAATACCTTCTCCTTTTCTAATTTTTTAAAGGAATTCACATATCTTTTGATGTATAGCGTGCATAAATATGCCAGTTCCCGGAAGTAACAAATTTCCAGTTCTTGGACCTCCCCCTTTATAAAAGCCCTTCCACTGGAAAAGGCATGAAAACACCGAGCTTTTTACTTAATTTTCCTTCTTCTTGCACTGGAGACCAGCTGTGGAAGGTAATTAGAACAGAGAAAATATCAACACTCACCTCTTCTCCTTCCTGATCCAACAGCCCTGTTGTCATCTCGCTTAGTAACTGAAACCGCAGATTGAGTTGATTCTTCCTCGAAACACAGAGTGCCTAATGAACTGATTTTAATCCAATCCTCTGCCTGTGTTAGCCCTCGACTCCTTCACTTCGCATACCACATTCCCGCGCATTCCTTAGACGGTAATGGTTATTCAAAACTTTTGAATCTTCCTTCCCTTGTAAATCGGTGCCGATTTTCCCCCGGTTCTTGCAGATTCGCAAGCTGCGTTTATCAACACCTCCCCTCATGTGGTTCCCCGAACTTGCAAAAGATTAACGAGATGATTTTTGGTCGACTTCTACGATGACCTTTTGTTATGCACTGTTTTGGTAGCAGCTTCCGATAAACGAATCCTACATTCTCTTTTTCAATCCAGTATCCTTTTTAAATTCCAACAAATATTTATTTTCCGATTGAAGATCCACTTTTTTAGATTATGAACGCGGCTGATCTCTCCGAAGTCCTACTCCAAAGCGTACTCTTTTTAAAAATTTAAATAAAGGAACAACGGTCGTTAACAAAAACAAACGACTAACGGATACGTGGTGTTCGGGGATGCGGACGCCGGCGCCCCGCCACACTAAGCGACGCTCAGCAGACTGCGATCTTCACCCTCCCTGAAACAACCGAGCGCCATGCGCACTACTCACCCGCTCCCCCACCCCACTCGCTTCTCATAGTTTCCCATTTTCCTTCCCTCTCTTTAGCTTGTTTTCTTTCCCCCTCCATTCTTCTGTTTGCCCTGCGTCCATCCACCACTAAACCCCTCGTTTTTCCTTCTATTCTATTCCTCGACTATCATACCCATCAAAATTGCCCATTCTTTTACGTATCTATCCTTTTAGGAGTTCATTTTGTGTAATTCGCTATTACGAAACCTTCTGGTAAGTATGCGTTCCCTGCCGGATTAGTTTACGGACACCACCTCCTTTGCCCTCCGAAGAATTTTACCAACACCTTTCGCTTTAATTTCTGGAGGTTATTACTTTCCCGGATTGCAGAATCGTCGGTGACGTTCCCTCCCCTGTAGTATGGGGTTGTTATTTTGGAAAAGGATGTGCCGCTATGCCCGATTTTATTGGGGTCTCTAAAGAACTCGAATATCGATTTTCATTGGTGTTCATTATATCCGTTGCAATGTTGGATTTAATGATACAGTTCGCCTCCCTTCACCTCCAAAGGGAGCAAACGTATCTCCCACATCTCCTAAGGGTTAGGAAGCGTCTTACGATGCAGGTAGGACATCCCCACCCTATAGGACACGAAAAAGGGGTTGAAGAGTAGAATCCCCTTTTTATGAGTATGAAGAGTAATGCTGCGGTAGCAAATAAACAGGATGGAATTAAACGCAATCAGATTACGGAAGTTTACTTATAAACCAGAAGGGCTGTTTTTCAGTTGCACTTTAATAATAAATTCTACGAAGACTGATATAAGATTTTATAAAAGTGGTATTTTCATTGCCAATAAAAATTTAATTAATTATTTGATAATGAATTCCGTGATACTGTGATTGATTTCATCTATAAGGCTAATTCTGTCGTTGAATTTTACTTATCACTCGAAACTTTTATGTAAACGCGTTGTAGATTTTATCAGAAAGGAATGGGTAGTAAATGATGAATTTCTTTAAGATTATTCAAACACTAGTTGGCTACGAATTTAACTTTTCTCATCGCACAAGGAGAGTTTTTTTGTAACATTGCTAGAATACTAAAACATTTTCCGAATCTTTAGAAAACCATATCGTGGATTTTGAAACTTTTTTATCCTTATTCATTTATTGAACGTACTGTATGATATTTCATTCCTTGCCGAACTCTTGAGTTGAGTCTCGGTCAAGTTCATTTGCAACAATATTTGCACACAAAGCTGTAAATGAACTACTTTTATTTTATCTATTTCTTTTATTATTCCATTTGTTAAACCTTTAACATATGAGAATTAAACTATATCGTGCGATCATTATTGGCAATTGGATATGAATTTGAGTAATATCTATGAATGCATAAAAACGATCAATTATATCAACAAAATAGAGGAAAATAAGAAAGGATTAGTCAATTACTGATTTCCATTAGAACTCTATTGCTAAATTTGGATAAACTTCCTTGAAGGGCACGATTACGCACTTTTCATCTTCCTATAACACAGCTATTTTCAATTTCTCTCACATTTATTAGAACCTGCAAGCAACTGTCTTAGATTACACTACTGTTTTCATATCATTTCTGCTTTCTGAAAAAAAAAATTCCGATGCATTTAATTATTTTAGTGCTTTTCCGAATGAAAATATTGTGATTTTATAAAAGAAAGTTATATCATTAATTATAGATTTTTAATTCGTCTCGGAATAACCTGTAAATGAAAATAACAACATTTATCTCAATTTCTCTTGCGACAAGTTTTTCGTAACGTAAGAAACAAAAAATTTTTGGCGATGTATAAATTTGACTGCACGATCCAATTTTTCGGAGGTTGCGTTCCACTTAAATTATTTCTTACTAAAAATAATAACTCAAAAATTAATATAATTCGACTTTTATGTATTCATAAGGTACAAAGAGTAATCTAAGAAAAAACTAGCTCTTTACGTTAGATAGGATGGGAGAAATGGCAGTTTTAGTATTGTTCACGGCTGGTAATGCGACCAATTTTTTTTATTCTGCTATAAAATTTATTTCTTTTGTTAGAATGATGAGAAATCTTCGTCAATATATAGAACTATCCTTCCTTATCCAAATTTCACCAAAAAATTGGAAAAAAATCCAACAAATTATGATGATAATATTAATTTTATCCGTACAAGTACCTCAGAAATAATTAACTGACGGCTTGGTAGAGGATAGGTTGCTCCCTTATGGGAATTTACGTGCATTTATTTCCCCGTAAGCTTCCCGTACTGCCAGCTTTTGTGTAACGGACTATAGGAATGCATGTTAGGTGAATGCATATCAGCGCGCGCCAAAAGTGACAAACATCCCGGGAAATTGAACTACACCACATATAGTCATTAAACTTCTTACTTGTAATGTATAAATTAATATTTTTACTTATTAATACTAACTGATAAAATTTGGTTGAAACGAAAATGATTAAAATATATATAATCGAAATATTTTAAAATATATAAGGAATAAAACAGCATTAGATAGAAAAGAGATTGGGTAAAGTAAATGCTCGATAAAAACTACCTTAATTTTTCCGAGAAGTTAATTGATTATGGCTGAGAAATATCCTGTTCTCTAGGAGTCGATTCTGTACCATTAGTCGTTCAAGGTTCAGAGTTTTATCGGGAAGACTATCTTATGAACTATTTTGATAGGCCAGTTGGATAAAATTATTTGAGCTGTTAAATCAAAAGTAAATTTTCTTGTTTAATTTATCTATAACTTCCTGCCGGTATTTTTGTAATGGCAGTACTTTTGAAAAATGTTAGCTTGAAGTTTTCTCTAAAGAGTAATCTAAGAAAAAACTAGCACTTAATGTTAGATAGCATGAAATAAATGTTTTTGTAATGAAGATGAGTTTTAGTAATGTTCACGGCCGGTAAGATGACCATTTTTTTTATTCCGCTATAAAATTTATTTCTTTGGTTATAAATTTGAAAAGTGTTCATCAACATGTAGAACCATGCTTTCTTATACTTATTTCACCAAAACTTCGGAAAAAAATCGACCCAGCCAACCTGAAAATCTTAATTTTATCCGTTGCGAAGGCAAATTTTGTGGATATCGCGGATATTCCGAAAAAATGACCCGGCGTACGAGGCTATTCGAATCCCCCATAAGCCAATACTGCCTAGAAAAGTGGAACAGACTAATAATTACCTCTATAATAGGAGGTAACTGTTCGCAGCGTGAAGACGAATTAGGTGATTTTAATTTGAGATTATATAACTTAGAAAGGCTGAGTCATCCGTAGATACCGTAGGTACAATTAAGTTCAATCAAAAAAGATAATCAAAATACTAATTATTGGAAATAAAAACGAACGGTTATTTGTGTTAATCGCATGATACGATTTTCTGGATCCAGTGTTTATACTGGGATTCTATAACTGGAAATTTGTCTGTTCAGTTTGTTCATCACTGTACGAAGCTATATCCTTTTGGTGTCTAGGTTTCTGGACTTTTCCGCTGTTGACTCCCCCTGCAATTTTGCCATGATATGCTTTAGTGTTGCCCATTCTTTCAGATCCATTTAGCAAGGAAGATGCTATCATTAGTTCTAACTACCTTTGGAAAATCTGAGAGGATCATTCTGCCACAACAATATCTTCAACTCACCACACATACCAAGAAGTAGAAGTATATATTTTATAAATTCAGTCTGTTAAAATTTGAACTTATTTTCAATTATAGTTTTTATAATGAATTTATTCATTTTCAAAAGTTTGCATTCAAACATTGCGAATAATTAAATTATCGAGAACTGTAATGTAATAGCCATATACAAATCGGTAAGGTTTATTATTTTCATCTTTCATGATCATCATTGTAACAAACAAACAAATAATAAACATGATTTAAATTTACCAGACTTTAAATCATTGTAATGATACAATACTGTATAATATTTGTATAACTTATAACTGTGTTTTATGTTTCTCGATAATCATCTCGATAAGATATTATTTAGAATTTACAAAAATAAATTAAGATGCATTGTTGGTGGGATTGTTTGGGAGTGTTATAAATTTTTTCTTGTAAATTGTAAATACTAATAAGTGTAAGAGTGAAAGAATGAGAGGAAAGGAAGACAATTTTAAGTGTTCTCAATCAATATTTATGATAAAACTAATAAATCTAATTGATTAACTTAAATATATCCTGATCTCATAAGTGGTGGCTAAATATTTAAAGGTAAGTGTCCATTAATTTCCACTTTACTATCATCAGATGTTGATTTAGAATTTTTATTTTATTAAATTATAAAATATTAGATATGAAGATATATAGTTTGATACTTATTATATTTTAGGTCAACTCAGAAGAAATAAAAAGTTACTAATAAACATTTCATATGAGTGTGTATACATACTTTAATGATCCTATTTACATGTTTGTTCGACATATGTAGTTTGTATATAACAGGATAAATTGATGTACTGTCATTTTTATCTCTGCTACATTTGAATTGAACATAGAAAAATATCTGACTTGATCTATAATTTTTAAATTGATGCATGTTTTTTATAGCTTCAGAAAATAAATTTCGTAAGATATACTTCAAAAAAAACTTATTTATGATAATCCAACATACATATGATCCATAATTTATTGATGTTGCAAATTTAAAATCTATGATTAAAATTCATATAAGAATACTAATTAAATTATAAGTAAACATCTTGCTTTTTATGAAGATATCTGGGTATTTTTTCCTAAGAATTAAAAAGAATATGATATAATATGATAATTTAAAATTAATTCTATGGTTTGAACACCAATAACAGAATGTCACTTATTTCTTATAATTATGAATAGAGCATTAAATCATATTGTTGCTCTTTTAAATGTATCAAAATGGGTAAAAGGAAGTTATCTGATTATATAGTAAATAGAATACATTGTTTTTATATTTATTTATTGTATTTTAGAACTACAAATAGGTACCTGGCCAGGTAGTAGCTCTACATTTACAGGGAGACATAAGTAATACTGCCTGGCATTCGCACTAGTCGAGAGGGTAAACCTCCTGAAGGCAGTATTGGTATATGTATATATATTATTTAAATTTCTAAAATTTGAATATACACATACATATAATATGCATTTATATAGTGGGGATATGTAACATTTATTTTCAAAGTTTAAAGTAAGGAAGATAATGTGGCTGCCTGGAACAAAGGAGTATCTTAATAGAAACACTAATCCAGTTTAGAAAGCTATATCCCTTGTAGAGTTCGCAAATATCATCGAATAAAATTGAGCTATTAGAAATTTGCAGTATATTTTAGAGAGTGAAACATTCAGATTAATAGTTTCTTAACATGTATGTTACAAATAATGTTCGAATACTACATGTAACATTACTAAGCAGTTTACTTTAGAAGATATTCTTTTATTTTAATGTCAGTGATGCAGTTAAGGTGAAAAATCTAAGCTAGGTCTTAAAAACGTCTAAGCTGATGCTGATTGATTCAAGACGCAAAAAACTAAATGCACAATTATTTATGCTTCATAAATCTATTTAGGATTAACAATGAAAATTATTATAAAACCATACATTAGGGAGAGATAATACGCATCTATAATAGCAAAACATTCCACCCCACACCTGAATAGTTAAAGTATCATTAAATTTGTTTCACATTCCAAAGAGGCTTTTCTTAACATCTTTAAAAAATAAATCTATTAGATATTAGAAATTCAAAAGAAAACTAAAATTACACAAAACGAATATACCAATTTCTGTCACACACGAGGATTGAAGATATATACATAAATCCAATACTGAACTTAGGATGGCAACACTATGCAGTAAGTTTCATCTATAGTTCACAGTCTCTCCGAGCAGGGGCAGCACAATGCAGAGAGGTTTTATATGTAGTTCGGAGTCTCTCCGAGAAGGGGCAGCACAATGCAGAGAGGTTTTAAATGTAGTTCGGAGTATCTCCGAGCAGGGGCAGCACAATGCAGAGGAGTTTCATCTATAGTTCAGAGTCTCTCCGAGTAGTGGCAGCACAACTCAGGAAAACTAGATACTGGTCAGGAGAATTACTCTGATATTCTTTGAATTGTGCTGCCACTACTCGGAAAGATTTTGAACTACAGATGAAACCCCCTCTGCATTGTGCTGCCCCTGCTCGGAGAGACTATAAACTACAGATGAAACCCCTCTGCATTGTGCTGCCCCTGCTCGGAGAGACTCTGAACTGTAGATGAAACCCCTCTGGATAGTGCTGCCATCCCAAGTTCAATTGTTGAATTATATATCTAATACTCAATTTGCAAGACCGCAGAATGTAAATACTTGTTTAAATATGAATGCACATCTCTTTGAGTATTATCTGAATAAGTGAGCAAACACATGAGATATGTTAACGAATTTTCTACATTTTCATAGGTAATCTATTCTGAGTGGGTTATAGATTAATGAGTCCTCAATTTGTCTATTTTAAGTCACTAATGGAGTAATGCCTTTCTTCCGAAAGAATTATAGTCCATTGGTCTAATTAGAGTTATATATTACGATGAGGTATTTTATTTTAAACAGTCTTTTAGGAAATAAATTCACCTTTATATTGTGATTTTTCTGATATAATTGACTTTGTCAATAAATTATGACAACTTTCCTCATTTCCTCAGAGAAAAATAGGGTTTCTCTCGTTTGATTATTTTAAAACATTCGAATAATTTTCTATTCAACGCAAGATAGACCCAAGAATATTACAAAGAAATGATAAATTGTACTTCACTTGACTGCTCTAGAGAGTTGAGAAAAACATTGCCTTCGATTAAAATATAGAGCTGAGAGCTTTAAAATGAGAGTTTTAACAATTCCATTAATTACAATCCAAACGCAACTGATAGTAGTTTACAGGGAGATTGTGATGGTCATGTATGATGATTCAGGTTATTTTTGATTCACTCTTAACTGATACGTGCAAATGAATTGTTGTGGATTAAATGATGGTATTTATTTTGTGATGAAAATGAGACCGCGAAAGTCATTAGACTATGTAGCAGTAAAAGTTATTTCACAATATTTTAACTTTAAAATTACCTAACCTTGCCGGTTTGATATACCATGAATCATGTGTCTACAGCATTTATCTCCCACCTAGTAGGTACCTTGAACACTTAAAAGTTAAGTTTCAGGATCCTTTTCAGTGTACATTGTACCGAGTTCCAATGTGTTATGTGCACACGGAAGACTCGTCAGTCGCTATTGGTGTCGATTATAGTACTTCATTTGTTTCCAAGTGGATAAGAGAATCGCCATCTTATGTTCGTATTGGTGTTGTGTTCAATTGGAATTTAAAATCTTACTCAAGAAATGAGTAAGAGGAGAAATCAAAAGAAAAGACATTTTGATCTAGAAGGTGGTTATGGAAGAGACGGAAAGTACTATTATGGTGAGTGATGAACTTCTATTTTTGCACACATGTGTAAATAATCACCTACCTATAACTCTCATACAATAGTGTTTATATTATTCAGTAACCATGCGCGTTTGAATTTTATTAATCCATATTTAAAGTTAATTATCTCTCAAATCTTACGATACATAATATACGTTTACTCGACTCGATGAGAATAAACAGAGCTTAGTAGTTCCTTTTGGCGAGTTTGAACGTCCCATTTTTTTATGTTATTACCGTTATAATTGTATTTGCGACTCAATAAAAGTGCAGTCGATGTTTGCTTAGTTCTATTAAGAAAAAATTGTGCTATCTGTTGAATCAAATATTTTGTTTTCTATTTTATTCGTATCAGGGTTACTACGTGTTCTTTTTATAATAGATTGTCATATTATCTCTCTCTTTTGATTCTCAGAACATGATGATAGGGTGGGGAGTGATAGACGAGTTTCTTTCAAAACTAACAACAGGATAACCAAACGTGAGAGGCATCAAGGAAGACGTCAGTTTTTTGGAAGATTCGATGAAGATGTTGAAATGGCTGGTACATCAGGTGCTGGTGGTAGGAATCCAAGCAGTCTGTAAGTTCGAGATTGAAAATCCTGTTTTATAATATGCATGGTATATCAAATTTCACCTAGTTTCATTTACCTATTAATGAATTCAATTTTATTCAGCGTGGCATATGTACGAGGGAGAGGAAGTCGTAATAAAAGACATGGAAGGGGTTCGCCACCTCCTCGTTTTCGACACGGTGATGGACCAGGCTGGTTTAAAGTTACGGTAAGTGAAAATGCTTGCAACTCTAGCGTTTGGGGGGGGAGGGGGTAAATTAATATATTTATATGGTTGCCATAGCTAATGCTTTATCTGATGTTAATTCACTTTATGCTAATTGTTATTTGCAATGCTTCTCGTTTGAATGTTTGCAGCATAAGTGATATACGCATACTTTATATTTCTACTTCCTGTTCTATTTTTTATGTAGTAAGAATCAGTCTCTGTTGATTGTACATTCCTGAATTGCACTTTTTTATTATATTATTGATGTCTAGAGTAAATTATGAACATCTTTCCTGAGTATTGTCTGTGTGATTCACAAACATTATTTTTCTAGATACCGTATGGAGCCAAGTATGAGAAAGACTACATCCTAAGAGTTCTTATAAGTCATATTTCCCCCACAATCTTCATACCCATAGCTGTAAGTAAATCAGTCAGTTTATAATATTTCTTTTAACTCTGAGTATAGTTCATTTGAAAAATATTGCATTTAATAATTTTTCCATCACAGTTCCGTGCCCAAGGCAATGAAGTGTCATTTTATCTTGAAGACTATGAAGCTGCCAATAAGTTATGTGCTGCTGATAGAAAAATTACTGCTAATGATGGTTTTAAGGTAAATTTAAATCTTCCTGAATTTGTTCTGTGTTAATATTTCATTGCATTTATTATGAAATGTCTGAAATCTGAAGAGTTTTCTTTCTCAAATAGATTCAAATCAGAGTGCATCCTGGTGTTCCAAAGTTTGAGTTAAATCAAACTCTGAAAACTAAGATTACTGCTGTCATGAGCAAGCGATATAATTCTGAAACTAAGGCATTGGATCTCTCAAAGTTTCATATGGATCCAGGTATATATTTGTATATGTATAAGGAGAGAAACTTATTTAGTATTAGTGAATTGGATGTGGAAATTCTTTATAATGAGCTATTCTATTTTATTGTTATTTTAGAAATTATCTTTTGATGTAAAACAGACCTAAATGCTGTTTTGAAACTTTACCTTTATATTACTTTAATTTTTGATATTGCTGATTATGCTTTCCAAGATTCATTTTCATTTTACTTTTTGTAATTGATTTGAACTGGAATTGATTGTATTCTTTAAAAAATTCACTTTTTTCTTGACTAAGAATTCTGTTCTTTTTAGATTTGGTTCAGGATTCGTTTTGCCCATTGTCTCGAACCAACTTGATGGGTGCTGTGATGGATATCATATCTGAAAATATCCCTGATATGATTGCTTTAAATTTGTCTGAAAACAAACTGCAGCATATGGGTCAAATGAGTCCATTATCGAAAAAAGCACCAAATCTTAAAGTCTTGGACCTGAGTAAAAACAAGGTAAGCAGTTACTTGGTGATTATAGTTAACGGTTGCTGGTGACTTTGTTTTGGATAGTACAGCCTGCCTGTGATTTATAGATAAACCTTAATTTGCAGTGAAAGGGTGAAATTGATTAGTAAAGTGATAGTCTCCTTTACTCTCTCGTTGTTGTTATTGTCCAAGAAACATAACATATATATATATATATATATATTTATTTATACATTGTCCAAGAAACATAACATACATAAATATATATATTTAAGTGTCCCTTGCGCAAATACTAAAGGTCACCTTTGGAGGGTATATTATGTTTCATTCTATGAATTTTGGCTGTTTGAACTATTTTTAGTCATCCATATTTTATAGAATAAGAATTAATAGGTTCATAATATTTGTACCATAGATTCAAGATATCCAGCAGCTGAACTATCTTCAAGGACTACCTATAATTGAGTTAACTCTTCTGGGGAATCCTTTATGTAACAAATTCAAAGAACAATCTTCTTACTTAAGGTAGGACAAGAGTTGATTTGTGATAATGAATTGATTTTATGAAATCCTGCACGGAAGTGAATTTGCTTGTTTTTTATTCAGAAATTGCACAAGAATGTGAAGTTATTCCATTTCTTAATGGCTCTTTCCAGAATTTAGTCCTTTTTATTAACCAAATAATGAGTTGATATACAACTGCTATATTTTTCCCACTCTGGATTATTATTGCTATAATATTATTATCTCTATTTCAATGTACATGTATAACATAATACGCATATTTCTGCATTCAATCATAAAATCACCTTTCAACTAAAGGAAGTGAGTAACTTTCAAACCTGATCTTATATACTCATATAAATATTATGCTATTAAGAGGTTTCATTTGATGGTTTCCATGTTCATTGTATCCATTTGAATATTTATGCTGCTGAAAATGAGTTTTTTATAGTGGTTTTACAGGAGAAGAAATGAGACTCCCAACCAGCTGTTGTGCAGAAATCATTGCTGGAATTAAATGAGATAGTCAAAGGCTTAATGGGAGTACGCAAAGATAATGTCTTTCATTATCATTCTCCTCATTTTAAGAGAGCCTTACATGGCTGAAAAAAGCCTTTGATGCATATGATATGATGTTTCCTCCTTCGTAGTCCATTGCCTATGACGGTGTCGCATATGGGACCCATCCCGGAGGGGAGGGCCAGTGCCATCAGCAGGCATGGCTACAGGAGGTAAAACAGCTTTCATTAGTTACTTCTGTACGATCAATAGAAGATCAATATCTGGGTGGCAGAAAAATATTGACAAGCCTCGTCAACAATTTATCAATTATTGAAGCAGCTGATTAAATTGTTCTAGATAACTGACATGGAACTTGAATCTGACTTCTTAATAGCTGATATCCAGAGTATAGTGGTGCCAAAAATTTCAAGCTTCTGGTATTTTATTGAAAAGGTGATTCTACGAGAGAAGGCAGGAAAAATTTTAGTGTTCAAAAAATGCAGGACTATTGATATCCAGGTGGTTTGAATATAGCTTAGTATAAGTATTTTGCAAGGGATGCTGTTTATTTTATTTACTTCTCTAATAATTTCATGATTACTGATAACTGGTAAGATTTCTATTCACATGTTTTTAATCATGCTATACTCTACATTTTGTACAGAGAAGTGAGGAAGCGGTTTCCAAAGGTTTTAAAATTGGTAAGTCACCAATTTATATACTCATTTTTGAGACAGAATTATTTGAAATTGATTATTTTGCTTGTTTGTTTTTGTACTCTGATTCTGTTTGGAAATTTCAAATTTATAGGACAACATCGACCTTCCCCCTCCTATCACTGTTGATGTGTATGAAGATACCAGCATACCTCCATCCAAAGGTAGTTATCTGTGCGCACCAGATGGTCAAGTGATTGTAAGGCAGTTCTTGGAACAGTACTACAGTCTCTACGACTCGGATAACAGACAACCTCTCCTGGATGCTTACCATCAAGATGCCCAGTTTTCACTATCTGCTGCTTATCAAATGGGAGGTCATTCTTCTTCTCCCAGGTATTTACATAATTTTATTGAAGTCTTTATTGAATTCTCCCAGAATTAAGTACCTGTTCTTGCACAAAAATTGTAATAATAATAGTTTATTTTTAATGACAGAGAAATGTAGTTCAGTCAGACTACTCTTACATTAATTCAAAGTCACTATTGGTCTCTATAGTTCTTCTATGTTGAAGACAAAAGGTATAAAAAGTATATGTAAGTTGTACAATAAGTGGGCATCAAAGATTAAGAAAGTTAGTAGAAATTTGATTTTAGGCATGGAATATGTGGGAATTGTGTTGTTGATAGAAGCAAAGAAACATCATGATGAAGGGATTTGAGGGTTTTGAAGAATGTCTAGGACCAGGTTCAATTCAGGAAATATAAAAATTATTGCATAAAACAACATGCACGAAAGAAAATGACCGAGTCACTTTATGGTGTTTATTGAAAGATCAAAGTATATAGGATATGTAATGAGATGAGAGAAGTATTTCTGTAGATAATTGTTACTAATGGAGCCTATTCCTTTAAACATATATAATTATTAACACTGTCATGAATTAAATTTTTTAAATATTATTTTTTAGGAAATTACCTATACCTGTTTATCTGAAATATACTTATGACACAGTCCTCGAGGTTTGAAGTCTCCATTGTATATCTCTTTAACAATTCAAGATCTGTTATCTGTTAATTATTGGATGCTCTTCTTTCCTTCGGAAAATTAATTATTAAAAAGAAATTGATCATTTGCAAAATATATGGGTTACTTATATGCAGATTTCAAAAGCAAGTTCTTTTTATTATTTAAACCATATAATTTATTTATTTGGAATAAAAATTGTTGTGATATGTTTTATTTGAAGTGAGAAAACTTCTTTGGCTGATGGAGATAAAAATTTTCTCTTTTTAGTCTATCTCCCTACATGCCTGAAAGCAGAAATATTCTGAAAATAACCAGTGATGAAAGGAGACTTAAGCTGCTAAAATGTGGAAAACTGGCTATTGTTAGTTTCCTTTCATCGTTGCCTAGCTCACAGCATGATCCATTATCTTTTGCTGTAGACCTTCCAATTTTTACTGTAAGTTTTTACGTGCATTATTAACTTTTCTGTTAATATGTATCATAATGTTTAGAATGGAAAAAATGAAGTTACAGTCAACCTTTTCTGTCTTAATCTAGTCCATTGAAGATGCATATGATTTTTATAATAATAATTATTATTATTTCACTCTTTTTAGCTTAAATTATCTCAAGAACAATCCCATCTAAATTCAAGTGTCTAATATTACAAAGTTACTATAAATTCCAAATTAAATTGTAAAAAGTAAAAACTTAAACCTGAAAATTTTCCATCTTCTGGCATACATTGCAGTTGTCTTTGATTTTAAATATTTCCTGAAACTTATCTGAAGTTAACCTTTGAGTTTGTTATAATTTTTTTAGAGTAATTTCCTCTTCTTACAGCCCCGCCTTATTCAGATATCTGTGAATGGACTATTTAGGGAAACTAAATCACCAAAGCAACCCATCAGATCCTTCAATAGGGTGTATGTGTTAGTTCCAATGGGGACAGGTTTTTGTATTGTTAGTGAGCAGTTTTTTGTGACAAATCCAACTTCAGAGCAAGATAAGGTAAGAAACATTCTTGAGACCTTAAACCCTTACTCTTTCTCTGATATTATATATATACATATATACCTGAATTAAGCAATAATTTTTAGAATCAAATATGACAGCTCATTTTGGTGATTTTCTTTTATTTGAAAATGTTAGTTATATGTATATATCCTTTTCCTATTGAAAGCTGCACTATTCTAGATATATAACTGCCCTTTTGCTGTTTATTAATATTTACATCCATATTATTTCTGGCTTAAAGTACACGTACAGCTTTTTAAGCCTTTTATCCCAGATTTTTAAGGATATGCTAAAGATTTTCACCAGTCATACCTTCAATCTTCAATGGTAAAAAAATATAACTCTTTCCTTTAAGTGTTTTTTATTTAAATTCATCGTTTCTTCCTTCTGTGGCTCAATGTAGGATATTTATTGTCTCTTTTTTGAAACAATTAAAAATAAATACTACTAAATTTTTTCGTACCATTTTTAATTCTAAGTAGTGTATTTGAGCACTTAATTAGTGTTGTCTTTTATGTTTTGCAGGCTGCTTTTAATTTAAATCCTGTGGTTCCTGTCCAGGCAGAACCTCCAGTACCAGCAGCTGTACCAGTAGTAATGCAAGGAGAGGCATTGCATGAACAAATGGTTCAAACTATGTCAGCTCAGTCAGGCATGAATCCAGATTGGTCTAGGAAGTGAGTAGACTTTAACTGATAAATTATTCCTACCTAAGAGGTGAATTTCAAAACAGTTTGCACAACCCATGTTATTTCTTTTTATGTCATAAAAGTATTTGATGGTGAATTATTGTATAATCCAACAGCATTCTCTCAATATGAGATTTTTTCTAGCAAATCAAATTTAATGTTCATTTTTAAAGTCTGTCATGTGGCGGTGTAGTGGCTAGCATTATTTTCTGGCAAATGAAGGACCTGGGTTTGAGTCCCAGTAATGTTGGTATCTCTCACTTCTCTTTAACTGTTGTAAGCTAGTCTCAAATTAAAATCTATGTTCATTATCCTTTATTTACAATTACAAAGCCTTAAGAGATGTAGAAATATTCTTAGTAGATCATTTGTAGCTGATTTTGAGATATTTGAATTTTCATATAATTTTCTTCCATTTACACAGGTGCTTGGCAGAAACTGAGTGGAACTTTGAAAGAGCTATGTTTGTATTTTCCACTCTTCATAAGGAAGGGAGAATTCCAGCGGAAGCTTTTATGAAATAAACTGTGATCACATGTTCACCAGAACATTGTCTACTTATGTCATTCACTGCCCTACGGCGCAAGTGTTTGGTGTGCTTTGAATGTGTGAGAAAAGTTTGATTGTGATCTTTTTGAATGCTATAGAGTGATATAATTTGAAAGCATCTGTTAAAAAAATCATTCAGTTGTGGACCAACATGGCTCTGCATATTATTTTTGTAGTAGTTGGCCGTGTGAACTTTTGAATTCCAGAATACAAATGTTATTTCATTTTTTATTGAAAATGTCTTTGAATAGCATGAGTGCTAAAAATATGTTAAACCCAACCTAATTGCAATTAAATATTTGTTTCAAAGCCAATACAATTGAATGTTCAATTGAGACCCAGTCCTGAGTATCATTTAAATATTTTAATGTCTAAGAATTTTAAGTTTTCTTCTGGCATTTCTCTCATCCTATCTAACATTAAGTGCTAGTTTATTCTTAGATTACTCTTTACACCTTATTGATACAAAAAGTCAAATTATACTAATTTTTGAGAAACATATCATAGTAAAAATAGTGTAAGTGGAACGCGATCTCTGAAAAATTGTATCGTGCAGTCAAATTTATACATTGCCTACAACATTTTTTTGTTTCTAACGTTACGAAACACTTGTCACAAGAGAAATTGAGATGTTTTTTTCATTTACAGGTTATTCTGAGTCAATATCCTGATTAGAACTTTAGTTTTTGAATTTTATACCTGAGAGGGGGTCTGGATCAACCCGAATTACTCTTACAGGTCTATGAGTCTTGAGCAAAAAGTAACAGTGATTAGCAATCGGAGGGCTAAATCAATTACTCTCTCTGTTATACCCAGAGAGTAATTGATTATATTTATATTATATACAAACACCATAGTAAATACTTAAATAATCAATAAAATAAAAAGTAAATCAATTAAAGACCATTTTTGACATTAAAACTGGATAATTATTAATAAAAACTTTTTTTTTCAATCACTGTAAAACTGAATAAGAACTACAATTCTCTTTCTAATAATACGTTTAATATGGCTCTACTGATAGTGCCTCTTGAATTTTAGTAATCAATGGGTAGTCTTAACATCTGAAGACCTAAATGTATATGCATAGATAGTATTTATTAATTTATAATTAATATTAATTACATTAGAAATTAACAGTAGTACTACCTTTCTTGCCTAACATCCAGGTTTATTGACAATGGCTTTGAGAATTACAAATTGTACAAATTCCATCTTACTATCAATTAAACACTCAAAAGGATTACAATAGCAATGCCCAAATATTTTAAATCCAATATAACGAACAAATATGACCAATCCAGATACCACTCCATGGCTTAAATTACCACAATTATGTATATTCAGCACACATGTGGACTCTCACTCATTCCAATGGCATCCGCAATATATGATTAAAAAACTTAGCAATAAGATATAATGTATCAATAACAGGCTTTGATATATGTATTTAAGATGAAAAAAGCCATTTCAGATCAGGAAAGAATATGCCACATGCGAGCAATAAGAAAAATGCTTGTCAAATCCTCAATCAATTAAATTTATCTACAGAAAATTAGAATACAAAGTCAAATTGATAATCATAGCTCTCCTTACTCCATAAGCTCCCCAAATTATTATTTTAAATGAATAATCTTTCTACAGTTAAAAATTGGTGAAATGTAAATATTCTGCCAAGGAGGTTTAGCTGTTTTGACATCAAACTGAACAAAATGAGGCCAAATCAGCAGGGAACATCAGTCTCTCAAATACCAAATGTTGGTGTTGTATCATTCAGGCAAGCCATCACAATTATCTAATTTCAACGACGAGCAACTCTCTTCCAGGAGCCATCTTCCTCCTCAACTCTAGATGACCCTTCATCGCCAGCAGCTAAAATAGAAATGAAATTATAAGATTTAAATCAATAACTCTACAAGCATGAACAGCATTATTCTACTGATAGTAAAACAGTATCATGTTCTCGATAGTAATAATATTTAAAGACAATTAATACAAATGTTAAAATGCTGCTCTCATAAAGTAGTAGATCACTTAACATCCTTGAGGCTGATTAAATTATAAGTTAGATACTAGACCTACATATATCCATGGACCTATGGCCCATATATTATTTATATGGTAGAAGAATATCAGTAAGGCTGTTGGCATGCCATGCTGATAATTACCTGAGTAATTACCATATGTTTTAAACAAAAAAATAACGTATGCACAACAACTCCTACATCTTCATTGAGCCTCCAACAGCAATTTAAACTACAAAGAATAGATATGTAAGATATTTAATACATTTTTAAGTTTGAATTGAGAGATAAAGTCTTCTAGTATTTTGAAATCTTAACAAAAAAATCACATCAATCATATCTCAAACATTTTAATAATTCATGCTAATTATATTGGTTAAATTTTTACCTTTTCTGGATATTCCTCATGTTTCTATTATATGTAAGCATTAAAAGAAATAAAGAATCATTAAATGAAAAAATTTCCATAGAGTAAATTTTTACAAAAGATGAATTTTTAAGTAGCTAGTAGTGGAACAACTATTCTGAATTGCATTAACCAGCCATTATAAGGGTCTTAGCCACCAAGGCCGACATGATTAAAAGCATCTAAAAATATTCATAATGCTGAGAACAACTTACAAGAAATTATTACTATTATTATTATTATTACATAGATCAAGTTAGAGTTTTAGTATGAAATGGTCAAATCACAGGAATTACAGTCACTTGTAACTAAAAATTAATTCCGATTACATATAGTCACTATGTTCCATTCTACTACTAATTTGGCATGCAGTACTAATATAAGATTTAGTTTGCCTCTTCATCATATATGAGAGAGTACATTACATGGAATGAAATGTAGTAAATTGAGACGAAACTCACGTTTCTCATCAGCTTTCATTTCCATAGATTTGGAAGAACCTAAACGTTCCTCTGTGGAAATAACCCTCTTCTTATCATCCATTGGAGGGGGTCTACGAGTTGGAGCTTCAGTAGAACTACTATTTCTAGCCGTAGTTTGATCAGAAGAGAGCCAAGGTAAATCTTTACCCCCATCTCGAAAGTCTGAGCCTGGACGACGATCCATTACCCTAGCACGTGATGGAGTGTCGGCTGAGGTATTGTTTCTAGCAGGCTGGTCTGAGGGAAGACGAGAAGAATCTCTGCCACTACCTTCCCTGAAATCCGCACCTCCACGGCGCTCGATCCCCCTATCACCCCAGTCTGAGCGACCGCGGTCTCTATCCATAGTTCTGGGAGCAGGACGATCAGGGCCACCACGTCTTGCACCCCAGTGACTCTTTTCTTCAGACTGACTTTCCTCTTCTGCTTCAGGCCCACGACTTCTCCAGCTTCTTCGATCCTGATTAAATAATAATGAAATTATAACACCATATAACGTGCAATAAATCAATATCGCCCAATTAAACATTCTGTGATTCCAACAACTGTAATAGAGATGATAATCTTTAATATATGGGAAAAACTGAGGAAAATGTAAGACCTAATTATTCTCATAGTAGTAATGAATTTTCAACAACATGGTTAAGTAATTTTAAATAAATAAATCATTATTAATCCCTTTAAATCAATTAAAATATGAGCATTGTTATTTTGATTTTCAATATTCAAGAGGTAAGATACCTTTCCTATAAATACATGTATTAGAATCAGAGAAAAGATATTTTCAATCATACAACAAAATGCTTTAATAAATTCCCAAGTACATATAGATAATGCAAAATTTCAAAAACTAAGTCTTACAATTCAAAATGCACAATATCACAAAAACCAGGCAAAATTTTAAAGTACATGCAAGCCTATAAATTCTCTGGAAAAAAGTTCATGAAAGTACTAAGAGTTTCACTAAATGAATTACGCTAAGGTTGAGGATGATAAGAGAAGTGGGACAAAATAATAAAGTTTATGTGGATAAATTAATACTGGTGAGTAATAAGTCTGGTAAGTAAGTAAATCCTTTACTTTCCATAAAGACATAAATACAAAAAAAAAGAAAAGTTACTTACGGTGTCTGCAGTACGCTCTCTTCCAAAATCTCTATCTCGGTCCATTCCCATTCGTGAACGATCAAACTGCCTATCTCTATCACGATCAGAGTCAAAGGCACTGGGCCTTTCTCTATCTTTCTCTGGTGCCCGTTCTCTATCCATAGGTGCTCTTTCTCTATCCATAGGGGCCCTTTCTCTATCCATAGGTGCTCTTTCTCTATCCATTGGTGGTCTTTCTCTATCCATAGGTGCTCTTTCTCTATCCATTGGTGGTCTTTCTCTATCCATAGGGGCCCTTTCTCTATCCATAGGAGCCCTATCAAAAGCACTGCCCCTATCCCTTTCGAAGGCACCACCCCTATCCCCCCAATCACTTCCTCTTTCTCTATCTCCACCTCTCCTATCCCTATCAAATGCACCACCACCTCTGTCTCGACCAAAACCGCTTCCAAATGCAGATCCCCCTCTTCCTTCTCGATCAGAATCTCGAGAGAATCCTCGACTTTCAAATCCGCGGCTCATTCCTCTGTCTCTATCCTCCCATCGGCTGGAACCACCACCACCACCGCTCTCTCCTACATCTCGGTTTCTTACTGTAAGCAAAGTGTGTTATGGTTACAGTAAAAATTAACAGAAAAGGAAAACACCTATTTCTTGAATAGACAATTTTATAATAAAGTTCGTAAAAGAAAAGAATACATTTAGCCGTAACAAATAAGAGGAGGAAGTTATTCATAGTTTTATTTTTCTAATAAACCACAAAAAAATAGACATATATTATATGGACACATACATATTAATGAAAGTAATTTTCAGCCAAAAGTAAGTGAAAGAAAATCAATCATACGATTAAATATAAATCAATGCGTAATAAGAGGTAAGTTCATATAAATAATATTTGTCAACCTTAATGGAACAAATTTTTTAAAATTCAAACAAATAACATAGATGCAAAAATATACAGACCAAGTTATTAGTTTTACTAATTTCTCTCCAGGAATTACTAAATGCAAGGACTTTGAAAATTGAACACTAAAACAAAAAAATCTACCTTTACAAGGAACTTTATCAAGTAATTGGGAACTTTAAAAAGTAATTGCAAGGTTTATTATTTCCAAGTCAAACCATACTAAAGAGAGATAATAGCCTTAAATATATAACAGACATAAAAAATATACTTACGTGCAGGTGGCCGCCATGGTTCAGATTTGGGTGCATCATCACCTCCTCTCCTCCAGGACAACTCCCTGCCGCCGCCGCCTTCACGGTCCCTCTCCACTCCTCTATCCACTCTATCACGTTCTACCTTACTATCCCTTTCATCATCACGAGGAGCACGCCTCCATGAGCTTTCTTGAGCTTTTTCTTCAGCAAGCCTCTGGCGTCTTTCCTCCATGATCCTCCGGCTAAATTAAAAAAGATAGTATAAAATGAAAAATTAAAAACCTTTTCCAATTCTTTTCATTTCCAGTCAATGTTTCCACTGTTAATTCCATTCATATATAAATACCATACTTAACAGAAACAGTTTCAGATTTGTAGAAGATCTTTCCTCATATTTACATAAACAGAAATTCAATAACATAACAAATTTGGGTGAAACAACCATGATCTGCATATTTATCATGCTCGCTCTGTTTTCAGAGATCACTTTAAACTGCATTTTTAAAAGTTCATAATGTACCTTCCTATTATTATCTTTATCACTGTTAAAACATTTACCTCTCCTCTTCTTCTTCCTTCTGCCTTCGAAGAGCTTCTGCAGCTTCTTCCTCTCTGCGCTTTCTTTCCTCCTCTTCACGCAGCAGTCGCTCAGCCTCTTCCTTCTCTTGTGCTTCTTTCTCCTTCTGCATCTTCCATCTACGCTCTCGTTCTTCTTCGCGATCCCTCTTGCGTTCTGCAAGGCGCTTGGCTTTTTCCTCGGCAAGTTTCTCTTCGAATTCCTTGAGTTTTTCCTTTAAATCAAAGGTCAATGGGTTATTAAAAAGTTCTTGAAATCATAGAATATTAATAAGCAGTGGGAATTACTCTAAAGTATTTTCCAAAAAATGCATTAAATGCAATTCATGATTTGGTTACATATTAAAACTTACACTCAACTGCTGTGCCATTTAATAAATCATTACAGAATCTCTTTGCTACTATTAATAATCAGAACAGTATAAATTCAAGTTTCAAATACTGACCAGATACTGGGTTCGGCGCTCCAACTGCAGTTTTGCCAGGAAGGCATCCTTGTCTTCGATCATTCTTGCCAGTCTCTCTCGGTGTTGTACTGCAATCTGTCTTTCTTCTATCAATGTCTGTATGCGTTCCTTTTCCATTTGCTCCCACAGCTCCTTGTCTTTCACCTAAATAATAAACAAAAACAATCAGTTAAGTAGTATAAGTGAATGGTGCTCCTTTAGGGGCAATAATACTCCTTTCCATTACTTCTAATTAGTAATTAAAATCACAAAACGGCCAAAAATGAAATAGTTGAAATTAACTCTAAACCAAAGTAAAAATTCAGTCTATTACCTCAATCTTAAATTTTAATATAACACAGGTAAAATAAATTTCTGATTAAAATACTGATATAGAACATCTGGCATCGATATTTGAATGTTTTACTAAATTAGACTTAAAGTAATATTACAATAAGACTTAACATAACTATACTTGAGAAACAATAACATCTTTGTAGTTTTCACTAGTTTTTTTTTTTTTTAAGGACAACCATTTTAAGGACAAAGAGTAAGTCTAAATCATATCATATACATTACTATACCTGTTTCTCTTCAAAGGCCTTCTCAAGAAGAGGTATCTCTTCTAACCTCTTGGCTCTCTCAAAGTAATCAACTTTCTTCTCCTGGGACTTAAGCTTTTGTTGTAATTCCCTCCTCTCCTTTTGAAGTTCTTCAGCCTCTTTTGCAGCAATTTGGTCTGCATCCAGTTTCGTAATGTCCTAAGAAATTTAAAAACGAATTTTTAAGTATATAACTCCTCAAATGATGTGTAAAAAAGATGATCAGAGAGGAAAGAACTATATTATCATCATCAATATAATTACAATTAATCTTATATGAAATGAACGTTGTATAGTAAGTAGGATCATTGGATCTTGGAATTTAACAAGGAAATTTCAGCAATAAATGCCTACTTCATGACAAAGATTCAGACTCAATGATTATAAATTAAACCAAATATATAATAGAACAAAAAGCAAAATGCATCCCTCTTATTTGACGAATTAATTTTTATTAAGCTACAGTCTTAATGCTTTAGATAGCTTCATGAAAATCATCCTATACAACACAGAGTATGAATCCATATATCTAAAACAGGCCTTATTCTTATATTACGACCTTAGGTGAATTGACAACTTAGGCAAGAATATCTTTTGTAAGGTCATACTTACACCTTCTCCTAGTTTCTTGATCACACGCTGACCATGAGCAGTTTGAGAGATCTGCTGCATTTTCTCCTTCAGATGTCTATCTCTCATTTGCTGGATCTCATTTTCTTGTCTCTTACGCTCCCTTTCCTCTCGTTCTGCTTCTAATCTCTTTTGTTCTGCAATATGGTGTGCTCGCATAGCCTCTTCCTGTCTACGAGCTTCTTCCTCTTCCTACATTACAGTTCAAAACATCGGTTAAATATATATTTAACTTAAATTTAGTTATGTGAAACACTAGATTAAGGTGAAGAAGATTGGTGAATAGTAAAACAGAAGTGAAAAATAATGGGATGACTGGGATTCGAACTCAGGTCTCCCAATGAAAAGTGCATGCTTTCTCATGCTTAAGTTATCTAATCTTCTGTTATATTAAATTTTGCTTGTTACAATCAGCATATTGTATAGCATGTTTAGCATCATTATTTAAATGATTTTATCTATATTTCTTCTTCTATACCAAATATGAATCATACATGGGACATAGTAAACTTCAGATATAAGCTAAAAATTGATCTTAGCCTTTGTCGAAAACAATCTTCAAATATATATCCAAGGAAAATAGATAATATAAAAATTTAATTACTCGGACAGTGTTGAGTCTTTCCAAATACTCCTTGCGATCCTCAATTATCTTGTGTCTCATCAAAATTCGCTGATGCTCTAATATCTTAGTCTCTTCGTATCGTTTCACCATCACTGCTCGCAGAGCATCCCTGTTCTCCTGTAACAGGAAGAATGAGAAGTTAGAAGATATAAAATTAAAATACAACTTTAAAAATATAAATTTATTTAAAATATAAAGGAAAGTAGATTATTGATGAAAGAGGATAGCAAACTATGATGAACTAAATATAATTTTGGGGATGAATATTTTATGATTCATCCCCAAATTAAATCCCCAATTTAAATGTGCAATAATAATAATAATATAATTAGGATGATATAAGAGCACATTGAACTTTATTGAGTTTTCTATACTCAAAATATTATATTTACTAAGCAAACAATTTAAATAACGTATCTCCCATAATTGGTGATTAAGTTATAAGAAAAACTTCAAAGTTGAAACTATAATAATATATTAAATTACCACTTATTTTATTCAAGACAAAATGAATCTCATGAAAAATTCTAAGAGAAATTCAGCAAAGTAGTGATCAAATTATTATACAAACAATTTTTTTTTACTGAAAACACTGACCTTTCTTTGATGAGGATTAATGACAGCCATGGCTCTGTTCAGGACATTTGACATAGTCACAAGCTGGTTCCTAACTTGCTCAGATGGCATAGACTGAAGAGTCGGTCCTTCAGGACGGTCTTCTCTTTGAGATTCACTAAGATCCATTCCAAAGTGAACACAGTGATGACCATGATCAATACGAATCTAAAAATAAGAAAAATAATTTACTGAAATACACATGCAAAATTTATTCATTTTTTATGTATTCAATTAGATCATAGACTTTCAGCTATAATTTATTGAACAAAAACTGGAAAAAGAGCATTCTTTCAAAAATTTTATTACAATATTCCAAATATACAGTAAAATAAATTTTAATTAACTAAATTAAAGGAAATATCAGTAAACACTTGATAAAGTAAGAATTAAGACAAAATTCTCTCAATTATTACTATAGATAATAATATATTCAATACTAAATTTAGTTTAAGATTCAAGAAGTGATTTCATTAAATATTATATAACACTTTCCAGTTATAGAATCAGTACAATAAAAAAAATAACAATAAAAATTTCAATTAAATAAAAAAGAAGTACCTGCATATCATTATGACGAACACATTCTACCAACAATCTTTCCAAATAGAAAGGAGTAGTGAAACGAGCTAACTCAAGGAGCCTGGAGAACTCAATTGTCTGATAAACCTGAGATACCTGTAAATAAAAACAATTTATCAGTTATCATTAAACAGCCCACAAACATTTACTGATAATGAAAGCAAAATTTTGCCATGAATCAACTATAATCGAAAACTATAAATTAATAATGATATTTTATTAGTCACAAACGCATACATTAATTTGCAAATCAAAAAAATCTCTTATCTCACAGTAATCAAATTTGGGACTCCAGCATTGTTAAAATGCAAAGCAAAGTTGTAACGCTAACCACTCAACTGATCAGTTTGTTAGTTAAATCAAGTACAATTTAGCTTCATTTTTTTGACAAGTTGTTTGACAATAGGTTCTACCTGATACTGAAATGATAGGCAATGCTACATTAAAACACCCATTACTTATTAACTAGGACCAACTTGATTTGGTCCTTGTTAAAGGATTTAATAAATTAGTGTTGTATTGTAATTATTAATTATATTAATTGTATATAATGTAATTAATATATTGTTTATTAATTACAATAATACATTATATGTTAATAAATTAATATACAATGTATATTAATTGTAATTAGTAATAATAATACACCAACTTACTTGACGGATTAACCTCATTAACGTGACATCCTTGAGAGCAGGAACATACTGGTAGAGAGTGAGAGCTGTTGTGCTTGATGGTAGAGGAGGTGGAGGTGGTGCAGCTGTCTCTCCATCTTCAGAAGCTCCAACCTTATCTTGCATTTTGGCTGCAACAGCAGCCTCTTCAAGGGCCACTTGCTGCAAATGCTCAGCATGAAGAGCATCTATCACAGTTTGAACTCTGCTACAGAGAAGAAGAGGATGGAATTCAACCTCAAGCCAACGGTGTAGGTCTTGAAGTTGAGGGGTTGCCAGCATTACTACATTCAGGCGCACCTTAGAATTGAGAGAAAATGTTAATTGAAATTTTCTTAACAAAATTTTATGAGATATTATTTAAACTTGAATAAAGATTTGATGAAATTATGAAATGGAGCAATGATTAGGTACCAGGGTACAATGTGAATAAATTTTCTACATTAAACTTCCTAGAAAGAAACCTTCAAGAAATGGCTGTTCAATACCTTTGTAGGTGCAACTTACTAAAAGTCAAAATAGGAAAAAGAATGACTAATAATTAAAATGAAAAACTGAGCTAGAAATACAGAAATTTGAAATAGACTAGGATAGCATTGCATAAGCAGCTTCATACAAATAATCCTTAATAAAAGCTAAGTTTAAGTCCTTGCGTGAAGTTGTTTTCTATTACGTCTCATAATGAATATTATGGGATTATGAGAGCTCATGGCATTAAAAACCCATTTATAAACAAAAAAAATAAGTTGTAAAGTTCATAAGAAATTTTTCATAAAAATTTACAATTACATAATCAAATATTACTATTACAAAGTTGCATTATGTAAAATCTTCACAGAGCAGTATGATTATTATCAGAAGACAAATTACAGAAAAGATCTCATTTTCTAATATAAAAAATTGACAATTGATTGTAACTAACTAGTAATAAACAATTAAAATAAATTATCAGAACATTAGATCATAGATGACAGTCTATCTTATAATTCACGGCAAAAATCAATAGGGATTCTACTAACATTTTCTAAACTACAATGTTAACCATTCAAACGACTTAAAAACATAGCTTAGTGTGCTGGTAGTGAATGATTTAAAACTGACCATATCTCGAAGGAGTGAAGCTCTTGTGGGAGGCTGAGTTAGGCCAAGTAAGACAGCCAATCTTTGAGCTTTCTCCAATGGACTCTTGTCAGTTTCAATGAAACGATCAAACTCTGGATGGGCAGATGGAAGTGGTATAGACAGAGTTGCTAGAAGTACTCTGCAAGCCATCCTGGTGAAAAAAAATGTTCACTTATGACATACTTGAGCAACCAAAAAATTATAAATTTTTTCACATGACATATCAAAATAGCTAAAACATTTTTATAATGATATTTTTTAATGAAAAACAAAGGTCATAAAAATTTTTAACAAAATTCATGAATAAATAGGAACTAACTTTTGAATTTCCTCTTGAGTTATGTTCTTTTTCATTTCCCTAGAGAGTTGGAACAATTTCAATAATGCAGCAGCATGGAAAAGGTAATTTCCAGCCTTCCAAAAAACCATTGCAAGCTTCTGATAGTAGTTGGCCATAGTTTTTGGCACAGGCATTTTCTTAGACAAGTTCATCAATCCATGAATATCCTCAATTGCCTTATATGCTTCCTAAGAAGAAATTTAAGAGCTTTAGCTTCATCAAACATTTATTAATAGTTAATTGATATAACTAGTTTACACTTAAATAGACTATTGAATAAATCATATACCAATTATAAATATTGAAGCAGGATGGAGTGAATTGAAAATATTACTTCCTGTTTCATTAATTGATGCAAACATTGTTTAACATGAATAACATATTCAAGATACTATCATTAGGTGCTTATTTCTTTCTTTTTTATTTATTTAGATTATTCTTCTGATTTAACAATAAATGGACCAATACAAAACCAATTGCCTAAACTCATTCAATGTGGGACTTCCAACTATCCCCTAAAGCCAAGAAGACTAACTGATACAGATGAAAATTACAATTATGTAATATAGTTCTTGATATTTTAATGAAGTTTTAAATTGTTAATGAATAGAAAAAAATCACATTAGATACATTACAAATTAAAACCTTGAAGGAATAACCCCAAAATAACCCAAAACCTTTTAATAAATGAGTAACTTTATAACTACTTCACATAAATTAGTGATAGATTAATTACTTCTAGAGAAATTTCCTAGCCATAACTCTTAAGAATTAAAACAGAAATTAAACAGCACGATACATTCAAATTCATACTTAAGGGGAAACTGCAATTACCTGCCACAATTCCATCTGAATTGCTGACTCTAGCTGAACTAGACGGGTATCTAGGTTCAGCTGTTGAGTTTCTGGCTTGTTGATACTGACATTAGTGCCAGAGGATGGAAGCTTCACAATGTCTTCCAAATGCTTCCGGAGCTTGTCGCATAACTTCCTAAATTCAGTTTTCCTATTATACTTCAAACAGAATGCAAATGTCTGAAAAAGAGATATTATTATTAGACAACTGTTTTATGAGTAAACGTGAAAATAATGCATTCTAAATAAATTATCTCATATCAATATCCTAAATTTAATATTTTATACCATTCTCGCGATATCGTGATATAATGTTTCCACATGAGCATTTGTTCTCAGCAGTTCCAAGCATTGACAGTAGGATTCCCATAAGAACTTGACCCATGGTGTTAGAATCGTTCGATCACTGCGGTCTTGAGCATCCTCCCCACTCACAGCACTATAAGGTATACATTTAAATTGTGATATTTAAGGTAAAAAAGAAATATCATATGTACACAATACCCATATTTCAACTACTAGAGAAATTCACTCTCATAACAACTAGAACAATTACTGATGTATTAATATTTTATACATATAAAGTAACATTAAGTTCTTTACACATGTATAAAACTTGACATTACTAAGAGCTAAGCATAATTTTATTTTACAGAGGAATTAGGAGCAATATGTAGCAGAAAAATATTCTCTGTAGCATAAAAATTGTACATTTAAATGTTTTATAATAGGATGGGAAAAGTAACAGTATATATAGTAGTATAAGTAAATCCATAACACCCAGACCATAGTTGAAATGATCATAGAAGAAAATGATTTCTACAAGGCTTATATTATTTCATATCTTGGCAATTGTAAGGCTTCATTACAATCAAAGAGAAGAAAGAATTGAACTTAATCCATGTATCATCTAAAAGCAGATTTTAAGCAATTAAATCCTTAAACAACAGCTTAAATTTGACACTCACTTCAAATATATTTATCAGTTATAATTTATATCCATTTTTATTTCTAAAAACTGAATTGAACAAGTCACTGAAATGGCGGTATCCCAATTTTTATCAAATACAGCCATCACAAGAAATAAACATAAATAATATAAATAAGCTATTAAAAAAGAGGCAGATATTTTTGAAAAATATTTTGTACAACAAGAATAATTAACCTCCTTTAAAATATAAGTAAAATAGAAATCAATTGCATCCCTCACCTTAAGAGTATACTTTCCGGAGTTGCTAAATTATCCAAGTCGTCAATATCAACTACTGCTTGTTGAGATTGCTCCCGGGCAGCTTCAGTTCTTTCTTCAGCCGTTCGGAGGTAAAAACGAATAACATTCTCCAAGGACCCTACATTTACCTAGAGAGTAGAAATTGTAAAAAATTGATAAATATTGGGTAAGAAAATGAAATGATTGTGATTGATCAATGATTGAATCAAAAATAAAAACAATTACACAGGCGGTAGTATCATTGAGATTTCTAGCATTGATTTATTACATACGAATTCATTTCACTTACAGATTGAAACATATTCCGGTATTGGAATAAACCTTCTTTTGCAACATGAGACTTCTTCAGCTCCACGCAAAGGTCCAAATATTTGAACATAATCGGTTCCAAGACACTCTCGCTCCAACTGTACGCCCATTTTTTATTTCTAAATACTTCATACAAAGTGTCAAGGGCTCTTGCCGGCTTCATCACCTCAATAAACTCTATAAAAAATTAAATTGCATTAGAACATTTCTTATTTATTTCAAGGTTTTACGTCGTGTCACCAGTGCTTTATAATTACAGGTAGCATCATTATCATCATCGATGGACCATCGAGCATCAAATAGTGGATTGAGGTCAAGATTGACAAATATTGACCAACTATATAAAATTTTATTTTTATTAATAATTTAAACACTTCACAGCATTAAATTTGGATATAGCGGGACATGTGATCAGAATAAAGGTGTTCTCAAATGTTCAACTTCAGGTTAATAGAAAGAATTCATACACGACAGAAAATGATAAATTCAGTTTCCAAAAGCATTTTATTTAATAAATTCGAAGAATGAACTAGAGAATGCATATTTATCAATGCTCTAAAGTTCGCCATATGCATTGTCATGAAGCCCCATGCTCCAATGCGGACGTAGCATGCTACACTTTTATTTAATATTTTACATGATGAAATTCTTACCATTTGCCCTTTTGAGGGCATTTTCAGGCCTCTGCCCGTATCTAGCCATGTTTATGGTTCACTAGCACAATTCACATCAGCAATTTATTGACAATTCACACTGTGCACCGATGCCACACGGCGCACGACCAACAGCTACACGTTCTACCGATGGATACCGACCCAATGGCTATCATTGGTTACGTTCTAGAGGATTTTTCTTGATTTCACAATAAAAGGACATTCAGTTATCAATCATTTTATTAATGATAATGATTTTTTTAATTAAAAATGATTCATTTTTAATATCTTTTAAAAATGCTTGTTCATATAGTTAATGTATGAAGAGAAATCATCATCGAGATATTGGAAGGATCGTAAACAAATGAAAGTTGATATGGCGGACTATGTGACTTTACTGTCGTTTTGTATCATAGGTATTAGAATGTGATAATTGATATTATTTCCATTATATACAGCGGATTACCTACATATGGATATCCCTTAGTATCCAAATGCTAGGATTAAAGCCTAAACTGTAGCTGAAATTTCGCTCGTTCATTTTCAGAACGTGACAATAATGGGGATGTGTTATGGACTTGGATATATCCTTCGATAACGACAGAACAACGGGCACTAGTGACTAGGAAATGCGGGTTGGAAGGTGATCAAAATCGCCTTCAGCCTTTTCTTTATGGTCGTTTTAGAAATGCTTGGTATTATATAAATTCCTCTGAGGTTTTTGAATCTGATAGCCTACCAAGGGTAAGGTGAAGTGAACTTTTTGTTATTTCTCACAATTTACAAACGTTTAACCCAGTGGTTTTTATCTAAAGGTGAAGCAATTCTCGCTTTCCCTGTGGGCGAAGGATTTTAATCCAGAAAAATATGAAACATTATGTCGTATTTTAAGTAAGACATACTGTAAAACTGGTAAGTAGTTCTCTGTTTATGTATTCTACGTCTCAATACATCGTTAAAGTCAATAAAAAATTTTAGGAAACCCGACTGTTATGCTTCAGTTGTATTTGTCTGTGTTAACGAGAGGAAGCTGTATGACCAAGGAAAATGGCACTTTTTTCGTCAAAGATTTTGATCAGCAGAAGAACCTAGTTTTTACGAATGTTAAAGGTTTGTATTTTATGAAACTATATTTTTATATATATAGCTACCAGCAAAATTGCGACCCGATTGCTATACGTCGGTGCATTTCAATGACTTATCCAATGTTGATTGTTTTCAGCGATCTACTTTCATATCATTTGAATACTCCTTATTGATCTTAATCCATATCTAAAGACTGATCATCCTAATTTTACTATATGTATAAATATACACTCTTTGTATATCCATAATTTTTGGAAAGTGTAGATGTCTTTATTTTCATCCGAAGTTACATAATAGCCGTCTAAACCAGGGGTCTCCAAACTACGGCCCGAGGGCCACAATCGGCCCGCGGAGAGCTAGCATACTTGAAAACTCCTTTTAGAGAACATATTTTTTACAACAATGATAATATGGTTTTGGCTCTCGGAACTTACTGGTGTAATCAGTATGGCCCTAAGGCTGGAAAGTTTGGAGACCCCTGGTCTAAACAGTCAGTTAAGTCTGATTTTCGCGAGATAATTTCTTAATCCCGATTACATGACATAGCTAAGCATGACCATAGGTCTTCCTTCTTTGGAGTTAGTGTTTCAAAACTCTTAATTTTTCAGAATTTATTAGGGAAAGATTTAATTATTTGCTTTGATGAACATGTGATATTTAGTCTTGAATAGTTTCAGAGAAAAACCTTTATTGAAAGATATAAGACTCATGTATTTTCGTATGTAGGTTTAGAAGCTATTGTTGATTTTTTACAGAACTCATTAAAAGTTTTGGTTTGGAAACAATATTGATATACACAGCCTTACTTCTCAAGAAAAGGATCATAGTTTATCATCACAGTATTGAAGAACTATTGAAGGTTAGTTGTAATTTCGTGGTAATCTTAATTTCTTTTGAGTTACCTTGCAATTGGTAGTCATAACAATTTTTATAGTCTCTTAGGACATTTCCAGCATTGATGTGGCACAGGAAAACCTGGAATATGTTATTTCCTTGGGTGGACCTACATCCAGATGAACTAATGGATTTAAAGGTATTGTTTTGTTTTCACTTGTAACTTAAGAGATAAAATATCTTGAGTTTAGAAAATAAAAATTAGATGCTGTAAAATTACCAATCAATTTACAGGGACTGATTCTTTCCTAATATGAAACTGAGAGTTTGTACTGATCTAATTTCAAATAAAGTTATTTTGGAACATTATTCATGGCCAAATGTTATAAATTTCCTTTTGTTATTATTCATCTTGATGATAATGATTAGAAAATGAAAAGAAAATCAAAGAAAAACTTTACTTTTTGTCCATAAAAAACTAATTGTGAAGAAGACCATAAAAACTTAGATTGTAATTATAGATAGATTATGATTGATAAATAGTTAATAATTAAAGTTTTTTAGCAGTTCATGATTTGGTTTATAATTCTATTCATATTTCTTTTATAATTTGAAGTATTACAAATAATCCTTAATTATTTAACTTTAATGTTTGGGAATAAATTTTTTTAATGGTTTTGTGGAATGAATTTTATCAGCTAATGGCAAATAAGACAAAAACTCCCCTCATTGTTGTAAAACATCCAAATAGAAGAAAATAAAATGAACCCACCAAAACATAAATAGAAAATCAGCTGCAAAGAACACTTTTATGTAATTGAGTAATAATAAAATGATGCTGACATCTACATTTTGGTTTTAAGTCTATATAGTAATAAAGAAATAATAATTATAAATTTGATAAGAGAAAAAACATCTTATAAAGAGAATAGAAAATATCATGGTATCACTTACAAATGAATTTTAATGAAATCTTGCAATAATACACTTATTTTCTGGAAGTTGCTCAGTGTTTTAGTTAAGATTGTAAACAATTAAAAATGCTGTATTTCTATGAGAAATTTGTCATAAGAAACTTTTTATCTAATTCATACTTTTATATCCTTCTAAAGGGTCATCAGTACTATGTAGCAGGATGTCAAGATGCCAGCATCTGTTCTCGCAAAGATTTGTATGATATCCTCATAAATCTTCCTGCAAAAGAAATCAACATTGCTCCAAGAGCTAAAGGTATAAATTTTAATTCTGAATGTATAAAATTTTATGCTATTATTACTTCATATTATTTATTTAGTATATCCCAAGAAAGATCTGATGGAATCCTTGAAAAAATTTTCAAATGCAATTTCAATCTTTTTCATATTTCAATTTATTTAATATACCATTCACAATTTTGATGCTCTCTGTGATTGATTTGTTTCTTTTTAAATCTCAATTTTATATAGTAATATGGATGCCCTATAATAAGTTTGAAAATTTTTTCTGACATAGCATTTTCACTTTTATTATTGCCTGTTTAAGATTGATTGTTGATAACAGACAATTTCAACTAAAAATATAATCTTTGTTTAGTTATTATGGTTTGAAAATACAGGAAGATTCTTTGCAGAAATTTATGAAAGTATGTCTTCAGAACAATGGTTTACTTGTAAGGAATTGCTTGTTTTTCTATCTTATCATTAATAATATTGCTTATATTTAATATTAGTGAATAATGTTTAAAAATTTTCTGATGAACACTAACTTAAACCCTTAATGATAATAATTTGTAATTGGTGATAATTGAAAATTAAGCAAATTTCTTTGATACAATGCTAAGTCCAGTTCTCAATGAAGCTGTTAATTAATGTCACTTTGTTTTCTTTGAACGGCCTCAAAAATTAAGAAAATTTATCATACAAAATTTGCTTTTAATTATCATTGTAATGAAGATTAAGATTTTTATGGCTAGCTGTAATTCTAAGCCATAGTTTTTTTCTGCTATGTGTATTCAAGCTATGTATGAAAATGGAAATTTTGATGTCCAGCACTAGCCTAGCTTTGAATTGAAAGGGTTAATGAGATATTATGGTTTGTTATGAACAAAAGATCTAAATATTTTTTAATTTGAAGAAAAGGTTGTTTTAAAGAAAATGAAGCCAACATGTCATGTAATAGTATAAATAATAAAATAATTTGTTAATTAGGTAGGAATTAATATTTCAATGATAAACATATTTTCAGAAAGCATGATTATGACCAAGACCCACAAAGAAATTGCTTTGTTTATGATGCAGCTTGCAGAAAATACAACCATTTCTGAACAACAGGTTGTTCATGAAATAGCAAAGAAGACTGGAGAATTACTGGCTCATCTCAGGTATATTTCAAATATCTCCTTATGCATTTAAAAGAAGAAGAAAGATTTTGTATGCCATTACCATATTTAATGGCATATAAAGTAGGCCACTCACAAAGAAAAAGTTATAATAATTCTTGCGACAGCACGGTACCACAATAATATGACCTACTACTGCTCTGTTTCCGTGCACTTTAGCATAATTTAACACTCCTAGTTTAAACTGAAAGGTGTGGCTTAATGTCTTGCTTCCGTAAGTCTGAGGGTATTTATTTTTTAAACTAATACTTATACCAATACCTTCACATACAAGATGCAGGTAAATTTTTTGAGACCTAATTCAGGAAAAAAATTGCGTCTTATATGCCGTCAAAAATGGTACTCTTCTTGAACATCATTTACTGAAAATTAAGTTTTATAGCTTCTTTATTCCTTCTCAGATTTCTATTTTTCTCCAATAAGCTTATGATGAAAGCTTAATGATTTTTGTAACAATTTGGGTTGGTTGATTAAATTTAATGTAACTATCTTTTGTTTCAGATCTCTGGCTACTGTAAATACCAGTGATGGAAAACCAATGGTTTGCATAGAGACATTACGTGAAAGAGCTCTCCCCCCAGCTCTAGAGAACTTTTTATTCAATCTAGCCATAGCAGAAAACATGATGATGCTTTGAATCATTTTCTCTTGTTTTAAATGCTTGGCTGTATGCCAAAATTCCATTCCTTGTTGATAATTCCAGTTCATTTGTAAATGTTAATTTTGTTTTGTATGAGATTTGGTATAAATACTGTTAATATGATCTTGAAACATTGAAAAATTCAATTTCATGAATTATAAATTTTTATTTTTAAATGAGTTACTTTCATTCTAATTATCCTATTACCCTGATTTTAATATGAAAGAAATCTTTGATGGTGGTTTCTTTAATAAAATGGTATCTCAAATATCATATGCTCCTAGGAAGAAAACAAATTTTTTTTTTGGTTGATGAGTTAATAAACTGTTATTTTAAAATGTTTTTTAACAGTAGTGTGATATCTCAATTTCAAGTCAATCATTCTATATTTGGCTTTTCTCTCTCTATTGTATTTGCTAAACAGTTAGCCACCAAAACTTTAGAGATTAGAGCATGTTTGACAGTTGAATTAATAGTCTCCTTACTAATATCTATACTATACTAAAATCTCTCTTACTAATACTCCTACTTAATATAAAAGTATGAGATATAAATTATGTATCCTAGTTTAAAGTAACTTACTTAATGCTTTGCTGATCATGTTGTAATTTTATCAGTGTTTGATTTGTCATTTTAATGGAAAACATGTTTATATTGCTAACGATGTGAAGTGTTTTTCAGTCAGTTTAAATAGTGCATAGCAATGCTTCTTAGGTTTTTCAAATGAATTAAAGTCAAGTTTTTTTTAATTTTAAAATAGGAATGAGATAAAATAACAGAATCTCTAATTAAGTTAAGGTATATTCCTGATAAAAGCTGCTGTCCACAGTTTAACTTCTTCTGTTCCAAACATATTCATAAGAGTAGTTGCCCATGTCACAATGTAAATTTGCAATCCCTGTGAATAAGGGTGAAAGAAACCCGACATCTTGTTGAGTGAACGACTTCAACAGACATTTGATAAGGTTTCACACAAGTATAACAATTGAGCTGTTATCATTCCTATTGCTAAGTATGCAGACTATGATATCAAAGGTAGATTGAGCCAAAGGAATGAATTAGGTAGATCATTCATTTTTCTTCAACTTTTCTCATACTTATGCAATTGATTCTAATACCAAAAATCATCACCTGGAAAAAAAACCTGCATGGAAGTGAATGGATCAAGGAAATTCTTTTCTTGAGATGAACCCTCAAAATACATAATACCTTCCAATTCTAATTTACAAGTTATTGAAAGTCTAAAATATGTAATTGATTGTCATGATATTATCACATTCATAATATTTAATGTAATCCATTACATATTCAGCTCAAGCTATTTCATTAGCAAGGTGAAATTGATAAATACTTGACGATCCATTACAGTTTACGTCTGAGGTTAAAATTAAGCTCATTAATAAGATTTAAAATTATTTTATTGCTCCACATTAAATGTTTTACACACTGAATCGGTAAATTATAATAATTAAAATCTATTATATTAAACTAAAATTATTATTAAAACTGTAGATTGCACAGTTGACTTACAGTCACTTAAACATTAAAATTTTCCAGTAAAGAAAGATTATTAAAATAAAAGGTTAATAAGGAAGTAATTTACATCAGCTGTGATTCATAAATATAGACAGGGAAAAGGAATATTAATAATTATCAACTAATTAACTGCCTAATAATAATAACAACAAAAATTTGTATAAAAGGTACATATTCATGGTTTCTTTTATAAAACTATTTAAGTGCTTTATTTCTTCTAGTAACCCTTCTAGCAATTTTCTCCTCCTGATTTTCATTAGGAACCTTTTTCTTACTAGAATTTTCTTTACCATCAGATCTTTCTTTGTCTGCTGATTTATTTCTTGTTACCCTTTCACTTTCTTTCAGATCCTGTTTGCTTTTATTTGACTTCACCGAAGTCTTACTGCTCCTTTTCGGTCCAGCTGATTTTGTTTCATTGTTCACTCCATCAGATTCAACACTCAGTGGAGCAGCAAGAATGGCTTCTTTGTTCTTCTTATGACCTTTATTGTTCTTATTACCTTGTTCTTTGATATTTTCATCACCAACTGTTGCTCTGTAAAAACAAAAATATCTTTAAGGGAGACTGAAAAAAGAAATTTTTATAAGAGAAAAGAAAGAATAAGCATTTTGCTAACAGCTAAAAGTGTCAAAATTCACTATTTTGTAGTATGAAATAAAAAGGAGTTAATAGAAAATTTGTTTTCACCTAAATTCATGTTTGGTTTAAATTTTTACTCATAAAATAAATCACAAATTACAAATCCTAATATCATCTAATATATATTAGGTTTGAGCTTTTAATACTGAAATTGAATAATTCAGAAACAAGTTCCAAAAATAAAATTAGCTGGGAATATCTTATTCCACTCAAAACTGATGTTCCACAGCTGATCTGACAGCTAAATACATCATGGGGACATAAAAAATTATTCTTAAAAAATAATTATTTCTCATGCACTACTCAAACCAATTTCATCATAATCAGGAGGTCATAACTTATTTAATATATTGAATATATCTAATCCAAATAAACATTCAAAAAAAACATGAATTTTTATCAATGTTTAATTTCAGAGAAATCCAAGAGTGGAATAGGATAGAAAATTAAATATTATTTACATTGACAAAATTAGGTGCAACAAATTACAAACAACAGTGATATGATGGCTATATCATAGCAGAAAGGAAACCACTGGGAGATAGGTGAACATATCCAATTACCAATTTAAATGTCCATCATTTAATGGAAATCTATACTAACAACATCACTTCTTATCAGAATTCTTACTTGGCAGTTCTATCTCTCCTTAGTGTACGCCTCTCAGTGCTAGATGTAGCCTCAACTATTTCATCCTTAGTTTGGTCTTCATTGGGTTTTGATTTTGTCTTCCCTTTTTTCCCTTGCAGTTGGCTCGACCTGCTTCCGTCATCTTTACTATCACTGACATGTCTCGTCCTTTTGGACAGCGGCTCACTCTCTTCTGAAGCACTAATTGTAAAGAAGGCAGATCAATTAAAAGGGAGAAAATAGTTTTATAATAAGACTGGATGGAGCTGAAAATTTATTGAACTTATCATATGATTTCAGGGTGCTATAAACTCCTAAATGACTAATTTTCTCAAGGATTTTCTTAAATTTGAAATATTTACCTGGAGGGTTGATTCCTTCTTAAGGCACGCCTTCCAGTGCTAGATGAAGGCTCAACATTTTCAAGCTTCACATCTTCTTCCACGGATTTCTTCCCTCTAACTTTCTCTGATGGCTCACTTGATTTGACCTCACTTCCAACAGTATCAGCTGAGGATACTGTAGTTTTTATCCTTCTAGATGGTCGAACAATTTCCTCTGATACTTGCTGACTGAAATTTAAAATCAGAAAAATTCATAATTAAAAATTTGTAATGGTACAGAAATTTGAATAATTAATTCATATTTATTATGATATTAGAATAAAAGATTTTAAAATTTGAGTTACTTTGAAAATGCAGTCAAATACGGTTGGTTGGACCACCGGGTAATTGGACCAGCTGCTTATTAAGACCAAATCTTAATGAACCAAAACAAATCCTATGTACATAAGCCTAATATTATTCACTTATTTGATCCAAAATTCCATTGAAACAGATCAAAGAACATGGCAGGGATGATGAAAAAGAAGCCGCAAGTTGTCTGTATACATTAGGAAGTCAGAATTTCTATCCATCGACAACGAGCTTCAATGCTACGATGAAAATCAAGATTACGATGCTTAAAATTGTTGCTCAAATTATAGCAAAACACACTACAGCATCAGAAAACCGGGAGAGTGATGAGGACACCACTAATGAGTTGGTGCAAGTGACAACACAGGATGCCAGGACATGCATTGAAACTTAGCGCCACTATTTCATGCAAGAGGGAAATGAAGGGAGTCCCAAAGCTGAGTTATATGTTTGTAGTGATTTTGTTGCGTCAGTGCAGTGTGTCAACAGAATGCTTCAGATCACACTAGATAAGTTCTTCGAATGTTGACTTGAATATGATAAGAACTTTTTTTATTGCGCTTTGCATGTTGAGTACTGTGCAGATCGTTTCGAAGAATATGTTTGTAAATTTATTTATCAATGAATAAAGTTCATAAGCAACCTTAGTTCTTGTTTAAATGTTCGTCATATGCATGTGTCAAAAAAGGTCATAATGACATTTTAATATGTTACATATGGCATGTCTTGTCTTGTAACATACAGCATGTTCATGCAATCGGACCAACCAGTTAATAGGACCAAAATAATTGCATCCTGATGTGATTAAATTAACCGGAATTGACTGTACTTTGAAGATTTTTGTAATGAACTGAGAACTTAATACTTATCTTAGAGGGATGAATTGAAGCAATTGTAAGAGAAATATATATACAGATAGAATACTTGGATAAAATGTATCATTCTAATATTATTTATGGAAGCTAAGTTGAATTAAATTTTAACTTCGCAAATAAATGTGATAAATGGATAACCTTTAACCTTCAAAGATATAAAAAAATAATTGAAATAATATATGAAAAATATAAAGGATGATGAATTTATATTACAGGATTACAAGCTAATAAAGTAGCAAATTATTTTTTACATATGAGCACTAAGAATAAATATGAATGAATGCTTGGCAATGCAAAAACATTTATAAAAAAAATAATAAAGCTGATAAACTTGAATATTAACTTCCAATTAACTTATAGACCATTGATTGATAATCATTAAGTTTACCTTTCACATTTATTCCCTCTCAATCTACGCCTTCCAGACCCTTGGGGAGACTTCTTCTCTTCAAAATGAACACTTTTGACTGCAGCTTTTGATTCCTTCAACTTACATTGCTCCTGTGCCTCACCAGACTTATCTTCTTCCTTACTCAAATCAGTAATTGGTCTTGTAGTCTGAGAACCCATATCACTATCCTCCGAAATGCTGAAGTAAGATGAATGAACAATATAATTGTGAATTCATTTATAAGTGACGGAGGAAGGGATACACAATTAAGTATTAAAAGAAGCAATTTCCAAATAATAGCTAGATAGATAACTTAGATTGGAAGATAGGGTAAAAGGAAAATATTGGTAAGACCAATAGCATAATAGATTTTTAACCAAGAAGGTAATCTTGATTCGAACATATAAAATACCAAGTTAAAATTTTTCCATATCTCACCTTGTACATTTATTCTTTCTCCGTTTAGGCTTCAGAGTATCAGCTGAAACCTCAGTTTCTTTGATTTTTAAAGCCTTTTTAGAGGTATTTGATTTTGGATCCTCAGCTTTTTCTTGAGGTTGACTTGAATTCCTCTCCTCACACTTATGGCCTAGTGCACGTCGTGTCTTCTGAGGCTGAGCTTTCTCTGAATCACTTAATAATAAAATTGAAGAATTGCGAGGTTAAAAATGGAATACTTTATACTTAAACTTTCACTTTGAATCACAAGTCTTACTTGGCAGTTCTATCTCTCCTTAGTGTACGCCTCTCAGTGCTAGATGTAGCCTCAACTATTTCATCCTTAGTTTGGTCTTCATTGGGTTTTGATTTTGTCTTCCCTTTTTTCCCTTGCAGTTGGCTTGACTGGCTTCCATCATCTTTACTATCAATGACATGTCTCGTCCTTTTGGACAGCGGCTCACTCTCTTCTGAAGCACTAATTGTAAAGAAGGCAGACCAATTAAAAGGGAGAAAATGGTTTTATATTAAGACTGGGTGGAGCTGAAAATTAATTGAACCTATCATATGATTTCAGGGTGCTAAGAAAATCCTTAATGACTAATTTTCTTGAGGATTTTCTTAAAGTTGAAATATTTACCTGGAGGGTTGATTCCTTCTTAAGGCACGCCTTCCAGTGCTAGATGAAGGCTCCACATTTTCAAGCTTCACCTCTTCTTCCACGGATTTCTTCCCTCTAACTTTCTCTGATGGCTCACTTGATTTGACCTCACTTCCAACAGTATCAGCTGAGGATACAGTAGTTTTTGTCCTTCTAGATGGTCGAACAACTTCCTCTGAAACTTGCTGACTGAAGTTTAAAATTAGGAAAATTCATAATTAAAAATTTGTAATGGTACAGAAATTTGAATAATTAATTCGTAGTTATTATGATATTAGAATAAAAGAATAAGTAATAACAATGAGTGAACTATTTTGAGAATAATTAGTTTTTTTAACAATTGCTTAGATTTACAGAATTCTTCTTAGGTCGAAAGAAGATAATTTTCTTAGACATAACTCATAAGAGGCAGAATCCATAGGAGTAGTTTATTAAGTACTCTTTTGATGCATTTAAAGAACCAACATTACTGAATACTTAATCTTCTGTAGATTAATGCTATGACTTTGGCAATTTTTTTTGTCATTCTATATTCCAATATAGTATATTTTAAGGCCTTATATTTTCAGATCTAGTACATTTACTCAGAATTTGTTCCTCTTTCAACTGTTCTTTGGCTACATTGTCAACACTGAAAAAAATGAGCACCAAAAGCCTTTCTTCCATAAATGTCATATTCTAACACTATCTTCCAAAGATATTTCCAGGTGGACCTTTTTGGAAAAAAATATGGGAATGCTCAGTAGCAATTGTAACATCTACCTACATGATAACAGAAACCTAATTGAACTGTAAATGCACAACAGCGCAGTTAAAATCAATCCAATCTAGAAGATCCTTATTGCTTTGAAGTGAACAATTATAGCCAGCATCAGCAGTGTATAGCTATTTATTTTATAGTATAAGGTCCACAGCTATTTCAGAATTTTTATAAAGCTGTTTCCGTTATTTCAGTTATCATGTGCTTCTATAGAATAAATGATTATCAGTTAAATGATCTATGATTTGTTTTCTATATTTCTGCTCTAAAAATCATCCTGCACCTCTAAAAATTTCAATATTACTGCAAAAGAATTTAAGAAAACAAATAGATATTTTTCAAATCAACACAATTATCTAATCATGATGAATTTACCATTAAAAAGATGAATGAATATTTATATAAAATATATTCAAATGAAACGTCACTTAATTTTCCCTTAAAAACAGATGTTAATTCATGCCTTTAAAACAAAGGTAAAAGTCATAGTTATCAATAATGATTATATATGAAGACAGGGAGACACTATCCAATGCTATCATCCATAAATTTTTTTTCTTCCCAAAATTCCTCCCCAATTGGATACAAAGAAAAACAATACAGTAAGACCCCGCTTAACAAGGGGGATACATGCCAATAACTTTGAGCTCTAAACAAAAGTGTTAAACGAGGCAACGTAACACACACATACGTAAATATGTAATGGGGATCAGTAAAAGAAAAAAGAACAAGAAAATTTATCAGATCTTGCCGAATTTATCACAAACAAATAAAATATTGTTTATATCTTTATACACCTAAAAACGTTGATGAAAACAAATAAATAAATTTTGACATAGGAAAGCTTTGTTTGTACTGGGATTGCAACTTAGGAGAATACCGTCAGGACCTTTTTTTCTGAACAGACTAACGACAGAGCGTTGAAAAGAATACATAATAAATCTACAGATCACCATCGCTGTAGAGTGCACCGCTTTTGGTTGGTGCATGGCTGTTTACTTTCCACACATATACAACGAGTATCAATAAACTGTGCGATTTAGGGGAACCCCTAAAAAACGCATTATACTGAAACAGCGTTAAGCGGAGTTATATTAGGTCTTTAAGGAATTGAACCTAATCAGGCAAACCAGAAAAATGTACAATATGTAAAAAAAGGAATTTAATAGAAGACAATTTCTCATTTCATTTTAACTCAATATTTTCAATTAACTTATAGACCATTGATTGATAATCATTAATTTTACCTTTCACATTTATTCCCTCTCAATCTACGCCTTCCGGACCCTTGGGGAGACTTCTTCTCTTCAAAATGAACACTTTTGACTGCAGCTTTTGATTCCTTCAACTTACATTGCTCCTGTGCCTCACCAGACTTATCTTCTTCCTTACTCAAATCAGTAACTGGTCTTGTAGTCTGAGAACCCATATCACTATCCTCCGAAATGCTGAAATAAGATGAATGAACAACACATTTATAAGTAAGTGACGGAGGAAGGGATATACAATTAAGTATTAAAAGAAGCAATTTCCAAATTAATGATGACTTAGATAGGAAGATAGGGTAAAAAGAAAATATTGGTAAGACCAATAGCATAATAGATTTTTAACCAAGAAGGTTATCTTGATTCAAACATATAAAATACTAAGTTAAAATTTTTCCAGGGATATACAATTAAGTATTAAAAGAAGCAATTTCCAAATAATAGCTAGATAGATAACTTAGATTGGAAGAAAGGGTAAAAGGAAAATATTGGTAAGACCAATAGCATAATAGATTTTTAACCAAGAAGGTAATCTTGATTCGAACATATAAAATACCAATTTAAAATTTGTCCATATCTCACCTTGTACATTTATTCTTTCTCCGTTTAGGCTTCAGAGTATCAGCTGAAACCTCAGTTTCTTCAATTTTTAAAGCCTTTTTAGTGGTATTTGATTTTGGATCCTCAGCTTTTTCTTGAGGTTGATTTGAATTCCTCTCCTCACACTTATGGCCTAGTGCACGTCGTGTCTTCTGAGGCTGAGCTTTCTCTGAATCACTTAAAAATAAAATTGAAGAATTGCAAGGTTAAAAATGGAATACTTTACACTCAAACTTTCACTTTGAATCACAAGTCTTACTTGGCAGTTTTATCTCTCCTTAGTGTACGCCTCTCAGTGCTAGATGTAGCCTCAACTATTTCATCCTTAGTTTGGTCTTCATTGGGTTTTGATTTTGTCTTCCCTTTTTTCCCTTGCAGTTGGCTTGACTGGCTTCCGTCATCTTTACTATCACTGACATGTCTCGTCCTTTTAGACAATGGCTCACTCTCTTCTGAGGCACTAATTGTAAAGAAGACAGATCAATTATATGGAAGATTTTTTAGAGATAATTTTTGGTTAAAAAATTAATGAAAGCAAATTAAATAAACTGAATGTGCTTTGTAGGTGTCACAATCAATGGAAGAATTCCTCCCTTGATCAGATCAAAATGACCATGATTATCACACATCACAGTTCATTTTCGTTACAAAATTTCATTTAAAATAAAGGAGAAAATTACAACTTTCAGTGATTTTTAAACTTCTAACAGGTTCTAGCACTTAAACCATCTTATTATAATCTCACTATAATCCATCTTATTTTCTTAATAAATTATTTCACTGATCACCTAATGTTTATAAGATTGCTTCACACCATAAAATGCCTTTGAGTTAATTATGATTATAAATTTACACATAAATAAACATATACATAATATAACACAAAAAAGATTAAATCATATAATAACTAGCTTGGATATATATTTTTTCTATATTTCGTTTAAGTCATGCAACCAATTGAGTTTTCCTTAAATTAGAGACAGATTACTCTTCCCACACTATAGAATACATAGATTTATTTAGGTACCTTAGCTTCAAAGGATTAAGTTTCTCTTGGATTTTCTTAATTTTAAAATTCTCACCTGGAGGGTTGGTTCCTTCTCAAGACACGCCTTCCAGTTCTAGTTGTAGGCTCTGCATTTTCAAGATTAAGATCCTCTTCCAGGGATTTCTGCCCTCTATGCTTTCCTGATTGATCACTTGATTTGATCTCATCTGCGACAGCATTGGCTTTGGAAGCAGAAGTTTTTGTCCTCCTGGTACGTGGAACACTTTCCTCTGAGACTGGCTGACTAAAGTTTCAAATCAGAATAGGTAATTATTATGAATTTTAGTGTTGTAAAAATTAGAATAAAAGAATGACTATTTTTACTATGTGAATAATTCAGAGAATATCTTAAAGATTTTTATTACATACTGGACTGAAAGTTCTTTGATTCTTGAATTAATTACTTTCCAAATACAAAAGAGAAAGAATACTTAGAGGGAATATCTTTGATTTTCATTTAATTTCTTTATGAAAGTTACAATTAAGAAATGGAATATTATATTTACAAGTGATACATAGATAAACTTTGCTCTTTGTGGATTAAAAAATGGTGATAATCACTTTTAGTTTATCAGATAATTTTAAAAAACTTTAGCTAATAATTCTATACCACATACATCATATCCTTCATTCCATAATAAACTGATAAATGAAAAATTTTATAACAATAGTAATACATTTGACATTTTTCATTAAAAATATAAGATCAAAGTTTCCATATGTATTAGTCATTATAAAAGATAAAAATATAAAACATAATCAAAAGGAAATAGCATACCTAGCAGATGATTGTTGCAGAATCTCTTTCCTGCTATTAAGAGGGAGTTTCTTTTGTTTTTTCACAATAATACAGGGAGATTCAGAAGAAGCAACTGATGTTTTTGATGAGTCATGAGAATATCCATCAATGCGATCTCCTTCAACTTGTCCTGAATTTCTATTTCTTAAGGCAAGATTTACTGATACTTGCTTTAATATCTTATCATCTATTCTTGGAAGAACAACAACTGGATTGCATTGTAACTTCTTCATTTCTTTAGTGTTATAAGCACTTTCTTCCCCACTCTTTTCGGATAAGGTATGATTGATAACTGTTACCTGACTATCTTTTGATTCATGACTCTCATTAAATAACTCTGCAACACCACTTATATTTTCATAAGTACAAACTGGACTCTTATGATTGAACAACTTCCTGAGCCCCTGAAAATCTGAATACCTAGACACAGGACTTTTTTGGTTCATTAATTCCTTCACCCCACAAACATTCTCAGAGTCGGATAAAAGGTTATTAGCAGAAAATAATTCTTTGATTCCATGGAAATCAGGCCGCCTTGAAATAGAACTTGGGTGTTCATTTCCCCTTTCTACACTCATGACAACTGCTTCGCTTGAATCTAGTTGATTCTCTTTTAAATTTGAATTTTCAGGAGTTCTCACAAAGCTAAAAGTAGAAGAAGTAATCCAAGAGCTTTCCCCCAAAAAAGATCTACCTTTGCTATTATCACAAAACGAAGAAGCTTCCATTTCCAATCTGGATCTTAGATTTCTCTCAGTTGGAGAAGATTCCTTTTCACTTACACACTCCTCTTCTTTAACATGATCGCACTCTCCACCATCTACATTATTTTCCTCTAAACATGAATTTAGACCATTGACATTCTCTTTGCCAACAACTACACTGGCTGAGTCACAAGATCCAGAACTACTAGAACCAATATTGTTGAGAACATGGTCAGTTAGAATGTTTTTAATCAATGGCTTCATTAACGGAGTAGAAGTTGTGATATCACATGAATGTTCATAATCTTGGGACATAATTTTAGGAGTGTTCACTACACTTATTGCTCTGGACTGATTTCTGGTAAAAGTGACCCCAGGAGTTTGCATGAGGTTACTCACACCATCTAAACAATTTGATTCATTTACAGCTGAAGTCATATTGATATCCACTTCTGATCCAGAATCCCCTGGAACTGATGTTGGAGATTTTATTCCAAAAGTATTAACTTCACTCCTTCTGGACTTTCGAACACTTCTCGCAGATCTGACTGCAGGAGTTTTCATGAGGTTGCTAACACCATCCAAGCATAAAGATTCATTCTCAGCTGTTAGTACCCCACTAGGATTTGGTGTTTCCATTCTTGGTTCCTCAAACTCTTGGGTTTCAAGAGACTGAATGGTGCTAATGACTCCTTTCATAGTGGTCTCAGAAACTGCCATGCTGGTATCTGCTTCTGGACCAGACTCCCCTAGAGTAACTGATGCTGGAGACTTTACTTCAAAAGTATTAACTTCACTCATTCTGGATTTACGAACCCTTCTGGTAGATCCCTTTATTGCAGTATCAGTTACCACCATGCTGGTATTTGCTTCTAGCACGGACTCCTCTAATTGAACTGATGTAGGAGATTTTAGTCCAAAAGTATTGACTTCACTTCTTCTGGACTTGCGAACACTTCTGACAGATCTGACTGCAGGAGTTTTCATAAGGTTGCTAACACCATCCAAACATATAGATTCATTCTCAGCTAATAAAACATAACCATTCTTAGATGTTTCCTTTGTTAGTTCTTCCAACTCTGAAGCTTCAAGTGACTGGATAGTACTAATGTCTCCATGCATAGTAGTCTCCGAGACTGCCATACTGGTATCTCCTTCTGGTCCAGATTCCCGTAGAGGAACAGTTGTTGGAGATTTTACAATGAATGTATTAACTTCACTTCTTCTGGTCTTTCTAAGACTTCTGGGAGATCTGACTGCAGGAGTTTTCATAAGGTTGCTAACACCATCCAAGCATATAGATTCATTCATTGCTGTTTGCTCCCTCCTAGGTTTAGGTGTTTCAATCCTTGGTTCCTCAAACTCTAGATATTCTGGTGACTGTATGGCACTAATGCCTGCATTTAATGTGGTCTCAGGATCTGCCATGCTGGATTCAAGTTTAGACTTCTCAAGATGACCTAATAAGGGGGATTTTACTTCGAATGTATTGATTTCACTTCTTCTCAACTTTCTAAGACTTCTGGTGGGTTTGACTGCAGGTGTATTGAAGAGGTTGCTAACACCATCCAAACATACAGATTCATTCACAGCTAATGAGTTATTACTTGTCTTAGGTGTTGAATTAGTCTGTTCCTCTAACTCTTGACCTTTAAGAGACTGTATGGTACCATTTTCTCCATTCATAGTGGTCTCAGAGACTGCCACATTGGTATCTCCTTCTGCTCTGGATTCCCCAAGAGGAACTGATGTAAGAGACTTTACTTCAAAAGTATTGACTTCACTTTTTCTCGACTTTCTAAGACTTCTGGCAGAGGTGACTAAAGGTGTATTCAAGAGGTTACTTACGCCATCTAAGCATACAGATCCATTCACAGCAAATGAATCATTTATAGTAGTTGTTGTTTCCTCTAATCCTGAAGTTTCAAGTGACTGCCTTGCATTAACTTCGCTTTTTCTGTACTTTCTAAGACTTCTGGTAGAACTGATTGCAGGAGTTTTCATGAGGTTACCGATACCATCCAAACATACAGATTCATTCACAGAAAATGTATGATTTCTAGTTGTGGTTGTTTCCTTTAACTCTGAAGCTTCAAGTGACTGCATTGTACTAATGTCTCCATTTATTGTGGTATCAGTTACTCCCATGCTGCTATTGGCTTCCGGTACTGATTCCCCAAAGGGAACTGATAAAGGAGATTTTACTACTAAAGTATTGACTTCACTGCTTCTCGACTTTCTAAGAATTCTAGTAGAACTGACTGCAGGAGTTTTCAAGAGGTTGCTAACACCATCCAAACATAAGGATTCATTCTCAGCTAATGAATCATTAATAGTTATATTCTTTGTGTTAGTATGCTCCTCTATCTGTTGACCTTCAAGAGACTGTGTGTTACTAAATTCTCCATTACTATTGGTCTCAGAGACTGCCATGCTGGTATCTTCCACTCCTGATTCCCCAAGAGGAACAGATATACGAGACTTCACATCCAAAGTATTCAATTCACTTCTTCTGGATTTCCTAAGACTTCTGGCAGATGTAACTGCTGGAGTGTTCAAGAGGTTGCTAACACCATCCAAACATACTGAATCATTCACAACTAATGAGTTATTACTTGTCTTAGGTGTTGAATTAGTCTGTTCCTGAAACTCTTGACCTTTAAGAGACTGTATGGTACCATTTTCTCCATTCATAGTGATCTCACAGACTGCCATGTTGGTATCTTCTTCTGCTCCTGATTTCCCAACAGAAACTGGTGTAGGAGACTTTACTTCAATTGTATTAACATCACTTCTTCTTGACTTTCGAAGACTTCTGGCAGATCTGACTGTAGGAGTATTCATGAGGTTGCTAACACCATCCAAACATACAGATTCATTCATAAATAATGAATCATTTCTAGCCGTTGTTGTCTCTGCTGCTGCAGGAGTTTTAAGGATGTTGCTTACACCACCTAAACAAACAGATTCATTCACAGCTAATGAATCATTTCCTGTAGTATTTGATTTCTTTGTAGATTGTTCTAACTCTGAGCCTTTAAGTGACTGAGTAATACTAACTTCTCCATTTACTGTGGTCCCAGAGAATGCCATGCTAGTATCTGCTTCTGATTCCCCAAGAGGATCTGATGTACTAGACTTAGCTTCAAAAGCACTAATTTCACTTCTCCTGGACTTTCTAAGACTTCTGGCTGATTTGACTACAGGGGTGTTCATGAGGTTGCTTACACCATCCAAACAAACAGATTCATTTACAGATAATAAATCATTTTTCGTTACATTTGATTTCTTTGTTGATTGCTCCAACTCTGAAGCTTCAAGAGACTGTATGTTACTAAATTCTCCATTCATAGTGGTCTCAGATACTGCCACATTGGTATCTCCTTCTGCTCCTGATTCTCCAAGAGTAACTGATGTTGGAGACTTTATTTCAAAAGTATTCACTTCACTTCTCCTTGATTTTCTAAGACTTCTGGCAGATGTGACTGCAGGTGTTTTCAAGAGGTTGCTAACACCATCCAAACATACAGATTCATTCACAGAAAATGAATCATTTCTACTTGTTTTTTCCTCTAACTCTGAGGCTTCAAGTGACTGTGTAATACTAACGTCTCCATTCATAGAAGTCTCAGAGGCTGCGATGCTGGTATTGGCTTCTGGTCCAGATTCCCCTAAGGGCACAGTTTTAGGAGATTTTACATCAAATGTATTAACTTCACTTCTTCTGGACTTTCGAACACTTCTCGCAGATTTTACTGCAGGAGTTTTCATGAGATTGCTAACACCATCCAAACATACAGATTCATTCACAGCTAATGAATCATTTCTAGTTGTTGATGTTTTCTCAAAGTCTGGGCCTTTAAGTGGATGAGGAATACTAATGTTTCCATTCATAGTAGTCTCAGAGGCTGCCATGCTGGTATCAGCTTCTGGTTCAGATTCCCCTAGAGGAACTGATATAGGAGAATCTACTTCAAATGTATTAACTTCACTTCTTCTGGATTTTCGAAGACTTCTGGCAGATCTGACTGCAGGAGTATTCATGAGGTTGCTAACACCATCCAAACATGTAGATTCATTCACAGCTGTTAGTATCCTCCTAGGTTTAGGTGTTTCCTTACCTGGTTCCTCAAACTCTTGGGCTTCAGGAGACTGAATGTTACTAAGGTCTTCAATTATTGTGGTTTCAGAGACTGCCATACTGGCATCCACTTCTAGCACTGACTCATCCAATGGAACTGAAGTAGGAGATTTAACTGTAAAAGTATTTACTTCACTTCTTCTTGATTTTCGAAGACTGGTATCTCCTCCTGGTCCAGATTCCCGTAGAGGAACAGTTGTTGGAGATTTTACAACGAATGTATTAACTTCACTTCTTCTGGACTTTCGAACACTCCCAACAGGTTTGACAGCAGGAGTTTTCATGAGTTTGCTAATACCATCCAAACATGTAGATTCATTCACAGCTGTTAGCACTCTCCTAGGTTTAGGTGTTTCCTTTCCTGGTTCCTCAAACTCTTGGGCTTCAAGAGACTGAATGTTACTAAGTTCTTCAATTTTTCTGGTTTCAGAGACTGCCATACTGGCATCCACTTCCAGCACTGACTCCTCCAATGGAAATGAAGTAGGAGATTTAACTGTAAAAGTATTTACTTCACTTCTTCTTGATTTTCGAAGACTTCTGGATGACTTAACTACAGGGGTTTGCATGAGATCACTCACACCTTCCAAATGAATCGAGTCATTTTTGCCTGATTGTAATTTATTTGATCTTTGCGTGTTCTCGGTATATTTCTTAATACTTTGGGTTTCCAAATCCCCCTTCATAGGGGTTTTCATGAGGTTACCAACTTTGTCAGAACCTACGGAGTCATTTATAGCTGGTCCAATATTACTTTCTCTTAGCACTTTTTTCTTATGTTTCCATAATTCTGGAGTATTAAGCAACTGATTATCAGTGCCCACAACTGTGAAATTGGAATCATCCTTGCTGCAATCAGTTTGTTTCACAGGAGTTTCTAACTGTAGTAATGTTGGAGATATTACTTTAAAAGTATTTACTTCACTTCTTCTTGACTTGCGAAGTCTTCTGTCTGACCTTACTGTAGGGGTTTGCATGAGGTTGCTTATTTGATCCAAACATACTGAGTCATTCACAGATGAAGAAACATTATTTATTGTGGTTGCTTTTTTTGCAGATTTAAATAAATCAGAGGCATCTAGTGACTGATAGTCACTGAAATCTTCCTCAAAAGTGTCATCAAAGGTAACCTGGCCAATATCATGCTCCTTCCCAGATTTTTTTGATTTTACTGAAAGTGGAGATTTTACTTTGGAAGTTTTACTTACACTTCCAGTCTTGAGTATACTTCTTGGTGTCCTAACTGAAGGGGTATCTATGAGTTCAGTAACTCTCGTCATACAAGTTGAATCATCTACATCAAATGCAAGGTATTTCTTTTTTGGTGTTTTTTTAACAACTTCCCTTAAATCTGGAGAATTAATTGAGTGAAAGGTTATTAGGTCCTCCGTTAAAGTTTCATCAGGAGCCACCAGACTGATATTAGGTTTCTTCCCAGATTTCTTAAGCTGTTCTGGTGTTGGAGATATTACTTTAAAAGTATTAACTTCACTTCTTCTAGCCTTACGGAGTTTTCTGGCTGACTGAACCTTAGGGGTTTGCTTGACATTACTCACCACAGTTTCCCTTATATCTGGGGAGTCAAAGGACTGAAAGTTAATTAGGTCTGCTTGCAAGGTTTTTTCTAAATTCATACGGCTGATATCAGTTTCTTCATTTGATTTAGGAAACTGATCTAAAGATGGAGATATTATCTCAAAAGTATTTACTTCACTTTTTCTAGCCTTGCGGAGTTTGGTGCCTGACCTAACTGCAGGGGTTAGCATACTTAATCTTTCACTACTAGTCAAGTTACCTGCAGCTGATTGTACATGACCAGCTGTTTTTGTTTTCTTTGCAGATTCTTTTAAAACTGTGGAATCAAGTGACTGACAGTCAGTATGATCACCTTTGAAAGAATTATAGGTTGTAGCCTGGCTGATATCTGTTTCTTCCATAGATGAATTTAACTGTACAGAAAATGGCGATGTTACTTCAAAAGCATTTATTTCACTCTTAGACGGAGTCTTACGATGATGTCTGGCTTTGTTAACTGCAGGAGTTGATTGCATAAGATTACTCACATCACTCAAACTTATAGAGTCACTAATATTTAATCCAATATTCCTCATTTTGGATGCTTTCTTTACTGATTCATCTGATTGAATTAGGCAAGGTGTCCATGATGAAGGGCTATAAATGGAATTATTTATTTTCCCTATCTCATTTCTTAGAATGTTTTTTTTGAAACTGTTTTTCACTGCAAGTTTCTCTTCCTCTAAAACTGAACGTATCATTTTAGAGTTGGAGTTGGATTTGTTTGCTTTTCTAGTATTCTTTGCAGAACTCAAATGAGGAGTCTGTAGACCATCAAAATCATCTTCCAATACTGAAGATGGACTACAGGCTGATAGTGTTGGTTCCAAATTGAGAGTTTCACTTACTTCTTCATTTTCTCCTTGCAATGCTTCTTTTAAAACCCCTGATTTCCTTTTACCTTTCTCTGGCTTAATGCAAGGTGTCTTCATTAGATCATTTACACCTTCATAGATTTTGGAATCATCAATTTCTTCATCTTCTACATTCTTTTGCCTCCGAGTTTTCCTAGTTGATTTCACTGAATTAGGAGCACTTGGTGGATGAGTAACTAATGATTCATTATTCAATTCTTCAATAGTATTGCTTCCATAGGATACTATAACATCTTGAACATTATGAGTATGGACAGCTAACAGAGCAGCACCTGAAGCTGGATGAATAGCTACATTTGATTTTCTAGATTTTTTTGATATGGGAGTTGATGTAAATGACTGTGAACCCTTTATCTCCCCACTTAAGAATCTTAATTTCTCAGAAGACAATAAACTTGAATCCAGGGATTTGATCAAGGACTCATCACCTTTACTTAAAGAGGATGACTGATTAGAGTCAGTGAATCTATTTGAGGACTTGACCACTTTTTCTTCAGGCGATATTTCCAATGGTAACTGGTCCAAATTTTCTTTATCATTTTCTGTAATCCTGTTAATATTACCAAAAATATTGCCTCCACATTCAACTCCTGATTTATTAGCTCCAATCTTTTTTTCCTTTAATTTAGTTTCCAGATGTTTTTCAGTTCTATTAGTTGCTTTATCTTTTGATTCACTGGTGCTATACTCATTTCCATCCACACTGTAACATAAACATAAGAAAATGTTAGATAAACAGAATTTTGTGAATAAAAACATGTTTATTTGTAGGATTATGATAGTTATTGTATTTTCTCATGTCTAAGCACCCCTCTGTATAAGCCACCCCGCTATTATTTGACTGTTAAGTCTAGAAAAAATATCTTATTAGTGAAACATGTAAGAGAAAAGATATAAATAGAAATAGAATTATAATTGCTCATACACTATAAGAGTAATAAATAATATAATTGTTGCTATTTTTTATTTAAATGCTGCCGGACATCATCGTCTTCTAATATTCAGATGTGGGTCAAGAATTTTGTCTCGTAATCATATCATACCTTACAATTATTTACAAAAAAGTACAGAATGAAGAACTACTGAATACAACATCTGAAAAACCAGTTGATTCCTACTTTACTACATTATGCATTTTCATGCATAAAACCTGTACCTGCTTAATGTATGCCACCTCCCTACTTTTTGGGCTAGGAAATTTTGGAAAAATAAGGTTGGCTTATATGTGGGGAAATTCAGTACTTAAAATACAAACTATCATTATTATACACTATATCATTGCATATTTCTGTTGGATAAAGCTGACTCTCAACTGTACACTAAAAATTTATTGTCATCATAATCCAGATTATGAATCATTAAATTATTATTCCATCCACCACAAACCAGATTATTTGGGTATGATGAAATTTAAATATATCCAAATAAGATTTTGAGGAAGAATAGAGAATGTACAAGGTAGATATGTTTTGCAGATATAATAATTCATCTTATTTAAGTAAGACAAATTTTAGCATTAAGTCTTGCATTTAACCCTAACCAACCTTAACCTTCATGCTAAGGAATGGCAGATAGGATTATTAAAATTATAGTGATACATATTTATTAACTAGACCAAGAATTAGTAAAACTTTGGGAAATGCCTCTGATTATGAGGCAACAGAAAGAGTAAAAACAGAAATAATAAAACAAAAAAAAACTCAAAAGGAGTCAAAGCATGGGGGTCACAAATCCTTTCAAAAAGACTACTATAGGGGGTAATAGAGAATAAAATTTACAAATCTTTATTTTTTTTCCATCCCTTCAGTAGACACAAATGCTGAATGACATTTCTAGTATCTTCACATGTTTGGCACCCAAACAATGCGAGGGCTTAGCTCAGTTAAGACCTTTATTGAGGATGATTGTTATCAGCAGATTTGAAGGTGAAGTTGGTCCAGGCATTCAGAGAGCCTTTTTGATCCGTTATTATGTTTTTAAATAATTAGGGTTTTATGAACAGATAAAGGATAGAATTGACAGATTTAAATTTAAATGGAAAGGTAAAAATTGACAAATAATAAACTGCTTAGGGATATGGTGGAGTAAGGATCTAACACTAAGAAACAAAGAAAAATGAGGTATATAAAGGAAGTAATACTTATGAAAGGGACAAGATAAAATTGAAAAGAGAAGATATTTTGAGAGAAAACAATGTCATTGCACTTGGAGTTGTATTAATGATGAAAGCACAGACAAACAGCAACAAAGAAATTTAAAGAATTGTTTAGGTTTTTGGCAAAGGAGGTCTGCCAAATATGCGAACAGTCCATGATGAAGACAGGGAATAATGATTTGAGGGCAATGAGAGAGGAGCATATAGAGAGAGGAGACAGGTCAGAGCCATTTACTGGAAAGTTCAGATAATATTGTAAAATTAAATTTGTAACAAAGATCACTTCCAGGTCCTTACAAGATGAAACTCTACTTATGACTACATTATTATTGAAATAGTAATGCATTGGATATTGATATTTTCCAAAGAACAGGGTTCAACTTAATGTTGGTATGTTTTAATTAGCATAGAAATGTGGAGAATGAAGTGTTTATTGGAAAAAAAGTTTCATCATAAAAGTTAGTTTTCAGAGGGCTTTATTTGAATGATATTTGTAAAATTAACAAAAATATCAAATTTTGTTAAAAGCATCTTGGGCAATTGACATTGATTGTACCTTAGAATGAAAATCTGGAAAATAATCATGTTAACGCCTAAGCTGTATTCACCAGTTGAGGACTATAACAACTTAACACTTTGAAAAGTCATTAAAGAACTACTGAGCTAGCAAGATAAAAGGTGGGCTCATATATGACTGTTTCAATTAAAACTAAGTCACTCCCATGACAGTCAGCTGAGCTACATACTTGCAGGAATTTCATATGGTTGAACGTCTTCATTCACTTTGACAGGAGAGAGTTATTATTTCTTTGGAGCAGTACTAATAAATCAGGAGTGTTTTAATTGACAGGTATAATATGTGCATATAGATTCATAAATGAAATGGAACAGTCAAATGTAAATTAGTAGGAAAGTTCGTTATTGAGATGGAGGATGGAAAGGTTAGACTACTACTACTTAACTAATCCATTAACCAATGGAAGCCTCTTAGCTAGTCTAAAACTCACCAATAAAATTTGTTTCCAGGCATATATTCCCATCTGAAAGAACGGTCTGACACCACAAAGATATCCTTGTGCTTCAAAGAAGTACCTTCTTTTGTCAATGGAACTCCATTGAGCAAAGTTATATTACGAGTTAAATTGCGAATCCAAACCTAAAAAGAGAATCCATAATTCAGACAAAAATTCATAGTCTGATGTATACTTTTGACAGTCGCTGAAGAAACACAAATGCTAAATTAAACTGCTGAATAGTATCACAATATTAACTTAACAAACTGCGACTGAGATTTTAATCACAGAGCCAAAGAGTTCAGAGCTCCAGAAAAATCTCACATTAAGAAGTAAAAATTCACCTGCTTATCCGCCGCAGCTTCGATGATACAGTGTTCTTTAGAAACGGAGCCTCTTTGCACTCGGATGTCACAAACATTTCCACTGCCTATTTTGCACGATTTCGTTAAGACAGGAAAACAAGATCCATCTTCTCCCGTCCTTTTGATAAGGACTATTTGCCCATATAGTGTCATAGCTAATGTCTGTTTGTTGATTACTCATAAAAAGCCAAGTTGATGAAATCAACACAAAAACAATCGCTCGAAGTTCAAACGCCTCTTTAAGATCGAGTATTTCAAACTATATTTCATGACAAACCGAAATGACTCTCTTTTCTAACACATTCACTGTACACAAAAATTAAGATGTTAGCACTTTGTAATTAAACAGATGCTAACAACGATGCCACTATAATGTCATAGCAAATTAGCGTTTGACCTGACGAACATCCCCTAACCGCCAATTTACAAACAGCAACTAACCGCCGTTTTCATAAGAGGCGGGAACCGTCGAATTTTAAGGCTCATGAAAATCGCCTATTTACAAACCATTTAACCGCTTTTAAAAGATTTTATTTTAAATAGAATAATATATCTTTATTATTTATAATTGATTTTATTTCAATATTTAACTTTATTAGAAGAAATAATTCATTTCGATAATCTCGATATTAAAAGAAACTTTCTCCTTCCGCGGAAATGTTAGACCTTGTACGAACTAAACATCTTGTAAATCTCAACATTTAATGAAAGCCGTTTTCCTTTTAACTTTAACAATACAAACAACTTTACAGAAACTAATTATATCTATTTTCACTTGAAGAAATCGTAAATAATGAAAATTTAAGTGAAATGTAACTCCGCGTATTGATATGATGGAGAAATTCAAATCCTTTTATCACCTCTGATTGGTCGGATTGGGCTCTTGGATGGGATGGACGCTTTGAAAACAAGCACAAATCGCATGTTACTTCGCCTCCAAATTTAGTAAACAGCCATCTTTGACAGCGAAGCGCTCGGGCTAGTCGCCGGTTCGTTCGTTTGTAAACAGTGATACTGTGAAGGTAAAAAGTTATTAAGTTCTAATTAGCGTGTCTCATCTATTAACGTGGTATATGAGGTAAAATTTTCGATTGGAAGTGCTAAGCCTCATGAAGCCAATGTTCTCGTACCATTGAGTTGCTACCAAAAAAAATTCGATAGCAACTATTATTCATTTTCTTGTTTCATTTCCATTATTGTAATGGGTAATATAGTCATAAAATAACCAAAACTTCACTTGTTAGTTCTTAGATTGGTGAGAACACCGAAGTATAAGGGTAACAACTTTCGAAATAAATATCCATGAGAGGTTGCTGAGCATAGGGTTGAGAATTGAGGAGCAAGAATTGTGCGTTTCACTGTTAAATTTAGCATTCGCTGTGACTCGAAGGCAATATACACTTTTATGGCCATATGACGAGCGAAGAACTATTTCACATGGGAATGCTTAAATATTCTAATTCTATGAAATCTATTGGATTTAAAATTTCATTGAAGTATAGTAGTGGCGCATAATCTCGTAAAAAATCTAGATAGAAAGGCTTATGCATTAAGGTCTGAAAAACTTATCTCGTATAGTATGTTATCCATGATTGTAGTTGTTTTGATTTGATATAATTTTGATAACTTTAGGTTCAAGCATTGGTCGCTTTTTACGAAGAACAGATTAATTTTGGGGAAATGTCTGCTGTGAGTATAGAGGTCTCTGAATCGGTGAAGTATGAGGCGATGCCTGTGATTTTTGAGAATGGAAAGGAAAATAACCAGGATAAAGAGGTGTTGGAGTCACCTTCAGTATCAAATGGATCAGACGTTGAAGTGAATGAAGAAGGTGAAAATAAAGAGGATGAGAAAGGAAGTGAACAGCCACCCGACGAAAACGTAGTGAAAGAAGCCAAAGCTGTTGTAGAGAATGTCTCTTCTGATTCTCTGAAGGACGAGGAGATAGAAATGAAAAAACAAAGATCTGGTACACCTCAGAGCAGATCTTCTACGCCCCAAAGAAAGTCTGGGAGAATCAGAACTAAACAACTGTCTCCAAGTAAGAGCTCCACTGTAACCAATTCTCATCCCCCCATGAAAATTTTGAAAATAAATCTTACTCCATGTAAGCCTTCGACGAATGGAGCTGTTTCAAATGACAAAGACCCGAAACCCTCTGAAGAGGATAGTGTAAAACCAAAGCAAAAAGAAGTAGAAGACAAGGAGAAGGTGGAGACAGCTCCTAAAGGACCAGTTGAAGGTGATGACAAGGAAGCAGGCTACCAAACAAAAGTTGATGAGGTAAGTAGACAATAATTATTGTTTTAATACTTTTAGATATTAATTTTGAGTATAAGCTTCTACTCTGAGAATCCCATTATTCTGTTTCATTATGATTCTGAAGTTAAGGCATCTTTCTCTTGTTCTCTTCTCAAGTAACAAATCCAAGTTGTTGTGGATTCTTCATGTGTGTGGGCACTAATATAGCCTTTTTACTGTAACCAGTTCTAATATTTTGTTAATGCTTGGTTATTACCATATCCTCCATAAGGAGTTCAATGTATGTTGTTCTGTAACTTGCAGCATAAGATTCATAACCGACTCTTTGGCGACAGCAAATTAATGAATGGTATAATCAAGATATATTTGTGGAAAAGAAATATTATCTCTTGGTTGATTTCATGAAGAAAACATGTTTAGTTTTCAGTAAACCTGGTAATCTTTTTCCTACTGGTCTGAATCTATTTAATCTTTCTGATTTGTTTGTAATATAGAAAAAATCTTCACAAACACTGTTCACAATTTCTCACAATGAACTGCATTCTCGTAGTGTAAAATTCTTTCTATTTTTATTTAGCACATAACCTCATTTGATGGAATTCTTGTATTAAGAATTGTACTCAAATCCCTCATTCCAGTTTACAAGACAATCCTACCTCTTAAATTTAAAATTAACTTTCTGGTATACAGATTCTTTATAAAGTGAAATGTAGGTGGTTTATAAAATGTTTGCCAAGTAGCAGTATTTGTAACTAATTAAAAATTAAAATGCAATCATATTCAATTATTTAGTTGTTTGACTGATCATAGGACCCTCTCATATTTATCATAAATTTCTCACTGGACTCAATTTGACAGATTTTTGGTCAAATCAAGGTTCAATCTATACCTATCTATATATTAATCTGTATACTACATTATAACCCATTTTTAAAAATGAATACTTAGTTTTATCTAGCTAATCTTTTGCATAAACTAATGAAATTCTTTTCTAGACACATGAATATTTCCAATAACAAAGAATATGAGACATTTCAAAACAATTTCTGGAAAGAGGAACTGAAATTAAATATCTTTAAAATGCATTTGTGTCACAAGTAATCAAGAGGTATTGGAGTAATCCTCCTGTGCTGTGTGTTGAAATATTTCAAAGAGAAGAGAAGTTCAAGGGCATTCTATTTACAAGATTATTTGTATGGGTATTTATTATGATTATATGATCAATTTCTTTGCATAAGCTCTCTCTTCATAGAAATTACTATTGTAGGTTTAATTGTATATTATATACATTGGAAGTTAAATCAGTATTGGTATTATTTAATGATTATGATAAGCAGTTGCACTCATAACTTTCACCTTGAATGGTAGTCCACCTACTGTGATGTCTGATTAACACATGTAATACGGTATTTGACGGCATATAAGACATAAGGCATATATTTTTTCCTAAATTAGGTCTCAAAAAAATAACCCGCATCTTATATATGAATATATAGGAATTTGTATCAGTGCTTAAAACTATTTAAGAAAATGCCCTCCAAAACATGACTAAAGGAAACGAGATTAAGCCACACCATTAGTATAAACTAGGAGTGTTAATTTACGTTGAAGTGCTTGCCAACAGAGCAGTAGCAAGTCATTACGTTATTGTGGTTCCTTGCTGTCGCACAAGACTATTTAAAATTTCTCCTTTTGTGTGGCCTACTTAATGATGGTGTGTCTTATTCGCCGACAAGTACAATAGTTAAGTAGGGTTTTATTTAACATATATGATTTTCCCAATAATCCTTTTGATAGGGTCTGTTTCACAATAATCACTCTCATGGTGGGGGTAGAAGTAAAATATAAATCAACATAGATGTCAGACCCAGGGATAACCATATGTCCTTAGATGCTAAATCCATATGCGGAAAAAAATTTAAGGCTGCATATAGATTCCCCAATTTGCTGTGGCATTTCGAGTATTTCTATAGACAAGCCACAGAGAAGTTCATGAAAGGGTTAATTTTGTAAGATGCATATTGGTTAAAATGTGAAGTTAAGAATTTATATGGCATTACTTAATCATCAATGCCACTAACAATCAATCCATCGGCAAGTTAATTTTTCTAGAAATCAATTCCCAGTTAATGTTTTGCATTATCCGACTTTTTGAGCCTCAATGTAAATTTAAGTAGTAATAATTTCATTATTAAATAATTTTGCTGAGCTGAATAAATTATATCTTTTCTTCTTTTTAATCTTAAAGGAGATGCAAGATAATACCAAGGCAGATCCAGATTTGCCTTATCTGAGGTCTTTGAGGTTAATATCTGGCAGACGCTCCCTTTCCCGATCTCCATTTAGTCCATCTGAAAGCAGCACCTCTTTGAATCAATCGAAAAAGAAGTTAAGTCGTAGGAAGGACGGTCACGCCAAAGAGGAAAATGAATCAAATTTTCAAGGTTGGTATTTGACTTTAGTTCATTATAAAATTAGAAACATTTCTATTGCATTATTTGAGTTTCCTCTTATAACTATTTGTTTCATTTGCTAATACTGTCCTTCTGAAGTATCTACCAGATGTTTCGAAAAACTAGTGATGTTTTGAATAAGTTGACTTGTTATTTCTACTAAACTTTGTAGGAAAAGGGTATAACAGTCTCCAGATATCAAAGTTATACTTAACTAAACTAATCTTAGAGAATGCCTGTTGCTAATTCATTCTGGTTATAATTTGCTTGGTGAACTAATGTCCTCATGTTGAAATCCTTGGTTTCTCAGAAAGAAAATGGGGAAATTTTCATGGTTAAGAGGAATTTGCAGTAATTGAAATAGTTTCTAGGATAAATAGATTTCTAAGTGTTTAACCGCTTCCCTGACGAATTATTTTCAAAGTTCCCTTAGGAAGTATCATATTTTTTATTGGATATTCTTTTTTATTCAGTCATTTGGAATAAATGTACTTGGTCCCTTTTTTTCTGAAGCTTATATTTAATTTATTATTCTTAGCTTTGTTGTTAACTATTTCTTGTAAGTTTCTCAATATTACTCGTAAGTTTAAAAAAAAAGGAATTGAAAATATTACATTTACTGTATCATATGATAGATATAGTTATCAATTTAAGATGAATTTCCTGTTCAATTCAAGAAAATATGTAGTTTAATATTTCTTGCTACCGCTTGTTATGAAATTTGTGTCGCGGGTTGTCTATACTCATTCGAGAGAAAATATAAGATAATTTCAAAAATATGCGCTAGATACCCTGAGTATTCCGTCCACAAACGGCATCTAGCATTAGAAAAATAACTACATTGATTCAACGAGTATATTCAGCTTTACGCGAACTGAGATGAAAGTTTCAGGTTAGACGAGTACACTCGTAGTCAAGAAGTAAGTAACAATGATTAGGAATCAAAGCGCTAAGTTAATTACTCTCTCAGGCAGAAATAGGGTTTTTTCACATCAATTGCTTGCTGGTATTATTTGAAATATTTCATTGTTGTGCCATTCATTTTGTTCACCTTTAAAAAAAACATTATCATCAACTATACTAATTTCCCTTCCATGCTTTTCGGTGCATCTGCTCGCAAAATTATATGATTGAATTCCATAGCTGAATATGAGTATCACATCTCCACATCTGGCAAAAGGAAGGCAGACAGAATGGATGACCAGTCAAGTTCAGCTGCTGAAAGTAATTTGAAAAAACTGAAGAATGAAGATGATGATATACATCTTTATCTTATGGATGATGAAGGGGATAAAAATAGTTCTGAAAAGAATAAAGATGTTTCTGGATTATCAGATGACTCACACAAGAAAATGTCATCCAAGCAGTGTAGCTCCTCAGATGATGAGATGGAAGGATCAACTTTGTTAAAAAATGATTACATCATTGATCAATCAACGGAGGTTGGTTTTGAAGCTAAAGAAGGTTATTACCAAACTCCTGGAAGTCCAACACCTAGCAACCAAAGTGGTAAAAGAAAATGGTGTGTTCTCATGTAATTCTTTTATTATTTTACTGATGGATTTGATTAATGTTGCTTTAAACTTTATTTCAAAGCAATCCAAATAGATTTCTTCCTTGTTTGCCATGGTTTAGTAAAACAATACTTAGTGGCTGTTCAGTATAGAAGTTCTGGTTCCAACGAAGTGAGATTTTTTATGATACATCAGTTAAATCCCTTTACTTTATTGTAGCATTGAAAGTTTGTTATAGACCATAGTCACTTGCTATTCTATCAAGGAAAGGGCTGTTGATATTTTTACAAGATGTTTGCCATTTTCTAAGCATAATAATGGCAATGTACAACTGATCATTCTTTACTAGCAAGGTATTAAATTTCATACTTGTGCGTGGGGGAATGTGTGAGGATATTTTAGAGCAATCAGTTCTAAAATTTTTTGATATATGTGATCTGTGTACAGTTATATTGAAGAAAAATCTGTCCTTATAAAAATCAAATTAATAATTCGAACTTTTATTTAGTCATCATTTTCTAGGAATGATAATACATCACACTGTATTCTTTCTTCCTGGCCTATTTCATATCTGTGAGTATGATGTAGATAGTTTATTATTTTATGTTTGTGACAATGTAAAGAAAAACTGTCTTTGATGTGGAGCATCAAAATATAACTACTTACACTGATAAGAGCTGACATTGTATTATGTTAAGATGATCAAATGAAAATTAGTATTCTATTGTACAAGTATTGAATGATTTATTATATTTCCACTGTCAATTTTTACATCTAGAAAAGTTTTTAATGTAAATGTTACTTTTTCCACATTTCTCTTGATTTAATTTCCCTTTACATGGCAGTTGTTTTCCTTTCGTTCTTTGTTAGATATTGTTCAACCCTTGTCAAGAATGCTATCACTTGCTTAGTCTGATCATTATGAAGTAATATTCCCAAATTCATGTCTTGAGAATTGGCCAAGGTTTTATCACTCCCTTATGGAGTCGGTGAATTACCATATTCAACTGTACAAGAAGGCAATCCTGTGATATTAGGGACTGAAAAACTCCATGTCATCTTTCCGCTGTATTTCTTACTTGCTTTTTCTTCAATAATGTCTCTTTTGTATTTCTGTATTTCCGCTTTGTGTTTTAAAGTTTTTTAAATTGCCATTTAAATTATTTGATCAATTTTAAAGGTTTTATTACAAGAAGGAATGTCTGTATTGTATTCTAATAAAATTCATCCATTCATCCAAACCGTGGAATCAAAGCAAAAAGCAGTGTTAGTGAAGTGACTGTTTTAATGATGTATTATCACCATATTCACCATATGGTTCATCATCCAATCTCGAGAGGAACATAAAGTATTACATTTTTCATAGTGCAGTACAAAGTAAGTTTAATAAAGTTACATAAACTGAGCAAAGTACAAAAATTTTGTGTTGTCCTTTACTGAGAAATACGTAAGGTAAAATTATAAATTTTGTGTGGATGATAGAAAATTGCAAATTTTGTCAATTCATTGTGTATATTCATCACTTTCTAATCAGTAACCAATGTTCAAAACTTTGACAAATTTTCATTACCAGTTTATTGTGAAATTTTTGGAATTACATCCACAGCTTTTTAGCAACTTTATGTTAATATGTCCATAACACTGTTGTCATTGCTTAGTATTCTTCTTACCCGGTATTTAATTTTAAGGAGTTTCATTTTTAGGTACACATTTTTGCCTTAATTCTGCTTATTCAAATCCAATAATTCTCCTTATTTCATGAAAGTTAATTAATGCTTTAAAATGACCGAAAATTATGTAAAATCCAAAGCAGTTTTGTCAATACCTCTATATCTGTGAAATAAAATAAGTTAAAGTTTATTACTTTTATTTTAATATTTGTTTTATATTTTCGTTATGTATAACCAGAAATTTTATGGTAATGAATTCAGGAAAAACTTTTAGATGTGATCTATTAAAATACATATTATCTATCTGCTATCTAAATTTGTTTTTCATAATTTATATACCAATAATTTCATGTTATAAAATTTGACAATCATTTTTTATTTGCATAGTTTGCCTTTATAAATATGTGTTGTATTATATGAACTCTCTATCTGCTATTACAATAAGAAATGTAATACTTGATTTTAAATTAACATCTAAGAATTTGCCCTTCATTTGTTTATGGATACTATTTTAAATATCATCAATTGAAGATTGGTCATTTTCAGTGTTACATAGTTAATTATCATCCAATAATGCTTTCATCAATATGTTTCTGGAATTAAGTGTGTTAAGATTTTGTATTCCTTTGTTTACAGTTTCATTTCCATTCAGTTTCTTCCTGCCTTCTTTGGATGAATGATCCTAATTATGTATTCTTATGCTGATTATATATGTGCATGTAAATGTATAAATAATAGCATACTGTTTGTTTCCATCATTTGGCAACTTTCAGCAATGATTAGAATTTATTTGGCTCACATTTTTTGTAGAATAAACTAATGATATGATGCATTTGCTGTCTGGTGTAATTTATTATTTTTATGAAAATGAGTAATTTAAAATTGTACTTCTCATAATATCATTGATTTCATATTCTTCACTGCATTTTTGATTATCAGGGAATAATTATGTCATCCAGAATCCTAATTCCATGTTTCTTTCAGATCAGTTGTAATACCTTGAGAGGCAATGAATAAATTCATAAACACCAAACCATATTTTGCATAAAAAGATTGCATGAGTATTAAATATGGATTTTTTATTGTAGAACTTCATTTTTAATTGTGTCAGTGGATATTTCTGTTTAGAAAGTAATGGCTAGGCTGTACAAATGCTTTCTTGTAATTCATGTTAATTTGATACATCACATTCATTTTCATAGAATTCATTGTATATTGAAGTATTTTGCAAAAATTTTACTTAAACAAAAGTTGGAATATTACTCCAAATTTGTGTATATTTTTAATGCTTAAACTGTATTTTAGTTCATTTTTTTAACAAAATAGAAATGCTGAACTCTCACAAACTGAATATTTAGAAACTAAACTAAAACCTACAACTTAAAATGTCATGAGAGTTCTGTGAAGTATATTATAATATTTTTACGCTGATGTGGTCAATTTAATTTGGTGAGATATAGCCGTACAGAATGATTGGGGAAATCTTTCTATTAATTTTAAGTCCGTTTATATAATGTTGTAGTTTTGTTAAATTTAAGGATATTTTACCCCTGGCAAATGCATCTGCAAGATATATGTTACAACTAGTTGAGAATTCTATATAGACATTTTAATAATCAAAACTTGATGGTGTTTAATACAAACTTAAGGGTACTTTAGATATACATTGTCATGATTGTGTTATTGAAAATTTTGATATGAAAGTTTCAGTTTGTATTAGTTAAGTTCATTCTTAAACTGTTTTCAATGAACCCATGTTCTCTCAACCACAGACAAGCATCTATCCTTCTATTTGCCATGCATCTCTTCAACTAGCTCAATCATAACTTTATAGTGATTGTCACTCCCATAAATACCCCCATCCAGGAAGATTGCATATCTTCTTTGATTTGAAGCATATTGTAAATTAATTTGTGCTTCAATTCCACAATTGCAGTAACTATATGTTGGTTTCGGTTAGGAAGTGGTATTTGATTAAGATTATAATTAGTATTTTTTCATTAATGCTGCATGTTTCCTTGAGTCTGGTCTGATTATGGATATTCAGTCATTTCCCTGTTTTGGTTGTTAATCTTAGTGGCAGAGGGAGCTGCCTAGGGTTCCATATAATTTTCTTTTGACCAATATAAGGGATATGCTGTAATTTCAAGTGAAATAAAATCTTGTAATTTTTTCCATGCAGCTGGTATTGAAAGTCTTGTCCAAATACTATAGATGTAAGACATGCTGACTATCTTAATTTTTCCTCCAATACCATTTGTGTGCTACTAGTTGGCTATAGCTAGCAGTAAGAGGGATCTCCTCGATGCTCATTCTTTTTATCTGTAGTACATCCATCATAGAAGTACAAAATTGAACTAAGCAAGTTTCAGTTTTGGAGTATGTCTGATCATATGGACACCTGTGTGAAATACCCAATTTTCAGCATCTTTACAAAAAATCATATCATTTTCAATGCTGATGGTATCTAAGTAAGTTGAAAGTCTTAAGCGACAAGAGAATTTGACTGGGAGGACTTGGATGTTTGTATTATTTTTTGCTTTTATTTTAATAAATGAAAAATATCATAAATCAATTCTTAAAGGTACAGTATATATTAATAGTGAAGTACCTTGTATATTTTGTTAGAACAAATTCAAACATTTGGATGTTCTACTTTAATTTTAATTCTAATATTAAATCATTAAATTCTGTAAATTAAACCATTCCCTCCTTCTATAGATGCTCAAAATAAAGATTGCTGACAGTTTTTATGGATCAGTAGAATATTGAATGACATAAATGAATTTAATAAAATTGTTTAATCAGCATTACTTTATTTAGCAATTTAGTCTTTCTAAGCTTGTGTCTTAATGCTTCAAGTGAAAATTATGTACCCATCTATTCATTTAAGTTTTTTTAATCATACATATGTTCCAATTCTGTAGTTATAAGAGATGAATGGCCAAAGCCCAACGTTTTGATAGTAGTGAAATATTTTCTTCAGTAAGTATACATGTAAATGCATTCATTATGCATCAGTTTACTGTGAAATGAAGTGTTTGATATAAATTAATATGAATGATATTTATTTTTGTATGTAAAGTTTGACTTAGATATAATCCGTGCTTGGATATTTCCTATATTGATTAAATACAGATTCTGAAAATTTATAAATAAATCTTGAAAATTAAGAGTGAATAATACTTAATAATTTAGCATTCAAAGAGGCAAGGCAAATATTTTTTGTAATGCTTATTTTCTGAACATCTCAGTTGAACATATGGTTTTCTTTTTTCAAAAATTTTGCTATTTTTAATTCAACCCTAATTGTTTAGAATTATTAGTGTGGATCAATCGAGCTGTACGTATATACTAAGAAACTTATCCATGTGAAAATCTTGGGAACTAAAAATCTATATCTCAGACTATCTTAATGGATGTGGATTAGTATATTATAAATCGAATGATAAAAATTTAAGTTTACTAAGACTATTTAATTGTAATTCAGATAATGAAAATGAGCATTTTATTATTAAGAAATTCTTAGAAGAATTAAAGGATCAAGGAAGAAGATCAATCGGTGAATTGGTATCGATTCCATAGTTAAGTATTATTAATGACTCTGATGTTAAATTCTATAAATCTGAGTCCAATTTCCTTAGTAATCTGTAAATCAAGGTGTTACATTCAATTCGTGTCAATGAAGGTCCGCACGTGCGAAGGTTGTCGATGTTTCGGAATGACATGCAGCGCCAACAAATACGCGTGCTCTCTATGAATTATGAGTCGTGTTTCCTTATAATTTTTAATGTTATAAGATTGTGTGCCGTACCTTTAGGTATCATTTTTATCATTCATACTATCGCCAAGATGCAATTACATATGTATATAAACATGTATATTTCTTCCCGTAACACCAAGTGCCGGAAAAAAATTACTTTCACTGTTTAAGGACGACCTGATTCCAACCAGACTTCGCGTATCTGACCTAAAGGAACAGGTACGGTCACAATTTAGGCAGATTGTATATAAGCTCTCTCAGTTTCCTCTCGCGCCAGTACGAGGAGGAAAGGCCTCAAGTTTACTCTGATCGCTCTTCCAGGACCGGGCTATCGCACCTTATTCCCTAGCCACAAGGAACAAGAAATCGTCTCACGATGCGGGTAAGAATACTTAATCTATAGCATCCAAAGATATTAGGATTCCATAAACTAAGGCGCTCATTATGTTATATTTTGCGTGATTTATAATTTATTATTTAACTCGCGATCCTCCTATCCTTTCCTTTTAGAGCGTTAGCGGGACACAATCCACAATCGCTTTTAACAAGTTATTGCTGATGTATAACGTATATGTATGTTAGGGGATTGCGAGATAGTTTTATAAAATGAGTGAATGATTGATTTATCTTGTTCCAGCTCTTGGTGTTTCAGGGAAAAGCAATTGATAACAGTCGTGATGAATTTTCCACGGGAATATTGGTTCTTTAATAACAATACGAGCAGCAATGACAGATAAATGCATTCTGAATGAATTAATACTAATCTTTCTTGGGAAGAGCATTGTTGTTCATAACAATACTAAGATAGCAGTTGTTAATAGTTTATTATATTGCAACTACGTGAACACTGATTAAAGAAATTTATCCCTGACTGAGATAATAGATGTGCATAGGAATTTAAAAATCACCTTTAATATCATAACTGGAAAGCATAGAGATATTGTTTTCGATCTCGAATGAATATTTGTTATGCATTAACTAATTTTATCCTATTGCATCATTATTGTTATCAACGTGCTAATGACAGTGTATTGTCAGCATAATTTTACAATTTCTTATGTCGCTCGAAATATATTTCTTATCATGAACGAACTTTATGAATGAGGGGTAATTGATTTACTAAGGCAAATCCGACTTTTTTGTCGTTTTATTACATGTAGGGAAGGAATTTTTAGAAGGAAAGTATCTTTTAAAAATTGAATACATGTAGGTCCGGATACCCGCAGATTTATTCAATTACCTATCCGAACAATGAGTTGAAGGAATTTGATTTAATGTTGTGTAGCGGATAGCGAGTTCTGTCAATCATACTCAAAAGTAAGCATGTACTTATATTGACGCTGTAATATCCAGAGTATAAAATTTAACTACTTTTTCAAACACGCATAAAAATACATCGTCCACACAACGAAAACGGATATCTCAATCCGAAAGCATGACTGTCGAGAAATAGGAAATAAACTAGACATTTATTTATTTATTTTGGTCGTCTTGAAAAAATCGTAAAGTTGCCATTATTAATATAAATTAGATTGATATGGTCCAATTATATATATATATATTCCATGCATAATGAATTCATTTATCCCCAAAGCAGTCCCAAAATACGTGCTATGTGTAGAGGGATGCGAGACCTTTTATGTTCGTTACAAGAACCGCGGCATTCACGAAGATAACGCCTGAAATAATAGGATGGAATATTATTTCTTCGTTAATAACAAATGAATCATTGTGAGAAATATTTTTTGGAATTACTGAAGTATAAAATGAGATCAGATGTGATTAATTATGGTAATAAATTACTTCCATAATATTATAAAAATTGGCTTTGGCTTCATTGGCCGCGAAAGAGTTCGGATAATAGAACGCTATCAAATGGATGAAATGTTTTGGCAAGATTAGATTGAAGCTGGATCCAAGCAGAGGTATTTTGGCGATTCTACGAAGGATAGCTTATCAGAGATTTACAAACAGAATATAGATTCTTGAATCTTTTTGTCTATTTTCGAAGTTATTCATTTCTTTCCACTTATTTCAAGTCTTAAGTAATATTCCTGACGTTATTCCATGATTCAGTTTATTCTCACATATTACCCTATGAGAGATCAAAAGGATAGAAAAAAGTAACTCCTAAGTGTGTATGTGTGATACAGAAAATCAGATAAAATTGTGGTGTACGGAAATTATTTTCATTTAGCATTAGAGCCTACACATTGACCGATCCTGAACAATGGCGATTATAAATTCACGAGTTGTTTTCAATTATCAACAGTGATATATCTGTTAGAAGTGAATTTTTAACGATTGTTACTTCGTTAATTATTTAGTTTAATCTTTCGTGATATTTTCCTAAAGCGACCTTTTTAAATTTCGAAGGGAGTCCTCTAAAGTTAACTTTATCATGGACCATTTATCTGACGATCCGAAATATACCTTCGAATTTCAGTCATATATTTCATAACTTAAAAGACTGGTTGTCATTATATCTTGTATTCGATTGTTGATTATTTTGTAAATTTTCACTCTCGACGCGCAACAGAATTCGGCATTCCCTCTGACTCATCCGTGACCTCAAGATTAGGAACTATAAAACTCTTAAGATTGAGGTTAATCAAAGAGAATACGTTAACATGTGTATCGTCGGGAAGTGTAACTCGAAGATAAAGTTTTCTTATTCGGCTCCATCCCATTGGCTACGCTGTATGACACAATTCCCATAAAGCCAAAATTAAAGGGAATCTTGCTTAATAAACTAGAAATTGATTTGTTCATCTATCTTCCCCATCTTCCTTAATGTCGATAGCAACGTGGAGTTAGCAATTTTCTGAACCGGTCGCGTAAGATTTGAAAATTCATATTGGCGAGCCTTTTTTATGATATAATTGACCATTTACCATACTCAGTGTCCCCTTTCCCTGCAATCTGCGAGAAAGTTTTGTGGTTAAAATGGTATCCGCATTCAATATAGTTTACCACCGTCCTATTTTGATATAATTTTTTCTAATATTACGTAGAATATTCGCGATATATAATCTTAATCTCTCTCTTGCCCGTAAAAAATTATCCAAACGTATATGTATAACATCTCATTAAGTTGTGGATAGTTATTTGAAAATTTAAGTTTTTAAGAGCTCAGAAAATATCACGTGAATCTATACTTCAGTAATAGTCTATCTAATCTAGTAGCTAATGGGATACATTGCATCACGAGCTTAAGTATACAAGAAGTCTTTAGCCCATATGTTAGAATCAAGTTTTAAATACGTTATTAAATAATAAGTAATAACAACAAGGTAACGAATAAATACTGTTATAACAATAAGTAACTAACACTAAGCGCTCATATTTTCGAGGTTCCAGGTTCGAGTCCCGACGAATCGGATTTTTCTGATCTGGGATTTGATGTACTTGTGTTTGTCCTATGTAGGTATAAGTGTTGGAGTGGTCCTTTTAAACCAAATTTTTCCCTAAATTAATAAAGATTAATTATTATTGTTACTATGCTAAGTTATTTTAGTAAGTATTTACACTAAATAATTACAGAGTAATATTAAATGCAAAACTGTTTAATTAAATTTCTGTTCACAATTAAATTTAATTACTGTAAATCTTTAATTTCGTCTCTTTTCCGTAAATCTAGCTTGAAATATTAGAGGAAATTAACATTTCATATTAAAAATAAAATTAAAATTTATTTCAAATTGCTTAATTTTAGAATAGAAATTTTCAGATTGTTTTAAAACCTGTAAATCGACAAATGCGAAGTATTTTGCATTATTGCAGAAAATTTATTTTATTCGAGTCAAATTTCGAATGCTACCTGTTTTAAATTGTATTTCTTATAATTTATATTTAATATAATTCGATGCTGATGGTACCGATATTTTACCGGTATGATAATTTGCATCGTCATTCTTCCAGTTTCCAGCCCACGCTCATACCATAAGTTAAAAAAAAAACAGCTTCATTAAAATGTTTCCGTATTACAATATGGAACAAAGAGCTTCAAAAAGTAAATAAAGGAGTCTAACTTCTATCAATATATACTCAGATTATCAATACTCAGTCGTAAATAAAATTTACCACATTTTCCAATTTCGGCCGAGATAACTAGATTACGCCATCAGCTCCTGAAACAATGTCCAATTTGTCTTTGCGCAAAATCAATGTTTTGTTGGGCTACAACAAACCCCTTCGAGTGTAACAAAACAAGTAAACATCATTGTATCAAAGGTCATTTCATAACAATCCATCGTTCAATTTGCGTTTCCCTCTCCTTGTGGAAGATCTTCCTCAATTAGTTTTTTCATTAGATCTACCCCCCTCTCCTGTCTATCCATCGCCGCGTACCCCTCCCGCACTCACACGACGTGTCATCCTTTTCTTTCTTACTTGGACAGTTCCGACTCAACGCTGCAGTCATGGGTACCCGTGTAGAGGAACTCAAAGGCGGGTCCCTACCCAACGACTTACTCCTGAGGGACTTCACGTCTCCGCATCGCCGTGGCTACGTCCGGGTCATTCCGGAGTCTGAAGATGAGTTCCCGAAGAATCGGAAAGGTTATGTGCTTCCGAAACATTACTGCGATTACGAGAAACGCATTCGGGAGTTTGAGATCCGCGACGATGACATAGTCGTGGCTTCTTATCCCAAAACGGGTTAGTATTACTTTAAGGTACACGAATGTTAATTTAAATTTAATTGGCTACGCCATTTCCGTTTAATGTTTTAAAAAGGATGAATTTTGTTCATTTAGCAAGAGATAGTCTTATTGTAATTACGGATTTCACGAACGCCTTTCCGTTAAACCGCATGGTGTTCAGATAAAGTTGTCCTAAATATAATACGATGAATAATACAAAATAGTTGATTTCATGCCTATTTTTTGACACAATTTCAACTTCCTTCCATTCTTTGATAGCTGCAAAATCAAAGATTTCCTGTTGACGCAAATCATATTGTTCCCAAATAATCCACGAAAACATATCCATGTGTCCGTCAAATTCTATGACATATGAGTGCAACATCAAGGATTATTGTGCATAATTGTGCAATCTGTTTGTTAGTCTGTGCATCTCAACCTTCTAGAATACAATCCTTACATCGCGTGAAATCAAACTTGGAGGGACTATAAATACCTCGTCGATTATTCTTAAATATATTCCAAGATTGAAAAACACGACATTAGAAATGTTCGAATTCTAATTTTGTATGTTTTTATCGTAATTTTTTCGTAAACATAAATGTAATTACTTTCTAAATGAAAGTTCTTGAACCTTTTACTGCACTTTAACAGCAACGATTAACTATGATGTTCGTAAGTTTATTTCGTGCGGCATAGGAGCGAGTCGTACCTGGTCGATTTAGCGTTTTATGGATAACTTTATATTTGCACGAGGTGAATTCTTTATTATCCAAATGTTAACTACTTTTAGTCATTCCGCTGAGGTGGATGACTTTTCTTGGCTAGCGCTCCAATGGCAAGTGAGAACGTTTAAAGAATTAGAACATCGGGGTTGCAGACCTAAATAATGCTTCCGTAGTTTCCGACTTGATATATTTTTCTCTGTAAAGTAATCACTGGATTTTCAAGAGGATGATCTTAATAAAAGGTGATAATACTGAAAATAATCTTTCGACATAAACTTCTGAACGGTATTCACCTCCTTGATCTCATTTTTACCTACCATTTACCACTATGTTAGCAAAGGAGACGTTAGAATTCAAGCGTAAACGCGGTATTTTCGTTGTACACGAAACTTATCAAGACTGAACGGTTTTCCGCAATGGTTAGAAATTAATTAATTTTTACGAGTTTTAATTTTTGTAGAGGAAAAGTTGAGCAAAGTCGAACCTGCTTTTTAGCTGATAAACATACATTTAACCACTAAGAAATGGAAGGCTCACAATTACGGATGCAGTGGAAAAAGAAAACGTAACTTACGAGTCTCGTCTTTCGTCGTCGTTAGTCGTCTTTATCTCATCGTAGAATAAGCCTTGTAAGTTCTATTATAACCGTATAGCGAATAAGTTCCTCAAGTAACAAAGAATTAATTGTTGCGGCATTGTAGCCATAAATAGGAAAATCTAACATTGTAAAGCATATCAGGAAAAATTATCAATTGTCGGGAAAAGACGAGGAAATATTAAACTGAGATAAACCTGAACAAATCTTTTATGATGAATACGAAAATTTAAAGGTTATTAGATACTTCAATAATGAATATCATAGATACGTACAAACGATATAAAGTACAATTATCTAATTGTTGCCAATTTACGAACTAACGTTGACTGAATAATACAAATATAATCTGAGTTAGTGAAATGGAAACCATACTGAAAATCGAACTTAAAAATTAAAATGTCAGAGTTCTTAGGTAGAGAGTAAACTAATAGCCAAAACATGGGAAACTTGAAAAATATCTCATTAAAATCTCGTAAAATTTACTGTTGCAACATTCTTCAGTCAGTGTTCGCTGTAACCTGAGGAGCCGAGGGAGATAGTTATCGTATTGTAATTTAATAAAATTGCGTCCTTCGTATAGGTGCAAATGCAGTCTAGGAAGCTGAGTGAAAGGCTTTTAGAGAGTACCAAGTTGTTTTCTTCTGCAATGGAAACAAGCGGACTTACTTCGTAAGGGGAGGAGGATATTACGCAAAAATGAACGGATGAGCTGCATATATTCAAACACGCTAATAAATATAAATAATATAAAACAAAATAACATCGAAAATTACTCCAATGAACGCTCTACTTTCCGGAAATAGAAAATAGTATATCAAACCTTTTGATATCATAACTATTTTTCTGGTCTTTGAATTACATTTGCGTAACTTTAATACGCGTATCTTTACTCCTGAGAGCGTATATGTACTCATATCTGCGGTTATATCTTTTAACTCGATGCGGCTTCCCTATGCCATTCACGAGGTGTCGGGAGATAGCAAATCAACCACTTGTATAATCGTTCATCCGCCCATTCCCTCTGGTGTTTTATTTCGTCCGAAGGTCGTATACCGCGTTTGGAATCCAAAATAGGGCACCAGTGAGCGAATGATGATAAAAAGCGTTTGCTCCATCGAGTATAAAATGTCTCGAAAGATAAGTTATCAAAGTTTCGGCGTTCTGAATGTAGCTTCGCGGAAAACTTGAGACTTTAACCAATTAACGATGTAATGATCGTCTTTTAAGATACTTAATTTAAAATTCGAGTATTCTTCAATTCGTTCGTCCAAGTCATAAATCACGATGGGTACTGTGTACATAATAACATAGGTGTATTGACCTGTAAGATCTAGAGCACACCTCCAATGAATCATTCGCAGTTACTCAGCGATATTTGTCGATTGCCAAATAGTGCTGCGGAATATTGGGGAAGTTTCAGACGTACGCACGGTTGTTATTACTTACGCTCAGCGCTAATGAAGGACATTTGCACACTAATTACATCCCCATGAAACGGTTTAATACGTTAGGTTGCCGATACGTGGTCTCAAAAAATTCATCGCGAACGATGTTTTATACTTTGATTCACGTTTTCAACGACCGGTGACAGCGTCTGAAATTGACGCTCACCTTGCCTGACAATTATTCGGCAATTTTTTCTGCTTTGGTGTTCCGTTCGAACGGGAAAAATGCATATAATCTATCGTTTAATCATAAGCACTTCAATTAGTATTCCATGAAATGTATAGAAAAAAAATAAGGGAAGACTCTTCATAGTATTTCAGGTTTACGCGCGCTTCAGCTGTGAATGTGATACGATTATTACGTATAATTGTTATGCATGCTTGTTACGTACGATAATGAACGACAATTGATCGATTAATTACGCTTTGACCCATTATCTCAACAATTGTTTAACTTAATACTTTCATAACTGCCTAACCTGCGATGTACAAATTATTTAATTACTCTTTATCGAACAACTACCCTTCTGTTCAATTAATAATGAAACTGCATTATTTAAAACTGCAGCTTGACCAGGAAAATGAGAAGCACCTCTTTGTACAGTGGAACAACTTTCATTTGACCCAAATCAATCGTAAGAGGGAAATTTCAAAAATGGCAAGCCGCAGGTTTAATGTTTAAAGCCTTGCGTGGGATTAATCTAATTAATAGAAGGCGCTTTATCAACATTTTAAAATACTTCTTTGTCCTCGATTTCTTTTCTTATCTCCTCTCGAATAGAAACAAAGAGTATTTATTGTCCGTTCCGCGAGAAAGACCGTCATCTCCAGTGAGTTCGACGTATTGGATTTAGGTCAAAATCTCTGCCCATTTTCCTCCAACAAGGGAAGTCCTTGAGGATTTATGAAGGTGCAGTTTTAATATTCCTCTTCGTTAATCTTCCCCCGGCTCATTTACCATTCACAGGATGCTGGAATGCGTGCATTAATTGCCAAGTACCTTGTATGGAGGTGTCCTCACACATGCTTGCTCAGGAGTCGTCGATTAATTTATTTTTCCTATTCTGATTCAAATGCGTAAGGAATTATTTCCTTCGGAATTTGTTTTGATAGGCAGCTGCTGAAAATCGTCACCCTAATACGCCAGAGGAACTCTGACCTTAAACAGTAGTTTTTGATTGTCACGAATGTTTGACTGACTCCTCCTTTTTCGAGTGAGAACCTTGTACCGTTTCGTCAAACAAAGCAGGGCTTCTCAAGGTCAAAGCGCCTCTGACAGATGTGTTTGTGTGACTGATTTCTGAAACGTCTTCCAGTGACTTAACACACGCGATAGAAAGTTATTCCCTCCTATTACGACCGCTCCTGTTCCGAGACATGGACATCTTCGAGACCATTGCAAGGAATAGAAATTGGATTTAGTTGAAACTGGTCAAGAGAAGTTTACACGCTTTCATAACACATTTAACCGATTGTGTAATGTTATGATGCTGTCAAGAAATGAGGAATTGGTCGTAATGTTGAAATTCATTTCGTCGAATTTTCTGCGAATCATCATTATCTTGGTCAACTCAGTAAAGTGCCGTACGAATTAAGCCTCCCGCCAAAAAAAAATAAGATGATGTAATAATAAATGGAACAAGGCGAATGGAGGAAGGCGCACAGGATTCAAGGAAAGCGAGAGGAAAACAACCCGGACGTTGAAAGAGCATCGTTGTTCGACTCTCGATCAACCATGAAAATTATCTCGAGCGTTAATTATCTCCATCTGGTATTAGATCGGAATTAAACTGTTTGAATTGTTGTGAAATCGTTACAATATCGTTATGGCAAAGACGATGTTATATGACGTAATTTTAAATTTTATAGCATTAAAACCTAATCTTAGAATCAACCAATTACCGTAATGATTAATTTATCTAAAACCATACAGAATTTGGTATTTCTTTTACTGTAGATATGCCCTTCCATCAAAATCCTTCACGAGTTACGTTCATTCTATTACAGATTATTAGATTAATACTAACTCAGGTGGTTCCGTATCTTAACGAGCAACAGAATGAAATCTTTATCAAATCAGTCAAAGATAAAATATGTTTGATTTTCGTTGTGTAATTTTGGAAAACAAAATCGAAACTATTTACGTAATTGTGTTCCTATAAGTATTTTTACAAAATGTTTAAAATTACCCCCATCTATTTCTCTCTTCTTCGTCAGTTGCTAAAAGATTTAAGAGAAAATAAATCTATCGAAATAGAATATGGAATCTAAGCGATTATATGTATTAGAAAATTGGTATTTAAATTTATAACTAAGTAGTTATTATATTCTTTCATAATATCGTTACTTCCATTTTGAGTGCAATATTTGTTTCGTTTCAGGAACCACATGGACTCAGGAGATGGTTTGGTGCATTGGCAATGACTTGGATTTCGAGAAAGCTATGGCAGCTGTGCTTCCAGTGAGGTTTCCATTCCTCGAGTGAGTTTCTCTTGATGAAGTCCTTTTTTATTGATATTTTTAATTTTCTCGTAATTGATTTTACACGGATTCACTTCGTCGTAGTTAGACCTAACGTTTGATGTTAGGGAAGACTTACTATTCTCAACCTCGTTCTATAGTAAATACCTTTCGTAATTATTATTATAGTCGTGTATGATAAATTACATTTACTTTACCTTGTAACTAATCAATTAAAATTTAATGCTAAATTACTCATGCACAATAAAACTTAGTAAACAATAAAATGTAACTAATATGATGATCTTTATGTATCTCTATGCCTATCTGCTTAACAGTCCATCATTTTATAGAAATTTATTTTCAAAGATGAGTTCGCCAACTTTCCGTCAAATTGTTGTGAATTGCTGAATCCAATAAACTTTTTGATAGAAGATTTGATGAATGTATCGGAGAAGATATTGGAGGTTTTAATTTATAGATGAATTAATTTTTTCATATTGTATTCAATGAATTATACGAATGGTTTATCAAATAAACCCATGCATTCGTCTCTCGAAACTTCGGAACGATACTTTGAACTTTGTCCGGGCTCTACTGAACCCGAATCTCATAAAACGCCTTCGAGAGTTCATCAATTAAAACAGGGCTTCTACAATGAATTAGTTCCCAATCCAAAAAGCAATTTACTAAAACGGAATGATTTTTAAATACATCTCAAAGCTTAGCAACAACAAGAAATAGTTTAATAAAACTTCTTCCAATAGCCTTGTGATTGTATGCACAAGAAAATAGAATTAAATAAAAGTCTTTTAAAACTGTTTGTCATGTCGAAATTTGCGAGGGAATCGGTATTCGACAACCGTACCTCTAAGGAGTGGCGCTATTTAAAACATGAATAACTAATTATTACTTAAGCGATCGAGTTCTGCAACGTGGTTGGCATTCCGTCCAAATATTCGGGTCCCTACCAATTGTTATGCGTTGAATTGGAGATGAGTAGTTATGTATTCATTCATTGTTGAGCCGGAAAACCCTTTTGGGCACTTGCCAAATTGGTGGAGTGAACCTTGAACCTTTTTTTATCGAACATATTTTTTGTTCTACGAAATCAACCGAAATATTACCACCCGTATTAATTTTTTTGCCTCACCCTTTGATTACGATAAATATATTTTACGAATGACAATTGAACGCCTATTTATACCGTACATTGAAAATAATGCGAAGTATTTTACGAAAAAATATCAGAAATCATTTTACTTTGCTAAATATTACTTTAAATTTACTTTATCATATTTTCACTGTAAATAACCATTTACTCTCGGATAAAAAATATTGTAATCAATTGGTTTATTAATCCTGAAAGTACATTTTTTAATTTTTCCTACAGCCTCAAAAAGAAGCAGAATTTTCCTGTAACATTTACATTATTACCACTTAATATTTATCATAATAATTAACAAACGATTACGAAATTATCCCGAAAATCATCATCAGTTATTATAACACTGCCTCAAAAAATGAAATAGTTGTATATATATTAAGAAAACTAATCTTAAGCCACGACTTAATCCGGTTGTTAATAACATGAATATTCTCTCCAAATTTTCCCCTAGGCTTTCTACTTTGTTCGAATTCCCAAAGGACGAAAATGAAGAAGGAGATACGCTCAAAGAATTTATGAAAGATTCCGTGAAATATACAGCTGAAATGGAGTCACCAAGATATATCAAGACGCATCTTCCATGGGAGCTATTGCCAGATCAAATGAAAACAAAGAATCCTAAGGTATGTGCACCAAACAAACATCCAGTTATCTAACAAAACAAAAGAAATTGTAAAAGCTCAGATTCGATAAAAATTTCTATGAATGGATATATTATGAAATATTTCAAGACGGATCAAGGGGTGTTTTTCGTATAATATAACTATATAACTCTGTGTTAACAATACATTACCCCTTAGCTGTATACACGGAGAAATTTATTGCATCACATTTTCATCACAATAACTCAAATGAAAATTGTTTTACGTGCATTTGTTTAAGTTTAAATACTTATTTGTAAAAAATAGCGTAATTGCGTTGCGCAGCGTAATAATAACAGCATAATGTCCCTTTTTCAATCTTAATCTTTTTTACTCGGATGACATTTTGAAACCTAATCATTATTTTATATTTCAGATAATTTACGTCGCTAGAAACCCTAAGGATACATGCGTTTCGTATTATCATCATTCAAGGCTCATCGAGGGCTACAGGGGAAATTTGGAAGATTTCGTGGAACTTTTCTTGCAAGATACCGGTAAGAAAAATATCACGTGAATAATGAAATCGAAGGAACATTGTTTCAATTACTTGTATTCTATTTAATTACGGAGCATTTCCATTGTTTTTCTTAGTATATTGTTAGGTGGATAGTGATGAGTTTGTGCTTGGAGGAATGGAACGCATTTTACCATAATTTTGCAACTCTTTCTTTTCAGTTTCATACAGTTCTTATTGGGAGCATTTACTGTCATTCTGGAACCACCGCGATGACCCTAACGTGCTATTCATAAAATACGAGGATATGAAAAAGGTACGGTGAAACTCAACTTCTATCTAAATATTTTTTTGTGATTTATTTAGAAAGGAACATTTACGCCATTCTACAAACTTAACTAACTTAAGCTTCATTGTTATTCTTACTTTTGTTTATATTGCTTAAGTTTATGTTTCGATTGTTGCATAAATATTAAACTCGTAATCTACAATTTTCTTTCACGAGTTAGTTTCGGACGCAATCTCAAATGAGTTCGTTTTGAATGTAATCTAAATTAGTATTGATTTAATCTTATTTCTTCTTAATCTCAACAGGACCTTCCTAGCGTGATAAAGAAAGTAGTACAGTTCATGGGAAGGAGGGAGCTGGACGAGGACGAACTATCCAGGCTTTGCTCTCACCTCAGTTTCGAATCGATGAAAAAGAACTTATCTGTCAACTACGAGTACGTGTTAGACCAAGACAAAACTGCCGCTTTACCCGAGGAGTCCCGACACTTCATGCGCAAGGGAAAAGTCGATGGATGGAAGGAAGAAATAAGTGAAGCTCTAGCCCGCCGCTTTGACGAATGGACCGAGAGCCATCTGAAAGGATCCGACTTTAGATTCAATTAGAATGAATCACGCATTATTGTTGACTATTACTGAAGTATATCAACAACCATGGGATCAACAATCTGTTCGCTGTAATTAACAATTGAGAATGTTCGCCTGATGCTCAAATATTTATCTGTACGACAATATTAGATTTCATATATTCCGTAAGAGAATGGAACTGGATAAATGTTCATGATAACAAAGTACATTACTTCGCCCTCGACTTTGTGGTAGCTTTTGTTAATGAAAGAAATGAGGATCATTCGTTTTCACGGGATAATTTAATAGAACGACGGGTTTCGATGCGTATTTTCTCATAGTTTCCCTTGTATATGTTGAATTCCCTTGTCTTTTGTACCTGAAGATAACGTTACGTGTCAAAACCTACGTCGATTTCTATTGAACTATTCTGTGCTAACGGGTATATATTTTTCTATTTCTTTCGATATTCATAATATTTCCTAGTCTAAATGTAAAAGAGGAATCTTTTAATAATTCGAAAAAACAATGGTTTTAAAGATAAGAGTATAATTTCTTACGCAAGATATTATAATTTTACTACAAAGTATACTTTAATGAGCTACATAAATTCATATTTATTAAGCTTCACTCAGGAAAGAAGTCTAGATTTTTCAAATTTATAATGAAGCCGTTTAATATAAAATACTTTTATATTGCCTTAAACAGTTGATTGCATTTGTGTTTAAAAATAATCTAGCGATAACTGGTTCAATACCACAAAGTTCCGCTTGAGCATTCTAATTTTACTAACAAATACATAGGAACTCGATTTCCTTTCAGATATCATTACAATTTCTATATATTAGTTGTTAATTATTTAAGAAATATATTTTTTTGTTATCACTGCCTATATGTATATGGTTTTCTTATAAATTGATTTTATTTTTAATGTTGTAAAAATAAGACGAAAAAAATTATTTTATTTCTTCCACAATTCATATACTTTTATATGATGACTTACATGTACGCCCGAAATTCCAAAAAGAAATAAATGATTTTCATCCAAAAATTGCTTTAAACTTATTTACAAACAATGATTACTGAACTAACTTTAATGAACTATAATTAATAAAAACTCAAAGGCTGAAGCTGATCGTAACAGTACTTATAAACAACAGCATCCTTCTATACTCTGACGTAAGCAAACACGTACATATTTTATTTTGGGTTCGAGGAAAATATAAGTTGAAGTGGGTTTACGGAGCCTCCATACGCCTTAAATGGCATTAACACCATCCTTAATTTATAAGAACGCTCTTCGCTTGATGGAGAGTAAAGATGCGAGACTTCAAGGACTGTACGTAGCCTTCGCCTATCCTAGACCCAGTTTCACTAAGAGAATCACTAAATGTCTTTCATTGGACGAATTCCAAGAGGATCATTCCATTAGGATGCATTGGGATTCTATCTATCGGAAGCAATCAGAAACCTCTGTGAAAAATACGACTGAAGTTTCATCACCTTTTTAAAAACTACCTTCTCGTCGTTCTCAACCGACCAATGAAAAAGCGCCCTCTGCCAAATTTAAATACGTCATGCTATTCCTAATAGTGACAATAATTGTTGTCACGTTAACCAGCTATGTTTTAATAAAATTAAACGATATGAATGTAGAATAAGATATGCTTTGAATTACAGATTAGATTGTAAACGAAACTTTTCCTTCCCTGTTCACGAGGAAATTCCGTTACCTAAAATTTTACCCATATCATCATTTTTATCCATAGTAATTAAGTTAACTAATAATTGTACTGAGTGTAATGTAAAATGTGTGAAAGCTAAATTTTTTCGGGAATAATCTCTAATTTGAATAGATTAAATATTAAAGGAAGCTTTTCCTGTTCACGAGGAAATTCCCAAATCGGAAAACTTATTCATATCAGCGTATCTCTAACTTTGTCCACCACTTCCGCCTCAATAAAGTCTGCGGATCGGTACAGTATTTATCAAAAACTGTCCCTGAATTCCTACTTCTGAAGCGCAGGACCTCAAAATCTTGACTAACAACACAAGGTTGATGTTGCGACGCTGACAATGACCTTTCGAATACCTACTTTCCTAGTTCTAGGCTCGAATAACCTTGCGTTGCTATGATCCGGAAACACCTGTGGTTGTTTACGAAACAGTTTGATAGATCTTAAAAACTAACTTTTTTGTGTAATAAATCCTAAATTGTACAATTTCCAACGAAATTACTGATAAAAAATATTTTTCATCAAAAATTGTTTTCGAATTTGCAGTCTTTTCATATAATATTGCCAAAAGCTCCCTCTAGTATAATAAACTGAAAATTCATCCACTTTATATTTTGTGACTGCTTCCAAATTTATTTTCATATCGTAATATCCGCTGATTTTTAAAGTGAAAAATAAAGTACTTGATATAAAGGAAAATATCTGTAGCTGTGTATTAGATGAAAACAATAAAATCGACAAGAGTTGGAAAATAACAAAGAAAGAAATGATTGTATATAAATTCATTTTGACTTCAAACGAGAAATTTTCATATTTGTATGAGATTCACGTGGCAATTTAAATATTATAGCTTATTTTGAAAAAAGCTTTCATAGCAATTAATGATCGTAGTAAAATTTACCATGAAAATATTATGAGACGCAATATGCTTACCTTTTATTATTTTGCAGAAAAAATTATGTTGTATTATGTATAAAATTGCATTATATTTATAATTATTACGTGAGGTGATTCTTAATATAATATCCTTAAGGAACATGAAGTGATTATGAAGTTCTATTGAGCAATTCATTATTGTTAAAACTACCCTTTTCGTTAACCAGGCGAAAACGTGCTGATGATACGGTTTTCTTGAATGGTTTAAATTTTGCTTTTTTGGAGACCGTCCACATTGACGTAATAACTCATTCTCCTTAGATACTGAAATATTTCCAAGAATCTTCCTGTGCACGTGTCTTCAGGGTAACAAGGACGAATTCGAAGGAATCCTTGAAGGACGCCTGAATTTCATGGCCGAGGTCCACGAAGTATACGTACGAACTTTTATGATAGTCCTACGATCGGATAAATCACTCGATTAATGGTTCAAGGGCAAAGTTGCGCTTTAAAAAATATCGAAATTAGATTACGTGAATTTTAAGGTACAAAATTAACTCTAATAGAGATTTCTGATACTATGATATACTCCTTCGTTTCAACTCCCACTGCTGCCTTCACACGAAAATATATTACAAGACGAAATAATACCACTACGAAATAAACTCAGAAAATGACGTACGTAAACAATTCTGAGAAGATATACACCGATCTCGGATTTATGTAGATTGCAAAAATATACTACTCATCAAGATACAATGAGTTGAAGAACGAACAAGACGATTATACACATACATTTATTCTTAGTATTCGATATCTCACTGCTAAACACTAACAAGACCTAGAAGTAATGTATATAACTAGGTTTGATATTAATTAAATAAAAAGGTTACCATAATAATTCATAATTACTCGCGTCACTTAATCAACCCATCTGTTTGTTTACTTTAGATCTCCACAGGTTACGGTATCTCGATTACCGTGAATCGACCTACACATATAATAATAATAATGAACATGGTTTTCCCATGACCCTAATCCAGTTACCAGTCTTTTTTACAAAGTAACTGTCTCAATTAAATGGAACGGAAGTGAAGGCACAAACTTTTGCGAACGATTCCCCAATAAAAAAGAGTAAAAGTTTTTCCTTGAATCCGTCCGTCGATGTTTGGAGGAAAAGATGCTGAATGGATTGCTTTCGTTTCTGAGAAGAAAATCCGGTCCATATTTTATGAGGAAACACGCACCGTGTTGATGTTTCCTGTATCAGGTCGTTCGAGAATTGTGAATACATAATTTACTCCGAAATCCCACTCGTTCTTCACTGAATGTTACGTCATCTCAATCTAAATCAGAATCATAATATTAATATATTTATACAGTACTTAAGGATTCGTAAATTATATATTATGATTCTTATAGTAAATTAAGGTTTTGTCAATTATATATTACTTAGTGTACACTGAAGATTCGACAATTTTCAAAATATAGTTAAATTGCGTCCTTCAATATTTTAAGAAATAAATTACCAATGTTGCGTAAGATTAATTTAGACCATCTAAAATTCCTCTGTATCTTTCAGCATCGACAAACTTCTTTTATTTTCATCACTCACTTATCTCGATTTTTATTCTGATAAGAGAACTGCGATGTGTTTTCGATCAATATTTCAAATATCTGCGTAAAAAACACTTTTTCGCGTTTTCGTTAATTTGAGTTTATTTTCGTCAAAGTATATTACGAAACTACTCCAAGATACTACTCGAACTGAAGGCGATAAAAATTTTTTCGAAATAACCGTCAAAATATCATGTCGATGGAACTTCAACTCTACGGGTCATCTCTAAGAGAGAGGCTCTTTTTATCAATAACCTCCACCAGAGGCTATCAGTGAATGGGGGAACATCTTCGGAGATGTTTGCAGATTATACGTTAGAAGAACAACACCTCTCTTTTCAATCTGCTTGATAACAAATGCAATCTTGTTTTATTTCACTTCGAATCACTAGGAACGTTCTATAATTTTTATATGCGTAATACTGTACATACGTAAGATACTCCTATCTCACAGGAAATAATTACACTTCTATGAAAGATATCGTGAGCTAAAAACCAACCGCTTATATCAAAGCTAAAACTGTAGCGCCTTTTCAAAGTTCTTATTTGAAGTTGCTACTGTTCTGCTAAATTTTATACGCCGATATTTCTTTGAAAATTTCTACTTCGTCCGGAGATATCAAAGCAGCGTAAACGTCAATCCTCATCAGAGTTAATTAGAATCTTTTTTCTTGATATTTCTATCTTCCCCGCGGGTGAAAGCTGGAGGAAATTTTTGTGTATTTATGGAGAAAATTTCATACGCTTGGACGATCGCTGACCTTAATTGAAATTCGTTCCCCGATTTCAGAGAACAGCTTGAGTACAAGGACGAATGATGGATCTCGAGAAAAAGTAAGTCTTTAGCATTTACATACTGCATAAGTAGGTTGATACTTGATTACGAATAAAAGACTCAATCGGCAAATGATTCTACTCAAGGAGTCTTAAGTGGAATTCGGGAGAAATTTTACTCCTAAAAGAATGAGCTAGAGTAAAGAGGAAATGTAGGAAAATAATGGCAAAAGATGTATACGAAGCTAACAATTAAAGGAACAAATTTCTAGAGTAGATTACAATTTTAATCTACTTAGAAAGAACTAAATGTAACTTTAAAACTAAAATAAGATACAGCTCAAGCAATTAAACGTCTAAATCAAGGAGAGAACAGGTTTACATTTTCATATCTATAGCGTTCATTTCGAAAACTCTATCGTTGCCATCCAAACACCAGAAAGCATTTCGATAAAACTTTTCCGCTAAAGTGGAAACATTTTCGACACACAGATGAACGTGAGCAATTTCGTAGCAATCATGTAATTAACTGCAACAAACGAAGAACCGGTAACTAGTTTAAAACTGGGGTACTTTCAAATCATTGTTGCGTAAATCGACGAGACTTCCAATTGTCACGCTCGGCACGTACGTGATCTTTTCCGGCTTCGTAATGCACGTTCATAAAACAGACACCATGACAACAAAATTCATCGAAACAGATTAATATCGAATTTTTCGGAAGAAGTGTAAGATTCGACCTTTAGTACAAACACGAATATCATTTTCAAGAACGAGAAAAGTGAAAACTATTAATATTGGCTCTGACGTGACAAGAGGCCAAGATTAAGATGGATCGAAACATGGAAAAAAGCAGTAATAATTACGTGAGAATTAGAAAGTTCAGGGAATTGGAAAGCACTTGAGTAGGTCTACCGTAGTCGAATTGAAAATAACTTATGATTGTTGTAGGGCTGAAATTGAGAAATACCGCTCCAGATGAAGAATCTCGAACACAACGAAACGAAGTCTGCATACAGAAGCCAATGGATGACCAGAGGTAATATCTTCCTAAATTCACGTGATACATGAATTCCAATTCAGCATTAGGAAAATATTAGAAATTTGTTTCTACGATCCATCGTCGCGACTCTAATTAAATCTTCTCGTCTAGGAAAACCGATAATACTTAATTTGGTGGCTACTGAAAATGTGGAAGGATAAAACTATGAACACTAAAATATATATTATCGGCAATAATTATACGATAAATGGATTAGAATGACTTGACGTTCAAAGCCCTCGGGTTAGTCTAGCGGCTGAGGAATCGGGTCGTTAAAAAAAAAGGCCGGTCCTGTCAGACTTTTTTCTCGTCAATCAATTCTTGGGTTCATTCCGAGCGGCCTGACTTTAACTGCTCAGTCATCCGCATCCCTGTACCTCGTGTATCCTTTACGGGGCCCTTATCACTCCGTATGGCCGGTGCCCCTATGAGACTGTGGCAGTGGACGATGACTCTTACTCGGAATAAACTATAACGTAGAGGATCCGATACATTAATAGTTCAGTCCCGAGTCTCATTCCTGAAGTAAATCTATGAGATAAGTCTAAATTTGATGTTTCATAATAGAATGATTCAACTTTCATTTCTTTCAATTGCGATATTTCTAGAACTAATAATATTCATGCCTCATGTTTAGTAAATAAAACTCTGTTGGAGATAACCTTCTAGCGATAAAACTTTGACATTGAAATTGACGTATCCAATTTTTCATTTCATTCTCAAAACTGACATGTTTCTCTATATTTTACAGTAAATAGTCTATCATAATTGGGAATAGGAATGAAATAATGAAATAAAATATATTACCCTTGGTTAATGAAAAGTTTCGTTCGTATAAAAACGTTGATGAAGAAGTATTGGAACGGAGAATTACAATTAATCGTTTATATAAGAATAATATTTAAAAAATATTGCTCTGTTATTATCCATTGAAGGTGCTATTTCGTTACGTTCATTCTGAAAGGGAAAAAACATATCAACCCTTCCGGTACTAGCTACCGAGAGTTCCCAAGAGGGAACACGATGGATTACTCATGTACCACAGATCATAGATAAAGTATAGATTAGATAAAGCAAAATTAATTTTGCTCTCTTCGCGTTACGGACTGACATTACAGCATATTATAAAATAAACCTTAACCCGATGATGGAACATTTCTTTCGTAACGGAAGTTTGGAACACGTATGGATTTTACTCGGAAGGAATTATCGCTATCAGAAAGATGACACTGCTTTCCCTGTTGGCATCGTTAAATACCCCCGTTCCTCGACGCGGCTCCAGTCCTACGTCGATCTCTACGTAAGTCACAACTCGCATAGGAACGAGCATTCGTTGACGACACCTCCTACGAGACGGTCTGTGGGAGCTCTCCGTCCGATATGGAACCCTTAATAGAAGACGTAGTGACCGGAAGCAGGTTGAATGACATCCTCTTGAAAGACTTTACTTCCATGTTTCGTCGCGGTTACGTAAGGGTGGTTGGCCGCGATTGTGCCAATAAAGGATTCGTCTTGCCCGAATATTACAAGAAATTCGAACGAAGGATTAGGACCATGGAGGTTCGTGAGGACGACGTTTGGGTCGTCTCCTTCCCTAAAACAGGTAAAAAAGTGCTTCTTCGAAGAAATCCACTCTTTTGTCCCATGAGGATTTAGATGTGGCAAGGGCAAAGCGACAATTGTGCTTAAGAGGTCTGTCGACACAGGGTCGCGGGTTGCTCCGCCCGAGAAATAAGGCCGAAAAGAAGTGGTGAGACAATTTAAAATTTTTTGGAATGCGAATGAAAATTGACGTTGATGGCACGCTATTTCCTCTTTTGTGTGTTTTTTGCCGGCTCGCACATCCGTCGCTCACAAGTGGGAGCGATTTTGCAACGCTCCGAAAGTTTCGTAATTCTTGGAGGGTGGTTCGGGAATTGTTACGGAGGGTGAAGTTTGGTGTATTTTTGGTGATTATAACGACAATTTTTAAGGCCTATCTATCGTTTTGAGGTGTGTAATGACCATGCTTCACGTCAATGTTTCGACATATTAATCCTGTGATGAAAACAGAACAGAAAAATAAACATCCATTAGAGAGAGAAAGCTGAAGAAAAGAAAAGTTGAAAAATATGTTATCGTAAGCGTTTCATAAATAGCGAATTAAGCAAAACTTTACTTTATTCAGGACGCAAGCTAATTCGCAGTGCTAGAAATTGCGATTCAGTTGAAATTCAAGAATTAAAAAAGCTCAACTGTGAATTAATTTACGACGGAATTAACTTTGATGTGAAGTCATGCATGTAACTCCTTCCTTCTGAAAAGCTGTTTGATTCCTCGGTTGAAAATCGACAAAGAATGCATAAGTTATGTACATAAAAGTGTGATCAATTGTGCTTTAGATCATTCATTGTATTTACAAATCTTGATATACGCTAATCAATTATCTTTAACGTCTATAAGTGATATTTTTCAGAAGTGAAACAAAACAGCCAATATTTAGGCAATTTTAAAATACCCAGGTCCAGACCGACAAAAATAAAATCCTATATGATATAGTTTACACTTGAGTACAAATTTGTACAAGTGAACCGATACTAAATCATATCTTCATTCTTATCGCGAATGAGTGGGTGCCCAAACAGTTTCACGGAGCAATAACCCCAGTTTCATTAGCATGAAAACTCTCCAGATAAGAAAGTGCTTTTGTCTCGTGGAATCTATACTCTCGAGTTAAAACATCTCACGGATAAATGGCTTTTGTCACGGTCGCAATGATGTCCCAGTTATCCGAGGTAGTGCTTTCGAGATGCTAGATTCGTCTATGTATGTCAATATAATAGTATCGCACGGAGAAATGTATATGGTAGAAATGCTGAATTTAATTCGATGCGAAATATTACTTTCTTCTTCAATCCTTTTAATTAAAAATTTTCTCCTGTTGCCATTATGTGATAAGATTCGAGCATCCAAATGACTTTCTTATTAATATTAAAAATAAAGAAGGATACACAGAAGAACATTTCATATCATAGTTGACGTTTTTGAATACAAAATTACTTATTAATAAGCAAACACATTGTTATTTTCATACGCTCTATTGTCTTGGAACAATTAAAATTAAAATTGAGGCGAATTTTAGTGAGGTAATATTGTTACAATACATTTTACATTCGGTGGATTTGTTATGAGGCAAATCCCTCGCACAGTATGCAGCTTGAATGTAGTTGAGTCATTGAGGTCATTGGAGTCAAAGGACAAAAAAATCCAATTATGATTCGGTTGAAAAAAATTAAAAAGAGGCGTTGCTACACAGAGTCGAGATAACAATAGGCTGCCTCACACAGCTTGATAGAGAAATACCTTTCTTCTTTCACAGATAGGATTTTCGAACGAAAATTCGATAATTATTCTCGCAAATATAAATGGTGAAGAATGCTAATTTACGATGCGATCCATGGTGTGTGCCTTCCACTTAGAATTTTGGTAGAAATAACTGTTTTAGAGTCAGAAGAGAACTAAAACTATGGTAAGCGAACGAAGATACTTTCCCACGAATGAGTTATCATTCTTGAATATTTCTCGTATATCTTTCTTCGAATAATAAATACATGGCATTTTAAGCATTTCTAGTTAAAACAAACCTTACGAATGTTAAACGCTTTTTTACTCACTTTCTACACAAAATATGCATTATATCAATTACACATCGATATATCGAGATTATATCGAGAGTGATTATATATTTAAAACGAAATCGAATACATGGTTTTATTAATGCTGTGAAAAGAAACGAATTCAAGCTTATTGTATTTTCTTCGCAATAATTGTATCTAAGGCGATAAGAAAGGCGTGATTCTCTTGTTAGCTCAACGCCCATGAAATTCTGTCATCTCGAGAAGTTGCCCGGTCGCGGTTTATAATCTTCCTAGTTTATTGCTCAAATACATAACTGGTATTATCTTTTATATATACTTGACTTTGTCTAAAAAAGACGATGATTTACGTAATGTATGTCTGAAATCGCGCCTCTATGTCTTTTCTTTCTTTTTACGCATCTTCCTTTTATCTTTTGTAATGCGGTGTATAACTAAACCCACACTTTTGAATTCAGCTCCAGAATATGAACAAAAGAATGAATTTTTGAAAGAAGGAATATATTTTTTCACTTTCGATTTCATTTTCACTTTTTATTTAGAGGCTCTCAGTTACATTTGTGGTCATTGATTCTCCTTACAGTTAAACTAGACCTTACAGTTAGTTAGTAACTAGCTAACAATTAGCCAACTTAGTGTTAATTTGATCATATAAACAGTAAGTAAAAATAATTATTGCGTTTTGAAAAGAAATGGAATGGTCCTGGTATTTTCAAATATCAATTATTTAAGGATATTTACAAAATTATTGAGATATTTTATAACGAACATAGCATACAGTTTATTCAGTAAGAGAGATCAATCTATCATGACTAAGATTCATTCTGAAATAATGATTGGTGAGAAATAAAGTAATGTAAAGAAAATTATTTTTATTCAAGGCGTACGCGTTACTTTTCTAAATCGCCGTTCACACTTTTTTATTATTAATATATCTTTTTTTCTGTAAACTCTCAATCGGTTGGACTATTCTAAATTTATAACTGACATAAGCAAAGGGCTTTACTTCACAAAATGGGTGTGGGAACAAAAGCATTAAAATTCTTGTGTCGTAAGAGGCATGGTGACCTGATCTGTGTTGCCATGCGAAAGAAGCGTAAAAGAAACAATGCCCCATAAACAATGGTATGAACTCATGTGCATTTAAGCCTTGCTGTTATTATGATGGATGGTTTTATAATCACTATGAAATTAGTTTCAAAGATTATTAATCATAATTTGATTTCAACGAAGATCCTATTTGAATGTCCAATACTTTTAGAACATATATTGTTGCTTGGATTAATTTACAGAAATTATAGAAACATATTGAATCGTAGGAGTCGTTGCATAGTTTTACAGCACATCTACCATATTGACTCTTTCGGACAATATTATCCTATTTGACAAATATAATTGAATCGGAAATATACGATAGAAATAGAAAAATACATCATGAATCAGTGTAAATGCCCGTACTTTGAATTAGTGACCCGAACTTAATTGATGTAAATTACGTAAAATTGTTACAGGTATAGTATAATTAAGTGCAAGTTCCTGCGTGTTATTTTGTTTTACCTCAAAGAGTATTACGAAGAGTACCCGTAGATCATCAACGAATGAATGTTAACAATACAAGTTATGTACTCACTGTTCATTATTCTCTGTGAACTTTTTTGGGGTTGAGAACACCACGGTAGTTCACCTCAGGTACATTATATGCTGAACTGGCATGATAAAAGAACATTTAGAAAATTATTTGAAAACTATATTGAAAATTATATAATATTGAAAATATATAAAGAATACGAAGGCAATGAATCTAAACTCTGTTGCTAATAACAACAATATAATTAAAAAATAAATTCTACCTTCTTGTTCTTCTTCTTATTATACTCCCAATATTCCTTTCTTTCGCAGAATATCTTTAGTTTACAATACATGTATCTCATTTTCCTTAACATAGAATTAGCAAATAAATATGAATTTTGACTTTCTTGTAGAAGCTCTTCGCCCTGTATGAATCGATGCGCAGATCAACAGATACGCAATAAGCAGAGTATTCTCGGGAATAAACGGACGCGAAAAAAGAAGTCTCTTGTCTTACATCAGTGCGCAAGTTTTCTTGCTCATGACTCGTCCTAGTAGCTGTGAACGATTTTTTTGCTCTGACCAACTGGTCATGGGGAGTTCGTACTAACTTTAGGTTGAGGATCCTAAATTGCACTGCACACAATGCTTTGTGCATACAGCATCAGGAATTATGATATCGTGGAAACTCTTTTTGAGATTGAATTACGATTTATTGTATCGTATAAGTACTTCGAAGAATGTAATGCGATCAAATTCTAAACCCCAAAAAAGTTGCTGAAACTCGCAAATCACTTCCAAATAATTAATGGGAGTTAGCTAAAATTATTAGAACTAAGAATGTGAATAAAGAGGTAAAATCTCTGCCATGAACCCAAAAGATGTATGATTAACACTGCTTTGAAGAGCCATCGATAGTCAAAGTCGATGAGAATGTCACTTCAGTTTTAACAAAATATCAGTTAGATTAGATGAATGTTAACAACTGCCATTCTAATAATTAAGACCAGTTGTTAATCTACTCTACGGCTGAATGGAATGCGAAACTTGAGCTTCAATATGATTCTACCCTCAGCCACCCATCACTGCGCGACCGCTAATTCTGAAAAAAATCTTGGTGCAACACAATGTGCCGTCATTGCCGCAACCACGATGCAGCGAGCTCCGGCCTGCTTGTTTTTGCAGGCGATGGTTTCAGGGTCAAGACCGCTCTCAAAGCACGCCATTTGGACATTAAATTTTGTATGCCCCACAGACATTTTCTTAATACATAAAGAAGTTATGACTGGGGTAGCCTTTCATGCCTAATTGTTAACAAATATTATTTCAAAGATATTAATTTTACTCTAACCTAAGCTATGTAATCTATGAGATATTATATATAGAAATATCTTCACTGATGCTAAACATTCTATTCTTACAAACTTAATTGTGACAAAAGAAATTATCTAGATTGGCAGACAAACGTCATAATTAATATTAAATATTTTACTAATTTTAGTAAATAACTACTTAAATCTATCAATTTTTTAACAATACTTTTAGTCATAGCTCTGTGATGCTGGTATCTGTTATAATATGGGAATTTTATATATTTTTGTTTAATATCTCAAAGTTTACACTGTATACATTATCCTTTCTTTTAAATTCCAGGAACAACATGGACTCAAGAAATGGTTTGGTTAATAGCCAATGATCTAAATTTTGAAGAAGCCAAATCGGTTATACTACCAGAAAGGTTTCCTTTCCTTGAGTAAGCTTCTATATCTTTATTTCATAAATAGTGTTTAGAATTGCATAACAAATTTTATGTAGCTTTAATGATGATATCTTCTGCTACACTATTGATAGCTTTTTATTACTGTATTCTATTTAGATAACTTGTATTTTACGATGATATCAAAAATTCTCCACTAGTTATACTTGATAGTATTACTATCATTTACCATAACTACCATATTGTACTTTGAAAAGTTCTTTAGTGATTGATAGCAAAATTTCATACATCTTGTTCTTGAGATGATAGTATATAAATTGTCTATTTCAGACATTCACCTTTGTTTGATTACGAGGATTTCCTAAAAGAGAGACCAGACTTTCCGCTTCCTTCGTTTGCACAAGACTCTGTAAAATACATAGATGAATTGAAGTCTCCAAGATTCATCAAAAGCCATTTGCCATGGCCATTATTACCTGAGCAAATTAAAACAAAGAAACCAAAGGTAAAACTATATTGGCTAACATAGTATACTTTCTTTGAAGAAGCTACCTTAACCAAATTTAAAACAAGCAGTTGTGCTCCATTCTTCTTGAAAACTTATATTAAAAAATGGATGGATATCGTTATATCAAAGCCTAGCATTAGTTTTATTTTAAATACTGTTTCAATTAATTAGGAATGATTTATCTTACATGACATTAAATATTCCCTTATACCTTTTGAGAAATTTCAAATGAATAGTTTATGATCTTTGAAAACAATATTTCAAAGAATCTCATGACCTCTTTTGTAGGTGATACATATCATCATACATTCCAGGCCTTACAAGTCTTGTTAGAAGTGGTTTACATTTTCAATAACTGGTTCTGTGCTGGAATCTGGAAAACGCAATAAAAATTATGTAACCAAGTTCTGAATTATGAAATCACAATTCCAAAGTATATTTAGGTCACTTATAGCAAAAGTTATTAATGTTTTCATTCCACAAGAAATATAAATTCTTTGATAAAGTGTTATAAAATTAGTTTTTGGCAACAACAAATTAATTGTTCTGTTCTGTCTTCTAACACATTTTCATTGAGATATTCCCTTGAGGTTATCATTTGGAAACTATCTCATTCTTTAAAAGGATAAATTTCTTCTATTATGTAAATAAAAAATAATAACTGTACACTATATGTAGTATAATTTCAAAATTCTATGCTGTGAAAAGATAAATAAAAATCATTATTGTGACTTCTGTATCTGTATGTGATATAATTAGGACTTATAGAATATGAAAAGAAGCATAATTGCTATGAATCTCTGAGGTTTGATGTAAAACATGAAAAACCTCTTTATTGTACAATAGGTTAAAAATGAGTTGATAAGCAAAGTATATTAAGAAATCTTAAATTCTTAGAAATATGATTCTAAATAAAATCTGAAAATAAAAATTAATTTTTTCAGATTATATATGTTGCAAGGAATCCAAAGGATACCTGTGTATCATACTTCCATCACTGTCAGTTGATGGAGGGTTACAATGGAGATTTTCAAGATTTTTGTGAACTATTCCTTGGAGACAGCTGTAAGTTAATTTGTTTTGTCTCTCAAATATTGTAAAATGAATAGAATATTGAATAGAATCATTTCACTGATGTTCCTTTGCTCCTTTTCTATGCATGAAAAATCATCTAGTGGAATAGTACAAGTATGAGGTTTGTAATGTATTGAATGGTTAATAGAACATTAAGGTTAAATTTTTCTTTAAAAATTTCTTAGACATTTAGTAAAAAGTTTACAGTATATTTACCACTATACAAGTCAGATCTAGAAATTTTCATTCCATGCATCAGGAAATTTTTTACTAATTATAAGGTGAATTTGCTATTGATTCTATTGTAATTGATTTACAAATTTTTCCTTGAGTTTCTAAATAAATTCTAAGCAAAATTTCATCTGATAAAATTTATTCACAAGTGGAAAAGAAAATACTATTCTTTGGACTAAAAACTATCCATATAGATAAAGTAAAAAATGACCCTTAAAAATTTAAGCAGAAACGCTGTTAGTTGTATTTTTATTTCAAAAATTAATCTTTTGGCTCAAATGTTTATATAAGATAAATATTTTCTATTATAATTTCAGTGTGTTTTTCTCCATTTTGGGACCATGTTCTTGGATTCTGGGAGCATAGGAAAGACAAAAATGTGTTATTTATAACTTATGAGAGAATGAAAAAGGTATTTATAACCTTTTATAGTTTGATGATAGTCATTATGAGATATTTTTATCATAAATGTCACATTTTCATAAAAATACTATTATGGCATGAGTGGTAATATTTAATGGTCAATTTATATTTCAATCTTATAATTTATCTTTAGTTGAAATATTATGTTAATGATCCAATTTACAATTAAATTTGTGTTTTAATGAAACAATAAGCATATACCACGTATTATTGTGATAATTTGGTGTTATCTGATGGAAATTAATCCAATGCCATGATACATGATATAATATCAATGGTATTACTAATTATGAGTAATATTATGACTATTTTATTTGAGTATTATATAATTACCTGATGAAATTAATATGTATATATGAAACTTGAATTTAGTTCATTATAATAGTAAAAGTATTTCTTGATAGGATTTGCCATCAGTAGTGTCAGAGGTTGTCTCTTTCTTGGGAAAAGAAGCTCTTCAATCAGATGACATGTCAGCTCTTTGCTCTCACCTCAGCTTTGAGTCGATGAAAACAAACAAAGCTGTGAACTATGAATTTGCAGTGGAAGTTAATAGATCAGCTAACCTTATCAACAGGGAAGGAGATTTCCTACGTAAAGGAAAAGTTGGGGGTTGGAAAGAAATAATGAATCAAGAACTATCAAATGAATTTGATAATTGGGCAGAAAAGAAATTACATAACACTGGCCTCATATTTTAAAGCCTAATATCAAGTTTTTCAGTATTTCAATGTCAATAAAAGATACAAATAATGTTAATTCATAACAAGAGCAATTAAATGTTCTGAACAGTGTAATATTCAGCATACACTTATTAATATTTTTTAATAATGTATAGATAAAACAATGTACATATTTTACTTAGAAACACTTCAATCTTTATTTACAATTTATGTATACAAATGAGTTTTGTGATGTCTGTATTAGATAATTTTTCTAAGAATTAGAGTATGAAATATAACTTCATATGAAGCATACAAATTAAATGCAAATACATAAACTCTCATTTCTTATTTTCATTATAAATATAAAAAAATATATTTCCCTAATACTGGGATAACATTTGTTAAAAATTAACATATCACATGTGCAAAAAATTAATAAGGAAGCTATAAAGCTGAAGAAACTCATATCTAATCAAAACTGAAATCAGTTCCATGGAGATTGTTTGCTATCCACTCATCAAATCTGCTGACAAGTTCTGGGCTCATATAATTTTTCCAGTCACCAACAACTCCCTTACGAATGAAGTTGGATCTGTTTTCATGCCCCATATAATCTTCACCTCGCAGTGTGTCCATCAGTGGTTTTAAATTCACAGCAGGGTTTTTCTGCATGTTCTTAAAACTAAGATATTCTTCCAATTTGATCAATTCATCCTCTGATGGGTTTTTACCCAGGAATCTAGCAACTTCTTTCATTACACCCATGAAGTCCTAAAAAATTAGTCATTATTCACATTGTAGTCTAACAAATATTTTGACTGTGATATAGCAAATTCTAAAAGATATTTTTACTTTTATAAATACAATCAACAACAATTAATCACAATCAAAAAACTTACAGGAATACCAAAATGTCCAACATAAACAAAGATGCCAATTTTAATGCACTAATTATTATAATTACAAAAACTAAAATTTATTATTTTTGTATCAATGTTGAACAAACTTTAAAAAATAAATAAAAAGATTAAATTTAGGTTATTTCATCAGTCAATCATCCTTGAATATTTACCTTTTTCATATCCTCATACTTGAGAAACAAAATATTTGATTCATGTCTTCTATTCCAAAAACCAAACATGTGGTCCCATATATTTCCCATTGCAGCTAAATAAAAAAGAAAATTCAAATTTCATGTAAATGGAAAAAATTACATATTATTTTTGTACATTTAAGAATAAATTAACAATATCTATTACTATATTTTAAAACATTCAATTCAATTTAGAAATGAAAATATTATATTCTTTTTCTAAATAAAATAAAGTGCCACAGATATATTTGTCTTCAGTATCAGCTTGTTTTTATAGCCTCAACTGCAATATGTTTTTCAAAACTAACCCTAATATTAAAAAGATACAGAGTATTCAATAGGGAATAAAAAAATACGGTAGACAATCAGGCATAAATTTAAATAATCCCATTATGTGCAGAGAAAGTAGAGATCAGAAAGGGACAGGAATTAAAGTAACTTGAATAATACTGCAAATATTAATTTTCTTAAAATCGAGGAGAATGAGTAACTTACTTTTTCCTTTGAGAAAAAGTTCGCAGAATTCTTCAAATGTATCTGGAGCCATACGATGAATGAGGCAGCAATAATGGTAATAGGAGACACACATATCTTTGGGATTCCTTGCGACATAAATTATCTGTTGAAAATGTAATATGGTTCATGAACAACAATAATGCTAGCAAAAAAATCAACAATACAAAATGTTTCATTTGGGTGAAATATTAACGATAAAATCATTCATAAAAAATAAGATACTGCTTTATAGCTTTGACAAGCAGCCACCTTTTTAAGGTTGAAAATATTTCAGGAATATATATCTCTTAAAAATTTTACCTAATTACTGTTCAAGATTCCCATTAAAGATTTTTTGAAATGTAATTGATAGTCTAATAATTGAAAATTATATTACAGGAATATGAAATTTCTCTTGTATTTATTTAAAATCTTTAGTGGTATGATATTAATATTTGTATAATGTCATAAAATTTTCTTCAAAAATGTAAACATCTGAAAATTATTAATTACTCTCCCACTAATTATTCATTATTTTCTTCTCTAAAACACTGGAAATGAGTTAATAATTTATATTTCATTTTAATGACAATTTAAAACAGATTTTTTACCTTTGGTTTGACTGTTTCTATCTGTCTTGGAAGTAAATGCCACATCAAATGGCTCTTAAGAAAGCGGGGAGAAGGAGCATGTTCAATCAGATCAAGCAAATCACCATTCTGATTTATCCAGCCTAAAATGTCCTCATCATTTGATAGTACCGAAGACATTCTGAAATAAATTTCAAAGATTTTCATTAGCTTCACTCTTATTGTAGTCTATTTACAATACAAATTTAGACTATGTAATTTACTACACATATTTCTGAATCCCAGCCATGATATTTTGAGTTGATTTTATATCTATAATGTTGATTGTAAGTAAAAATTATTGTCATGTTATATATTCTCATATCCAAACAATTTTCAGATGATTATAAATAAAAAATCTTCATTAAATATAGTCAGAACTGCTATCAAATACACTTACTCTAGTAATGGTGCTCGAATTTGCTGAGGGACTTTTGCTCCTTCATAATTTAAATCATTTCCCAACAACCATACCAATTCTTGTGTCCAAGTGCTACCTGTGAAATAGAGGATCTCTTACAGAAACTGCTCTTTTATAAACAACTTTTATGGATAAAATTTTAAAATTACTTATTTTTAAGTATTTTTCTTTCTTGTTATTTAAGCATTAATTTTGAAACTATATAGAATATAAATGATTCATTATTATATGGATATATTTTCAACTTGATTTATTAGCAAATCAAATTTCTGTTGAAAGAAAGAAAACAGATCATGATAAGGATTTTTATAAAGTAATAAATCAAATATAATAACAAAAAAGTCAAACCAAATGTATTTTTCATACTAGAATGAAAAATGACCATTTGATTTTTATCTCTTAACAAAGATTTTTATTAAAATACTATTCCATCTAAGGTTTTACCAAATGAAATATAATATCAATTTTTAAGGCATAAAGTTCAAGAAATCAACTTCAATTTTAGATTATAGTTACTCTTTTTTATTTTTTTCCAGTGATATATTAAAAAATTTACTCTTACTATAAATATTTGCCAAGGTCCTTGATTATATTTAGTAGAGTATTTAAACCTAGGTTGAGTCAATGGAACTTTATCATGCTATGAATGCTTATTTAATTTTCTATAGAAATATTTATTAAAATATCTCTTTTTAATAATTGATGCAACAATGACATTAATTACCTGTTCTTGGAAAGGACACAACATACACATCATCTGGTCTAACTTCAAAGTCAAGAATACGTTCTCCAAAATTTTTATACCCTGGTGGAATGCATACACATCCTGGATGCACTTCAATTAAGGCACCCTTCTTATTGAAAAGTCTGTCTGTGATTTCTCCATCCTTCCCTTCCATAGGTTTGTAAGTCAATCTTGGCCTTGGCTTCTCTTCTTTATCTTCCTTAGAGGTAAAAACCTCTTCTGCTTTTATTTTTATCTCTGATGCCATGATTTAATCCTTAATATTCTATCAAATCTGTAATGCATAAGGAAATACATAGAATTAAAACCCATGAAATTTGAATCTTAAATAATACTCATAATTTTTATATATCTACTCCAGTTACTTCATTGATAATTAACGTTGTGAATAATATTTCAAAATATTTAAATCTTAGCTACTTAATTACCCGTACTTTATTACAAGAATTTCACCTTAATCTATAAGGAAGTGAAGCTGAGGAAAAGTGTAATATAGCTGGGCTTTCACTTTCAAAAAAAATACTCTTGCTCATTATGAATCACAGAAGAGTATATTCTCATAACGTTATTTACATTTACATATGAATCTGAAAATTGAATGAACGCAAGCTCTTTTTCCTGAACTCAGTCTTTAAAATTTAAGTATTGTAGTGATTGAATATTTATTCTTAGATCTAAAATGAATAAACAATAAACAGGGTATCGACAATTGAAATGTTACTCACTTTATAGAATTTTAAGTTTTATTTTAGAGAAAAACTTTTCATATAGGGAAAATATTCAAAAAAAACTTGCGCGATGAAAACACTCACTTAATTTTTCCACGTGAAATCGAAGCAAGATTTACAGTTCACACAAAAACAAATTCTCAGAGCTGTTTGAATCCGAATATCGAATGAAAGATATGGCAAATAAATTCTAAATATTCTAAGACTAAAAATCTGAACTGATTGTACCCGAGCTGTCAAATATAAAATGTAAGATAAACACAACAAAACACGTGCGTATAAACTGTGTTACACCGTCCTCATGAAACGAATAATTCGAAGAACAGAAACACTTATAGAACACATATCCTACCAAGCTGTCTTAGAAGAAAATATCAACAGATTCTCACCTTCTAGTCGAGGAGGACCTAATGGGATACAACCTTTGTAGTAGACGGATGTCCGCCGAATGGAGGTGCGAGCAATGCTACCCCCGAACATAAACCTTTTTCCGGGCACTCCCATTTTGTAAGGCGATAGGACGAGGGAAAGAGGATGAAGAAAGAAAGTTCTTCCGCCAATCTCGCGGAGAGTGATTTAACTTTCTTAAGGGAGGAATTCGAAAAGACTAGATCAGATCTTCCCCATCGACCTACTTCCTCTTACCACTTTCTCAAGAGGGAGAGAAAGTTGTTGCGGACGCTGCGATGGGTGACCAAAATGATACAGAGATGGGATATGGGATTGCTAACATCGTTTCAACGAATGATTTTTGTAATCTTTGAGGCATCTCGTGACTGACGACCGGCAATTTGTAGCTGAAGAATTCAGGAATAGCAGAATGAATTAAAGACTATGGTATTGTTAGTTGATGCGGCATGATATAAGATATGACAATAAAATAATTATAAAAGCTTCATTCCTTCCAGTACTAACAACAAAGAGGTTCATTGCAAATAAATAAAACTCTCGGATGAGCTTCGTTCCTCGAAAGGAAATTACTGAAAGGTGTAGCTTCTGAAACGGTATTTCACGCGTCCGATGAAGAGTTCCACTGCCCTATGGTCCGTAACGTTTTTCATTATTGAGCTTTTATACAAAATGCTTTTAAATCTATTGTAAATATTGAAAATAAAATCTTTTAAATCAAAGACCTAAATTACTTCTCTTTTATAACGTTTTCCGGTATGATTAGAAAGTCCAAGTTTTTGCTTACGCTAAAACAGGCATCAACGTCGATGCTTTTTCTTCACTTGCTTCATGTCACAGTTTTTCCCAAGAAATCCAAGAAAATGTATCTTACAATGCGTGTTTAAGTTGAGCAAGTATGTTCTAACAAGCAGCAATAAGGATCTCGATTACGCGCAAGGCCATTTCAAACAGTGTAACCGCTCGCAACGTAAGAGAAGTTTCGATAAACCTTCCCGGTACATTCAGTTTAATTTAGAAGAATCCGAAATATAAATTTAGAGATGTGGTAAAACGCAACCTTTCACTTTCACACACGTGAGCAACAATCACGAAGCTTTTATCTTCAATGGAACGCAACCATTGCAAGTTCAACTGAGTCCGTCTTCACTTATTATTACCAAGCGGCGCAGGATTTTTTTTTTTCACGAAAATGCGGAACAGGTTTTCTCTATCCGCTCAGAAACGTAGGAGACCTCTCAGTTTTCCATTCTTTCCTCATAGGTGTTCCTTTTTCTTTATTTGAGAACATCATGTTTTCGATGGTTGAATTTCTCCAGAATAAATACCATCTTTCTCCAATCCTATTTCAAACTCCCATTTAGTCCTTAAAACTAACCAATTCTTTCTAAGCAACTTCATCTCCGCTATCCAAATTAGTAAGTAATATTCTATAAGGAATAATTATCGGAAATTTAGGTATTAGGATTTTTTTAAATTTTCCTTTAACTGAAACTCCGTACTTTTCGAAAGCTTACTGCGATTGATACCTCTTTAACTATTCTGTCTCGTCAGAACTAAAATAAAAAAATAACTTCCGGTAGTTAGAGATTTGAAAGATGTTGATCTGGTCTCCCCCTAACTTTATGCGAGACGGGATTAAATAATATCCATTAGTAATTAAAAAAACGCCATTGTCCTATAAGACCTTTAAGCATATAGACTTTTCAGATACAGCATACCAGCATGCACCAACAGTTTTCCGGATACTTTCTTTGCACTTTCTTTCTTTTTGAACCAAGTAAATTTCTGTAAGCTGACATGGAGACAAAATACATGCAAGACACGGTTTATTAAATTACGATATATTCAGGCTCGGACGATATCAAGTTTTGCAATTTGCAAAATTCCGTGGGAAGATATTCTACATCTCGGATATGAGAGAAAGCGCTCCCTTAGGAAAACAATCTCCAATTTATTGGATTTTCTAAAATGCAAACAGTGATTCAGTTATTTCAGATATGGCGCAACATCCTACACAAACTTAGCCATATTGTATTTTCATGCTATCAGACTCATATTTTGTTTGAGAGTTCATACCTGGGCTTCTGAAAATGATCTACCACAAGAAACTTTCACTCGTACCTTGGTTTTGATGAGCTGATGGACGCTACGGCTCAATATGGAAACTAGCTACATTTAATATTTTTAATACGAGTTCTTGTGAAAGAAATAATAAATTAGAATCCTCAAAGTTTAGAATATTTCTGATAAAATTTCAAATTTTATTCTAGCTGCAAAATATCAATAAATTTGTAACACAAGTATATCATGTGGAATTTCTAACATTAAAAAGAGAAGCAGTAAGCTGAAGCCTGACTGGACCAACGAAATTTTTAAATTAATTTATTTATCTCCCCCAGAAAATAAATATTATAGTCCAAATTGTGTTTCGATAATTTGACACCCATTTATCCAAACGTACGTGTTCTATTCTAGAGTTTTCGATGTTTGGATGTTATTGCTAATATTTTGCTACTAATTATAACCATAACTGTTCTAAACTTATAGGTTTCCTCTTATACTTCCTCTGAATGATCCGCTCTTAACTTCCATTGTTATCTAAAACGAGATATCCCTTTAAATCGAAAGAAGAAATATGTGAAGGTTTCTACCATTGCAACTGATATTGCGTATTTGCCCTCACGTAGTACGTGATTCGAAGAAATGGCCGTCAAATTCCAAAATGGTGAAATGAATCGTTGAAGTCACCTTGACTCGTCACTTTAATCCTTCTTCTTAAGCTTTATTTAGCCGAAAAAATTCGCGTATAAAAGAAGAGGACAAGTTTATAAACATTAAGGAATTAAGCTGATTACAGTACCCACTGATGAGCAAAACCAATAAGCTGCTTATCGTGAATAAATAAAGGAAGCTTCGTAGTATTTCCTTCCAATGGATAATGAATCAAATAGCATGAATCACAGTATTGGTAAGAAACTGCCTTCTCCTTACGAAGGACGGCTACCTCGGCTGTCTCAACGAAGAATTCATTAGCGAAACGACTATTAGATCCAAATAGAACTGTTTGTAATAACAACCTCATGTGAAACTGTTTTAAATTATTTCTTAAATATTACAATACCATTATTACAATACCATTACTACAATACCATTAGAACATCCAAGCGGAAGGGTTACTTCATGGTTCTATAAGAAAAATTATCAGAAATGCTTTTAATCTTTCACATTCATCAGATAAAATTCATTTATCACTACAAAAATTTATCAACTATTTGAAAAATTTGTAAAATTTATTTAATATTCATAATGTTTTTTTTTCATCGTATCAATGTGATTTTTATGGAAATCAATATTTATATATCAAGGCGTGAATTCGAGGAAAGCTTTATGAATAACTCTGTAGTTTCCACAGATAATTTAATCACGACCGGTTTCGTAATTTTAATTTCATCTTTCAGCCTGAAGATGTGATGTAAATTATGAAACCGGTCGCGATTGAATTATCTGTGGAAATTACAAAGTTTTTCATTAAGAGATTTTTATTAATATTAATTTTTATTTTATTTTTTATTCTCTATTTTGTGATTTCTGTGTCAGTCTTGTGATATTCATGTTATATATATAGAAAAATCGTTGTTTGTATGTGCTTGCATCTACCACTTCATATAAAATATTTAGATGTATACAATCGACAAAAAATTCTGTTAGTCAAACAAATATTTTATGTAAAAATTTTGATAATTTACGTATGTAATAATGAATCATTTTTAGTATGTCCTAACGATTGATGGCAACATACGTTTGAATCAATCAAAATACGACTAAAATTTTCTTATTTATTTAGTTATTTCAAAGAATATAACAGCTTTACTACAATTAATAATGTAGAATTTATTTTTGATTATCCTTTGCTCATCTCTCGAAGTCCAGTTGTGCCTTGGCTTTAATTACAAACTTACTGTTTCATTTCTAGTTTTTATTATTGCGATTCTCAGAAAACACTATTCCATGCTTTCAATTAAGACCGTTGAGTTATAGTGGTATTTTATCCCGATATTTCACTCTTATAAATTCATAATGGCAAAATAAATTGGTTTCCGTATTCCCTTTTAAATAACATAGGTACTTAAGAATGGTCCCTTCCCTATCTAGGCGTGCAAGCCGACTTCAACTCCTACTTCACTTTATCAACACTATTTTCTGTTTTCTTCAATTTTTCTTGAGAAAATACATCCGAAAAAAATTTCATCGAGCTTAATCGATTTATTTATGTATCGTCTTTTATTGAGTCCATTCTTCCTCGGGATACTTCCTCGGCAACAGCACTCCTGTGCCACAACACCTCTACCCTGTTCCTTATGAGTTCTTAGCGACCGAAGAATTATTAATTGCTTTTCGTGGTGAGGCTTAAGGTTAAAGACGTCTCCTTTGGTCCCGTAAGTTTAATTCCTTCAATGTAATTTATCTGAGAGAGAGAGAGAATGTCTTTAGTTTCCACAAGAGATTTTATTGGAAATATCGAATTTGACTCATAAGTCAAAAACAGTCCTCCATTGTTTTTTAAATTCGAATTACAAATCAACAAAAGCACATTTGGCTATTTTCAGTTTACGAATCTCTATGCACAACAAAAAGAACTATTTCCTCTTAGAAATAATTCTACAAGGTACTCGAACTCGAAACCATAGCATAAGGAGATGCCAATATAGGTAACAGTGCCAACCACTCAACCATTGAGGCATTTTTTGCATTGTATTATGAATCTATTATTTCGTTTCGCCGTAAAATTTACTATTTATATGATAATTTATGCCAATCCTTTGATATTTAAGCAACGATACAATTCCCTGCGTTACATTCCTTATTATTTTCTTATTATTCTGAGGAAGAATTTCAAGTAATAAAGTCGCAACATATAATTTCATTTTACCCATACGTTTACTTCTTTATTCATTCTGTCATTGTCCATTTCATATAGGACTCTCCTGAACAAAGATGATGTACATATTGGTTTGATTTTCCTCTCGCTTAATGCAAGAGAGATTAACCCCCGAGCAGTTATATAGTTTTTTAGCAGCCTTTTCGTTTAGCTATATACCGATGTACGGCAGAACTTAACGACTATTTTTTGTAAGATACGAGTTCATTGATTTTACTAATGCGATGTATCGTATCGTACGATGCGATCGTATACATGAGCTTACACTTTTTGCGGAACTCAATCTACCCTACGCTGCCTTTCTTCACGTCGTTCATGAGGAATTCAACTTCTCCAAATATTCCGTGTACTTGCAATGGAAAAATGACTCTTTGAATAATATCATACTATCTGATATCTCTTCGCCTCCATTTTGACATCCATTATCTTCTTTATGCTCCAATTAGTATCTCTAGGAATCCATCTTCGATCTGAAAACTACTGCAGCGGTGGGTGGCATGGCGTAGGGTAGTAGTTTTTCATTTGATGGTAAGGCAACCGTTTCGAGTTAGGAGAAAGCGGTTCCGGATTCTTTTACCTTTGGGAGTGTATATATGCGAAATAACCTTGGCATTCGAAGCATATTCAATAATACTGCGATGAAATGTCATCTCCACAAATCGATCAAAATGAAAGTCAGGGCTTTAAATTTGATTTAATAATCCATTCATTGAGTATTAAACGTAGATAATCCATTATTATTACAAGTCAACCTGAAACGTACTTTATAATAATCCGATAGACATCTAGTTTTAAGAACACTTTTATCCAATAAATATAATAACATATACATGGCTCAATTCTATTTTCCTACTGCCATATAATTTATAAGACCAGAAAAGAGAATACGGGAGAAAAGGTAATTAAATACATGTTAGAAAACTTTTTCTCGTTATCGTTCGATGACATTCTCTCTTCCGATTGTTGATTTCGTAAGTTAGAGAGAGTGAAAAATTAGACCAAGATGACAAGAGTGAAAAGATAATTTATTTAAGATTAATACTTTCACTGGTTGCGTGCATAACAAATATTTTAATATACACATTACAGCAGAGTAGATCAGAGTTATAAATATATATAATTGTTTTGGAGTGTAATTTTATTGAGAAAATGTTCCCAATCCGATGTAGAAGTATATTAAGTCCATAGAATCTTTTGCAAAAGAATTTGAGAGTCATTTCGTTCTTACGTTTCATAGAATAAAAATTCTTATTCCCCTACACTGAGGAGACAGCTAATAGATTAGCAGATAAATAGCAAATTAAAATATGTAAAGTATAAAATGCCACCAAAATCTTCCTTTTTATCCAACCAGTTTATTTTCGATATATATTAGTTATAACCGGAGAAAGCAAATAAACATACCATCCAGAAGTGAACAACTATACAGAGGCTGTGCATCATAATGATATTAATTAAAAAGCGCTTTGAACTAAGAATTATAACGATAAATGAATCTTAAGAAATATGCGATCATCAAACTGAATAAAGATTGCAATTTCTTTTCAATTCTTAAGGGAACTCAATCGATACCTTCTTCGCCTCCAAAACAAGAAATTAATGCTTACTTCTTCGCTTGCACAGCTTTTCATTCCCCTATTTGCCTAATTTCAACAAAAGCACGATAAAACTATTTACTTTACATTGGCTTCGCAAATGCAAATCGTAAAAATATTGCTATTCATTCATAAAATGGGAAATTGTATATGTGCATTTTCATAGCAGATGTACTTGTGAGTACGATCGCCCACAGCTGTTAAATTTCACGTTCACCTGTTCTAAGCTTAGAAAGTCGTATTAACTTTCCGGGAACCTTATGTTTCACTTTTCGATACGCTGACCGATACAATAGCAAGCAAGGTGGCATGGCTGCGCATCTATGCATAAAATTCACAATCGTCTGATAGACTATGGTTGATTCCTGAAATTGTGGTATTTCTAGAAAAAGAAACGGAAAATCCATCGCTTTTCAACGGTTAAACTAATTGTATTAAAAGTAAACCTTAGTAGTAAGATATTCTATAAAGAAAGACATAAACCTAATATTTAATCAATAATCGCTTACCGTCTCAAGTAATTAATTTTTTGCATAATAAAGACAAAATTCACCGACGAGATTCGCAATTTGTTGAATTAGGAGGAAAGAGACTTAATCCCTCTCTCCAGCAAAAATGCGTTCCATTATTAATAAAACGATAAATTTTAAATAAATGATGAATAATTCGTTTTATCCTAAAAATTAAATGTCACTCATTGATTTTAAATCCTACTTCAGTCAAATTTGAGGGGGTGCGAATCTCATGCAATTTCATTTGCAAGTGTTATAATTAAAACATAACAGCTTTTTTGAGAATATTTTGTTGCATATCTGACGGTTTGGCATATTATATATTATTTGCGTACGATTCGTCCCACTTTCGTTATTTTTTGGTGAAAATACCAAACAATTTCACCATCTCTTTGTGTGACCATTAATTGATAATCTTAAAAATATTTCCGCCGGGGATACAATTAAGAATTAGAAAGTTCTCTACTATTCAGATGCTTCCGCGAGTCCGCATAATATTCACCGCAAATCGGATTTGATAACGATGAATAAGAATTGTAATGAAATGTTGCCCATATATGTTCTTCGTGTTTAACATTATCTAATTATTATGAAAAATTACATTCCAAAATTTGAACATTCATAATTTGAGATGATAAACACGTTAAGTCATACAATTTTTCAAAAGATTTTCAATTTTTTGAGATAGGTAATCCTGGAATCGATCGATTTGAAAGAAAAAATTTCCCAACGTGAATGACTCTTCTTTTAAATTTATAATCTTTTATTTATAATCAACTTGAAAATTATCTAATTACGTACCAATATTACGAAAGCCTTGCGTTAAATGAAATAGCTTATTATTATTTTAAGTTGATAACTTTGCGGATTATACTGATATATAAAATAAAGCAGAAATCGATGAGTGATGGAAATATTTGTAATATCTTAAAATTCAAAGTAATATTGATGAAAATATTAATAAATGATACGAACAAAATACCAGCAACAGAAGTACAGAGACGAAATTCAATCTGATAATGATTACCGAAAGACATGGATATCTAAAATGTGAATTTAGAGTACACCAACTTACTTGATTCAACAATTCGCTCGTCGAGATTATTCCATACTTACAGTAGACTTCTGCTCCTTGATACATTCGAAATCATTCGCTTGAACATCAAAGAGAATTGGCTTACTGAAGTGATGAAGATAGAGGTAATTTCTCCACCTCTTCTCGCAAATATTAAAATTTAGAATAGTAGAGCGGAAAATGTCCTCTCTCATCATACAATCTTAAAATAAATCTCTCTTATAAACCCCCTTCGTGGAGTTGACGGAAAAATAATAAGGTAACTTTCATCGCAATGCGCTAATATTTTCATGCATGCATGACATAAGGGGGCATTAGAGAAATCTGAAAACCATCTGCCTTGGAAGAGAGAGTAAACCGAAATAATGCTCAAAACAAATCATTTTTTCTCTCCTTTGTTATTTTAATCCGGCAAATTAACTTACTTCCACAATATTCTCTTAACTGTGCGTTACGTCCGAATATAATAGAACAGTTTAGTACATGCTGTTACGCCTACAAAGGGTTTTCGTCGTTATGTGCCAAGTACCTCTACGAGATATACGGAAGCCATTGTGGACATAGGCATATTCGCCAATCTCTTTCGTTCTTGCAACTGAGATTAGCCAATCAGAGTAAACTAAGGACAGTCGTGTGTCAGCTGCTCAAAGTTGTGTTGCAAGAAGTTGTCCCTAAAGTAATTGATATGGAATGGGATTTGCTTTACTTTGCCATAGATATTGATGCAGTGTGCATTCGTCTGTATTCTATATAATAAACCAGGAAGAAAGAATTCATTGAACCTATGGCCGGCGTGGATCTACAGTCTGTTCGACTTGACATTTATACACAGTAGATTAAATGAGACTGGACGTTCTTCGCGAATTTATAGTATTGTGTGTAGAGAGAAGTTTTGGTCCTTCTGTTAAATTGAAACTATTACAATCACTTATGAGTCGAGGTGGACTGAGCAAACGTCTTGATATGTGGATTACGGGAAAAGTCGACACAGCTCAACAGAAGGATATTTTATTTAACGATTTATTTGCCGAATGTAAACACGCTGCTCCAGGTGCACGACTCTCTTATCAGCTTCGCACTCGTTTGGAAAAATTACCTCGAGAAGATAGGCGGGAGGTAGTTTGCCGCACTAAAGATGGTTGTGCTCCATTATTTCTTGCTTGTAAACGAGGGCATGCTGAGATCGTTGAATATCTCATAACGGTTTGTGATGCAGATGTCGAGCAAAGAGGTGAGTTCACCAGTATCTGAGTGTTATTTCATTTTATTACGGTTGTAAATCTTTATTAATTGACTTAAATGCATTTCAGTTTCGTATTGAATAAGTAAGAAATAGTTACAAGAGCATACACTTTGTTACGCGTTGCCATATTTAACCCTTCATCTTTGTGAAGTTTTTGGGAGTTACTGAAATTATGCTACCTTCTCAGGCCTCTATGAAGTTCAAGACGACCGATCTGTGCATTGTGTTACTCCTCTATGGTGCGCAGCTGTGTCTGGACGACTAGTTGTTGTCAAATCTCTAATTGAACATGGAGCACAAGTTGATGCAGTTTCTGATACTGGATCAACCCCCGTTAGATCTGCTTGCTTTATGACACATTTAGATGTTGTAGCTTATTTAGTTGTTGAAGGGGGAGCTGATGTACTTCGACCCAACTATAACGGAGGTACCTGCCTTATCAACTCGGTGCAGAGTGTTCAGTTATGTCTATTTCTTTTGGAGGTGAATATATTTTCAGTCAGTGATGTAGTGTATAATAAGAGCCATTAATAAAATTAATGGCTCTTAAGTCTCTTTAAGGATTTCTAATTTAACCTTAACAACTACTTTGGAGTTGTTAATATAAGTTATGACTTGAAAATTTGATCCAAATGTAGTGATTTTATCATGGTGTTCTAAGTTTTAAAGTTTGTATTGCGACTAATTTTCAGCATGGCGCCAAGGTAAATGCTTGTGATATTCAAAATAAAACAGCCCTTCACTATGCAATTCAAGAGCATCGACTGGAAACAACGCGCCTCCTTTTGGAACATGGTGCAGATCCACATCTTTGCTCTCGTTATGGGGATGATGCACTCCAGACAGCTTGCTTAAAGGTGAAGAGTTGATTTAATTTTCAATTATTTTTTCACTATTTCCTGTCATTTTCATCTTTAATTTGGTTAATTAGATTGATTGCAGCTAAGTAAGTCTTCTGTAGTCTTTTATTTTTGAAACAGCCCCTAACTTGAATTCCTAATTCAATTCATGTATTTCAAAAGAATTGCCACACCCCATGGGTATGTGTTGATATTATTTAGTTAAATAATAGTCATGTTTGATTGATTTGAAAGTATGTTTGCTGAATTTTATTTCTTGACAAATTCGGTGACAAAATTTCATACATATATATTTTAATTGACTTTTTGAGGCCCTGTGTAATTGAAAATTTGTTTTGATAGTATGCATTAGGCAGCTGTAGGATATAGTTTACTGCCCTGGTAGTAGCACTACGAGGGCAGTATGCTCCACTCTATTGTATTTATGATATTTAATTACAAAATGTCATATATAATTATAATGAAGCCCATATCGTATTCATGTAGATGTTATATTTTATTGTTTTATCCATTAATTTATTGCTGGTGACATTTTAAAGATTCCATACTCAAAACTGGGGTATTTGCTTTCTTTCAGGGTGCTGTTCAGATATTTGAACACCTTTGCCAGAGAGTTGGGTACTGCCCGCTGCGTATTGCAGATGCTCATGATTTACTCGGATCCACATTTATTGATGAGCATGGAGATGCTGCATCAGCCCTCCATCACTGGCGCATTGCGGAAGAGATTAGAAGAAAAGCAGGAAAGCCAAAAGAGGAATGTGAGGCAGGAAACAGTTCAGATCATCCTATGGATGAAGACAAACCTTATGAACCATCTGAATATGAATTGAATAGAGCAGCTCTTTCTGAAGATGCAGAGTGTATAGGTTCAGGTATGGCTATAGAAGAAGAAATGAGCCTTAGTGAAGAGGCTGCAAGGGAAATTACTGCTCTTATGGATGATAGCCTTAAGAGTCACCTGCCAGCAGTTAATCCACCATTAGCTCAGGCAGATGTGAGTGATTTGGATGCTTTAAGGCTATATTCTCTTCAGGTTAGTATCATTTATGCTCTTATTATATAAATAAATTTTAATGTGGGTTGATGAATTGAACAGAGTATTAACAAGTGTTTGGTTTATCACCTCTTTTCTTCTCCATTACAATTGTTCTCATGTGTGACCCATTTGAAACATTGATTCACTTATGTGAATAGCCTTTTCCAGGGAAATCTGAGCAGAGTGCCAATTTATCAATTTTCATTTTATATTAAAATTATTTAAAATATTACTTAGTAGTAATTTCTGAACCTCTAAACACAGTTCAGAGTTGGCATAATTGCTATTGATTATTTAATGATGCAAGTAATTTTAGATACACATATATCATCATAATAATAGATTTTCTCTTAATTCCTATGAGATTTTTTAGAGTTTCTGTCAATCACGAGCTGACTAGATTGATTATTTTTGTTTAATTGAGTTTTTTTATTTCTAAGTCAAGAAATATTTTTTGCTCGACACTTATATGGGTATAGAAAGCAAACCAAGGAAAGTATAATATAATATTATGTATAATATTTCCTAGGCAACATTTCATATGTCAAAGAAATTAACAGTGAATCTTGGAAGTATCTTTCAGTTTGAGTTGTAATATCTTACAAAACCTTTTAATTGTTTTAGTGATGTAACTTTCCCAATTATTTTCTTTATTTTTGTTTGACTTTTGAGTGAATTATGGATTCTAAGAAGTGGTAAACTATTTTCAACTAAAAGTGAAAATACACGCTGTCATTTATCATTTGTGAAGAAATTTTTTTTTTGGCATTAATTAATTAATTTTGACTGATTTGAAACTAATCTGGTAATCATTTTACTCAGGTTTGTGAAAGAGTTTTAGGCCCAGCGCATAAGGATACTGTATTCAGACTGATGTATCGAGGAGCAGCGTATGCTGATGCTATGCAGTATCAGAGGTGTATCGACTTATGGAGACATGCACTTGAAATTAGAGTCACCAAAGATTCTATTCTCTATGGTGATACATGCTTTACTGCTCAAGCACTAGTAAGACTGTTCCTAGTTCTTCATGAAAGACAGGTAACATAGTCATCATAGTTGAACTCTGCAAAAAGTTATTTGAAAAGTATATTTGTACTCTTATTCTCATTTTAATTTCTCAATGAATTGTAATTTTGAAAGTAGATTATTAGCACTTTTTTATCAATTCAAGAATATAAATTTTGCATGTGAATTATATAACTTTTTTTCTTAAACTAAATTCTTATGAATAGAATCTCATTTATTCTTAAAATGATAGTTTTAGATTTATATTAACTAATTGTTGATATATAAAATGGCTTACTTTCCCAGTTTTTAGTCTTTTTTTAATTATGATTTCAGGCATTCCTTGTTACTTTTCCTTCTAATTTCTAGAGACAATATTATGATTATGATTGATATCAATTCAAATGGAAAGTGTAGATGTAAGTACCCAGTAGAGGAATTATATTACAAAAATGTCTTGTGAGGGAAACTCAATCAAGAGATTAGGTTGCAAAGACTTACAAAGATAGTCAATTGTAGAAGGGAACATGGGGAATAATAGTCAAATTGAACAGTGAAACATTTGTCAACCTCTGATACTTAATTCGCTATTCACTTTATTTCTATTCCGATTCCCATTTCATTTCTATGTTTCAATTATTTTGCTTTCCATTTTATTTGTTTATATTATATTACTAATGATTCTGAAGTATACCCACCTATATACTTAAATGAATATTCCTCCAAGACAGTCTTATGTCCATTTTTTACGTAGGGCTTAACCTCTTACTGTTATACAGAGTTCCTGGTTATGTTGGAAATTTAACAGTTTGGTTACTTTTGACTTTAAAAGAATTAATTTTTTAGTTTTACTGTAGATTTTGTGAAAGAGAAAGTAAAGATGAACCTCGTGAGGTTTCTACCATTGAACCATTTCCTTTTTTATTTTCTGGGCATTTATTTTTTTTTTTTCTATGTTTTGGTAGATTTTTACAGGAAGCCATTTTATATTTCAGCTTCTCTCCAGAGATAATATGCATGTTGAGAGCCGAAACGATGGTGGAATTTTTTCTCAGGATCGACTTCGGTATGAAGATGCCCTTGGTACTCTATGGCTGCTGGCAAGACACCTTAGAGAAGGACGAGCTCTCTTGTCTGTCCATCCAGTCCATAGGCGGCAGCAGGATGCCATGGACCGTACTCTACGCTGTGTTACACATCTCATTTACTTAGCAATGGAAACTGCTCCACCTGGGCCTCGTGGGAAGCCATTAGTCTCTCGGGCTGTTAAAGTAGCTGTGGCATCAAATGCTCGCACTTCATCTGGAGACACATTGTTACATTTAGCTGTATCGAGTGTTAATGCTATGCGTGGTGGTTACTTTGCTGGAGCAGGGGGAGCTGGCCCTGCTGCATATCCAGATGAGGGCGACAGAGCAGGTTTAAAAATTTTTATCTTATTATAGAACATTGATTCTACATATATCTCATTAATACTAATTTTTTACTGAGTATCTGCCTGATAGCTCCAAGATAAATCACAATTTTTATAAAATTCCAAATAATTTTACAAATATATAACTGAACTATGATTCAATTAGTATCTGAGAGATCTCATAGATTATCTCTTCTAAAATTAATCTTACTCCTCCAGGTGGGTCTGCCCTAATGTTTGTTTATGTTTGAAGAAATTTTCATATTTTATGGCTAATTTATGACTCTTATTAATGACTGGACTTACATTTAGTTACTATTACAGTGCCTAAAGAAATGCATTTATGTACAATCAAAAATACAAGGATGAAATAATACTAGTTTGAGTCTTTGAAGTACTAGATCTTATAAAATCAATTTATACACATACATTTCTAAAACTATTCTTTTACATATAACCCTTACTAATGAGAAATATATTATTGATATGAAAGACGTTTATTGATTGTGAACTAATGACTGAAATATCAGTGCTTCTATTTCCTTTTGTTTCTAAATCCTTGTAAAATTATATTCTTTCTTTCCTTTTCTTGTAGTACATATAATGTAACTTTATAAAGGTTTTATAGAGTTATGTAAGAAAGTATACGAGGTTTGTTCAAAAAGTATCGCGAATTTCGTGTTTTTTCGAGAATTATTTATTTATTCATGAATATCTATTTTGTCCCCTTCAAAGTAATCCCCATCAGCCATTAAAAACTTGTGATAACGTTTTTTCCAATCCTCGAAGCATTTTGAAAAATCATTTTTTGTGATCTTGTTCAGCTCCTCCTTCGACGCCGTCTTTATCTCCTCCATCGTGGCGTAGCGTCGTCCTTTCATGGGCCTTATTAGTTTCGGGAACAAAAAAAAGTCACAGGAGGCCAGGTCTGGGGAATACGGTGGCTGCGGCATTATTAGAGTGTTGTTTTTGGCCAAAAATTCGCGCACAAGTAACGATGTGTGAGCAGGGGCATTATCATGGTGCAAAAGCCAATTTTTGTTCTTCCACAAATCCGGGCGTTTCTGGCGGATTGCTTCTCGCAAATTGCGCATTACTTGCAGGTAATATTCCTTATTGACCGTTTTACTCTGCGGCAAGAACTCACAATGCACCACGCCCCTGCAATCGAAGAAAACTGTCAGCAAAACCTTCACATTCGACCGAACTTCGCGTGCTTTTTTCGGTATTAGCTCGTGCGGCACCTTCCATTGGGATGATTGAGCTTTGGTTTCTACGTCATAACCAAAAACCCATGATTCGTCACCACTTATGACTCTCTGGAGCAAATTTGGGTCATCACGGACAGAATCCAACAGCTCCTGAGCAATGTTAATGCTATGCTGTTTTTGGTCGAAATTGTGCAATTTTGGTACGAATTTCGCGGCGACCCGTCTCATGCCTAAACTATTGGTGATAATCGAATGGCACGGGCCAATCGATATATTTAGGTCCTCAGCAACTTCTCTGACGGTGATTTGACGATTGGCCAATACTAGTTTCTTTACTTCGTCAATGTTTTCGTCTGTTGTTGACGTGCTCGGGAGTCCGGAACGCTCTTCGTCGGTTACATCTTCTCGGCTCTCTGAGAACATTTTGTACCACCGATAAACGTTGCTTTTGTCCTAAGTAGCTTCGCCGTATGCAACAGTCGACATTCTGAATGCGTCCGCGCACTTTAAGTTGTTCTTCACATAAACTTTGGTACAAATTCTTTGATCCATTTTTTGGAATAGGCAAAAATCGAAGACGAGCCAAAACACATCCGAGTAAAACAGTTTTCAAAAAATAAATAAACATTCAAAATGGTCAACCTTGTCAGCATAAGTAAGAGACATAAGTAACAACATAACGCCGCCAAAAGATCAAAAATCAAATATACGTAGCCGGCAGAAATTAATAATTCGCTATAGCTTTTGAACAGACCACGTATTAAGCCCATTTGTAATGTAACTTTCCTGTTTGCTCTACAATATATATTCAACAATATAAAGAGACTGCTTAATTATTCTGTGGAAAATTCATATTTACTGATATTGTTTTTCATGATTGATTTTTTGGTTCCTTGCAGTGTACAAATATTAATATTTTACTTGCATTTTGTTTATCTATTATTTAGCCTTGAATGGGAAATATTTATGGAAAGGGCTTTGTATTTTTTTGTTAATAGCCTTTTCATAAGCCTAAAAATCATTATTATTAAATTATATTTTATTTCATTTTATATTTTATGATTATAAATTATTATTATAAACCATTATACCATTAAATATATAATTATTCTCTCTCTTTCAAATTAGCTGGGATGGCCGGTACACAAGGATTTTTTCCATGCTTGCCCATAGTTAAGATTCTTTTAGAATGTGGAGCTCCTGTTAATGTTCGGAATGATTATTGCTCTACCCCTCTGCATATTGCTGCTGAGCCTGGAAATTATAATCGTGAGGTATTGAATTTATTATACTAGTTGGGAAAGTATCTTTTTGCTTGTTTTTCAGTTATTATCAAGCTCTTATTTTGTAAAACAACTTTATTAACTACAGTTGCTTGTTCCAGTTGTTGAAAATTAGGAAAGTTTAATCAAAATGTATTAGCATCAACAGCTATTAGAGTTAAAAACTGATATTTGAAGTAATGGTTGTAAAATATGGGTGGTATACAGTACCAGTATATAACTGTATTCAGTAACTCATTCACAGAAATATATCTTTATAAACTTTAGTTAGATCTAAATGTATATATATGAATTAAATCTTATTGCTAAGATTAATTATGTTATAATTGTAATGTTCAGTTATCTTAAATGGCTCTTAATTTAATAGAAATTACATGTAGTTAAAGAATAAAGTTATCTGCTAATCTCTATTCTGCTTGTTATCAGATTTGAATGAGTGTTAGCAGCAGGAATATTTTATGAAAAATCCTTTATGTACATTGAAAAATGTTACTGTCCCAGTATTTGATCCTTGCAGGTGAATTTCATAATTTTTACTAGATTTGAAGATAAATGTTTGTTACTTTTGGTATAAGTTATTTTTACAAGTGCAGTGCATTTACGATAGTGATCTGAACAGTTTCTGACCCCAGATTTTTCTGAAATTTTAAAAAATCATATCAAGAAATAGCAAAATGTCAAGAAGTTTTCAGACCACGATTGTATTGTGGTACTATTTGGTTCTAAACTGTTTGATGGCACAATTTATTTATTCTTAAGCTGTATATGATTAATTTTTAAATAACTTTCTCAATACTTTTGAAATGACTGGAAGGGAATTCATGAATTTAAGGGATGAAGGTTTCTGTCAGACTTTTGTGATTTCTGATAATACTTGGGCTTAGATAGATAGTTTAATTGAAAATGTTGAAATTGCTAACAGGAACCATTGCCAACTTCTATTGATTATGGACAATGCTATCCTTGAGAGAGAAATGAGTATCAGGTGATACGAATATTTAAAGTGTGATGTAGATATGTGAGAGCATTTTTGCAAGTAGAAGCCATAGCTTAAGGTATCAGGAGATGCAGAATAGAGTATTTTTCAATAACATTGGAATAATTAAAAGTCTGTTTAACTGTTATTCATAATAGTTCTTTATTTTCTTGTAGGTGTTTTTGCTTCTACTGGAGTATGGAGCTCATCTGGATCAGCCAAATCGTACAGGAGTAGAGCCATATGATATGTTACGTATAAATCCTGATGCCGAAAAGTTTAATTTGCTTCAGTATTCATCTCTTAGATGCTTGGCAGCTAAAGTGGTTGTACGTCGGTGCATTCCCTATTGGGGTGGACGTATACCTAAGACTCTTGAATGCTTTGTTCGAATGCATGAATGGTACTGAGGAAAAAGATAATTATACACAAAGAACAGTTGGAGTGATGATTGAGCTGTATCCATTCTCTATTTAAATCTCTCTAAATTAGAGAAGCTTAAGTGTTCAATTTTCCTATTATTGGAATTATATGATCTGAAAGAACAGAGTACTCCGAAATTGAAGAATTGAGTTGACATTTTGTACAGATATAGTTTTGTTTCTAATTCAGAAAATGCAATCCATAACTACTACTGAGAAGTGGAAAAGTATTCATTTCATTATGGAGATTACAGTTTATTTAATTTTTTATTAAATCAAGCAAAATACTTGTTTAGTTCGCCTGTTGTTAAAGTTGCATGAAAAAATCGGGTACTTATGGGTATCATTCAATAGGAGATGTAAAAAGTAATTTTATGGAATGTAATTGTAAGTTATCCACAAATAACTAAATTGTATGGCTTATAATTCCTCTAAAGCATGACTCTTATTAGTATATTGTATAGTTGTCATCTGCTGTTGTCATTTTGTTGCTGTTGAGAAATATTTTTGATATCTTATGATAAGCTGTTGAGAATTGGAAATTTGTAATGGCATTGCAGATGGAATTCTAAATGCTTACAAACAAGCCTAACAAGATTTTCCCATGGAATGATTCCACAGTTACCCAAATTAATGTAAATATGCATGAAACGTAGTTGTAAATAATTGTTAAAGTTGAAATATTATTCAGAGTTTATATACTCTTGGAAATTAAAACAAGTCCAGCTTGCAGTTTAATCATAGTTCTTGAGGTTATGTTTTTATAACTTGTGTATACCATTAATATTTCATGTTGAATTGAATGGCTGTTCATGTATGAGAGAAGGATTTCTTGATCTACATATATTTTCTTAATTAAGGATATAAATTTTCTAGAATTGGAAATTTCCTATGAAAATAATTTACTGTTCCAGTATTCTTGAATGGGCTTGATAATTCCTCACATAATTTAAATGGCATTGCTCTAAAATTTACTGCTAAGATTGAAGGTGCACTTTCAGGTCCGTAGCTATCAGTTATTCATTATATACCTCCTCTTTGAATTAGAGGTTTCCTTTATAACTTCTCATCTTTCATTTTGCTGATGGTATATTAGTCTTTTTCCAAGAATTAAATTAATTCATAATGTTATTATTTTGAAGCTGTACTATACTGTTTTGCATAATAGTTAAAATGGATTATTTTAACATTAGTAGGAAATGGATAAGCTTACTTATTTCTGTACATTTTCTAAGGATCTCATTTTCTGTTACTATGCATCTTGTGATAAAGCTTCTGTGACATAGTTAAGAACTTTATTTGTTGATTCATTTTTCTTCAACTGAAGTGGACATTTGTATGTTACTCAAGCTATACCTGTGAAAAAGGTTAAAATGTATGCAAAGTGATATCACAGCTTCATTTTTATGGCCTTTTTGCTAATATTTAATAAAGGAGATTTTAATTTAGAGTATAATGAAATTGTTTCTCTTTTGAGTATATTCTACTTTTAAATTAAGTTGGAATTGAAATGTGTTAAACATTTTATTCGTTTAGTCAGTATTGAATGGATTTCATCCACCCTAAAATACTCTGACAGTAAGAATAAGAACACCAAACCCAAACTTAGGACCAAGCAAAGAAACATCAAAATCTTCTTAATTGCATAACTTCCAGAAAAGATATAAGTTCAAGGAAATAATCATTTGGAACAGCTCTAATTATTGCATACTGAATATTTGAGGTAATTTGCAATACTTTCTCACTGGATGTGGTAAATTGAGTAATATACTTCTTATGTTTTATTTTTTAACCTCAAGTCTCAATCATTACATTCATTGAAATTTCATTAGTTTGGATTTATTTCAGCAGTAGCTTTCATTATCTATATCTTCTGTTTAATAAGTTCTATTTTACGAAGGTTAGTAAATCAATAATTTTATCTAATATTCTGAATTAGGAATGTTTTTTAAGTAAACAACAATTCAGAAATTTAGGAGGTTTGGATTTAAGTTCTAGTCTTTTCAACATTTGTTAAACCTGGTATAACCTCATTATATTGCTTTAAATTCCCTTATTTATTAGAGATGCCTGTTTTAGTAGTTTTATTGATCAAATTTGAATACTTTGCTTATTTATAGTGATTGAGAATGTAAGAGAAGGAAGTATCATATTTATTACACTCTATATGAAAGAAAGCCTAGAAGGAAATTTACCTAAAAACATGAATATGTCATACAATCCTGAATTTGTAATCTCAACCTTTTAATAAAATTTCAATATGCATCATTAAATTAAAAGTTAGCCATATGTAATAGTAGTTTATTTCCTAAAGATAAAACTTTGTATAGCATTCAACCAGAAGTTGGTTTGAATCCTGTTCTTATACTATTTTATGTCTTCTGTCCAAGGCCTAATCTTATAAGTATTTATTTTAAAGAAACTGGCTGTTGAAGGAACAGCTATATGTACTAATTACTCATCTTTTGGATGGATTATAAATAATTAAAAATAAATGTTTATAAATCATTTCTCAAATAGTGCCCAATGACTTTTTAAGAAGAACACTATTTAATAAAGAATCCTAAGAGAATTGAAGGAGGCACTTCATAACTCCCATATTATTTTATTTTAAATATGAATTATTTTGACTTATGATACCATCAGATCTTCCTGATGATGGCATAGGTAAAAACTGGTCTTATTTACAGTGAAACTGATAATCATGAAGATGCCTTCTTGTCTCTTCATGGCTTTCAATGAAGTATGGCCTGATACTATAGAATTTAAAGAATACTACAAAAGTGTACGAAGTAAAGTTTATTCATTTCAATAGTAATAGTTCTGCATTGAAATAGAGAAGCAAAGCAAAGCTGAATGCGGAATTATAGGCAGTTTATAGCCTGGAATAATTTATAGACATAGCTTGAATACCTTCTCCCTTCATTTCTTATACCTTTTCAATGTATACATTTGAATCATCTCATATGCATATAATCATTCTAAGAAGCAGGAACTTATACAAATAACCAATGCAGACTATAATTGTGAGATGAAGAAGCCTGATCTGATATTTGCAGAAGTAAAATGTTTATCGGTTCCATACTTCATAAAATCACAAAGTTAAATGAAGTAGAGAAAAATCTTCATGTAACAATCTTAAAGTTAGTTAAATCCTTAATTCGCCATCTTATAATTTCAGTTTATGATGTTATGATATCAATAATAATTGATGTTATGATGATAATTTCAAGAGATTCAGTACTTGAAATAAGCACCTTTCAGATAGCTCAATGAAAACCATTCTTTCTTCAAACTTTATTAGCATCTTTTTATAAATATATTTTTTATCATAAAATAATTAAAGGTCGTAAAAATGTAGTGATGTAGTATTATTAAGTAAAGGGCATGATGAAAATCATGGGACTTAATAAAGGTAAATTGACTTTGCAAATAAGTTCATATGACTGGAATACAAAGAAAACAAGTGAAAAATAGCAAAATAATAAAATCTTCTGATTAACCTTGTATAAAGAGGTGACAAAGTTATATCACATAACCAGGTTAGGGCAGTGTATGTTTTTCAGAAGGATACACTATTTGCAGATCTATGACTTAGACTATGTATTTGTACAGCACATATGATACAAAAATAACCTGCAAAGATATTGAGCAACGAGTTTGGATAGCACCACCAATTGCTGTTGCAGAAGCAAAGCTATCTACAATATGAATCTTCCATCCAACGTTTGAATGAGTGAAACTATTATAATATACAGTATCTGGCCAAGATGAATTTGGGGTGATTTCCAAATAAACAGGATCCTTAACTAGAAAACAAAATGGAATAAAAATAATTTTGGCTCAAAAAAGTAAAAAATTTAGAATACTAGTAAGCCAAGAATGCACACAATATTCCAACATTCGGATATGATTATGCAAAATCATATATTTTTATACAGTAATTTTAAAGCTTATATACATACCTTCATCACATTTATAAATTAGAGAGCGATTAAACTTTTTGAAATCGACAAATTCATCATCTACCCTTCTATCTCTTTCAGTGCTATGTCGAGCAAGGCATAATGGTCCAGCTGCAAAAAATTAAAGCATTGCATATATTTACATTCTGAAATAACAAATTAATTTTTAAACTTTTCAATTAATAAAAAATATCATTCATCTTTCCTTTGGCATAGTCTGTAATCCTTATCTTACCAATTATCAAATGAATTTTGAATTATCTTCAAAAACCTTAAAATCCAGATATAAAACTCAAACAAAAAAAAATAAAATTCAAGGACTTATCCAGGAGTTTTCCATTATAAAATAGTATGTTTATACTATAAGTCTAAAGTAAAGAGAAAACTCATTCCAACCAGCTGTAGGCCTTGCTTGACCTCTGGTAGAGAATTGAACTCCAGCAAGAACTCTAGGTGGCTTCCCATTATTAATTCCCATGCTGTGATATCTATCAATTCCACCATGTGGCTCATCTGTTATAATCATGGGATGATATGCATCTGGGCTGTGAGGGTCATTTCCACCTCTCACATCAAATGCATAAGTGAGTCCTCTTCTGAGATATAATTCTGGTGCTAGGTATCCATTGATGTACCAAGCAAAACCAGGAGTAGCCATTCCTGCAGATTTGATTGTAATTTAGAGTAAGTAAGGGTTCGTTAAAGAACTTCTAACTATTGAAGACTCTTCCACCAGTTCAAAAACAAAAATTTTAAGATAATATCTAAAAGAACTGAGTAGTATGTATCATTCATTACCTGTCATTCCCTGGTAACCACGTTTGCCACCTGATGGTCCAAGAATAGCTTTAAAGGTACGAATATTACGATCCAGAATATGGGCAACTTCCCATGGCTCACTGGAACAATTTTAAATTCAAAAAGTGGTAATAAAACTTACAGCTGCAGTAAAAATCATAATGATACATCGAATGACTTCAAAATATAAATTCAACTTACAGAGGCTCTGAAACCTCAGACCTAGTGAAGGCAAAACAATTATTTTCCGCTTCTTTTCTTCCAAGATTGACTGACAAACTTCCACGTGGATAAAGGTCATGGAATGATGGCTCCTTGTCATCAGTCAATATACCGAGAGCCCAAATCAATTGCACATTCCCTTCACTTGGTATCTCTTTGTCGCCAGGGTCAGAAGCTAATCAGAACAATCAGCTATATTAGTATGTATAATGATTATCGATGAAAATATTTCCATAATTTTAGTCTAAAATTTTTAAGCTTCATTGAACAAACAGATCCCTTACAAAAAGTACTTGTCATTTTGCCGATTAAGATATAAAGTAAGGTTGATTTCTTCTTTTCAACAGAAAGACAATGAATTCACTTCTGAAACTCTCCACAACTATATTACTGTTTCGCAATGGTTTCAAAATTCATCATGACTTAGATGCTCTTCCTGATATTGTGCAATATACTCATAAATTCAATAGTAAAACATAAGGTATTGACTTTTTGCTTAGAGATTCAATTATAATTCTAATGCAGGTTTCTATGCAGTAAAATTTCTTCAATAAATTTCTTATTTCTTTAAATCACCAATGTTTAATAAGATTAACAGAAAATTACTTTGAAATTGAAATATGAACTGAACCATTTCTAAATAATTAAAATAATAAATAGTCTACTCAATAATAGAATATATTTACTCACTAGGTATTAAGTTTCTTCTATATGTAATAGTATTGATACCATTCTCTCTAACTGCATTATGCATCTGGTTATCATCCAAACCTCCGAGTAATTCATCTTTACAAACTCCCTTGTATTGTCCAAGTACTTTAATACACTAAAAATATATTGAGATTAAAACTTATTAGAGAAAAATCAAAATCAATTAAGGTATTTTATATCATAAAAAAATTCATAGTTCATTTTCCAATTAAATTTTTGCGCTATAATCAGTTATTTAATACATTTAAATAATTACTGAAAGACTATCCAATTGATTATGGGAAGTATATCAATTAGCTGGAGAATATATTTTTAGTTGAAGCTTACTGGAGATTTGGCAGTGATGTTATAGTCCTTTGCATATCCAAGATGACCATCGATATATGCCACTGCAACATCAGCTCCAATCATTTGGGCTCTCGTTGGTGAACCGCTTAAACCAAAAGCCATGTATGCATTTTCACCTATCAAATTAATAGCAGTTAGTGCCATATTCAGGTTAATGGCTGGTTTTAAGTCATCTTAAAAACCATCCATGACCCTATTAACCCGTTATTGGTCTACTAATCGTCAATTAAGTTTATAATAGATCATATACTTGTGTAATAAAAAAATTCAAAGTTGTTATTATTTGTGAGATTACTTACCAACTTGGGCAGCCAGTTCTATGGTTATCTGAGGCCCAAATACCTCCCAGCTGACCCGGAATTCCTTGTGTAGCTGAATACAATTAGGTAATGTATTCTTATGTGGCTGTAAAGAGAAAAGAAGAATGATGATCCTAAAAACTCACTACTTTAATTTAAAAGCAAGGTAAGCTGCAAGCTAACAACAAAATTTACCAATGCCCAAATTATTTATAATAATCATTTTAACAAGCACACTTACCACAATCTTAACTAGTGAGGGAGGTACATTTAATCCATCAGGAACAGCTACTGAGCCGTAATTTTCCTTGGTCTCAAGATCATATATGCTGAACCAATCTATATCAAAAATTGTCAACTCTCCAGGTAGCTCTAGCTTAACATTCTCTCTCAGATATGGTCTAATGGAGTCCAAACTGAAAAGTTATATAATTTTAAAGAAAGACTTCAGAGCACCAAGATTACATTTTATTATTTATTTTGAAGGACTTACTATCCATATTCATCTGGAACCTTGAATCCCTTAGATGATGGTTGTGGTCCAACTCCAACCCAAAAGAAAGTTCCTAAGATAAATAGTTTGATGAAATAGTTAATTTTTTATAAGATATTAATATCAATAACAAATTATGCATTTTCTGCCATGACTAAATACTACTGAACTCCAAAATTGGATTTTTTTAAAATAGGGCACTTTCTTTCTCAAAATAAAAATTTTTTATTGACTTGATTTATTTATTTTTAGTGCCAGAATATTTAATTCTCTTTATATCACATAATATGTTTATTTTTTAATTCCATATACATCAAGGATGAGAATGATCAATGTGAGATAAAGGTATTGAAATTCCTATATTTTCGTCATTCAATAGTGAAATTCAATCTAAGCAGAAACTTCAGTAAGAGCTAAGGAAAATAGTTTTTCATGTCTCAAAACATGCCAATCTGATAATTCTGCATATTTACCTTTCTGAATCTTAAATAATTGAGATTATGGAGAAACAATGTCTATTATTGCCACAGTGGAAATTTTTGTAACAAAAATACAGTTCTCAAACAAAGTTTTAATTTAAATTCAAAGTTTTCATCACTCTACTCACTCTTTCCACCACCATCATAGGAGAATTCAGGCAGAAGCAAGGTCTTTGCATCTAAAACTTGTATAGGGCCGGAATTTACTCCATGTGCTTTCCCAGAAAGTTGTGAAATTCTTTGGGTTGCTGGTGGTTCAAACTCATCAGGGATGTATATGTCTCCAAAAGTGTTCTATTTAAAATCATACAATACATGATGACTTAATGCCTTTCATAAATATATACATAGAATAAGTAATTTTTCATTTCTATCAAATACAAAACAATATATTCAAGTAAAATTCAGAGAAAAACAATTTTAGTGATCATAGAAAACTCTTTAGTATGAGTATAAATAAGTTTTAACAGCAGTTTCAGTAACTTCTATTTCCTAAGAAGCCACAAGCAAAAGTTCCCAGAAGAGGAATATTTGATTTGATCTGATAGTCTACATAGTTAACAGTCAACAGGATTGGAGGATACCCAAGGTGGAATGGATTTGAAAAAAGTCTGACGGGACTGGGAATTGATTTGAATTAAACCCAGGTCTCTCAATTGCCTGGGTGCCCTGTTCGTAGAGCTATCCTGGCAAAATATTTTCTCAAGCGATTTGGGTAACTTTGTGTGGCCAAGTCCATTCTACCTTGGGAATTATCCTCGGTGTACATTGTATCTGTCCAATACCTATTCTTTGTTACTTAACATGGAGGATATTGTAGATACAAGCAATGAATTATAATAAAGTTATAGAAGAAAAAGAATGTAAATAATTGCAGAAAAAGCAGCTGTCAAAGCAAAAAGATAAATAAAAATACAGCACTAAGGGACGTGGAATATAAAGTTCATTTAAAAGAGATTTTATTAATAAAGATAGCTTTAGTTCAGTTGATTTTTTCATAATCATAATGAAAATTATGGAAAAATAATATGTTTACTTGCCTGAGTACCAAGGTCATATACAGCCAGCCATTTTATTTCTGTGATCTTCTTCTTATCAGGTAGCTTCAACGTAAACACCTTATTATAATATCGTCCCAATATGTTGGTCCTATGATGAGTAAATAGTTATTAACGATAAGACAATTATATATAATTATTATACATATATTTTATTAAGGTAGATATTTACTACATACTACTATAGATCAACTAATACATACCTCCCATATTCGTTAGGAACGATGAAACCTAGAGGTCCAGGGCGATTAGAAGCTCCTGCCCAGAAAAATGTATCTGCTCCATTTCCGTCATAATTAAAATTTGTTAATAAAAATGTCGTGCTGTCAACAGCATAAACTTCCCCTGACACTTGATGATGAAAGGAATTCAATTTCCCAATGTATTTTCCTTGATATGGTCCCCCATCTTGGGGACCGACACCGTCTTGACTACAGACATATGCTGAGAAATATACTGTAAATAATGCCGTATATAAGATCAAATTGTACTATACTAAACTCAACATAATAATCAATAATATACGTAAATTACTGAGTAATTTTTCTTCACATCAAAACAAATTTTCAAAAATGAAGCCAAGAGACTTCAACTCTCGTTAAAACAGGTACAGTTGCTCGTAACATGAATTGAATTTACGAAAGAAATAAACAATGGAAAATAATTTTTTCAAACGATTCAATCGAAATTAGACAACTAATAACCCCTTGCTCTTAAATGCCTCTTGACAACTGGGAACAAACATATGATCGAGACACCTAATTTTGGATAACTTAAAATTTTTTTGGTAAGCATACGTGGCTAAATATTAAAATTTCATGTATGCTACAGAAGTTAGTTCAAGGATTTCAAAGTTGCGCTAGTTTTCCAAAGATTATTCCATTATTTTTTCCGCGATTTCAGTTACTGTTAAGTATTAATCACAGTGACATATTGGTGCACATATGGTTCTTATTGTTAACGACTTACGAACTCTAAGAATTGCCCATATCTTCAGACGAGTATTGGATGTTATTAGCATAATATATATGCTTACAATCTCCTCAAAACGAGAGTCACGAGAGTATCTCTTTTGCTTTAGCCTGACGTGGTAGTTCACGTATAACGGAAATCCGTCCTTCCGAGTTGATATTTTTTTCTTTTATGGTACTTCGATTACAGCCCATTCCAGCTGAGAGCCTTTCACCCGCCCAAAGCGTGACAAATATGCTATCCTTGAAAAGTAGGTAATGAACTGCAAGAAATATAAGTTTTGTTTTATTTTGTCCTTGGAATGCAGATAATAATATGCAACGTATTAAAAAAGGTATTGCAGTCCATGAGGATACTTTATCTATTTAACAACCCTAGGCATCGTATTCAATAAAATTCTTGCCTATCTACATAAATCATAAGTCATTATGTTTCTCATAAAGATCTGCTGAAATGCTATTCATTGGAAACAATACGCGCTACCTATTCATTGGTCTCTTAAATCCAAAAACCGAATTTATTCTAGCGCAATGTCATCTAGCATTCATGGAAAAATAGCTAATTCCTTAACCCTCTCCAGGGATTATATTCATGACTATCTGAGATACATGGTTTTATCCTTGCAAAGATAGAAGGAAGGTGAAAACCGGGAGGCAAAGTTGATTAAAAACAGATATGAATAAGAAAATCCAAGTATACAAATTTAACATTAAACCACAGTAAAAATAAAAGATATACCTAAAAAATAATATTATAATATCCTTCATCACTTATTACGGTTGAGACATTGTACGTCGTTAGAATGAGATTGAACACTTCCTCTAAAATATTAATTTGATCAAAATCATATTTCGCTTTTAAACTTGAATATAATTTTACTAAAATTGACCCGAGTATAAGAAGCTAAGTAAATTATTATATGATTTACTTATATGTTTCATCATGAATGTTTTCTCGTATTGAGGGGAAGAATTTCAATTATTTCACGTAAATACTCCAACCCGATATGGATCTGTTCAAGGAAACGAAAACTTTTCAATGTGATTTGTATCTCCTAATACTTTGGATATTCCAATTTAGAAGCAGAGTCTTACATCACAGCTCAGTTCAGTTCATTAAATCCTAACCTTATTACTTATCTTCGTTTTTTTCTTAAATGTCAACTTTAATTTCCTTAATTAAAACTTTAATTATCGTTAATTCCCGTAAAATCTCCGTGACACGGTTATTACTTTTCTTTTACCAGCCATCAATCTAGTTGATTTCCTCTTGTCTTTATCAACAGAATGGAGCATTTCAGAAGCATCCTAAACTTCTGAGGTATACTCAAGGATTGTTGTATATATATCACAATCAGTCATTTTGAATGCAACACCAAATGTAAACCTCCCCAATCTCTCCGATTTTCTTTATTTTTCGCCTCCTTTAGCTAAATTACCAAGTTTAAGAGTTTATGTCTACGTTCCATTTATTCATTAGTCATTTCCTTATTCTCTTCACATACCATAGTACTCAGTCCAGAACAGGCTAACAGTCATTTTCAACCTTTCTCATGGCTATATGACCAGCAAACATCCATTTCAGTTATCTCACCATTTTGATGACGTCCAGGACTCATGCAATTGATCTCTCTCGTGTGTTACATTTTCTGCCCCTCCTTGTGATTCCTAGCATTTCATACATCTTTGTCTAGTTTTGGCGTTGAGATCTATGTTCCACTCACATAGGTCAGTACAGATAGTCTACAATGAGTATAAATTTTCCTCTTTACTTCCATGTGCATTTCTTGATTTGAGAGTTTGTTCCATCTAAAGGTGGTACAGTAAAGCTTAAAGTTTCTGTTTACATCATTGAGCCTATTTTATACTTCTGATGTTGTCTTAATGAGATATGCATACACATATCCTGAGGTATACCAGTGTTTACTGATTCTTGAGTTGCAAAATAATTACTTATTTCCTTTGTTTTCAATAGATTTGTTCTGAGTTCTATCTCTGGTCTCTTATTATTTAGTACTTGCTGCCCTTATTATAAATATCAAACTGTATAATATATAGAAGGTTATACATCAGATATCAGATGTAGGCCTAGATATTTTAAATCGTATCTTCTCAGAGATTCTCCTTGCCATATACCCCTAAATACTTGCTAGCCGTAAGATAATGTCCCAGTTCTATTCATCTATTATTCTTCTTCCTTAGTTATCTCTTTATTGACTTGAAAAGCTTTATACACTCAATACGATCTTAAGGTGTATCTACGTTATTCAGTTCCTTTTATGGTTTTTTCATTTCCCAGATTTTCTCAACTGAATTTTTATCTTCTGGTCTTTTCAAAGCACTTGTACTTCTGTCTTTTCTCCAACTTATGTGACATAATTTTCTAGTTCTTCTTCTTTAAGAGCTTTGAATCTATTTCTTAGTTACAGCTAATTTTATTTTCTTCCAGTTCCCTTATACCTCAGTTTTCATGTTATAAAACCAACTTCTTGCTCTCCATTTAAAGGATGATCTACTTTTTGCATCACTCAACCATGGTTGCTCAATGTGTTGAAGCTATTAAAAATTTCACAGTTTTGAAAGGTGTAGATTTTCTTGAACACAATGCAGTTTATTTGATTTTATACCAAAATGACATTTTTATTGAAATTTTAAATGATCTTTCCTATTTCTTAAGTTAAGCAGATGAATCACATAGGTGCTGTATATCACCTCTCTCTATAACCTAAGATAGTATGTCAAATGTTGAATGATAGATGTAAAAATTAGGCTATTTATATTATTATGAGGATAAAATTGAATCTTTCACCTATGACAGTTTTCTCTTAGACAATACACTGTATCCCTCTAGCAGCGACATATATTAAATAACATCTTTGTGTTGCCTTTATATAATTTTTTTGTAATACCCCATTTTGAATGAAATGTTATTAGCGATCAGGTTTTTCTATTACGGAATCAGTCAATCTATTACAGAATTTTTATACAGCGAATCTTTCTTTTCATCTTGCTGATCCTTCACTCAAAGTTGACCAAATGTATATACATAGCATTGTGACTCCTTTTTATTAGTGTTTAGGAGAAAGGAGATATATTTTCATGACTAATGTTAGTGTTGGCTGTAACCCCAAAGAGAATTCAGGAGGAGGTGCAATTTTTTATGAATTAATTCTTGTAAGTCAAATGTTTCAACTTCATTGGAATCAATTCTTTGTCTCAATTTTTATATGTTTTTATTTAATTCAGGCAACTATCTCTTGCTTAATTTATATGAATTCAGAAATTAGAATTAGCTTATGTACCATTTCTATATAATTCAATCTTCATAATAAAATAATCACATCTCACCAAAGTTTGAATTACATTCAATAGTCTAGGACAGGGGCCTCCAGACTACAGCCCGAGGGCCACATCCGGCAACAATGATAATATGGTTTTGGCCCTTGGAACTTACTGGAGTAATCAGTATGGTCCTAAGGCTGGAAATTTTGGAGACCCCTGGTCTAGGCATTAAGATCTTTTAAATATGAATGGATTCATCTACCGATCCACTAAGTTCTCTCAATTTACTCTATATCTGTAATAAAATCAAATTGAATTAGCAAATCAATGATAATTGAGACATTTATGTTGAAAATGGAAAGTTTAAAAAGTATAACAACAATTTTTTTAACATTAATAGATCTAAATCAGTTTTAATATCTATGAATTGAATATGCAGTGTTTGCTTATAAGAGAGCCTAAGTAATGTTATAGATATAGATATTGCCGACTCCTATTAGCTTGAGACTCAAAATTGGGGTGCAATCATATTGAAATTTTGAATTCAATTTTATTTTCAATTTAAAATTCCATTTGATGAGTATGTTTATAAGTTTTGAACAGCTCATACCTTTTTTAATTGATAGAGGGCTATTAAATAAAATTATCAGCCAAGAATATGGATAGTCATCATTATTTCCATTAATTTTCCTTAAATTATCTATGAATATAATTGTAATCTATAATAATAAAAATGTTAATTAAATATCTGAAATGATTAAATAAGGATAATTTTTAAAATAGTTCAGTGGAAATTGATCGTTTAAGTACACACATAATCCTCGGAATAAGATAATTTTTCATACTTATTACTTAATATCAGTATCAGTATAAGTGATCAGGAGTTCATCAAGAAAAATTAAATATGATATATATAATAATAACGGGTAACTCACGAGGTAAAACACGATATTTACGTATCACCAATCTTATTTACATTTATATCAATACTTCCGATTTGGAATATTGATAGTAATCATCAGAAAATATGTTACAATGAGTCTGTATTAAAACCGCCATTAGTATAAAAAAAGCGGCGAATGAAATAATCTTTAGACTTTTTTCGTTTCATAGAGCAATTTTACTTTAAATTAGCCATCATAAGAAGCAATAAAAAGCTGAAAATAAATAGATAATAATTTAATATTTTCCAATTAACAATTATAAGTGAATCCTTTACTTCATGGAATATGAGTTCTGAAATGTTACAAGTCTAAATTTAAGTAATTACCCTAATTTCGTATTTTACAAAGGTTTATTGGAAGATTTCAGTTGAGAAATACTGGCTTAAGTAGAATTTTAAGCGTAATTCAAAATTTGTTGCTAAAGTTACTATAAACGTGAGCGTTTGATAGCGGGGGAGATTTTTATCCTTAAGTAAATTATATTTGAATGCCGATTTTCAAATCTTGCTACGCGCCAAGTTTTATTTGAGGTAACAGCCAAGGGTGTCGCTAGCTGACCAAGACTGCTCTGCTCTTCAGTTATCCAAAGAAAATGGCAAAAGAAAGGTGGTGGTTAGTGTTGTGCTGTGTTTACTTTACGATAATCCGTATTATTAGGAGCGATTTTGTACAACTTGACAGATCAGGTGAGTTAATACAATTCTTTTTTATACTGAGAGTCTTAATGTTCTAGTTCCACGAATTATGTCCTTAAAGAACGTCGTTTGTAAATGTGTACTAATGAAAGCGATGCTTAATAAATTTAAAGCTCGAAGTTGGATTGCGATCCTTTTCCCCTGAAAATATAACTTCTGTTCATTGCAATAAATTAAATATTAAGCTGTAAATACCTGTATTAAATATAAATGACTTGGGCACGAGATTTGCAACTGTACCATAAATATCATGTTCATAGACGTCTGCATAAGATGTTTTGAGCGAAACTAAATATATATTGTCGTTTTCGTGCTTAAACGTGGAATAGGATTTCTAAGGACGCCGCCAGTGTGGTCACGCCCTATTTCTATAGATGTTTTCATTTCGATAATTATTTTTTATGTTGTTTACGGATTTTAATTACTTTATTTACTTAATGTTTAAAGAAAGTCAATGAAATTAGCCACTCGTTTACTCTTTGCAACAGCTGCTCTTTCATGCCCTAGGCATTCAAGTTGACGTGTTGACGAGTTCACGATTGATTCTTCCATGCCCAGATATTTTTTCGATACTCGGGTGTTTGATTTTAATCTTACAAAATTGTCTTAATTTATCCTCTCTAAATTTTTGACCAAACCTGGAAATTTCCTAATATTTGTAATCGCTTATTTTTTTCAAAACAACAAACGATTTTGGTTCTGTAGAAATCAAATTTTTGGATTTCAGTCTTAAACTTTTTGGGTTCGACACTGTTTGTGAAGAACAGTAAGTAATGCTGAAGAAAAGGTACTACAATTTTTATCCTCTATTGGAATCATAGTATTTTACGTTTCAGCATTCTGACCCAATTTATGCGGGTTTACACATCCTTTACTGACACTTATAAATTTTAGGTTGGCTCGTTACTTTATACCGATAGTTGTGGCTGTATCAAGTTGCACTAATAATAAAACTTTTTTTAATAATGCAAGTCGTAAACAATTATACTCACAGCCGATTCCCTCTATTTCTGTTCTTAAATTTTAGTATGATGTTGTGATTGTGATCTTAGTAAGTGTCTATGCCTCTATTTTGATGATACTGTCAATGTAATGTAGAGAACATAAACGGGGAAGTAAGGTTCAAAATCAGGATGAATCAGGGCTGAACAAAGGTCAGTCCCCATCTCCATCTAACGGAAAGAGCTTCATCTACTAGGATGAACTTTTATTTGGTGTAGAACATCACTTCTCATGTATCTTATTTAATTCTGGAGCGTCGTTCGCAATGTCAATCCCATAGTCGGCGATTACTTGGATGTAAAGAAACGGAATGGATGTAAAGAAACGCTCTGAAGTGACGGATTTCGAGACTGACATCAAAGGCACATAGTGTTTTTCAGATGTATTTGTTCTTCTGTAAAATTCTAATACAAATTTGTATTTTCTTGAATCAAAGGTCTTCTCTAAAACGTCCTCTTACAAATTTTATGTTTTTGAATTCCCTATGCAGTGATGTTTTTAAAATTCCTTTCAATTTAATCATTTACTTTCTTTATAATTCATAATTTTTGGAGGAGGCTGAAATTTATCTTTATATCCTTCAAGAGGTATATAGAAAGGTCATTAAGTATACTTCCTTTATAAACTTGACTCCTTTTTTCGTCTTAATTTATTCTTATCCACAATTGTAGGTGTATTTCTTGTATTGACTCTCAGTTTCGCGTTAATGTACGCCAATTAGCCAACAATTTTACTGGTATCTTTTTGCCGAAGTGGAAAATAATGAATTACTCTAAAACTAAGTATTAACTCTTTTAACCATTGCCATTTGCCTTTTTGCAATTTCGGGATGCAGAACTCTGGAGAGAATGATTTCTTACCAGATGATCTTTTTTCTCCCTTCTTTTATGGAAATCATTCGATAAATTCTGCTCGAATGCCTTAAACCAGAAGAATAAAAAAAATCTGAGTATTTCTATACGATCCTTATTTAACTAGTCGAATCGGCCTCGTAAAATTTTTCGAGTTTCATCTTGGTTAGAAAATGTTCGGAAAATATACCGTATGATGCGATGTAACGGTGCGGTGCCCTATTTCTTCAGTTTCGCAACCCGTAACAATCTGCAATCACTCCCCATCACCGCTACAGTCGTCCAAAATCTTTACGATAATCCGCATGATCTTGCATCCACACGGAAAGTGTTCATAATCGTTAAACCGGCCTGAAATTCTTTTCCAATGAGCAAGAGTACCACTGGGTCGAAGTTTTTCCTCGGCAGGCAACAGCTCAGTAAACGAGCTTACCATCTGTTTCTAAAAATTTGTTCGGACAATCGTGTTCACGTTATATTTCTAATTTTATGGATGATAGGTTATCAAATGACCGTAAAAGCGCCCTTTCTTACCTTCCGCTCGAAAAAAAAACCATCTGCGACATTCGCGTCTCGAACGACCATGTTTGCGATTTTCACGGTGATTATATTTTCATGTTTATGTTTGAAATAAAGGCATTTTAGTGAGCCTTTGTTTTCATGCGCCATCAAGGAGTTGGAAGATCGCGCCGCAACTTCTCTAGAAAAGGAACGGAAATGCTCGTTTCCCATACAACGGGTGCAGTCTAATTAGTATCAAAATTAAGCCTTAGTAGAATTGTTTTTTTTTTTCTCAGAAACATTTTTCTTTTATCAATGTAGGCCATTCTTAGTTAATTACACGCCCGCGATGCTTCTATTTTTCGTATGTGTTTTACTAATGTCTTTGTTTGGATCAGATTTGATTGTTTTTTCTGTCGTAAATCTGGAAAAAAACTTTATTTAAATTGATTCTATTTTATTTGCATTGTTTTTTTTAATTGGAAATTAAAGCTTATTTTATTTATCATAGATTCTAGTTGTTCCAGTAAAAGGAACATTCCAACTCTGATTAAAATTTAAAAGTTAATGATCAAAAATATTTCCGCAAATAGGAGCAATAAAGTCTTTTTTATTTAACTAAAAGTTTTCCACTTTGCCATGGTTACTTGATTTATGGATAATATTTTCTTGCTAAAAATGTTTATACCATCGATTATTGTATATTTACAATACTGAATCAAAGTGTGACATTTTGGTACAACTTTATCTCAATCTGTAGTTTGAGAAGAGGTACCTATGAGTATTAAATATTTAGCTAAAAAATCGGACATAACAATGCCGTACAGCCTTCAAGGAAAACTTGTTATCGCTGTCTGTGAAGAGTCCCCTAAAATATAGGGGAGATGAAAGGACGACCGATTGTTGTTAACCACTTGATACGAAGAGATAAAGAAAATCAAAAAGGAGACTCAAAGAGAGATTGATCTGAGAATCTTTGAATTATTAATGGAAGAGGTAGCAATGAGAAGCTCGGAAATGAAGGGAGAGGTTTGGTAAACATACACCGGGAATTGAGGATTGATTCGATAGTGTTCGACTAAGGTTATTTTCATTAATTTTTATAAATAGGGTCATCCAAAACGTCAGTTCGTTTTTATTATACAAATCGAGTTTTTATTGTAAAAGTTGAATTCAAGAGAATTTTTTCTCTAAATAATTATTTTTCGCATCTCTGGATATCATATTCCTCTTCATATATCACGATGTTAGCTTTAGAAATTACCTCCTCCTAGAAACTAACTCTTAGATCCACTAACTTCAACTCCTTCTTTCACCTCGTAACTTTTGTAACGTTTTCCGGCTAATCCTTCCTTCATTATGATGAATAGATGAGAGTATGAGAGAGAGATAGAGTAGGTAAGCGGCTAAACCTGGACTGTAAGATGGATGGATCAGAATATCCCAACCTGGATGGCCCCACTGGAAGCTTCTTCCACAGGGTCTCTCAATATCAGAAATGTTGATTGTCTCTCGTCGAGCCATAAAGAAATCAATCAGAAGTCCTATTTGGTCTCAGAAAACAGAAGCCATTATCTTCCTGGTGGTCTTTGAATTTTATTGCACTTGGGGAGGGTGTTTCCATTGCAAGGATTACATTCTGGGATGTAGTGTGGCACTTAGGTTTCGTCTTCAGACGTAGATGTCCCTATTTTGCTTATTTATGTAACGAGTTGTTGTGGTCGTGATTTGAGGGCTACTGCTGTCCTCCACCTCTCATTATATTCAGAAGATTACCCTCTTTCGTACGAAGTTGTTCGTTTTTGTTTAAAAATTATGTCGACTTAGGGATCAAAAGAAAACTTCAGAGAATATCGTTGGTGTCTGAATATTCTGGACATTTCCGAAGGTAGATTCCGAAAAAGAATTACATGTACCGTGATTCATGTACGTATTGAATTAGTCTCGTTTTGGAATGTACAAAACCCTTACTTTCGGCTCTGAATGATGCCATTTTTGCTAGTTACCACGGAGTCTGTCTCAACAAGAGCGAAGGAGGGCAAGGAAAGGGGACATCATTATAATAGTTCCTTTGGCTTTGGGTGAGTAGCATCGTGATTGTCATCCAGTCACTTGGAGGGGTGGGAACCCCAGGGACGTTCTTTCTTAATTATCGTACGACTTGCAGCGGAAAAGTGCTTTCGCTGGAAGTGCTCGATGGAGGGAGGGGCTCTGCAGAGAAAAGTAGCTAAAGGAGAACGAAAATTCTCCCTTAAGGAAAATAAGGCTAATTGGGAGGGATTCTTTCCAAAGGAAAAGATGTCTGTATTTTTTTCAGAAACGGATTTCCTCTGAAATTGTGCCATGTATCATGAATCATGGCTTAGGTCATTACTCGGCCACGTTGAAAGAAGTTATCGACGCATTAGTAGCGGCTAATTTAGATCAGTATGTTCGGTATTTATGCGTTTTATGTTTCTGTCTTTCATCTACGAGAGTTATATTTTTATGATTAATCGTCTTATGTTATGTCATATATTGTTCGGTAGTTTGACGGAAGTGAACTGAAAAATAAAGATATTTTCTCGACTTGTTTCTTTAACGGCGAATAAGATATTTGGTTTACCATTCTTGAAAGCATGTATCGTGTGAGGATCTAAATCACGCCAAGGACGACCCATCTTCTTCACCATGTTTACTCACGAAGGTCCTCCGTTATAATAAAGACATTGTCGTCAGTGCTATCCTCTTAATGTTCTTTCTCTTATTCATAGTAGAGAAACACGCCTAACAATCCAATGATGCTCCCAATGGTAGCATGTCTGCAAATTGTGTTGAATACCGTAGGCAGTTGTTGGTTTTAAAAAGTCGATGGCCGAATCTAGCGAAGGGTACACAAATTCGATCATAGTTTCTTATGTTTACTCCTCTATCGTCCAATATTTCTTGATTTCTGCGTGGCACATCTCCCCTGACCCCATGTCCTTAGGAATTCTACGCTACATCAATTCAGAGTGTTGTTTCTTCACAAGCTTTCGATGTTTTCAATTCGAGATTAAAGGTTTCCTTACTTCGATGTCGACAGAAGCTAGTGACAGAGCGATTATGAGAAAAGTTTGATTCGTTTGTGTGCACTTTTGGTGTGATGAGTTATCAGTCGTACGAAATCATGAAGTGTAAGGAGTTTTGAAGAAAGATTTTTAATTTTAAATAATGTTTACTTTTGTTTCTTGTAGAGTTATTTTATTTTAATTCTCTCGCGTATGATGTCTGAAGCATCCGATCCCTTATGATTATGGTACCGTATAAGCTATGCAGAAATAACTACGGTTATTTGATAGATGTACGAGAGAGTTCTGTATTCTTTTACGCCAGTGCGTCTTTGTGACGTATTTAAAAAAAGCTTCTTTGCTCATAATATAGAAGCTAATATAAAATTCGTTGGTAAGAGTTTCGTTGTAAAATTTCATTTGTATTTTATGGTGGAATCCAGTAATATCCCTGGAGTTTGAGCAGTACTAAACCTGAGTCCAAGGAATGGTGTGATAGTGTTATTTCGCTATGGAATTTGTGAGAAAGTAGCCTCCTTCCATTATCTTGTTTGTTTCCAATTACGCTTCGTTTGCGTAAATTTATTTTTGTGAAGTTCATTTAACAATTCGAGGAAAAACTGTCGCGAATTTCTCAGATGAGCAATAAGTTAATCATTCAGTATTTCCTCGAAATAAAATATTATTTCAAAGAATTTAATAAATTTAACTGTTGCTTTTCCATTCTCCCTATAAGCTATATAAAGGAAAATTTCAGTCTCAAAAGCATAGTGGAATCATTTCATTTAGGAGATAGCTATGGGTAGATCTCTTTCCGTAGTTTCGGGAGTAATTATAATGCATATGATTTTTGATCGTTTTACGCTAAAATGCAACAATGAATTCATTTACAATTTTCTGAGGTAGAATAAGATTTTAATATTAAGAAAATTTACCTCTTGTTTCCGTTTAAATGATAAAATGTGTTCGTAACAGAAATCGAATGAAGTTAGTTGATAAATTACATCCCCAAGAGTATACAAGAGTAATAACACTATTTTTTACACCTGAAAGAGTAGGAAGACGGGCAAATTTGCAACGATGTCGGTGTTTAATTCGTTCATTATTAAAATCGCTTGTTAAGTTCATTTTCAGTGATTCATGAAGTAAACTCAAACGCTTCCTTCTTCGTCACGTCGACAAGGTTAAGTTTTCGTTAACATATCGATGCTAATAAGGAAAAATCATCTTCCTCATAAGATGCGGTGACAATTTTCGCGCTCGGAGTTGGATCGGCAAGGAACCGAGTATTTACCGCTCCTTTAATTCGCAAACGAAATGGTCACGAAGACTAACGAAGCCATCGAACCAAAATCTAACATCCATTAGTTTTGTATCATCTTTTATAACCACTAAAAATCTATAGGATCCCGGAGGAATTAAAGTCATACAAACGTAAAAGATATTATATATTGTGTCCCCTTGAATTGAGCATTAGAACAAAATTCTCTCGTAAAATTTCCTCTTCGGGACGGAGCCGAAGCCATACGTCCGTCTCAATTATTTCCTATCGATTTGAATTCCCCTCATCACCGAGTATCACCGGAAGGAAACACCGTGCATGTATCGCTCAGCCTGACTCATTGACCACGTGACCCACCGCTCCTCAAGGTCTTTATCTTTGGTGAATTACTTTCCCTTCCAGTCAGGGCCCTAGACGTCTCTCACAGGAAGAACCTAGACGAGTTGTTAGAGCGATAGCATCGGTGGTTAATCGTAGGTTGTGGAGAGGTAGAGTCGGAACCAACCAAGCACGCTTTTTCGGAAAGCGGTCTAGAATTCGATTCTTTATTTCTATCATACGGTATCTATCCAGCTGTTGATGAATGTTGATAGTTATCATCTTAAAGTGTTAATCTATAAAGCTGTCTTTTGTATGTCTTATTGAAGATGATTCGATTACGTTAAGTATACGTTTAAATTACATTAATATTTATCATCATTTCCACGTATTTCTTTTTCTAGCTTTCTTATTTTTCGCATCATGTCATTTAAACCGCACCAGGAGTCGAACCCGAGACCTCCTCACGCGAATTATAATGCCACGAAGGATGTAGGAATTTTATTTGAACTCCGAATCAAAGGAAGGATTTTATTCTCTCATTTTTATGTCTAACACGTGCCTCGATATCTGTAATCGGATTCTCGGTTCTTAATAATCGTGTTCTATCAAGGGAGAAGATATTTCACGCGTTTTGTAAACCTCGTACTTTTTTCCCGATCACTTGGTTTGGATCACCGGGCTCTTCTCGCTCTCTCAGCTGAGAGGGACTTAAACGACACGCACATCCTATTTATCGATGAAAATCAATGGATTCTTCTTCTTTTTTTCGTTCGTTCTTTTTTTTCAATTTCGAGGCCTAAAATCTCGCCGGCTGAGGTGGTTTTCCCCGTCAGAATATGACGCTCGTGAAATTAATTAAGTTCCGTCGTGCGGTAACTGGATTTTTCCAGGGAGCGTGGCTAATGTTGTAGAATACCAAACGCTGTAGCCGAGCATTGAGTTTTTTTTTTCTCCTTTTCACGGAGCGATTCGAAGTAATCTTAGCGACAACATGGTAAGCATTCCTGGTTTAGACTCGTAAAATTACCCTCTCTCGGCGTAATGTGATTGGATACCTTTGGAACGAAGTGGATTGCCGGTTTATGTAATTGAAATCACGTTTCGATTTAATTATACTAAAAGGATAAAAGAATTAAGAAATAGCGGAATGTTTATCCTTATATCCTTTTGAGAAAGATGTTAACGTAAGTAAATTGTTATATTCAACATCTTCATTTAGAGCTTCAACTATTTTCGAATTTTGTTTTCTTTTTGTACTATATTATTCATTCCATTATCAAATTATTTATTTATATACCGTTATCGTATTTTAATAGCATAACGAGGTTGAACAGAAGTATGAAATAGTGACGTTTGGGGTCCTGGGTTCGAGTCCCTGTCATATGGTTATTTCTCATTTCTGCGTTATAACCTGGTATTCCAGTCGCACAAACAGAACGTGTAGTTTCTTCTTTTCTTCTTCCTTGAACTGTATAATTTTTACTGCGTTGTAATTTTATTAGCGTATTTTAAGTTCATTTTGGGCATCTCTTTTTATTCGTTTCCAAGCAGACCTCTTTCCTAATTTTTGTCAGGTTGTTGATTACAGTCGTAACCCCAGAAACGCAAACGATAACCTCTGGCATTCATCCGGTTAACTGCGTAACAGCATGTCTGCGACACAGGTGATGAAGTTCGCGTAGGTCGTTAATTTTATGTCTTGTCCAACATGCTGCGTGCGATGTCTATTTCAAATTCTGCTTTAGGACATTTTATTCGCTTTTTGGTGGTTCTTTTCAAACTTTATCTTTCGTACGAGTCGAAAAAAATTTCCGCTTAAGAGATGTTTCAATTTCACGCCACCACGAATTCACTATCTCACATTCGGTAGCAAGAGAATTAACGTGTATAACTTATAACGTGTAGCCTTCCTCGTTTTACGCAGCTTGATGACGATTTAATTTAGTCGTTCTTCGTTGCCTAGGTTACAGTTTGAACAACTAAATTTTTCCCAGTCTTCAAGGTCTGATTGTTACGTTACGTCGTTATGTAATGTTAATGACAACAATAGTTACGTCTCGATTTTGAAGGGTCAACCGTAAATATCGTATTCTTTCGAGTTTTAAAACGGAGATAGCATTTAGTAGATCATCCACAGGACGTCCTTCAGCGACTCCCACTTTCAAATGTCTCTCTTATTTCTCGCCATCATTATATATTCTTCTCTCGTTGTGCATCAGAGGAAACCATACATGTTGGCGTTGCGTCGGATGGCGAACTCTCGACCAGTGTCCGTTAGCACATTTCAAGTGGCTTTCGGTAGATCACGTCTATACTTTCTATTTTCCGTTTCGGATACGTAGGTTCCATTACCGTCACTGTGACCCAGTGTGACTCATTTTTAAATTGCGACCCATTTTGAACTTCATTCGTCATCTTAATTATCGTTAATTGTCCTCTATATATTTTCGTCGTAAACGCGATGAGTAGCTCCTTAAGAAAGTTATTATGGGAGTGTTTTGGGGGTGAGTAGTACGTAATGAGCACTATAAAAACTTAGGTTTAAGTTTTTAAAGTTATCTACTACATATTTACACTAGTATATAAATTCTATTTTATGTCTTCTTGAAAGATTTTATTTGGATTGTAAATTTTTCTTTGTAGGTAATATTTTCGTAGTAAAATAAGTTTTAATAACTTTCTAGTTAGACTTGTTAATAGTCTTTTTAAGTGTCAGTTAGTTCGTAGCAGTTTTTAGTTCTTTTTCCAGCGTCCTTGCTAATTATCATCAAACTAGAAAGAATCCTGCTCTTCAGCGTATCATTTTACTAGGGATAATGACTTAATTAAATGACTTTTTATGAAAGATAGTGTCAGTTTTATGAAGTATTTAATATTTTCTCATTTTAAAGTTCCAATTTTTAGAGGAAAATACTTTTATGACAAATATAATATCGAAAAAACGGTTTTAAAATATTTTCTGGCATTTACATACACATTTCATATGTGTTGAAGTCATATGTATGTACGAACTTATATTATTGTTTTCTCATAATTCATTGTTTTAACCTGAATCTTAATGATACCTTATTATTTATTACGGATTCTATGAATGTATTGCAAATAATTATGTTCCGATATACCCGTATTAAAACTAAAATTTTAATCTGTAATTTCTCCTAAAATCATGTAATGGATTTGTTTTTTTCACTAATGATATCCGGCACTTTTTATGGGCAAACATCTGCAACGGTTTCCATGAAAAAAACTCTCGCCAAGGATGAAGCACTATCAAAGAGTTTTCAATCCGATATGACCTTTATGCGGTACCGTCCTTTTACCACTATTAATCATCTTAACTCATCATCATTGAGGACTCATGTGACCTCAGCTTGTGCCGCGGAGGAGAATATCTTCAGAAAGAAACCTTTTTTCAACATTTCCCGCTTTATATGTATGCCCGCACTTTTTGTGAAAGAAACTTAGCTTTTTCTTGTTAGTAGAAAGGCATTAATTCCATACGTATTGATATAGTGTGAGAATGCTCATATATTTATGTTTAGAAGTTTGGTGTCTTGCAGATAAGGTATTTCTCGTCTAGGCTGGCAGATTTTATATGTGAAGTACGTAAATTATTCTCCGAAAATTAGTTGAAATATTTTCAAACGGAAGCGTGAATGTTATCCAGGTATAAAGTCTTTCAGTTGTTTCGTGTAGTATCTTTGCTTTGAAAGTCTATGTATTAATGAAATAATATTGACTTGTAGGTGTACGTGTATAGTGGAACGAAATACTAAATTAATTCAAGCGTATGAATAATGAGTAAGTATTCTCAAATCCGAGTAATATTTTGGTTCAATTTTCGAGTAATTTTATTGAATCTCACGGAACCATATTTTCGGAAGCTTAGGCGATACTGGAAGTGTTTTCATTGGACTCCTTTATTGCGATTTTAATTGCTAACACTTTTAGCAGCTTTTTCCTTCGTGTTTGGAGTAATCTCTTTATATCCCCAAATCCTCCACATAAGTCCGTTCACCTGGAGTTTCTGTAGATCCCTCTCTTGTACTGGTGTTCGAGCAAAAAACTTCCGCGTTTCAGGAAGCGTTGCAGAGAGCAATTGTTATTCAGATCGAACCACTCTTTGGCTTCCAACCAGTTCCCGAGAGCTTTGTCCAGTATACGGGAGAGGACTTTTACAGAAGAATGATCCTCAAAATAATTTCCTTCGAAGGAAATTTTTCGAAATTTCGCTGAAGTGCTTTCCGAGGTGACTTCAATAGACAGCTATCCAAATGTGTTGATTGTGTAGGACTTGTAGAAAGATTTCCATTTAATCTCGAATGAAAGGCACATTTCATCGTAGTTTTTCATTTATCCAAAAAGCTTGAGGATTCGGAATGAGTTAACCTTCTCGTAAATGTTTTACTGACTAACTCTTCTGCTATTGGTTGACTGTTTTCGTCCCAAATAAATTTGAAAACTCTTGTGTTTTTCAAACACCATTTTCATACGCTCATCGTAAATCCACCGATTTGAAATATATTCCAACAATTCGGTTGCTGTTTACAGGTGATGAGTGTATCCATTTCGAGTTGAAAGCTCTTGTACAATAGCATTGTCCATATCACGCTAACGGATTGCATGCTTGAATACCGTATCGCAGGAAATCGTTTCAAGTCTCGGAATATATTTGCTGTGGTGTACTTCCTTTTTCCATTATCCTGGCAACTTGGTTCGAATTTTCGTTTGTGGAAGTAATTTAGAATAAAAACTTTAATTACTACCTTTACTAAAAACTTTTCTTTAATTCTGTTTTCTATTTTAGAAAAATAAACATATAAAGCGTTAATTTACGACAATTCGTCAAATAATTTTTGTTAGCTAACTATTGAGAAAGTTCAATTAATTTAATAAATAATTGAAGACTACATTATTTTTGTATCAAGAGGAATAGATAGTGTACATAATTAAATGGAAAGTAAACATAAAAGACAAAAACAGTAAACATACACATACATAGGAATGGACAGTATGCATAGAGCTTTCGTAGTAAAAATTCGTTGAAAACTATTAAACGTCTTTTATTTCTCTATATTCCAAAGTAAACTACAATAAATCCATTTATTTAATTTTTGTATACTTCACGTTTGGTCAAACGAAAAAGGTATCACAGCCTCAATGTTAGCTCAAGATTCGCAACATTATTTATTTATTTGCAGTTACGTATTCATATACTCTGCTGAACCTTATATTTTTTCCGCGTATGTTTCCTTGGAGGATATTCGTATTCGTAGTCCTGGAACATCCTTAGAGAACGATTTGGATTTGGAGAACAATTCTACTATACAAATTCAAACACGAATATTTCTTTTAGCAAAGAATTAAACTTCTTCTAGTTTACCCAGACTTGCAAGGTATTGAGTATGGTTTACATTAAGTATGAGATTTTTGTATGTATATTAAACTTTTATTAATGAAATTAATATATTATTGTGAATGAGGAAATTCAAAGAAAACCGTGCTGAATTGTATCAGTTACCTTTATTTCCTATCGAAAGTCGTGATGTTGAAAATGTATTCGTGATGCACTAGTATCACTGAACGACTCCCATTCAGACTAATTTACATTGCATACTTCACTGTATCCAACGAAAGATTATGCTGAAATCGATATCCGATATGATCGTTATTAATGAAAACGTTTGATTTCTCGCCTAGAGGGTGACCCTCGCTCCTTACTTGGCCTCATTTATCCTCTTTTTCCAAGATCTCCCCTTCTCGGGCACAGGTCCCTGATCTTCGCTATATTTAGATCTACCCAGCACCCCTCCCCCGTCTCGCAGACGGGTTCCACTCCTTCTCCTGCATTCTTATGAGATCCGTCGCGGATATTTGCTTTTTCTTCGCACCGTTCTGAATCTTGCAAGAATATTCAGATGTCTATTCGATTCTATCGAAAACATTTAAAATCGAAAGAATGTCGAGTTTTCCGGTGTGAAATCGATTTCTATTCCATTTGGTTGCTTGGTTACGAGGTGTGGTTTAAAGGTTTGACGGAGTACTCTCCACCTACCCCTGGGATAGTTTGAATTAAATCAGAAAGGAGGTTCAAAAATTAACTGAATTTTATAGGATCGTTATTCATTCATTTAGCTAATAATGGATGAAAATTAAAATGATACACAAAGTCTAATTACTCTTTTTGTGTGCTTATAATTGAAAAGCGAAGTTAATGTACATATTTAGTCGTGTCTATGAATTTTAATATAAAAAGGTAAGAAAAATATTATTACTGGAAGGAATTGAGTGGTGGAAGGTGCTATGCTTTTGTTTTCTTTAAGGTTCGGGCGTGCGGCTCGATTCCTGCTAAGAATAAAGTTTTATTGCGTCTATATACAACTATGTATGTATATATACGTATGTGCTTTTAAAAATGATCTCTTTGAAGTGGAGAACTATCGGTTGATTTTGAACGATTGGGCATCAGATTAAGGGATTAAGAAGCATCTGCTTGGAGGAAAACAGATGGCATTCGTCGATTTTAACGAAGAAGGCGTCTGTCGCGAATATAATCCGTCGCTTTATTAAAGTCGTAAATAAGAGACACGGAATCTGAAGGGATAAGTCTGTATTTATACGTTTCTCGTGTATATGACTAATTGCATTCGTAACAGGAAGCTACCGAATCATTTATTTGAGCGTCAAAGAAATCTACGAAATGATACGAATGATACACCTATGTATTTGTTTTAGTGGCGAACTTATTCATATGTATGATGTTGCAATGGGATGTGGAAATTATAGGTGAGCAAATGATCCGATATCTCAAAGGCATTGCACTGTCCTTCTAGTATGGATAAAATTTTATTGACAATTGAAATGTTACGTTTCATATCGGTTGAAATCTTGAATTATTCATGTTCAATTCAATCGCACTTCATTGCGTGGATATGAGGTAGGAGGAAGATATTTTCGTAATTATTGTTTTCGTATGGTAATGGAAAGGTTTTAGATGGGTTTATTTTACGTACATCTATAAGGAAATGTATTTCACAAAATCTCATCTACTAATAATATTTTTCATTCCTCTCTTATCACTGTCAACATCTTTCTTTCTTCGTATTTACAACCTTTGTTCGTCCTTATGTTTGGAACTTTTGAATCACGACTCAACTTATTTAGATCTTTATGTACATCGTTTACAAAGAATATCTCATTTGTGCGCATGATTCCATGTAAATCTTCTATTAACAGCACATATTCTTTCCACTCCAAAGAACTCTAATTGCAAATGTTGACGTAGTTGTGACTTCATCAGCCGAATTCTACACTCTCGACACCCGTTCGATACCCAGAAATGGTAGTAAAGAGTGAAGCGGTGTCACAAATCTTGGCCCCGAAGTAAGACACGACTCGGAAGTGTCGACCTCATCTCGTAAGCAAACAAGCTTTCCTCTGTTTTACGCCCCAAGCCCAAGAAATAATAACAACCAATGGCGTGAGTCAAAGGAGAACAAGGGGTCTCTATCATTCTCTTTGTTTGCGACATGAGGTCAACGCAATCTTTCATCCTTCTCGGTGACCACTCCAGAGATCCTAAGCGCCAAACCAGGCGGTGATTCGTTACATGAGGATGAATTCGTGGTTGTTGTTTCGTTACTTGTTGTCAGGAATCATTTGTAAAAACAGATTTTTATGTATAAAATAGTTTACATTAATGTGTAATATAATTAAAATGTTTTAGTGATCTTTAAATCATTTAAAAATGTATGAATGGCGTAATAGAATTCAAATGTTTCCGCTGATATCTTTTATCTCTTGACTCGTAACACTTTCGCGATATTTCTTGATTTATTTCATATAAATTTCAATGAATGAAGACGTATATATTGATGATATCTCAGTTCTTGTCAAAGAATTATTTAATACGAAATATGTTATTTGTTACGAGTAATATATTAGTTAGCTGTAGAAGGACCAATGTAATTTGTTTTAATCACCGATTCGTTACCCATTCTTTGTAATTAGAGTGAGTTAATGTTTTAATAACTAGTATTTTACTGATAAGACGCTTTTTGCGGAGAATTGGACGCGAGTGTAATGTTATGGATTAAATTGTTGTGTATTCTTATTATTTGGTGTACACTATGCAACGTAATTAAGGTATACACGTATGTATACCGGTTCACGTACAGTATAGTACTGAATATACAAATGTTGAGACATCTCTTTTCAATACATAGAACCGAACAGCTGACGGTATATCTTAAATTACTCACAACTGTACAACTTCCTTATATCGTTCCCCATACAACTCCTTGTCCTCAATTTTTAGATTGCGATAGTTCGATCGTCGAGGATCTATCCCGCAGAGAATTCAAAGCGATTACGAACAGCAGGGGAGAATGAGTCGTCCTCGCATTGGAGTCTGAAGATGCACAAAGTCACGGCCTTGAGGTCTCGCCTACCGCCTATCAATTGGGTAGAGGTCACTTCCTTTCGTCTTCGATCGATGCTGTGTTCGTTTGCTGTCGAAATAGCTTTTACGGAATTTATTTAACACCCGGAAGATTTTGATGGATCCATTCACTGGTTGGTAAATATTTAGCGTGGTGAGGTGTCGATAAGTTTCGTAAAGAATGGATACGAAAAATACGTCAGCTAACCGATACCTTCTGGACACAAGAACGAATCTTTCTAAAGATGGAAATTTTGAACAATGACGTGCGTTACTTGACGAATTTAGAGATAAAAGAATCCTGGGAAAGGTCTCGGTTTTATGAGTGCCCTCTGTTTAATAACTCGTAAAGATATGACTTAGAAAATCAGTGATTTTGATAGAATAAGTCCTTTTTTATACAGCCGCTACTTTAGTAAAAAACCGAGTCCTTAAAGTAAAAATTTTCGGGGCCGAACCTTACCGAAAAACTTATCTATTCCATAGGTTTTTTGTGAACATTTTAGTATACTATTCCTGTTCAGTGGTACTTTTCAGCTACTAGTTTTCGTTATTAATATATTGTAGTGAAGAGGTCATAGATTAAGTAATTCTTTATCAGTGGCTTTTAGATTGTCTTTTACGTTTCTCATTTTGAGTTAAAAATTATCCGAGTTGGTCATTTTCGGGTCTGTTTTTTTCGTCGAGTAAATTAAGGGTAATTGAAATTTATCTACCATAATATGGGGTTATGGGCCCATTAAAATACCCTCAGTGGAGACAGTGTTTCAGTTGTTACAGCCAGAGGTAGTCGTCCTTTCTAACGTGAATGTATAGCGCTTCTATAATACCTCGTGTAAGACTCGCGTTCACAATTGTAAGAACTCGACGTGTCAAGCTCTCCCTCTCTTCATTCCGTTCTGCTAACTCTGTCACCTCTCAAAAATTCTGAGTCTTCATCCTTTAATGAGGATAATCAATAAAAATTAAAGTCCGTGCAGTTTCTTCAGCCGCTCCTCAGCGACTGTAGCAGTTTTCGCGATCTTTATCCGAGCGCCTCACTCTCTCCGTATCTCGACAATCCACTCTAGCGAGACGCTTTTGAAATGCAGCTCCTGCCCGCACCTCATTACAGGACGCTCTTTCCTCCGTGAGGTGTTTTCATTTCTTTAAACCACTACTCCCAGCACTTCTACTCATTTCTCCTTAACGCCTGACTTCTTTCATTCTACTTTCCACGAATACATTTCGCCGAAAGACTCGGATTATTAAAAATAATGTTTTTCCACTCAGGGCTATATATATACCTAACATTTGTTACCTACCTAATGTTTGCCACGTTAAGTTTGCATGATGTGTATGTATATGTATGAATTTTAGTATTAGAGAATTGATGAGGAAACTATTAGTTGAAGATATTGTTCTTCGTGACTAATATTACGTATTGAAATGTAATTTAAACTCGTAGCCCATTTATACATGTAATACTATTCTCTATCTGTTTGTCTTAAGATCTCAAACCGTTCCAAGCTAAAGGATGTCCATGGATAGCATAATAGATAGTGTTTTATCCATTATGGTTTCCTCTTACCTGCTCTCTCAGGCTTTTTATGCAAAGCTCCACCTTTATCCCTTACACACCAACGTTTCTTAAAGGAGAGCTCTCCTCAACACCTCTTTGTATGGCTTGTGTGAGGCCTTGGCTATAGGAGATGCCGCTTAGACTAACGACCCTACAATGCCTATGCCCAAAAAGTATCCTTGAAGGACCTAACCAAATATTTTCGCGAGATAGCTCAATTGACTCGTGCAACTCAAGGCAACTGACAATGAGAGGTTCAGACCTCAGCCCTGGACTTATCCAATATTCTTTTAGTAGCCCTTTTCCCTGGTCTAGCTAAATTTAAGAAAAAGAAATACATATTGAATTTTATTTCCGTCTTTCATTACCTGAATTAACGTATTTTTTCTCATTTTGCTAATAAGGATTATGTATACCCTGATATGAATTTCGCTCGTAAGTTTTGGTAGAATTCAGTGTATATAATATGGTGCAGCGTGATGTCTATCTTGTCGGAAAGTTTCGTATTTTATTTGCGTATAGTTTTATTTTAGTTAACTATGGCTCCATTAAATTAAGTTGTGCTTGCTTAAACATAAAGAGATGCAGAGTTTTCTTATTCGCTTTGAGATTTATAGAAATTTCGAATTAAGTCCTATCCTGTAGCATCTTAAGGTTTAGTTTCCAAGTTGGTAACTCACACTGGCATCACTGTTTAATAGGTAATCCAAAATAATCTTAAATTTCATTGGTTTTATAACAATGGAATCCTTATATGGACGTTCAAAACGTAAGCGAAGAAGATGCTGTAAAGATCGTCCTCAAAGGTAGGCGCTGTGGGAAAGCGCAACCAAAGCCGATTAATGTTGTGCATACGCGAAGACGAGCGTGTCGATTGCACAACAAAAATCGCCATAAAGGTCGCCGTGTCCGGAGTCCGCGATGCGTTTCTTTTCTCTCAGCGAAGAATCCACCCCTCACTTGAGTCACGTCCTTTCTCCCTCACCAGAGACATCTGACGGAGATTCACTGCGAATATTTTGGCGTTCTTTTGCATTCCGTCAATCTGGGTCGACCCTCTTTGCATACTTTTTGAACTACGGTGTCCGTGCTTTGTGAAAGAGAGTCCGGACGGATTCGGAATAGAATTATTGGCGAATTGATTCATATCTGTCGGTAGATGTTACGTGCGAATTCTTTCGCAAACTTTTAGAAGTCGAGGATTCTTTTTGCGGAGCGGTACTCTGCAGGCATTTTTGAAAATAAAATCCGTAACATCGCACACGTAATGTATTTGGAGTGACGCTAAAAATTTTTTATGGGTCTATAAATGTTAATTTACCGCTAGGACCCATTAAAAAAATATCCCCTTCGTTTGAATATGGCATTATAACGTTATAATAGCACTTAAATATTATCTCAGGCTCTTTTACGTCTGCTTTAACGTCTACGAATGCACTCGCGGGATATGACCAAATAATATTACGAAAATCCAGCGTACTGCGGCCTTTTTTGCTGAACGTTTAAAAATAAAATCTCGCCTCTTGATAAAAATATCATACGGATGCTGTGAGTGGTCCCGGAAATCCTGCCAATAGCAGTACTTCTCTATATGGTAACGTCTCGATGAGGAATTTACTTTGTGGCTTTATTTTCTAATTAAGAGAGCGCTTTTTCAAAGTGAAGTGGATGGGCTTCTTTTTTCTGCTTTCGTTTATCAGAGTAATAGAATTTTTTTAATTACTAAAAGTATTTTTTCGAAAGAGGACACTTCGGTAAAGTGTTTCTATAGCAATCATCTTGCCGCAAAGTGAAATATTTTTCGGTGTGTCTTTTTCTTCATCCGAAGGAATTAACGCGAGCTGCTTGGATCTTCTTGAAAGCTGTGGGGATTATTGAAAAAGAAAAGTATGACGGCAAATAAACTCCGCGATAAATAATTCAAAGCTGGAAAAGTTTTTCTTGGAGAATAATTTTTAATATACACTTACGAGAGATTTATTTCTGCGAAGTTCTCAAATTGAAATGGAGAAAATTACACTCTTTGTTAATACGCGTTCGCGAAACGAAAATTTAAAGAATGATATGTCCCATTCCCTATACGTATAGATAATATTTTATTTTGTTTGAAATTAACCAAAATTTGCTGATATTATTAATCGCATACTTTAATTTATGTATTGAATTATGATGTATGTATATAATCTGACGACTTTACTGGTCTAAATGGTCTAAAAAAATTCATGAGTTTATTCAATTATTTTATCAATAATTTGTGTTTATTAAAAAAGATGAATAATTAGTCATAGACAAAAAGTTTAATATTGTAGGTAATGAGAAAAATTAATCAGAAAAATAATCGAAATGGATTGATTAATCGATTAGTTACATCACATTAGACTGGAAGGAAAATTTTTAATGATTAATTAATTATATGTATTTATAATTTAAGTGAGATCATTTTTTCACATTTTAAAATCTGTAGACTCGAGATGCTAGCATTGCGTAACTATTTACCCTACGCGAAATTCGTCTTCTTATATAAAGCAATGAGATACGTAAGATTTGTGTATAGTGTAGAGTCTTTATCTATATATCATTTATTTTTAGGGTATTTATAGTGTTTAGAGTTAGCATTTATCTCTATAATATCTGAAATAGAGTATTTGAGTAATATCCTAGCTGGCATACAATTTCTGAAATTCTCCCTTAAAAGCATTAGCTCTTTGCCGTCAAAATCGAACGGGGTTTGGGACCGGTCACGTCCTTTTCCAGGGAATAGAAAACGTGTTGCGAGAGAGCTTTAGATGTATATTGAGGGATATATCACCTCCACATGCACACTTTCCTTTGGCTCACGTTCAGGACGTAATTTTTACGTGAAGGTGTCTCACTCATTCCGATCAATTTCCATCCCTAGGAGTGCTTAGAGATATTCTCGTGAAGTAGGTTATTTTTATTATTTAAAATTTTTAAAATTCAATAGTTTACATAAATAAATAATTTATATTAAGGAATACTTCAGGATGTTTCTTTAGAGTATGTAAAGATTGAAATTATTATAATTATGAATGGGAGAGTGTAATCAATATGTTAAAAAAATTAGAATAGGACCTCGACTTGTAGTAGAATTTGCATTTCTAACAATCTCATAGTATTCTATGACTGATAGTTTTGAAAGTTTTAAGAAATATTATATACTGATATTTAGCATCCTCCATATATATAATCAAGGATAAAAACCTTTTCTATGTAGAACACAAGCTGTATAGGTTCGTTCTTATTCCATCAGAAAGTTCGTACATTTCCATTATTGGTGTCCTAGCGGTAAGATCTTTTGCTAGCTTAGAAGAATTTAATCTCCTTACTAAAAGGAGTATTTATAGTCGAATGGTATTAAAACAGGGAAACGTAAATCAGCATATTAAAGTATTAGATCTTTGTTCCATTCCTTTGTGTAACATGCAAATTATTTTACATAACATGAAAAGAAAGATGACCAGATCAGTCATGATTCTCAAAGACTCAATGTAGGATAAAACGTGTAAATAGTAAACGAACATATTGATTTCGCATTCAGCCTTATATTTGAGGGACACAAAATAAAACCATCGTAAAAGGATAACTAGTGTACCCCTTATGAAAAGTTATATAAAATTGGTGAAGAAACCCAATTATTTGGAAATAACTAAGAGTATACTTGAAGAGAATAATCTGATATAGTCTATTGTTTGAAAAAAATAAAAAAACAATGATTGTGCCAAACAAAAGCTAGTAGTTCGTTGCCAAGGAATAGTTAGTGATTGTTAAGAAAACTTCTTCCAAACTTTCATCGCGCCAGAATTATGATTGGCGTAATGGAAGTTGTGAGCGTAAAAGACTGTAGAGGAATCCGCAAAAAGTAGTCGATTTATGCCTCAACAGCTGTAATAAGCTTCCGACTGGAGATGGACGAAAGGATCCTCGGCTCTTTGCGTGGATGGATATTGTTCGGGGATGGGAAAGGAAGGGTTGGTGTAAAAGGGTATAAAAAAACTCTCACATATGCTCTGTTTCCCATCCGAGTTCCTCCACCCTCTTCCCCAATCCATGGCGTCCTCTCTGCGGGATAAAAGTCGTTTACGCCATTGCTTACGCGCCTCTTTTTTTCCCGCCGTTGGGACATTTTGTTTTTCGTTTCGCGATTGTCTTCCGGCGCTTGTGTCCCTCCGCGTAACGAGTTTTTGAAGTCGCTCATGAGTCGAATGGAAAGTTAAATGGGTTTCAGAGCTCTTTGCCCTTTGGTTGCCCAATCGGCCCTCTTTTTATTGCGGACATGGGCATTTTTCGGCGGGACGAGTTTTGACCGTAGCTGTTATGTGATTATGGAACGTTTTGTATGGCTGGGACTGGCGGAATTCGATTGGGTGGATTTGAAATGCGGATATTAGTGGCAAAAGGAATGCAAAATGTAAATGTGTGTTTTTGCACTAATTCAAATCTCCTCATCTCCTCTATGATGTAATTTGTTTATTAGTTTAAACACATAAAAAAGTTTATGATCGGAATAATGCATGCTAGTTAAGTATTAAAATTGCAAGTACATACATCATCCAGGTAGGTGAATCTCCTATCCTTAAGAGATTAGTTACATGATTAATATTTCGCGCAAAACTGATAAGGCTAATAAGTGGAAGCGTATTATATTATTTGATATAAATTTAAATGTAAATCTTTCGGTCTTCAGTGACAAAATCATTGTTCGTCAGCAGGATCTGTTTGCGGTCGAAGAGAGTAATGCAAGATATTTTGAAAATTAGAATTTGATATAATTGTAGATAAATTAAAGCATATGTATAGTTATAACTGAATTATATTAGAGTTTTTAAGAGCTGATAAACGAGTAATTGTACTCAATACGAACGAACCATTCTGTTTCTATGAACTGCATATACTTGAACTCCCAAGGACATTAAAAATACTACCTTCGTATATATATTCAAGACGTGTTAAGTAAAGATAATATCTTCCCGGTAAGCTTACTTACATTTTCAATTTAAAAAGATCCCTATCTTTTAGTTTCCATTAAGAAAATAAATCTGTATTTCCCCAGCCATCATGGTTTATCCCCCTCGAGAGCCTGTTTAAGCATTCCTACGGTTTACGAAAACATTTCCCTCGGATGCTTGTAAATCTCTTGGCGCTATCATCCACCTGCAGGTTACGTATTTGCAGAGCGTTGTATTAAGTTATCTACTCTCGAGAAAAGCACGTCTTTTCGATAAGGGAAGATGAGTGGCGTATATTTCCTATTCTCTCCTTACTTTCTCATTACGCAGTTGATGTTAAACGATAACTAAAAGTCCGCGTAAGGAAAAGTGCAGTTACGTTAATTATACCGTGAGAATGTTTTAATGTTAGGATTTAGATGCGGCAATTTTTATTCACCAAGTCCTCTATTATTTTTCTGAAGATGTTTTTAACGTTTTTAAGTGCACAACTATTATGGCTGCGTGTTAAGATGATTCCGAAACTTTTTGGTCCTGTTATTTCGTTGTTTTTTACGGAATAGATTTATTTTATTGTTTATTTATAAGTGTATGCGTACGAAACTACGTAAAATCCGATTAAAAGCGGTATCAATGAAAAAAAAACAAGCAAAAAACGAAACAGGAAGAAAAGTACAAACAAAACAACAATACTCTCTAGGACAAGGAAATAGGAGACAGCTGTTACAATGATCTGTTATGGACCCTATTTCATAAAAGTCCCTCAGGGCAAGGAAAAAGGATCATCTGCTCGTTTCTCATAATTTGCCCCGGTCGTTCCGGAAAGATTCCTAAAAATTTATCTCGAATTTTTTTCATCTTCGCGAAGTATGCATCCCCCTGAAGGCGGAAAAAATAAATATAGAGATCCATCTCTTTCTAGAAGATTAAAAGCTCGAGCGTTTTTTATTTATTGCTTTTTATTTTTAAGCTTTTATCTTTATATTTTAATGAGTTTTTGGATATATATACTTATATAAAAAATATGTATCGTAGGATTATTAATCTTCAGATTTTTTATGGGATCTTACGCGATGTTTTTTTTCGTTTTTCGGTGTTGTACTTGGGAAATCTAATCTCTTCCGAAGCTCCATAATCTACTCCTCGAATATATCTTTATTAGGCATGTTTTTTTTCACAAATCAACCTCCTATTCGCTTATCATATCGTATTTTCGCTTCGCACCAAAACCCTTTCATTTCAAACATTCCCATATTCTTCTCAACATCTAGTTTATTCTCGTCTATTATGCATGTGAGTCATAGGAAAATGTCATCTCTACATTCAATATTATTCTATCTAATGCTATCCGTCTCCTTCGAGAACAGCGTTCATTTTCTCCGAACACAATCTCGTTTCATATCGTCTACCGACTGGTTTTCTCCAGGGTGCACCTGTCCTGGGAAAAGGGTAACGCCCTTTCGAAAGATCGTGCGCTGCTTATGTAGCCACGGCGAGACTTCTTTATTTAATGATTCACGTCGGAGTAATTCATTCTCGTAATTGTGAATCATCATCAAGTGGTATTTCATTCGTGATTTTCTGTAGACTGGTTCCCGGGAGAAGAAAGTGTGCGAGTTTTCGCTAAAAAACGCGAGTGAAATTTTTCCTTTACGAGTTCTCGCTTTCCGGATTTTTAAATTTTTTTAACAAGTGGGCTATTTAACTGGACTGGATCGAAAATTTGGAGCTTTTTCCTTTTTGAGGACAATTAGTTGGACGACTGAGTCCAAATTTGGTTGATTTCTCGATGAAAGTAAGGCCATACTCTGGTGATTTTTACGTTTTCTCTGAGATATTGTTTCCTGTCGATATCCTTGAGTAATTCATTAGTATAACCGCTTTTTGGTACTCGTTTCATTCAATTTGACACTCAACTCATTACCATGTTTCTCTTCACTTCGAAGAGATTTTCTACTAGTTAATTCATCTTAGTAATTAATAAATACTATCATTATAATAGCGTCTTTATTATTATTGTAACTTCTTCCTTATTATTATTGTAACTTCTTTATTATTGTGATTGTAACTTCTTTATTATTGTGATTGTAACTTCTTTATTATTGTGATTGTAACTTCTTTATTATTGTGATTGTAACTTCTTTATTATTATTATTGTAGCGTCTTTATTATAACGTCTATTATAAATAATACAATTAAGACGTAACAATTGTATCTGCTACGTAACCACGTTTCATTGTGTCAATAATCCATCAAGCGTTCAGAAATAAAAGGAAAAAATCAATGTCGCCAGTTACTAGTAATTAGTTCCGCACATTTTGAATTTCAATGCCATCCGGTCCTCTTATTGTGCAGGATGTTTGCGCTTTCTAAGTTTGCCATATATGAATCCTTCTTTCCGTTTTACATCGCAAATAAAGAACAGGAAATATTTTTAAAGGCGTGCCTTCCGGCAGTATCAAACATGCATGTGTGATATCCACCCATAATTGTGAATTGTGCTTAATTGCTTGGTAGTAGCCCTGCATGCTTTCTCTCCTCTCATCTTGCCGAATTGACGAGAAAGCCATTTTCAAGTACTTAAGAAAGTAATGGATACTTCACATGCAATAAATGTACATCGCTCTACTCGGTGCCCCTTGAAGTGTCTAATAGTAGAAGGATGCCGAGTTATGCCTCTCAGAGCCAATTTACTCCACGTAATGGTTTCAGATGAATTTCAAAAGTGGTACTGCTGTATTGTTCGGAACTTCGTATGCTTCTACATAGTTATACGGAGTTTTGAAACTTGTAGGAACAAATTAATGTTGTTAAAGTATGAATTGCATAACAAAAAAAGCGAGAGAACGAATATACCTCTGAGATGCTCGTAAATTTGAAGTTCGTACTTGGTTATACGAAGCGTTAAATGTATGTATATGAGCAACTTAATGATTGCTATTAAATTCAATCGTAACCAAAAAAAAAACTTTTTGTCCAATTATATCCTCAGAACTACGTACAATAGCGTTATTATAAATAGTATTATATTATTATTATTTTCTTTGAAGGATTTGTTACTTATTCTAAAAGCCTATTTCTATGGAAGTATCTATCAAATAATTTGTCATTTTAAGACCAAAATTTCAATGTCTATACGTCGTGTATCAATTGTTTATTTCTATAGTTAATTTTCATCATGTTGTTTAATCGTCAATATCATATCGTCATGATATCAAATTCTGTGATATTGAAAATAAGGTTATGGATTTTCAAATTAAATTCTAAGAATCATAAGTAAATATTAAAAGTAAATTATTCTTTTGAATTAAATTTGCTCTACCAATTAACTCCAATTTTATATTTTCAAATCACTATGAATGACTTTTCAATGTTTCAGACTTAAAATATACAGCCTTTTTTATACAATAATGCTCGTAATACGCCGTTCTTGTTCACGAAACCATCCGCAGTATTATCTCTAAGGAGCGCTTGCTCTGAATGGAAAACTTATTTGGAGTTGGAATTCTCTTACGAATCGACATCTGTTTTAGCTCTAAATTGAATTTCCGAGTCGATATCTGAGGATGATAACTCCTCTCGGAAAGAGAATCCCTCTAATTAGACTCGATCAAAGTCTTAGTTCCATTCGTTTACGTTAAGGAGCTTATTAACTTGTTTTTGCTCATGAGAGTTTCGCTTTCAATAGAATGTTCTACGAAATCCGATTTCCTCCGAGGAAGCTGAGATAGAGTCAAAGTTGAAGGAAACCAGGCTTCGTAATTCCATTTTCAGTCAGAGCATTCTCCGCATCAGCTGGTTTTTATTCTGCTGTTTCGGTGTATAACTATCGTAAGGTCTTATTTATGACGTAATTTTTTAACGAGTTTAGAGAATTTCGCATTTTTAATGATGACGAAAAAAATGAATAAATAAAACGAAAAAAAGAAGTATCTATGACGAGATGGGGTCCTGGGTTCGAATCCCAGTCTTTTCGCAATTTTTTCTTAAGTTTAACCTTTATTATCAAGTCACACGAACTATCGTGCTAAGTTACTCCCACCTTTCTCTAATCTCGTTATATCATATAAACGCCTGCGTTGTCTTGGTAACCGTTATACAAAAGGGAGTCTTTGAAAAGGCCTTACGCCTATTCTTGGACTTCTTTAGCCTCTAACTTCTGCTGACGTGACGTCTGCATCGTAGAAAGAATTGCCTCTAATTTCACTTCCATCTACTTCTGCACTGAGTTGGAGTGAACCTTGAATGAGATCGTGCATAAGTCGAAATAATGATCGATGTTTTACTTCTGAATCGACTAGTGCGAGTTTTTTCGCTATTACAAATTACGACAATGAAAGCAGAAAATTATTAATTGATTTAAAAATATATTTTTCATCAATTTGCTATAATATACTTGGTTACAATATTTCTAGAAGATGAATCAGAAAGGGCTAAACGAAATAGAAATTACAATAGGACCGGGACTCGAACCCAGGTCCCCACAACTTTTCGCGCAGGTATAAACTCTAAGCTTTTTAGCCAGTCTATTTTTAGGGCCTATAATTAAAGCTTTATGCCGATTTTTATTGCAGAAAATTGTGTTCTTTTGATATATTTAAAAAATTCTATAATTATATAAAGCTCACAGTCGGAGCTCGGCGTTATTCTTGCCGCGATTTATTGGGTCTGGGCGATCCTCATAACGGCTACTTAATGTTCGGCCACGTAGTGGTGGTATCCTTCCTCACCGACTGCATAAGTCGACTCGCCGAGAATCGATTCACCAGCCTTTGTTACTTCTCTCTTCGGAATTACATTCTCCCTCTAAGAAGGCGATTTGTATTCTCTCTTTCAAAGCTGCCTTCTGTGGTGTAAAATTGGCGTCGTTTGTCACGTTACTCCTCGGCCCTCCGCGAGAAAAGTTCGTGGACGAAAAAGAAATTCATTCAGACCCTTTGGAGACCATTCGTGGCTTTGTTTACTACTTTTTTTTTGTTTTTTCATTTGCGCAATGGAGAACAGGGCCCCTCCCGTTTCACCCAGGTCGTTCTTTATGCCCACGTCGTGTTCTGTCGTCCATTATATGTTCGAAATTACGTCTCCTAAATTGTGAATTCAAACTTTTCCTTCGCTTGATGTGTTCTTTCGGAGTTTTAGAATTAATCGTGATTCAATTTTTTAATGCTATTTCCTCATGTGATTTTAATATAGTCTTTTAGAAAGGCACGATAGGAGAAGAGATTTATTTTCTGAAATTCGACCAAAAAACTTTTACGACAGTTTTAAACGAAATACTCTTTATATTACACAAAAATTCTTTTTCTACGATATTTAGTTTTTCTTTGAACCCTATATACGTACGGGTTAGCTGGAAGGGAAGCCTAATTAGTTCCCAACTCGCCTGTTATAAAGACGATTATTATTAAATCAGAGTTTAGCTACAGAGCTCGTAAAACTATAAATCAATGTATCTGTTTGATCCCGCGTATTAATTTACTTCCATTTTTAGTTATTTTTTTTACGAACATTTCCTTTTTCATTGTTTCATAAGCTTTATTTGTTAATGCTACTTTTAGCGGAAGTAAACGTAACGAAATTCAGAAAATTCATCTCGTGTAAGAGGGAGTAGAACGCTTACTCTTATGACTCTAATGACTTTGCGATAGTTGCGAAAATATATTCGAGAAACGCCAAATCCCGTTCGAATGCAAATGAGTGCGGTAAGGCGCTTTGCATTCAGCCGTCAAATTATTCCCATCCAGAAGGCTTCTTGTTACGATAATTTGCAAACGATAATTTCCCGAATGTTTACTCGTCAAACATTTCAGAGTGTTTACACATCGTGCATAATCGACAAACTTTAATGGCTTTTAGTCGGAATGATCAATCGAGAAACGCGTCTAACCGACTCCAGGTCAAATATGTCATCCGTTCAAAAACTCTCCGTATCCCTCAACCCAGATCCCATTGTCTTAATAGCGGCGAATCTCCAAAATTTTTGGAACTTTTTTTTTATTTTCCCTCCCGTAATTCATTTTCCTCTTCCTCCCCTCCCCTCTTCTTTCGCCAAAGGCAGAAAACGCCCCTTTTTTAGGGTCCAAGCTCCATAAAATTCAAACCTCTCGAATAATGTCGTTAGGAATAATCTAATTTGATACGCCCTCGGATGGAAACTGATGTTTTGGATCGCAATCCTTTACGCTTTGCTCTCTCTCTCTCTAATCACTTTCTTATACGTGAATTTAATTCACTTTGATTCTATTCACGTTTGTGTGTACGAATCGCATAGAGTTGCGATGTGTCTTTAGATTGTATTCGTTGCTGCATTAATGGAATTACAATATGGCTGTGCATGCGAATTATATTTAAAAATCAGTGACCCATAGGTCAACATCAATACCATGATGGTGAGCCATTTCTCTTTTTCTTACCCTACCCTCCTCTCAAATGCATAGTTTCTACTACCATACGTAAATTCATCCTCATGCTATTTATTTAGTTACTTTTACATCCGTAGAGGTGTATATGAATGCATTCCTTAAAGTTTTTCTCGCAAAAATTTTCCCTCTCGTACCTAACTGGAATAAATACTCCTTTCCAAGAGAATAGATTATTGGCACTTGAAATTTTAAACCATTGCTGATTTTTGGGTGAATATTGATCGAAATAGATCCATGTTTTGAAGTATCAAATATTTACGACATTCCTGTCAACATCTTTTGTACTGAAGTGAAAGGGGCTACGGTAATCGTTATATATGCATAGGATATTTTACTTTTTCGTCTCTTGTCACATTTAGATTTGAAGATGTTCTTATAAATAATTCACGTTATTTTTTTTGGTGTGTTTCGGTGAAAGAGTGGAAAGAGCTTATATTTTTAATAGTTATACTTTTGCTGCTAGCATTTTTCAGATTGACATGGCAATAGATTAATATAAATATAGGGTAGATTAATATTCTGACTTTCATCTCTAATTAAATCAATAATGAGAATTTATGTTCTTCGTGTAAACTTAATCTTATCAATGCTAAATTGTTTTATTATCGATGTCATATTATATTATAGCCTCCAAATAGACTTTGAATTTTTTGTTTCCACCAACTATTATTCGGAATTCTTCAATGCTTATAAAAATATTCAATCTTCGAGAGTAAAAATTATCCGTTCGGTAGAAGTAACGTAACTTAAAATTTTCGGTAATAAAACACGAGCTAACTCAACAATTTATTTATTGAGACTTATCTTAAGACTCTCCCTTTTAAAGCTCTTCCAAATACGTATCCATGGTCCCTGATACATAAGCGTCAGAAAAATATTTTCCCAACATTTTATGTTTCTTCTATGCGGCGGAAGTCTCACCTAAAGTTTCGTCCATGACAAGAATTTTAGTATGTCAACACTCGTAAAATGCTTCCGGTAGGATTCGGCTATTCTCTTTCGGCCAATAAACGGAGATTCAATGAAGCTGAAAATAATGAGGAATTCCAAAGCGCCCCCATTTACATTTTCAGTATTCCAGAAACAGATGAAATTTTGAGCATCCGAACTCTTCGCCGGAAAAACAGTTGTTCGCGCCATCCACTGTTAATGGTCCTCCCGCACCCCTCCCATTCTTCCTTCGACCGTGACGTCACTTCCGGCATTCCTTTATGCTCGCCGTCCATCCTGTAGCGCCATATCCGATCCAGCGCGCATGCAGAATACTCCTTAAGAGATTAATGACACAAATGGGGCACGTGACACCGAAGGTGCGTTACGCCAATTGACCACCAGCCAAGTGATCGCTAGAGAATACATTGCAAGCCGTCGTCTTCGCGTGCCGTAGCGGTTTCGAAATTTCGCGAATTGGCGCATCGTCGCTTCGCACAATTTTTTTTGAAACGTTAGTTTTCTCTCGTGCAATTTCATTCGTTCACTTGTTTTTTTTTTTAATTTTGATACATTACAAGGGAATTCGATATGAGTTTATTTACGTTACTATGCTAACTTTCCAATGCTCTTAAGGTCCCGGGTTCGAATCCCGGTCAAAAAGGAAATTTTCCTTTCAGAGTATGGATGTTGGGGTCCATGTACTTTGCTGAATTTTTCTATTGATGAAATTTTTTGTGAGCCACCGAAAAGGAATCAGAAAAATGGTTATCAATCTAATTGTTCGATTTCGTCTTTTATCTGTTAAATCATGGATGTTAATAGTATTTTGGTTATGAAGGAGAAATTTCTGCTCTAAAGGTCAGACTTAAATATCATCCATGAGAGTAATTTGTAATTATATAAACAGATTGAAAAATAGCCACATAACAGCGATTCGGAGTCAAGTCTTCTATTTTTCGTGGAATTCTTCTCCCAAGTTTATTATCAGATTCAGCCACTATTAAGAAATATTTCCTTCCCAAGTTGCGATGTATAATCATCATTTTATACTTCCACAGTAGTTCCATTTCTATGATAATATTTTATGGCTAATTTTACGAGAAATATAAATCATCCTGATCAATTTACCTCGAGAACAAATAAATCATACCTTTGTTTTTAAGATGAGTTAACCCTAGAGGGTTTTCTGATAGACCAAGTCCTCCGCTTCTGTGCTGCTACCCTAACCTCTACATTGTAGTGCCGCTTCAATTCCACTCTGTTACGGTGAACTTAGGGGGCCGTGGTTCGAGTCCCAGTCACGTAGCCATATATCACTTCCATTTAACTAGGTATTACAGTCGCACGAACTGATCGCATCAAGTTAATCTATCTATCCTTAACCATAGGTTTCTGTCGGTAATTAGATATAATCTAGACCGCGAGTAATTCACCCATTCATGTTTTGATCCATGGTTGTGTATAATCCTATCACACACATCTGTTCATTAATCTCTCTAATGTTGGCTTCGTAGTACAGCGAATGCATTAGCGCTTCTGAATATATTTTTAACGGAGATATTTTCGACGCGGACTCCATTCTCTCCGCTCGAAAATCGAGTTTTCTCGGACGTGGATCATTTATCGCCACCAGATATTCGGTCCACGCGCGAACAGCCCTTTTGTCTTGCGAGAAACGCTTAAAATTGAAATCCTGGGATATCCATCTCCTCTCGCTGCGGATTTTGATCGAAGGGACTCCGAAACGGTCGCGTTAAGTGCGTCCCCCGTGTGCACGGAGAGGATTAATGCTCCTGCATACGGAGTATGTGCTCATCACCCTCCGCTATTCCCACACACCCTTTTCATTTCGGAGCATAAAGGATATTCGCGTCGGATTCAGTCCGCGCGCCACAGCGTTTAATTAGATTCGCTGCCGAGGAAAATCGCATTTCCTTTCGTTACGTGCGCAGTAGCAGCGGTGAGTAAACGTATCTGCTTCCACCGATTAGTGCTAATGCTTCTGTTTTCGTTCGGCATTTTTTTTCAACGGTATTTCTTCTCGCACGTGATGTTCTTCATCGTTTCCAAGTAACGCCCTTCACTTTGAGTAAAGTGAAGGAAAACAAATAAATTTATTACGAAGTGGAATGTAGCTAATGGAATTGAAAGTTAGAATGATAGGGTTTCGAATGGAAATATCGTAGAGGCATACGCGGTTTGTTATTGATTTGTTCTTTTTAGAAACAACCGAAGTATGTTGGAGATTAATCAAAGACATCAAACTTGAATTCATATATATATCTACGCTAGCTACCTGCGTGCCGCATTTCGGAGTGTGGTTGGTGTTGCGTAAGACTTCAACTCCACTTAGTTGATTATTTTCACTTATTGTTCGCTTAAAAAAAAACAGAATTTTCGAACTTACTCCTTTACTATCTTAGAATGTTACTCACGTTAAACATACTTCTATTATAAATATACGTACACGTAATTACAAAACATATCTTATGAACGTACTCTCTCCAATCTATTCAATAAATAGATTTGCTTAAATAATTATTTTATCATCTATTGACACTCGTAAACTAAGCGTACTAACATATATTTTTTCTTGAATTTTTGCTATTGACTATCGTAATTTTTTGTATCCACGGCAGCAATTCGAAGCTTTTAGTGCCGTTAAAAAATGAGAGTATTGAATTATGTGGAACGCGGTGAGGTACTTTGGCACACATGTGCTTTTATGCGGTTTTGGGTTGGATTTTCCATCACGTACCCTCCCTTACATTACGGATTATGCTCTATTTCTCGTCATTCTTTTATTCCGAGCACTCAATGGCTATATTAATCATATAAACTGCGTTACAGCACTGTGCAGGCGACAAAGGAAAATAGCCGAATTCAGAATCTCATTAAAAAGTCTATCTTTCTGTCGAAATATATTTTTTTTCAGCCTTAACGTTAAGACGAGTTTAGAATGTTAAGTTTCGAGTGATTCAAACAAGCACGTAAGCTAAATGAAGTTTCCCGTAATCCGTTTAGACTAATCTTAATTCCAGCATCGGATTAAACGAATTCAAACGAGCATATACGGATCCAATTTCCCATCTCCCTCATTATTCCTCACAACGAAAGGAGGTTAGCGTCGTGTTCCAGCCTTGACAAATTCAGATTAGAAGGAAGTTCTGTGTATCTCGACCGATTTTCCTGCTACATCCGCGATCGTCCTTGTGGAGGAATTCGAGTGATTGGCAAACGAATCTCTGATTCAATGGGTTTTCATTTTCATCTTTTAATACTATTGATCCGCGGATGAATTCTTCCCTCAGCTTCACCTTTTGTTTGGATTCCCGCATCGAACAGTTCCACGTATCTTCACTTATCTGCTTCTAACAAAACCATTTTGACGGAGACGTTTTTTGATCGAAAAATGACGAGCAAATTCCGTCTTCGATAGACGAATAGTGAGATGCGTTTTCGTAAAAGGTAGAATAATAAGCGTTGCTATGTTTATTTTTAGAGTAAACAGTTACTAGATATCATTGCTCAATTAATGTGAAAATCGAATTTAAATATATATCGATTAAGTTACGAGCTTAGTCGATCAAAAACAAAAAAAGGATTAATCTAAAGTCTGAGATTTTTTTCTTTTTAACCTTGCTTTCATCGCACTTCTATTCAAAGTTCTCGCGCATCGATCCCCTTCACAGTTGAACCTTTCTCTAACTTCCTTCATCGACCTATTGCTCGCGTGATCTTGCTTTTCAGATTGTTTTCTATCTTTTTATTGGCCGAGAAACGGCCTTTCTCTTATTCTTCAGCGGAATTCTTTTTTAACCGCTTTTCCAGCCAACTATATATTTTAACCCGAACGCAGCCAGAAGTATCTATTATTTTTTGGGTGCGACTACATTAGCGCGATGGGACCGATGTGTTCCTCGGCAGCAGTTGGAATCGATTTTCCTCTTCGGTGATTGTGGTCGTATGCAAAATGTAGCTTTTAGATTCATAATGGTCGCAATATGCATTGCAATGTCGTTTTTCTTTCAAAATAGCAGCAATACAGTATATTCCCAAATTCCCAATTGTATGTAGTAAAATGCATTATGAATAGGATCTAGGCGAAATTACTTAGTACTTTGGTATAGTTCGTTGGACTACGGAATGTAAAAAATAAACCTAAAAATTGCGATATTATAGGGATTCGAACCCAGGACCTTACTTGCATATATTTTGCTTTGAGAACGTGCTAGTGAGTGACCTTGATTCTACTCCTTGTCTTATCGTTATTTTTACTTTCGTTTCACTTTGATTATCAGCTTTTATATAAAGTTCATTCGTTTTATTTGAACAGTGTGCAAAATACGTTTAAGAATTTTATCAAGTGAAGCTTCGTTTTCCCTGTTGAAAAATAGTTTTCGAAAATGCACCAGAACTACATGTCCTACGTTGCAGAGATTGTGTGCTCTAAATCCCATAACAAAGGAGCGAGGAATAAAAAGTAAAGTTTTGACCTACAGTAGTAACGATTTCTCGGTTCTAGCGCATGTAACTTGTTCTCTACAAAGCGACATAATCTCCTAATAAATATTGTTTACATAAAAAAAGTTACGAATTCATCCCCGCGTTGGGCTAGGCAGTTACCCTACAAGTGCTTTCGTTCCGAAATCGATGACGGGATTATTACGTAGACCAATAGGAATGTGGAGAAAGTGAGTCGCAAATATTCATTGTTCGAAGTCGTCCTTTGTTCGTTTATGTATGATTCGTACAGATACGTTTATGGATCGGACTTTTCACGTTATTATCTGGGTGCATAAGATTGGAGAATATATTGAATGATTGAGAATTTTATGTAGATGGGATATATTTTACGCATTATCTAATAAAAAACGCATATTTCATATTATGTGCATTCATTAATCATGAAGTGTTTTAAATAAACTAAAAGATTTATGCATTACTTGAATAGATTTGTTCGTCTTTTATTTAGTTTAATATATAGATTTTTGTAGATTAACCATCTTGTGCAGTTATATCCCTTCTAATTATTTTCGGTTTTCTCAAATACCCATTCGTAAAAGATCGAATTGAAGAAAAATATATCATTTGTATTGAAAAGTAAGTTTCATTTCTATCTTCCCACTTTTAATTCCATGATAGAACATCCTCTTTTAATATTTCTACAAACTTTTTTCGCCTATTTTGATCTTCAGGAAGTAGGTAGGCAAAATGCATTTCTTTCGTGCGAAAATGCCGTAACAATAAACGCTCGCGTCTGCGAAATGATTGTTTGGACATTAACAACTGCATCTGGAAATCGTTCGGTTGCGTGCTTCTCGAAAAAAGCCAAGATCTCAAACGCAGCGGCAACTTTAAGGAATGACTTAACCTCTTACTTATTTGAACGATCTTGTGGGATCCCTTTAATATTTGATCGCCCATCGTTCGATACTCGTAAGATGTTCGGGTCTTTATCTTCGAACGCTCTTCTTTTAGAAATTACTTACCGGTAGGAGATCGTGCTCAATTCTCTTTCTAATTTATTTGTAATCTCTACTTTCTCGTTCTAGCATCTCCTTGTATATTTCGACTTTGATTCAGGTTTTCAAATAAATTTAAAATTCAGGATTTAGATGTAAAATTAAATTTTAAATGTAGAAATCGTTCACTTTACATTTTGCCTAGATAAAAATCACGATAAACTGCTGCAAGAATAGAATTCATTGGCATCAAGTTTCTAACATCAATTTAATATTTTAATCAATATATAGATACTATTCGTTTCGATAGGATTTCAGAGGATTAGCAACAAGTTCATTTCTTATGAATGAAAAATTTCATTAGTTTTCTTAGCAATATATTTGAATTCGCCAATTACTGACCGCTCATGATTAGGCGTTTGAATTATTATCAGGAAGATATCTATACTATCCAGGTGTAAGTATACCTTCATATTCAATAAATATAGAGGAATAAAATCGACAGGACATTTATACCGTATACCCGCGTGTTAAATTTATCAGTAAACATTTATATTATTCTATTAAAGTTTTGATTAGTCGTTCTTTCATGCTACAATATTCATAATTGTTGCGTAACGCCATGTTTAATACATGACTAAAAATAATGAATTTATGTTATTTAGTAAAAATTTTGTATGAAACCGACCTAGGGCTAGAACCACACTCTATTTAATGAACCTTTATTTTAATAAATTCTTAAATCGATACATTATTCACTGGAATAATATTAGAAATGTACGTAATGGATACCCTTCCCTTCTTTGGGGAAGAATTAAACACTACGGATGTTGCCCTCAGTCCTTGTATCTAAATTATAGTATATCGTTTAAAACGAAAGAAATGTATCGATTGAAATCGATAATAATCGAATGTATATCATCAGTTATAATCGGATAATTAAATTCGATATAAGTTGGAATTCGTGTCATTACCGATTTGAATAATTATCGTAATGATAATTTTTTTAAGATCTTGATGCGTGTTTCATTAAAGGCCAAGTCTAATTCGACAGTTCCGCCATCATTTCCTTTCCCGATCTTCTTCTGTCGTCAAGAGAATTAATTCGGCGCCACGTGTCTTTTTTTTTCCCGGCATCCGCTTCCGTTCGCGGCAAAGCCAAATATAGGACGGAATGAAATATTTTCGCGATTGACCGTTCCTTTTGGAAAGGCGCTCTTTCGAAGCGACACATTCACTCCTTCCGCTCGTCTCTCGTCCTTCACCGCCGGACACGGAGGGCTTTAACATGTCATCCGAAAGGGTTGCTTTTTTCGCTGCTCCTTTTTTTCTCGCTATTTTTTCGTTCGACAGGGTCAACTTTTAAATCTATACAAGGACTCTTCCGGAACGAATCAATCATAATTTGACGTCAGTGTGCTCCGTAGCCCTTAAACATGCTTTCGGGGAATAGGGGCGGTGTAAGTGGATATAATAGGGAAGGGACATTAACACCGACACTGCGTCTTCTGTGGGGCTGCGGTACGAGAAAGTCATAAGAGTTACTTTTAGGTGGACCTCGATGGAAGTGTCTATATATGTATTATTGCGGAAGGTCATTTTTAATGAAAGATTCATTTTTCTCGCAATAGAATTAGGCAGAACTTTATGGAGAGAGACAATGAATAATATTCTTTTTTTGCTCTTCTTCACTCACTTTTTTTATTTTCGAAAGTACTTTTGGCATCTTCGCTTTAACATTGCGTTGCCCTTGCGTAGAGGAAGAATACCGCAGAATCGAATCGATGTACTGCTAGAATTTGAATTTCATCGAAAATATTCGCCATAGAATTGACGAATTCTGGAAGACTCGTATTTTTGCACTAGTTCTCTTCAAAATATTCATATAAATTGACTACGTTATATTCTCTGAAAGATGTCCCAAGTCAATTACAAAAGAGACGTTTGTATATCATTAATAATTAATACGAAATGAAATACGACTTTTAGCTTAAAATTCGTAGGGTAATTCATACTTTAAGCATTTTTGTTGTATTGAGATATCACTACACCTTTTCAATAATGCGTATTTTCATTGTTAATTGACGCTTTGTTAATTGTTACTCATTAAGTCCAAGTCAAAATTGAACTGTGGATGGTTACGTGAAGTTTTGTTGTGAGAGTGTTTACGAAAATATTTCAAATCTTGGGCCTAAAAATGTTTAGTAATTGTCGGATTTACTGCGTTTATGATACATTATTATACGATTCAAGGCATTATTATTCGATTCGATACATTATTATACGATACGATACATTATTATACCATACGATACCCGTGTTTAGTACGTGAGTTCTTAGACTTTCCGTAGAATCCATATGCGTTTTATACCCAGATTATGCGCCTCTCAAGGTTTAGGGCATGTTTTCCAACTTCTACTCCTCCTAAACCCAGTAGCTCTAAGCGAAATTCTCCAGTAGCCTTAATGGACCTCCGAGGTGCAATGGGAGCACATAGGAAGGAGTAGAAAGAGAATTGCAGTCGTGCTGCGGGATCAGTGCCAAGGATCGCCTCGACCGCATTTTGTGGCCAATACTCCGAGGTTTGTTTCCACTCCGAGCGCTGCCTCTATTGCTGCCGTTTGGGAGGGCATGCCCTCTTTTTTTCGCTCATTTCCAGCTATAAAATAAGACTTCGCGAAGGCCCAAATACTCTTATGGGTCAAAGCTTTTTTTTATTTCGTCATTTCCACTCTCCGATTCTTCTATTTATTCCGAAGTCGAGTGCAAATCCGGGGGTTTTTACTCGTCTTTTATGTTGGCTAAAGTTTACCTTTTTACGTTTTTCGTGAACTTTAGCGATATGAATGTTTTGAATTTAATTTTTTGTCGTTTGATTATGCATATCGAAGTATTTACTCGATTTCTGAGGGGGATATCTTCTTAAATAGTTCCAGAATTTCATATATATGTTATGATATTTTGTTCATTATCGCAGTATAAAACTTTCAGACATTCTCATTTCAACCAGGAAGTTTAGTTAGTTACAGTTCAGCTTGATTTTGTTTAATTTACATAAGAATTAAACTTATAATGTATTTATATTACGTGCTCGCTTGCGCTGTAATTTCATTTTGAGTTTATGATACTATAAAGGAAAGAAATGATCAGGAAATAGAGATACGATTTTAGCATTGAATCAATCCGTTAGACACACTGCAAGTTTCGAACACAAGTGATGAGTATTTGATTTATTTTTGTTCAAATACGTAGCGTTGGAATGATTCTTAGCAACCCCATGTCTGTAAGCAATTATGTATTTTTTGAAGAAAATGCTTGATTTCCTTATTATCCTCTATTTTGGTGTCACATACTGAGAGGTCAAAAAGATCTTAACCCTTTTACTGCGGACCGAATTTTCGAGGTGTATGCCAAAACTGCGGGGGTATTTCCCGCAAAAATGCAGGTTCTTGTTTAATAAATTGTAATAATTATAAATACCATTATTAATCCTTATATTTTTTACCATTTATGTATCATATCATAAGGTTCAAAATGAAAAAAAATTGCGCGCTTACCACTTTTATTTAATATTATAAAAATTTATACATATAGAAACTAATAAATAATATTACAAAATATGCATTTTAACGATAGTTTACCCATAGAAAATCAAAGGAAATGTTTGTTATTTCACATTCAGTCAATAGCTTGCTCTTTTTACTATTAAAATATAAAATTTTAATTAAAAAATTGCGATAGATTTTTCAAAAGTTGCACTTTAAGAAATATCTACCCTCTGGCACTTGTGTTGCGGGAAGCATACACCATTAAGTCATTTCCTACATTTTGCACAAATGGTGCGTGCTCGTCTCCTCTTTCCTCTTTTACTATCAACTAGCACACTATGCACGTCTTTCTCTTTTCTTTGGGGTACATTTTTAAACCTTTACTTCCCCAATAAGGGATTCTTTTGATGTCCGACGGGTTACCTTTTTATTTGAAGCCACTCCTAGGAAAGGTCTTATATAATACTAATTACAAACGATAAGCGTGTCATTGGTTTCATGCCTGCGGGTAGATTTTCTTTATAAAGAACATAACTAGTCAAAAAACGTGGTAGAAAACATTAAAAAACCATATTTTCGAGTATTTGAGTGCAGGCCGCTCATCGAGATACGTATATATCATCATTTCAGATGAATAATAAAATTAAAGATGCCTAATTCAGCACAAATATCGGTTTGTTTCTAACGTATAAGCACAAGAGATAATAAAGAAGAAATCAGAAGTAACAGATACACTCTAATTGAGGAGTTCTGCTGAGTAGAAAAACAGGGCCGATAGATCGGCCCATCCGCAGTTTTCGCATAAGCACGCCGGGCCGATAGATCGGCCCATCCGCAGTAAGAGGGTTAAACATAAATTTAACATCTATTAAGTCACAAAATATAATAGAGTGCAGATCGATTTTATAGTACACCGCAAAAATATCTGTTCGTTTTTTATACGCGATTTAGGTCCGCGTAATAATAACACGATAACCTCTTAACAATATGGCTCAGTGATAAGAGGCCGAAAAGAAAAATTAGGATTGATTGTGCGATCGTTAATCGATGCGATTGGCAGTGCAAAAGTGCATAAAATGCACTTTTCCTCCTCCTTTCGTCGAAACCCGTCTGATTCGTGTAGAGGTCAACCATGTTTATCTCTCAACCCCTAACCACCGGTCAACTTTCCTCGATCGCCAAGTTCCTATAGACGTGTGATTGGCGAAGAAGATAAGTTTGACGACTGACCTTTCTTATCACAGATCGTTCATTTCCTTTGCAATGAATTTTATTTTATTTCTTTTTTATATTATGGCTTATGTAATGCACTTCATTCTCGTGTCGAATTTGTGGAATTAGATTGAATGTTACACTGAGCAAAACGTTGATCAAACAGGAAATTTAATTGACATGGGGAAAATAGGTGTGAATGTTCTGAATTTACACTCTTAGTTTTGGGTTTGAGGTTCTATCAGATCTCGCCTTATGACCAGAAACTATTCTCGGAGTAATTTTATTGTTTTAAGATAACTTATCGACATTTCTTTAAAGGAATTCAATAACTCAGAGTTTAGGTGTGAAAGAAGACATTATTGTCTAGACCTGTCGAATAGAGTGATGAATTAAAATTTTATGTTAGAAAGAATTAATTTATTATTCTTATATATCAATATTTCATGAGTAATGAATCGTCCTCATATAGAATTTAGAAGAATGATCTACATTGATTTAATTCATTTGTAGATTGTATCAAATAATGGTAGCTAATTACGACCATTGTTATTCCAGCCTTTATTACGACGATAAATCTTGAAAAGAGATTAATGTCGTGTTGAATACCTATCCTTCCAGTTAATTTCCGCTGATATCGTCCGATCGTTTTTATTGTTTTAAATGGTTTCAGGTTAATGGGTGTTTTTTTTCCTCAGTCGGCTTATACTAATTCCAATTTTGGCTTTGGAATTCCTTTTTACGTTTTACACAATTTGTATATACTGTATGGATGGCGCCTCTATGAGGCCATGGGAGCAGAAGATGCCGCTATGCGGACGAAAGTTAAACGTGTATGCCTACAAAAAATAAGAGTGATTGAAAGTTCTGGCAAGCTAGCTCAATGGCTTGAGCTATACACTGGCAATTAGATAGTCTGGGATCGAGTCCCGATCCTGCTAGAGTTTTTTCACCTGTGTTAAAATCTTGGGATACCTTTATTTTCCTGGATCTAATGCATTTAAATCGATGTATAAAATCCCTATTTTTCCCTATATGATGCTAACAACATTAAATTAAAAAACCTTTCGGTTTTGCTAATCAGTGAATCAATCAATTTTTGTGATCAAAGACGCCGAAATAGATCAGATGGTTATGAATACTTTCATTCACTTCTGCAAATGTGTCGTAAAATGAACGTGATGAATGAGATCGTGTGTACCACTCGATCGAAGGATTTGCTATTTAAAAAAAAGAAACGTCATATTCCATTTACCATGACGAAAAAAGAAAGTCGATCGGTCTTTATGCGATTTCTTCCCTTCAACAGAGTGTGTAAGTTTTTAATTATAGCGCTCAGCAACTCGATACCCTGAACTGAATGATACTCTCCGATCCTTCGGGAGATAATGCATCGTTAGCACTCGATGTTCGTTCTTCCGCTCGAAAGCTTTTTACCGACGGCGCCGTATGCAAAACATAATGAAAATGTGAATCGGTCGAAGAGAGCCATTGATGATCGTGTAGTAGAAGCACGCACGTTTAGACGAGACTGTAATTGACGCTTTCCTTTAAAATAGCTTCGCGTCGATGCTAATTCCCCATGTTTTGGAATAAATGCATGTAAAATTCCGGATGTCTGGAAGTTTCGCGCCAAATCGATGTGAGATATATCGCGATTGGAATCGATTGTTGCGTGCGCTTTCGTATAATAATAGCTTTACAAATGTTTCCCTATCCGTCACTTGTTTACTACTTCTGCCTTGTCGTATTTTACTCATGAAGTCTTCAGACGGTTATGTTAAAAACATCTTATTCCTTGGATTCAAGTTTTATGGTAATGTAATACTTTTTATGTGAGGAGTATAAGTTTTGGTGAAAGTTTGTTTACTGTTCCTAAGTTCGTTTCCTAGCAATAGTTTTTTTCCGAATATCTGAAGTCAAAGCTATTTTCAGACGAATGTTCGTTTTATGATTACATATATTTCAAATTTGAACTATCGATTCCTATTTGCTGATATTCAAAACTATTATTGCGTAAATTCAATTTCATAATAGCTTTTGAATGTATCTGAAATGGAGTACATAACCAGTAATAGAATTCTTTACAATTCGTCGCTCTAGATTCTACTTACGTAAGAAATGTATGTTACGAGATGTTTGGCTTTTTGGCGCATGATTTCGTTCGTTTTTTTTCTACGTAATGGAGGGAAAGCGACTTAGCATCCTCCCCGAATAACAAGACATTTCCTCGGCACGGAGCTCTACTTGGCTCTTACAAAGTGACATTTGATGTCAGCGATTGTTTCTCCTACCAGTGTTTTAGTTCTAAGAGACAAAGTGCTACAAAAGTCGTTGTTTTAGGTAGTAACTACGAAACGGTTATCGCAATGGTACTTAAACATTTACACTTTCATTCTTTGCTTGATTTTTCAGACCATATCAGAATCTTATGGGTGAAACGTTATCTTTACCAAGCTCCGTAACGAGCAAAGTCTATTCGCCTTTTATGCATTCTTCGGGTTATCTCAAATAAGGAACCCGTATGCAATAAAATATTTTTTGAAAATTCATCTTTGGTAATTATACGATGAACATGTACCACATTAAACTTGTTTTGCGAATTTTCTGTGCTTAACGAGAGGAATATATATAAAATTTGTCAAATGAATAATTTAAGTCCTTATTAAATTTCTCTTGACAATCGAACTATGCAGTCCATTTAAAATTAAGAGAGCAAATTTTCATCATCATTCGTAAAATCTATCCATCTATTACTTTCTCTTTGTAAAGTAAGTAAATGGTGGCGAGTAATTAGTTGCCATTTATCTGTATTCCTTCAAGGCTATTGAAAGACATTCTTTTTGTTTGAAGGACGATTTTTTGCTTTTATCTGCAGCAAGAAACTGAAGTCATTAGTAATCGATGAGGAAGGTAGTTAGATTTTTTATACGTACGTTATGAATTTATTTCGGTTCTTTTTGTGATAAATTTGATGTGAATTACACGTCGACTTTTTTATAGGGTCATCAGTCATACCATAGCGCGTCATAACACTACCGCTTTTGGAATGTCGTGAAATGTTTTTGATAACGTGAACCATATAAAATACGGGGCTTTTTTTTTAAGGTAATCACTAATTCGTTTTTACTTTTTCTTTTGTTTATATTTTATAGTCGTCGTGAGTATTTTTCGTAAAAGATTTCGTAACTCATTCATAGATCTATCTCCCAACGGGTTAAAAACATGTTTTTTTTCCATGTAGGTATAGTATTTTTTCGGAAAACGAGGGCAGAATCGGTGTTTCATTTTTTCCCTTTAAAATTCGCGTAGACCCATTCGCGGATCAAAAGGTTCGAGTCCTGTATGGAAACGGTAGATTCACAAATGTTCCGACTTCATAACGGCTAGCAAATCAAAGAGTCCCGCTCAAAGGAAAATAGATTTGGATGAATGGGGCGTGGCAGGGAAGAGTTTGAATCGCAGGGCAAACGAAACAGTCTACGATTTAAATTGGGGTCAGAGTGGTCACTGGCTGTGGCTGTGTGTACCCACGTAAGGATCGATTGGTAGGTGAAAGATAAGAGCAGAGACCCATTCTTGCTTTGTGACGGCTCCTTTGATGAGATCCTGGAGAATTCGGTCGCTGATCGCAGCCACGATCCACCCCGCATTTGTGGAAAACGTACGTTCGACTCAATCGACCATTTTAGAATCCCATTTCTGTGCGAATACAGAAGGAGTATAGGAATAAATAGGTAAACAAATCTTTGCGTTTCTCTGTGAATAGGGAATGAATATCGTGGTAACTATGTAAACAAATGTTTACGAATTTTCCTATCTCTTTGATTGCGTCCCTGTTCTTTGTATGTCAAATACTACGATAGTACAGAGGCTTTAGTTTACTATCGAATAGCAATATTCCCCATAGCTGAAGGCGAACTAAAGAGTTGTATATTTTCCTTTTAATAACTAAATTCATTCTTATTATTGCTGTTCATAAATGAATGTACATCGTATTTCAGCGGTATTTGTAAAGTATGGTCGGTATCGTTCAAAAAGCGGTACCATCAAACAATGTAATTTAAAATTACTCCTTCGTCCTCATAATATTAAAATATAAATAGAATTATAAAAAATAGAAAGAATTTCGTTATTCCATAATTAAGTTAGTATACATTTAAACGTTGTTGTTAGTTAGGTTTGGTATTGTTTTGCTAGTTGAAAATTTTCACTTATTCTTTATTTGTTATGAAAGATTCTCTTCCGTTTCCTTCATTTTACTGTTCTATATTTGTCAATTCCGAAGTTATTGAGTGAAATAAATGAAAATTTTTTGCAAGTAGAACCTGCAATTCAAATTTAGAACCTGTATAATCTGCACTTATATTTTGACCAATTGTTAACAAGAATCGTTTCTTCTGTGAGAAAAAGATTAGTTTGCAGTTATGATAGTAAACCTTCAAGTATCTCTCGTGTTGAGTTAGGCTGACATTTCCCAAGGGTCATTTTGTTTGTATGCCAATTTATTGATATTTCGTCCATATTTTGAACGGGTTACAGTTGTTTATGTGCTTTTGAAAGCTTCTGAGACCATATTCATTTAAAATGCCGTGGGATGACCGGTGGAGTGTTTTAACGTTGTTTGAACCTGTTCCTTCCAACCCACTGCCTTACACGTATACTAAGTTTCAAATAAAGTCGTTTGATCTGAATATCATTTAAAAAACTCTGATATTTGCTTTAGCTTCCTAAAAAACAGTTGCTCCTATCGTATTCTATTTTATTGTAATTAACTCTGGTATATCATAAATTTAATGGAAATCAATCTTAGTGTTTTATTTTTGCATCGCGAGTTATCTATATTTTTTGATGGAAAGAGAATTTCAATTTATAGAATTTATTCAATATGCCATTAAAAAAACCCGCTTTATATTTCATATCTTCACATCTCTATCATTCATTTGTAATTTTATCCAAATAGATTATTCACACCCAATCGACCTTTGGGATTAATTTATTTTTCCATTTAAAATCGGCTGCTCACAATAAAATGGGATGGACCGTATTCATTTATAGCATTTCATTATTAACGACTTATTCAATTATAGAGCGGTATTGAATTTTCGCAAAACCTCTTAATCCGGATAACCCAATTGAAAATCGGTGCCCCCGTTCGAATATTTATCGAAGGATAAAATAATTTATAATATTACTTTGAATATTCATTCTATTTATTAAATATATAGAGAACTTTTATAGGAAACGATATTGCCTCCTATTATCTGAAACAGCCGAATGAAGTCCTCAGAAATTATTTTCCACATTTATTAGCTCTCGAAGCTAGTTCATTCCATCAATGTACCTTTTGAATTTCAAATAAAACTTGATTTCCGATATAATAGTAATTATTTTTATTGTTACGAGCTGCAGTTAGTCTATTGTCTGATGAAAGTCCCATTAAATTCTCAATTATTATCTTCACACCCACTCTCGAATTCGAAAAAATATGATTTCGGTATCAAATAATATAGAACACCACACCATTGGGAGTCAAAATATATTAGTACTGAAGTTAATCCCTGACATAGCTGACCTAGATCATTGTCTGGTTCTCACTTACCCTCTAATTCTAAAAAAGAACAGCCAACTCTCTTCTCATCATACTTTTTGTTCGCGAAAAGTTCAGAGTCTGTACAATTTTTATAAATTTCGTATGAATCTAACATTTGATTTTGAACCATTCAGTTTCCAATGGTTCCATAGTTAATCTTAAGCAATTTTAACTGTTCGGTTTAGACTTAAGAATTCACTCGCACTAATGTTTTGTTTTACGTAAATTCCTTTTTTATCGATGACTGCTTCTTTTTATTATACTGACGTACATATCGTATCCTTTTGTTCCTTTTATGGAAGAAAAACTAATTGAAACTTTTGAGATCATTATGAATCTTGATTCTTCCTAATCATTAGCCAATTCCTATTCTTTCAGCATTCTCGTTACAGTTTCATCACAATTACATCTTCTAAAAATATATCTTCCTTCCCGCCTCCCTCTGTACCATTTCAAGATTTTTCTCGTGCTCTACGTCGTGTGGATTTCACGTTCACTCCCCACATTCTTAAAATGTTCCAATTACACTAATATTAAGTTTCTTTTGCATTCTTGCTGTAAGTTTTGCGTGTTCGCTCAATAGAATTTGCTCTCATGGACGCATTTAAATACTCGTACGCTTTCCTTTATAAATCAATTGATCTAATCTAATCACCTAATTGATTTATTCTTATTTCCCATACATATTAATCAATTAATTGATATGCTATTCAATATGCTTTCATTGTTTATTCGTTACCTTTATTCAATACGATCTTTCAATGATATTGTATCTACCTTCGTTTCAATATATTTTCCTTATTATAAACTTAGGCTGCTTTTGTCATCGGGTTTTACTCATCTTTCACATCCTCATCTTGTCGTTATTTTCTTGCAGTTTTCCTACTTCTTTGTTTTTTCTAAGCTCTAAAAAAGGTTCTTTTAAACCCGGAAACATATTGTACAAATAATTCAATTTTGTTTGAGCCAAATAGAATAATTTATTTTCAAAATTTTTAAGATGTATTGTTAGATGTAAGAGGAGACATACTAGCATCAATGTTGCCCTAAACTAAAGTCTTTACATGTTATTAACATTTTAAATGAACTTTTTATCGACGTTAAGAACAACCTCTCTTGTATGCCAATTCCATATTGGATCACTTCATCGTAATTTCCAGGTCATTAAACTCGTTTCCACCCGTTTTGACTCCTCTAACTCGAGAGAGACATTTCGACTGCAGAGAACAGATTTCGGTAAAAAGTCCTCGTAACAGGAAATATTCGAAACTCTTCGATACGTGTTTTCAGTCGCAGCGAGTAGGAAACGGGCTAGAATTCGGTAGCATCGGAATCGGGGTTAGTAGTATTGCGAGTCGATGTCCCCCTATTCATATATCCCTTAGCATCTCCGAGGGGCGAAAGGAAGTCGCTGGCGTCTGGTTCTGAGGTCACCATCCTTATGGGTCACCGTGGGCGTGGTGGGGAGTTAGTGACTTGGCAACGATGGGCAGATGCTGAAAACCCCTCCTCCGCATGTCCCGTGGATGGACTCCCCCAACATCGCTTCCTCTTTGTCTTGATCCTTTGTTTAGAGATCTTGAGGGCGGTTTAAGGTGCTCGATCGAATGAGGGAGAGCAACACGGGATGATGATAGAGAACACGAGGATAATGTCCAATTTTAGAGGAAGGGAAACGGTCACAGGATGTTTGGTACGAGCGGTATAGTTGGGTTTCGAGAGGTATGATTTAGGTTTTCTTGGAATCGCGTCCTTTTACAGTCTTCCTTCTGCGGTTGGGAGTTTAAATTTTCTAGTTGATGATGTTGTTTATACTAAAAAAGAAATATATTGGTCAATAAAATATGTATAATAATTTTGCGTATTTGTTGATCCTTTTAGGTCTTCAGCACAGTATTTTTGTTGTTGATATTTCATTATTGGTATTTTTTATTTTCTATTATAATTGGCTACGTGCTGTACGTGATAAATATTCTTCTATAATTTATGTTTCTGCTTTGATATTAGCGAAATGTTTAGGATAAATCGGTATTATTTTACAATACAATGAAAGCTATTTGTAGCCTAATATTTAGAGTCATCAAATTTTCTTCACATCTTCTGAATAAAAATTATTAATTTTGAGGTATTATTTTCGATATATTAACGTATATATTTAGCGTTTATATTATACTTAATTGTATTTTGAAACATATAGAATATAAAAAAGTGGTAAACAATTTAACGATCTTAAACTTTGGGTTAGAATTTTAACGAAAATTATTACTGGACATTTCAGCATCTGAAACAGTTTTATATATAATTGAGAGAGAATATATATTTTATCGACACTCGGTTTCAAGTCCAACATTAGCGTATGTATATTAGTAATTTGTGATACACTTGATGATATTTCGCCTTGGTTACCATATGTGGAAGGAAATGAGCCATGAACATAGGCATGAATATCTATGACAAATCGATGATCATTAGAAGCTTTTTCCGGTCGATTGAAAATCGTTTTATTTCTGTCGATGCTCTTCTTCTGATGCGTCCACTCTTTACAGTAAAGTACAGTACAGAATAATTCATAGCACTCCATGCAGTGTACTATTCGGAAACAGACTAAGACTGAATCGAGTTACTAAATTATAGAAAGGACGTTCTTAGGAGACTTCTAACATCGTATGGATTTCGTTCGAGAGAGAGTTCAGTTCGCCCCACTGCACCCTTAGCAACCATTACTGATTTTGACCCGAAAGCAAAGGGAAAATTCGTTTTTTTTTAACTTGTTCCCGCATTTTTTGTTTTCTTCAATAAATGTATTCCCCTCAGCCCCTGTTACTGCTTCCTTTGTCATGCAAATTTACCGGAGCGTACGGAAAGAATATTTTTGGAAAAAACCCTTTTCCTCCGTCCATACGGACCCCAAATCATTTCGCTCTTGAACAAAGGTTTTTTTCCCGAAACGGTAACTTGTTAGTTAATTATATTAAAAAATATTTTATACGAGAAAGCGTTATGAGAGAGGCAATCGGTAGTGGAAGGGTGGGAAGGATATATAAAGGGCTAAGATGCTGAAAAATTACCTTGGAAACATTTTTAGCTCATACAAAAGATTCTACTGAATAAGTGCTTCGTCCTTCAAGCCTTCAAAGGAATATTTTTTTTATGAAGTACATTTTAAATACCTCTCGTTTCAGGGTGAATTTTTCAAAAGAGTTTAATTTTTTCTACGAAAATTCTTTCATCATCACGTCATATAGCTGGCGTTCATTGAATTAGCGCCGCTGGAAATTAGCTTACGGATTCACCTCGTTATAATATTAGATTACGGCGAATTATTCCTCCCGAAAAAGGATTTTTAATCGTTTAAGGAAAGTACAATTTATGCCCCCAAAAAATGATTTATTAGCTAAGATTGACGAACGAATGAAGCCGATTGATTAGATTGAGTTAGTGGAATTTGTTATGAATGTTGTTAATAATTATTAGTATTTATATAATATTTATAGCTTTATTTATCAATCATTTGGTTTGCTTAATAGGATAGTTAGGAATTAATACCAAATTTCGTTATTTCTTCGCAACTAGGTACCCTAAATTCGCAATGAATGGTATTTAATATTTGTTTGTAATTTGTACGTAAAAAATAAATGATATACATTGATTGAAATTGTCTATACCGGTGTGTTTATGCTCGTTCTTCTATTCAACCTCGTTTGTCGATTATTACATTACGAAAAAATAAAGTTAAGAAAAAGCAGTGTGTGAAAACATCTTAGCAACCGAAGGTTGAATTTTCAAAACCACTTTATGGGAAAAGGAATGCTACCAACAATTCATATACTGTATAAAAGTGATATACATGCGTATAATTTAAATATATATTTATTCACCTGTTAATAATTTGTTATTCTTTATTCTTTTCAGGTCAGTACAATCAAACGGGTTCTCATGTTAGTGGTGGTTCTTATTGGAAGAAATTTGTGTAGACTGGTATGTACTATATATTTTTATTGTTTTCTGCTGGTTGGTCGGAATGAATCCAAGGAAGGCCTTGAAAGAAATATTGAGTCTTACTTGGCTAGAATGGGTAGAAAGTTTTTCATTTTCATCCTTAATCTTGCAGTGCTGTGGATAACGTAATTCTAAGCTATTCCATTCAAAGTTACTACATTGAATTATATAAGGATAAAATTAGCCTAAAAACCCCAATCCCTCTAGAATTCTATCACAGGGAGCATAGTGAACAAAACTGTAAATGCCACGTTTGGAAATATTTTTCGGGCTGACGATGTACTAACTAGGTCCAAACCGTACGCTTAAATTTGCTGTGTTATTCATCATGCTTCCTGTCCATACTTTGAATTCATTTTTAGATCATAGCTTCCTTAATGTAACTTCCTTGGACGAACTATATTATCTATAGTAATATTGTAAACCAAAGTTCTTCGTAATACTCCTATGATTTCATATATAGAAATATATATATTATTACGCGTTATTCGAAAGTATAATTAAATCCATAACGTCAAGCTCAGATGAACTGACTGAAGATGGTATCATTTCATTCTCATTATTGAGGTTATTCCTTTCGAGGTACAGCTGTTCACTTATAAATCATGTGTGTACCATCCATCGACTTCCTACTTCAGCTTGGTTACTAACCCAGTTTTGCATATTTCGTTAAGTGCGAAGGACAAAAAGGTGACTGACAGTTTTCTTTATATATCTGTCTTCCGGAATATTACCGATAGGATGCACTATTGAGAAGTTATAGACGCGCATTTGCGAGGCACCGAAACATTTTGACATTATAGCTATTCAGGAAATTAACAGTAAATAGATTCCGTAAGTTATTAATATTTTAATATTCTTAAAACCAATGTTGCTCATTGTAAAAAACCCTCAATCTGAAAAGCATTTCTGCGCGAATAACTAGAATGACGAGCAATAAAATATACATTAGATAGAAAATTTTTTGAAAGTAAGTTAAATTCCCATTATTTCTCAAGATCTTAGATTAGTGCAACTTAACGCCTGTCAGTGGAATTAGCGTTTTGCCCTTTGGAAAAAATCTTGAATCATTTAATCACTCTACTTTCTAAAGTTGCAAAATTTTCTGAATCATAAGGGCTTCGAGATGGCTGAATCATTTGCTTTCGTCGACGCTATGACTTATTCCGATCCGAACAGATTAAGGTTATTGAAGAATTAGAATAAGCACCAGAAAAATTGAGATAAATGCGTTCGTAAATTAATTTGTTTATTGAAAAATTATTATCGATGTTCACCTGTTTGTTTTAATCGTTATCGTCCGTAAAAATCTACCCAGTTACCCTTCTATAGCCAATTTTTCAGTACTGGTAACGTATTTCAACACCATAATACACGGTATTGAAATTAAAACAGAACACTTCTGAAAGATCTTCCTTTCATATGCATATCTATTTTGACCTTCGCAGGCGAGATACGTTAGAGATGAGGTTGGCCGTAGTATTTCCGTGTTGTTATTCGCGTGTAATGGGAGTAACGTGAGGAAGTCTTTAGAGTGGAAGGTGTCGAAACGTGTTTGCTCGAGCTTTATATTCTATAGCCTTCGCGTTTTACCAAGGATGAAGTCGCGGACTGTTGAAAATATGTCAGCTGCGCCGTCGCAGATCGACATTTGTGTCTCGATTGCGATCATAAATCGCTTTTAGGTCTTAGATTACGGTGTTCGGTCGCTGGGTTACTTCGCCGAGGGCTGAAAAATCGCCGCGAAGTGCAGCGGATCGTGAAATGAAATCTCTTATAGACGAACGGCGTATACGGCGCATGGTGCGAGCTGCGGTTTTGCAGGTCTTACACGTGTGGTTGATCAGTGAACTTATTAGGGCTATCAGATAAAGGAACTGCGACTTTAAGTATTGAGATAAAAAAAGTTAAATGTGGTATCATCTAGTCATTAGGGCTGACCCACAATCGTCATCTAATCGTTTCAGAGCGTACTGTTTTATTTATTTATTAAGAAGATATCAACATACAGCACGAGACAAATTACATATAATGATCAACAACAATAATTGAGTATAAAAAGGCAGTAATAAATTATATATTTATAATATAAAAATCAATAATACAGGATAAGAAAAAACGACGATTTAACAATAATTGTATTGCAATATAAAAATAAAATAGCACCAAATTAATCTATAGCAACCTTTGTTTATATACAAGCTATCTAGCTATTTCTGTATAGATTTATAATCTCCATTCTTCAAATATTTAACCGATGTTATAAATAGAGATTGGGGTAAATTCAATTATGTATTATCAAATATTTTTAATTTATCACTGTTGCCGGAAATATTTTTTCCGGGAATGAAAAACAAATACCGTAATTGGTTTTTCAAAAAGAAATTTTAGGTATTTTTTAAACTGCTTTTCAAAATGATAGCGTGTTTCCGTTCATAATTTTAACCTTCAGATGTTTGAGAAGCTCCATGAGTCTCCGTTTTTGTTCATATTAAAAGTTTCCGGAAGTAATCCGTAGCGTGGGATATGTTCGTTAGAAGTCGTCTTTATTAATCGAATTAACGTTTTAAACTCGGGTTTGTCTTTTATTACCGAGAGCCCAAAGTTTCCTTCTATCGTTCAAATTCAATTTCGCACAACGACGTTTCGCGTAAAGAAAACATCCAAGTTATCTTTCGGAAAGATGCAACGTGGAGGGGAGAAAAAAGGTTGTGTGAAAAAGTCCAAACTCGAGCCATAAGGGACGATGACGAGAAGCAGATCTTCTTCTCACAGCTACCTCGTAGTTGCGGGGGTGGGAAGAGGATGCAGTGTGTGTGGGGAGCTCTCTAAGTCCTATATACACCCTCTTGTAGTTGTAGGGTGTTATATATATACGTGCCCCTGAGTAAAGAGATCTAAACCAAGATACAAGCGAGGGTTTGTTTTGTTTATCGCTAATTTTGGCGTTTTAGCGAAACATTTCGATTTATTTGTATCTTGGAAGGGTTACTAAGAGGGTGAAACGGAGATGATTCAAGGATGCTTAACGGATTTCCTGTTTCCGAAGAAAGCGTATGGATCTCGTTGTGTTTGACGACTCTTGTTTCGTATATGCTATTGTAGAATGTTTCGCAACCTCGTATGTTTATCAAAGTATGCATCTTCTAAAGAGAGGTTTTAAAATGCCCTTCGTCTTTATTAATGTGTATCGTTCACTTCATCCTTTTATGGATATCACTTCCCTATTCATATTTATCTCTTGGTAGAACATGAATTCGTATTTAGAGGAGAAAGGATTTTACATCAAGTCTTGATTTATTACCTTAATGTTTATGCCTTCTAACTTAATTATCACGGTTTCTATAATTCCTTTGGTCGAGGACATGGATAATTAACAATTGAAAATAATTGTATCTACTACTTGGAAAATATATTAAGGTTTATACGAAAATTAATCTCTGTTTTAAACTTCATTGTTATTATGTTAGTTATATTCTATTTCGTCTATCCCTTCAAACCTCGCATATATCAGCCTCTAATTATTTTCTTATATGCGAGTTCAACATTTTTTTTATAAGAACTCATTTTAGCGCCTTCATATACTATAAAATATTATAATAGTACAGTAATAAATTAGTTAAATTACAAAACTGTAAGCTGTTTACAAGGCTATGATACTAAGAAAAGAAACTCGTTCAAAATGAAAATGGTAGACCTGGGTTCGAGTCCCAGTTATATTGTTATTTTCACTTCTTTTTAGCGTAATACTCCATTCTCAAGGACTCATGGTCATATATCGTTTAAATTGAATTCACCTTTTCTACGAAAGACACTCATTCTTAGCGAGTAAACGTCCGATATTATTTCACGAGTGAATATTTTTTTCGGAAGGACAGATGAAAGATTTCACTCTTCTCCGAGAGGTTTGAATCAGTAGTCAGATTGCATCGGCGGATTTATCTGATTAGCGAGTTCATGGAAGAACTCGACGAAGATTTCGGATTCTATGGAATCGTTCTCAACGGACGTCCTTCAAAAACGAAGGACTGAGAAAGTTTCTGCAGTGCGAACTCGGAAATCCGCTCCATCATAAATCACAGCTGCCGCGTCGTATTTTTCCGAAAATTATATAAAACGCAGAATGAAAACCGTTGCGTAAGAATTGTCTTCACTTATCTCCGTTGCCCCTTTCGAACATTTCGACCTCGGAAACGTATCGTTCTCCTTCTTCCCGAATCCCATTTACTTTTTACGAAAAAAAGAAATCGAATCGTCGTTGTCGTCCGTTACTTGGCGAGGGAATTACGTTTACACGCCCTTTTACTTTTTTTTATTATTGGGCGAGAGAGGAAAGTGGATGTTGTCTGGGTAGCGGGGAAAGTACCGTTCGAGAAGAGGTCTGCTGTATGGGGAGGAGGTGACGTACGCATCGAGTGTCCGTGACGCACGCTCGTAGTTCCGCCTCTCGGCATATGGTCCACATGCATCTTCCCGTCGGCACACCCACAGTTTGTCCTTGGGAAGGAGAAGCAAATACCCGACTCCATGGAGTTCTTGTTTCCGAATCAACACGGAGAAGAGTAAACGAGTCCCTTTACAATACGAGTGTTCTCGTCCTTTAGTACGGTCTGGGATCGGCGTGTTGATCACAAGGCGTTTTAATCATCACGCCCGTTGAAGACTCATCATAGCATCTTGCCGGAACATTCAGACACGCCGTTTTAAGGGACGCTTTGTAAGCATGGGCGTTGCAACGGATGGCTATGGCTCTCTAGACCCACCGGAAATAGGGAGATCCGGGTACGAGTCCCGTCTGACATTTTTCAAGTCCGTTGATTCCTGGGTTACGACGTATATTTGCTTTTCGAAAATGCGACTTGGTTTTTTGGGTATAACAGGATGATGATGATTACGATTTCGAACACTTTGTGGCATTGGTTTGTTTACGAATTACTCGTACGTAAATGAACACGAACATATATCATAAAATAATATAAAATGTTAAAAAAGATCAAATATAACTATATTTTCCTTAAATTATTAGTATTCATTATTATTTTTATAATAATTATTAAATTGTATATTTAAAGTCGTCGTGTTCTAATAATTTTTCAAATCAGCCTCAATATGTAACCGTTTACGCTGTAGAAGATTTTTCGTATATAGAGATGCTATAACCTTTCTTTGTGTGTCAGCAGTTAAAAACAAGAAACAGCAGAAAATATTTTATTTTACATTTATTTGAGGTGTATTGTTTGCTCATGTGTATCATAAGAATTGCACTGTTTATCCTTGATATATATATTTGTTACGAACTCCCTCCTGCGTTATACCAAACTCGTGTCAGTCTATTTTTAGCAAGCGTTTAACGATTTACTCTGACTTGTTGAAGTCTTCGAAAACCTTAGAGGGATTTCTAATTTTTATTCAAATATTAATGTTTAAATATTCACTTGAAACATATTGCTATCAATATTGAATCATATTGAATATCATATAATGAAGTTACATCATACTGAATCAATCTTTAGCTCGTGGGAAACTAAATTCCTTACCTAAGGAAAGCGAATTCTGTTTCGTTAGGTCATTCTCAGGGTCATGAACTTTGACTGCGCGTAATTGTGACCGTTTGCGAGGATTCATGCATGATAGAACTACGTTCCCAGAAGTGAATCTCTTATATTAGGCAGAGAGAGGGAGAGAGTTTGTTAACGGAGCTCTAACCTCGCACATGTGTGCTAAATAATTTTCGTATTGTTTTTCTGAAAAATTCAACGCTGTTACGTTTCTTCAAAGCTTTCGCGAGTAGTTGTCAAGGGTTTGACACACAAGTTGGTAACGCTCGCATTCCCTAAGGTACCAGGTTCGAGTCCTGGTAGATAGTATTTTCACGGTTTTAATTGTGACGTAATCGTACGTTATTATATATAGAGTTAAATGTAAGGTTGGTCTGTATTAATTCAGAACTGAATTTCGCCATAAATAAGGGAAAACCATTAAATTAAACGTAAATTGCTATTGCATCTTTTTACCTGACATTGCTCGCAGAATTTCGTTATCCATTTATCCCAGTTAGCGATTTGCTTCGTCAAAATTACCTAAATTGCCATCAAAAGAACATTATCATGAAAAAGATGGTGAATTTTTTGTTGAGTGATTAGTAGGGTAATGCGTATGCTAATGTAAATAACATGCTCTGTTTTTGTTGATGCAGGCATACTCCTCCCCATCGTCCTAGATACGGGTACTGCAGTGGGTAGCCTTACGCCCTATATATTTTAGCACGAAAAAATCACATTTTCAATTCATTGGTATCGATTCAATCCGTTTCTAGGATTGGTAGGAAAATTCTACTCCCGAAATCTCGGTTTTCGGGTCTTGGATAAATAAAAAGGAAGCGATTCAGTTTGGAAGTATTCAAGGGCGTCGAAAATGGGAAACACTGGTGCCCCTGTTTTTCCGGACTGCTTGCATCGAATCTCGGTGAAATAACGGAAAACTAATATCTTCCCTAACTGTAAAATTTCGAGGAAAATACGGAAATAATTCCACGGCGTTTCGAGATTTCCGGATTGAGGGCAAATTTGATCTGGGTTGAGATTGATTCGTGATTATTTGGCCTTAAAAAATACAAGGGAAAATTCTATAGGTTCATTCGACCCAAAAACATCGCATTGTGGAAGTATCAATGGCTTTTGTTAATTATAGACTAATATTTCGGAAACTGAAAATAGACCGGGACCTGGGTTCAACTCCCAACAATATCGTTATTATTCACAATATATTTTACCTTGTATTGAAGTTACATAAATCCATCGTGCTTATTTATTCGCTAATGTATCAATCACGCCTTAATTGCATTGCAGCAGTTGGTAATATCAGAACAATTTACTTTATCGATACCAAAGTTTTTTAAATGTTACGAAATATATTCACTATCCTGTATCCAGATTTTTTCCTACTACGTTTATCAAAATATAGTAACAACAGTTTAAAAGTAAACTACAACGAAATTCGCATAACTATAAAAAACGTATTGGTAAAGTTCCTTAGCCCTTGATTCCGTAAATAAAGAAGGAAAAGAATCTTGGGTTATTATGAGTCTTATACTGACTTGAGAGAGAACTGCGTTGTGTATCCATCAAAAGTCAAATTATATTCTTGCGGTTTATATATTATTATATCCGTATCAAAGCCCAAAATGCAAATCCTCCTTCATCAATCATTTTGATATATCGGGATAAAATAGCATTTTTTTCTCTGATACTCCCTAAAAACCTCAAATTCTCGGGCGTATGGGTCTCTCGGCTGGCAAAAATCGAAAAAAGTGGCCAAAAATACAATAAAAGGTTATTCGAGAGCCTATTTTTAAAAAATCCCAGTTACGAGTGTGTTAAAACGCAAAATATTCTACGTATTCGGACGTTATAAGGGAAGGTGAATTTCGAGACGTTTCCTACGACCGCTTTTCTATAAAATATTTGGAGTGCAAAACTGAACTATAAACTACGAAAGATAAAATCAAAGTGCGTGTTCGTCCGTAATTCATCTCAAGAGAGAATTCTTCGCTCGCGGTGGTGGTATCAGCCTGGTGGATCTTCCCTCGCAGCGTTATCGAAAATTCAATTTGTTAATCGGAAGATTTTATGCTGCTTTCTCGCCCATAGAATATCGCAATATAAGTCCAAACCCACGCCTACAGATTGCCCTTTTCCCTTTATTTCGTTGCTTTATTAAAAAAATTGCACGAAAGTAAAGTCTTATTCTACTTATTTGGTATTTAATGTTGGTAAGATTCAACCAAAAAACCATTAGAATGAAATATTGAGAGAGATAAAGAATAAGGCTATAAATTTGAATTGTATTTTACGTAATAAATTTCCTAAATTGATTCAGTTTCGCTTTGATATTTGATATATTGATACGTATTTCTCAAATAATAAACGAGTACCACTTCCCGATTAATTTGGTACAACTCTGATCCCCATGATCTGTGTGTTTTAAATCTCCAAATTAAAATAAAATTATCGCAAATTTGTACCCTGCAAAAAAATGTATCCATGCGAAACCTTGCGAAGTTTTCAAATTCTAGGACCAAAAAAAGGAGGAGTTAGATGTTTTTACAGCTTTTTTCAATTCTAACCTTTCGTGCATCTTGGCCCTTCGATGCATTTATATTCCAGAAATGATTTTTGAAAGCGTCGTGTAATGCTTTCCTCATTTGACGCAGAGCCCGAAAATGAAAAATTCCCCTCCACCAATCCTTGGCATATATTTCATCTCCCTTTTGCCGAACGCGGCATGCACGTCCCGTATATCACTCTTCCCATCCATTCTTTTGTCGTGAAAAGGTATAAGGGTTGGAAACAGAGGCGCATTACTGTTTCCGTCTCTTTCTCCAATCGTAAATCGGTATTTGCTCGATGTTTTAAAACGTTAGAAAATGGAAGGAATTGAGGATATTTGTTTAAGACTTTTTTTTGATTTCTCCGAAGTGCTTAAGGATTAAGTTGGAGCTCATGTATGTTGTTTTTCTTCTTAGAATCCCTCTGATCCTTCTTTAAATAATATTTACTGTTAAAGGGTATTGGGTGAACGTCGTCGATTCTCTTTTAAACACATTTATTGTCTTGGAGATTTATTTTTTCTTTCAAACGTTTATTTAAATTTTAAATACATAAGTGAAGATGTAATCAGTTTCTAATTATTCTTTTTTATTTGTTTCCACCTTAATATTTTTCTAAAAGTCTAGATTTTATGTTCTGTGATTTAATATCGAGGTAATTTATATCTAATAATGTAATTAAGATTCACTTTCAATGTTAAGGAACTCATGTCCAAATTGAAGACCAGGTTCTGAAATTAAACTACGAGTATATATTAAAAAAGTATACTTTGATCTAAAATATCTCTTGAAAGTGTATTTATGTCGTGCATTCGTAACAGACATATGGGAATTATTCCCTAAGGTGGAAAGAATCTTTAGCTTAGTGTATGCCTTAATTAATCGTTTAATTAAGCATTTACTTGTGACTGATTCAGAATTCGCTTCGGAAAACGGAATATTTACGCAAAACTTCAGTCACATTCATTGTACCTTTTAACGTAATTTGCGATCCTTTCTGTTTCGTATTTAATCAAGACGTGTACTTATTTCAAAAGAACGAACAGCAAAAGATATCTGATTAGTTCTTTCTCCTTCGTTTCGGAAAGGCAATTTCGTTCGCCACCTTCCGGCATTCAATGTCGATTTGTATGGTTTTAGATCGCTTAACGATGATTTACGTGTGAGGATATCTAAGAGGAAGTTATGGCCGCTTTGTGGGCAATTAATCGATCCGTCTGGAAATCGCAAAGAAAAAATACCTCTCTCTCCTTAATTTCATTTCCGGAATCGGCCTGGATTTTTGAGAAAGACCGTTTACCCGTCTCGAGACACGCGTTTATATTTTTTTCCATCGTATCAAAAAAAATAACAAATACAAACTCCTCCCGTTCAAAATTAGCAAATCTGTACGAAAATCATTAAATTTCCGCGAAATAGGTCTCATCCTGCCATTTTTCTTTTTGCATATAACTCAGTCAGAGCGAAAAATTTACGTAGAATACATTAAATTTCACGAACCAGTCGGGATTAAAGAGATTATTTTGATTAATTTTCAACTTTAACTGTTTCGGTAAATTTATGGCTTATGAGATATCGTCCTCGAAATACGAAAAATTTAATGGACATACGTTTTCCTAGCAACTCTCGAATAGCTCAACATTTAAGTAATAATATGATTGGAACAGAAGTCCTAAATATATGAGGAATAAAAATACTCCAGTCCTGTCAAAACGCTCGTCTTTTATCGTGCTATACTTTAAGTAATTTATGTATATATTTGTGTTCTTACGTATTTTACGCTTGAGATAAATAGGAGCAGGAAACAATTGGATTGACGTAAATAAAGAAGAAAATTGAAAAGTTTTGATCACATTATAGCGATCTTCAGGTAAAAAATTTCGTCATAATAATCTTAGTGAAACTTATTTTCCATAAATTGGCGGAAAAGGAACCATCGTAAAGGGGAAGGGACTCATCAAGTATCGATTAAATAAAACTTTCCGGAAAGAGAGAGAGAGAGAGCTAAATTCTAAGGAAAAGGCGGTTTATCACGCAAGGAATCGAGAGAGAGAAAAAAATTCGCAATTTCGTGAAATTCGGAGTATTTTACGACGAAAGTGAGCGAATAAAAAAAATGAATCTCGAAAAAAGGGAAGAAAATTCGTACTCATCATTGTTTACGGACCTGTAATATTCTCCTCTTATGCATCGTCCGTAGAGAGAGCCCTGATTTATTGACCAAGGCATTCCTTCTGAGTCGTTGACCCGGGGGGGAAGAAAGCTCCCCTTTTACGTTACAAACTTACGATTCGCCACTTTCGTTGGTGGAATTAATCACACGTTAGTTCGTCGCGGATACGCGAGTAAGTTTTTACCGAATTCTCAAGTTCGTCATGTATAACGCCCCTGTCTCCGTTCCACACCTTGTTTTTATTAGTCATCGTTTGCAGACTTCCCTAAATCCCATTAATGCCCTTCTGATCCACTCTTAGATTTTTTTACATCGTCTCGTGAGTCATCACTTTATAGCTTTTATTTCGTAAATCCGTCCTTCCTCTGGCGTGGTGTTTATTTATTTAATTAGAAACGTTTCCTTGGATTCCGTTATAAGAGGAAATGAAGAGTATTAAAGCGCTTATGAATCCCAGGAATTTAAATGTCGTTTGGCATTTAAACTCTTTATCGTAGCCATTCGTTCACCTTTGCGATTTCATTATCAATCATTTATATTTGTGTAAATTAAAATATGCTCTGTGATATTACTGAAATATAGTCTTTATTATATGAGATTGATAATTGATAGCAATAGAAACAATTACAATGTTACGTGCAGACGTAGCAATATCGTAGTAAAAAATACAAAGAATCTAGTCTGGATTTTATATATGCAATGATTGATGGTAGTGGGACATTGCTATGCGATGTGCAGAGAAGATAACATTGTTCTCGGATCTGCCAGGATACGACCCCTCCTTAGCCTGCCGGTAGCACAAAGGAATCCACGTATAGCCACCAATACCCTCCAGAGTGAATACGTCAAATACCAGATCCGCCTTGGAAGCAAACGCCCGGAATTTACTCCAAACTAAACTGCTATTAGCTTCGGTTATCCCTACGATAGACAATGAGATCGGTCCACCGTTCCCTTAAGAGGATAGATAGATCATCGCAAACGAAGAAATACGAACGTCTCTTGTATATATAAGAGCAGATAGACCTAGCCGCAACGTTTATCCTCATCTGAAGACTTAACTTTTCCTCCTAACCGGGAGTTATTCCTTACAACGATTTAATGGGAGGGTTGAATAGTCCCTACGATCTATTTCCCAAGAGAGCATCCAGGATGAGTAGCCCTCACCTTAGAGAAAACCCCTAAAAAGTAATATAACAAAGGAAGAACGTAAAGTCATCGGGAAGCAATTTCAAAACATTAATATAAACATTCTGCAGATAAAGGTGTTACAGCGGTCTCAGAGTTAAAATATCGTCGCAGTTTGACATATTATCAGGTGGCTACGTTAAACGTTATATTACGTTCAAAAGGTTTGTGATGAGTGGAGAAATTTTCATTTTTATTGTATTTCATTATTCTATAGCTCCACCTTTTTTCTTTTCATTCCGAAAATTTTTTACGTTCTAAATATACACGTATTACTTAGGAACTCCTTTCGGAACGTTAGGCATTTTATTAAATCTGTAGTTTTTTTTAAGATGGAGATTTAAGTAGAGTTTTTTCTGCAACTATATTCACCCTATGCGATCACGAGTGGTTGCTAAGTGCGCGTAAATTGCAAGCATTAATGATATCTCGTCACATGGAAATGGTTAAGAAACTGAATAGTTGCCGCTAATATAGACGTGATACATTCGTTTTTAATTGAGTGTGATTCCCCTTATGTGCCAAATCGTGTGTCACACTCACCAAACCTTTTATCGGATTTCTCTTCTCTAAAAATGCTGACTCAAGAGTTTTCGGGAATACAATTATGAGGAGGCATGAGGAAAGGAAATTAAATTCGATGACAGTCGAAATACCTTAGCAGCTTCCTTTCGTAGTAAACGATATTCTCAGTCATCAGCGTATTTTAGAATAAATGTGCCCTACGAATTAATTACTTCTTAATAACGCTCTCATTAAGATGAGGAATCGTAGATCACAAAGAAAATGTCATTACTGTGGACCCATTTCCCGATAACGAACCGTTTCTACGAAGAAAAGGTAATTTAAAGCGTTCGACGATAAATTCATCGTGTTTCGATTTTTGGACGTTTAATTAATGCCACTTGATTATTTCTATTCTTTTGAGCGTAAACACTTCGATAATTTCATTTAAATTATCATCGACCTGTAAGTTAGTTATTCGCTCAGATCAGAATATATTAATTCGTCAAATAGGCTGATTTTACTAGACTTCGTTTTGATGTTTTTAGATAATAGATAATCTATATTCTGTAAGAGAAAACCATTTTTATATATTGATCATTTGTATCAATATTATCTAATATATCGCTATTTTAATTTATCAATGTTATCTAATATAATACTATTTTAATATCGTTCGTACTATATTTTTGACGTACGTAGTAATAGCAAGGATTGAGTTGAGAATAAAAACTGAAGTGTTTTCGTTGTTTTCTGCGAAATAGATTTCGTATGACATCGTATTTATTATTGTATCGGACGATAGCAATGCGCGTCTGGCTCGCAACATAATTTGCATCCGCAATGTCGTTTGGGTGAAGTGCGTTTCAAAATTGCTCCGGTGCAATGACCCTCTGAACAGTCGCGTGTTGAAGAGGTTAGCCAGCGTATAGATTTAATAATAGAAGTCTCCCCGCGTAATCAAATCTACGTTGCACCAACTAGCATTTCTGATAGGGGTTCAATGAACTAGATTAAATCAATCGTCTATCGGTATGTAACCAGTCAAGAGGATTATTTGACGTAAGGGTATCCGTTTGTTTCAGCGGATAAAAAAAATGCAGCTATTCCCTCCTTTTAGAAGTCTGATAATGTTTTTGGAGTTTCCCGTGCAACATTCGTCGTATTTATCTTTAAAAATATCCGGTCTCAATCAGCGATCTACTTATAGGCACTGCCTCGCCTTCTGTAGAAGGTTTTATATCCTTTTGGAGGAACGTGATTTAAATATTAATGTTATTTGTTGATTTATATATTTACGAAAATATGTCAGTAAATAATTAGAGTATATAGATAAGGTATATTTCTTGATCCTCGCACTCTCAGGCTTTTATCGTTAATTATTAGTCATAGACTTATTCAAATTGATCGAATTAAATAGCTTAAGTTAACTTTTTTTTAAGAAAACGATTTCGTCGTGCAGCAGAGGGAATATATGCTTGTAGATGCTCCATAGATCAAGGCTTGTGCATAATTAATCCGTTAGGTTTTATCTCACTAGGAATTCCCATTTAAACAAAAAATCATTGTAAATATTTACTTCAGGTAACGTGGTTTAAATCTTATTACCACCTTTACCATTTATATTAAATATCGGTCTATCTTCGAGAGAAAGTAATATAGACTATTTCATAAAGGAATTAAACTTCTTTTATTCATTGTACTACTAATTAAACCCATCCCCTTTCGGAAATCTCATTATGATTGATCCTAATTAGAGAGATCATTCGAACGTAAAAATTCGAGCTTTTTATACTATTTTTAGTCCTTGATGAAAATATTAAATTACCACATCCTTATTTCAATGGTCCTCCGTAAAAAAAGATTAGCATTCACTCACATAAAGCATTCACTTGATTGACTCGTTTACGCATCATGGAAATTTGCCGAAATACTTATTCTTCGTCTCCCCTTTGTTCCACGAGAGTGAAGGCTCGTTACCAGGGATACGCCACCCCTTCTCGGGGCAACCCTTTTATTTAAAGGGCGGATTTCGTCGTACAAAGTGCGTATTGTTGCATCGCTCATTGTGAGACTCTTTCACCTCATTTTTCCGAGAAAAGAGTGGTGGTCGACAGTGGTGATTTCTGGGAGGGTCACATTTCGAGGTGGTTGCAGAAATGTGGGAAAATCTCCCGTTAGCGAGTGTGGATAGCGGCACTTGCGAATACCTCTTTCCGGTTGTCCCCTTCCAAACAGCATTTCCTTTGGCTGTGTGTACGTACCTTTGTGGGAGCTCCCTTTTATAAATTCGATCGGACAATGAGGCTTATGGAAACCTTGTTGTGCGGTGCGTGTTATGGTGAACGTGTGAATTAGTACTTATGGTTCATTCAAGGAGAAGGTGGAATCGTTAAAAAACATGATAATTTTCATTTCCGATTTTTATTACGATACTGTGACAAAGTAGATTATAATGTTGGATGAGTAATGATTAATGCAATGGCGAGATTTTAATGTTATTTTACCAAGGTCATATCCTTATAGTTCTAATATATACATCCCATACATACTTCATACAATTCTGTATATTCATTTGTCTTTGTAAGTGCCCATGAATTGTCTATGTTTGCGTAGTTCGACTCCTTACCTTGAGAGTTATGCTTAGAAACAACAGACTGTTCCGGACAAGTATAAAGTTAGTATGCTTACTATGCTAATAACTCACAGAATAGCATAGCTCACCGCTTCTACTCTAAGTTCCCGGGTTCGAACCCCGCGTAATAGGAATTTTTTGTCAAGAAGTGGGTATTTATGTTGTATTGAATATTATATCACGTGGATTGGGTAAATCAATCTATTTGTGATAAAAAAAAAGTTTTATAAGTTAGTATAATCATCAGACATTTAGTAGCTTTAATAGCAAGTGTGTTATTAATTATATTTTCCCTATTTAAATTCAACTATGGTCGTATTTAAGATCGAAATAGTCACGATGGTGTTTCTTTGTCGTAAGCAATCCGCTTGCCGAAAAAATACCATCCATATTTTACTTGGAAAATTTACTTGTTCTTTTCGTCTCCACTGTTATTTCAGATTGTATTTTCCTATTCTCAAAGCTTTAGATTCAGCTGAATCACGAGTTTAACTTCTGGAGAATGAATCATCCATGAATGTGATTTGTGAGATACGGAAACCATTTAATTTTTCGTCTAAACATCTCAAATCTCAAAACGCTTTCGCGTGCTTTAGTAATCATTTCATTTCGTGAGTTATTTGACTTTTCTTCATGTTTCCTGCGTCTTATAGTTCTCTATCTATACATTTCCATGATTTATTATATTATTTTCAGTAGCTAAGAGGATTTACTCATTTTTTGTTTCATTCTCTTAATTAGTCGTTTCCCTCGTTAAATTTTAAAGGTCCGGTCTTTTTTTTAAAACGTACCTTTTACCTTATTTGCCCCCAAAAGTATTGTTTGACTTCATCCTTTCGAGAGGTTCTCATTCCCGCTCCGTAAGGTCCCATTGTTTTCGGAATTAAATGAGGAGGTCGCTTGATTTCATATCGGATGGACCCTTACCTATCTTCCGCTGTTTTTTTGACCCCCCAACGAACTTTTTTCCGCTAATTAGCAGTAAAGCTTTTCCGAATAACCCTTGTTCCTTCCCAAGCTCGTGCGCGGAAAAGAAAAATACATTTACATTTGTGTCGTGGGTAGCCTTTTCACGCACGCTTTGTTTTTTTTAGGAGATGAATTTCTTGGAAATATATATATTGTTCTTTTCATAATTGTTTTATTAAAATCGTAGCTGAATGTTAATTACATCAGGTGCGGTGTTTTAAGAATCACGATGAGGCACCGTTTTCATCCATTTCTCCGATAAAGAGAGACGAGTTGTTTTAAGCGCAATGTTTAATGTTCGGCTCTTTGTATAGTCGGAGGACTTCCTGTCATGACAACCGTTTCCTCTGCACTACAAAGTTCTCAATTTGTTGAAATTCCTCACTCAAATTCGAATTGCTACGAAGAATCTTTGCACGTCGTAATTTATGTCTGAGAAATGGGAACGGCAGTCGTTCGTTTCGTTCCTCAGGCTGTCTTCACTACTTCCGCTCGCTTAATGCATTCTCATCGGCTGTGATTTAGTCGGAAGGATGAATTGTGTTAGACGTTGCTCGCATATTATTCGTGGAAGTTACCTTAATGCAATGTCACCGAACTCAGTCTTACTTCTTCTGTGCTTCTTCCATTCTGTACTAATCGAATGAATTGTCGTTATTCAGAAGGTGATGAAGAACGTCTTATGCATTTCAAAGGATGCGTTTTTGAATGAAACGAGTTAGATTCAAACGTGTTAGATTCTGCATATAATGATTTACTTGAGTCCGTTTATGTATTAACTATATATATGTATATCATATGCTCCGAGATTTGCATTTATAAGCTTCTAATTGTGATTTTGTTATTATTTTACGATGCTTAATTACGCTCAAATATAGCGAATTTCGCATCAAGGATTTTTATACAGCTCCTCTATGCTCTAAAGAACGGAATATTACGATTCATGATCTATGATTTGTACAATATATTTTGAATACTATATAAATTGTGTGTAAATACAATTGGATTATTCATTACCAAATAAATGTGTAAAGAAATATATTTTTACATCTTCATAAACACCTGATAAAATGTTCTTCGGTGTGTAGGAGGGGATGTAAAAACCTACACAATATAATTTAATATGTATTTATTTTGTAATAATATAATTATTACGTTTACACAGGTTAATACTAAACGAGTTATAGTTGTACTCTATATTTTAGAGTATTTGATAATCTTTTGCCTATATCAATTGCAATGCATTGGCATTGAAGATTCAAATGAGTTGAATTTCGCCAGATGAGTTTGTTTTCATTTGGATCCCATGTCTACGAAATTACCTCAGATATCGTCCTTCATAATAGTAGCCGTGTGGGAAAGAAGCCATCGCATCATACGAGTACATCAGTTTATCGTGATGTGGAGTATTAATTAACTTAAGAAGGTCATCAGTTGGTAGACTTCACCAGGTGCAACGATAATGCATCCTGGAAATCCATATCACTACCACCTTATTAACCGCACCCATATTCGTTGACACGAATGTAATATATTATGTTTTGTTTATACGATCCCATTGTTACATACTTCAGTTGGAAAAAAATTAAGTTAACGGTTATGATATGAGGAGATCAATATGACGTCTTTGTAATAATAGTCTGAAGTGAAGTACCTAGAACGTAGTGTAGGAAATGAAAAGTAAGAGATGCCGGTGACGAATCCTTTTATGGAAGAATACAGTTTTAAGAAATAATATGATAAGATAATAATATTATATTATAATAAGATATAGAACAAAACGGTGCATATTTGACTTAAATCGGATTATTCTAAATAAAGCCTTCAATGTCATGCAAAAATAATGGATTACTTTTTACGAGACCCAGTAAAGGAAGAAGGATTAAATAAATAACAATTTCTTCCTAAATGAAGGAAGAAGTGGTTCTTTATTTTACTTCTCTAAGTTTCTCTCGAAATATATGGAACCGTGCGCTAGTAATTGAGCATAACATGTATATATTATTTAAAAATTCATTTTAATGTCATACAGATAGTTAGTAAAACATTTTACACTATAAGATATGTTTAAATGTATCCTCAAGTATTTTGGATCGCTACAATTCTATATAATTGTCCTGTATCTATCTTTGTTTGAGATTTACCCAGATTATATCGAGTCGAAATAAACTTAACAAAGTCATAATTTAGTTGATACAGTTTTTGGTAGCAACTAGATATGAGTTTATTTCTTCTAAAGAGAATGTATAAATATATTTTTCGTAAATTTATGCCTTTATCCCATAAATTCCACGGCGTAAGGCGTAATTTTGTGGAGCTACATCTTCAAGAAATCGATATGCAATAAAAGTGCAATCCCGTCCATATATTATGTTATTGTATGATTTCCCATATATATTTAATATTATAAAACTGTCTTTGAAATTTCAGATTATTTTTATGATATTAGTTGCTAATCTCCTTTGGTATGATAGTGAAATATAATAGTTGAACCGTACTCTCAACTCCTCACCACTATTTCCCTTGCAATTAAATTTGTAACGGATGGAATGTGAATGCACTGAAATTAATACGACTAATATAAGGCTGTGTATCAGACTGTTAGTATCACTATAGAAGGTCGCACGCGGTTTTACGCTCTTTTTATTTGGAAGATGCGATGGGCTAGCCGCAACCGTTACGAGACGGGGTTCCCATGATCGGAAAGAGGCCACCGAGACTTGTGAATTGAGATTCCGTTCCCAGTCATTTAGTGACGTAACACTTTTCAAATTCTCAGCCCTTGAATCCGACTCTTTATCCCAAAACAAAGTGAGGGAAAAACCCATCGGGTTATCAATACGTACGTCTCAGGACGCGATTACGTGCAACGTCCGAGTATACAGAGGTTATTGATAATTTTTTCTATTATACGTATTTTTTTATTCCTGATATTTTTTTATGAGGATCGAATTTTATTTTCGTGAGTTTTTCTGGTCAATTACGTCTGAAAGCTACTCAAACCATTTTGTCTCTATTTCTATCTCTCAGCTGAGTTAACCTTTCATAGCACTGTCTGTGGCTTTGTGGTGGATGTTATTTTACCTGTCGACTGCATTCTTTGATAGAAAACAAAGATATAAAAGAGAAGAAAATATGCGTGATTGTTTACATAGATGTCATTATATGTCGTTGTGGAATTTTATTGCTTGTTACGGACTTACGCTTTCTTTTTGTTTTAAAAATGATTTGTATTGGTGAAAGATTGTTGTTAAAATACAAAAAGAATACTACTTAAAGGTAAAATTTATTTGTGAACAATTTCTTTACGAGGAAAACTATTTTATTCATCACCCTTCGCTTTAAGAAAGGCGACAATAACGTTACGAAAAGAGTTTGTACGACTTGAATACAAAGGTGAAGCATCAGTGAAAAAAAACGAAATATCTGGGACCTGGGTTCGAGTCCCAGTAATAACTGCTTTTTCTCCTTTTAAAATTTTTTTGTATCCTTCGCTTATGACGGCCATTTTTCCAGTAAGTCCAGACAGAGGATCGGTCCAATTAGAGCTAACCACCTTTGAGCTATTATATTGCTTTTTTACCACAGCGGTAGCAATGTCCGGAAAATCACCATTCCTTTTTTTCTGCCTCTGTCTGAATCATTTCCATTTCAGAGAGGATTTTCAAGAGCTTTAACGGCCGTTAAACTTTATGAGTATAGCAGACACACGGTGCAAAAGGCGATCGGGTTAGGGGAATATTATTAGTAGAACGTATCACGTCGAGTCACGGTCGAGTGTGTCTTTTGCTCAATATTGGACGGCATTTGGTGGGTGTTGGGATGATTCATCTTCTGCTCCTTCGATAGCAATTTTCGGAATATCCAGAAGATGTAATTATACGGGCGTTTTCAGTCATCCGGAAAACTACTCTATTTTGCATGGCTCCACGTTTCTCTGTTGTCCCTGGTGACCACACTGTTTACGATTTCCCTCTCGAAAGCGATGACTTATTAGTTGGGTTCGTCATTGACCTTCAATATGGAAAAGAAATATCGTTTTGTAAGAGATGATTTGAAAAACTACGCGGTTATTTATCTCTGATGAGTTGCGTTGTCTTAAGCGTTTTAATTCCTCTTTTGTTAATCAGTACAGATTTTCTATTTAGATTCTTAAAATATTTTCGTAGAATTAGTTCAATATTTTACGTATTAAATATTTGGCTTTTTTTAAAAAAGTGCGCAAGAATTTCAGTTGGTATCTTAATAGCTTAATGAAAATTTAATTATTCATTTTATCAATTTATATCCTCTTGTTAAAAAGTCCCTTTCCTTCCACGTAGTTTTTTCGTAAACATCGATGAAACATGCCCGGAGATATGTGTTTATTAGCGCTTATAATAACAAATACGTTATTTCATATTTTATAGATGATAATAGAGTAAAATGGTTTCAGTAATGTATTCTTTAAGATATTCATACTATTTATAACATTATGTTATTAGTTAATATAAACAGGGGAATAACTTACGGATCCTTAGTAAACAACGTCATGGTAACCTCTCAAAGAATGTCGTTAGTTAGTTTTCCAGTTCATGGCAACGGACATAATAGCATTTCATGCAGTTCGCGTTTACAGTACGTTTTAGTGAGAGACGAGATTTGTTTGTTATATTTGTGTGTTTGATAAAACTTTTTGATTCAGAATGTTTTGTCATTTAAGTTCGCCTTGGTCAGACTTCACGCACCAGTCACTTTAGCAGCAAAATGCTTTTGTGAAGTAAAAGAGACTTTTGGTCAAAAAGGGAAGGTAATTTACTTCGGCAATGCTAGTCTTTTTTGTTTTCCTCATACGTTACTACTCCCTTTATTTCTGCCTCGCCCCCTTTCTCATATCTCTTCTCCCTTCTTACGCCCCTTAGTTTTTCCCTTCCTTACTACATCAATCTTTCTTTCCCGTTATCCCCTTTTTCCCCCTTCAGAAGTTCAAAAAAGCTGTTGCTCATTTACCTTTTTCGAAGTCATTTTGTCCGTTCGGGAAAAGAATAAAATAGGTTCTTTGTGGCGATGCAAAATGCCCTTTTGTATCGAATGGATTCCATTGTCTTTTGTTTCATTGTTTTTCCTAATTTTTTTCTCAGAGGTATCTTTAAAAGTACGTACTCAGGGTGTGCCTTTGAGGAAAATTTCCTCTTCCGATGCATGTAACGAATGGAATTATTTAAATTAAAATGTCTAAATTAATCAGCATAAAAATTTAAATTCAAGTATCTAAATTTGTTTGCATAAAAATTCAAATAAAATAATGCTTGGTTAGCCATTAATTTATTCGAATGCTCTAATGTTAAGGAAAGATTTAAGGGATTAAATTTTTACGATCAGTTCATGCGACATGGAAACTAGAATAAACGGCAGCGAAAATTGCAAAAATGCCTGGGACTCGAACCCAGGTCCAGGTCAGTTTTGCTAACCGCAATACTATCTTGTTGGATCGAGTCCAATATTTCCCGACTCGATATTTTCGGAACTGATACTGTTTCTCATAGATTACAGCATCAAAGTTCTCGTAAAACAATCTTTTATTCATTTCTTTACTCGTGCTTCATTATGGATCAAACCGTCCCTCGAGGATTCCTCCACTTCTTATCGTCCTTTCGCAGATCCTGGATGCATACGGTCATTTCCTCAATGTACACCTTCACTTAGTGAATCGCAGTTGAATCACGCACAACAGTCGGACGTGTTCAGTCTGCAATTCGTGTCTGTTTTTCCACTTAGATGAAAAGCGCTACCGAGGAAGATTTATTGGCTTCTTGGGAGATGTTTACGGAAACATCGTACGCACTATTTTCGCCCTGAAATGCACGTTGCTTTATGCATGCATCACGTGTTTTATGTTAAAGTTTGTTCCCTCCGCTAGAACAGTAGAACTGAATGAATCTTCATAATTAAACTCTTAGATGTGTGCGATTTGAAAGATTCCCGACAACAGTGGAGATTTTTTGTAACTGTAGATGCACAGCCTATAGTTATTTCTGTGTTACTACGTTACGTATGTAGAATATAAATAAACGAATTCCCTCGCTATTTGGGTATATTTCCTGTTTTATTCAATGAATAATTATCTCGCACAATATTATTCATTAAAATTTACAGTTTACAATATGATTTTTTATGCCATTTACATAAACCTTTAAAGAAACAAATAGCCACTTTATGCTCTTTGAACGATATATCCGTACTTCTATGCACGGTGCAGGCACTATAATAAAATATCGCACGGGTTTTCGTGTTACAATAAAGTGTCACCCATGAAAATTTGTGGAATTTTCACATTCACATTCAGTCCCCAAAAATACCTCACGAATGACCTTTTCAAATGTCGCGGGACAATGGTTCTTTTTCATTGGCTCCAAGGCATTATGAAAAACGTATTTCGTCCTTCAATATTCTGCAATTCCATGGCTACCAATTATACAACGTTCCTTCTGATATACTGCGTATTTTATTTACCCATTTGAAAGATTTTATGTTTAATTACACTTGAAAATAAAATGTGTGTTATAATTCATCGGTATTGCGAGGCCAGATGCTGTAACACATGTCAAATGACGCAGGGAAATCCGTAGTGGTTTGAAGAAGTTTCCCGTTGCGTAAAGTTTAAAAGGAAACATTGTAGAGGAAAATATTTACAGTTTCTTTTCTTTAAGTTTAATGAAATGCATCTCTGGTGATGTGCTTGAATTGAAGTCTGCACAGAAGTTCTTCATATGAAATAATTGAATGTATGAATAAGCGATCTTAAAATAAGTCGAAATGAAGGGAGAAGAGATACTTTTTACTGACAGTGTTTTCCTTTATTTCGCATGATATACTTCCACAACATATCGCCTAAGTGTGTGAATATCGTTAAAATAAAGCATTAATTATTTCAGAAGGAACCTTACACAAAGGGATTGTTTATCTGAATTAATTTTTTTCGTAAATTACATTCATCGGTTAATTTTCTATTTTAATTAAGGAAGAACACTTTGGGATTATACTCTATACTCTTATACATTATCAGAAAAGTTTTAGTTCTTCTTGTTGTTCTTGTGTGTATCAGTAGTCATGGAGAACTGATTCAGCAAAGCGAAGGGAAAGTGTATCCATGATTCAGTAGTTTTTGTATTTCAGCTCAAACTGCAGTAAACTTTGCATTCGTTGCGAAATCTCAGGAACATAGGCGCCGCTGGTGATTTTAGTCACTCCTCGTGCATATCACACGTATGAATGACAAACAGTGGTGATTATTCTCAAGGTTTCTTCTAATTATAAATCGTAAATAAGAATTATTCCTTTCCTTTAATAACGAAACAGGAAGGATTCGTCATAAAACTGTCGCAAAATGAATATTGATAGTTCAAACAGATACCTTAATATTTGGCTCATCTGATATTAGGATGACATCAAATGGTGAATTTTAAATTTGTTTTTATGTGTTATAGTTCAATGTACAATACGTTTATGATTACACTTATTAGATAGGACCAATATTATATTTATAAGTTTATAAATAACTAAGTTATTTTATATTACTGTATCTACTTTTGGTGTAACAGTAGGTATAATTTATTAGGAATGTATTTGTTAAAGTGCAACATTTTCGTGTATTTTTATAATTATATTCGAATAAATCGAATGAATGGTTTAGTTAATTATTTTAACTCTTTGAATTTATGAAAAATAAAGATCGATTGATGGTTTTATTAATATTTATATTGAAAATATCTTTGACGTGTACATTACCTCTGAATATTTTTTTCTAATATTTATCTTTCCATTTACAGGTGGGTTGACGATTTTCCTCCCAGATACGGGTCGCAGTCAAGGTATTTCCCGCTTTATAAATAATTAGTTGAGTTAATTCCTGTAATTTACTATTTATTCATTACAAATAATAGGTATTCATATTTCTTACTATTATTCATTTGATAGGGAAATCGAAAATGGAAAACAAAATATTGCAATTCGTGGAATTAATTTTATATCGCCTCCATCTTCATATTCTACCGGAAAGACAAATTGCTGAGTGCGGTGGGGAAATTTTAACTTCCTGTTTATATCTAGAGTTAGCATTAAATCGAAAAAATATTTAATCATTCGGCCTTTAATAAACTTTGTGGAAGTTTTCCTTCATATTATCTCCATCATTCAAGAAGTCAAATACGTTTAATAATCTTGAATTTTTGTAGTCTGAATGGCTATTATTCCATCCAGTGTTTATCATGATCTTCACGATTATATTTGCAAATGTTACAGTGGATTAGGATCGATAGAAAGTTAGCTTTAATATTATGTTTGAGAACACGGGACCTAAAACATCGCATGGATGAATATATTCTGCGTGAAGCTGTGCAATGAATTACCTTTATTCCTTTGCATTAAAAGTTTAGAGGGAGTAATTCGTGAGAAAATAGTAAATGAGTGTCGATTTATCTCAATTTCGAGTTTCGATCGACTCAGAAAACGAATTCGGAGTCTTGAGAATTCAATTATGCACAAAAAAGAGCATTGCAATGGAGTGGTACGGAAAGAAGCTCCAATTCCGAAATTTCTTCCCCTTCTCAGCTCGGGGAGTTTTGCAGAAGTGTCTCCCGACAAAATATCTGGAATGGGCTGCGGAAATTTTATTTATTATGTCTTCGAGGTCAACGGGAAGGGAATTCGATTGTGAAGATATTTATTGTTGACCGAGACTGTTGTACTTCTCTAGTAAAATTCTCTACGAAGATCTAGCTTGAGAATTCTCGAAAAAACATCGATAAATATCGGAGGATAGGGTGAGATGTTTAAATTTAACTGACATATTTACCGTATTATTTACTAATCATTCAATAAACATTGATATAACGTTAATATTCCGAAAGAAACACAATATGATAGGGAAACTTAACATCGCCAGTACCCCAGCCGCTACATTTTAGATACTAATTTAACAACTGAATCACTATCCCGATCACGTATTTTATGGGAATACAATGATAACTACTAATGTGGATATCTTTATCGTCGATTTAATCTCTAACCCGGGCGTAGCCCGTTCTTTCTCATGCTCTGATTTTCTATTTAATGCGTAAAAAAACTCTCTTAATTTTGCATTCCTAAATTTAACATACGCTTCTTGTTAGTAGAAATTAAATCTTCCATTTTCTACGCGGTCTAACGTAAACAATCAGCTGATTTCAGTTTTCAACTGAATGCCAATTCATATCTTCAGCTACTTGGCTGTGGAAGTCTCGATTCATCACGAAAGCTTCTCATCTGATACAACCCATAACCCACTGTTCACTCAAGGTCAGAGAGAACGCATCAGTAGCATCTTTGCGCGCACCGTCTTCCCACGAGTATCCTATGAAATTTCTCAAGACGGAAAGCCGCGATTGGCAATACCCACAGGAATTGATCAGTAGTGCACTCAGTGTTGGAGAAGGAAAAAAACTCTCTTATTTTCTCTTGCGGCCTGCAACTTAATACTTCATAACCGGAGGGTTATCTATAATATATACTACTCCAGAAGGTTTTTTTATAAAAAATTGGAAATAATGAAAATTGAGATGGAAATAAACTGTAAGGATCGGACACGAACCCGGGTCTCCCACAGTCTGTTCTGTTTCTCCAGCATTTGAGCTATTTTTCGTGAAGAAATATTTAAGACTTGTATAAATTTGTGGCAATGGCTAAGACAACCGATTTGAAAATTGAGAGTTTGATCCGGGTTCGAATCCCGGCCCTTTAAAACATAATTTATGTTCGTTGTTTTCTGTAATTTATTCAAAGCCCCGTGACATTTTTTACGCTCCAAAATACGTATTCCGTTACTAAACTTTTCATATTTTATACGAGCGGGTGTTTTTTGTTTTGCTTTGATTTTAAGGGCCAGTTTTCCTCCTACTCAAAGAATATTATAAAGAATATCCGTATATAAGGAACAAGGTATTAGGTGTAGCACAGTAACGCTGTGCGCCGTGGATAATTCTCGCTTCCGTCAGACTCCAAGTTCATTCTACCTTTAGAAATATCCGTACAGTTTAATCTGAACTCTTCGCTCATAGCTGATGGTTATAGTACACGTGTTAAATTTGTGACTTCAAAACTGTTAACTAGCATGATTACTGAACACAGCGACTAGCGTTAATTAGCTAATTCGCGGGTAGCGTAGACGTGTTCGCTGTGTCGAATTTACTTCTCCTTGACGAAACCCTTTTTAGACTCCAGTAGCCAGCGTAAGGTATGCGGTATGAAGGGTATTTTGTGGTATCTCGCATCTTCATTATAGTCCAAAGCCTTCGACGTAAACATTCAACAATTAGTGAGGAGCACAAAGCATTCCACACAATGTAAAGTTCTGTTGCTTGGTATTTGAGCCGGGATTTCCCTCAATTGTGGTTTGATGAGGATGTTCGTCAGAGTCGGCTTAATTGGAGATATCTACGTCATTCTAACTCTTCTTCCAGTTTTACCCCCTCTCGCGGTTTAGCTATATTTTAGTTTTGGTGTGTAATATGTATTTTCAAATGTAACGTAAAATTATTTCGTCTTCCGTTGTACCGAAATTGTAATTTTCATCGGAAGGTTGTGGTTATTTAGATGATGGTTTATTAGTATTTTTTCTATCTTATGTTGGCTTATTTAACCAGATCAGAAAATATGTGATGAAATAAGCTGTGAAGATATTAGCCATGAATAATTTAAAGGATATGCGGGTTATAATGGCTATATTTTTGGTACGAACATGAAGTAATTCGTTAACGTTTTGACATAGTTGGCTGTATTTTAGTATGAGATCATTATTAAAGGTAGTATTCGTGTAAGGTGTTTTATATTTATACAATAATTTCGCAAAGTGATTCGTTCTAGCTTATATTTATCTTATTTTATGCTCATTTTCGCATTTCGCAAGATTGCCTGCCAATTTCGTAGATGAATTATTTCCGAATTCTATGCATCTCTTGTTATATCATTATTACGTAAGTTTATGAACCGTAGATTAATAATAACTGGGTAATTCATTGACAAGTTGTTCACAATTAAATAATAGAAAATTATTTTCCAAGCTAATATTTTATATCTGCTTCTATTTTTCCATTTCTTGTATTTCTTGTATTCTTGTGTATCCAACTCGTAATCATAATATGAAATTTGAATCACTCCTAAACATTTTATGTACATTCAGATATTAATACTCACATTATCCTAGGCATAAAACGTGCTACATCAAATGAAACGTGAATTAGTTCTCTTATTACGTTATTAGTTTATTTTTCTTTTTGTTTAGGGCAGTATATTTAGGCATAGGCATTTTTCTACATCTACATAAGTACCCTGCAAGCCGCCTTTCGGCGTGTGGCAGGGGAGAATAAATTAAATATAGTTAATAAAGAACTGCTTATGAACCGCGTACTGAAGGAATATTATCCATATACTCTCCAGTAAAGCCTTACCACAACTCAAAAGGCGTCCCTTTTATCGCGTACGGAAGATAATACGGGATACGAATGTTGATGAAGCAGATGAGAATTCGCTAACCTATTCACATCCTTACATCCTTCACGTTTAAGTACCAATCAAATTTTCGGTCCACTGCATTAGAAGCTTCTAAAACGCCGTTTCTCTACGAAAGAGCGAGTAAGACGGCCTCAAATTAAATTCGTTTTTATTCCGGTGTTTATTCATTCTAGCGAGAAATGTCCCGTCTTTCTCTCCCTGGGCGTCTCAGTGAAGTAATTTGGGTGAATCACACTGACTGGATTGTGACAGCATTATTCACAAAGAAGGGAAGATGGCGGTTTTAATTATTCATCACATCTGTGTCCTCGGTGGGTAGAGAAAGCGCCTTTTAAAGATCAGGAGGTGTCTCCGAACGAGAATTGCTGCCTTGCAGAGTTGTAGTAGCGTTTTCCGTCGCCGATTTCTCTTTCCGAGCAAGGATTTTCTGGGCAATTCATCTTGACAACTTGTCCCATCGGAGGCAATGACCGAGTAGACAGAAAAGCCTCTTCAGAAGAAATTGTCGCTTCGGATGTTTCGTTGGTTTTTTTTTTTGAAGTACACGTCTGTTTCATTACAGTTTGCACCCGTAATTAGTTTTTTGCAAGAAAGGTTGATGTTCCTTACGTCTTACATGAAATCAAAGTCGAGTTAGAACAGTAAAGCTCCTGGGTAAGGTTACGATGACTTTATATCTGACTTCCTATGTACTATGTAATGACTATCACCTGGCCATGTGCTTACTTGATTTACGTAATGACTGAAGTAAATAAATGTGTACAGTTTTGGAAACCGATCTTCTTTAATTAATATACACGGGTTTATTCCAAGGTGTCATTATTTAGCAACTTTCGAAGTTACGCGTTGTAGAATAAGGCAATCACGAATTAACTGCGAATATGAGTAGCAATAGTATATTGGCGTTTGCTAACTTTTTCAAGTACGAGTACGAAAACCATTTGATAGCTCAATGAGTATTTAGAGTTTTAATGTTAACCAACTCTTTCTTCTGTTAGCCGCATTATACTTTCTGTGTACCACATTTTCAATACCATTTTCTGTCTCCAATCCAGCATTCAAAATCGATTTCAACGTCCACGTTTTTGATCAAGGATTCTTTCTTTAGAGTCGACGTAAACCGTACAAATACAGAATCGGAAAATATCACTCTTCTTATCCTTGGGAATGTAGCATTCCGTAATCCTGGACCGTTTCTCTCCGGAGAAAAATCCAGAATACATCCTTTCCTAATGTTTTCTGTTTAACATACATATTGGTAAGAGATGCGTCGCATCCCTCGAAGAAATTGAAGGCGATCCCTGAATACGTAAATACGTTCTTGCTTCCCGTGCAAGTGGTCGGGTATCGTTATTTCGGAATCGAGAGAGTATTGGAAATGGGGGCGGTTAATTCAGTTGCCTTCGGCGGAAAAGTCTAGCGTCTGAAATTCTTGTTTAATTTTTTGATTTATTCAAGCAAGATCTTGTTTCTTATATTTTGATGAAAAAGGAGACTATAAAAAATACGTAAGTTCGTTGAGATTATTCTCGAGATGTTACCAGTATTATCTACCATTTGAGATGCATTTTCAGCGTTCAACGAAATACTTTTACCCGAAGCGTATTTATTGCAGATTCCCACAAACGATGACGGATCCTTATTGGAAGCATAGTTTCTCTTATAATTGATCGAAGGTTTGCTATAATCATAATAGATTTCGTATTAAGATATCTAATAATGTTTTTCTCATATTGGTCCATTAAATCAATCGATCAGAAACGAATTGAACATGATTGTTGATTCAATACGATAGTAAGTTACTATCTTCCAATGAACTCGTCATAAAATCGCTGATTATCTTGCCTCTAATGAACCGCAAAACCCAGATATTCTATCATCCCCGGCTTTATAAAGTTCAATGGACCTGGGGAAATTCATAGGTATTTATAGATTTATTGTAACCTCTTCTGGTTTCTTAGCTTACAAGTTTTCTTTAGTTTCCCTAAAGCTAACTGCGTTTAAATAAAAACTATATTCTAGTAGGTGCACGCGTATATCTTACTTACGACTGACAGCGGCCGTTTTATCAGATGGAAACATCGACTGAATAATGTCGATATAATGCCCGTATTAGGTTGTAGCAGCACTCAGTGGAATTGGGAAATCAAACTTGGTTTCTCTCGGAGTTCTTTTACCTTTATGTTGCCGCTCTTTCTTTGTGAATTGCGATATTGTGCCATTCCCACGTTAGAAGTATCAGATTTCCTTATAAAATCGATTATTGCGTTAAATTAATCGGTGAATATTATTAATACGTAATGGATGTATTTAGCTTCCTTTTATAAATCGATGCATACGTTTTGTTTCGCGAACTACGTTGATCTTTATGCGTATAGTTTATGATACCAGAGGGAATGCGTCAGCGGCGTAAAGTAATCCATTTACGCATTTGGCTTCAGGACTGCCTTTTTTTATCCATCGAGCACATTGCATTGTGTTTCTCAAATTCCACGAAACGCGAGTACCAGTTTTTCCTCTTTTATCCGACAGAAAATTCCAGCAGTTTCTTCGCGTCCCAGAAAAGAGTTTCAAATGCTCTAATTATGGGCGATTTGCGTTGGAAAATTCCGCTCTTGTCCTCTGCTTTTCAGACGAAGAGAATTGCTGGAACAATTGGAAAATGGATTACCGCCTATTATTAATCCTGTTCTATTTTGAGGTTACGGTCGAATTCGATCGATGACGTGTTAATAATTTCCATTTGCATTCATTATTATAACTATCTCTGGCGTAATCTGGTGGAATTATTCATAATTGTAGAAATAAAAGAAATTTATCTGTATGAAATAATAAATGCAGACATTATTGTTCCTTCATTGTTGCGATCTATTTTCATTGTTATCAGTAGGTCATATGGTTCATAGGTTAATTAAAATAAGGCTTTTGTCGGTGATAATTTTTAATACGAATAACAAAACAGTTTAATATGTGTTAAAATAGTTTACAAAAATAACGTGTCGTTGTTTATGCCTCCATGTCTTTTTCACTTGTTTATATTCTATATCTCGTTGAATTTTATCTCAAGCAATCTTTATTTGAGGTGCTGCTTTAACAGAGATAGCAGTTTTTTAGTTCGTATGCCCTAGCGTTCGCCATTGATTAAAAGCAGTAGAACATTTATTTATGTATTTTTCTTCTTAATTGACTATTCATTAGAACGTCTTTCGTTGCTCGTTAAGGCTAATTATAAAATCTAAGGGAATGTAATAGAATGAGTAGCGGAGTAAATTAAATGTTTGATCTAACGCTGAATATTACGTGAGGGTAGCTATATTATACGGATAATGTATTTTGTCTCTGTTTATAATTCTTAAAAATTAAAATTCAAGATAATTAATGATGATTCTATTACGACTTCATAATTGAATAATCGTAATTTAAATTTCTAACAGTCTTGTCGAAGTATAAGTTATATACGATTTGCATAAAATTTACCGTCTTGTTTAGTCGTTATATTTTACATTTATAAGCAAAGTAGGGGTTACGGTGATTTCGCTACTTCTAACCACCTCCAGTCATTATTCACCGCAGGTAAGCCAATCTCTCCCATATGATCGATTAAATATGCATCATGGAGCTGAATTACGCACTGTACGTTTCTAGGCAACCATGTTTTGTGTTGCACACATTCGGCATTCCACTTGCGGACATACCTTTCGATGTCTTTGTGCCTTATAAGTCCGCTATCGCTCTACTTTCGACTGGAATCGGCGGCTTTCCTTTCGGAAGTAGTTTTTACGTAATTTTACGTAACTGTCCATGTTTACAGCTGTTCGAAACTCATTTCGCTAATGGAATCTTTTTTTTACGTTGTTTCTATTTCACAGCTTAGAATTTGCATTGTGTCATTCCGGATTTTTTTGCGATAACAAGTTGTCGATGCGAACTTTAATCCAAATATGTTGCAATTAGGGGTATGACCGATAATATTCGTAGTTTTACTGAGCCTCAAATGAGATTTGGGCGTCCGGTATGATTATTTCACTGTGCATATGCGTGTTCATACGATATTTTGCCCCGAAAAAAATACTTTGCGTGTGAACAATCGCAATATGATTAACAGTATATGGAAAGAGGAAATAATCCACTTCCGTTTGAATTTTGATACTTTCATGAGACTAAAAGGGTAAAAAAAGTGATAAATAGCTATTTAGGTGGTATTCGAACCCATGTCCTTAACTTCTTTAGTGTTTATTTAGTATACCTCACGAGAAAGTAGGAGACCTGGGTTCGAGTCCCGTTCATTTCACTCATTTACCCCTCCAGTATAATCTTTTTGCTATGGTCGTAGAACTGATCGTGTAAAGTCTATACACTTTATTTTAATCCTTTAAAGAATTGCAAATTTTTTGCATTAGAGTCTAATATATTTTAATAACTAGAGACTCCATATATATGCACCTGTTCCTGAATGAACTAACGATTTGCAACCTTTGGCGTTGAGTCTTAGAGGTAATCAAGATTCTGCGGTATTTGTCCATCCACATTTGCTTAAGAGAACCTTACCATTACCTTCTTCCTGACTTATTGATTAATGACATAATGATTAGTAGTTATCTAAAATGAGTGAAAATTAACTCTAGTTGCTGACCTTTCAACTTTTCTTGGATCAGCATTAAGACGGAATCGGTACTCTAATTTTAGAAGACGGTTTAATGAGAATCAATCCTATAAATCTCCTTATTAAAAGTAATCTCAAGAATAGTTACAAAGTTGCCTATTCCACGTATGTAGAATAATTGGAGGTTTAGAGGTTTCATAGAATCGTAGTACTCCATCAAATCCCGTTAGTGTAGTATATGCGAAATGCTTCATCGTCTCAATTCATGAGCTCTACATCATTCGAGATACGCTTTCATAATCCACTCACTCACTCTCTCTTCCTTCTTGAAACCTTTCCCATCTCATTTACCCTCAAACCCTTTTTAATAAGGAATCTCATTATCTTCTCGGAAAGTGCGCTTCAGCTGTTATTTTTATTCCCCTCGTTCCGTCAAAAATCCATCGCGGGAATTAAAAACTGTGAAATGAAAAATTTAATATTCTCCTTCCCAGGAAAGTTTCGAATTTTATTTCTCTCGAATCCATTCTGCTTCCGAAGAATCTTTTCAGACTTTGCAGCCAATAATTTCGAAGGTTTTAGTAAATTTTTCTGAATCGGATCTGACCCCTGAATACCATATATTTTAATCTTTCAAGTTGTGAAATTCTCTTGCACGTATCCGTAGCGTAACCATAGCAACATCAAACAAATACCATCGATTATTAAATTCCCCCAATCAATCACCCATTTTAGTTCTTCATTTGTTCATGGGATCGCTTATGTATTCATATTCAAATACATTCAATGTTATATTATTCGATGTTCTTCTAGAAACTATTCACGCTCGCTCTCTGTAGGGAAGAATCATTTTCGGTTGAAAATAAATTTAATCCATTACTTACAATTACGTATGTACGTGAATCACGTATTTAGGAAGGAGGATGGTCAAACCTCTATTAGATTCAATTACGTCCCTGAGTGTGTGCTAACATATATAAACGGTAAGAGTACTTGAAAAAGTTTCGTGAAGTTGCTAATGGACGAAAGTCGTTCGTTAGATTAGGGTGGTCAGAAAATTAGCTGGGATTGAATCTTACGAGTCTTTCTTTTCTTTTTGCACAAAAAAGTGAAAGGTCGTAAGTGAGTATGACTATTTTCCTTATTTCCTCGTTTAGTGCATAATGAAGAATAAATAAACCGAAGGATAATAACAAGATAATGCTATTTTTCTTCGATTTCGGAGAACTGGTGAATAACAAGATAACATCTACATCTACATATTTACCCTGCGAGCCGCCTTTCGACGTTTGGCAGGGGGTGCATGCACCATGACTCTATTTCACTATGCGATTATTTTCGCGAATAGTCCGCGGAAAAAATGAATTTTTAAAACGCTCCGTTCGCGCATCAAATTGTCTGATCTTTCTCGCATTATCCGATCGGCCTATAATGATTATATTAATAAAGAACCCGATTAAAAGGTCTCAGTTCCCAATTAAAGTGCAAAGATATATGCAGAAAGATGCGTCTTAAATCAGTCACTATCGTCGTCGAAAACTTTTCCTCGTCTCGATGAAGCATCATCGTTATATCCGAATATCATCGTCATATTTAAATAGCATTGATTACCAAGCCTTATTTATATTAATCCGAGTTTTATTTATGTACCCACTCCTAGTAATATTAGAACCTTTTTAAAGCTACTTAATTATCCCTGCATACGTTTCTTTCAAACTCATTAAAGCATTACGTGTAGGTTATAATATCGTAATGTATGCGCAGCGCGAACTCTATTTCCCACGAAGTAATTTAATATCGGAGGCGCTGCAAAGTTGGGGATTTAAATGTCGTCGAGAGCAAGAAGCGTCATTTCCGAGAAAGAAGAACTCCACTCAGGGATGGAGATTTCTCCGAACCTTATCGTGAGAGGAAGGAATCTTTTTAGAATGAAACTCAGCCTCCGGAAGATCGCTAACTGTAGCTGTAACGCCTTGGTTCCCCTTGGAGGTTCTTTGATTATGCATATATATGGTTTACTTATTTCCCAATCGATACGGAATTAGGTAGTCGTGGCGGATTTGAGGCAAGAATCCTATCAAGAAGGATTTCATCTCTTTTGTCTTTCAAGTTCAATCGTTTCCTTTTGGAGGTTTGATTTCGAGGAATGACGGAAAAGGTTTTCAGGATCGGGTGTTAGAAATTAGAAAGAAATGTTAGCCTTTTTCTTTTGGTGTTTGTTGTTATATTATCTTCAATTTAACGTTTATTTTGTGATTATTTTGATATTTTATCATTAATGTTGGGTTATTTTGCGAAGTTTCTAAGGCTCACAGGATAAAATTTGATTCTGGAAGTTTAATTTTGTGTTAATTTTTAATTTTAGTGCTGGATTGATTGACTGATACTTTGGTACTTTTTAACATTACTTTGATAACAAAAATTATCCCAGTACCCAGTATCACCTAATAATGATTATTACTATCGTAAAACTTCGATGAAACATTTGCAATTATTATTTTTAATTAAAATCAACTCAATATTAATAAAACCATGTTTATTGATTGATATGAAATAATTAACGAACGTCATTATTCTATCGTTCATTGCTAATAATTAAATGCTTTTTATTTCTGTTTCATCAAGTTATTCTTTAACAATTTATATTCATCTAGCAACTACTTCGTTCGGTTGGAATGAGTAATAAATTAGTTTTAATTAGTTTTTAGACACCTCTCTTTTCAGAGAATCGTTCAACCCCTTCACATTTAAATTTATCGAAATATTATCATTATTAATAGTCTTCTAATTCAAAGTCGTTTTTAGACTAGGAAAATAATTTATAGCAAATATACGTGACTGTGAAATGTAAGTCACTTTCAAATGCATATGTACATTCTCCAGCTCATATTTCAGTACTTAGAACTAAGTTTCCGCAGTTAGTCATCATCATCATCCTTGAAGACGACTTACTGTGTCTCCAGTTCCAGCGGTTGTTACTATCGCTACATAATCTGTTTCCTCTTCCGTTTAAGAATGTATCCGGGGGAATTGAACGCTAAGAGCTGCATCGAGGAGTCCCTGAACATGGGGTCCATCACTTTTATGTATAAATAAATAAATATATAGATTATAAGATTATATCATTATCTATATATCACTCGCGTTTTTAGGGGATTTCTTTTTCGTAATGAGGGTGGAATTAAAGTGTTCCTTCGTTCCCCTTCTGCTAATCGATTACCGGGGCTCATTGACGGAGAAGCGAATTGTTCTTCCTGAAGAGAGTGGAAGGCGGAGGATGAGGCACTTTTAAAGGAATGATTAAATACCTGATTGGTATTATACTGTAGAAAATCTTTTAATTTTTTTACCCTCCAAATTGGAGAGATTAGGAAGATTCCGTTATCTCACATCAATGCTTGCTTTTAATATTGTCATGCTCGCGTATTGATTTAACAGCGCCCCTTTAGGTTGCATAAACATGGTGGGGAAAGGATATTACGTAAGGATTTTAAAATACGTTATTTTATTTATGAAAAGGTACCTTTATGTAATTATGCTCTTAGTTTCTGCACTGGAATCCTGAATTGATGGTAAAGTTTTAATTTTTGTAAAGAATGCTTTCATCCACACAAATTTTCAATAGAGGGTTTACAAATCATATAATAGGAGTAAATTTTTTTATAAAAGGCGAAATGTGAAAAGTGAAAAATTTCTTAGTGAAATCGCGCAGTACGTCGTCTTATCGTAGAGTACAGCAAAGGGTATGGTACTACGTATAAAGAAATAGCCTCCTCTATTGTGCAAAATTGTGAAAAACAATTCTCCGCGAAAATAGAATTTCCTTATTCTGGTCCATTTCACCACATACACGTTTCCAAATTTTGTTTATCTTAGGGTTTCAACGTGGAAGATTTTTCCTTAACTACATAAATCTGTTGAAATTTGGAGCTTAAAGAGTAAATCTAGAAATACAATGGCTCAAAAATACCATATGATTCATTCGGAATTCACTCGTAAATTTTTTTTCGTAAGATGTTTATTTTTACATCATCGAATCAATTTTCCTTAAAAAAGGATTTGAAGGCGGAATTTTTTGTTTTTGTTTAGATATCAAAGAAAATTTAATATGTAATATTCGCAAGTTGAGTCTAGTACTTCCTCCTTTAATTTGACGTTATTTTTTGAGATTGTCGTTTTGTATTGCAATGTATAGATTTTAAATCACTGGGATGTTGTATTTAATTATTAGAAAAGCTGTATCTCTTTTACCGTAACATGTATTTCCCTACCTTTCTTTTCCTCTTTTCTATGTTCATCTATATTCTAATGTGTTAAGGGATTGTCCCATGAGACTCGTGAGCTAACGTTTACTTCCATTAATCCTCTGATCAAATGATTAAACTCACCTACGAACTCTGTAAGCTGAAAAGTTTGGTTTTCGCTTTGCCTTAACGACCTTTAAGTAATTGAAGGGAAGAGGGTTGTTCTTTTTCAAGGGTGGGCGGCGGAGCAGATTGGACCGGACGTGATGCAGGGAAAGTGTTGTAAATAGGCTGCATTAGCATGCCGCTGTTCGGAAGGGTGGTGTAATTTTGGGGCGGTGAAGAGGTTTTTTCATCGAGGGGAATTTTCCCTTTTTTTAGATCAAAGATCTCTCATAAACATTACCTTAAAAGGGTGCAGTTGACGTGAAATGGTTGAGTTTACCTACGCGGAAAGTTCCGGTATCTGGGTTCGACTCCCAGTCATATTTTTTAACTTCTATTTAATCTGCTGTTCCATGTAAGGTTTGATTGTATCAACTATTGAAATACTTGTTCTATTAATTAATCTTTTTTATTATTTTTTCGCTTCTCCATTAAGATAATTGCATTTTAAAGGATTTATATTAGTGAGTTTTTATTGGAGAATCAAAGAAATTTGTAGAGAATATGTTCTACTCAAAGATATAAAATGCTTTTTATTTTCATCTATTTCGTATGAAACTTGTTCAGGGAGAAAATTTCGAGAAATCCTAAAATCAATAAATATAAGAGATACCGATATAATATTAAGTATTTAGTTATCATTACGGAAAGTCTAGCATTCAACTGTTTTTAGTTTATTGCCGTTTATCAGTTATCGTATTAGAATTACGTATGATCTTCATTCATAACTATAATGCAAATTTGAAATGTTAGAAGAAAATGTTAGAAAGTCAATGAATCTGTCCCTATTTTCTTCAATTGATTAAATCTTGTATTCTTTACTTTGTTATTTTATTATCATTTTCTTATAATTCTTATCTATTTTATTAATACTTTATTATTCTCTTATTCTATATTTTTTTAGTTATCTATCACAATTTAATGGAAGTTACAATCACATTTCTAATTATTTGCAAAAAATTTAAATATTCGCAAGAAAGCCAGAATTTACATATATACAAAAGGGAAAATTTATTTTAATTCTTACGATTAGAAATCGGTCTCCCCATTCCACACAAATCCACGACAGAAACCGTAAATTTTCAAATGCACGTACTCTTGAGATGACGTGAAAAAAAAAGACACGGACTGTAAATTTAAGTTCCACTCGAAACCATTTTACCTCTTAAGTTGGTTAAGGGGAACGATAAATTAGCGCAATTCCAGAGTATTGAATTGGCTTTCGATGCGACTGAGGATGGATGAGGTCGTGACCCCCCGATTCCGTTCCAGAGAATAGGTTTTGAAATCAGTTCGTATACTCCCCCCCCTTCCCCACTTCGCCGTCTGCAGTAGCCTTCGCTTAAAATGTCTCTCCTTTATCTCAAGGGACCGCTGCAGTAACAGTTCCGTTCCGTGTTATCCAATCACGCTCCGCCTTTTACAGGAAACTCGGAGGAAATTATAATTCGTCAATCCGTTGCATTCTTTTTTATACGGTTTATCGGGAGAGGAAAAGAGTACTTTTGTGCTAAATTATGCACATTATCTAACGAGGAAAATTCAGTTGGTTACAGACGGACGAGGTCAACCGAAAATGATTAATTTTTTTACAAGTGTGAATGGGAATTTTTTCGAATTACAAAAATATTCTCAAGGTTTTGAATTTTTTACGTAGAATATTACGAGATAGCTAATTTCCTCTATAAGATCAATAATTTCGAAGGTAGAAATGAAACAATATGTGAGATTTCCAGAAACTAGGATTATAAGAGGCGAAATGCATTGCCTTCAATATTTTTCTACGGAAAGGATTAAAATTTAAACATTATTGTTTTAGTTCATTTGTTCCACTGCGAAATTCAAGAAAAAGTAGTAAAGGTTTTTTTAATGTGCTTTCATGTTTTGCTCTCTGATATATTTTGGCTATTTTTATTCATTATGAGTCTGTCGTAACGTTCAGAACTTTATCGTCCCACAATCCATTTAATAAAATTTAAAATGAAGTTCATTAATTCGTCCAGGTGTCGTTATCCTCTATCCTCCATTAACATTAGTGTCATTTACTTTAATATGTTTATATATTATTTATATACTCAAAAACACTCTAATAATTTCATTTTTTATTATGTAAGAATGCTAATAACTCATTTATAACCTGTAATAAACAAAATCTTTCAAATCCTTATGTAAGTTAACATTTTGCAGTCGCAATGCTGACTGAATTTTCTTTCAAACCGAGGTTGAAAAAGCAAAAAGAAAAATCTTCATCTCTGCATACTATAATGAAGTGTACATACAGTCTCTGCATACATAGAACAGAGCTCTCTCGCCCATAGATGGTCTGAATTGAATATAACCGCAATTCATAAGGCTTCCGATGGATATTCCACGCTGGATACCAATGCATCAAGGTATTTGATCGTAGCATCCGAGTCCCTCAACTTCAGCGCTCAATTACATCCTTATCAACGTATGATTCTGCTCAGTGTGTGTTCCCAATTCCAAAAGGCTTGCGCAACTATTCATTTCCATCAACCATCCCTTTCCACTCAAGGGTTACTCTCCACCGGAAAATTTCTCTTCACTCTCCCCCTAATTTTTGAACGCTGAACTCGGTGAAGGAAAGTGTTCCCCTGCAGTTTGCTGCTTTCGGGGAAATGACAGTCTTTTTTTTTCTTTACGCGTCTTCTTTTCGTAAATACGATAGCTTTTTTTTCGCAGTCTTCTCGTTTACTTCGTCTACGAAAATGTTTTTTTTTCAGCTTAAATTCTTTCCTGACTCCTTTGAGTGAGTCATTAGTATTTTGAGGTTTTTCTAAATTTGCGAAACGGTTTTAATGAACAATTGTTCGTGGAAGTAACCAGAGATAAAGTAAATGTATTTTGTAACTTCCTCAATATTATTACAATTGTAGGAAAAGGAGAGTTGTGGGTCATGTCAAACGAATTATCTATCAACTTCGTAAAGTGAGGTTTTATCAGTTTTTACTGTCAAATTTTTGAATCCTTATTCTAAAGTTAAAGATAGATAGAGAAAGAAACATCGCAAGTATTTTGTAGATTTTGCTGGATGTATTTGAAAATGCATTGAAAGGAAATCTTTCTAAACTCCTACGTTTATGCTAACGATTATTAATTATCGTATTTCATTTTTATAAATATTGAATTGTTTGGAATGGTTTTTAGTTTCTCATGTAGTTTCTGGACGAATGGATAGTAATTAATATGTCGTTTGTGTAATAAGTCAGTGAATTTTATGCAGTTAATGCAACATGTAAGTTATTAACGCCTGCCTATTGTCTTAAATGGTATGAGAGATGTGGTTGATAACTGATATCAGAATAACTCTTCTTTTACTCTTTCTTTCTTCTTTTGTTTTTTCTTTACGCTTTCGTAAGGTCTTTCACTCGTAAACGAAGTGACTCATTACCTTCAGTACCGTTTTATTAACTTACTATTACGAGATTTAAGCTGCCTTCGAAGATAACATACTCATGCATTACCCCAATTAATTTCTTAAGCTAATTCCGAATGATCAAATAAACCCATATCCTGGAACGTGCCAAAATCGGTCGAAGGCGTATTCTAAAGATATTTATAAACGTGACTCCCTTACAATTCCCACTTCACCCACGTATCAATATTTCATGTCTCGCCTAAGTTTTCTTTTTTTTTTGGGGTAGTTCGATTTCCAAAGTCATCGTCCATCATTGTCTTCCTCTTGTTTACATCTTTGCATTAACTCGTTAAGGGAAGGCCCATTTAAAACGAAGGAAAAAACGTAAATAAAGGAGGAGCATAATAGGTCAACGTTTACACAAGTGAAGCATGTCTCGATGGAAGTGATTCCTTCCGCTCCAGATAATACGTAGGAAGTACTTCACATCCGCTCTCAACACGTGCCAACAGTCCGTAGTGCGAACTCAATTCGCTAGAATATTGTCCCGAAGTAAAGTACTTTCGAAACCTGTGGAGAAATGAAAAAAAAACACTGGCGAGAACCGTGCTCAACATTTCGTGATGAGTGGACGAAGAACGTCCATCGTGTTTCGCGAAGTATAATTACCGAGTTCGTTTAATTGCGAAAAAAACATTAACTTCCACGATGTAAGTACGGGTTTTTCGTGTTAATCCTCTTACTTTTCAAGGGCCTGAGTGTATTTCATTACTCACGGAGAATTTGGACGTGGTTTTGAGTCAGAGTCAACGCAATATGTCCGAAATAAAATTATTGAATATAACTTTCTTTTACATATGTTTTCTTTCTGTTTCGCTCGAGTAGGATTAACAAGAACTTCGCTTTGATTATTAACTTTTCAATATCGTAACCAAAGTGTAGAATGTGCTTGGTTGACGTAAAGGCTGTTGACAGGTATTTCTCATAGTTTCTCATCTATAAAGGGTTAAAAGAAGTAATATTATATCACATTCAAGGTGATGTTCATTGTATAATAAATTAAATTCCTTTATGTATTCACGGAGAAGTATTTTTCCTTGTGTACTTCGTGTCGGTGCTGGATTGTTGTTTATCTTCAATTGATTTTGCTTAACGAGTAGTCAATCTTTTCTTATTCCCATGTACTATCAACTTGGAATTAATTAAATCAAATTTAGAGTTATCTGAAGCTATATATTGTCTTATATTTCACTTCTCAGATTTTTTCGTTCAAATTTATTCTTATGGTCCTATTTTAATCTATACGTTCTTAAATTATATCGTCTATTTTTTTTAAACATAGGTGCATGTATCATTAATTATCTTTTGTGGTTAGGTTAAGAATAAGTTCAAAGGAGTTCAAAAGCAAACATTTCGTTGCAATTAAAAAGGTGGAAACGAAAGAAATTTTCGAAAGGGCCCATAAATATCGACTACTAACTGAAAGACGTCGAACGTGTAATTAATAATGCATCATTTGTGCATTATCCCTCGCCCAAATGATTTCCCCTAAATTCTTCTGCTCTTTAATATTTTATCGAATCCATAATCTGCGGCTATTATCCGTCCTTCTTTATGTTTCATATTGCTTTTTCTTTTTCACCAAATTTTTCATCCTCCCAATTCTTCATCCTAGATCTATCGTCAAAATTTCTCCATCCGGAACGACCGAATCTTCCAAGATATATTTCACCATCATATATGTCGCAACCTGTTTTTGTCCTCTAATTATAACATCCCAAGTAATACGCTGCAGAGACGGTGCGTGCTTCCAAACTCCATTCTCTCATTGCGTTCCAAAGAAGAATTAATTACTGCCGTTACTGCATTCTGCGAACGAATACCATTTCGCATCATAGAACAGGAATCCGTTTGATGATTTCAATTTATTTGGGACGAGTTGTACGAATTGGCACGTAGTCGGAACCATTGCTTTCATATCTGGATGTAGGTCGATAGTAAATCGTCTATGATCTAAAAATATATCATCCGAAACGACGCGAGAATACAGACGTCCCTGATAAAGAAGTGGTTCAAATCTGCCGCACTGTTGTAAATCACCGTCGCATACGTATTCATTGTAGGTCTTTCTATTTGTTCGCGAGACTTGTAACGCCCTGATTGGTCCAACTAATAATATCCTTTTTTATTGTATAATAAACAATGATGCGCACAGAGTTTAAACCAATCATATCTCATCCAATCAATCGATGGAATTAACGCATTGAGATGTCGTTCTGGTGTCAGTGTATATGAAAAAAGTTTCGATTTGCTTTAGCGCACGTATATCTAGGTCAAACAGAAGTGAAAAATAGCGACATGACCGGGACTCGAACCCAGGTACCCCACTTCCTGTTGTGGTTACATACCTGCCCGCAAAGTGGGTGCCTGGGGTCCCGTTTGCCAGGTGTTTTCACCCCACCGCTTGCGGGTATTTACATAGATCCGGATTAGTTTTAGGATTAAGTGATGGCGCATATCCTCTCAGGCGCAGGATTCGTCCACAGAAGCGCTCTTCCGTTTAATCCCTCACCGCTTGATTATTTCGTGCCTCTCCCGCCAAATACTCTCCCTCTCCCTCTTGCCTTCTATGTCATTCTATCTTTATGACGGGCTTCTTTTCTGGACCGAATTGATCGAGTCTTTTTGTAGAGCAATTTAGTTCCATCTTTGGCCGTCACTTGAAATTGGGGGTGTTCTCTATTAACGAGTGTCCCTGAGGACGGGATGCATGTGGACCATTTTAGTGCCCCGTTCTGAGACGTTTAATTTTGCGGCATTCATTGGCTTCCTAAATCAAATCATACGGTTCCGAGGTTTATTTGGGTTTCATTTTGGTGGACTTGGATACGCGATTAACTCGAATTTATTTTTATTCGTCTTATTATTAAGTGTTTAAGTATGGAGTCTATTCATTCCTTCTTGAGGAATTAATAATAAATCATATTTATTAACAATAATGATAATTTTCGTGTGGATATTGATTTTGTAGAATACTCTCAGTCACCTGGAACTATTATGTTATAATGATATTCAGGAAATAGTATTTACTTTGTTTTTGTCTCATCGGAAAAAAATCGCCTCCCTGTTTGTACTAAACCATTAAATGTTTATGTTTGATTAATACAAATTGTCTGTGAGATGATTTTATTATTCATAAACCAAAAGCAGTTTAAGTTTGAATCCCATGCTAAAATATTAGGGTAAAAAATTAAAATCCCATGCTAAAATATTAGGGTAAAAAATACAATACAGATGAATTACCGATAATTACACCGACCTATTCTTTTATCCCCATAGAAACAAGAGCTATGGAATCGACTAACAATAGTTTTTGAATGTTATCAATTTTTTTTAATGTCTCCCTGAATGAACGGTCGTCTTCATCTAACTAAGATACGCATGACTTAATCTTCCTTCATTTATTATTTTATTTATACGCGGCAACGTAACGAGTTGTTTTCCGGTATTTTCTGTTCGAATGAGATACATCAGCTATTAAAAAAAAAACTATAATCAATTTTTTTAGCGATCTTTACATCACATGCCACATTTTGAATGTGCAAGGTCATGTTTATAAACCAAAGATAGTCTAAACATCCTTGTCGCTCGGTTTTGCTTCCTTTATACATAGATCTCAGCATGGGGTTCCGTGTGGGGTTACAAACCCTATGCTGTCCGAATGACGCATGTTCAGAAATAACATAAGTGTATTCGCGATGAAGTGATCATTACGGAAAGCCCCAAGGAACAGGAGTTATTTTTTGCCGGATAAATAAGCTTGGTGGACGTATCTTTTCATTTGATATTTTTAAAATCCATTATTCCTGTAATTTTAACATATCTTAAATATATTTTTCTGCTCTATCCTTTGAAAGCAGAGAAGAAATTTTTCTCGGTATTTATTTTAAGGATAATTAGGATTAAAGATATTTAGGATTATGTACTAAACTACTAATGTAACTGCATTAAATAAAAGGTACATTCGATTATAAAGAAGGTAGTATCGGAACGTTTGCAAAGATATGATATCCTTTCTGTTGTTTCATAAGATTTTAAAAGTTTCAGCAGAAGTAAAGACTAAGGGAGTATATCTCATTGGCTATTATTTATGCAATGGACAAGAAATCATATGAAGGTTAGAGAGATTACTATAAGAAAGCCGTAATTTTTTGCAATAGCCCCAACTCCCATTTATACATCGGATTACCTTATGCGAAAGTTGCAGCTGTTTTCTTCCATTCGCGGCTGAAATAACCCACATATCTTGCCTCAAAAGTACAGGAAAGCGGCTTATTTTACGAAATTTAGGATAACCTTACTGTCGCAATTGACCTAAGCTTCTGTGTAAATGCAATAGATCACGGATAGTGAATATTTACATATGTATGAAATAGAGGGAAGAAGTAAGTTAAACTAATTTTTATCTACTCTAGAAGGTTATTTTGCGATTGTTAAGGGAATGGTTGTCGCCATGGAACCCGAATTCAATTCTTATGTAAAACAGCTCTATTGTCAGGCTGTGATATCGGTCCTTTCACATCAGCTTGTGTGGCTCAATCTTTCAACGCTTGTAATTGGGTTTGATTCTTCGCCTTCTTCTCTGCGAACAGTATTTGGATGCACGTCTTGAACTATTTCTGTATCATCTTACCGCGGTTACCGATACATTATCATCTATCGAAGATGATCTAAAATATTTTTCTAATCATATTGTGTTTATTATGTAACGTATCTAGCTAAAGAAAAGATAAATATTGAAGCTTTCAATAACAGTTTTTATAAGGCTAAACAGGGGTGAACAATTACGACATGACTGGGTTTCAAATCCCTCGTAGTGCTTCGTATACCTGCACGACAAGTGGGAGATTAGGGTTCGAGTCCCTGTCATGTCTATATTAATCCTTCTGCTCAACCTTTCGTCAAGTTGCACGAACTCGACACTTAATCCTTTAAACAGTAATCACACCGGTTGTCGTCTGTGCAATTGGCAGCGTAATATTCAATTTGTTTCCCCATTAGCTACTAGCGCTTATTAGGAAAATTTTCTGGAAGCCTTCTCAACAGATATTGCCAACTCTCTCTTGTGGCTCAACCGTTAAGTAGTATTGCTGCTCTAACAGATCAGATCGGTGATTTTTGTGGATGGCTTTTATACAACAAAACCGAAGAAAACGATTCAAGGTTTATCTTTCTGTTCCAATTTTACCTTTTATTGCCTTAGAGACCCAGTTCTCAGAACGATTCAGAAAGATTCTGGAGTTCAAAACCCTCGAAACTCCTCAGATTTGTGCCTCAAACGGTTATTTTACCATTCCGTTATATCAGATCGCTCTCGTTCTCTTGGATCATTGACAACTATCGAGATCGCACGTTGTTTTATCACGCGAGAAATAGAAAAAAATTGAATGCTCGCCATATATAAATGTTACCGTAAAACAAATCGAAAATCACGCGTTCTCACCGGAAATTACGTTCCTCCATTTGAGGCAGTGTTTGCTGATATATTGGTAATGATTTCGCATTTCTGAAACGATTTATTTCTTGGGAAATTACCAATACTCCTTCACCCACACCTTTCCATATCTGTGGAAATAGTAATATTGGAATTTACGAGTCGGTTACCATAGAAACTCGATTTACGATCGTATGCTAATGTTTCTCACGACGGAACGACTCATAAGTAAGAGTGAAGATGGAACAGAAAAACTGTTCTAGAAATGTTTTCGTTGGTAGCCGACAGCTTTTCCACTGAGGGAACCAGGTTCGATTCCCCCCTTTCGTGCTCTTATTTCCCCTAACAAAGAAGCGTTCATTTCCTCCACCCCAACGAAACGCCCCCCCACTTCCTCTATTTTATTACCCCATTTCCATCCACTCTTCGTGCAGCTTTCTCGTCTTACCCTCGTCGCTGAATGCAGATCCCGTTGAAGGAGTTGTTTGGTTTGTTTGTTTCCTACCATTTGAACGAATTGTTGCTTCGCGACCTACCCTCATCCTCTATAGCTTCTTTAGCTCGTCTTCTTTCTAATTAAGATGAAGGGCGTCGAACCGTAACCAACGTACTTATAATATCATCGTCTTTTTATATTTTTTTGCCGTTTTTGTCTTACTTGTTTTTGTTTTCTCGTTTTTGTCGTAGTAATTTCAAGAAACGAATGTCGGACTTAGCAATGACAGTTCACATCCGGCTGCTGTCATGTGTTGATGTACTTTTTTATTAAGTCTGCATGTCGATATATTTACGTTTTTATTATTTTAACTTCGAAGAAAATTTTGTTCATTACGGAAAGCATATCGTAGAAACTTAAGTGATCTCGCCAGATTTTGGCGACGAAATACGAAACTTCGTATTCCAGTATCGTTGTGGAGTGTATCGTATAATAACACTTTTCATCTTTCAATAGCTTTTACCGAACAACGTATTGTCCTTCTTTATTTTAATCGCCCAACACCAATATTCTTTCTCTTCACCAGAACTGTGCTTTGAGATAGTGGTGTTCGTAGAAATGAAGGAACCTCATGCCAAGGGAATAATGCCAACTCATGCCAACACTTTTACATTGCCAACTCCTGTGCTGTAATCATCTCATCTCTCATTACTGATTCTCTGGTTGAATTCTGGACAGAGGAATCGGATGAATGAACTTTGAGCACTCGCCGACGAACGACACCCAATCTTACGCCTGTTAAATCTGAAACATTAGTGGACCCTCTTTTACCTTTAGCTTAAGGGATACATTTTGCACCAGATGAGTAACATACCCCTCTTAGCTGGAAGCATTTCCATTAAGCTGGAAAGAAGGAAGGATTCGCATATAAACACGTAATTGAGAAAGCCTCTCCGTGAATGGATTAGTCCAAGCAAAGCGAAAGCCCACGGGAAAAGCTTCTGTGACTCGCGCATGTATATCACCATCGATTAGCATTCTCCCAAGGGAGGATGTTGACAAACTTAACATTTAGCAAGATTTTGTACAGGAGCTATTGGGACTTCGCGCGATTTCACCTTGCCGTCCACCAGGAAGGAGTGACCAACTGGTTTTCCCTCTTCTTGCGTGCGTCACGTGCAGACTGCTCCCCCCGGATGCACGGATTATATAACTGGAACCCCTGAACCCTCCTTCTGTTGGCGCAATCTTTTTTAAAGAGGTCAATTTACCAAGATGGTTTAACGTATCCTTCCTTCAACTCGTGTAAATCGCTTCTTAGTAAAAGCGGATCAGTTGTCTTTTCACCCAAGAGACTCTAACCCCATTTGATTGGTTCACTTGAAGTAGTCGATTGTTACGAACGGTTACCAACGTTGATCTATTGTTGTTTAAGTGAGTAATCATTGGAAGTTTAATACGAGTTATGGTGGGAATTGTAAAGATTTTATTCGCTGCGGTAGGATCTCCGATTTATCTGTGGATTAATAGAAAGATTGATTCGTTATAGGTTATCGAATACCAATGACATTAGATAGACGCAAAGTATCGATTTTTATTCACCGTTTCAGAGTATTTCGTCCAAAGCACTAGCTGAGATTGGTTATTGGGTAATAGATGAATAGCGATAGCTTGCGACGTCGACTTTTCTAGTTTCCTTTTATAATAATACTGCAAATCGCGCTCACTTTATAGGTCATATCGATGTTTAATTTTCAAGATCGGAAAGGTTTTTATCGTAAAAAAATTGTCTAACCTTCCGATATATTTTAATCGAAGCTGCATATGGTGGACCTTTGAGGAAACTAAAGGCAAATATACTTAATCCAGAGAAAGTGGTTTCTCCACCCATCGCCAAATACAGCCGTGAAGAATGTGTACCTACAACTTATTGAAGAGCTGGTTGAGATAAAAAAAAACCGTACGTGTTCCACGGCGCCGATGAAGTACTTTCTTATCAATGATTGGACATATGGTAATATAAAATCACGTAACTGTGTTTCAGGAGCCCTTAATACAGAATTTATTGCGGAAGTTTATGTACAAAGTGATTTAATAAAAAAAATATTCGAGTCCATTTAAATGCCACGTATGTCCACGGAATACTATTTAAGTCCTGGTTTTCTAAACATCGTGGAACCCATCTGTCTCATTATTATGTTGATTACGTTTCGTGATGTAGTCAAAGAAAACGTGACTGTAGATTACGTACTCTTTTTTTCATCCAACTTCTATCTGTTTATTCTAACACGAGAACCAATTTTCTTTTGATGTGACGTCGAATGTTTCTTGAAGTCTTTCCCATAATTTTCGAGAAACTTTTTTATGTTGCACATGCCATCCAGATAACGGTAGCTCCCGTAGACGGATGCATTTTTTACTCCGAGAAACCAATTAAAGGAACCGTTTTGGAGCATCTGAACCCACTTTTTTTACTGCACCAAGATTCTTTCTTTCAACTGTCATATTAAAGCGGTCATTCGCAGCCATATCTTTTGACTCCCGATATTTATACGTAATTTTTCTGGTAGGAATAGAGATATGATATAGATAATAATAGAATATAGTAATGTGTCCACTTCCACAAGGTGTTTCATTACACCAAGTAGGCTTAGAGATATCGTAATTTTCTCCAACGCAAATGGATAGTTTCCAAGAGTTACCGCCGTAAGTAATTACGTAATTTTTGTTGTTCCGATTTTATTTTCTTATGGTTCTACTCCTACTGACAGCGAGGCTATTTAAATTGTTCATTGTACAAATTTGGAGCTTTACCCTTCACATGTTATGAGAAATATAATTTTCAGATGAGTTGTATTTGTCAAAGTCCATCTTATCTTACGTTATGAATTTGAAACGTAATGAATCTTAGGAATATGTCGTCCATAAATGCGTGATTAGCTATGTTATCATAGGCTCGCGTTCGATCTTCTTAAATGCATTGTCCGGAAAGTGTTCGCTCATATAGTTCATGCGGAAAATGGGGTACGTCCCAGTTGAATCATGGCATGTTTCTGTGGAAATGCCTTTGGGAGACGTAATGCGAGAATGCGATGATTGCAGCCCAGGAATGCAGGAACTGCGTCATACGAACGCATTCGTTCGAATGGAAATTTTCGAGTGGATTCATGTGCGTTTTCGGGTTTTTATATTGTATAATTATTCAACAGATTTTTACTCGACGACTGTATCGATTTTTAGATTTTTTAATGTCTCGAAATAATGTGTGTTTGAAACCGTATTTTTTCTTGGAAACTTAATCTATAGTACTCTAAATAAGTGCATTGCAAACAGTAAATTTATTTGTTTTCGCTAATTGTTGTCAATGACTTAATTGAGGATTCTGGGAAGCACACGAAATCCAATCAAGTGCGTGAATTAGTTGAAATTATATAGCTTCCTTTTTCCTATCGAAATATGCACTAATTTCCCTATCGCATCTGAGTAATCCCTTTAGAAGATGAGGCAGACTGACGTAGCTGGCAAACTCCACGCGACTAGCATATAAAGTTTCGTAAATTATACTCATTTAACAACGGCCTAACTTCTCCATAAATCTGCTTCATCAAAATTATCGACGTAAAGACCCTAAACTGGTCCGCTCTCGATTAAAAGGGGTGGCAAATACACCGTGAACTTTGCGAACCCTTAAAAGGGTTAGGAATGAGTTTCATGGTAAGATTAGAAGTGAGATGTAAGTTATCCATCGTTTTATTTCAAGTGCGATATTAATTACCGTAATATGATGCTGTGAGTGACGTTTTCCAAGAATTCAGGAAGGAAATTTGCAAATTAGTAGCTTTCTAAGGATTCACTGTTGATTGTTATCCGATTATATTATTATTATTATATGCTTAATGAACTTAATACCGTTATAATTGTGTAGATACCAACAAATAGACCGAAGGATTGATGGAACGGATACGTAATTAAGTTATTTGGGTTAATCTACCAAAAGGGGGCACTGAATCGAGAAAATTGTGGAGAGCTTGGGGAAGCCTACATCCTGTGACGAATTTAAAACAGCTAATGATGATGTATATGCATCCTCAAATGTTCCCGTCTCATTTCAGCCGAAAAATATTCGATTAGTATAAAACTCTTTCGTCCGCCTTACAGCTCAAAACCTTTCTTTCCGCGATTCAAATGAGAATCAATGGTCACCCAAGTGTAAATCCTCCGAAGTCCAGTCGTTTTCTGCGTATTTGGAAAATCCGCAATACGCTTGGTTAACGCGCCCAATTCATCCAGCAAAGGGTTGCATTTCCATGAATCGATAAAATTGCTGCCCAATCACAGTTTCATTCGCACACCCTTGCCAAATCAGCCGGTCCGTAATCGAAAGGCAGAATCTGCTTCCCCCCATTTTTGTGCCGATTCGGGAGACACGCCTCTAAAAGCCTATTAAGAATCTGCCTCAAAGTTCTATCGAGAAAAGTTTCTATGGTAACAGAATTTTTCATGCCGTAATTGTATTAGGATGTATATGGAACTGCTGCTAATTGTAATGCTATACGTACAGATATATACCTAAAAGATTAGAGTCTGTTTTTATTAAATCTTAATTCTGATTTACTTATAGGGAAAGGATAGTTTTCTTCCTTCATTATGTTTATTATGCTCCCTTTCTTGTTATACTCTCTTAAAGTACACTTTTTTACTTACTTGGATATCAATATTATTCACCATGATTCTGTTATTTTTTATTGTTGTGTTGTTATCTCCTACTTCAGATCATTTTTGTAGATGCTTATTATAATTATTTGTTTATTTTTGTATTATTATTATTTACACGCCAAATGATGTTGGCTTCAAGCTTCTTATAGGCATTTTATCAAGTAAATAAATAAAGTAAGCTCATTAATTGACTACAATATAGGCCTAACAAGTTAACCTTCAACATCTGCTCTGCAAAGTTTCGAATATCGATATAACTTTACTCGTCTTCTTCTTGGCGTCATATGACGAGTCCAACCAAACTGCCGCTTCTTAATCTGAACTCTAGTTGACCCCGTACCTCCGCCCACTGCTGATAGAAGACATTCGCCCTACCTGGTAGTCTTAGCGAAAAATAAACATCGGTTGGAAAATGTTTTCTCTTCCAATCTTCCTGGAGGTTCCATTTGGAAAGGTTAGGGAAGGAGCTCTGGTTATTAAAACGTGACGGAAGTGGTTGTTTTTCCATGGATTTTTAATCCTCTTCCTTAAGCCAAAGAAGCTTTCCTTTTCATGGATTTTCCGCAGGAACTATTTGTTGCTTTTTTCCGTGCCTCCAGTTCAGTTTACGTAAATGTATGCACTAGTCTCTTTGCGAAGAACTTCTTGCGGGTGTTTTCTACTCTTGTGATTTTTTTCCTAAGTTTTAACTTAGTTGCCTTATCTTCTGCCTTACGGTACTTCATTTCTTCTTCTCTTTATATCTATTGTTTTCTTTATTATAAATTTCTATATTTTGGTAATTATACGGGTTAGATGGAAGATGGTAAATTTTGTCCGTAATAAAGTGAACAATTATTATTATTATATATTTATCTCGACCGCCTATATTCCTTTCCTTTACTTATGGACATCTTAAGTTATTTGTTTTAAGTATTGTTTAGGTTGTCAGGTTTCGATGTTTAGTAAATTTGAGTTAATAAAAGCGTACATATTCTGGCTTCATGACACTCAAAACATTACAGGACCGTAGAAATGTTTTATTGTGAGTTTAGCTCTTCTCAACTGGCTCAACTCGGGTTTATCTTGTGCTTATAATATCCTCACCATGGAATCACTCTTATTTACGATTCCTTTTATGTGAACGATTAGATTTTGTGAGAAATTAACTACCCTTACTAAGGAATCGCCATGCAAATGGGTGTTAAGAGTGAAATAATCCTCGCCGTTGTGGCTGAAAACCCCCCCATGCATATCGTAAGTGGTCTTTGGCACAATCTCCTCAAGAGATTATTATACTTTGGTAGAGGGTCCTCTGTAAGTGTGCATCATCGAAATGGAGTGGGAATGTACGTAATCATCGGATTTCGGACGGATTCAAGTGAATCCTTCTGGGTATTACTTTAGAAAATGTGAAGGGAGAGCCGGGCTAATGAAGATTTATCGATGTCAGAAAATCAATAACGATAACAATATAAGTGGACTCTCCACAGGTTTTGAAGTGGTTTCAGAAGGTATTCTCCATTCCCAGCTAAATCTTTCGCGATTAAATAACTCCATGGAAACCAGCCGAAAAAGACATTACGATTTCCTAACGTAATGTGTAGTACTCCTCTATTTAAAATAAACACAATAGAATGATGAATAATATTTATGAAACTATTCTGTAGTATTGCATCGTAATCTTTATTTTCACTCTTGAGCAAACACTTTGCTGCTAACTCAACGTAAATCATAATTTACTTTTCTCCGAGAAATCTGTAGTTTTTTTATGAAACTTCGCAGTATTTCGAACTCTATTTGTGAAAACATTCAAGAACCAAGAAGCAGAGAACGGTAGAATAAATTACAATATTTTCTCCGTACGCTGCAAAGTTTTAATCCCGCTATCTAGGAAACTACTGCATGAATTCATAACCTTTGATTTATGCGTGCATTCAACTTCATCAAGTGGAGCTCTTAGGCAGAATACGATAAGGAAGGGTTTTTAATGACCGAAGCGCATTAGAGATGACCATCTGAATAAATAAATTTCGTTTACTTCAAGTAGAACTTCTATATAAAAAGCTTAAGGATCTTTTATTTTTCACGAATTATGAATCCTCCCCTCCTTGAAAGTTATGTTCACCTTTTAAAATTTCCTGAGATCAATCTTAGGTAGATAAGACTCCGTTTTCACCTCGAATATTAAAGGCGATCGTAATCGGTTTTTCTGTCACAACCTATTACGCGCGATATTTAGAGGCGAGGATTTTTTTAGCGATGGAACAATCCCCGGATGAGAAACGCGTAATCAGCGAAATCACCAGAATTTTTAGTCAGATCAAATCCCCAGCGGAAAATAAAAGTTAACCAATTACTTTCGCATAAGACTCGGATGCGGAACTCAAGAGTATTTTAAGAAGATGAGCTCACAAACAACTTAGGAAGTTCCTTAGATATTGTAATGCATTTAATGATGAACATCCTGTTTCTTGCGTGATCAGTAAGTCGGCTGCTTTTTAGTTTATTTTAATATTCCTCCGAAATAAAAAGAAGCCTACTTGATGTATGTGTATGATATATTAATGACCTCCTGCTAGTGTCTATTAAGAACTTAGATATACTGATTAATAGAAGTTATCATTTTATATCTGTAAAATTTTGGTAGTTTATGATTTTTTCCTCTACCGATACTGCCCTGTCATTTGTTTAGGAGATTAATATTATTATGATGAACGCAAAAGTTAGTATTATCGTTACGAGTATAGATAGAGTTTCTTGTGTAATAAACAATTGAGGATTTCAATTAAAATTTCCTTTAAATTTAATTTAAAATAAAAATTGACGCTTTGCACCTTTCCTGACGTTCTTATCGATTCTTAACATTGCTTTGTTTATTTGTGTATCCCGAGAAACCGATTATTCTCCGCATAAATGGCGCAAGTGATAGTCGCTTATCCAAAGGGAATTACGTTAATAACTTTTGCCCAATGCACTGAAACACAGCTTATGATCTCGCTCGGCGCCGACGGATAAGCCAGACGCATTGTATATAGAACTTTTATCGTGAGTAGCATTTGGTGAAAGTGTTGCCAAAAAGGCCGTCCGTTTTGATAATTCGACCGGGAGTGGATTTTGAGATTTTCCACGAGGGATTCATTTTAGTGCAATGAAGGCCGTCAATCGAGGGAAAACGATGTTTCGAAGGCTGGCGGCGACATGTGGTACTTACGGATCGAACTTCCTCGTTAACGAAATCCAGTTTCGGAAATTCCATGTCGAAATGACTTTTCAGGATTATCTGATGCGTTGATGAGTCACTGTCTGATCTTTACGCTCAAGATATACTGAATGACGATTTAGAATTGCTGTCATCGGGGTATTAGCAAAATTGTGCTTTTGATAAGAAGACTGGTCACAGAACGATACCGCGCGGCGAAGTTTTAAGGCAATTTTCTAACTGCAGCTTTGTGATTTACGTGAATTATTCCCTACAGAATGTCGTATTTAACTCCATTATCATCTGTTTTGTCCAAACTTTTCCTTTTATGTATCTGCTAAGGATTCTTTAGTATTTTTAATGTCGATAAATATCTCGATCAATTTTTATCTCTCGTACCCTATTTATTAAAATAGATTCCGCATTTCCCGCTTTAAATCGTTGTGCACGAATTATGCGATGTGTTTACAGTCGTCAAAGGCGTCATCGTATTCCGGATGGATGTTTCCTTTTCTTAGCAAACGTCTGGGACAGGATGCGATCCCCCCGCCTTCTGTTTAGGCAACGGAAACCGCAAGATATGGACTCGAGTCGATTATCTCTTTCTTCTTCGTCGTCCTTCCCAATGTCCTTCGTTTCTCTTTCCTTCCAAACTTACTTTTCGTATCCGAATATTTTTTTCTCCTCTATCGAGGGCATCCATAGAAATTTTCGAGAAAATCGTATTATTTTCGGGATATTTTAGCTGTTTCTCGATTATGGACACTATGGTTTCCTTCCACACCTTTGGGTAAATGCCAAATAAGTTTAATCCGAAAAAACGGGTGTTGGAATTTTCTCATTTCCTTTTGTTCTATATATTACCTTCACTCATTAATATAACTCATCGGTATATGATTTTTGAGTTGAAATCGCATGTTTATTTTTGAGTCACGAAACGTGCCCATCTTTTGGCAATTATTGCGTGACACCATTAAGGCCTCGCGGTATTTTTTCTTTCCACGCATGGGTGAAAACCATGAGATGTAACGATTAAAATCGCAGTAAGAAGGCCTTGGTAACGTTATAGAAACTTACTTAGGAATATCTCCTTTTAAACTAATTTATTTGAAAAAATTACTGAAATATTTCCTCACTTTGCAGCTGGTTTGAAACCAATTCGACTTAATTGAAGAAAAAATTAAAAGTAAAAAGTATTGCCTAGTATATAGATCATAAATGTATATTTAATTTGTCACTAGAAATTAATGAAGACCACATGAATCATTCAGTCGTACAAAATCAATTCGAGATCAAAATTACGAAAATCGTCAACGATTCAAAATTCATTTACTTTAATTATAAATTAATTTACGATGAAATGAAGGTTAATTCATCAGATTGATCTAATTTAAATCGTAAATATGTTGTTTAATCGTGGATAAACTGAGATATAAATTTTAAAATGTATCTATTTAAAATTATGTATTCGTGAAGAATTTAATCTAAAATCGCGCCAAAATTTACCTAACAGTTCACAATGCACGAGCTATCGAGAGCTGTATTTAAAACATCAGAATTGAAAAATAAAATCCCCTACTTTATTCGCTCCTAATTATCCCAGAAAAATGCATATTAGTTCACTTTATAAATTGAGATTGTACCCAAAATTTGTGTTCGTCGAATTCATATCGCACGGTCAATGGAAGTCAAATTTTTTTAGGGAACTTTTTCCTCCTCTGAAGCAATCAAAACTCGTCCCTAATTTCCTCATCCCTCTCATTGGAGGAGCATTGTCTTTGAATGAATGCAGATTTTTATCATCGTTGTTTTTTTATCCGTTTATGACGGTTGAGGACTCGGTCGAAGTCTCTTCTTTGTCCTGCTCTTTATTTAGCACCGAAAAGGGCAAACGCCCTGTAATGGCGGATGCTATTTTATTCCTCTCCTTTTGAATTTCGTTTTTTCTGTTTCCTCTGTTTCTCTCTCGGCAGCCATTTTGTCCGTCGCATCTTTCTCACGTTTAATTTCTCACAGTTTTTGTTTCGTGTATAACTTTTTTCATACTGTTTTCCTTTGCTCCGGTGATTTTCTCATCTTTGCTCATTTTCCGGTTCCAACGTTTTGTCTCACGACCGTATGTTTTTTCTTTACCCCTTTCTCATTTTATGTCTGATATTTAAAAACGATTTTCTCGTCCTTTTTCCTACTATATTTCCAATAATGGCGCTCCTATTCATTTCCTTTCTACACCCTAATTTTATTTAGTTTATATAGTCGAAATTTCTTTTTTAATATTATTTTTGTCACTCTAAAAGTAGTATATAGAGTTATTTATTCCTATATATTCGCAATTTTTCTCTTTGTGTACTTTACTTTGATTTTAAGTTGAGTTCAAACAGAACGGGTCCTATGATACAACCTTGAGGGATTCACTGAACCACGCCAATAATCATGCCCTTAGATATGATAGCTGTACATCCAACGGAATTTATTTCCCTGTTTCGATGTTCTTAATACAACTAACGTACCCCGAGTTAAACTCTCAATTTCATTTAAATTTTAGTTGCTGCTCCAGTATTCGCTGCGACAGAAAGTAGGAATTACTTTTTCCGCAGCAAAAGGGTTAAACTACAATGAAATACATCTTACTTATTTAATCAGAAGAGAAATTCGTCCTAAGGATTGATGCGATCTATCAATAAAACGGAAAATTAAAATTTGAACCCTGCGATGTATAAATGGAATAAAATACAGTTTTACAGTTCTACATATACATGAGTACCTTGCAAGCCGCCTTTCCGCGTATGGCAGGAATCAGTTCATGAAAAGACAAGTACAAATCGTACTTTGACGAAAAAGTCATGATTGTAGCTATACATCATGTACAAAAAGTTTCTTCGATCGTTACTTTATTTTGAGCGATTCCCTGTAAATCCCTGATTGGTTTCCATCTCCATGCATAGAGAAGAAGAGTGCTTCGGTTCTTTCAGTCATATATGTTTATTTTGGAAGCGTTCTCTACGAGTATATTTATCGATCTTTGTTTTCTTTTCCAAAGGACTCTTCGCGCCGCGTTATCATCGACATCGCGAAGTGACTTTTCAGTATCAGAAACGCGCGCGGAAAAATGTCATCAAGTGACAGGTTTCAATTGAAAAGGGGAGTCGGTTTGATGAACGAGCGGGAACTTGTTGAATCGCCGCAAACATCGGCCGAAAGAATCGCGAGAAACATTCCGTGTCGTAGTTCTCCGCGTCCATCGGAAAATATTCCGTCGCATAAAAAGGGCAGAGCGTGACGGGGGCCATTGCCAATGTCCCATTCAGAGGTGCACAATGAGTCAACGCCTCTCGGCTTCGGATAGCAATTTCCGGGGACAAACGAATCCGTCAATAGCAATGCCTTTCTCAACCGATATTTCCCGCGAATCCGAGCGAGTATTCTGTATGGAGGGTGAGTCACCTCCGTTCCCGAGAGCGCGTGTGATGTCTTTTTGAAAAAAAATAATAATAACCGTGATTCATCCAAAGTTCAAGGAGGTTTGCAGAGGACGCTAGAGAAGGGTTTTCGATTGTTTAAGAAGGAATTAGCTCGATTTAAAGCCATTTAAATATTTCGTTTGTGTTGTTTGTTTATTGTGTTGACTCTGCTGATCATTTCTGTTCTCTGAAACTCTGTTCATTGTTGTTTTCTATTTATATCCAAGTTTGTTTACTTAATCGAAAGGTTTAAAGGGTTCTGCTTTAATGAAATCAATATTTGAAGGCGTGACTTCGTGGAAAGCCATAGTACGTGTATAATGAAATACTTTATAGTTTCCAGCGATAATTTAATTTAATCGCGACCGGTTTCGTAATTTAATTGAAGATGTAATGTTAATTACGAAACCGATTAAATCAAATTATCTGTATAAATTACAAAGTTTTTCATTATGCTTCTATTGATTTATTCGGGTTCTTTATTTACAAATGTATTCATAGTTCGTGTATAGAACAATGAAATTTCCGAAGCTATCCGTTTGTGGAATTCCATTACAATAACTCTGTATTAGTTGAGCGTTATTATTAATTCTGTCGTATCCTAATTAGAAAATGTTATTTGTTTTATTCGCACGATTAAATCTCTCGCATTCAGGCTGCAGATACCACATTTGAGTATATTTACATCCTTATCTTCTCTACATAACGCATTATTGATGTTGACAGGTTGATTAGGGTGCAAACACAATAATTACCTTAGACGTCGTACGAGCTGTTTTCAGAAGCTCTGTGAGGTATGATTTATGAATCCGGTAGGCGTTGTTTTATTTGGGTAGAGGAAAGGTGTATGCGAGATAAGTCGTTTTCAAAGTTGGGATCCATATTGAGTTTGAAAGACATGCTAATACTGGAAGTTCGTATTGTTCTACGATGAATATTAAATTTTGGGTCAAGTAATCTACAATGTGCTATTTAAATAGTAAATACAATACAAAAGTTATGCTAAAATGAAGTACGAAGAGAATAAGTATACATTTTGCGATGGTTTCCACATGATAACGCGTTAATTTTAATCGTATGTGATATAGAAAGATGTATTCTTAGTTGAATTTAATAAAAATCTCTCGTAAATCATTAAGGATTTTTAATCTTAAGGACTCATCATATTTTTATACTGTTATAAATCAGATATTAACAGATTTTTTTGTTTTATTTTTAAATAATTCTTTAATAATCTTTGCAACATATATTTTGTTGCATTTTTGAATGCTATATGTAGTTCAAGAATTATGATTAAACTTGTTTATTATCAGTACATCATATCAATATATCTTTTTTCGGGGCTTGTATCATATCATCCCTTGATATGTTTGAGTTTTTCAGCTCTTTTAATTTTTCGGTTATTCGTATATCTACCTCTAGTTATTTTTAGTTCGCTTGCCAATTGTTTCAGAACTCAAATCCCATTCGTTTATTCCAGCTGAAGCGTCCTCTAAATTTTTAAGGCTGATCTTAATTCTCCATCTGACTTTTCCATGGTCATTTTCTGTATTAATAATTATAGTGTGTTTTTCTTATATCAGTTTCAATGTTATATCACCTTCAAAAAAATCATTTAATTAAATTCCTTCGAGTTCCATGAGTTCATCAAGAGGCATGTTTTAAAAAAACAATGGCATCCCAAGACGGAAGTGCCGGTTTACTTTCTAACCGCACACGCTCAAGGAATTACACCTAAGTGACGCACTTTCTACTTCTAATGTTAAGTGTCCTTCACATACTCTTCCTGTCAATAGCACCGCCAATACTTTGAAGTGACACGTGAATATGTTACGGTCTTAGTTATTATTTTCATTATGTGGTAGTTTAAGGCAGTTTATCTCACAGCATTGCTCATTTGTATTCCTCCTTCCTTAGGTGAGGAAAACTGTAGTTTATTTGGCTTTATTATGAAATGTTTCGTGAAAGTTATGTTGCTGTAGTGTATCAAAAATCATCCTCTAACCTTCTTTAATATTCTCCATCTATCCTGAAATTTAGATGATTCTAATAAAATCTGACCATTTTTATTTTTTGAGAGTGATATTCTCTGACGAAAGTTAAATTATTCCGGTATTCTTTGATAGATAAGTACTACTCCAAATATTGTCAATTTTTGATAAATTTCTCTCAAAATTACCAACGAAAGCGTGACGAATATACGTGTTAATAATTCCCTTATCACTTAATGCGATTTAATCCCATTACAGCCGATGTTTTTCCAATTATATTCGCCATGATGCGTTTTTGACCAATTTCCACCATCTACATGAGTAATCAATTTAGTTGACTCCCGGAATAAATGCGTAACTGTTTACTGCGGTCAATTTATTTGAACGAGTTGACGTTGCGGAAAAGTGCTCACGAATCGATTCGATTTTCCTCGTGTTTGAATTTTTATCGATATAAATTTCGCGTCCAAAAGTTTCCATTTAATTTTATAAAAATTTCCATTCGTTTAGGGTGAAAACGGTCGTGTTCAAGTGCCCAAGTTCATATGTACGTGGTTTATTGAGCCGTACAATCTTGATAATTCATTATTTCCGTTATTAGAGGGCAGTCTCGTTTAAATTTTGTTTTTTAAGCTTAAAAATTATTATGTGCAATTTGTCTAGACTTCAAAATTTGAATGCATTCTCACTAAAGTTCGATGTTACGACCAGTTTCGATAAATTAAAGGTAAAGTATCGATTTACCTTTTACGTTCAGTCGATAAATTCATTTTCGAGTTCGTACATAATATTTTCAATCGCTTATATTATCATATATTAATTAATCAAGTATAATTTCGTATATTTCCAATCTCATAATCTATACGTTTCTGTTAATTCATCTAAAATATTCCATGTTCCTTAAGGCTTCTCAACTTAAGTTCTCATTTGTACGTTCTCAGCAAAGGATATAATTGGCCTTCCATTTTCGTCTTAAGAATTAATTGGTCTAATTCAATAAATTTTGTGATGAATAAACTTCTTTTTGTGAACGGAAGTCGATTTAGAAAGTTTTAGTCATAAAGGTTATTTTTCCCTCAATGTCTCATTCGCTGTGGTATGACTAATTTTTGTAACGTTTTATAATAAATATAATTATCGTATTTTTTATTGGCAAGATTAGGATATTAAGGCTCCATCTAGCATCTTGCCAGTGTAACTGCAAAAGAGGAAATCGGGAATTAATACAAATTAAAAACAAGAAGAAACGAATTAAAAAATATTAATTTTATATGTGGTTTTTTAAATAAGTAATTAAGAAACTCTGGAAAAATCACAGTTTCTGGGAAACACCCACAATAAAGAAGGTGTGAAAACCCTACAAAAACTATTGATAGTAATTGAAAATTTTTAGAATTAAGGAGAATCATTTTCTTAAACATTAAAAAATGACCTACGTAATAAATACGGAAAGAAGTAACTTTAAAATCCATAAAAAGATAGGCAAATTTAAGCGAGATGAAAGGGATGTCATACTAAGAAATACTAGATCTACAGAGAAGATAAAATAATAAACAACCTTTTAAATACGTCATCGGCCGTTTATTTTTCATATATTCGTGACAAACGGAGGCATTTATTTTGTTTTCTAATTGTTTTATTTATTGATGAAATTTATTATGTATGTATCAGTTCGGTGTTTCTGCCGATTATGGCTAAAGAAAAACAGTTACTGCTCGATATATTGTATTCTTCAAATTGTTTCGAATAGCTGATTAATTTGTAACTATTTTGTTCCTTACAGCACGAGACGTAAAATATCTCGGATCCCCCCCCGCACCAGAGTTCTCTCGCCACACAACCTTCAGGCCGCGATTCATCCACGGACGGGAGAAGAGGTCTATAGCGGCTTCCAAACATCATGGAGAAGAGGTACGTAACTATGTAAATCCTTCTCGATTCGTTGCTACGGCGAACTTCTGTTGTCTTTTCTCGTATTTTGCATAATCATCCGTTAAAGTATCCTTAAGAAGTCCGACATATCACTTTGAGGTTAATTGGCTCGTTTATTAACGTATTTGCTTCATACATAATCCAAATTTTATTATCTATTTTTAAAAGTAGTAATATATAATTTACTTTATGTAAATTTAGAAAAGTTCTTCTTGCGTCTTTTACGGTATATAATGATAATTTTTTTGATTAGAAATAAACGACAGGCAGAATTTATAATAAAAGCCTGTTTTACAAACCAATTAGAATTTCGAACTTTCCAGTTAATGCAAATGAATCATTAGGTTCGAGTAATTTATATTCTTTCTTATTTGAGGTATATTTTTAAATACATTTACCTTGGCATATTTCACCTTATCGTTATCAGATTGCCATTATGAAAGTTTCGGAACTAATCAGAAGTTTCTGATACAGTGGAATCTTTAATTGCTCACTAATGGTTTTAAAATTTTATTTTTAATTATTTCGTCTTCAGAGAGTAGACGGAATTATTCCTTTCGTTTCCTTTTATTTTTATTCCCTCGAGGACATCCGTACGGATAGTAGAAGGAAGGATAGTAGCGGTAACGTACACTGCTAGCGTAAGATCTCTCTGCCCTGATTGGTTGTTGATCTATTACCGATGCTCTTTATCGAGATATTTCCGGTGAATCGAAAAATTATATCTCCATTGAAATTCCGCAGGAAATACGTTTCCCGATTCGTTTACCCGTAAAATCACCATTTCAATATATTTCGTTTCGGAGGATGGAGATGAAATTTATTTTTATGCGTTTGAGTGAACAATATAAATGGCTTGACGACGGCTCTATTTACACGCTTTCGCCACATTGTGATTGAACGGAATTCGATTCTTAAATTTACGTAGAAATCCTTTTAATTCGAGAAGAATTTCCGGTTAATGATCTCTTAATTTTGCGAGTATACTCCAATGAGCCACCGAATATTCAGGTGTTAATGCACAGGAAGTGGTGCGGAGTGATTAATTAATTCTTAAAGGTGTACTGACGATGATGTAGATGATTAATTTGTTTTAAATTACTTCAACTATTTACATATTTTATATGTCACAGAAGTATTTTAAAATTTTTCATAATGCTATATTTTGTTGTAATTAGAGGAAGGAAGACTAATATTTGTTGTAGATCACTGAAAGCGATAAAAAATACATAAGAGCCGTTTTCAACAGTGTAACCAAATCTGTGCCTTAATTTATGAATGATTACGTTAGAAATTTTCTAAATAACTTGAAAGTCGAATACGAAGGCCATATTTTATGTCTGCTCAACTACAGCTACGCAAATTTTATCATTTTACTAATAGTGAAATAGCGAATGTTTTATATTTGTGTTTATTATTTGGATGTCAATAGAGTTAGAGTCGTTTCTTATTATAATAAAGCTGTCTTATTGATAACTATTATCTAAAGGAAAGGCAAGGACGTATTTCGATTCAATATTAATGAATAAATCTGCTACTTGAGTAATTGGTTCCATAACCCAGGTCCCGATTCGTTGCAGAAATTACCTATCTGCTATGAATCAATTGACTCGTGGTTGATTTTTTTTCACCCTTTTCGAAGTGTATTTACATGGCTTCTCGAGGCATCCATGTGTGTGCTGTCGGAAATGGCAATTAAAAATCGAGCCAAGAAATATCCGAGCAATTCAAGGTACAAGAGGAAGAGGGGGCGGGTGTGTTTGGCGGGGTTAGTATAAGGGGTGGACCCCCGGCGGCCGAAACTGTAGCCTAGGTGGCGTGCGAACCCAAGCATTCATCTCATGGCGGAATCAATACTGTAACGCTCCTGATATCCTCCTGTCTCTCTCTATTCGCCACCCAAGAAAGAGCATTTTTTCGGTCACCCTAACTGTTTTCCTCCCCTCCCGTTTAATTTTCCAGGGGAAGGTTGTCTCAAGACCTCAGGGTGTCCGGTTCCCGCCTTCCCCACCCGGGAACGTATTGTTGCTAACTGTTGTTATTGACGTTGTCTCTCTCCGATTCGGGGTGCGAGTGTTTTTTGCTTGCTTCCTCGATGGCTACGGAGAACCTATAATGAAGTTTAATGTAACATGAAGTTATTTTTCAAAATAAATTGCTAGGTAAACCAAATTCATTCTGCGAAAATTACATAAACTACACTATATCTTAGCAAATTTTTGTTCGTTCGGAAAATATTTGGTTAAAATGAATTTTTACTTACATTACTATGATACTTTCTTAGAAAACATCCATCATGACCCTTGTTTTCCTCAAATCATTTCCATTATCCCTGTATACCTCATGCATATGTGTATGCAACAGCCCAAAAACAGCTCATTCTACTAGGTAACTCAGTGAAAAGCAGAAGTTCATAGACAGCTTAAAGATTGGAAAGAGTTTTAAACAAAGGAGCTCAGATAAATTAATATCACCCTTCTTTTCTAATAAATTAATAGGAGGTTGATATATTTGTTGTAAACAGCTAAGCTAAAAGTAATTAAATGTTATTTTTTTAACCTGTGATTAGGGAGGTACATATTTATAAATCTTTTTGTACCCTTTTAAACTCCATCATTATTACTAAATAGTCTATGCAAGAACAGAATTCAGGATACTGTTGGTTTACTGTAAATATTATATAGAAGTTGGATGTACACAATACCTACCCGTTGACTGCCAAAAGTTTTTAGTGTAGAAAGTGTACTATTTCTTTTGAAGTTATTGTGCAAAACTCTCAGTATCTTTAGCATGTCATATATGTCTAATATGTTTTCTTGATAACCTCTTGTCGCTTGTGTTTCATTGCACTGAATTTGTTCCAAAATCTAGTCTGTTGTCTGGGCTTGTGAAATTATAATGTTGCCTTAAGCTATGGGTATTTATTGAATTTTCCCTAAGCATAGTAAATAATAATAAATATTATTTGGATTATGTCTACCAAGAAACTCTTTTTAGTCAATAACGGTATTTGTATTTTGAAAATTAAGATTACTATTAAAAATATGAAATAAAACTTCAAAGTGTTTTTCCTGATCATTGATTCTTTAGCATATATTTTCAGTGTGATTTAAATATAAAATATTTAACTCAAAATCGTATGCTATTTTAGGGAGGTCATATCCACCATCTTTCTGTTGGATTTGATGTGGACGGAAAGGATTATTTGCTGGATCTCCAGCTAAATAGGTAAGTTTAGAAAACTTTTTGACTCCCTTGACATTCCACTTGATCTTCATGATTTTTTAAGTTGTATTCTATCTGCTTGTACTTATACTATTTTCTAATGTATTTATTTTGAATTAATTATTTAATTATTTTTTGCAGGGAACTAATCCCAAAGTCATACTTTCAGAGACATCAAAAAAATGGTACTCATGTCATTCATAGACCCTCTAAAGAAGTAAGTACAACTATAAAGAGTCAAGATCATTAATTTAATAAACAATTACTCAATTTCAAGAGACAAATCACTAATAACGAAGAATTTTTTTGTGAGGAAATGTTAATTTCTTGGTCATTATTGAAGAAATATGAATTCAATGATTGCGATTCTCTTCAAATTCCTTTTTGTTCCATTTTAGGAGGTAGAGCTTTGTCATTACAAAGGGGTGCTACGAGGCGTGGAGGGCTCTTGGGCAGCAGTTTCAACTTGTGATGGTCTAAGGTAGTCTCTATTCTGGGAATAAAATTTCATAAAAAACTTTCTGTGATCATCCTAATATCTACTCATAATTTTAATTCAATTAATCATTGTAAATTTATTAATTAATATATAAGGTAATCCATAATATTTTATTGTAAATCATTTCTTCTTTAAATTTTGTTAGATCATTCAGCATTTATCCAATCACAGGTGAATTAAAAAAAAACAATTTCCCTTTAAATTCATAGAAACAATAACCCTTACAATATATTGAAAAAATTACTGAGTACTTTTTATCAATATGTTACAAACATTCCATAAAGTTGAGCTTGATAATATTAATTTTAATCTTATAATTTTAATTCCCTGATTTTTTATATTTGTTTGAATGATATAAATTAAAGTAAACTGTATTCACTCTCAGAGGTGTCGTTTATGATGGCCATGAGTTGCATTACTTGGAACCAGTTTCTCAAGTTGGATACACAGAAGAAGATGGAGAAAATATGGAAGAAGAATATAACAATGCTCATTTTCTGTATAAGCATTCCGATTTGATAGCAAATCATACTTGTGGTAAGAAAGCTACTTCAATATTATCCATTTTGTCAACTGGGAATTTGTTTAATTTCTCAGTATTCATGTTTATTGTTCTTATTAAATTTATATTTACTTTTTTTCAGGATACTCAGGGACACCTTACCATATCTTTCATAATCAAGAATTCAATAGGATTCTCAGGGTAAACTTAATCTTATTTTCATTGTGTTTTGTTAATATCATATTTTTAGATTGTTTTTCCTTAATTAAAATGTATTTTCTTACAGTACAAACGAAGTGCAAAGGATGAGAGTTCATCTGAAACGATCAGGGGACCTTACAATGCTAATCGACAATCTAGATATGTGGAGCTAGTTTTAGTAGTAGATAAGAGGGAATACAAAGAATTGGGGGAATCATTGCCAAAGGTTTATAAACATTGTAAGGACATTGCCAACATCATTAATGCTGTAAGTTTCTATAAATTAGAAATTCCATTATTTGGAAAATTCCATATTTGAACCCATCTAGTGTGATTTATTTCATTGGAGTTAAAACCTTCTGCTAAGCTAATAATTCAGTAAAGAAAAAAACTTTAACAAGAAACCAAATATTTTTATATTGTTTGATCCCTTTTTCATCTCTTGTTTGATGTTTAATATTGATAAATTGCTCCCTAAATTGTTGTTCAAAATAAGACCTTGGAAGTATGTAGAATCTGATGTTCATAATTTTTCTTCATTTCTGTTTTTAATCAAGTTAAATTGTTAATCACATTGTCATTTCATATTTTGAATAACCTCAAAATGCTACATCTTTTTATGGCTCCTTCAAATTTTACTATTATTTATTGCAGCTATATGTACCGCTCAACATATTTGTGGCACTGGTTGGTGTTGTTGTTTGGACAGAATTTGATGAAATTTCATTGAACGAGAATGGAGATACGACGCTCACAAATTTTCTCCATTATCGACGAGGACGTCTTGTCAAAGAACATCCAAATGATAATGCTCAATTGTTAACGTGAGTAATTTTTATGTTTAAATACATCTATTACAGAAATTGAAATTGGAATCTCTACTAAAATTCCAGCATGATTAAAGCATACGAATTTTTCTACTATTGAAACATTTTTTTAACTGTCGTAAAATTTTTCTTCACAAAAAAATTTGTTAACTATTTTTGCTAAAGATACCTTTGACGGATACCATGATGAGGATCATATTTTCAATACTTAAACAAAAATAAAATGCCATGTACCAACCTTTTTAAAAAAACTGCTTGGAATATTGGACCCTCCAAATGTGCAAAATGTATAAATTTCCCTTCTTTTTTTTGACCAAACCACATATATAGTTTACTGACCAAAATTTTCCCTTTAGGCGCATACAGTTCAAAGGAGGTGTTGTAGGGAAAGCTCTCAAAGGCCCGATATGTACGTATGAATTTTCTGGAGGAGTAAGCATGGATCACAGCAGTGTGGTTGGATTAGTTGCTACAACTGTGGCACATGAAATGGGTCACAATTTTGGTATGGAACATGACAGTGCAGAATGTGTTTGTCCATCTGAAAGATGTATTATGGCACCATCCTCAAGGTAACAAAAATGCATAGAAAACTTTTTGATCCAAGGGTTAAAATTAATCGAAAATCTTATTGAATATGTTTATTTTCTCTTAGTGCAATGAGTCCAATACATTGGAGTTCTTGCAGTCTTGAATACTTGGCCCTAGCATTTGAACATGGCATGGATTACTGTCTTAGAAACAAGCCTGAAAAGTAAGTACAGCTTATGTAATGTCTGGTCAGAATTTTTAAGGAAAGATATTTTCCCTAATTATATTTGTATGTTGATCATAGTTCAAAATTTTACCATAATGTATGTAGAGAAAATAATAACATAGTTTTATATTAATTATATTACTAATAATCAATTGTTTTTCCATCTGTTTTTGAAATAATGTTATTAATTTTTTAATTCTATTTATTTTAATTTAATTATTATGATTTTTCTAGACTGTTTGACAGCCCAGTTTGTGGAAATGGTTTTGTTGAGGCTGGAGAGCAGTGTGATTGTGGCCTTCCACAACACTGTGATAATCCTTGCTGTGTTGCTGAAACTTGCATGCTTGTTCCAAACACTTCTTGTGCAACGGGTCAATGTTGTGATTTGAAGGTATGTTGTTATTTATTTTATAAAAATATTAATATATAACAGAACAAATTTGGTCTTCTATTTGAAAGAATCATATCATTCTCTTCTTTTTTATTTTTCCAAAAGACTTGCAAGCCTAAGTCAGCAGGAACCATGTGCAGATCAGCCAATCATGAATGTGACTTACCTGAATATTGCACTGGGCAGTCTGAGTATTGTCCATCAGATGTCTTTAAGATGGATGGAGAAACTTGCAATCATGGAAAGGTAAGGATATCTTAGTATAGACTCCCTACAGGATATCTCTCTTAGCTTTAAGATTTCATTAAATGTGTTAAATTCTTTAAACGAATACTGCAAAAAGCATTTGAGTATCAAGTTTTATATTGTGCTATTAATCCCTTTTTCCTTATTTTATCAAGGCATTTTGTTATCAAGGATCATGTCGAACTCATAGTGATCAATGCCGTTTGCTCTGGGGTCCTTCGGGTAGTAGCTCTGATGAACAGTGTTACAATATGAATACTAAAGGAAGTAGGCATGGAAATTGTGGGTATAATAGATTGAATCAATCTTACAACAAGTGCAGAGAGGAGTGAGTATAATTTATAATTATTTATATATTTAATATATATTGTATAACTGCTCATGAAACGGTTATGTAGGAAATCAAGTACAGATTTAATGAATAGCATTCTTTCCCTTTATGTATCTTTAAACTCTGTGAAAATTTTGTTTGTAATTTTGCTGATTTTACAAGTAATAATAAATACTTTCTGCAGTCTAAGAAATTAAGGATAGCTTAAAAAACAATTTATTCTCATTGAATCCATAAGGCATAAGAAGGCAAGCCACTTATTCTATGCTTCTTTACTTTTCATGCAAATTTATATAAATCCCTTAGTTCTATCAGAACTTGCAGGAAGTTATAAACAATCCTTACCTTGCTATCTATGTAATTTTATTTCAAAGAAACTCAAGGCCTATTCTGCTAATAATGAATCTGTTTATTTTCATTCTATCTAGGAATGTAATGTGTGGAATGCTTCACTGTAAACATTACAATGAAAGATTAGAGTTTGGCATGGAATCAGTATCAATTTTATCTCATTCATTTATCAACAATGGAGGGTCTATAATACCCTGTCGCACTGCAATTGTTGATTTAGGTCTCAATGAAGTAGATCCTGGATTAGCTCCTGATGGAGCTAAATGTGGACCAGGAAAAGTAAGTCAACTTTGAAAAACTCACCTTTAAGAACAGAAAATTTAACGCATAATGTGTGTATCGAATTTTACGTTAGAAGGATGCAAAGTACAATCTATATGAAGTTATCTGAATGATCGTAAATCTATGATAATTACCACTCAGACAAGCATTCCTTCTCCATACCAAATTTTTTGTCACCTTATTTCAATTGTCACTTTAATTAATTGTAAAATTATAAGAAAATACAGTGGAGAGTTTTTCATATGTAGCTTTGAGGTATGCTTTTAAAATAATCTTTGGTAATTATTTTGTACTTATATATGTAATAATTGAATCATAATCGGTAAAATCAAGTGAAGTTATATAACGGGCAGATAACTTATCAACTTAATTTTCTGCCTTGGATATTTTAAATTTTTAAATATTATGTATAAATAATCCATTGATACTTCACATAATTTTTCCATTCCTTATGATACACGTATAATGAAAGAAATTAAAATCCCATTGTAAGAGATTAGAAATGAAAGATTGTTTAAAAACTCTAATATATTTGTCTGTAATTGTGAAATATTCTAAGGTTATCATCCCTAGGATCTTTATTTATTTATCTTATCCTTAGATCTAATTTATTTTATTTAATATCTTTCTTAAAATAATTTCGATTAATGCTTTTCAGATGTGTGTGAATCAAAAGTGCCTTCCAGTTGAATCTCTAGTAGCAGGTGGAGTAAATGGTAAAGGTTGTCCTAAAGGTTGCAGTGGAAATGGAGTATGTAATAGCAAGAATCACTGCCATTGTAAGAAGGGATTTGCTCCTCCATATTGTGACTATCCAGGTCCTGGAGGAAGTGAAGATAGTGGGCCAGCTTCAGATCCAAATGGTAAGTTTTTAACATATATGTTAATATAATGCTGTTTTTATCCCAAAATAAAGGTTCATTTTGGATTCCAAAGCCATCTATTTTATTTAAAACTCAAATTTTATTATAAACTTGTTCTGAGTAAAGTAAAATTTGGCAAAATATTTTGATCATTGAATATTATTGCAGATTGTTACCTTATTCTTATACTTAAACTTTGTGTAATGATCTTGTAAGTGATGTTTCATTGGTTATATAACTTATACTTCCCTTTGATAATAATTCCAGTGAGTGTATGATGTTAATATGCATACATAAAAACAATCACATTTATTTAGATATTATATAATAATGATGAAATAATCTTTTAATTTTGTGCAAATTTTACAAAATAAGTTTTTTAAGATTTATTTGGATCATTTTCATTCAGCAAATTTTCTATCGTTTCAGCTGGCCGAAAGATGATGACAGCCTTATATGTGATTTTCTTTGGCATTATCCCAGTGCTTGCTATTTTGGCAACTATGCTTTATTATACTCGTCCACGAATCAAGAGTTGGTGGGAAAAAGGTGGTGCATTTGGCTTTGGAGAAAGAAGAGTAGGAGATGGCTTAGGACAGTATGTAAAATTTAACTTATGCAAATGGAATTGCTCTTGGTTTGAATCAGCTAGTAGATTATGTGCCTCCAAGACTGGTAGATTGCATGCTGTCTGTAGTACTTCAAAAGGTATCACAGGATTTCACTTTAACAGAAATGGCTTCTTGGAGAAAATGAGGAAGTGTTTTCATTGCATTAAATCACATTCTTTAAGTAGTTCAAGAAATGAAGCTAGAAACGTAAAAATTAATACTACCACCTCAAAATCTTTGGAAATTTCTGCACCTCTGATGAAATCTCCTAATTCAGAAGAGCAAAATAAATTAAATGATGCTTCTATAAATGTACTTAATTCTCAAGAATATGATGGTAAAAATGTTGCTTTAGTTCATAATCCAAGTCTCTGTTGGAATCCACCAACAGAGGTGACATTAAATAATACTGTAGTGGTGAAGGGTTCTTTAACAAGCCCAGGATGTAATAATCCTTCTTTGTCAACTGGTAAAAATAACCTCACAATTGAGAAGAAAAAAGTCTTACCTTTTCCAAATAAAAGTAAAATATCTGACTCACGTCAGTTTCCTCTTGTCAATCAAGGCAAATCATTCCATGACTTACAGTGTAACTCACCTTGCACTAGTAATAAACCACATTCCATAGAAGCTGGTTGTGAACAACCTCAGAATTTTGAAGGAGGAAGTAATTTCAGGCCATTGCCTAAAACTCCATCTTCTATTACTGTCAGCAAGTCTCATTTTGCACCAACACTAACTAATATCCGTGGTAAACCCAGTCTTTCTAAAGTTAATGATCACTCCTCTTTAAATAAATCTTCTAGACCTAATGTATCATCTTCTGGAGTTGGAAGAGATTCAGAACATAAACCTTCCTACTCTGTTTCATCAAAATTTCCTATTCTCAGAGTGATTAAAAAGCCAAATGACTTTTCATTGGAGGCTCCTAAATCACCAATTGATGATTACGATGTAAACCATATATATGACATTCCTGACAATGAGCATTTGTATGAAGAACCAGCTCAAGTCAAAATGAGACCTAAACTTCCCAGACCCCCTCCTCTTTTCCATTAAATCTCTCTACGTTAAAATTTGTAATTTAATATATGTATCTATTTTAACTGTGGTTATTATGAACTGTGAAATCACAATTTTTTATTATTTCTGTAACTATGTTCAGTTTAATTAATAAAATACTAATTTTAAATAAATCTTTGGTTCTTTCTGTAAAAATGTGAATACTGTAAATAAAATCATAGAATGCTTGCATGTAGCATATTGTTAATCATCTGTTTGGCTTATTTTGTCTGTATATTTGCTTTATGCATTCTACTGATAATTGATGCTTTTACTTTTCTTGCTTGTATATAAATTTCGCTTTGTGATTGTTATCATTGATTTACAGAGAGAAGAACAAGAGAGGAGGTACCGGAGGGGTCAGAGTGTTGGTGGAACCCTCCTCTCCTATGTCTCCTGGCAGTGGCAGTGGAGATGGTGCAACTGCCACTCTTCTACCTTCTGGTCCCACATCATTACAGAGTAACTTGTTTGGCCAACACAAAGGGTTTACAATTACTCCATTGGCTGCACCCAAGCTTCCTTCACCCCCTGATGATATTTTGCCTAAAAATACCACCCCACCAATTCCTATAGCTCCACCAGCAAGTGCTTCAAGTACCTCTGATCCAAAAGTTCACCCACACCGAATGGCACCCCCACCTCCGGTTACTACGACCTCTTCATCTGCATCATCAGCTGCATCAGTTCCTACATCTGCCACCTCCATTGTCACAGCTAATAAAAGACCCATCATAAGCAATCCCATTCTGAATAGGTCTTCCAGTACAGCCAAAGAGCTTATTTCTAGTGCTATGGGAGAGGAGGCCAAAGTTCCGATGGTGGATGTTTTGAAGCCTCAGCGTAGGGCTCCTGAGGCTCCTCCTGTGCAGCCAAGACCCATGTCTTCTCCTGTTGAACTGAAACCAATGGAGACAACTGTTAGTCCTCATGATACAGTTGCACCCATGGCTGTTCCTGGAGGCTCATCGGCTCTTTCACGCATTGCATCCAAATTCAGGCCTGTTCAAGTTGGAAGAAGTCAGTCAGTTAATCATCAAGTGGTACAGAAACCTAATGCTCCAGTTAAAGCAGCCAAAGTTTTGGATAGACAAGCGTTAAGAAATTTGAGCATTTCCAATCCTATACCGCAACAAGAGATTGAAATTCCACAAAAGGTAAAATTATTAATCTAAAGAGAAATAATTTGGAAGTCTTCTTAACACTTTCCTTTACTCTTTTTTTATATCTTATGCTTAAAAATGGGGTGAATAAGGATAAAATAGAGATGTTTTTATCATTCCCAAATTCAAACAATCTGCCACATTTTGTTGTATTTTTTTATGGGATCATCCCATTTTTTTTTTTTCGTGGTAATATTTAATTTATATCTTCAGTTATAATTTTTATGGAGTTCTTTTTTTGTTGATATAATGCAGGAACTTTTTCATTTATAATTATATGCGTTGACTAGTTAGGTTCAAGTTTATCAACTATTTCCTCTTAGGTTAAATTTTAAATTAATTTTTGAAAGTTCTATAATATTATGCAAATTTGGGATGCAAATAGGCCCTGCAAACCTGGGTTCGCTGCTTGCCTCAGAACCAGTGACGTTTTCTGGATTATGGACAAAAAGAGCAATTGCAATATCAGGTAATCTATATTGGTTCTACAGTTTTAAAGTGAATTTATGATGACATTATTAATATAAAACTGGACACACCTGAAAATGTTTTGCAGATATTAATAATTTCTTGGCTAATGACTATTGCTTTCTTATTAACTCTTTTCTTTCATCACCTACTTACTACAATCATGGGACCATTAGGATTGTATTATTTTTACTTTTCAGCAAATACATTTACTAACATTTTATTTTTAATGCTTTATTTCAAGAGATGGAAGTACTATCTTCCATGAGTGGGACATCTTTTCTGGAGCAATAAATTTTAGTTTACCAATAAATCTTCAACTATTAAGCATTAGACAATTTTTAAACAAAAGTTTCTTACTCATTGGCTTTATATGGATATCTAAAAACCATATAATTATTTATCTGTAACTGTAAGAATTAATCCATTTATTTTATTATTAAATAGATTTTGTAGTAAACACAAGAAAATAGGCAAGTATAATGTGTGTATGAATGAATTCGTACACTTGATATTGAATCATTCAATTTTGAATTTAGAAAATTCTGTTTTGGCTGTTTACATTATTTGTGGTTATATTTTTAAGCCATAGTTTTTTCTCAACAATATATTAATATTAAATTTTCATTGTTAACCACCTGAAAATGCTCAAAAATCAAGAAATAAATTTTAATACTCTGCTAATTTAATACTTCAGTAGTATCTTCTTAGTTGAGTAAATACACCTTTGGCGGAAAAGCACTCTTTCCTCTTTTCTTTCGAAAAGTAGTGTTAATAGAAAAATATTCAATTCTGCTTTCCTAGATATTCATGGTACAACCATCATGTTCAGCCACTTTTATTTTATGACACATGGCAATTCAATTAATACACTCACGTTTTCTAAGCAGCTTCGCATTATTCCTTACATATCTCCAATGGGACGTGTCAGAAGCAAACCACACATTATATGAAAATTATTAGAGGAAATTACCATTGTGAGTTTGGTCATACATGCTTTGAGAAAATTGCAGTATTTTTTATCACAAATGTCAATATTTCAAAAGCAAAAAATTTAATTTAGTATCCTTGTAAACAAGCTTACTGATATTATTGTTGAGAAGGAAGGAATATAGAGGTATAGCAGTATGTGATTGAAACACATTCAGTATTTTTTATGATGCCAGGTATCAATTTATTGTATCTATAAGTTTCCTGCTTTAAATTTTCAACTTAAATTCTATCTTGAATTTATTGTGAGTAGTAGATATTTTAATGGATTTCATCTTATTTTGTTTAATATTCATGGTATATTGTTCTTCATTATGATTATATGTCCATTCCATAATTATTATTTGGTTTTGAATTATAAAGAGCATCAGATTTGAAATTTTACTGATATACTTCTGGTAAGTGTTAGAAATATATTTAGGAGAAAATTTCAATCCAAATTCACCCCATTTTAATTTTAATTGTATATGTTATTTAATTCATAAGTATAAGTATATAATTAATCCATGATAACTCTTTCAAAAGTTTATTATGTATTGGATATTATCGTTATTTTTATAATATCAAATCTTTCTATTATCATTTGTAAATTTTCTTTGACATGAATTTTTTTGTAAATAATGTAGGCATAATGACTTACATTGCGTTGCTCATATAAGTGATCATTTTGTTTATGTGGCTTATGTTCTATTATACCAATCAACATTGAAGAAGAAGTTGGTATGTCAAAGGAAGATGACATTAATGTTCAAAATATATATATGAGACATATCTAACTTTAATATCTATCTACTTGCTTCTGGGGTAATTTTATATACTATTTAAAACCAAAATTAATTTAAAATGTAATAAAAATATTATTTTCTCAAAATTTGAGTCAAAATTAAATACTATCATTCTAACTATGCATGGATATATTTTTAATTTGCCCAAAAAGTATAATCATTATATTAAAAATAATTTTTGCAATTTTATTGCATATTTTAATAGTTTAATCAGTGTTATTGATGATACTCAGTAGAAAATCAATGATCCTTTTCTCCAAATTACTTTATAAATCATCAATTTTTGAAGAGTAATAATCGATTGAATGGCTGACATTATTTTGTTGAGTAAAACAGTTAAATTGATCAATTTATCATTATTAATTTTTGATTTACTTTGAAGTCTTTTACTGAACAAAGTAATTTTGTGATTATTAATCCTGTATTTGTTGAATGACATGTTTCTGCCACAGGTACTTCCAGTAAGTGAAGCTGCAGCTAATCTGGTTGGAAGCAAGCCAACTGTCACTAGAGCAAGAAGCATGAGAGATAACAATGTAACCAATCGCCCAGCCATCCATTCATTTGGGTCAATGCGAGGTGCTAGACCAGCCAGTATTCCATCGGCAATAAGCATTGGAACAAGACCAACTTCACCTCCTCCGAGGCCCCCACCCCCAAACATGACATCTATAGAACCAAGTGACCCATCACACTCTATTCCTGGTTTACCAGGTTATCAAAATCCACCATTCTCCAAAAATGAGCATGCTTATGATGATTGCATGAGTCTTAAACCAGCTGAGGAAGGGCAAAGCAAGGCTCCTGCATCAACTGCCCCACTTGCTCACATTGAAGAAGAAGATTCCATGTCATCTCCAGCTAGTGCAGATAATATCTATGCAGTTATACAAGAAGTTGATGATGTTAGTGACAGTGTAAAATCACCATCAAGCATCATGAGTGGTTATACATCACCAACTGCCAATGAATATCAGTCTCCAAGACCATTGGAAGGAAGCTGTGAATCTGTTGGCTTGCTATCAGAAATCGTATCTGAAATACAAGCCAGAAACATGGAATCAATTTATACCTCTACTTTGGGACGGAAGAAGAAGCAGGAAGAGAGAGAGCGAAAGGAGAGGGAAGAAGCTGAAATGAAAGCAAAAGCAGCTGGTGTAATAGGGAAAGGAGGATCAGATAAATGTGAAAAATCTGTTACTTTCAAAACCGATAAAGTTAATGAGGATCCTAATCTTAATGGAATGTATGTGAACACCCCATCATCATCTGCATCAATTCAACCAAATGGTTCCACATTTTATTCTAATGTTGACAGTCCAGAACCATTGATTTCTAATGCTCCAGCTGCATTACCTCCCAAAACTTTATGTTTACCTCCCATTTCGAGAGTAACCAACATTTCCTCAAATCAAATTCAAGATGGAGCCAAAGGTCCTTCTAAGTCTGCAGTGACATCCTCAAAGCCAAAAAATTCAACATCAATGGTTAGCCCTTCAGCTATAGCTCCTCCTCTTCCTGCACCAAATGCTTCAAAGAGTTTGACTTCAGCAGCTCCTTTGAAGACGGGCTTCTCTCAAAGACCTCAGCTGCTAGCAAGTAAACCTCAAAACCTTGGCTCACTTGCAGTGTCATCGTCAGCAGCTAGCAATGGTTTCAATAAAGATAAACTCACCGGTGGATTAACTAATAAAGTTTCATCCACTCCTTCAAACAAAGCAAACAAAATTGGTAGTGAATCAACTAATAAAGTTTTGTCCCCTAAATCAAGTGAAGCATCCAAAAAAGAAGATGATTCTTCTGCTAATTCTGTGAAAGATTCTCCTAATGAGGAGAGTGCAAACAAAAGTGAAGATGCTTCATTCAGCACTTTCAAGGGTCCTCTCAGAACTCTAGGGTCTCCTACACCTCCAACTACTACTCTGACATCTGCCAACACATATAAACCTTACAGTTCCTCATTGCAGAGATCTGGCGGCACTGTTGCCAGCTATCGATCTGCCTCAAACCCTACACCTACGGCAGCTGTCATTTCTCCTAAGGCGTTGTCTCCTATAATATCATCTACTAAGTCTCCATCAGAGCCCAATTCAGAAAATGCAAATAGTAGTGTAAATGGTGGATTAACCTCATCTTCAGGGAGCAAAGGTCCAGATCTAGTAACATCTAACACTTGTACTCCTAATTCTGCCTCAAACATAGGAAAATCCCCTGACGTAGTATTAGGAGCAGCAGGTAAGGGAACAATACCAACAAGGCAACAGCAACCAAGACCAGCCCCAAAACCAACATTATTAACAACAGGAAGAGGAGTTAAAACCGGAGCAGAGAGTGTTAAAGGAGCTGCTGCCAAAGGTCCTTCTTCTGGAGCAGCTGCAAGGCCTGGAGTAACCACCAAATCTAATACTTCAAACCGCCCATCTCATGTTGCATCATTGCAGCAAAAGTTTGAATCAGGGACAGATTCTGGTTCAGGGAATAAAATCACTCCAAAATCTGAGGTCTTACCTCATAGGACGGCTCCTTCCCTAAGTAGTGCATCTCTAAAGTCCAAAACTTCACTACCTACAGTGAATTCAAAACCTGAAACAGTAGGCAGGGGTGGTGGTTTAAAAAAGTGATTTCATTTGAAAGTTTTTAAATGAGCTTTGTTAGAACAGTTGCTTGGCTATGATATTTTGCCATTATAATCTCCTAATTTTACTGTTCTGTGATATTTCTCTGCTCTACTATTGCTGCAGAAAATTGAAAATGGTATACCTTTTGCAATTTTTGCTGTCTTTTGGGTAAATGTTGAACTGCTTCTAACTTGATTATCATATTGTGTTTTCCAGTAAAATTTGTTAGTGATATGACTTTCATGCATTCTTTTTTCTTATTTTGACCATAAAATCATCAGGCTGTGATTATCCTTTTTGTCAAAAATTTATATATTAATATACATGTTTTTATTAATGTATTTAGTCTTATTTTAAATGTTATACCTAATTTGTTGTACATTTTTTGTAAATAATATTTTTAGCATGTCTCATTTTCAACTTAATACTCAGATGATAGAATGTATTAATTTAATATCATGAAATCTTATTCTTATCCTTTTCCTTCATACACATTTTAGGAAGTGCAATAAGGAAATAATTTTAGTGTTGTTTATTTCAAATTCCTTTTTCGATATTCATCTCAACTTGGAAAATATGAAGAACACATGCCTATTTTGTAATCATATTATATACTTTGATTGTATCAGTTAAGTATTGACGTTTTTATTACTATATGTGCTTATATTTTAGCTTTTATTGTTTAGCAGAAGATTTTAAACAGTGTTTCAATGTAAAAAGGAAATTCTATCCCATTTCAATAACAATTCTATTCTGTTATAAATTAATTTATCCTTCAGACAAGAACATCTTTGTTTGATGAACAATTGGTGTTATTTTTTCTAATATCAAGTTATATCATGGATATTTTACTTAGCCACAAAGCAATAACATCATGAATTTAAAAGAAGATGGTGTACAGTGGAAACTGAAATACTCCTCATTATCAGAGCTAATAAGTTACGTTGAAATTGATGTGGATTGAAAGGATTGATGTATAACATAGACATATGTAATATAGTTTTATTTAATATGTTGACCATGTAATATGGTGCAATGTACTACCAAAGATTTGTGAGAATGGTAGAAGAATGAAGTAAGGTGATATGGTAAGCCTATTGACCATATTTTTTTCTGTCAGGATGAGGAATTATTTGGTATTTGTTGCTTTAACTGGTTCATCCATATAAATCAATGTCCATTGCTTACTGTGTTTCATTGGCATTTTCATAGGGCTTTAAAAAGACTTAGGAAGATGTAAAATATCCTAATTATTTTACTCCAAAATAATAAATTGCATCTTAGGCTGAGTCATTACTAATATATGTAAAATAGTACCTCATTCAAATAGCTGTAATTATTTTTTCACATTATGAAACTAAGTAAAGGCCATCTACCTGGTAATCAAGCTGTTGTAAAGAAATAAAATTCTGGAATTCTGAAGAAGTAACCTGATTATATGTTATTAATCCTCCTAAGTTCGGATTTCTTTTCTACAAGTTCCCTGTTAACTGATACAAAAAGATGTTCAACCAGTCTTCTTCATTACCATTTGATGATGAGGGGGAGACATATTTTGCAAATCATATCAGAACTGCAATGAGTTACTTTTTAAATGATCAGGTATAAATCAATGATTGACATGATCCTTCATTGCCTTGAAAAGATGCTATTATCCTCCTGAAGACAGTTGCTTTGGTATGATAATTGAGTAAGTGTTGGATATTACTGAATGTGTAAGTGTAATTTGTGCTTTTTTCGTAGCTAAAATTTCTAAATTGTATTAATTTTTTAATCAAACTGCTTCCTTTTCTTCAATTTCATGTTGCACTTTCCATAGTATATGAAATTAAATTGTTAGATGTAGCACTAAATCACATGTAAATAGTCATAAAATTGCAATGATGCCACAATAAATATTTATATTGGAAATAATTGGAGAGTACTCTTTAGAGATATAAGGAAATACATTTTCATTATCATATTGCATTTATCTCAAATGAAACTTGGTTAGGAAATATGGATCATGGGTAAGACGAATTTTGTGACTTTCTCCAACAATTTTATACGTTCAAGATTGGATCAACTGAGAGCTGAAACGGAATAGTAATTACATGACCCAAAATACAGATTAACTTTGAAATATCGAGTAAGTAAGACTCAATTAAAAAATAAGCGAATCAGGTTCTACTTGAACAGATGAATATAGTTTCCTGATGCAACAGACATGGAGGTTCAAAATACAGGTAGAAATAAGTTTTTGGTGAAAGCTTTTGAAGAATGTAATGTCCAATTATTATACGTCTAGTATTTCAAGGTGAAGATTTCCAGAGCAAATGATGATTAGACTATTAAATGTTTAAATCCATTTCAAATTCTTTGATTAAAATTAAGCTTGACAAACAAACACCTAACTCGGGAATAACGCATTCCACGGCGCGTACTGCAAATGTTCGAGCGGCAATATTTGTGTTAGGCAAAATCACCCTACTGACTGTATTCCAAGTAATTTAGAGAATTTTAGCGGGAAACTAATAGTAATTGTCCCTTAGCTACTTAAATTATTCTTTGATGTAAGTATATAATATATCTAGTCCATCATTATTTAAAAAATTCAAACCCTCACTATCATGCAATTTTTCTACCTCTATAAATTAAGCAGTTCTGTCAGCTTTGCCCTCGTTAGTTGATGCCATTTCTTGACTTTAGACTCTTCGATTGGACTGCTTCTCTTTTTTAGAGCTGGAAATAACTGTTTTATAGATCTAGCAAGAGTAATAAAACTTCGCAGTGTTGGTCAGCAGGTCTAAGTTTTGCAGCACCAACTTATAAGATAAGTCATTATATGAATAATTGAAAGCACACCGAATAAAAACTTTCCTATCTAGGTTGCACTTTTTAATATGCATGTTCTCCGAGGGTCACATCTTCAACCGAGCATTAGGATAGTTTGGATAGCATCAGTTTCGGGCCTCAAGATTACTTATCGTCATCGAAGTGATGCGTTTCCTCCGGAGCGGTTCGTACTATCCAGCAAAATCAAGTATATTTCATCATCAACCCTTGCGGGACCTAAATGAAGTGCATGTCAACAGAATATGAGTGTTACAGTATATGTATTTCGATTCATTAATCCTCAATGACAGAATAATAGCCTGCGGCATTTCCTTAACTGATCGAATCTCACAGCCAGCTTCGACCTAGATGATTTTTGATAGGGTTGACCTAGGCACTGTCCTGCGGTTCAAAACGAAGAATAAGATACTGCTGTCAGCCCCCTCATATATCTATTCCAGCAATAGATACATAATTTTATGAATATCTTACATAATAATCTTATATTATCACCGAATTCTTAGATCAAATTACACACAACATTTTATTTTAATTATGAATCTCTAAGAACCAAAAAGAAGCATCTTTACACGAGCATCCCCTAGAATTAAATCTTCCAATGAATTTATATTGAGATTCAATTGACAAAAAGTATAATAAAATTCAGGACATATTGCATATTTATACATTAAATGTAGATACGTAAATTAGACGGATATAGTACGTGAATATACATTCAGTACTTCGAGTGAATAAGTCCTCACAGTGAGTCATGTTGATAGTTTTCGTAAGTCTTCTTTTTATTATCAGCGTTAGCGAGACTTATGTTGACAACTTTCGCATCTATCTTGGGAAGGTACGATAGAATTACCTATCTTTGAAAGTTGTGAAATTGATATAGCGAAGAAGTACCATCGACGGAAATGTTAATATAAGCCAATGACTCGCATCAGATAGCCGTTAATTTTCGTCATTTCGCTTGGGACGTCTTGAAATTATACCAGCAGAAATCCTTTGGTGTCGTGACAATATGAACGGTGTTGAAGATAGCCCACATAAACCTTATAACAAGGAGGATGTAGTGGTTAGTATAGGAGGAAGAGCCAATATTAAAGCTGCCGGAGGGGATTACATAGGAGCTGTGGAAGTCCTGAACTTTGGATTAGAAAATCATCCGATGGAACCTAGGTTTTGGAATAACCGATGTTATTATTATTGCAAACTGAAGGACTATAAAAGGTAATCAGTTTTATGCTAAACTTTCACGTGTGTATTACAGTCATTCAAAAGGGTTTACTTTTCACATAACTATGGCAGTGATGGATATGTATTGTTAAATGTAAACACTCTTTTAGTTAGTGTTTTTTTGTGTAGTTATGAACATATCACGCTTTTAAATGCCTCCTAATTCTTCATTTTTTATAACCTTTCAGAGCATTAGATGATGCTAATGAAATGGTAAGAAAATTTCCTGACAATATTAAGGGATATTATCGGAGAGGTGAAGCTTTACTTGGGTTGAAGGTAACAAATCAATATTCTCTTCTATATATGGTTTGGATGGAAGTTTCTTCTATTTATACATTCGTATATGATTAACAAAATTGTTCTTCATTTAGAGATACAAAGAAGCTGAACTGGCATTCGATCAAGTACTTGAGAGAAGCCAGGCTTGCCAGGAAGCCACAGAGCAACTTTTAGAAATTAAAGTTTTGCAGGTGATGGACTTAGGTTATTCCAGAATGCAGGCACAAGAAGCATTGGCTTGTAGTGGTAACCTCCAGGTAAAGAGCAGTTCATACGTCTTTTGGTAAATTAACATGACTGCCTTCACTCCTAATTAGTTATCTGAGGCAATTTTCAAAACATTAATTTTCTCATTTTAAAATTTTATGTATATATTTAGATAAACATAATTATAATATTTTTTGAAGTCATTTCATCAAGTGGTAAATATTGAAATATTTTTTCTTTTCAAATTTAATTTCTTAGTTTTTAAGTCTACCATTGGTGAATTGAGTAGTTGGACTCTCCTTGACTTTGAGATAGGGGTTTCTGAATAGGTCTTCACAAATTTGGCTCATAAAATGATATGGCTTTTCCCAATCCAATGAATATATTGCCATATTTAATCCTGAAGTACATAATATACCTACTATAATTCCAAAAGATGCTCTATAGTATTATAGATGTATTTCTTTGTTATTCTACTTGATTATTTGTATTTTAATTCCTAATAACTTACTGTGATATCATACATCTTACCAACATTGGGTTGATGAGGTGGATTTTGGTTGTCTCTAGTAAATAATTAGTATTTGCTGGTCAGAGAACAAATTATTTATCACTGTGAAAATAATATCAATTAAAATAGGTGGAATGAGAGTGAAATATATCTGCGTACTATCATAAGCTAATATTATAGTCATATTTTGTGGATGAATACATTTGTAATTACATCCCTGTAATTATGGTTAACTTCCCCCAGATGTTGCCAGAAATATTTAATCATACATAGCAGTAATTTTAACAGCATTTATAAAATCTTTTTATGGTTAATGCTTTAATTATTTTAATTGTAGGAAGCCATGCAATTTGTGAAAAATAATAAGTTATCTTGTGAAATGTATGGTGATGATGTATTTCACTCTGATGATGAAGGTGATTCAGATGATGCTGATTATTTTCCTATGGAATCAGATGGAAGATTGAGTTATGACGTGTTAATGGAGTAAGTTCTCAGTTATGTTTTTTTTATATACATAATATATGCCTTATAGTCAAAGTTATCTGTGTTATTTACAAAAAATTAATTATTCCAGCCCATCTAATCCAAGAGGTATTCTGTCTCTATGGGTTGGAAATGTTGAAGGTATTTCAGAAGATGAAATAAAGAAGTTATTTTCAGGGCAAGTAAAATTTTATATTTCATAATAAAAGCTCACTTAAATAATTCATATTGTAATTTTTTGTTTTTAATTTATTTTATTTTTAATAATAATTAGTTCATATATAATTATATTTTCTTTATAATTTTATTCGTGATGATTGCTTTTATTCAATTAGTTTTATAATCATTTTTTTTCACTGTGGACTAATAATAAGCTATTTTTTCACCCCCAAGAGTGTTTCTGAGGAATCACAAGTATACATCAATTTACCTCCATTATAACTTAAGATGAACTTATATACTGTATTTTTGGACCATAAGGTGCACCAGATTACAAGGGCATGAATTGAAACGAAAGCATCAAATCAATTAGAGTTAATTCAATTAACAGTAAATGTCAATGTTGTTCTCTTGTAACACATATAAAATTAAACCAGACCAGTGATTATGCTTTGACAATCAAGAGAAGTTTCTTACCAAAGTCATAATAAAATATTTTGATAGGTTTTCAGTATGAACATAGAGTTGGTTTGGGATTTTCAAGAACTCAGCACATCAAGGATTTATATATAAGGCAAACTTGAATATAAGGCGCATTGCAAACTTTGTAGTAAATATAGGGCCTTTATGTGCTTCTTATAGTCCAAAAAATATGGCAAATATCAATTCCACAGCATCTAATTGCTTGTAGTGTGTTGTAAATCTTAAAATATTTGCACCAATTGAAGAAAAATATTTTCTAGGTTTGGAAAGATTGCAAGTATATACATATTGGAAGCAAAGAGATGTGCCTTTGTTAATTTTACTGATGCCAAAGCAGCTGGAGCAGCAATGAAAGCATTGCAGGGTAAACCAATAGGAAACACCAATCTTATCCTTAAATATCCTAATAATTCTTCAGGAAGGAAAAATTAATGATGTTTTATTATTATCTTATTATTGCTTTTATTACAGTATATATTTTTTTAAAGTGTCATTTTTATGTCAATCATTCTAACTGATGTTGATGTATAATATTATGTATCAAAATGATGCATGTTATAATTCAAAGGAGTTTTAAATGTTTATATTTTTATTATTATTGTTATTTTATTTCTAACCTATCATTTTACCTCCTTTACCGCCTTTCTCATCAGTCATCAGTTGATCTAAGAAGAAAATTCATTGTATCAAAGTAAATGAGTGCTTTCAACTGGGACTCAAACCCTGATCTCCCAAAAGCCTATCCAGTTGTTCAATTGAGCTATCTTTCCAAGGCATCATTTCACATCTTTCAATTGCTGAGTTTAATCTGAGCTGCTGGACTTTTTCATTTTAAGTTGACCTTATCCCATTATCTGCTGAAGAAGGTAGAGTTTTCGATAATACATTATATAATTTATTTATTTTGCATATCCCTCTGTATCATCAATATAGGATGAATAAAAAAGAAGAATTAAATTTCACCATTAATATTTGTGATGATCTGGACTAAGTTATTTTAGATGTTTTGAAAGCCTAAATTTTACAGTAGTAGACAATATTAACATAAATTTCACAGAGGAAGGCGTTGTTTTGTGGAATTCCATCTCAAAATTATATTAACATAATTTATTGATAAGTAAATCTATGGTTTGTTACATTAATAGAGTTCATGTGCCTATCTACTTTTTTCAACTACCTTACCTTTTGGTTCCCAAAAGCAAATTAATGAATCTATATCTTCCACTCCATGTTGTTTTTCTTTCATTTACTTTATGATCATCCCTCTTCTATCAACCCTTTCATTATAGATGAGGAGTTTTTTCCTTTGAAAGGGTTGCTTAATTCTGAGGAAGCAACAGTACCTCATCCACAGTAAAAGGGTTAAAATTTGAATGATTCATTAGCTTCTTCAATGATAAAAGTAGTTGGATATTGGTTTAGACCAGAGGTTTCCAAATTTTTTCGTGTCGTAGACCCCCTACTTTCCTGATTTTTTGTAAATTTCTAACTGTAGTGAAGTTTAGTGTAAAAAACATGAAGTAAAAACATGTGTTTAGTTTTATATATTTATTAATTGAATTTAAATTAAAACTACTTATAATAAAAATTGAAAAACTACTCAAAATAAACAATCTGAATTTTTTTTGCTGACGTAGATCCCTTACAGGTTGTCATAGACCCCTAGGGGTCAATATAGACCACTTTGGGAACACTGGTTTAGACTATAATCAGCACTGTTTGATGTTTACTAATAGGAAGCAATAAAAGAAGTGGAAGAAATCAATGCAAAAGGATTTAAGGTTTACAGGTTAAATTAACATAATAAACTTTGGAGATGAAATTGCTGTAATAGCAGAAAATAAAGATGCTATGCAAGTATCCCTCAATGCCCTGTATCAAGCTCTCAAAGGATATACATTGACAAAAAATTGAACAACCCTTCAAGGAGAGAAACTTGAGCATGTTAAGTTATTCACCTATCTTAGAATTGCATAACATGTGATGGAAGGAGTATCATGAATGTATCAAGAATAATAGCCCAAGCCAAAGAAGGACAAGATCTCTCCTATGCTCAAGAACAATGTAAAGTTGTATATAATGAAACAATACCTAAAAAATTTGTATGGAGTGTGACATTCTATGGATCAGAAAGATGGATTTTTATAGTATAAGCCTTTGAAACAAGACCCTGGAGGCAAAGAGTTACCTGCCATGGGTTTGATTCCAGAGCTACCCGTATTCTCGAATTTCCCCTTAAGAAATATATGGGCTATAATTCAGAAATTTTTTAGGGCACTTCCTGATAGTGTAGAAGTTATACATTTCACACAAGCATTATGAGTTCTCATTTTTACTTGTAAATAAAAATGTCGTACTCGGTTGTTGGTTCAATTCTAGAGGGCATTAACAATATCTCCATAAGAAATGTATAGGGAAGTAGGAACTCCCTTTTAGGCACTTCCTGAATGAATTTCCTTTTGAAATTTGTAGTGCTTATAAAGACAATTATACTCAAGTGAATTATTAAGTTATTTCTCGCAGGATGTCCTTGGTTCAACGCCAGGTGTGGAATAATTATGCTGTAAGAAATGCATGGGAAATCAATGCAATGTATGCTGCAAAAATGTCCTTTAGTTTATGTTTAGCATAACTTATCAGAATAATCTTTCAAAAAATCTTACGTTTTATTAAAACATATTTTCCGATTGCTTGCTGTCAGCAAGCGCACCTTTACTCGTAGGATATTAATGATAGCCTACTTGAAACAACATGCACAACTTTAAAATGAAGTAACTCATCTAGTTTTACTTCAATCTTACTTTCTTGGATTTAATATCCTATCCTTTTTTTGAATTATTTTATTAGTAATAAATGTTAGAATAAAATTATTTAAAATTGCATAGGAATGATTATAAATGAATAGTGGAAAAGTATCTTTCAAATATAGTTTAAAGTCTAAGGTACTGAAATGAAGAAAAACTCTCACTTCCAAAGTAGATACTATTAATTGGTGATACTAAAGAAAAGGTTTCTTACAGTGTAAATTGATATTGATAGCAACCTTTACAAATGTTCGTCAATCAACTATATATCTTTTACTCAGCATACTTATTAATTTTCGCTTCTTTTAGGTATTTTCAATATTTAATATTTCTACTATGAAACATATGAAAATCATTCATCGTTTATACTTTACATTCATCAAAAAGTATTTTGAAATCACAAAAAATATGAAAATAATTTCCATAATAATCCCTTATATATTCATCGCCTCATTAATTCTTATATAATGACAATTAAACTTAGATAATCGTTTTCTTGCGAGAATGACAATTGCACTCGGAAAGAAGGAATGTTCAAGAGACCCGCCAGTGACTATGAATTTTTGCAGTCAACTGTTTTGTATGTTTTACTACCGAAATGATATCCGAAATCCCGATTAATAGCTAGTGGAACGAATGTAATTTGTATTATGGAAATTCTTAATTGAATGGTTGAAAATTTTATTTTTGGTGTTAGATCCGTAGGTTATAGACATTGTATCCTATATTAGGCAAAAACATGTGGATTAACGATTAACATTTCAATCGTCATTTCAGACAGAACCGAAAGTCAATAAATTTAATTTTACTCCTATTTACGCCAAATTTATCGATTCTTAATTTATAAAATGTCCAACTTAGAGAATTCGAATGCTAGCAAAAGTGGAAAAAATATCCCTACCAATGATGAGATTGTGGATGAACTTACGAAGTCAGTGGAGGAGACGACTTTAGATGCAGGTGATGGAGAGGATTGTGAGAAAAATAGTCTCGATGGTGACAAAGAAAGTGATACTAGTGATAATCATTCGCAGTGTAATGACGAAAGTGACTTAATCGACGAAGAATCGCGAAGAGAAGTAGAGAAATCATATACCGAAGAAGAAAATGAGGTAAACGAAGATCTACTAATGAAATTAAGTATTTGGTTCGTTGTCATTTCATCTGAATATTCCTTTTGCGTATCATTTCCTTCCGATTCTCCAGCTATAAAAACGGTATTCATACTTTGCTTGTTTCCATGTATTAAGCCACCTGTGAAGCCGATCAGGTGCATTTTTACATTTCTTTTCCTATAATATCCAGGCATATTACAAGGAACATAATTTCTTTATTTTGTTTATAGTATTACCAATTGCAAAAACGTCGTTTCCTAAAAATTTTTTATTCCCATCCTTAAGAACTACTTCGGGAGCCCATTACTTAGTATTTATATGCTTATTTGTTGCTATTTATTTACTTAAGTAATTTTATTTTGTTACAGAAACTTAGAGAAGAAGCACAGGAGAGTAGAATAAGAGGCAATGACCTTTTCAAAGCTGGAAATTATCTGGAATCTGCTGAAAGCTATAGTAATGCTCTTCGGTTATGTCCTTTAAAATATTCTAAGGAGAGAGCAATTATGTATGCAAATAGAGCTGCTGCTAAAGTTAAATTGGTAGGTAAAATCTTTGTGTTACAAGAAGAGTTATTTCAAATTTTTAATAGCTATCCATTTATAGGAAAGATATGAAACTGCATTGAATGATTGTTCTAAAGCTGTTGAATTGGATGGTAGCTATGTAAAGGCTTGGGCTCGAAAAGCCCAAACTTTAGAAAAATTGGATAAGCTTGACGAAGCACTAGAAGATTACAAAAAGATTTTGGTCATGGACCCAAACCATCGTGAGGCTGCAGAAGCAATTCATGTGAGTTGAATATTGGTATAACAGAGAAGATTTTTAATTTGATTCTTATGAAATTTTATTGCTCCATTAAACAAGAATATGTAGAAAAGCTTTTTTTGAATGACACGTGACTTGAAATAGAAAAAATACTTAATATTTTTTGCTAATTCATAAAAAATTCTCTGAAGCCTTAAAATATGTTTGTTATGCTTTTATATTGTTACACTCAAGAAAAAGAATAAAATAAAATTCCCAGATATTTGGGGCTACATATTCTAAAAATTGGTTAAAATGTTACAGTATTTCATCTAGATGCTTCAAAAATATGTTGAATGATTTAAATTTGTGTAGTTATTATTTGTATCGAGTCTTTGAAAATTCATTAGTAATTTTATATGTAGACAGTTGAATATCTTATACCTCCATGTATATATAAACAAAAACACGTATGACCAATAAGTGTAACAATTGTAAGCCACGAAGTGGAGGGGTAAGCCAAAATCATAGATTGTTCAAAATTATACATGTTTTTTTTCCAAGCCTGCTGTGTATTTCATAGATATATTCTTAAGGTTTGTCATTCCATCTAGTATTTTATGGTTTATAAGTTTTAATGTATTCCTTATATTTGAGAATGATATATAGTATAAGTTATTTGTTTTATATTTTTGCAGAGGTTGCCTCAACAAATCCAGGAGAGAAATGAAAAGCTGAAAGAAGAGATGCTAGGTAAGAAGTGAATTTTTGTTAACTAGTGAAAGAAAATTTTTTATTATTTGTTGACTGTTCAATTTCAGGTAAACTGAAGGATTTAGGAAATATGATCCTGCGACCTTTCGGTCTCTCGACTGAAAACTTTCAAATGACCAAGGATCCAAATAGTGGTGGATATTCTGTAAATTTTAGAAACAATCCTAATTGATTATTTGAATATGATTAATGTTGAAGCCCTTGTGTTTTGAAGCATTAGTTCCTCAGATCCACTGTATGTGATAAAAAGGATAAAAATGAGGAATCAAACTTTGTTGTGTAAATGGACATGGCATTTTATTGAATGATTGACCTCAATCTATTGTTTAATGTTACTGGTTAAACTGTGTGAATATAGATATTCATCAACTCCTATATTAAATACATTCACTTAAGATGTACTATTCCATTAATTACTTATTTCATTGGTATATAAATTTCATCAAAATATTATGAAATAGAAAACATCTTGATTATCATTACTTAAAAATTCTTCTTAGGAAAGATGAATGAAATTACCTATAGCATTCCCTGAATATGTTTTTAAAGCTATTGATTCTAATAAGTTTAATTTGTACAGGCAAGAGTAGTTTTATGTCATTTAGTGAAATTTAAATACTTGCAATTTTTGTTGAAATTCATAAATGGTGGTGTCTGTAAATGGTAAAAATTTATCTCAAGTTCTGAGCATATTATCAATTGATAGAACCAGGAAACATTAAAAATCCTTGAATATTGCACCCTCTGCAGAATGTTTTTGTTTGCGATATCTTCTAACTAATAATCATTTTTACGATTCTTTGTGGCAAATGTTACCTAGTTGACTGAACTTATTTTGTACTCATATTTTTGGTGTAATAAAATATATTAAATATGTAGGTAAATTATATGGAGCTACCTGTACTTTACACCCTACTATAATTTAAAAAATTGTGAAAACTCAAGTTTTGAATAAGTGATAGAAAGTAATAATGTTTCCAATATGGTTGAATTTTCTGAAATATTATTCCACATCTTATGCATTATTTTAAAGTGAACCAAAAATATTTAACCAGATTACATTTATAACAACCATTCTGGTGAATATTTTTTGGAATGAAAATCTGAACTCAAATTTTGCTAATTCCTCAATTAATACTTGCATGGCTTAGAACTGTATTAGTATGAAGTTCAATAATAACCACTATTTAATATCTATATGAGATACATTTATTCCTATAATTAAATTTAATTTTTGATAAAGTAGTATTTACACAATCTATAGGAATTTTGCATCTCGTAGATTTTGATAATTGAATTATGCATTATTTCATTGATACTGTTGTAACATCAGTATTACCACAAGAAAATGACTTCAAGATTCACTTTTCCTACTTATTCACTAACTTTCTCACTAAAATTAATATACATCTATTTGTATTAGTATCATGTATGGAATGTACATATTTAAAGAAGACAGTAATTTATTATGGAGGAATTTAAACTCTGTAGAATTATTTTAAAAACATTAAGATAAAATATCAGTAATGATATGGATAACATGTTTATCATCAAGAAAACAGTAATTTGATAAAAGTAATCTAAATTTATAAATCGTTCCAACATCACTTCACTGAAAATGTTCGGGAATTATATTTAGCAGAAAAATGCATGGCAAAAAATATAATTATCATGCTTCATAAGGTATAAAGGAATCAAATAACAATTTTTGTAGAAAGATGTCATAACTATCAGAGTGGAACAAGAAACCTGTATCACTCGTTGCTTTCCTAAAATTCCGTTGTCATTAATAAAAAATGTTCTAAATTATTGGATCTGTGTTAACTTGGATGACTGTGAAATTTAGTATCATTTACTCAGGTAAATGTTAATTTCTACAGCGAAATAATCCGTTTTAATGAACAACACTAACTGATAGGCACTCATCTCCTCGTTTAACTCGAAAATAAGAAAGCAATTGGTCTCTCATTCTAACTATAATCTGCTATGAATAATATTGGGACCTCCATCGCCCAAACAAAAAATCCTAAATACACTGTAAATAGTTGAGTTACCCTAGAGGAATATCCGAAGAATGTCCAACTTTTTATTGCTATTGTACATCGATAATTCTGAAAGAGATCATTGATTTAGTTAAATGAGAGATGTTATTGATTTACAGCTTGAATATATTTTCAAGTAAATCTTCCTCTCCTAATGACACCTTTTCGCATAAATTTGCTGGTTAAAGTGGAACGCGTTTTTGAAAGTGCATATTATACGTTAACAATTCAGTGGTATAACAACTTTTATACATTTTTGGTAAAGAAGCTTTTCATAATATCCTTTACTCCAAAATATCAGTGATATTCTATACTGACAGTATCCATTCCGTGGAAAAAAATTAAGGAAAGTGTGAATGTAACTTAAAAATTACTTCTTTAAGTTCCCATTTGACAGTGCCAGCTTATTAACGTGTCCATCATCCTCACGGTAATATCTTCCTAATCTTCCACAGCATCTATTTGCGAAACTCGAATATGCATCTACGAGCAACTAGACTTAGTGTATGGCACTCGTTATGGAAGGTTTAATTGTCGCTGATTCTGTTTTGGCAAAACCTCCGCGCCATCTCTCATACAGTATCGAAATCAGTCCCTAATCGTTCCTAGTGGGCGGAGGAAAAGACAGTAGCCGTGAAGAGCTCTACAGAGGTAAGAGGCGGTACTCTGAGTGTGGAAGAGGTGAGAATCTCTGCATAATTTCAGAGCTTAATATCCCGAATAATGTAATAATTAGTTTTAGTTCCCAGATTCAAAGAAATTGTTCTCCAAATAAGTAAGCTCTTGTGTCTACATAGCGGCTACATTGGACATAGTGGCTATTGCTTCTTTCGAGGAAATCTTAAAGAATTGATCTCTTCTTCGTAATCTTAGTGCAGCTGACAGCCTATCGTTGAAATTCATTCAAACCATAATTTCTACGGAAGTGGCTCTTCACGTCAGAGCTAGATCACAAGAAAGAGCGAGAGGTGTTATGTAGCTGTCACGTGCAGAGCAAGAAATTCCCCTTTAACATTGAGGATGACTTTAATAAGATTTGTACTCGGATGATGGTATTTTTCTTTGTTCTTGCTTTTTCAAGATATCAAATGAGTGAAAAGAAAATGAAAAACCCATTTATGATGAGGTTTTCGAGGAATTTTATTGAATAAAATGATTCTTTTGAAATCGTTAAATAATTGATTTCCATGGAAGAGGAATCGTCTATTAATATTTGAAAGGCAATTTCGTTTTAATTCATATTGAAAGGTCTAATTTTTTAGCAAGGAAAATGCGTTGTAGTAGTTAATTTTAGTGGATCGCTGAAATCTAAATGAGAAATTCTAGTTTTGATATTCCTCAAACGAATTTTTTATTAATTTAACAAAGGAATCATTTTTAGACGGCGAAGAAAATTTTCATTCTTTCTTCAGCTAATATACACTCGGAAATCGATATATGCTAAGTTACAAGCGCATCTCTTGGCCCACTTCTCTCTCATCTGTTATTAACGTACTTACGGCAAATGTATAGTTATTACGATTTTTAAAGTTTAAATTTGTCAGTTATCATGAATAATGTCAAGATGATATCTATTATCTATGTTCGCAGAAATTTTAAGTACAAGCAGTTACGCCATAATCCTTTTTTCTAAGATCGCTGGACCGCAAGAAGAGTACCTAATACTTGGTGGAAGGTGGAAAAAAATTATTTTATAAATCTTTTTGCTATAAACCCTTGAAATACAATAGCCATGTTGCCAGCTCTATCGACCCCCTCAAATATTGATCTTTTTCATCCATTCACTTTGCTGCTGATACAGTGTTGCCGATACCCCTACCACTCCGCCTCTTTTGGCTGAAGTTACTCCCCTCTCACATCGTCTCCGTACCTCCCTATTCGATAGTTACTACGTTTGTCCTTAACCCCTGTGTCTTTCAACAACGTATCGGGGGTCATTGTTTTTCCTTATTTCATACCAGCCTCTTCGGCCAGCGATGGTTGCTGTCCGGGGAGCTGATGGTGACCTACTGTCCACAAGGCGAAGGACACGCCTCCGAATCCTCGCTCGCTGTGTCGTAGTAGTCGCATTAGTTTTCATCCATGTCTCTACTGCGGTGTCCGTCCCTTCCACTCTTGAACCTATCAATACTCGCACCGGAACGGCGCATCCCCACAGCGGAGGCAAAGCTGTGACATCTCCGGGTCCCAAAGTCGACACCTCCAGTCCTCCCAATGCTGCCCCTACTCACCCGTCGCCTACGACATCCGCACCAAACGCAACCAATGGGTCAGTTTCTTTACTAATCCTTGTTTAATTCTCGTGCAAACAAATTACGAGTAGATCCAGAGTGATAACCTGAAATGCATTTTGATGCTTTAAAAAGGATTGATATTTTACAACCTAATAGTTTATTTTCTATGTTGAACTTGATTACTATTATCCCACTTTTAAGTATTCTTCCTACAAATATTGCATTAAATATTGATACTTAAAAGTATAAAATTTTGAGTAAAATATAGTTCTATTAACTAAACAATAATGTTCAATTTCTCATTATTAGCTGCCAATATATACCTGATACTGCTGATAGTCTTGAATTTATGTAGTAAAAAAAAATTAATTGAAATTTTCTTTCTATTTTCAACATAAAAGGCATGGAAGGAAATCTCATCCTACATGGAGACCCAGAAGGGTGAATTGTACTGCTCCTGCAATTGAGCAGTTTCCAAGGCCTATAATGGGCCCTCATGCAAGACGTTCTGGTGGATTAATAATACACCTTGCTGCTGCTTTCTACACCTTTTTGGGCCTAGCAATTGTGTGTGACTACTACTTTGTGGCATCATTGGATAGAATATGTGAAGGTGATAATTTCTTTGCTATTCTAAAATATTAAAGTGAAGTTAGTTACATTTAAAGTGAAATATTTTTTAGTTCAGTTTGTTTTTCAATTCACTGTCTTATTTAATAATGATCCATCTTTTAGGAGCAATTTCATAATAATTAAATTTACTAATTTAAGTTTGTATCAGTTATCAGAGTGTGAATGTTTAAAAAATTTGCGCATAATGTTGCCGGAAATGGCTGAAAAGATGGCATAATACATAATTTCTTTCCTCGATTTACCTATATTTAAAATCTACTCAAGAAACTAAAGCTAAATTCTAGTCCAAACTCCAGTGATTGGAAAATCTGTTATTATTAGACGCTTACAACATGATTGCATTAACATTGCAGTGATAAAATTAACCAAGTCATGCAGTAGCTTAGACAATATCTTGGGATTTGTTAGATACATAAATAAAACATTCCCTAGATGGTAGGCAATCCGCACTTTTTATTATTTTCAGTTTCACTCCATACAGGCTAATCCTGTCAGTACCAATGATCATGAATAAATATTATTATTTAAATATTAGCTTGAAATAGTTCTCTTCAATTTATTTACTTAAATATTCTCTAACATGAGATATTTGTATGAAAACCAAAGTTTGGTGCAAAATTATCTTCCCATGTCTCAATATAATATAATCTTACTTTTAAATCATTATAAAGTAATTGTTGCTCTAATAATTAATTATAATTTATATATTAATACTCTAACATTTCTATTTAACTTTTTATTTTAAAAATTATTATTACTATATTGAATTTACTTCCCTTCAAAGTTTCAATAAATATTTTTCTTATATGATTGTCAAAATTATAATTTTTATTGTAGTTATCAAAATAAAAATTTTCTATAAATTCGGTTTAAAACCTTTTTGGCTTTTTCTGATACCAATTAATTTTTTTAGAGCTACATTTATCTCCGGATGTGGCTGGTGCTACTTTCATGGCAGCTGGTTCATCTGCCCCAGAGCTTGCAACTGTCGTAATTGGAGTATTCTTTGCCAAAGTAAGTCAATAATTGACAGTTTTGAATACAAATATTACATATTCCATTGCCAAGTCTTTCAAATATTACTTGGAATCAATCCTCTTCTCATTATGCATAGAGATGTAATTATATACCGTATTTTTCGGACCATAAGATGCACTTTTTCTTCACCAAAAAGTGGGGAGAAAAGTGTCTTATGGTCCGAATAGAAGACTGACACTGACGCTGTACTAAGACGCTGACACTAATGCCGGGCATTTGTATCAGAGCTGCAGCGGGTCCTGCTGCAGCCGACCCGCTGGATCAAATATTATAATGTTATACATTATTAAATTCTGTTATACATTATTTTAGTAAAGCCTTCGACTCAGTAGACTAGTAAATTCATTGATCATGCCCCACTTTGATTACGGTGACATTGTTTACCAAGATCTATCAAGAGATCTAACCAATAAGCTCCAACGCATCCATAATGTGTCCGTTCGATTTATATTTGATTTGAGAAAATTCGACCATATTTCCGGTGCATTTAAAAAATTAGATTGGATAAAACTCGAAACTCGCAAACAACTACAAATTCTAACGTTCTCATGCACTGTTTTCTCCTGAATATCTCTTTTCCGAATTTGTAAGATTTGAGTCCGTCCATGATTGTAATACTAGAGGGAGATTCACTTTACTAATACCGAACCACAGAACGGAGACATATCACAAATCATTTATTATAACTGCTACCACGCTCTGGAATACCATTCCCTCCCACATAAAATCTTCCATTTCCACCCGATCTTTCAGAAGAAAATGTCTTACTTATCTTAATCATATATCCAATTTATCTCTGTATCAACAGTCATCACATCTCTACAGCACTGATCAATGCTGTCTCTACTGCTCCTTTCACTCTTAACTTCCAATTCATTTAACTATGCATCTGTCCTGAAATATTCTTTTTTTTGCAGCTCAGTCCAATATCTTCTAATTTTATTATCTACACTTTGCCTCTCTTTTCGGCAATCAACTTAAATATACCATTGAATGTTTTTAATTACCTGTTTATTTATAAGATGTGTTTTCAAATTTAACATGATCTGACTCATTGATTATCTTGTAAAATTGAAATTTTAGTATTCTGTTTTTAGATAATTCTATCAGTAGGTTTGTGCAGGTTTTTCACACCCCCCTTCATTGTGGGCGTTTTCCTGCAGTGGATTTTTTTTTCTAAGAATTTACTTAGGTTTTTATATCCACTTAAATCTCTCTTATAATCGTTATTTTTCTCTTTCTAATTCTTTTGGTACTTTAAACTTTTTTTAAAGAGGTTAGATGGAAGAAGAGACTTTTTAGTCTCAATCTCGCCTCCAAAATAAAGACTATTAAATATTTTACTACACTATTTGGTTCAGAATATTTTTTGTCCTATTTTTCTCCTCTAAAAACCAGGTGCGTCTTATGGTCAGGTGCGTCTTATGGTCCGAAAAATACGGTAATTATTTACTCAATATTGAATATTTATTTATCATAAAGATAGAAACATAAAAAGTGCTTCTAAATCTATTCTCTGTACAGTAAGACCCTGCTTAATGTGGGGGATACATTCCAATAACTGCGCTGAATGAAACATTGTTAAATGAGCCAATGTAACACATACATATGTAAATATATAATGAGGAACAGTGAAAAAAAAGAATAAGAAAATTTATCAGTTCTTGCCAAATTTATCACAATAAAATTAAATATTTTTTTTATATCTTCATACACCTAATAACCTAGATGAGAACAAATAAATCAATTGTGATGCAGGAAAACTGTGTTTGTACTGGGATTGTGACTTAGAAAAATACAGTTGGAACCTTTTTTATGGACAGACTAATGAAAGAGCGTTGAAAAAAATACATAGTATTGCTACATATCACTGTTGCTATAAAGCTTTTGGTTGGTGAATGGCCGTTTTCTTTGCATACATATACAACAAGTACCTATACAATGTGCGATTTTGGGGAACCCCAAAGAAAACAGCGTTATACTGAAACAGCATTAAACGTGGTCTTACTGTACTTACATTTCAGCTCAAAGAACTTAAAACTAATCTGTGTCCATGTATTAAGCTTTATTAAAATATTCAGTTTAAAAGCATAAATAACTTTTTAATATTTTATAATCTATTAAATCCTAGAAATTTTATGATCTAGCAGAATGTCTCAATGTAATGGTATGATGGATTTATTACCTGTGTGTGCAAATTTGTGTGGACAAATAGGGATGTATTTGGATTTATCTTTGATTTTATAATTGTATTGTATATTGTATTATTAATTGATAAACTATCAAATATTAATTCCACTTAGTTTCTAATGCTAGTTTATAACCTGGTTTGAACAATTTCCATACTTTTCTAGATTTTACTAAGATCTTTTATGAATTTTTTGTTTACCATGAATTAATTGCATTTCTGAAATCTTATATAGATATTATTTAATTGATGCTGCTGAAAATATCTACTCTGTATTTTTAAAATCCCTGCAAAATATAAAAATTTTATAAGATTTTTATTTCTTCGGTTATTATGTATATTTCCTCATCAGTAAATGAAATATTGAGGTTTTGTGTAGTTCATGATGTTGTATCAATGATATTTTATTGAAATAAGTTTTAATTACCATATTTGAGGGCATATAGGACATTCATCGAGTAGGCTAGAAACAAGTAAAAAATAGTTTTAATAGTCCGTGCGAGAGCGTGGTGCCACAATAACATAATGACTTGCAACTGCTCTGTTTCCATTCACTGTAACACTCCTAGTTTATACTGAACGGTGTGGCTTAATATTTTGTTTCCTTTAATCATATTTCCGAGGGTATTTTTTTAAACAAATAGTTTTAAGCACCGAAATCAATACCTTAACATAAGACGTGGGTAAATTTTTTGAGAACTAATTCAGGAAAAAAAGTGCATCTTATATGCTGTCAAATATGATATCTTAATTTTATTTTTGTGTGACTTTAAAGATCACTTTAAAAGAATGTGATCATTAATTTTCTTTTCAGGTACTGTCAAAGGTTTTTTATCTTATAAAACTGATAAATTCCTTCTCTCTCTTCAATTCTTCTTAATAATTTATTTCTCTTTTGTAAGTCTATCTTTTCTTTCTCTTCTCTAATCATAAGATTACCAAAGCTTAAAGTACATCACTTCATGTTGGTTTGTAGTTTTTTAAGTTAGTTCATCTAGATAATTTTCTGATTATTTTCTCTCAATATTATTCAGCTATTTTTGTGCTAATAGCTATTGATCCTTCTATTTCTTATTGTTACCTTTAGAAAAGGTACAACATTCTTTGGCTTTACAGATTACTTTATTGCTTATTTTCTTATTTTCCCTTTTCTTAATGAATAAATTAATCATCTTTTTAGATATTGATATGGTTACAGGTTTGAAGTAGTTGTGAAATAAATCAAATAAATGTTTTAACTTGTCAGCAACAAAAATACTTTATTAGCAGGATTTTCAGTCTTAAAATTTTCGTATATATTCTCTGATGCAGCCATTTCTGTATCTGAATAGAACGTATAGTAAATGGATTTGTACATATACTTCTTCTCTGGTATAATTTTTACAATATTTTTTTATTTTATTCCTCTGGTTCTATTTTTGACTTTTATATTTTTATTGTACAAAACATGTTTTAGACATTATCATGTATGCATTGATATTTGTATTTGCAGTCTGAATGATGAAAAAGAATCAAAGTAAATCACTCATCAGAATTTGACAATTTTAAATAATGAACATAATTTACAATATACCATTAATAATTTGCACCTGGTTGCAAACCAATCTTAATTCATCCTCAGGGATGGATTGATTCAAATTGCATAACTGATTAACTGATGGTGAAACAAGTTGGTTTAAAACTAGTTAAATAAATATATCAGTTGTATTTCAAATAATTGGTTATAGGACCTGAGAGTTTCATACAATCAAGGCTCTGGCAATAGAAAATTTCATTGTTATACAATGATGTTTTTGGAAGTATGAGAGCAAATATTTTTCAATTTATATACAAATTATTCCCAGTCTGAATAAAAATAAAATATCATATATTGCAGTTTATTATTCAAACATTTATTTTTCAAAGATAATGAGTTATATTTATATGGCATTTTATGTATATGTCATCTAAATTCAGCAATTTTGTCATTTTAAGATTATCTTTCTTACATTTCAGGATGACATTGGAGTTAGTGGAGTCATAGGCTCTGCTGTTTTTAATATTATGTTTGTCATCAGTGTTTGTGCTCTCTGCTCTGGAACTGTAGCCTACTTAAGCTGGTGGCCTCTTGTAAGGGACTGCTTTTTCTACATGGTAGCCATTCTTGCTATGCTTTGCACTATCTATGATGAACATATATCTTGGTAAGATATTTTAATGCATTTTAATTTATCTTTTATTTGTTTTTTAATTCAATCTCAACATTTTTATTATATTCATCGCTGTATGTTTAAACGTTCAGCTTTATATATTTGTATTCATATAGTATGAAATATCACTTTTCAAAATTCCTCCAATTCTAACACATTTTTTTCTCTTAATAGCTAAAATATCATAATGCATATCATTATTATAATTTTATTTAAATGATATTTTGACTTCCTAAATAGGTAATAATCATATGAAAACTTATCAAAGCTTATTTCAGTGATTTATTGAAATCCAATATTTCACTATGATAATCCATAACTGGATTATAATTAGTTTCAGTCTTCTAAAATTCATTAATATAGAAATAAGCTTTATGAACTTACTTCTTAAAACAGTAAAAGATTTTGATTGATATTATGCAGAAAATATGGCCTTTCTTAGACATTTCAAAAAACACAATAAGTAATTTGGTTAGATTATTGCAGCAGGATCTGATCTCTCTGCATTTCAGCTTTGTCCTTGATTATTGATGATAGTATCAACGCTTTTACTTGCATCGCTGCAGGTTTCTTCAGATCTATGATGAGTGAAAATTCAGGTATCATGCAAGAAAGAAATTTTAAGAGTTAATTTCACCAGACAATTGTAATATTTAAAAAGTATACAGCTGTATTTTGTTGCAGCCTTTAAACAATAATCAAGTCAAAATGTTTTTCATTTCCTTTGATAAACTAGAAAAATGAAGATTCTTGGACATCTTTTTGACTGGGTGAATTCTACCATCTCTAATAGGATAAAAAGTGAGATTTCTTAGCAACTTTAACTTTATAAAATTTCTGATAGAACTTCATCTAAACTTAGTAGTATTGACATTAAAATTTGTTTCGTTTGAGACATTTCAATTAAATGTATGAAATAGAATAGAATAATACGTAATAAATTGAAAAATACAGAAAAAAATATATGGAGCTATAAAGTACAATCAGCTGCAATTAAAGTAAAAAACAATAACTGCCAAATCTTTTTAAATAATAAAAAAAATCTATTGCAACCTTATGAACTACCATTTCACCCTTCTTAGTTTATCAACTTACCGTAATTCTAACTCTCAATAAACATCACAACTTTGAATTCTGATTTATTTCAACATTTGTAACTCTAGCATCATCACTTTGTGTTCTACTGTATTTTTTAAAAATTCATTTTTTATCAATTATACATGAAATTAATGAACATCAGAAATAAAGTAAGTGAAGTGAGTACAATATAGAAGTTAATGTAAAAAAATTTTTTACTATACAATATTATAATTTAGGATTCATTGTCACATTGAGAATCATTTACATAAAATAAAATTTCATAAAGTTTCAATACTCTTATTTGAGTGTTATTACTGAAGTAAATGCATTGAGACATTTTTAATCTATGAAGTACATTCAAGAGAGAGAACTTTCTTATGGAAAAAAATCTTTGGGAAGTCCTTATTTTTCAATATGTAATAATTTTAACTGTTACTTATTTCACATATTATGTAATGATTAGTTATTATCTTATGATATTATGTCAAATAAACAAAACATTACTCAAATTAGGAAATCTATTACATATTAATGATTGAAAATAAGGGGAATGAAATTGTAAACTTAAATCTATATCTCACATTATTATTTAAACATAATTAACCACTTTCATTAAACAACAATATATTTAATTTTAATATGAAAGTTTAATTCATACAATTCTTCTACAATCTTAATTGTTATTAATCATATATTTGATATCCTAAAATACGCATCCTTTAACTCTAATTTGAAAGAAGTTTATTGACAATATTCATGTTACTTTTATGAAGGTTTTCAGTCATAAATCATTATTATTAATATTTATTTTCAAAACTGTAATAGAGAAACAGGAAGAAGAAAGTTATACTTTTTATCTAATTAGATTTTGTTTATTAACATCTGCATAGCTCAAGTGAGGAAAAGATAAATGTCTCTAAAACTTAAGTACATTATTATTATTACATGTTTTGATCTGTTAGAAATTTTCTAGTTCAATAGATTTTATTGTTGAATAGCTATTCTGAAACTAGTGCATTGTTTAGCTATTTTATCTTCTTGAATTATAGGATGGAATCAGCAGTTATGCTGTTACTGTATGTTCTTTATTGTGTTGCCCTTCATCACAATGCTTTATTGGAGGCATGGGTTCGAACTTTACCATTGCCAGCATCCCTTCTATTGGCTCCATCTTCCACTACCTCAACAGCTCCTCCAGTTGGACCAACAGGGCTAGGTATTGTAGGAGGAGTAGCTCGCCCTCCAGGAGAAGATTCTGCATTGGTCTCTTATGGCCAGTTACAAGAAGAGATGGTCTCAACTAATCCTTTTATCACTGCACCCACCACTGGAGCAATGCCAGGAGCTACATATACTGAAGAAAGGGGAGGCATCAGTCAAACTCCTGGAATTGGGCAAACTGTTGAAGGTTTGTTTTCTCTTAATCTTTGGAAACTCGTGCAAAAATTTTCCAATTTCTCTTTCTATATTCCTCAAGAATATTCTACTTGTCCAATCAGAATATGTACATAACAACAACACTAAGATAAACTTTAAGTTTTAGCAGAAAAGCATACATTCTGATCTCTAAAATATACTGAGGCCTTCATATTCATTCCTTCCCAAGTGGAAAAATAAATTTATATTTTATTGGGAGGGTCCAGATGATCCATTGCATCCATACACTACATGATTGCAGTGCAGCCAAGATGTCCTACTCAAGAAATCAGTGCAAAGTGCAAAAATGAACTAAGATTATTACCAATTCAAGTTGTGAGAAATGCTAAAACTTCCCTGATGTCATCTGAAAGCATATATCACAAAGAGTAACTAAATGATGAACATAATGTAGAGTGGTAGATATAAAAAAATGTGAGATGTTACCTGTGACTCATGATGCTGGATATAAAATGCACAAGAATGGAAATTATAAGATTGATCCATTGTAGGAGAAACACAAAATGGCTTTCACAAGCTTGAAACCAGACATGAAACTGGGGTCCACTGTTATACCCCCGAGTCTAAATAACAGTCAAAGCAGCTTAATCAGCATACTGAGAACAGTACTGTGAGACACACCACTTAAAAAGGCAAAGTCAATTCTTTCAACCAGAAAATTTATATCATCAGTATTGTGGGATGTAAAGGGAATTCTGTTAAACAGTTGGAAACAATTACTATAGATTACTGCGGTAACCTCCGAATCCAATTATTACAAAAAATTAATAAGAAATGGCTATGTTCAGCAAGGAAGGCCATCATCTATCAATCTGAAATGTGAGAGTTGGCATACAAGTGCCGCTGTTTTGCAGTATTACACAAACTAAAGTATGAATTGTTATGGCACACACTATATTAACCTGATTTGGACCTGTTAAACTTTCATTCCTCCCAAAACTGAAAAAATTCTTGATTAGATTAAAGATACACTTCAGATGAAGAATTGATGAAATGCAGTAGGTAACTATTTTGCAGGCGTGGAGGAATCTCATCAAGTTAGGATCAAGTCATTGAAACGTAATTAAACCACATATAAAATATTATAAAAGTGGACTATACTGAAAAATGAAAAAAAAAAATCGAGTTAAGCAAGAACTTTTTCTATTTTCCATTATGAAGCAATAGACTATTATCTAAAATTCATGCTTGGACATCTCTTGCTTAAATTATTTGATTTTTTTGTAAATTATACCATCTTAAAAATTTTCCAGTTAGTATTTATTTAATTAGCTGTAATTATTGATATAATTTACAGAATAGTTTGTAATTTTTATCTTAAAATTACCTTTGACTATATTGTAGGGAATGGATCAATGGATACAACTGGTGACTATCAAAAGGCAAATCATGGAATACCTCAGGGACCAGAAGCAATGGGTACAAAACCAACCACGGACATGGGAATGGAGCCAAGGCCATTGTCAAAGGAAATGGATCAAGGGTTTCCTTCAGAGATGCCTGGACCAGAAGAGGGATTATGGGCCAGAGTATGGTGGTGTTTGTGTTGGCCAATCCATAAAGTATGTCGAGCAACTACTCCAGATTGTAGGGAAGCAAAATGGCGTCATTGGTACCCTATTACATTCTTAGTCTCAATGTTTTGGATATCATTCTTCTCTTACATCATGGTTTGGATGATCACAGTAATTGGTGAGTTGTGAAAAAAATATATAGTAAATGTTAATGAATAATAGAAACATTGGCTTCAGTAGTTGCATTTTGTATCATAATCAAATTGAGTCTAAAATAATGAAAATATTATGTGCAAACCAATAGTGTTTTCTAATTTTTAAATGCCTTTTTTGTTTTCTTAAAAATAATGTTCAGTTATATTTTTATTTCATCCTTATTAATCTATATACATATACATTGATACATGAAATTTATTGAGGTCAATATTATTAAAAATTTGCTCTTTTAGTAAGTGATTGTATATGTCTACTCTGTTTCTCTCTTAATTGTAGGAAGTACTCTTGGAATTCCTGATACTGTAATGGGTCTAACATTTGTAGCTGCTGGAGTAAGTGTCCCAGATGCTTTATCGAGTCTTGCTGTTATTAAAGAAGGTATTCATACTAAGTGTGATTTTTTTACTATTCTTCAGTATCATAGATATTGTATGATAATATTTTGTTTACCTTAATGCAAGCTAATTAAATCTAAACTAGACTGACTAAACTAGAAATTAATATTAAGATTAAGTGTACATTCAATACAATACAATAAAAATTCATTATCAGCTGTTATAATAATCATTATCTTGACTCTTGAAATGATTTTCATTGCTAGTGTATTAAATTCCATAAATGCCTAACATTTACCTTTTATTAGATCACTCATAAAAATCAAATTAATTCATACTCTAGGTTATGGTGACATGGCTGTGTCCAATGCTGTTGGAAGTAATGTTTTTGACATCTTAATCTGTTTGGGACTGCCTTGGTTTATTCAGACAGCTCTCATAAAACCAGGAAGTCATGTTAATGTAATCAGTAAAGGTAAAGTGAAAGCTCTCAAGTTACAAGTTTACTTCATTTAAAATATTATCTACTATTATAATAGCAAAGAACATTAACCCTTATCACTATTATAAAATTAATTTTTGTAGGTTGTAATCCCTCATGCCAAGTTAAACATGGAGAAACTTATTATAAATACTTTTAAAAAATAAATGACTTATATTTTAGTTTTTTGAAACTCTGATTATATCGCGTTTTTTAATTAACCAAAATATTACCTTTCATCCTCAAATTTTCTTTTCTAGGTCTTACCTACTCCACACTGTCCCTTCTTTCAACTGTTGCTTTCCTACTTGTAGCCACCCATCTGAATGGCTGGAAACTTGATAGGAGGTATGGGATGGTTCTTATGGCTTGGTACTTATTTTTTATTCTGTTTGCTAGTCTTTATGAGCTGAATGTATTTGGCGACTTGAATCCTCCCGAGTGTTTAAGTGATTTTTAAGCTTGTCAAATTTTCCTAACCTAGGCTATTTATAAGGCCTTATAAAATGACGATTTTTGGAGCTACCATCTGCCATCATTATGGATATCTGTCCAGCTATTAAAACAACCATTGATGTCCTTTAAAACTGATTATTCAATAGCTGATTGTGTATGATTTTGGCTTTTGTGATTTGCCTCTTTGAATGAATTTTTCCTTATAATAACTTTTACATCATACTAAAATTTTAATAGAACTATAAAAGAGCATTTATTCAACTGGGAAATCAAGCAATATTTACGTAATATATATTTCAGTATATATTTATCTCGATTTATAACTATGATAAGTAACATTTTATATCAATGGTGATCACCATTATACTTCTGCTTGCTTATTTGCAACCATTGAGGATTAATACTGAAACTATATACAGCATGAAAAAATGAATCTTTCGGTATATATTTATTATCAACAATTATGTCAGTATTTTTCTTATTTGTTACAAATAATGATGTATGAAGATTTTATGGAAATATTTAATTGATATTTTATCTATTGAAAAGAAATAGGATAAACAAATTTGTAAATAGTCAATAAATATTTTATTTTTATGCTTATATAAAACTTAAAAGAAATTAGTATTTTGTTGAATTAATGTGGTGATTCTTTTAGATTGTAAGCTATTTTTATGCTTATGTTGAGTATATTTAAAAGATATAAGTTGATGGTTCCATTTTTGTGGAAGTAAATCCACTTAGTAGATTCTTTGTCATTAATTGTAGTGAATATACTGTTGGATGCAGAGGTGGATGAGTGAATGAAATCTTTGAAAATGGAATATATATCTATTATATAAAAACTGATTTCTAGTCAAGTCATGTTTGACAATAATTATCTTGCCTAATAATGGCTGAGTTTTTGAAACAGGTGTAATAATTGAGCAAGATGGAAGTAGTAATTTGTATGAATGTCAGAAATCAAACATATTAACAATATATGGGATGAAATGGGAAACTATTATCATGCAAGCGCCAGTAGTTATTCATCTCTGTATTGTAATTATACAAGAAATTTATGAAGTTGTTGTTTCTGGATGTGATAGTTTGATGTGCCATATAAGTTGCTCAAATCATTTTGTATATCTATTTTAATGCTATTTCATTTCTGAGTAGCATTTCCTTTAACTGATCCCTGAATGTGTTTGCCATCTTTGCTATTACAATTCTATTAATTTATATAATTATGAAAACATTAAACTTTAGTAATATGATCATAATCCACATTTGCTTTCTGTTTTTTCATAGATCGAACTTCTAAACTTTCGCTTGTATATTTATTTAGTTATCATTATATTATGCATACTTATATTTTTTATCAGTTAAAAACAATTCTGTTTGCAGATGTATAATTACATGTTTTACTTTAATGAAGAACATCAGAGTAATATTTTAACATTATTAAAAATTTAGTTGTTTAAAAATTTCATCAAATCCTTTTCGATGTACTTAATTTTTAATAACTTTATCTTTTATTTTGTACCAAATTTAATAATATTTTATTTTAGGTCATAACTTTTAAAGCTCTTTGAAAGATAATTTTGCCTCATTTAGCTATGTTGTGCATAACAAATTCATAAAATTTAGTCAATATGATGATTTAATAACTATCTACTTTAAGTACTTAATTATTTGTTTAATGGATACATTGCAAAATTATAATTTGATGTATACTTAATTAATCTTAAAGGTAAATTTTGCAAAGTATTTGGTCGTTTTTTAATTTGAAAATTACTTTTAAGGTATATTAAGTTTTATCAAGTACATGAAAACTGAAAAACACTCCCTATATTATTGATTGTAATATTTCAAGGTAATGATATGTCATTTTAATAGAAGAGAAAAAATAACCCATCTTTATTTATCTTTTGGTTTTTGCTGTCAGGAATCTATTACCTCCGGTTATATCAATTGTTCATATCCTGAATTATTGATTCAGAGCCTATAATATTGCTACCTCTTCCCAGAATTTTAATTTCAGTGGTATGTATGGAGGCTTCATCATGATACTCCTTGACATTATTTTATCATTGTGTGTAATTGGAATAATTAGTCTAATGCTGTGTCAGTAAATGTAATAGAATTTTAAATTTCCATGTATGTACCAAGATTTGTGGGTTGTATGTTTGTATACATATATATGTGATCTTTGCTATGAAAATTGGAATTTTTAAAGGATAGAGTCACAAGAAAAATATTTATTATTAATTGTCAAGTATACAGATTATCTTCTTTCGTATGTTTACATTTAATTTTTTGTAATAATTCCAAAAGAGTAGATTTGACAGAAATTGTGATGAACTTGGGCAGAATCTATGATATTGACACTGGTGGAAGAGTTTGAGTGGAGGTTGCATATTTGTGAGTGTTAACATAAAATGTTTATCCTAAAATTACTTTTAATAATATTATCTTTTAAAAAGGTGAAGAATATAATTCTGATATTCTCATTTTCTGAAATATTTTTTGCTTTTAAGATTCATCTGATTTAATTGATTTGTAACCTTTATAATATGTTGGTCAGTTCTTGATATTTATCTTTAAATGTTTATTTATGGTGTTTTGTGATAATTTTGTTGGCCTGGTATATCAAAATTTTAGAAAGTAGATTTGTTTCATAATTATTTACCAATACAGACCGAAGTTTAAATTATCTCACAATGTAAGTGCGATTTAATATGTTCATAATTCATTTAACCACTTGTTTTATTGTTTTTCTATTGTTCTATACTTATTTTCCAATATTTATGACAAATATGTTGATATCTGTAACAAGCTGCTAAGATTGAAATGGACTGTTGTCAGAAATCAGGGCACTCAGCTGTTTCAATTTTCAGCAATTATTTATTGTTTATGTTAATAACTAGTCAATCAATTGATCATAAGATTTCAGATGTTATTTATTAAAGTATCTTTCTCGTTTTTAAAGCTCTGCAGTGCAATTAGCTATGTCAATTTATTAGACTATTTAATGGAATAGCTTTACACTAGTGATAAGGCAATCTTGTTTATTAAATTGCCATTAAAGATGCCATTTTGGAGCCATTTACAATGTCATACCAAAATTTGAGGTGTTAGATGACCTTAGAGAGGATAATGTATTTACATCTAAGTATTGGTCACAAAAAACACTCTGTGTATACCTGATCTGCTTCATACTTGGCTCATAGTGAAACTAGTCAATTAGGAAATGTTGTAGATATTTTTAGGTTGTATATTAATGAAGAATTTGTATTTTTTGTGAAGTTTTTTAAGATTGTGAATGCACATACTTGTTTACCAACCTGTTAGTGGAAGAAGTGCATTTTGGTATTGCTTACCCTTGAAAAATTAAAATTTCTTGAATTTGAACTTATTATGATTAATTAATTAATATTATATTTTGTTGATATCCTTTAAATATTTATTGAAATTAATACTTATATTGAATTATTCAGTTATGATTCCCAGGTAAAATTTCAATAAGGATTTCATGGATTGAATTCAATGAACAATTTCATGTTTAAAATTAGAGTATGTAAAAGTAGCTATGCTATTATTTGATGTCCGAGAAAATTCATTTTTTCCAAACTTCTCTTTCATTAATGATTTTTGATCTTTTATATTTTGTCTGAGTTTCTGTGATAGTCTATAAATTCTTCAGATGTCTCTGAAGTGAATATTGTTACAATGATTGAGAATAATGAAATAGATTTATAGATGAGATATGTGGCAGTTGAAAACGTAAGACAATAATTAAAGCCTTATGGATCATTGATTACCTTAAAGATAAAATAACATAAGATCAAAGTTATTTGGATATAAATATATATATATACATATATACCTAATATATTATCAGGCTCAGCTGATATTTTTGGGTGAATGATGCTTTTGTTATCAGAGTAAATGTTGTTGGAAATATGACTTAGTTATTTGTAATTTTTAAGGAATTGTTATGTAAAAGACTTATCAGTTTGGTTTAGATAGCATTGATCTGTTTGAAGCTGGAAATGTAGGAATATTATTATTAGTAATAAATAGCTGTTAATAAATTAGCATTCATATGATTGTCAGAGAAATCAAGTTATCCTGAAGGTAAAGGATATGTTTCTAACTGAAAATTCCTAGTAAATTGCTGTTGATGACTGTATAAAAGCTGAGCACATTACCTGTTTGCTCTTGCTTGACCAGCTCTGACATATCTTGGTCTCTCAAAAATTAAAATTAGTGTTTGATGTTATTCATGTCTAAAGAAAAAATATTCTTGAAATGAGTAAAAATTGTTGATTGAACCTAGATAAATTTTTAGTGCCTATTACTGCTCCCTTGTTTAGAATATAATCCTATTCGTAATAAAGTGAGGATTAACAAGTTTCTCTGAAACTAAAAATATTACAACAATGAATAGTTTCATTGTCGGCATTCATTAGAAATTAGAATTTTCTGAATATTACCATAAAAGGTGGGATATTTTAACTTTGTCCTTATAAATGTTTGCTATGATTGCAGCAATTGTATATTGTGAATGCTAAAATTCAGGATTTTCTACAAAATATTATTTTGATTATTGGATTTATAATTTGACTGGGTACTTTATTTATGTACAAACATTGTTGTTAAGCAATATTAAATGTAAAATTTTATTTTATTGTTCTGTTTGATGAATTGATTATTGTTACAGATAAAAAGCAATGATATTGTCTCAATATTACAGAGCATATAAAATGGTAAAATATTTATAATTGTCCATTTTCTTTTAACACCAATCCCAATACCTGTAAAATTCATTAAGTATAATAAAGAAATTAACTTAATTATACGACAGAATAGATTTTATGGATTCAAAATCATGTAATTTTGATGACACTTCAATGTTTATACACATAACTAATAAATAGACCTCTTTATAGGCTAACACACTGGTATATTAGAGCATATAATAGTGTTACTATCTAAATATTTTGCTTTAAAGTATTGCTGTTTAGTAATTTTGACCAATTTCTTTATTTAAATTCACTATCGCTTGTCAGAACGCAAACTTCTTCCTTTGAATTGATATATCTCTGAGAAGAACTCAAATTTAAATAACTATAAGTATATCATCTGTCATTTTAGAAAATGAGAAACTTTATAGGAAATGTAGGGGACTTTGATAGTGAAGGTTCACTTTAATTTGTTTTAAGCCAGTAATAAGAAAACCTTGCATCTCTTTTGATAGTAATTTTTTAAATGCTAATTTTAATGAATTCTTATTATTCTCCAGAATTTTTTCCATTTAAATTGTCATTATCACAATTATTATTTCGAAGCCAAGAAGTGGTACATGTGCAAAACTTGAAATTACCTAAATTATTGACATATTCTCACGATTGAGAACTATTTTTATCTTAACTGGATTCTAATTCTTTAGGTGTTTTGTAAAGTTAACTTAATTACCTTAGAGTAGTATTTTTCTTATTTGTTTTTCATATTGTTCATGATGCCATGGCCACACTATATACTGTCTAAAATAACAAAATGCATATTAATCTATTCTAAAAAACTAGTTCAATTTTATTTGAATCAAATTTGAATGATTAACCAATGTTATCCAACTCTACATTAATCAGATAATAAACTTTAAGTTCAAACGAGCTGATATTAAAGGATCTTAAGTAGTATTTAAAATTTATTCTTATTGAAGTTGTCAATCAAATTCTTCATTTTGACGTTTCATAGATTTTTGTAACAAAATTGATTTTGGTGGAGGGTACATTCAAAAGCGCTTTTGTATATACGTTTTTTAGATTAGTAGAGGTGTTTGTTTCCAAATTACTATCAATAATTACCATAATTCTTCTTTAAAATTTTTAAAGATTTTCCCTTTGATGTATGTCTTCTACTCTTAAGACTGCAGGGAGATGGATTTTGATGATTGCAATGGATTAAAAAGGTAATTCAAAAGTAGGAATGTGCCGCAAATAACTGTTTTATGATACTTTTTATGTTAAATTTTTCTGCTATAACTTATTTGAAATTCTATTACATTATAACCACGGATATTTAAATTATGCAAGATTTTTACCTTGATGAAAAATTGCAATATTGTTCGAATTTGGTTATTTTTAATTTAACTGTTACCCGTAAACTTTTGAAGCTTTTTAGAAAAGATTTTAGGTAAAGTTACATTGTGAAACTGAAATGAAAGTGCTGCTAAATGAAGGACGGTTACTATGTAGTTGTTTATGCGTTTTTCTCAATCTTCCGTATGTTCTTGCTCTTCCGGTCTTTTAGCTTAGTATTCTAGTGGAAGATAGGAACTTTTAACAGAATATATCTATTTAATCTTCAATTTATCAAAAAGTTAACTCATGAGAAATATTTCATTATTCTTTAAATAGTGTATGATACCTTTTGAAGCCATTTCCGAAATGTCTCGTACTAGTAACGCTGTCAGCTCTTTAGAACATGATGGCGATTATCTCATGAACGCATTATCGCGTCTTATTATGCGTTTTTGTCTGAGAAAAGGAATAGTGATTTCGGAAAGCTGTGTGAATTACCTGGTAAGAAAATAAACAAAAATCAGCTTTTAAGCTTCGAGCTTAAACTTTTTGGCTGGACCAATTCCTTTACAGATATCCTCAATGATCCAGCATCCCGATTTAGCTGACGGAAGTGGTTCCATTTCACTTAAGGATAATATGAGCAAGCTAGAGGAACTTTGCATAGAAAAATGCTCTTCCATTGGCGCTATCGAAACCTTAAAAATACAAATATATTTCAAAGAAGAAGTTTTATCCCGAGGTAATTAAACGGCCATCATTTGCAATGGCCCATTAAACTGTAGGAATCATATAATCATGTAAATCTTATGTTGTAGAGGACTTGATACGAGAGAATCGTCAAAAAATGAAAAAGCGCATTGAACAGAATAAGAAAGATTTATTGCGCTTGATGCCTCAATGCAATGAAGACTTAGAGAAAGCCTATCACATGCTTGTCACACTCATGATAGTGGGTTCAGGAATTGGGACTATGTCAAATTCTTCAGCTTTAAAGGAAACCACAGGTGACTTTTAAAACTATAATTTCCCTTTTACTTCTCCAAAACAGTCTATTGTAAGGCTCAATGCTTTAATAAAATTTAATTAGTTGCGTTGCAGAGTGTGTTTCCAGTGAATGAGCTCAGTGGATTTTTGTCCAAACCCACTCAAGAGAAAGAAAGACATTTCGAGGAATTGGTAGCAATCGTTGCAGGAATAAGATTGTTTAATCGAGACTGTCATAAAGGTGGACAATATATTGAGGATTGTATGTATAACGAAATAATATCTTACGTTATTTTAAAATTATAATTATTTTATTCCCTGGAGTCAGATTAAATTTATTGGTATTTAAGTATATTCTTCATGGTTCAATACGGAAATGTATTCTGTATATTAAGGTCCTCATCTCCTAGTCAGTATTTGTGTAGTGGATGTATTTAAACAATTACTAATAAAAGTTAAAATAATTAGATATAATTAATATTTTCTCTCTATACTTATATTTTTGACAATGCCTTTATTACTTCATCTAGTCTTTGGTGAAATACACTTAAACATCTATTGAATGCTATAAATTCATCCATTATAATGCAAGCGAATTAAAATTTGGTCTCTGACCCACCATCAAATAACCAACTTCTTACCAATTTCAGAAACAAAATATGCCCTTCTCTATTGTGTTTATGTGGCCATTCAAAGTAGAAGTTCATTTGCATAACAGCACGTAATCACCAAATTTTCTATAAACAGTTGCATTTCCTGATCAAAAAGTATAAATTTGTGTTTCTGATAAAGTATAAAAAATTGGAATTTCCGAGTGAAATTTTGGATAACTTATCTACAAAATGGATTTCATGTTTCAGTACCCGAAATATTAACTAGAGAAATAAAAAGTATGAATGAAACACTTCATGGATTGATGGAAAAAATCGGCTTTAAAATTCATTTTCTTAGTAGAGCAATTGAGAGTTACTTCTGTGGACCAAAAACAGCATCTTTATCACATTCTTGTTTCTCGAAGACTGATTGTAAAGCTCAGTGCTCAAGTTCTGCAGAAGAAGTTTCAATCCAAAGGAAAACTTCAGAAATGAAGGATTTCTTAGTCTTTGCACATCAATTTGAGTTTTTCCTAAGGTAAGCTATAACATTTATGAACTGCAAAGCTAAGTTTTCTATGAAGTATTAAAATTAACCATCTGCAATTTATCATTACAATTTGTAAGAAAAATTTTCAGATTTTAATTCAGGTAAGTTATTGATAGATATTAAATCTTTTATAGATATTTTTATCCAGGTAATCTATCTCCTCACATGTTATCTTGAAGAAAATGACAATTTATAATTGAAATATCTCCAGAATTTACCTGGTTGCAACATGAATAATCTTTCTTGTAAACTGTTCATTGGTTTACTATATGACATCCAAGAACATTAATTTTTTAGAAATTCATTTTATATAAGTAAATCTAAGTACCAATAGTCTTAATGAATGAAATCTGAAGATTGTATCAGTCTTAACGATTGCTTCTTTAAAAGTTAACAGTTTCTTTTGAATATATTAACAGGTTTATCTCTGAAGAGGTTTATGAAATGGAATCATTTTTGAAAGTTCTAAAAGAAAAGCTTGGCTCTTGTCTTGCTAAAATTCATAACATAGTTCAATACAGAACTGCAATTCCAACTGCAGAAATCTATGTAAGTGCATTGTTATTTTATGGAATCATTTACTTTGATTAGCACTCCCAAGTTGGATTAATTTCATGAGCTATTCAATTAACTGTACAGGCATTAAGATGAATTAAAATTAAAATAAACAATTAAAATAAATAACTAGCCAGAATCATTATTAAAAATACAAATTTTAGTTTTTGTTAGTGTGTCAACCTAATTTATATTTTTTTATAATAGACTTACAGAAAAATTGAATTTGTACATATGACTGATTTTGAATTACATTATTTTGATGGGATATTTTCAAATTAAAATCTAAGGCAAGTTTCATGGTGAAAATTTTTTGTGTATGTTTTTATATTTTATATATTACCACCAAGCGATGCCTTAAATTTTTTCTTCTTTTCTGATATCGGTTCAGGTATTGCCTGTCTTACATATTATTCAGTCGACTATCCCAACTGTAAGTTGGAATTCTATGTTGTTGGAAAGCTTTGGTTTTTTTAATGCAAATTGTAATGGTGTTTAATGCAACCATATCAGTGTTTGAGAAACAGGGAGAACTTAATAGATACATGTACCTTAGATGAATTTTCAAATAAAGGCTGAATAATGGAAGATGAATGGTATTTTTTAATACGTAAATGAGATTAAAAAGGTCATAAAAAAGAATGAAGAAATTATGAAAAAACATGATGATAAATTTTTAAATTTCTTAGAGTTATGCAATACTTTCATGTTATTCAGAAAGATCTCAAAAATAAAGCATATGATTCAAAAGCATTTATCATGAGAAAATTCAGAGACAGGCATGTTTCTGTTATCAGAAAATTTGTTACGTTTGTTTGTCTACAAAGTTACAATTATGATGGTGGGGTTCTTTTATGCAGTGTCTCAAATGAACTAAAAGATAAGAAAATGGGAGGTTCATTGCTCATAGAATAGTTTTCATTATTGTAGCAATTTGTGGCATCCAATTTGGAGATATTCTATCCTATTTTCTGCCAAAATAAATTCTGTGTTGTATGTCTTATATGAAAATTTAATTTATTAGTTGGTTCTTTGTTTTGTAAGTGAGCCAAGTACACTTTGAATTTCTTTTTATTTTTTGTTTTCCCTTTAAATATTATAGGTATTACCATGTACTTTTAATATTTGTTGCCCCAATTTTTTGCAATATTTTCACTAAATACGCATTGCCTTACTTTTATATAATTAATTATCATTGTTAGTAAAAGTTTTTTTCACTTTGCAGCCTCTATTTACTGATCTTTTCAATATATGGACTGAATTTCAAAATGAAATTTATGTAGTGAACTATCTCAACAACATTATATGGAATCTTCATTCTCACACTCAGGTAAAACTAAATTAAGTACTTTAGACAAAAAGAATTAATGGTAATGTGATTTATTACACACCCATGACTTCATTGGATTAACACTAAACTAATGTTTGGTTATTAAAATATCACCATACATTAAGATCATAGTTTTTAGATTGTCTGTTAATAAAATCATATTTGTATGAAATATTTAAAATAAATCACAAATCTTCAATTCTTTATGTCCTAGATTTTTGATAACCTTGACAGTGAATTTTTGGAGAAAATGATTGGGGAAAATTCTCATGAAAGACAAAGAATTTTGTTGGGAAAGGAATCCATTAAATTTGATGAATTGACTTGCAGTTTCATAGAAGTTGGAAACACTAAGAATGTCAAGGATCTTCCTCTTGAGGTGAAAGAGAAAATGCTTTCCTTTAATTTTGTTTTAGCTTTAGGTTTTAGAGTACTTGATTGACAGTACCATTTATTTACTCAAATAGAACTTATGCTATTAAATTTACATTTTAACCTTTTATAAACACCTGAAGGAATTCATCATATAAAATTTTGATGAAATAATTAGTAGTAATACCAAAATGGAGGATCTAGTAGGTTAAATAACTAAATTTCACAAACAAATTTTTCTTGTTCTGCTAAAAATTGAAGAGGTATAAGGAAGTCATCTAGTAAATTTTATTGTCCCTAAAAATTATTTGTTAAGTAAAAGTAGAAATGCAAGGAAACATGTTCCACCAAGTGAATTAGATCCATAAAAATCTTGACCCTTCATAAAGATTTTGTAATAACCACCAGAAACATACATCCAGCACTTAAAACAGTCACTAACTTATGGACGAAGCTGTAACACCCACTAAGTAACTCTGGAATATGACAGCATTTAAGCATGAAAAGGCTAAAGCATTGAATGGAGTGTTGGAATGAAATTTAAAACTTGAATTTAAATTTGGAACTTAAAATTGCAAAAGAGGTATTTACCTCATATTTAAGAATACTTTTTGAAATAAGTGTCCACCATTAAGCAAATCGCTAATGCCAACAGTTTTCCAGAGATGATAGTTGACCAACTAATCAAAAAGAAAAAGGAATGCTGCAAACACATTTACTGCTCTAGAGAAATGGAAACCCCTATCTAGGCAAGGAGACAAGATGCACGGTGCTTCCCCAAAGATAATTTCAAGCTTGCCTTCAAGCCCTTCTTAAAAATCGGGGACGTTCTCAGTAATGGTAGAGATAAAGTGAACCCAGCAGATAGAAGCAGCATCACCAGCCAAAATGTGACAAATGTACAGGGCTCTATATAGGAAGGAAGGGAGGTACTTCACCAAAAGGAAAAAAGAACATGAGACTGCCTTAAGAAATAACCACCAGGAAGCATTATAAATGGTGTACCACTTCCTTGCCAACAGCCATCAGTGCGACTGGGAATGAAATTCCTTCATTTCCAAGATAAAGGACTCCAATTAAACTCCCTTGAACATTCGGAAATTCTAAAATCTCTCTCTCACCCAACACCATCACCGTTAATGAAATCCTTCCTTCCCCCCTGTAGTAAAACCCCCTCCACCTCTCACCCCCATTTTTCTATAACTATATATACTTCAGTCATTTCCTTTCTTGTCACCTGAAGATGATCCTATAGATTGAAACTATGGTCATAAAAAAATAAAAAATTGCGCTAAAGGTATGAATTACTGATTGTTCATCCTTTTTGTTATGGAGAACCACCACAAGGTCAAAGCTGAGTTAGCAGAGAGTAAGATTAATGTTGAAAATTAGAAAAATGTGACTTTACTTACAAGGAGAATCACAAATATGCTTTTAAATTATGTTGGTAATAAGATCCAATGATAGAGGTTAAGAAATTTGCATCACTTTAGCAAACATTTTAGGATTACCACTATTTAACAAACAGCAGATCATATGAAAAATTAATCCAATTAAGATGTGTAAATAAATATCCAATTGCTGCACCACCTTTGGCGATAATTAATTGGAAACCTTTCCTTTAATCTATTTTACATGGCTATTCTTAATATTGAAATTTAACTGCATACCCTAATACATTTTTAATTCAAATTTTATAAATTAGATCTGCAAAACTGTTAGGGAATGTATTAGTATTTGTACATTGATGACCAATTTGTGTTGAGCATGTTCTATAATTGATTAACACTTTTTATCAAAGCTTGTCAAAGCTATAAAGCTCAATCAAGAATATATTCTCAGCTTACAGAAGATAGGAGTAGAAAGAAGTATCTCAGTTAATGAGGATTGGTTCACACAGGAAAAAAGATTAAATTTAATTATAATAAACTTGAAGATTCTCATTATAGATCTGATATTTTCAGCCAAATAGGTCATTTCAAACTCAACCCTTAAAATTTACCAATTTTCTCTGGATACAGATTTAATGGTTTGTAGAAAATATAATTTTGTTCTTTCACAAGTAGTCAACTATTTTTTCTACAGTGAGTAAATTAGCTGAACTTACAAGAAAATAGACATTCTTAAGTAGTACTGTAAGTGATTGGAACTTTAATTCATATTAGCCTTAAGCTCTTCCTATGCTGTTTATCTAGGAGTATATGCCCAGTGTCTACCTACTGTCTAGTACTGATTGGGAAGCAAATAAATTCATGTTGAGTAATTGTTATTTCCCTGTATCTTTGGATAAAGTTAAAGTTTCAGCCATTAGTTTAATTTTATATTATTAAGAGAACAGTTTCTGCATTGAGAACTCCTATCTGATCCTTTTAAAACAAAACCAAACTTTTAAGGTTACTTTTCTTCCAATAAAAGATACAGGGATCTCGAAACCCGCATTATCATCTCCATGTGTAACACACTAAGGATCAAGCTTGGGATTGATTTAATAGATGTTTGAAAATTTGAATTCACCTTTTCATTTAGAATTAAATTCTTTTGGAGCACCATAGGGTTTCAAAAGACTGATTTATCACGGCCAATGATATATCCCTCCTGAATGTAAGTTATACTAATCCTTCTTCTAAAACAGCCAAAATAATACTTGAAGGACTTAAGTTTCAGCAAGCAAATCTTACCTCTCTTTATCTTCAATTTAAATGTTATAATTTTACAACATTACCAGGCGAACTATAAAGCTTTATGGTTTTCTTTGTTCTATGTACTTTCCATTGCCATTTCAAGCAATATACATATATTTGAAGAGTGAAAATGATCTAGGAATTTTTTGATAAAATTTGGTCATTGGTTTGATTTGTTCATTTGAATAAGGAATCACAATTTTCTTAAAAAATCTCATTAGTTCATTAAAATTCTTCAACAGTTGAGTGGTTTCTGCATTTGGTGTTTGGTTCATGGAGATGGAGCATTGATCTTGGGAAATTCCAAACTTGGATTATGTGAATTCCACGGCTATTATTACAGTTTTATTGATTTAAATGCACTAATGGACTTTGGAAGGAATCCTTCTAGGTATATCTTATGCTTACTTAAACTGTAAATGATGCTACATTTATTAATTCTTTAAACAGAATTGAAGGAAAGGAAAATATTAAAAGAATTAATTTGGTCTCTATTATCATTTTTCCTGAGCTTGAAAATTACTAAAGACATTAATTTTTGAGTCTTCCCAATTATATATAAGAACTACTTTGGGTTTGGAAGCACTTACTGAAGTTTAAATTTTCTTGCATTAAAATAATTAACTAGGAGAATACTGTCCATTAGAGGACTTAGAACTTTTAAAAAGCAAATTTAAATTTTGAGATGAGTAGTGATAGTGATTCAGTATAGTACAGTAGTGATTCGTGCATTTGGAACTTAACATTGAGCTCAAATATTCATAAATTTAATGATAATAGCTTGGAAATTTTGATTTCAATTTCTAGCTCATTAGGAGTCTGGTTCCAACTACACTCATTAAATCTATGCAAAAGTAGAGATGAATTTATTATTATAATCAATTAGTTTGATAATAGTGACCAAGACTGTAAGAAGCATATACAAGTTAATAATTAAACTAGTGTATAATATTCCTAGCTATATAAGTCACTTTTATCCCCAGCTAAATAGCCTCACATGCATATTAGTCTTATTCTTGATGTAGAATCACAATGACGCCATTTCCACTGTTAATTAATTCACTTTCTGAGGAATTAAAGTAAATGTATCAAGCCATATTAACTTTAATTAAGACATGCTTGTTGAAGATTTAAGTTCTTTCTTGTTCATCAAAATTGTTTTAATTACAGATATATTTTTGAAGCTAACTTAGTGATACGAAGAAAACCAGAATTGGCAAAACTAATAAAAATCAGGGATGAAGTTGAAGTCAAAGGAGATTAGTAAGTTATTTGGAAGATTAGAGCAAATAAATTATTTCCAGTAAAGAAAATACTAACCACAATCATTTTAGTAACCAACAGAAAGGAGCGACTAAGTGTGATGCAGATATTCAAACAGACCTTCATCCAATAGAATCATACATTGATAAAAATTACTCATGGAATGAATGGGTGCACAGAAGACGAGCTCTGCAGCTGGTAATTTTTTTAAATAGTTCATGTTATGATAATGAAGACTTTAAAGTATTTCATATCCATTCTCATTTCAGCATGTTTTGGTACTAATAATAGCCAACTGATGGATGCTTTTTGCACAGACTTACATTAGGAAATGTCAAACCAGATCAGTTCAGACAGAAAAAAGAAGCTGGCTATCAGATGCAGGGATGAATGTATCACTACCTCAAACAGAGAAACATTCTCAAACATCAAAAGAAAAAGCCACTAATATTCCTTGGTCAACAAAGTTCCTTTGTACATTGAAGAATAAATGATGAATACAGGTATATAAGTAATTCATAAGAGCTCATTCAACTCTTTAGTAGTTAAAGGAATATAAAGCAGGAATGATTAACTCTAAATTGTATTTGTAACTTAATGGCAAAAATGATGATAACTTTATTTAAACTAATTTTATGCTGAAGACTTACTGTAACATGTTTGGTATATTGCAGAAAATTATATTCCGTTTCAATTTAATGGAGCTTCTCATGTTGAAGAAGTTATTCATTTTCTTTAAATAAGTATTAAATTCAATCATTTATGCAGTTTGCAGCCTACAAAATATCACTATTACCTGAAAACTCAACCTCTTCTTCCTCAAATTTGGCTTTACTATCACCTCAATTAACTACTTATCTTTTCTACTATTACTTCAAGGAGGTATATTATATGCATATTATTTCAAACAAAAATCTTCTTTAAACCACTGGTAACAGACCTTTTATTGAGAAATGTTTTAAAGGTATAAAACATGACTTACTTCAGATTATTGAAGTTGACATTTATGTAGACTGTCCAGTACACATGAAACTCAATTAATGTTATGGTTAAGAACAATGCAATGCTACTGATTCAAAATTCAACTTAGAATAAAAAAATTGTAAACAATCCTCTCTTCTTAAAGATTGACCATGCAGGTATTCCAATGATAATAATGAACAATATGGTGGATAAGTTAATAAGGTTTTCCATAGTTACATCAGCAATAATTTAGCAGATGTAATAATAAAAAATTCAGTCCTATTTCAAATGAATGTCCTCTTGAATTGGCTAATCATGAAAATTCATTTGTTTCACTGTTTTTAAAAAGTTAAATAATAAAATAGAGGAATATGTATATTTTTCAGATCTGTAAATTTTCAAAATTCATTCCTTCATCATTCAAAGTCTTAAAACAAAAACTGATACAAATTCAACACAAGGTGTATTTTATTGGCTTCATTCACGTATTGGATTCCCAAACAGAAATAAGTACAAACTTTTATAAAAATAAAAATACCATTGAACCCAAAACTTGGATTAACTTGTCCAGAGATGAATTAATTTATTGCCAAAGTGGGGGCAAACATCCTATTTACAAACACTGCATTTTGGTCAAATTTTAAATTTCATTCACTCAAATTTCCTTCCAAATGTGCTGAAAAAATACTTTCCTTGTGTCTGTAAACAAAGCATTGACATCAGACAAAGAAAATGGAGATAGGTAAATTTTCAGTGTAGAGATTGACAGGATTAAATACTTCTTTTTTTTCTTCTACACCTTTACTCACCTATTAATCGATGATACTTTTTAGCACTATATTAGTCTTACCACTAAAAATGAGCTACAATTTTCATTGTTTTTCCACTTTTGAAAATTACAAAACTGATCTTGATAATATGGAGGGAACAATTTCAGAGTCAAGATGCATGGCTAACATGAGAGTTTCACTTTTTTTTAGGGCTGGAAGTAACACCTTCTATTTAAAATGATGGTCTCTCAGAAATGGATAACTTCTCCATTAAAAGTAATTAATACTCAAATGATTGTTCCACATCAGAAATTAGATAATTAATGAATCACAAATATGTGAATAAGAATAGCCGGTTTTTTTTAAAGAATTCCTTGAGTTCAAATTGTTCATACTAGCCACTTGCTAATATAACTTTGTGAATAACACACATGTAATAAAAATTGTCAGTATTCTTATTGAAAACTAGTTTGCAGTGCAGGAATCATAGAATATTAGAAGCTGCCTGCTCCATACCTAATACAGAACACACACACAGAACTTTTGGCATCTAAATACGGCATGTATTCAGCATGAAAATAAAATAATTACTTTCAGCGAAAAGCAGAGAAATAAAAATTTTAAAATGACATACATTCACACAAAGCTATTCTTTAACAAAATTCTAACTTTAACTATTGACATTTTGACACATCACTAAAGATGCCATTGTTTCTCAAAGATGAAATCATTTCGTGGGACAAGTTTTTTTTTTAACAATTACACAGCATACATTTATTGGAAAAAATATTAAGGGATGAATTATAGGAGGTCATTTTATCCCAAGAGGTTTATGTACCTCGCATTTCCTGCATTCTTCATTTTCTGAACAGAATGTAGGTGCAGACAAAGGAAGGCAGTGATTCTTTTCATTGTGCCCATTGCCTCACTTTAGTCGATGAAGTGGTTCTTCAGGTACTTCATCATTCCAAAGGTTCGGAAGCGTTTAACTCCTGTAAATATAATATCATCAAGGCTCATATCAAAGTTTCTATTTGATTAAACAATGTACATCAATGGGATCATCAGAACTTACCAAAAACCTTCAGAAGTTCGTCATCACAAATTGCAAACTGCTTGTTTTTGGGATCCTACAACAAAACACAGTTTCCATTAACAAAAATACTCGTAGTAAAATATGAACTTCAATTTGTAACTGCTTATTAATTCCACATAGAAATAGGCTCAAATTATACTTACAAATAAATTTCTTCCCTTGATGATGGCCCAAATTTTTCTTACTACTTCATGTCTAGCCATTGATTCACACCCAACAAGAGCAGCTAATTCAGGAGTGAGATTAAGGGCTTTTGTGTATCCACCTCCACCACCTCCTCTTTTAGCCTTTGAGAAATAAAAAGACACTCAAAATGCATTCAATTCACTTTCCAACACACACCATATGTTGATTACTTTGCAATCTAATTTTCTAAACAGTTTAGTGGTTGAGTACATGAATTTGAAAAAGAGGCCAAAGCCAAAATACTTACAGCTGCACCTTTTTTAGCAGGGGTTGAGTTTCCACCACCTCCACGCCTGCTCTTGGCCCAATCTTCATCTGAGCCTTCATCACTATCACTACCCTTTGCCTTCTTCTTACCCTTTCCTCCCTTCTTGGCACCACCCTTACCTTTTTTGCCACCAGGATTATACTCCTCATCACTGGCATTGTCCTAAAAATATTTCTTACATTAGTCTTCCAAATTAACTAAGTGTAATATATATACAACATATCAACGAATTATTCAACCCCAGAATAGTTCTTCCTCTACTCTAGAGTGGAAACTAATACTTAAAACATGGCAGGCAAAATTAGAGTGGAACAAAGAAAAATGTGTCACCAATTTCTTTCAATTAGGGCAAAGAAAACATTACGCAAATGTAAGTGTGTACAAGATATAAGCTGTAATTAGGAAAAATTCCTGTATGGAGATGAAAATAACAAAAATATGACTAACATCAGAGCCTTCATCACTTTCGTCACTGCTGCCTTTCTTTTGCTTTTTAGGGGGAGGCTTTTTCTTTGCAGCCGTTCTTTTTCCTTTCTTTTCCTCTTCGTCCTCATCTTCTTCTTCCTCCTCCTCTTCATCATCGTCATCATCAGCATCTTTTCTCTTTTTGTTTTCCTTAGGACCTTTCCCATCTCTTTTCTGTTCCAGACATTCCATCATGATTTCGTCAACTTCTTTTTTTCTATTTAACCAGAGTACATTAACGTTAGAAAAGAAAAATGTAAACAAATAACAATTCTTCCAAAAATGGTTGCGTATAAAATGTTGATACCAACCTGTCGGATAAGTCCACGTCTAATTTTTTTTCTAGTTGTTGTCTTAATTTTTTTGCAGACATCGATGAAAGGTCTGCATCCTTGAATATAGCTATAAAATTATCTTTGTGTTAGTTAATGGCGAATCTCATCTCACACGCTTATAACGAACTATATCACTAATTTAGTTTATATTTCCAAAATTACGAGCAATGTTTAGTAATTAAAAAGTCTTAATCTATCTGGACCCGAATAATCTTGATACTAAGAAAGCAAAGTAAATAGAACTAACAGAAATTAGAAATACATCACTAGCATCTAAGATTGACATCGTTGACTAACTCGAAAATGCCTGATAAAGCAGAAATTATATGAAAAATATTCTATCGTATTATTCATTACAGAAATAAACAAACAACAATGCATATCTTTCATTACCGTTCGATTATAACTTGTTTATCATGATAAATCAGTTATGGTGATGCTTGGGTGCATTTAGGTAAGCGTCCCGAAGCCATTTGGGCTACACGGGCAAGACGCATATCCTATTCAAAATACGTTTCACAAGCTGAATTTTCACCAGTGAATTAAGAGAAAATGTCCCATGAACTGATTGATTTTGTTATCAAAATTGCTCGCAAATATTTTTTAAAACTCATATAACAAGTTAATTCACCCTCAGTAACCATAAAACAATAAATATTACTATTTACCGGTTATTTCTCTCCGCAGATCTTCCTTCGTGATACCTGCCATCTTCCTTTGTCGTATTGGCTGGTATAGACTAGTGGGGGGTAGCCAACGTTTGAACTTCAGTATAGTTATCAATTTCTATGATTTTTAAAAGATACTTTAGAGCTGAAAAAATTCAGCAAATTATTTATTATAATTCTTTTATGCATATTTTTTAATCCTGTATTTACGCTTGAGTTATCGCTTTCATGAGGTTTATGTTTAAACAGACTTAATAATTTTAACTTTAAAACATGTTATTTTTATATTTATGGAAAGAGAGCTCTGTACAATCCTGAAATTATTTTTGAAGGATTTTTTTAGTTAAATTTTAATGATTAGTGGTTTATTTACTTTATCTTAATATCATCACGAACGCGCGAAATTTCGTCTGCCCACGCCATAAAGAAGAAAAAGATGAATGGACCTTCATTGACATTCTCTTTACATACTACATATCATTTGTTTGATCAATTCGAAGATATCGGCTATGTATGTTCTTCGACCTAAGAAATCAATCCTTTGTTGGATTTTAGGGCACATATAATTTTCAATTATAGTTTATCAGCTCCTTTGGTACTGAGTATAATTTCTTTGTTACAGAAATAGATATTTATTCTTTCAATCGACGGTCTGTCTGAGAAGTACTATATGTCATCGCAAGAAATCTTGTAAATTAGGGAGGTATATTTTGGTTTACATATTATTTTGGTGATACGTATTAGTCTAACATACAGTGACCCTGAGAACAAGTCAGAGACATGGTTGCAAACGCTAAATTACTGAACTACCTGGGAATGATTTTAGGGGTTGCATGGTTTTGTCTGACATCTCGTATCGAAGTCCTGCACCTGTTGTAGTGAGCTAGTTTTAAGAACAAGCGCTAGATGGCAGCCACATGCATACGACGTTCATCTTTCGAAATGTTTACTGTGATCCGCTTTCAAGTAGAATTCACGTGAGCTGATCCGTATTTTGGTAAAGTTCTTAAGCCTTAATATTCTAATTGATATCGAAAACTAGTTAAGACTGAACATTTTCTTTATTGGTATTGATTCGGCATAGCGATTTTTTGAAAAAGATAATCTGTCGTATTCTTGTAAGCATTTTAATTAGTTAATGTGAATGGCCACATAAATATACGCAATCGAACCGACATAATTTCATTAGTTAAGATACGGGGTGTTTTTAAGACACCTCTGAATTTATGAATTTTTCATACCACAATATGGCAGAGTGGTATTAACACAAATTTGGACAGTTATTATAGCCATACTTAATTTTCGTCAATGAACGACAATTATAATTTTCAGTTATCCTTTCATAACACCTCACCAGGCCCACTTTCCCTGCTTGTCTTGGGTTGTAACTAAACGTGACCGCTTCCAAGAGGATGATCGCGCTTGTTAGGCACTGGCAGAACCCAGAAAGAAATGCGGCCCATCATCCTCAAGATGCGATAGCTTCCGTTGACATTCCCCTGTTAAAGTGGCCTGTTGAAGTATCGATGAATGGAAATAATCTGCCATTTCTGTTACCCTCGCGCAGAGGCAGTAGAATTTTGGCCTTTTTTTGCATAGAATCCTTCCGTGGTGGTGCCGTGCGCAAAATCAGCCCCGGGTCTCTTCCCACATGAATATCTTAGAGAGGGGTGACGGAGATGGGAAGCTTTGGTGTGTGGGAGAGAGGTGGTTAGGATGCATGAAAACTGTGCAGTTTGTATTCGAGGATGCCGTCTGCCTAGGAAAAAAAAGTATGGCAAGGGTAAGGAGAAAGAGTACAAAGACGCAGCTGGAGAGAACCGAGTCTGATGGAGGAACGATTTTCGTTGGGCTGGATCAAGGAAAGTTTTTCGGTTTCAAAATGTTTTTGAAGGATTCATTTTCTTCGTAGACAAGGATGGGAATTAAATGCGGAAACAGAGCGGCGAAATTCCTACAAATTTGTCCGTGGAATCCGAATGTTAGTTTAAACATAATTTACCATTGACGGAGTGAAAAGAACGAGATAAATATCCAATAAAACAAAATGAAGAACTAAAATTATCTTACTTAGATTTTGAATGAATATATAGAAATGAAATTTTGAAAGATCTGAAGGAAGTCTTGTTTGTAGCTCAAGTCTAAATAGATGGTATTTCAGTACAGCTCGGCTAATACGATCATATTTATAATTGTCATATATTATCCATGAATAATTCAAAGAAATAAGTTAAATATATCCCAATTGGAGGAGAAATTCTTCACTTTTCAAAGTGAAATTTCAAGTGGAATTTCATTCATTCCAATTAATTTTAATTTCAATGTCACAGGGGGTTGACTATTTCAGTTGCTTTTCTATCTTCAACAGGGTAGGTACTAACAGAAATCTATTCGTTCTTTTATTCTTTTATACCGGCTACCAATACTTTAACTTGGACTAAGCTATGCATTTTTGATCCATCTCCTGAAAATTCTAGGACTCAAGAATCTATGATGATTTACAAGAAATAGTTTGGAATCGATTTTCCAATAATATTTTTAAGTCCATGATTCTACATGACCTGTTTTTTGAGGTTGAGTATTGTGTCTCATGAGATGAAGTATTCATTTCAAGTAGCATCTTATGGAAGTTACCTCATTTTTTTTTAAAGACATAGCTGAAATCCATGTGGTTAGTGAACAGAAAATTTAATCGATTCAAGACTGGTTTTTGAATATGAATGTTATGAACTTACAGCTAAAAATGCACTTTGTTAGGGAGTTGAAGAGTTGACTGAATCAGGAATAGTTCTCGAATATTATTGTGGTTTTTAATATTTTCTTGACTGGATTGTATTATTATTATTACTTTCAACAGCAATGAATATATTATTAAAAGACTTATTTTGATAGGCTATTCATCCTATCCTTAGTCCAGATTTTTATCCAGATGAATAAGTAAAAGATGTAAGGATTTAGAGGGGTAGAGCAACCAAGGGATATCAAAAAAGGTGTGAATAGTCTTCTTAATAACTGGCCAAAGTGAATGACTAGGAAGATGTAGAATATTGCTCATGTCTCAATATCGAAAATGGAAATCCTTGCTCGGTTTCGGTAGTTGGGGTGATCATTCATAAAAAGTGGTAAGGCAAAGAATGATTCAGACGTGGTCTGATTATACGAATAAAATATTATTTTGCATACCAAGATATCATACCGTAGATTAGTCCCTTAATTTCATACCTGCTTCTTGCCGTTTTTATATCTCATTGTCAGACGATGACAATAAATACTAAATACTTCGTTACTTAATTAATGATATCTGTTGTATTATCCTTTTACTTGTCTTTCAATGAAGAATAGAGTTAAACATATATGGTTCAATTTCTTCCCTTTATTTCAAACATCTAAGGTATTGTGAAATTCGCTGAGGTATGGGTCTAGTTGAATGTTGATTTGTCATTTCCTTTAGTTAAATTCTGACTCAAGTGGGTCTGTTCTTACACATTTCTTTTACTAGTAGTATTTTGAATCCTCAAGAGAAGAAAAAAACGGCACTCTAACTCCACCTTTTACTTTTCTGGAAGTTATTCCATCCTCAGTAGTATGTACCGAAGGTTTTGAATTATGCACAATTAGATCTGGTATTTATGTCTTTGTTTGGATGCAGTATATCTTCAATTTCATACAATTAAATGTCTTTCAATTCACGTTTTTATTGTGTGCATACCTAAGCTCTTCCAATTTGATAAAATCATGGAATGAAAGTTTAAATTACACCAACAACTCCATTAAAACAGTTTTATCTTCTATTCATCGTTGAGAAGTATCGCTTGTCGAATAACAGTCCATCCTTTGTGTAGTCATCACTCATACAGGTTTTGGTACCTTCTGAAATTCCACTTTTTGGACAGAACAATAAAGTTGGAGGAAGGCTTGGATAATGGAGTAGAGGAAATGTGAAACGATACAAAAAATAAATCCTGTAAATACAATCGAAAGATCCTCGTTTTAACCTCTTAGTGGATCCTGATTTTAATAACCACTTTAAGACACTATTAACACTTACATCTCAGTTTTAGGCTGATTTATTTTTATTTGTATCACTTACATCACTCAGAGGTTAGGTGTAAGAGAAGGCATAGCTATTAACTTGCCTAAAGGGTGAATAAACAAATCATCAGTAACAGCTGATTATACTGATGATTATGAGTACTACCTCTCCAAGCATTATCAGTTCATTCTGAACCTTCCTTTGCCAAATTCCCTTAAGCCGTTCATTTTATCTGTTCTGTCTATCCTCCATTCTTATTTTCTGTCTCTTCACATTCATTGGTATGTGACTATTGACATCAAACGGCTGTCCTATCCTCTATAGATATCCTAAGAATCACTTAATGACCTTCCCAAATCCATTACAATGATGTTACCTTTTCGAAGATGTTAACTATTTTCATCATTGTAGCCTATACATGTATGTATGTTATGATTTCTCTCCCTTCTAGTAGCATATAGCCCTCCATAACTTCTTGTGTTACTTCCAGTCGTACTGTATTTCTCTGCATTTAACACCTATATTTCACTTCCATAGATCAGTACGGGTAGGAAACATTAGTCGAAGAACCTGCATCTTTAGTTACAGGATCATTTTTGATTTGAGAACATGTTTATTGCTTCTGAAGGTTCTCCAGCCAAGTTTAACCCTTCTGTCCACTTACTTGAGAAGGTTGCTCTCTTCCGTTGCAACAAATCGTACTGAGTAAACGTATTCCTTAAATGAGCAGCCAATCTCCCAAAAGGAATCCTCCTTCAAACCTTCCTCCAAACCTCTGTCCAAGCAAAGCTCTTAACGATCAGCACACAAATCATCGAGCAATCGGAAGTCCAGTGTATCGCAGACTCGTTATTTTTGGGCTCCTTACGTAAAAAAAACAATTTTTTTTAGGAAATCCTCCGCAGTTGTGATACGTATAGACCCTTCATCGCCACTTCCTTTCTTTCCCTTCGTCCACTTCTCTCTTTCATTTTTTTCCTCATATGTAAAAAGCTCTCTCTCTCTCTTATTTTTTCCAATCTTTTCTTCCCAACACTCTGTTTACTCGTCTTTTTCCCTTGGCTAGACCCCTCCCCTCTCTCCCCCACCCTAAGGCTCACAGACCCCCTCTTTCCCCAGGTGAATTATCGGTCGCTTCCAGACGTCTGGACGGAGACGTGGGCGCTCCCAATTTCCAAATCCTTTTTAATCTTCCAACTCATGATCCTGCGAACGCGTATTTGTGGTTCCTCTTTTACGCTCGTCTTTTTTTTAACGGTTTACAAACTCGTATCGAATCTCGGACGTGTTCCTTCCCGTGCCGCAATCGTAAGTGGGTTTTCGGATTGGTAGGAATGTTAAGCGAGGGATGGAAGGAATGCCTTAGATACTATAAGATACAATAAGAAAAAGGGTATAATTTTCTATAATATATATATATAATAGTACGCCATAAAATTTTACGAGTTACGTAGAGAAAATATTGTTCGGGAATAGGGTACTGAATGATGATTCTAATTTGTTCCCTTCGTAAATAATAATTATTATTGTTTATTCGAATATTGTTCTGCACTTTCCAAGAATTTTTCGTATCGTAAATGTATTTCTTCGTTTAATGAGAAAATTATTGGAAATATTTCGCTTCTCATTTTGTTCTGATGTAATTAGGATTAGTTCTCGAGAAAACCAATAGAACCAAGTGGTGGCCTTTTTTGTGACAATTATCCCAGAAGTTAAGCTAAATTAATTAATCAATGCAATACATTACAAAACAATATCATACAATAAATGAAAGAATATAAGATATTGCATATTGGTTAAAATTATATCAGATAGTTCATTATAGTATAATAATAGGATAATAATAATATATGTGATTTAGAACTGTATAATTACAATACAATATAGTTCTTAAATAGATCAAACAATTCCATTCAATACGTAGAAGATAAACCCATCTGGTATAAATTTTAATTTTAATCTCTTGGTGCTGATAAGCAAAAAAATTTCTTTTCAACAGGCTCTCAATTAGTATTATAGTACTAATAATACTATAGTAGTATAGTAAATATATAATATCTGATAATAGTACTTAAATAAAGATAGAATTTATTTTATATCGTTCATTCAAAATTGATTTGTGGTTGAAGGGTGTAATACACAGTATTATGAACATTAAAATATTGATATGGTTATAGATAAATTAATTAAAGTATATTCATAGTAACAGGGTATAGATAAATCAAATCAACTTAATTTTTGGGTAAGTTATTGAGTGTAATTCGTTTAAAAATTTGTATAAATCGAAAGGCATTAATGATCAGCTGACTGGTGATTGGAAAGATTTTATCAAAGATTTTAGAGATTTTTGGGGAAATTAAAAATCCTTTAATTATTATGAATCGAAGAGAAGTACAGTTAGAATTTTGTGTTAAATATGTAGATATAATTTTTCTCTAATAATTCATTTTTAGCATGTATTTGTCTGCTCGGATGGTGGAAAATATTTATTCCCTATATAGGTCCATAGTAACTAAACTCATCTGTTTCTGCACACTTTCAGTAAAAATACATTTACGTCTTACAATGGGTACATGATATTGGCATATAAAGTTTCCAATCTTATAGTAAAAAGGGAAACTTTTATCGGGCATATAAATTAATGTTATTCTTAGCCTTAACTCTAAAGGAATTTGGTTTGATTAATTGTGCGCATGAATAACCGACGAATAAACGCAAATTTGAGCAAGGACAACAATAGATTAGGGAAAAACCTAAGGAATCACTGATTATATGCATAATTTTGTTTTTAGTTGTATTTTTTTAAATTAAAAGTTATTATTCATAGGTACCTTTTAGGATGAATCTTATTTTTTTAAGTATCAGAAATAATTGCAAATAATACAGCACTTTTTTCATTATGTAAGGAAAATATAGTTATCAAGTTGACCATTTCAAATTTAAACTTAATAAATAAAATACAAAGGATTATTTTTTGAAGAAATTTCTGATAATATAATGATTTTTAATATTGGATACGTTTATATAAAGTTATATATTCACAATATAACATATGAAATAGGGTTGTAATTAGCAAAATTATTTGCAGATCTTTGTATCTTGTAAACGCTGAAAATTAGATGACTAGGCTAAATTTCAACGTTAAGTAAAACAGAGATGTTTTTCTTGGTGATTTTTTCTACTACTACTTCTACTAATAGTTATTTCATTCGGTATTTTGTTTATAAAAAGTAAACAACTTATTGCGAAAGGACCTCGTCGTATCACGGTGTATCTCCAATAGGAAGACCTCTAGGACTCCTGACCGGGTGATCTATGCGGAGGAGTCCGAAGTCTTGACCACAGGAGTAGTCTTCATAAAACTGGTATATTATTTATATAAATCGAAATTTTGCATTGGATTTTCTTATTTTACTCATACACCACATACATTATAAATACCTAGGAGTGTTAATTAAATATCAGAGGGAACGAATCATAAGAAAACATTAATTGAGTAGGTTTACTGTAATACTTCTTCTATTAGTTGAAAAAATATTTATTCGTTTAATACTGCTTACCAGGAAGGTTTAGCCCTAGCTAATTTTAAATTTTCTCGCAATTCAAATGTTCACGTACAACGAAAATTATCAAAATTCTAAGATTATTTTCCCTTTACAAAACTGAATACACATCCGCAAATCACACGATAGTTTTCCGGTATAGTGAAAAAAACAATTTATCCCAATCGTCTCATTCCCTAACAGTACATTTACGTTGCTTTGAAATCACCATTATATTATAATTTTCGCAATTAAATTTTCCTGTTACTTTACATTTGAAGACCTTATCTTTTCGGTCAGTAATCGGTAGGTGAAAACATTTCTGTAATCTACTTAATAAAAAACGTATCGTAAGAGGTTTGTTATGTAGAATATATTACTTAGTACAATGGTTTTCCAGTGAATAAATCAGTTGCTGTAATTGGATCCGACTTTATGTTGATAGTGTTTCATCATTGATTGAGTTTTACCTCCAAAACTTTCGTCTTATGTTGATGTTTTGTATCCCGGATTTTCTGCTTATATTATAAATATACGCTTTTATTCAGGCTCCAGTAAAATAGCAGTTTGTAAATGATGATGTTCAAATAGGACTTCAGTGGTGCAGAATAATTAATCTATAATGCGAGTCTAATTATATCAGAGTAACTTTGCGTATCATCGTTTTAGTTTCAGAATGCGAAATTTTATTTAGAATTCTTATTTACTTGTAAGATTAGGCACGTAAGAGCCTTATACTAATTTAATTATTATGTTGAATTGTTTTGTATTTAGTAATTACATGTATGATTTACATGATATATGAGCATCTTAACAAGATATGAAAAGACGTGTTGAATTTCTTCTTAAAATCTAAAAGTTAATAAACAGGTAAACCACGTTACAGATAAGTTAGGATAAGCTAGGGTAATATGGATTTCCGCATAGATATTCAAAAAAATTTCAATTAAGTCATCATGGTTTATCTTTTTAAATAAATAAGTAAATTCGTAATACAAACGATCCTTGAGTAGACCTGATTAGAGAAAAATATACCTATGAAGTTACTCAATAGAGAGTGGTAAGATAACAAGATCAATCAATTGAAGCATATTTTGCCAAAAGTATTGAAGTTTTTAAAACTCAAATAATGAGTAGCTAGTGCGAACAAATATTTCCGATTGGGAAAAAGATAGTAACATTTTTCTGTGAACGTATTATGATTCTTTCTTGAAAATTCGAATTCATTTTTAATGCAGTACTCATCGCTATTGTTGTATTATTTATGGTGTAAATAGACATTCATAATTCTGCTGGAATTTTTTTCAAAGATAGCGATAGATTTCGAGTTACAAAACGATTACTAAGAATTTATTGCTTACAGATTTTTTACAAATATATTTGGAAAATATTTCTTAAAGACGTCTTTCTTGAAAGAACCTAAGAATGAGTTTTTTGTAAGAGAAAAGGCAATCGATAATAGGTTAACGATAAGAAAATTCCAAATATTACTCCAAGAAAAGAAAATTTTAAGTAATTCCCATATTTTGAGATAAATTTCTATGGACCTTTTCTTTTCTATCAGGGACCGTCAGAATAGATTATAAACTTGCCTGATTGAGGACTCGGAAGAATCCTGCAAATATATAGCAAGACTTTAACATATAATGATAAAGACCATGAGTATTGAATGTGTCTGAAAGTTACAAAAGTTTGACCGCAAGTATAAAATTACAAGTCAATATCATATATATCATATCGTATATTGATGATATACAATCGATGAATTATTGTTTATGGAATATTTATTCCTTGAATAGTACTCATTAGGAGTACGTTTTTGAGAATTTGAAAATCCTGTTTCCTAGTATATATAGAATTATGCGAGTGAATTTTATTTGAGAACTTTCACACTGTAAAAATTATAATTGCAATTTCTCCGCAAATAAGACTATAATAGAGAAATATTCTTTACATTAAGGTTATTCGGAAGATTTTGGAATATATCAGTGATCTTTTACTAAAGAACTAGAAAACGATGTCGAGGAATTGATAGTGTTTCATTATTCACTTTGATGTACTAATTGCGTATTTAAATATTGTCTTGTGTTGTTATTATTTGCATATGGACCATAATTGAATCACCAAAACCACTCTGTCTCTCATTTTCGATTTATATTTCTCATATTCCAAACTTCTCAAATTCTTTCTGCATATATTCTTTTTCTGGATTTAAATTCTCACTTTTCGTTTCTCTATGTGTTCCTGGCATCAGTTTCCTTTCATCATATTGGCGCTTCAATTTCTACTTTTGCTATCCCAAGAACCATGGATTTCACACCTTGCGTGTAAGTGAATGATCTTCTTGGCGAATTTCTTATAGGTCGACTGATATTTCCGGAAAATCTTTCGTATGTTTTTGTGCTCTTCATTTAGTTTATTTTTCATGTTGCCTTTCGTTGGAATATCTCTGTATTACGTACAGTACCTCCGATTTGATCACTGTGCTGTAATGGTCTTGCAAGGTCTTCTTTGTGTATTGACATGTATTTCTTTTTTATGGATAATGCACGTCTTTCAATATGTTATGTACCTTCTCTGTTGTTTTATCTGTGCAATTCTATCTGTTATAAAAGGTATGAGAATGTTTGTATTTCTTCAAAGACATATCTCCGTATTTGTGTCTAGGTTTTGCATGCCTAATGTTTAGCTGAAGAATTACGTCTTTTGGAAGAATTTATCTGCTACTTATCTACGAAGAATTAGGCCTACTCTTATCTCCGTACATCCTTTAATGACTTCTTTTTCCTGTTTTTTGATAGAGCAATTGTGAAAAAATCCAACTCCTACTACGCATGCAGTCTATCATCACGCATGCATTTTCTTTTCTTTATTCCCCGTCCCAATTTTTACTGTAGAATTAATTCCCAAAAGATCATTTTGATGGATTCATTAAGCTGAAGGAAATGTGACAATTTATCAGAAAATTATTTGAGATAGATCTTGGAGAAAAATTGTATAATATATGGTAAATTGGGGATGAAAACAATTATTGTGAATGCTAGATATTCTGTTCAATTTAACAGATCAGAAATTTGATAAATAATCATATTTAATTCCGTGAATTCTTATTTAAGTTTCATCCAAAAATTTTGATCGAACTTATAAATATTTCGCTGGTTTCTCCATGAAAATGATAGCTAAGAAAAGTGCAACAAATTCCAAAGTGTAGCTAGTTGTTCTAAAAAAGTTTAAATCTTCTTTGGACTTCCATTATGATCTACTAAAACTTAGTACTAACTATAATTATGGTAGCAACTATAAAAATCGGAATCACACAAGAATAAGAAATTTTTTCGTGTACAATTCTAGGATAAGATTTTAGAACTTGATTTATAAATAACTTGATTTATAATTGTAATTAATTATATTTGTAATTCTTTGTGATTGCCTTATAAGGCAATCACAAAGAATTACGACGAAAATTAACTTGATGCAATTGCTTGTAACAAAATTTTAATGTACCAGAGACTATATTTTTTATGTGCTTAGTATTATTATAAAGCAAAATATTATAAAAATGACGTATTGAATAATTTACAGGAATTTTATTTTTATACGTATTTTGAGTCTCATAATTTATTTTACTAATGACACATCTGTTTCGTTTCATTAGGCAAAAGTGAGCTTATTAACGAGTTACTTTTGGAATGTAATTTACGTAATATCAATATGAAATAAAGACCTAATATCCGAGTTTCCGATGAAAGAAATGACGTTCTGATAACTTGTCGGCAACATCTCACAATTCAGCATATGGTCTCCATAATAAACAAGATGCAAATCTTCATATTACAGAAGAAAAGGCAATACCCAGAGGAAACAAGAATTAAGACAAGCCATCCTAGGAACTGATTGGAATGAGAGGTAATTTTCAAAATTTATTTGTCATGCTACCATTCCATTGAGTACAATATTAACTTGAAAATTTATTTGCATTCTTACAATACGTGATAGAAATTTGGCAGTTTTATAGCTTTATTTCGTATCACATCATTTTATATTTTTTGTTTCATTTTGTGGAGGTTATCTGATGGTAAAATGATGTTATATCGCAGGAGAAACTGGCGAAAAAAGTCATTCTGATATTATATTATTTTTCAGTATATTTCTTCATAAAATACTGTAAAAAAATATTCTATTTGGATTATTATCTATTGGAGGTTTGCGTAGGTATTTTCATAATCAGCTAGAGGCCGGAAGATGGAACATATTTCCATCAATGCTTATGATAAAAATCATTGAATGTTTTTAAAAAAAGTGTGCTGAATAAGATTTCAGTCTCATTGTAACTTTATACGTATAAATCCATCTGTGGTATCTAAATACAACCGTTCGCCTGTTGACGAATATTACATCAGCACTTATTTAATAAGAAGGTAAACTCTTTGCTAACTCGGCTTTGACTTTTGTTATAGTTCTCCAATTATTACTATCTACTACTTTAATTACTAATTATTTCCTCTTCATTAAGTAAGAGGTAATCTAAAATTTTTTAATGCATCCGTCTATTCGTTTGGTAATAGGACTTTGATTTAGAAGACTTGTATTGTTTCCTTCTTCTTCCAATCCATATAAAAGAATATTGTCCAATTTCCTTTAGAATTTTCCAATAATTAATTCCATGATGTTCAACATATACGTAATTATTTTAAGTGTCTCTCAAACAAGGAATTTATATTTGCATAATTGATACAGTAAGCATTTTTTAAAAAGGCTGATTCGGATAAAGTTTTTCATACATTAACACTTTAAGGGATAAAATCTTCTCAATTTGCTTTAATTTATTTTCAAACGATGAAGTTCACGGTCTTTGATGTAGAGCTCATGAGATTCTTATAAGTGCCTATGAGTCCTAGACATGTCTCGGTTATTTTTTCCTTGAACTCGATAGCGTTGAAGAATCTGTTCTTATGGGATCAATAGTTCGTTTAATTCTCGTATTTCTCCAACAAATATGTAGCGTTTCGAAATCGCAAAGTTTTAATGGGACACTCGTGATTATAAAGAGCTGGAAATGTAGACACTAGGATTGAAATAACCCTGCCAACCAACTCACTGCAATCTTCTTAAAAAGTGACCATCCTTAGTTAATTTTTTTGAAGGATAAAAAGTATTATTTTCCTATCTAATCTTATTGGAAACAATAATTTTCTCCTGGTTAATTAACCATGCAGAAGCAAAGATACAAAAGCAGAGAATAAACCTACTATTATTTAGATATTTTCTATTATTATTATAGTTTAATAAAATTTCAATCAATTTCCTTGAAACTACAGTCCAACATCATCATCTACAATTGTCTGTGGTAAGGGAAGATATTTGTTTTTTACTTTCAGCATCGTGAATTTCTATTGATGTAAGAAACATAATTTAATAATAAATATTACACAATACATAGTAATCTAGTTGCAAACCTTTACAGGATTAGAGGATGTCTAATATTTCATACTGCATACTTAAAATGTACATTCTAACTATCATAAAATACGTTTCGGTAAACAGCTATTTCTCATTTTGAGATATCTCAACATAATACTGTGTAATTCCGATGTAAAATCAGTGTGTATTTACCAGCCGAGCCAATAAAAACCTTTCTATATTTCCTATGCGATCAGGAAAAGTTACAAATTCATATCTATTATTTTATTTTTTTTAAATATTATTTTCTTGTTCAATATATCTAATGCACAGGATTAATTTGTTAATTAAAATATATTGAGATCAGGAAAATTATTACAAGAAATGCGCTTATAATATATGTCAAAATTCACAAATTTAGTTAAATGTATTTTTTTATATAATCGTCCACATATATTCCCAAATCCTTGTGGTGCTTTCCAAAAACTATAATCCTGAATATATCAGTATAAACTATATTTCAGTTCAATAGAAATAAATTATAAGATATTGGTCGCTATTAGGGTTCCATGTATCTGAGAAATATCATCTTGTGTCCCTGTTAGGTCAAGAAAATCGAATTTACCATTAAAATTCCTAAAATAACAGCGCGAGATGCAATGAGTTCCATTTGTCATTTGTTCATTTTAAGCATTAATTATATGAATTAAAATTCCAGAATAGCAAGTAGACAAAGTTATATATACGTTGAAAAACGTGCGACCGTTTCTCCAGGATATACATCCGTTTTCCATGAGAAACAAATTCTCGAGAAAAGAATAAAGCAATACAATATAGACAATTCATAGCATTCACCACCAGATAAAGAAGAAACTCGAAATTTATCGTGCGTTTTTGTTTTTTTGTCAAAAATAGAACATATTCAAACAGTTAAAGGGCTAAATATTTGTTCCCTCAATGATTCATGCATATTTACCCCTGTATCCTGTAAAGTTTGTTTCCACGTCCAACACCTGTGAATTTTCAAGACATTACTTTGAGCCACTCAATGTGCATAAATTTGTAATTGTGAATCGTAAATTGCGGAATTCTAATTTAGAAATAGAATATTTCATACTTTTGACTACCAAATAGAAAATTTGTTTGTTCGACCGAACCTAAGGAAGCGCAAATTATAAAATATTATAAAAATTAGACGTAAGGATCATATGTAGCGAATATTAGAACATTAACAGTCGTTAATTGTAGAATACATATATTATGCTCTACCAAGGATTGTTTAGCAAAACCATGTTAGCTATATTTGTAGTTTAACGTATATTATTAAACATGCATCACTACTTATTGAAGTTTTATAAATATATATTAGCGATTTGGTTTAAATATATTCTTAGATTGGACGATACAAGTAGATTTAACCACTGGATACAAAATATTACGGATACATTTTGCACGATATAGCGAATTTAACCTTCTAACACATAAGATAAAATGTGGAGACTAAATTTTGGGTCGGAAAGAATTACATTAGCGGCGCCTTTATTACACAAAGGGTACATAATTATCCTGAGAATTTAAATTGATTCGATAATGGCGATTGAACGGGGCGCCAAGTAATAGATGCAGTGCAGATGGCAAAATGCAGTGGTGCTCGATGCGCAGGTGCCGTATCTAGAAAGGGGAGGAGCAATCAAGAGGTATTTCTCCAAATGGGTGGGGCGAAACTGTAACTTTTTAGCATATAGCACCCAATAGCATCTCCATGGTAAATTTAAAAGCCAAGCCAGTCCCAAATGCATGTATTTATCCTTGGGTTCGGTGCATTCGAAATTAACCGTCGTTATTTGCATAACTCGTCGATTGCATCAGGACCATGTGGTATCTTTTTAAGTGGATGAGAGATTTGTGTTTGAATAATGTATAAAATTTATAATTTTTGAGATTTTAGCGAAGAAAAATGCCAAAATCCATGTCCGTAAGATTATGTCGGTTCATCTAGGCAATTGAGGCACAGAAAGATTATGAGACTAAGATCAATAATCCCTAACTGCGAAAGGAGTATTACGTTATATTCAGTAGATTCTAGGAATGGTTTATAACTAAACAAAACCCAGCTGCAGAAAGATTCTGTGGAATATAATTTGTTCATAGACACTTCACCTACTAATAAAATGAGATTCATTTTCCTATCATCAATTAATCATGTTTTATATTATGCAATGGTCATTGTAATGTGCAATTCTTGGTTTCGGAAAATGATAAATTGCTAGAGATACGTTTCTTACCTTTGATGCAGCTTCTTAGTCCTCTACAGTTACTTAAGGTACTTGGTAATCTGAAAAATAAAAAGAATATAAATCAAGACAGAGTTTGGAATGCTCCTTCATATATTTATAGAATAGTAAGTTTGGAAATTAAATCTAAAATCATGTCTTATATTTTATCATTACTTATTGAACTTAAATTGTCAGTTGAATTCTTCCAGACATTCAGTCGAAATATTGTTTTATAAAACTCTCTCTATATGAAATCTCTTAGCACATCGTGGTTCTCATTATTTAATTTTGGAATGGTAATGTACATTACTTCGTTTAATACAATATTTAATTTAAGTTTGATATAATGCGAATTATTCATGGGGAAATTTTACCTTAATTTGGCTCAGTAATCTTAATATTCAAGTCCAATGAGTTTGGGCTTTTTATTCGAAAGTTATACAACAGTTGATGTATTTTTTGAGTCTATTTTAGAATTGATTGACATGCGGATCCTTCAAAACCGATTGTTCAGTACTATGAAACTTTTACCTGACATAAATAGAGGAATTGATAGAGCTTAACATGTGTTACTTTCATATTATTGTTACATATAGATACAATGACCGAGATTAATTTTATCTTACATTGTAATCGAGTTGCTTTCTACTGGTGTAATCAAATTTTCAAAGTTGTGAAAAAGATCCGAAAACGTAGTAAATATCCTTTGAGTATCGTAGTCATAAATTCTTCCCTTACTTTAGTCGTGGAAGAAAGAATAAAAGTGCTAAAGAAATCAATAAAGAAACTTTATCTATCCCTTTTAGAGATTATGCTTCTTTATGCTACTGATTTTAAGGTACGATTGTTGATTGATCCATTCAAAGTAAAAAGGTAAAAATAAGTATTGCTAAAAATAAGTCTTTCTTTACGGATAGTTTGAAGTTAAAAGTACACTTACGATAATAGAAGATGCATTTAATCTGTTAGAACAGTCGTAAGGAATACGCGATTCATCATCGTGGGCTGCAGAATTTAAATAGGCTGGGATAGAGAATGCAATATCAGCTCCAAAATCAATACTTCTATTCCGTCATTGATTTTTCTCAAAACTATCATCTCTGAAATAGATATTCTTATATACTTTTACTACTGTGTAGGTTGACTCTAATCAGAGGTAAATATTTTCCTAGGGTTTGATGGAAGGAAAAAGGAAAATCTGAGGAGGTTCGTCTATAAATACTCTCAGAGCTCATAAAATTCAGTAACAATAAATTAGCAATTATGTTAACGTTTTATCATTTACTCGTAGTCACTAGAAATGGGCAAATCTTGTTCGAGACATTTAAGAAAGCCGTAAAAATAAAAGCATTACAAAATCATTAAATTATTAAAACTTAAGATTAAAAAGCTGACGCTACAATAAATAAGCATCAACGGAATTTCTTCATGATCAATTCCCTCTCAGAAAGTTTTCTTCTATGGTATATTTAGAAAGTGATCGACAGTGACCAAAGATTCCTTTATTTGGAAATAAATGGTATTCTTTCGATATTTAGTGAAATACTTTTATTGTAACATTTACTATTTTTACAAATGCTTGAAATCATTGCAAAGTCATCTGTACATTTCCAATTGAAATTTTCAATTCAGGTGAAATAGAATTGCAGTTATGATCTTAAGTATCTTGATTTCCAATTTTACATTCAAAAATGATATCAAAATTTTCTCAGATTAAGTTTTGGAAAGGTAGCCGTTTGGTATGAATTAGTCCAAAGACTTTATTTCTGATTTTCAAGTTCATGCTAAGCTTTCACGACCTTCAAATAAAATGGGAAAGAAGCACGTATAACAAATAAAACTTTAATATGTTTCAATTAAATCAAAGATTGCAAACAGCGCTTAAGGTTATAATATTACCTTTATGGTGACTCACCCGTTAGTCTTCTCTGTTTTTGCGCCAAAATCAACTCTATCCCGTTATCTCATAAACTCAAATGTAACGTAACTCAATTTCTCTCGTAGAAACATTGTTAGGAAATTTATCAATTGTTACAATGTCGTAAACAAGCTTCGGTAGTTGACCGCCATATTTGCTTTCGATCCTAGTAACTCTGTATAATATTCCTCTCCTTCCTAGGAGTAGACCCAAAGTATTGTATCTGCTTCCTATTCATTTTCAAGCCAAGATAGGGGATAAAGCTTTTTAAAGTACTAGCGCATAAGCTAGGTGGCAGCCGGATCACTTCTGCTCTAGGTCTATTTCATAGACAAGGAGAGTAGCGACGCGTTATGGTGGCAGAACCCAACTTCATACTACTTATGCTCCACTTAATATTCCTTGCTCATCTCACTGACAGTGATTCGTAACTACCTTGACCTTGAAAACGGCGTCTATTTCTATTCTGAAAGAGTTGTTTCATAAAATAATGGAATTGATTGGCAGTGGGGAAAATCGCAAGGTTGTTTGGTTATTCGTCGTCAGGTATTAATGTCGTATTGATACATCTAAAATCCGTTTATCTATGGTGAAAATACCATGTTTTAGAAAAGGATATCTATCAATTACATTACTTTATTAAGTAGTTATTATAATATCTAAATAACAAGAAAGTTACATATGATAGGGTTCGAAGAATTTTCTTCAATTTAGAGGGGTGTGTTTCACTTCTAAATTGTCATGAAACTATAACTAAAAAAGAGGTATCTTTCCACTTGACGTCCGCAATTTCCTTATGCTCCAAAATTGCTCAAATATATTTTCATACACCTAAAAGAGGGGATAGATTGAAGTGTACCCCAAAGAAATCCAATTTTAGTAGTCTATCAAATAAAATTACATACAAAGTATCCAAGCAAGACGGTTTCTTAAATTTTATACGAAAATAGCCAATGCTTTGTTTATGTTTCTTAGATTAATAATATATTACACCAGTTAATACAGGAAATATATCCAGCTTTCTTTTCAACACATTTAGCTGAACGGTAAACGCTAAAATGATAGAATACTGCAGCAAACTATATATAAAAACACTGTCCCAAAAATTTATGCGGGAATAACTTAAAAAGAACATTATTTCTAAAAGAATCATTTAATTGACCACTATAAGACAGTATGAGGTGCCTCCCTGCTGATTATAAATTTCTTATCCCTCAAAACTTTAGAGTTAAACATATCTCTTTCATCCTCTTCATAATAATAATAAATTAAATATATGTTAATTTATATTCTGTAAAACTATAGGTTCATCCAAACATTCGGTAATTAGGGAATTCTTTTCATAATCAGCAAATTTCAGTTCTTTAAAGTTCAAAATATTAGATTCATTGGTTTGAACTTGGGACTCAACGTAAGAAGTTTAATAGCTATTGACAGAGTAAATATACTTTATTGCTATCTTTATCACTAAAAACATCGAATATCAAAGGTCTTACTGGATGAGGTTAGTTTACTTAGATCACCTGACAATTTTTACGATAGGTATTTTTTATGAAAGAAATATTTCGATTCAACATAAAAGATTTAAGAGAGTAAACCTAGGCAGTTACTATTTTTATCATCAATTATTTTTGGTAATATCTCTTAACATATTTATAGGATTTTTGAGGATTGTATAATAGGTATTAATCAACAGAGAAATTATAATTTGTTGAGCTGGTTGATGTTAGAGCCTCGATATTTCCATTCCAATATTTTCCGATTCGTTTATATTTTTTCTTCTCTATATTTTAAAATTTAAGAGTAGTTAAGAACGGATTCCCCATATATATTTCCATAAGGATATAATAACAAATAAAACCAAATCAGAAGAAAATTAGGAATTCTGGGAAAATACATCTATATTAAATATAAAGACAGAGGTACTGTCTCTCAATGCAATAAAACATACTTCAATCCGATCCATTTTATGAAGAACGATTGTATTTAGACTATAAATAAAGTTTAGTATATCCTTTTCACAAAATTTAACAGTAAACTTAGTATTTAGAGTAAACTACTTTAATTTAAAGAAAATGTGTAGTTCCTTGTACATCCAGTACAGTTTTCATCCATTACTTGATGAAGACATAAATCAGTCAATCTCTCTAAAAAATGAATCAGCTCTGTATCGTCGTTTTACCAACGTCACACTAAACTTGTATTTTAAAAAAATTAGTTTGTTTACTGCTTATATCTTATCTTTTTAGCTGTTGATTCACTTCTGCCACCACGTGCACTATCTAGGTTTGTGAGAATAAACACTGCACTTACGGCCAACAAAAATCTTGCTCATTAAGCATATTTCTAGGAACGAACAAAGCACATGTGATTCAGTAGCCTCAAGTCTCAAAAACTCAGGTTCTTGCCAGAATGTTGAAAATTGGTCCACAAGTATAGAAAGAGAGCAAAATAAAATGACATAGTAATGATAGGTACAGAACAGTTTTATAGAATATTTTATTCTAATAAAAGACAACCTGTATTAACCGTGTTTTCTTGAAAATTAATATAAAATTTACATATATAACAAAATATTTGCGAGAAATTTTGGGACAATTCTTGACTAAAAATGAGACTAATAGAAAATATGCGGATGGAAACAATTCTGTATGATAAAGTATAGAATAGATATTCTGTAGATTCGCTTTCTCCCTAAAATAGTATCTCTTCCTCAACATTAAGTGAAGCCCCAATAAATGGGATGGAAAGTTTAAAGAAATATTTTGGTACTTGCTGAATAGAACATTCTATAATGTACTTCATTTTAAAAAGAACAATTTTGACATCAAATATGTATTTTAGAGAATGAATGTACAAAGTGGAAGATATATTAATATAGATAGATGTGCCAATTAACGATTCTCAACTCAAAATGTCAACGATATATTATGTATGAACGAATTCTCAAATCTTTAGTTGACTGGAAGACGACAAGTTTCCTTCGCATGCTAATTTAAGGATATTTCTTGTTATGAAGAATTAGTTTCTCTTCCTTATCATCAAGTTATATCTTATTCTGTTTAACATTGTGATTGCACATATATTAACGTGCAACGAGTTTAAATCAATCCTATCTTCATAAAATCCCTTATTCTTTAGTTGACTACACGTAGAAGACGAGAAATTTCCCTCGCGTGCTATAATTTATTTATTCAACGGGATGTACCCTTTAATTGCAAATAACAAGGATATTTCTTGTTATAAAGAATTTATCTCTTCCTCATCATCAACTTGAGTCCTCATAAATATTACAGCAAGCCTCGAGTTCTCATCGTGGACATAAAATATTTCCGCAACATACAATCAAAATTCACCACGTGATATATATACGTATTTCGCTGAAATTCACCCATTTTCCCTCTTTTGCCGCAAGAGGTCTCTCGGAAGAAATTTTTTCGCGGCTATGACGAAACATTAGCTCGAGGTCTTCGAAAACTTTTTGACGCTCTTGACAAGCGAAGAATGCCATTCACGAGGCGCACGAAACCAATTCGTCATTATTCCCAGAATTTCCCGAAGCAAAGAGACGCTGTCTCCCGCTTGGGGCATCAAATCAATATCATCCATCATCGCTCATTACCTGCGGATTAGCGTTCCAATTGGATCTAAACCGTGGACGTAAAACCATAATGCCTATGCATCGTAATCCTCCTCGAAATGACTCCAAAAGGAGGAGTGGCATTGAGGGGAGGTCCCAAATGGACCAATGGGTGTACCACGTGCCGCTTCCATCCCGGCGCCACTCCCCCAACCACCTTCCTTCCACCCCCACCGTGGCCGGAGGATCGCGATCCGTCACTCCCTATGTTTCCTACCCTATTCTGTGCCTAGACTCCCCTACGCTCTAATGACTATCGATTCCCCCCCCCTTTCCTCTAGGATTGTGGGACGGACATTGAGGGGATTGTGGGTTCGATACTAGGCGTTTGGTCATCTTGACCCAGACTATGTGTGTGCAAGAATATCTTTGGTGGAAGGATTTCCTACCCCATGCCGCCCGAGGGGGTAGGTTTTGTTATAGAATATATATGGAGGGATGAATTAATTACTGAGTGGTGTGTTCGAGAATTAAACCGTATACTAAATAAAACCCTAATAAAGACCCATGTATGTATGTATACTATTATTTATATTCAGAAGGTAAAAGAACAATATATTAACACCGTTTACTGCCTTTCGTAAGCCTAATTTTAGAGGAAAAAACAGAAAAACAGATGACAGATAACATAAGAAATATTTTTACGTAATATATATCTAAAATGGCTACTAAACATTGATTTGAAGCCTTGCTCCGGAGATTTATGGGTTTAATAAAACTTTTAGAGGCCTGGAAACAATTTCCAGCTACAAATTATTGCACATTATAGCGTTTTACGTAGTTATTATGAATTTTCAAAAGAGGTAATGAATTGTGGGTTTAGCACGAGCGGTTTTCCTCGGCTTCAAATAAATCCCTTGATTGGAGAAGTCCCCCACGAGTGTTCGTAAAGCTCCGTAATAACGAGATATCGCAGAGTAAATGGGATATTTTTTCTTTACGAGTAGTTATTTGTGAATTTAATCTTACGTACAAATTTTATTATATTCGGCCAAATATCGTGGAAGGATATTACGAAGTTATACAATGGAATAATGATATGCTCCTGCACTAACTGTTCCATCATTCGAAAAAAAATCGATATAGTGCATAAAGTCCTTTCATTTCGAAACTTTTTAAGTTTCCCACCTAAAACCGACTTTGAGACCAGTGCACAAAATGTATTAAAAGTCCCTCGCCTATTCTCAGCGCACAACCAGCTGGAGATGGGATAATGGATAAATGCAACCCCGGGGACGGAAAAAAGGCCGCTTACTTTCGGATCGGAATCTATTCCTAGCCGATGGATAATAGGAAGGGTTTGGAACTGGAAAATAGCTCTAGTCATAGGAGCGTGTTTGAATAAATCGTTCGGAACCGGTGAACGACTTTGATACTAGCTTTTGTTGGACCCAACGTTATTCTGGAATCCGTGCAATATGATTGGTTGACGGCAGCAAACAGGATTCGAACTAGAGCCTCCACATAGGAGTCGATAACGGCATACAACGGCGTAGGGGAAGGCTAGAAACGGAGTAGTGGTATGGGGGGTGGATTAATCCTCGTAAATTCGTGTGGATAGAGCCCAATTCGTTCAGAGGCTGAAGTTATCGTCGGTGCATTTCTGAATGAATCAATAAAACCGGTTAAGCTATCCTAGAACGATGTTGGCAAGTCCAGTCGTATTTTTTTCAACAATTACTATGTACATAGTGTAACAATGCCTTCGGAATATTATTTTATGTTGGAAAAACCTACATAAGTTGCCAAAAATATAAAATGGCAGATAAGATTCTATAATTTTATCTCAGATAATGGAGAATATTTTAAATAAAGCATCTTTACAATAAGTACAATAATATAGTTAGTCCATTCTCCAGAAGAGAAGATACGAGTTTTTTAAATTAAAAATGTATTGCTTCTAAATAGAGTGGGAAATATTTTTTCCTTAGGAGTAGCTTTCCCATTTATTCATTGATTAAAAAACTAACAAGTATTAAAGTTCTGTAATTGTAACTGCCCGAAGAGTCTTATGAAGGATCATGAAGTTCGCGATTCTATTAAATTGTTCTATGTACGTAAGAGATGTATTTTAATGAACGTGAGTTCAGTATCATTATATCAGAAAGGAATTGAAAAATTGGAGAATGTTGAGAAAGGAGTCGAATTAAATACTTCGTGAGAATAAGTGTGTCTTTTTACGCGAGACAAGGAAAATTCAATAAAACAACCATTTAGTAGTAATACGATGAAAGCCTATTTTCCTGTCCTGTGATATAATGAGAGTTATAGTGTTAACTAATGAATAAATCTCACCTTGAATATCATTTAGAAAATTCCCTGAACATGGGACTTTATAAGTGATACATATATGTGATCAATTTATAGATAAGCTGTAAGAGATATACTGATTTATAGATGGTAGAAAAATTATATTTAAGTAGCTGATAAGATTTAGATTTGGTATTTTTCGTCGCAATAGATGTTTTCATGCTTCAATATTGCTCATCAATTCATATGTTGATTCATTCCTAACTTGGCGAATTTTTAAAAGGAAAGATTCCGTTGTCACCTTCTCGAGTGAAAATCTTTATATTAAAATCAATTGTATCAGTTTTGGTAATTACTTAATAATTTAATATATTAAGAGTATAAAGTTGCGAGGAGAATAACGAAAGCCTTTCAATTTTCTTAATTTATCGCACCATATCTTACGCATTCATTCTTGAAAGCGAGAAATAGTTTGTAAATATATTCGTAGGTTTACAGAAGTAATACATCTAAATTTAATTTTATAATACATATTAATCTCCATACTTAGAGCGCATTGGAGATGGATTTAAGACATTTGAGTCCTAACTCGTCCTCCGTGGTGAAAGGACGTGTTCTCCTGTACATCATTAGCGGCTCCTTGAGTGTCCTACCCTCGGCCAACCACCCATCGATAGCCGGCGAAAGCATTCCAACTGCCCCGACAACCTGTGCTGAAGTTTCTTGGTGGAGAAATGGTGAGTAGCGGCTAAATATTCTAAAATTTATTTAATTTGTCTCTTGTTTTTCCTTCTTGTCTCTTGTGGTAAATTTTTCATTTGTATTCGCATTTTGCATGTGTTTTTGGCGTAAATGTCTCTTCCACAGGTTTATGATTTACTTATCTATGTTCTTGCCTTTCATATTTGACTTTCATTCTTTGGAGATTCCCTTATACTAATCCGCTTTCGTCCTTTTTTATTCATTCTCTATTTATTTATCCAAGAAATTTCTTCCAAATCGTTACTAAAACAGTTACCTATTTTGATAAGAAATTGAGATGTTGATAAAAGAAATTCAGTTCATTTAGGTCCTTCTACCCGTCTAGGTCCTTATACTAGTTTTGAATCTCAACCTTGCAATAGCAATTGCTTTTTTCCCTCTAAGCATCAACGCAATTTAACTTTCAAATAGCAGGTCAAAAGCAGCAGGTTGTTGCTTGTTCACTAGCAAGTTTTTTTCTTTCTTATTGCATAGTTCTGAACCCCAAAAGCTATTAGCATCAGTCTGTTTTGGAACGTCTTGAGGGTGAGTCAGACACCGACCTTCTTCAGGTGCTGGTATTTGAGCTCAGATGGACTGTCAAGGAATTTCACTCGTAGATCTAAAGGAGTGTAATATGTCCTATGGATGGAACAGGGAAGTCCTCCGAATCGGTTCGCACTTCGTTGAGGACTTAAGGCTAACCAAGAGAGTCAATGCTGGGTGGATTGTAGAGTAGAATGTGCCGTTTTCGCAGATTTGGCCAAGTTTCTGGAGCCCTTGCAGAGGGTGGTTGCAAGAAGCGTAGGATTAATATAAGCCAGAAAGGGCAATGGGGAGGTGACGCCAAAACATATCCCTACCTCCATAGGTAGGGTTAGAATAGATTCTCTGCACAAAAAGTGCTGACCATGCCTCCAACCCTCCGATGTAGCCGCGATAGATGGAAGAAGGGGAGGGAAGAAAATTATGCTTTTAGTATGTGATAACCATGTATCGGTCCCTTTGCAGAAAAGGGTAGAACGGTGAAGTTGTGTCCTGGTGCGTCCTCTAAGGGCAAGTGACCCTAGTCACTGTTGAGATACGAGACACGGTCTCGGGCATGTTGCTCTAGTTTTCGGGTAGTAGCCGTTGAAGGCGTGAACGAAATCTGTTTATTAGTCTAGAAGTATGAGGAATGATATAGCCGCCTTTGAGGATTTTATGTAGAGTAATAACTTGGTAAGCAATCATCAGTTCCGAAAGCTTGATAACAAGAGAGTTTTACAACAAGACAAGAGAGATAACAACTAAGAGATTTTTCTGAAATATATCGAGACAAAGAAGAATACGAGTACATATATTATGAAGAATATGAGAATAAAATAGGTGGTTGCTTATTTATGACGTTCGACAGTCATTTATGAATAAATTCCTATTTTTTATTGCATTGAGAGAGTAAGATATTCTATTAGTCATACAATTAATCTAATCTAAATCTTTGCGTATTCTACTGATCCCCAAACTCTCCATGTCAGTTTTGTGCATTTTCAATAGGAAAATAATTCTTTATTTTGGTTTAAATAGTCATTTTAACGGGTGTATAAATTGATTGATTAAATATCATAGTTATGAGACAGCTGTGAGTGAGTGATTCTCGAAAAAACTCATTTTATATATTTCAAACGTACTTGTTACATCGGAAAAGCTTACTCTAATAGGATAGGATACATTATTCGCACTTATACCTAAGCATATAGTTAATTCAATGTTTTGCGATATAATATCCGTTCATACAATTATTAATTCAGACCTTAGTTTTGTCTCACGAAGACACCGTAATAGAATGAAAATTACTCACTAGTAAGTTCTATCGTGGATGGAGAAAAATCTTGTGGAAAATACGAAGTACTTTTTCTTTTTTAATTTATTACTAACTAGATTTTAAAGGGAAATTCGTATTTGACGACCGGTCTTGTGTTTTAAAATTTTGTACGCAATTTTATAGGAGGATGATGAAAGGTGAAGGGTGAATTTCCGTCAAAAATTTACATAAAATGAGAACATTTCCGGTGTTGTGTAGCAGATGGAGACTCGCGGGAGTCGAAACCAGTCGTCCATCGAAGGTCTCCTGTGGGAACTGCTAAGTTAATTTTATTCCTCTATGGCCTTCCACCACGTAAGGCTAGATCGTATCAATTACATGGCACCGTAAGCCTAAGAGTATACACGTATATACACACTCGAGAGCTGACTTTGAGGGTTTTTAAAATCAACTCGTAAATAATTTTCCGGTATTTCAGTCAATTACTGGATGTTCAAACACCTGGAACGTGGTATTTAGGAAAAGGAATGACTATATAGACAAGTTATTCTTTCTAAATGTGCCGAACGTGATAACGATCCTAGATAAATATAGGCATTGAAGAGACAGGGAATTTTAACGTTGAAATTCCTACGAGGCTTTTTATAACATGAATACTGATTATATGATGATTAAATACGAAAAAAAACAAAATCAAAGAGAATCGAGCAATGCGTGACGTCCCTAAATATAATAATTCAAAATAATAAAATAAGTATAATAACTAAAGAAATAAAAATTATGTACTTGGCCATAATATAGACAGGGATTAAAAAGCATTTTGATCGAACGTGCATGAAAAAATTATTTCAACTAATTTTTTCGTAGTATATCCATGTCCAATGATACCTTACATAGCCTATCGCAAGACGATCAGCTAGTAATAACGTGAATCTTATTCAGAGAAGATGGATTGCTTACATTTTGTGTTTAATTAATGCAAATTAAGTATCTAGTTTCAAGGGCATGCCAATTCATGTTCTCAAGAAGAAAGCATCTATAGTTACCGCCACGGCAACATTTATTTATTAATTGAATCACAATTATAAAATTCATTTCAACACATCTATGAATGGATAAATAGTTCATAAAGACTGAAAAATCGAGAATATCTCTAAAAAAGCTACCGAAAAAAAATATAAGTAGAAATTTTTTAAAAGCTTTTCAGTAATCTGGTACTGGAAATAAGGGACTCTATGTAAAGTTATTATATAAACTTAATCCCTTGGCAACACGTCGGAATTAATAAAATAGATTATATAAATCTTTGATGTACAGCAAAGATTTTCCTCAGACGGTGTCTTTTCTGACAAGGTTAAATTAACATCAGGTGTTTCACAGGGCTGTATAATAGGCCCTTTGTTATTTCATGTTTACCTCAATGACCTTAACAAATATGTTAAAAGTAAATGCAGAATATTTGTAGATAATACGGTAATTTACAGTGAAGTAGTGAGTAGCGATGACAGCATAACCCTATCAGATGATCTAGATAGAATTATATAAATTGATGAGAAGAGTGGTATATCTAAGTTATCGTAAATAAATTCTCGATTATAAGCTTAATGCAAAGAAAATTTATTGCAAATAAATCTTCATACCGCCTCCAAAGGAATATATCAATATTAAGTTGATCGTTTAATGTCCTAGAATGACTCTCACAATTAACTATACTTAACATTTTACAATATAACGATCTTTGAAATCTCAAATTCATAAGATTTGCGGTAAATCACTAAAGAAATTGAACTATTCGAGAAGACAATGTGTCGTAATGTTACGACAAGTCGGTAAGTGTGTCTTAGATAACTTAGGAGGACATATGGGAATCTTTTTAGAATATTGGTAATTTAAGCAAAGAATCGGTTATTTAATTAGATTTAGAGAAAGAACGTTCATAGAAATTGTTTCCGGAATTATGCGCTTTCCTTGTTAGTAATAGACGTTAAGAGAATGAGAGTAAAATAAGAGAAATTGATGCAGAAACAAACCGCTTCGAAATTTTGTTTTTCAACAGAAAATGGGGAATAGTAATCGATTAAGCAATTAAAGTTATCGCTATTCTTAAGCATCTTCTGGCACAAGCTGCAAGACAGCCTTAACTTATATGTTCTGTAGAGAGAAATGAAAAATGCAAAACTTGCCTAAATTAATAATCTTAAATGAATCAAATTCCCATCAAACATGCTATTACAAATTATTCTATGTGAAAGTGAGTGTAGGAAATTTTCCAATCCAGAACATGTTGATTTAGAGAGATTGATATAACTTCTCATTATTTATATTAAACATGATTCCTCGAAATTTTGAGGATATCGGATCCAAAGGTAAGCGGCCTATTTATCATGCAGAGTATTTTGAGAATTAATTGTACCTTTTAGGCCGTCAACTCAACATTCTTACGTAATTTTTCCTAAAATGTTGCTCATGAATGTATGAGGTATGTTGAAATAAAATAAATAGATGGAAAGAACCATTATCTGCGAGGTTAGACCCAATTGAACCTCTCTTCTATTAGAATTGAAAGCCCTCTTTTAGTTCATCACCGAATAGTGTATTCTTTTACATTCATTACCTCGAACTTTTTGAGTTTAATTATCATAATCACCGAAAATACTTATTCTAAACAACTGAAAGCATGATTTCTAACGTGTCTTACGTTTTCTTTTCACTCTCCTAGTTGTTTCTCCTCTTTATTGGAATGTATAATTGATTAACATCTCAATCGCACGAAGGCTGAGATATACAAGTCATCATCAACAGTATAGATAACCATATTATTAAGCGAAGAATGAAGTAATCTTGGATGAATTATGTCGAGAGCGCTAGAAAGGAATTTAGTTCGAGCGTTCGACAAAAGCGAGAGAATTTCGATACCAATCAATGAGCAGCGAGTGTTTTAATTGATAAAAAGGAAGAAGTGGCGTAAATCCATTCCGACGTATCATTTGCCTAGGAGGTGGAAGGAGGGCATCATCTTTAATGCGACTGACTAATCTCTTGGTTTGGATGGCAGAGACACAATCGATCTTGTGATATAGGCGATGCTACGATAGTTCTGTCCAGGGAGATGGCGTTCCATTGCTATCTCTAGCATGGAAGCGGTCTTGTTAATGAAACACCCATGTAATTTGCTTGAGGAAACAACTGCTTCTCGTTTGAACGAACGTTTGGTCAACGTTTTCTTGGACCCAGTGGTCTGGAGAAGAGAACGGAATCTGAAGATTTGCTGCCTTCTATGTACATTCATTAAAATGAGGCTCTTTCCATCGATAGCAAGTTATTCGATTGCGAGATAGCGAGAAATTTCCTTCACACTGTACCTACACGAAGAAGAGCGTGAATGGAATGAAAATATTTGACCAAATTTCTTCTTTATTTAAATAATTAAGAATCATCCTTGTTTCTATTAACTATGAATCCTCATCGCTTGATGAAATGAAAAATTTTCATACATTTTATATAATTAAATGTCTATTACTTTACCTTCCCGCATAGAGATAATTTTCAGTTCTTTAAGTAAAAACTGTAATAGGCGAGGAAATGTACATTTCAACCACATATATTACTAAATGTCGATTGATATATGCATCCTATTGAATTAATAATATCTATCGCATTCATTAGTGGGTATTTGATTCCTGGTTATCTGTATTTGGTTTTCGTTTAGAGCTCTATAGTCTTTGCCGTAATTCGCCACTAATTGAGAATATTATGCCACAATTTTCTAAAAACGAATATAATTAGTTTCTTAATTCATGCATTAAAGTTTTTGATTCATAGAAGGTAAATGAGAATTTGTTGCTCCGTCTTTATATTATAAAATATTTTGTTTTTTTTTACGATGCTACACTGCCATGATTTTCAGTTCATCATTTATTTTGAGTAATCTAAGGCGTGTTATAATAATCTGTGATTTTAAGACTTCATCCTACGAATTTATTACAGTTTAGAGAGCTAAGTGATAAACTGAGATTCAAAAAGACTTTTTATATTTGATGTTTTATCTTGATTTAAGTATGCAGTGTGTAATCATGGAACAAAGCAATATTACAAGAATCGTATTCCCTTGATGAAATCCAAACGCAAAGCAATGATGTGCCTATAGAATTAGCATCTGTCAAATAAAATGAAAATTAAAAAAAATCTTTTTTGTGATAGCATTTTTGTGTTGATTTAAACGCAGATGTTAATATGAATTGTATTGCAATTGATCGTAGCCAAAAATCATCATGCATTTCTTACTTTGAAACTAAGGTTATCATTCATATGAGAAGTATCTTATATCATCAGAAGTTTCTCATCATAAACTCTTGGATCAGGAATGTGGATTTTTTTGTAGTTTAATAATTCTGAATATCACGTTTACTCCACGAAGGACTTTCTTGATTATAATCCGAAGTGAAAAAGATAAATTAATGTGATTTTGCAAGAGGTTGGATTAATTCAAATTCAGCCTTGAAAAATGAAACCAGAGGCCGCTAATTTTCTCACAGCCTTATAAATCTCTTCTTGAAAAACCCATTAGGAAATCAATTTGATGCGATGAAAAAAAACTAACGTTAGAGTCGCTTCATTTTATGAGTTTCTGAATAAAAATTATGATAGGGTCAATAGTTAATAGGTTAATTTCATTTTGTTTTTTAAACACTCCATAGCATCATGTGTGCTGAATTGGAATATTTCTTCAATATAATTATATTGTGAAACGCTTATTTGTATTTCACATTTGATAGCTTTTTACAAATTGAACTTAAAAACACAAATATGGAATCATTCTTATTTGTAATGGCGTTAAAGTGATACTGTTTCAAATCTTCATCCTTATACTCTTCATCGCATATGTTATTTCGTTAGAAATTATTAAATAGGATGTACAAATTAGACGAAGTTAGTTATTAGCATAAGACAAAATCCTGATTCTGTAACTAGGTTTTCACTGTAATTCTCACCATACTCACGAACAATAGTTATAAATACAACGGGTTATCTATCTTTTTGTGTTATAGCATAGCTGTGTTTTCGACATTACAACAATCTGAAGATGATCTTTTTGACCGATAAAAACAATAATTCTCAACCACTGCATTTGATTAAAACTTAGTACTTACTCTCTAACATTCTCCTGCAAATATCAAAGATGATTATCTAATCAATCACTTTGACATCCTTGACATTCATGTCTTCAGCAACAAAATAAATTTTCCTTGTACAAAAAACAGCTTCATAAAGATACCTTTCTTTCCTTCTACATACAACGGTGAAGATTTTCTTAGACTATTGCGTAGATGAGATTGTCCATCAGCCAGAACCTCACCTTAGAAAGAAACTTAATGCTTTACAATCTTTCTAGAATATGGAACTAATTTAGATTTATTTCAGCTTTGTGAAATGGAGCAATGATTAAACAATGGTAACGAATTAAAGGTTCTGTAACTGCTGCGCTATATTTCGCGTTTTTTACGTCTATCACTCGGAAAAAAATTATTGGTAATCAAGCGAAAAGAATTCGTTATATTTTCTCCTAACGCAATTTAGTTTTGTCTCTATTAACATAGCAACGAAAAACTCAGATATTACCTCTGTAGAAGTAAATACAAATTAAAAGAAAACAGTTTATATCTTTGAAGAATACAGTTGCGAAAACTGTGAACGTATTTATACAGGATGAATTAAAAGTATGTATTTTAAGTAAATGTAATTAGTACCTTAACACTTTTTGTAGTTATAATCTTAATAGATCGCACTTTGTAACTATAACGCTTATTGAAAACTTCGCATAACACCTTAATGTTAAGATAAACCATTTCCCTAAGACATATAAATTGGATGATTTAGTAAAGCATCAGTTCCCCATCCTCTTACCAATTAATTCTTCTAAAACTTCCCTCACATTGCTAACCTACCTCTTCTTTTCTATAGTCCTTGGCTTAATTGAGTTAATTACTTTAGAATAGAAAATGGCTATCTTACTTTCTGATCGCTCCACTTTGCTGTTCTCCTATTTTGTGATGAACTTATTATAAATTAATTACTCAAACCGTTGTATTTATGCTTTTTGTGGCTGATAATGGAGTTGTGACTTAGCCAGAAATCTGGGTTGTAAAACAAATATTTTATGAGGGAAGTATACTTCATTCAAGTGGCTGACTTTTTCATACTGTACCTCCACCATATTTCGCTGCATAGTGTCTTCTTTATGGAATGAATTACTCGGATGATTGATCTAATCGTGTGCTTTTATTGATTATAATTTGAACTCTTTTTCATTTCAAATTATGAATTCCAATTATGAGTTTTGAATCAGTTAATTCATATGAGTACCAGCTCTGTAATACAATCGTATGTTCATATTGTAATTAAATAACTTATAATCGTAATTTTTGTGAGTTTTTACAATATAAGGGATTAATTATTCCTTTACTTTTGCCTCATTTTTTTAAGATTTAAATAATAGATATTGGTGTTTGATCTGAAAATTGTAAAACGCAACAGAATTTCAGTAATTTAATAAGGGAATAAGGGAAAAACTATTATTTTTGCTGTATTTTCAGTTAAGAATAGAGTTATATAAAGTAAAGGCTTTGTCGATCGAATTTGGGTACTCATACCTACAATTTTAAGGCATTCGGAGCTATGGAAAAGTTAAGCAGTAATGTTCGTTATGCCATATATCTCCAAAATTACTCAAACATAAATCTATAATGCTTCTAAAGGTAGAATGGAATTTTTCTAAAAGTCGCACGGCGTTACTGTGCTATACTTACTTACTTATACCTTGTTCCTATAATGCTTTAATTAAGTTATACATTTTTATCTTCCGTTGATATATGTACGTCATGAAGGTTTGGCACAAATACAGGTATCTTCTAGTATAAGAAAGTTAACATATGAGCCTATTTTGATTGAATTTGAACATTTGATGAACGAGCATAGAAATGGATTGTACGAGTATATATCGAAACTTTTATCATATCCTCATGTTATGTATGTTATTCAAACATAAATATTGGTGGAACGCATCGCTAATGTAAATTAATTCAGTTTTATGTTTAAATATTTGAATGAAAGAACTTATTATTATACATCTGGGCAAATCCATAAAGAGAAGACTAACACCAACTCTCTGAATGTAATAGCGTATTTTTTCAAGGATGTTTTTCCTAGCAAATTTTGGAAAAACTAGAAAGGACTTTTAATTGTTTGATTTTTAAATTTTGTCTGTATAGAGAGTATTTACTCATAATGAGACTACGGCTAAATGTTACGACTAATGCGTTGGAAGAATTTAATCTTTCACGGGTAAGCGTTATCACATTTATGATGCATGAGGATTTGTTATTATTCATACACTGAAATATTAAAATGTTATTTTAATGATGGATTTAATATTTGGTGCGTTCTAATCGACATTTATAGTACTTGCGGGAGCAGTAGCGTGATCGCTTCTAATAGTATCGGATCCGCAATGCTTCCCTATGGGACACGGACGTCCCCGATTCACGGCAGCATACTGTAGTAAATTTAGCGTTAGAATCGAAATTAATCATCATAGTCTATTGCTTTATATCTTAGCCATGAATTAATGACCGACCAAAAATTTATGAGAATATTTCCGATGAGAAAATAATCACAGTAGAGTTTTAACATGGATTCACAAGTTATATATTGATATTGTGCCGATTGGTTATATGTCATAGATGCCTGGTTATGAGAGTTTTCAGCATTACCCGATATATTTTATATTTCAACGATGTTTGGGGAATTTCGTCTTATACTAAAGGAATCATAACTTTGTCGTGATATTTTATCGAAATTTATTAAAGAAACTGAGGATAGAGAAAGATTAAAATTGAGAAATGATGTTTGAAAATGTTCTCAGACACCGATTGGAATCCTTAAAAGATAGATAATTAGAAGTTTGATTCTGATCGCTAGAAAAATTTAGGTAAGGTAAGTTTGCGGGAGATGTATTAATTATTATGCCAATATATTGGGATGATACAAAAAAGAGCGTAAAATAAGAAAAGTGTATATTAAGACGAGTACAGTCATAAAAATTGAAAATGTGTTATTGTGAAAAGGATGTAATATTTCACATCGTGAACTGTAAGTGAAAATAGTAAATTAAGAATGTGTCTCATGTTTTAAGACGCTTAAGCAAAACGGTAGTTTGCTCGCGGGGTTTTCATTTAGACGCAATAAGTTGGAAATAAGGTAATTGTGGTCATTTTGGTGTGATATAAAACTCAATTCATCCATGGAAAGTAACTTTTATCAGTCAAATATCTTCCATTCTGTTAGATTATATTTCGCTATTATTCTGGTAACTTCTGGTATTTTCGCACTCTTGTGCATAATTTCTTGTTCTTAGCTGAAAAAGACTAAACTAAGTGCAACTAAAGGTCATGATTGTTACTGAAGTTTTTTTGATTTAAAAAGTATTTGTTAATTTCGAAATAAATAATAGTCCGAGATCGCAATGTCGGCACTACATGAAAGATGAAACATCACGAAAAAGCTCCAGTAATTCTCCTCAAAAGTGTTGCTAGACCTCGAATTATCATTATGGAACCCGATTCTTTTAGGATTTCGAAATTCCAGCTTCTTTTCTTTGCTTTTTTAATTTATATTTCATATGTTGTTGACTATAAATATCTAAGATGATCATGCGGTTGCTTGAAAGTGGCTAAAAAAACGTAGGAGCTTTATCATTCTGCAAGTTGCCATCATGATGTCGTGGTTCAGCTTTCGATATGATATATGCTGGTTCATCATACTTAGACCATGATAACTTTCTATTAATATTCATTAATAAGATCTACTTTTCTAGTAGTGTTTTATTTTTAAAAAAGCCGATAACATTAAATTCGAATTTCTCCTCTTCAAAGATCCATTTGTGAAAGATCCAAGTGAATTTCTACCATTTCATGTGGAACACAAATATCGAGGTTCTCCACAAATCAAAAACATCTTATATGATTCATTATTGTAGTCTGCATATAACTTATTATCTATCTCTCACAGTAATTTGACAATGCGAACCAATTATGGCTCTAATTTGGTCATCGTTAACTTCAGAAAGTAGACCAGAACGCTGATCATCTTTAAGTAATAATCTCCACAAAGAAATCTTTTAAACCAGTTCTTTTAAGTGAATTCTTTCAAACAATTAATGCCATAAACCTCTCATACGTCCTTATGAGCCCCACCCGCTTTCTTCTCTTTAGGAAATTAAAAAAGTAAAATGCGTAGAAAATGCTTAATTTTAAACCCCATGTGAAAGTTGATTGTGACTGATAGTTGTGAACAATATTCACAGAATTATTTTCCATGATTACGTAAAAATTTTCAGCTATCAAACCCAAAAAGGAAAATGTTCTGAGACTACTAGAAGGAAAAATAACAGATATGAAGCAATCCTTAGGTGCGGACTGATATTAATTTCTTGTAAACCCAATAAACAAAATGAATTAAACAGAAATCTAGAATCCTCATCAAAATTATCATTTAGCTACCGTTAATAAATTGGGAAATAATTTGGATGCTTAACAATTTGAAAGTTATGATTAATACTATACTATGATACGATTTTCTCATAGAAACTTGACTTAATTTTATTTATTAATTCTTAAAAGATATCATATTCTAGATGGAGGAACGGGAAAAGTATCATAAGAGATGCTGGAAACAGTAAAATGAGAGATTGACAATGTTATCTCTAGCATGGGCTTATTTACTTTCCCTACCTGTATAACTCTTTTCTATATGAAATATTTTTAATCATCTTTCTGAATATCGATACGAAATATTCAATAATACGTAACTGTATGTCCTCCTACTAATTTTAATATTTTTCTGTATTAATTCGTATTAGGCAAAATAATTCTACTGTAATGGATTTTTCAGTCTGTTTGTTTCTAAAACGAATAAATTATATTTCCTATTTTTTTAAGGCACATATATAGTCTTTGATTATAGTATAGTCTCATAAATTCAATTTTTCATGAAAATCTATGTTGGAATAATCAGTGATTTCCCTTCTGAATTGTTATTTTCGAAATGAAACTTAAGTCTTGCTGTTTTAACTCGGCTTTTCTAAAATTTTCCAGCTCAACTACTCTATTAGTGATTCTTATCTTCATAAAAATTGTCTCTTAACCCACCTGGACAAATTCTTTCGCAACCTAACACATTTTAATGCTATAACCCACTTGTATTCCTTGCTCCGTCTTCTTATGACCTGCGTTTTCAAACCCATAGACAAAATATTAATAAAACTTTTTAAGAACCGCTCTCATGAGGGTTTGTTTCTTTCTCTGACTTTCATATGTTTCGCTGCAGAAATCTGAGCCTTTTTAGAAAATCAAGTCTTTAAATTGATATTCCAAATTATCACTTATATTTCAGTCAAAAATGCTATGTCTGTTATTGGGAATGCTGAATCGATTTATAAACACTTTACAGTGAGAAATTTTATACGAAACATACGTCTAGCTATTTAGTTGCATTTTATGAATTGATTTTTCTTCACGAGATCAGACATCGACAAATAGATATGGATGGAGAATGTGTTTTTCTTAGAATAAATCTAAATAGACTTTCAGATAGGCCCATGTTTAGGTTAAAGGTTATTTAACATTAATATATTAGCTAATATTCAATCCTAGTATGGAGTAGTATAAGTTTATATACACGCATTTTTGAATTAGCAACCAAAATGGAGTATGTCCTCAAAATTCCCTCAGTGGCTGTCAAATGTTTGGTCTATTTTTGATAAGAGACAATATATTATCCCTCAGAAATAGCTTGAAAAATGAGCGAGAATAAAAACGGGTTTGAACTAAAATATAACAGAATTGACGGAGAAAAATAAAATTTTATAGATGCGTATATCCAGAAATAAATGTTTCTTTGTTTCAGAATGAAAGAGACAATTACTAAGCGTATATCGAACTATGCTTGAATACCATAAAAAGGATTATTAGATTAGGAGAATTAGATCATATTTCCGAGGATTTGAAGAAGAAATTTAAAATTCTAACCTAAGATAAAATTCTATTCGTATAAGGTAAGTTCTTTTAATCGTTCTGTGTGTTGTAATATATTGACATGAGATTTTATGGAAGATATTCAGGTTTTCGATTATATATCAATATCTCAAATAATCGTCAAAATTGCACATTATTCAGTCATTAATTTTGATACTGTATTGAAATAAGAATTACTCATAAACGCAGGTTTTAAAAGTTCAATTCAAAATTTATCCCAAAACTGTCTCTATACCGGTTTTCGAAATCATTAACTTTCTTCATCATAATGCGAATGGCTAATAGTCTAATGAAGTTAGATCTCACTCCTAAATTAAGTAGTAGTATTTTTATTATATACATCAACTGCAAACGATTGGATTTCGGAACAGAATAACAAAATCCTGATTACAATATCACTCTCAACGTCTCACAAATGTATGATTTATGGCTGTAAATATTTTATTAACTTAATCCCCGAGGTTTTCATATTCAGTTAAAGACTGGATTGATGGTTTTTAAGCATTGGATTCTATTTCTTGAGAAAGCGCTTGTAAAGCCGAGAATAATGTGCAATTGTTTATTTCGTTATTGTTGATCATCCAGTGTAATCAATTGCCGGCGAATCCCTGATTTGAAAACCCGAAAAAAATACAAGGAGACAATTGATCATTATGTGATGAGGATAGATGGTCCTTGACTATGTAGAGCATCCTCACCCTCACCTCGCTGCAAGATGAGATCATCTTCCTCAGCCTCATTTCCTGGACTTAATAATGTTTAGGCTTCGGTATAAACAAATTTTGGTAGTTTTCACTACATATTGCGGATTAAGCAATATTTCCGGTCCCAATGCAGTTCCAGATTCGTATAAAAGGGCTCCCAAAATCTTAGCTGACCACTCCTTCGTTAGGGGTCCAGTCGGTTTGTCTATTACAGACTCCGGCGCTTCGGCCTGTCTTTCATAGACTCCGAACATCTTGGGAGCCACTCGGCTTTGTCTTAACAGGCTCCGAGTGGGTTAGGACCGAACCGATACTTCGCCGGAGGCCCGCGCAACACCCCTCCCCATAGCCGGACTGTCGAGCTATTTGGTAAAGAATAAGAAGGTAAATAAAAACCTTTTTCTTTTGAAATATCGGCCTTTTTTGTTTCCTATTGTCGTGTTTTGTTCCCATCCTATATCACTACGACAATTATATTTTGAACCATATATGTACTATGTATGTAAGTTAGTAAAATACTATATTTATTGGATAAGGTACGGGATATTTTTTGTAATATACATTTAGAATTTCGTTATATTGTTATGTGTTGTAGTTGTGTATAGTGACGTCTCCACCAGTCCTAGAAACTACCAGCAACAATACTGTAAATGAATAAATGAATCTTATATTGGACCACTCCATTAAAATTATCATTTTAACAAAAATATCGAAGAACTAGACGATTTAACACATTTTAAATAGAAAAACGGGTCTAGCAAAATATGAATTTCTTTATAGGAATATCAAAAAATAGAATAAGAATCCTGGATAACTCTTATTATTTTTAAAAAACAGCGTGAGGCATTTACAGGTGCAATTACTATTTCATATAACAGTTACAGTTTTCAGGAATCAACCTTTTAACGCATTCTCCAGAATAGATAAGAAACTTAAAAAAGAAGATTCATTTACAAATTCTCTGTAAGTTTTTTCTTTGAGAAGTCTTCTAAAGGTCTTTATCGTTTTACGATTGTTATAAAATTTATTGGAATTGTAGTACGATGCTTATACCAGTCTTACCGTCTGTCTGTAGCTCAATCTTTATCTCAATAATAATTCCAAGATATTTATTCTATTCTAATACTGATTCCTGAATTTATGAAGTTCTGCGTAATGCGTACCTTCTCCTCAATGTCCTCTTAAATAGCGAAACTTCTTTATTTTCAGAAAACTCATAATTAGAGGTAATGGGGAATCGTTATAAATCAAATATATTTCGCAAAAAAGGAAAGGACATATACTACTTTAATTGCGGGAAAGAAAGACATAATCAGATCTTTTTATCGAGAAGATCATCTCCACCTATATCTTCAAGGCAACTCGATTAATTGCGTTACTCTTAGGGAAATTAGTCTCTAAAATGTATAGGGAAATAGGAAAGAAACGAAGAAAAGGTTAAATATCTCCTTGCCAAACAATGCGTAATACGAGGAATGATAAGAAGAATAAGTTTCAACGAAGAGCACAAAAGGAAATGCGTATTCATAATTTCAAAATGCAAAATTGCTATACTTAAATCGTAAATTAAGTCTTCCATGGAAGGAGCTATTGAAAAAGATCGTTAAGTTGTAAAGTTATTAAATCTAAAGAAAGGATCGAGGATTAAATAAGATGAACGGAGTATTAATTATTACATGGTATGCTAAATGTGGAAGGTGTAAATTCCTTTTTAAAATGATTAAGGAGAATCGAGGAGAAAGAATAGAAAAAGATTACAACTTAAAATAAAGTGTTTACAACTGATCAGATCAGTAACTAACAGTGCAGATATAGGTTATGATTTTAGACAGCATATTATACGAAGGCGTACGTATACCATTAAGGATGAATCGAGAAAAGATATCGAATAAAAGATTGATATTTCGGTATTTCCTACTCTCGCCATCGCTTTCAATGATATTCTCAAGAAAGTTCGCCGTTTATCTAACTCCTCCATTAAATAAGTGTCGATGCCTTTAATTGCTTTGATGTTATAAAGAAATAAAATAATCCTTTTAATACGTAATGTTTCAATTTTTGACAGCCTTAGGTATATCATTAGAACGTGTAATCTTCTTAGAAAAGTTATAACGTACGGTTTAGTAATGCGCTTTAACAATGGAATATGAAGATACCATATTGATCTAAGTGTGGGTGTCTCTCAATTAGCTAAATAACACATCTATACATTATTATTTTATTAGTTAACCTTATTATCTTTTTCCTCTAAATGACTCTCACAAATAACCACAGATTTCAATTTTGCAGTCTTCATTCTTCGTAAAGAAATAACGTTTTATATTTTCCATTTCGGTGTGTTAATTTCCCACCTTCATCCAAAAATAACTCTATTTTCTGCTTTGAATCATTGATTACCACTTAAAAAACGAATTCTGTTGATAGATAGATATTTACGATTTTTCCAAAATTAGAATTTTTGTTATAGCGGAGACACTTGTCTCTTCCTCGTCAAATAATTTCGTAAGTTGAACGTATGGGATTTTATGTTCATAAATTGGAAAATTGTAGGTCCCTTAATTTGAGAAACACTATGTTCGCGTGATTTTAATGTTTCAATTACTTGATCCACCTTAGTAATCTTCTAAAGGTATCATAGATATAATATGTCCGCATATTCGCATATTTATCGCTGTTACATTGGAAATATAAAGTAATTTCTCTCGTTTTATAAACTAGTATTGACTTTTTAAGAGATAATGGAAGTTTTGATAGATAGTCATTGCTGGAAAAGAAACTTTTTAACATTCCACTTTGAGTATTTATTACAACTGACTTCGAACGCGTACTTACGTCTGCAGGCCTGAACACATTGATGAATCATTTCGAAAAGTATCAATTTTAGTCTCAACTTTTCTAGTTAAACCAAAGCCATTAATTCCCTCTTCGTATAACTCTCTCTCATAAAAAAATTAATTATATCTTAAACTACGAGGCTGAAAACCATTAATTGTGTTAATTGTATATTCTTTAACAACTAAAATTCTGGAAAAGTTATTGTCTGATAACTTGGAGCAAAACCACATCACCGATCAAGAGCAATAACGTTTGTTCATTTTTAGTTTTCTCTACAGAATTTTATGATCTGGTTGATTAATTATTATAATCGTAGAATCCATTACTTATTCTCTTCCAAAAATTTCGAAACATTCAATTCTATCTTTTGAATATATTTCTAAACAAAAATATAATCATCTATAACTCACTTTCAACTTAATCCATCCCCAAGTTAAAAACAGGTTTTCATTAATTCATCAACGTTTCACCTATATTTCAATACTTGTATTGTTCGTGATTTTGACCACGAACAATCAGATTTTCAAATTGGTCTTAATTGCCAATTCCTTTCTTTGTTTTACACAACCAAAGAGATATTTTTCACTCACAGAATTAAGCTTTACAAAAGTAAGCAATGACATCGAAGATTTTGCTTCATTAAAACGGCAACGAAAGAAATATTTTGAGTCCCATAGATGGAAATTATGCTGTCTTACGCACTCTGTTATTTACTCAAAACACTGATTGGAAAGGATATGAAAATATGAAAAGGAATTTATCCGTCATTTTTGAAGGCCTCGCAGAATATTATTCACATAATGATAGATCTGCATGACGTACAGCACCCAGTTTTTTTGTAGATTACTATTTTATGTTTCAATCGCTTTATAAGCCATATTATCTATCACAAGTCTTTTATAACCACTATAATTTCAACTATTGACATCATATTATCAAATTCGTATCCAGATAGATGGAACAATGTTATTTCGATATTAATTTAACATTTAAACATCAATCATGTATATATTTCTCGACAGCCCATGGGTAGTGAATACGACATTTCGTAGGACATTTATGATAACTATCGCATTTAATTCTAGATTCTTTAAATCTATTTGCATGAGGAATAGAAAAGTGGAATGAGAAATTGCTGCAAAAAAGGAAGGTTATTGTGATATAAATACTGAATTTTTTTCGGTGAAAATATTCAAATTTCTTACTGTGATTTCAATGTTTTCATTTAGGGAAATGATCAGTTGGTGTAACGGAGATAAATTCATTTGAATTATTCATTGAATATTTAAGCAAAGATACTTTTTTGTATATTTTCTTTATCGACCGCAACGAATTCCTAACTAAATATAGCAAATGTATTTAATATAATTCTGGAAGAGTTGACATTATGTTCGTAATTTTCAGCTTCCGATAGCTGAAATTGGTAGCAATAGATGCTATGCAGGGAAGCATATATGCCAAGGGTAATCAGCAAAAACCACATTTTAATGTCAATTTTCTCAGGAACCAGGGTCTATATGGAAAAATCCTCTCTTTGTCTTTACTTTTTATATGTTTTCTTCAATAAGAAATAAGTTTCATCTTAATCCCGAACATCGATCTAAAGACTTCTCCGTGTAAGTTAGTTTACCTTTTTCCAGTTGCTATGATACGAGCATTAATTACTCATTGTGTTGTATACGTAGATATGACGCTTCCATTAGCTGCATAACTGTAGCCCATTCTTAGAATTGATAATAAATAAATATTTTTTACAGTTTGCACAGTTTTAATATTAAGCGAGTACCATCAAGGAAAATTCATACCGTTTACATATATCTTACTATATATTATCTTCAATTGTCAAACAGGTTTTTAGTAATTTTCTGTGATTCCCTCAATTCTTAACAAAGAAAACAACAACAAGTGGAAGAATTTATCATTTCTTTGTTTGCGCCTATTCGAATAGATTCAAACTTATTATGATAATAGAAATTCATATCGTTCATGCACGAATACATAAAACTCTAGAGAAAGCAATATTTGACGATGTGAGTAAACAATAGCTTTTTTCCTAAATGTGGTAGAAAATATGCATGTATGGGGTGGATTTTATGTGTCATATAATTAATTTAATTGCGTTATTCGTTTAAGGTGCGCTATATAAATACAGGCTGATCTTTCTCTATCAGAAACCTTCTTTATTAAGAGTCAATTAGCTTTGTTGATCCCATGAACGGAGATGTGATATCCAACAAATTCGAGGGCAATTTATGAAACTGATAATTACTATGGACCATCAAAAGTAGCGCTTAGTGGTATTTTGTAAAAAGAGGATCTGCCGTATCTGAATTCTTATCAATTATGTGGTTCATATAAATAATAAGTTGTAAGGAGTAGTTATGAATTCATATCAGCTGAATAGCATTGATAGGGATTATTGGTATATTCAGGATAATATTGCTTGTCGTTTTGATAGAAAAAGTCATTTATCGATGAAAAAAGACCCGAAAGAAACGTAGAGTTCTGTTATTAAGAATGATTTTGGTATATAATAATATATTAGATACAGGTTGAAAATAATATAATTGCCTATTGACAATAAGGACATTTCTATCGAAGTTATCACTAAACTTAATCGGAGAAATAGTTTTGAAAATAAAAAAAATCCGTTGGTCTTTGGAATGCACTACCGTTAAGTTTTACTCAAAAGAGTTGATTTCGATACGGACGAATTAATCTAAACCTCAGAAGTAACTGAACTTCTTTTCCGTAATCCACCAGTACGGTTACAAAAGGAAATAGAAAAGATTTGCCTTTCATTTTTATGTAATATTTTTACGGAATAATTATTTAAAAGTTTGAATGAGAGTTGAGGAGGTATAGAGTGTTTTGTGATCAACCTTAAGTTATGTAACATTATCATAAATATATTGGTCAACCATTGCTGTCAATCTAACCTGAATGGCTGAAGTCCAGCATCGATATCTCCAAGTTCATCCGAATCGAAAGATACACTAAAAGTTTAGAGGAGATGAGTAAATAAATATCAAATAACCGCAATGGGTTCTCAAATTCAACTCGACGAAAATTTCTCTTCCATTCCCTCTTCTACAGAACTGCATTGATAACGTCAATGTTATATGGTATCATATTCCTCTTCGTTACATTCCATCCTGGTTTTCAACTCTGTAAAATCCCTCTAAAGTTATTATTTATAAGTTTAAAGTCCTTACGAAATAATGTTGAAAGTTTTGCGGAGTATATACTGAATAGATTCGTTTTTATACTTCCTCTTCCTATGTTGTATTGCAGCCAGAGATTCGAGCTATACTTTTTGTTCAGCATTTCCCACTATCGTAGAGAAAACTCCTCAAGGTCAGCCATAATGCATATGTACGGAAAAGATATTTCGAACAAGTGCCATAGGAAGCGATTAAGAGTCTCAGGAGACGATAATAAGCAGGCGTACGCGAAATTATCTGCGGCGAAACAAAAACTTAATCTAGAAACGCACCGAGTTAAAAATGACGCTTCGTGTCTCGGAAGTTCGCGAGTTCGATAAGATTTCCGATTCGTGAGAGTTTTTCCATCGAAATATTGGGGCAACTATATCCACATCGAGGCGGTCGAATTATCTCTAGCTTCCGGAAGTTCTATTAGAACCAGTCCTTTCGAAATGGGTTGCAGTTAACGGTGCACACAATCCAAAACATGACAGCAAAATGCGTCTTGGCGGAAGGATCACCGTTTTTATGCACCGGAACCCATCTCCAACTTGACGCACTCTTGAAAGAATACGCTCTTACCGAATTGAGTTTTAAAAAAATGAAATTTATTTATAATAATATTTAAATCGCGTATTCAGAAGATTACAACTTTTCCAGAGATGAGTTTTTGCATTTATACTGTGATTTCAACAATGACACGCAATCAGATAAAGGATTCATTTTTTTATAAACAGAAATTAGGTACGTTATATAGAGAATAACGTGTTCCAGTATAGAATATTTATTATTACGTATTTCTGTCAATTAAAAATCGCATCCAAAATAGGTTTACGTAAAGTTCATCGGAAATTCAATACGAGCATAATATTTACTCCAGAACATATCTACTAACAGATATTTATTTTGAGGAAAAATTTTGTGGCGATTATTTTGCGAATCGAATGCACAGAATCGTTGTTCAAAATTGCGTTTCTCTATGAGACGATCGTAGGCGAAACTGTGTGCAAACGCAACGTGCCAACTGGGCAATCGCGCCGGCCCTGACCAGTGGTGTAAGCAGTGCAGCCGCATTTGGAGTGACCTCCAGTACTCGAGGAGTGACGCGTGCCTCCTGCCCTAAAAAACTTCGCCATTTCAGTGCCACCGTTTCGCCAAGCAAACTTCCCCCCCAAACGACGCTATAAAAGAGCCTGTGACGGAAATTTTGTATATTTGTAGACGTAAGAAACAACCTTCTTTTTTTAAGATAAATTCCTTTTGGAGAAAATTGTGGCAAGTCCATTGGATGGACATTGCCCAAAATTTGCCGAATGTAGAGATGGTTGCTTAAAAGTGCAGTACACCATACTGATGAGTTTGCTGAGTTTGATGTTTAGGGTCTCCATTTAGTTTGGGCTTTTATGGAAAAGAATAAAGATGGAAAGATTTTGAGTTGTTGTTTTGAGATTTATTTGCGCAAATGTTATGTTTGTTTCCTTGACTTTTTGTGATCTTTCTGTTTCAGTGAGTAGGTTTAACCTTTCGCTGTCTTCAGGTTCTTGAGGATATCCCCAAAAACATCATTGAACGAAATCCAAGTATACTTCGGAGTAATTTTATCTCCCTCCAAATTCATTAATTAAAGCGTGAGCGAAAATCATTAAGCTCCGAATTAAAACCAGATATTTTCGCAATTGCATTACAATTATTTTCGCTATGCTTCGTGTGCAACATGTAAATGCGATAGATTTAGAAACGTCTCGCTCTAAAATACGTTTTTACGATATTCCACCAGAACGAGGGCCTCTTTACTGTAAGCAGTACTCGTTTTTCAGCAATCAGCGCGTACTTAAAAAAAACCAGGAGGCACAAGCTAGGCTTTTATCTAGGGGCCCTAGTCAACCCATATGCAGGCGGCAGATAAGAGTTTGGGAAGGGAATAGCGCTATTGCATGCGCGAGAAGTTAACCTTCATATTACAGCCATCGTTGAATGCCAAGGAAGGTAAGATTGCATCGCACAACCAACAAATTTTGAACTCGCATTTTAATCATCACGGGGTTTGTGAAGGGGTTAAGTTATTCTCTGGAGTAAAAATACGTGATGTTTATTTCTATACTAGAAATGTAATATTGGAAATGTTTGGAAAATGATAATGAGTAATGCAGGTGGATAATTTCATAGTTGAAAGGCTTCTATGCAGAAATTGGGTTTCGTCTTCGTGTTAGTAAAGGAAGAATTTTGTTAGAAAAGCTTCCAGAAAAGTAGGTCCTTAATACATTCATAGAGAGTAATTCATGAACAGCTTCGAGTACATGATTGCGTCTGAATTTAAGCTTATTTTTTTAGAATCTCGTAGTTTTTCAAAGTGGAACAGTGAGCTGAAATTTTCTTCTCATTTACCTTGTATTCTCATCTTAATTTTCTATCTTGGTCAAGGGATTGTTTCCTTGGTAAAGTGAAATTCACGCTTCGGATTATTGCACCTCTCCATTCCTCATCGGAGGGGCAGCCAACGAAATAGAAACCAGAGAGAGTTATTAAAGAAGGAGTAGAGAATAATATTTAAGAGTAGAAAAGATAAGATTCTGCCCTCCTCTCTCATGCTGACGCAATTAAGCCCATGCAAGGCGAAACAGGAGGGGAAAAAGAGATGGTTTAGTTCACCAATCCTCCGTTGCAGCGCTTCGCGACCGGCTTCGGAACAGGTTGCCGCCCGGGAAAGAAAGACTCGGGGAAAGGAGATATGACGGGCAGAATAAAAACTATCGCCATGGGAATTAAAGGAAAAAACTCGCAAATTCCAGAGAGGAAGGGGAAAGAGCTCGTCTTTGCGGTTAAAAGGGGCGTCGGAGCGTGGTTCGGGGAAGGAGGGGGTCGAAATGGGCGGGAGATCGGGATTACATTTTAAAATTCGGCGACAAATTATGTGCTCTGCAGGGCTGGTATTTTGTGGTTCGACGATTCGCCACGGCGGCGCTAGTAGTCGCCTCGCCTTGTACATGCGAATTCGGATGTTACCCTCTTGGCGGAGGGGGGAGAACGGCAGACCCCGAGGGACAAACTCTCTGGCGAATGGGAGCGGAGAGAGAGCTCGTCTTTTGTTGGAGATTCCTTCTAGTTGGGGGACGGAATTTAACAAACATTTGCATGGAGGTGCGAATTGAGAGGCATCGTCCTTTGCTGAACCATCTCCTTCTGCCCTCTCAACATACGCGAAACGCTTTTTTTTTTAAATGCCTCGTGACTGCGTTATGGTTGCCACATCCGCGCGTCTTTCAAGTACTCCTTCGGCTCAGTGGCGGTCCAAGAGCTCGTTTTAAATAATTGCTAATTCAGGCACCATTTGGACACGATGCTGCGTTTGCATATTAGACTTTTTCAGTTGAAAGAAGAATGAAACTTCACATTCATTACGCACGTTTTATATTTTCTCGTACAAGTACCATTAGCGAATATTAAACTTCACGATGAGGATGGAATATCTCGATGGTTAATAGTTAACTATATATGACGTATAAAATTAAATAGTTCTGAATAAGTAGATGTTGAACTATGGCAACATTTTTTTTCGAAAGTAGTCTAAAGACTTTTGGAACGTTATTCAGTGCGTAGTGAAAGCACGCGTTGATTTCAAATCGAATTTTTTTCTAATTTACACCTTTGACATTTGCCTAGCTATCTACAGTTAGAGCAATCCGACAAGAGAATCTCGTTAATGAATACAAGTGAATACTCAAAAGAAACGGATCAATATTTAGCACGTATTCATACTTTTAGTTCATTCTTCTTCGCTGGAAATGCAATGAAAATAATAAATGCCAGTTGCATTATTTAGGTCACAAAACTTATCTTTAATTAAGGAAAAGGGATAAGGTTGACTGAGCGTGAAAAGTCACGCGTCTTGGAATAAATCCAGGAAATAACAGTCGCAAAAAATTCTTATTCCTCGTGAACCCTTAAGCGGGTCCTTCTTTTTAACATTGTTTAGTGTTGCGGGTGCCTAAACAATACAACGATGCCGCTTATTCGGACGAAACTGTAACAAATATCCCTATAAACTATTCATTAACGGTCTAATTGATTTTCTGGAGAGATAGTTAAATAGTTAGAGAAACTATCCGTTAATTCGAAGATCCGGGTTCGTGTGCCCGTCTTGTCCAACTTTTTATCGCTGCGTATACTTTCCCTTACGAAAGAAAACGTCAAATCTCGTGAGGATAGTAATGCATCCAAGTCTGATCCATGTGAACTATTCAGGTACCGTTATATGAAAAATAAATTATTATTATCAAGGATATACTTCTGTAAGTTGCCATATACCCTTTTCTGATAGTCTTTTGTTCTTATCTTCATCTAAAAGAATTCATTTTTTGGTGTACGTTATTATAACAATTATGTGCAATACCGACCGACCGAATACTGACCGTCAATCATACATGTTATTTGAAGGATAAATATGAAATTATTAAATTGCTACCTTGAATGTTCCGGGATTGTCGAATCGCGTTCAACGTATGCACCTAGCTATGGAGAGGACTTTTTTATTCCTAAAACTAAGATTAAAAAAAATTATTCTATTCTGAAGATGTGCTGAAAATGTACTAAATATAGCTTCGTATTTGAGAGAAAATAAGAATTTTGGTCAAATCAATACACATGATACTTCATGTTAATGATATATCACTGTCACTCTTTGATTTGTAAATCGACGCGAGTATTTTACATTATAATTATAGTAATTTGTATTTGTATGCACTGGACTTAGAATCATAAATTTGACTAGAAATTTAATGGGAAATTTTGATGTGCAAGCAGTAGTTTTCAGGAGCGCTATCTTATAGTGTGAATGAATGGACGTTAATATGAAAGAAATAAGTGGAAATGGTCCAAATATGAGTCCTTGTGTCACTTCAGACTTTTTCTTGACGATCTCTTGACGGGTATTTACAAAGTCCCAGTAAGTTAATTTTACTCATATTTATCCATAATTAATGCCTATAAATAAAAGAACAGCATTAAAAACACAAATTATTCATAATTCTTAACACTTCATTCAGACATCATAAAAGTTAACTTTTCCCGCCCATCAACCATTCATCCGCTTTAAAACCTCATTCACACAAAAACAAAATAAAACATTTCTTCGGTGGAAAGGTTCTCTTCGCGTAAACAGTTTTGTTATCCGTTTACCGCGGCGACTGTAATTAACGGTTATTTATAAGTACTCACCTTTGCTTTGGGGGAATTTATCTCGAACTTTTTATGGTAATGCACCACCAACACACATCCGAACCTGTTCTCAAACAGCTTTTCTCTCTGACCTAAATTTTGGAACCTGGAGGATTCGAAGACTCCGTCACTGAGGACACATGTTAATTCTCCTCCTTAAAGGATACCGCTAGGGAAATACATCTATGTTTTGTGCGAATATTTCCTTATCTCGGAATACGCAATTACAGACATTTGCAATACGTCCTATAACATGTGTGTTCCCGAAGTTGAGTTTAGAGGTTAAAATGACCATATTTCGTAATGATAATCTCAGAAAAACGTTGAATTTTAATTAAATATATTTCTTTTACATTCAAGCTGTAACAAATATCTTATCGAACACTTTAGCTTCGGCATTTGCACTTCGGAGAAAACGAAGTTTATTCCCAAAGTTAACGTAAATGCTTAGGGGCTACTTTTTGGTAAGAAATGAATAAAGTCATAATATATCGAGAAGTATTACAAATCTTTCTTTTCTCCTTGTGGTTTATTCTTCGCATATACTTGAGCCTTATCTACGGAAGGTCGTTAATAAGTACATTAATTTCGTCATCTTTACATAGTGTGCATTCAGTGGAAAATTTCGGTGAGATCATAGAAGTCTAAATTTTCGTTTCTTCCGATTATAATATCAATCAATTTTAATTAAATAAGTTCTAATTCGATCTAGAACTTTAATAGTGAATATATAATACGTTTATAGGATAATTATTTAATTTTGAGTATGAAGATCAATATTATCCGCGGACGTATTCAATAATATCGTATTTTCCTCTGATTCCTTTGAAAACGAGCCAAAATTTCCCACAAATAATAACATTGTAGGAATAATTTTTAGAATCATATTTCGAGTTAGAGTCTTAGACTTTCTCAGTTATTGCCAAATTTGCAATCAAGTATCGCATTACGTGCGTTTTTTGTCTTTCCACTTCTTGCTTCCTCTTATTCGATCAAAATGACTCGGAGCTTAAAATAATCCTTCTTATTTTCCTACAAAGTAGTTCATCGCCTTGAGGCTCCGTTCACTACATTCCACCGGACAATTGAAAGCTTATTTCTAAACTCTCACAAAAAACAATTTCTTTCGATGTCCACTTTTCCAATGAATTCGAAAGTCGTTACCAAATCAAAGTTTACGAGGTAGTTTATGCGAACGATTATTAGAGGGAGAAATCTAAACGGACTTTTACTTAAATCCCAGGAATCAATGAAATTGTGCTCAATGGCTGTAAAAATCTACGTTGTGAGATACGGGTTCGAGTCCCGGTCACGTCAGACTTTTCCTTTCTTTTTATTCAGAGCCGCATGCCTTATTCCACTATCTCGTATATCATATTTTGAATTTTTTATCAACGATTAATATTAGCATTTATTATTATTTCACATGTAACTATATAATTGTAATATAATATATCCAAATATAAATTTTTCCGCTTCGCAATAATTTCAACAATGAGATTTACGTATTGGTGACAGTGTTGTAATACATAAACAAATTTCTATTTTTGAATTTTTTTTGAGAATGAATATTCCGTTCCAGTCAAGCTCATCTATACTTCTCAAATAAATTTTTCATGGGAACAAAGGAGAACATGAGAATCACTATAATTCAAACAGAATATTTGATTGATGTGATTTATCGTTCATAGGTCGTCATTGACTGCCGATCGGTCAAGATACCAAAGATTAGCTGTTTAGATTGGTCACTGTGAGTACGCAGTTTGGTGGTATGGTAACATGAAATTATGAAATAGACGTGAATTTTAGCAACGTAAATATTATAATAGAACCAATTATGTTTGAATACTACTAAAGAACATTTCTGCTTATTATAAGGGGGAGAAGTTACGCTTTGAATTCCTTTTACACCTTATGGTTCCTGGGGTCTCCCAAACTGCTCATCACCAAAATCTTTATTATTTCGATTCAATTTCAATATTCAAATTCTACGAATGGAATATTTTCTCTAATTTAAATAGTTTCAGTAATTAATATCTATACAGCAATTCAGCTTAAGATTGAAATATGAAAAGAATTGGACGCATTTAGGTAAAATATCGCAATTTAATAGTATTCGAATTATAAAATAGTAGAGACAGATATACTTTTCCACATTAAAAAATAGGATAACCGGTAGTCATATCAAATATATATGCATGAATGTGTGTATGTGTCCTTATATAATTTAAATACATTTTTACATATATACTTTTAAAGTCATATGGTATTTATAGAAAAGCGCTTGTCTGTCTGCATTATTTCATGATGGATATACCAACATCTCGACCGCCTCTGTAGATAATTGCATCAAATCACACACAAAACTTTCCCAATTATCCATCCAAAGTCGCGAGATAAATTAGAAATCGAGTCAATCCGCCCTTCATAAAATGACGTTATCCTAGACTTATCAAGTATGCGACTATTTATAGCCGTAGCGAACTATCTTGTTTTTCAGTTAGCCGGTCGTGATTTTTTCCTTTCAATTCCCTCCGAAAGGTAGCAGCAGGATCGACGGAGCGTGTCCTAAGGAAGAAATGCCTACTCAAGGTCCGGTTTAGAAAAGAGGCGATCTAACGCTAGCTCGACCAAATCTCCGCTAAGAGAGGTCGCGGCTGACGTCATGCGATAGGCGATCCTCAATTTGCGAATCACAACCGAGTGGTTTCCTTCTCAAGCAAATACCAACGGTTGACACATTTCTGTTTTCGAACTTGCGACAAGAGCCAAGGTCTATAAATTGCCCTTAAATGAAGTGGATGCACACTCTCTAGAATTTAGAAAGGGTTGCCATCTTCGCTGCGTACATACGTTTATTTTTTCGATGAATATCTTGCGATAATCTGGACTTTTTCGCGATATTACGCCCTTAAGCAGTACAAGGATATCCTTTTAATAAGGCCCATTAAACTTGCCCCATTTTACTTCCGATCAAATGTCACGATTTTTTCCCGGAAGATGTCCTTCGCTTCGGAAAGATATTCTTCAAAACATGGCATTGATGCGTCGTTGTAGTAACGGATAAATATTTATTGTTTTCCGCTCGTTTATTTTTAGAACGTACTGATCATCGTAAGTGAATCACAGTTTTACACACTCACTCGGGTTATCAAAAACATGTTTTACTATCGGTTTCTGATTTTTTTTTCTTCTTCTACAAACCGTTCGCATTGACCCTTAAGAATTCATCGTGTGGTTTCTAAGGTGATTTGAGCACGAAACCAGAACACAGGGTGTTGTAAAAGGCGGCCACTATCTCAAATATCTCTTAAGATCTCGTGTCTAAAATTCCGTGGCTGCATTACGGAAGGATGCAATTTATTTATGCACTCATCCCTTCCTCGACGAATGTGGGATCGGAATTCGAGCTTAAGAGTGCGTGTTTTCCCAGCGCGAAAAAGTTTCAGCAATCTGCGTAAAACGGAATGCGAGTTTCCGGTTAAGTTGAAATTAGAATTCATTAATGCTTTTTCTAAGATCATTATTTCATTAAAGTTGCTCAATATGGATATCAGTCGATTTATGCCGTACGTTAATAGATGATGATTAATGCAATAAAATACGTAAAAAGGATGAAATTTGCGAGGAAAAATATCAGATTTAGATTGAGATGAATCTTTTTGTATTATGAAAGAAATAATTAAGAGCCTTATATAAGAAGGGAACCGACTTTTGAATATCTTTCGAGGATATCAACTTAGTGTTGATAATAAGACCAAACATATAGGTCCATTACTTATTCGATGTTTTTAAATACCAAGCTGAAAGCGTTTTGGATGATCAACCGCATACTATATATACATGTATACTCGTATGCAAATACTGCATTCGGGTATCCGAAACTTTTCTTGTCTTTTTTCTTATATTCCAAATACCTACGTTGCCCCTGATTTGCTAATATTTCCGGCGAAAGTTCGGCGTCTTTCTCCTGTAGTCCCTCAACTCATCAACACAGAAAAAGTACGAGAATGGAAATTTTGTGTTATAAGTGGATGAAATTAAAAAACGATTGATTCTCAAAACTCACACTCTAAGTAGCCTAAATTGCTTCCATGAAATTACTTTTCCGTTTATTCCCTGATAATTCCCAATAATTTTCGAATTAAAATAGGAATAGGAGCAAATCTTCTCATCTTTGGGCTTTTTCGTTATTAATAGAAACATTCATTTATCGATAAAGATAATGTATATTTTAAATGACCTCAGAAATGGTCATAAACAAAATTGTATTACGGCGAAGTGACAGCTTACTTTCTTGCTTTACTCCGCGTAAACGCTGGGTTAATAACGCTCCACAAAGAGACGTGATAATTGTCCTGTCATGCATGTAATGCACCCATGAACTAGCTCCCTGTCTAATGGTTATGCACGAATCACCATGGTGAGTACTAGTTGGCCATAGAAAATGCCCTTCTTTTACAACTGAGAAGTTGTAAGAACACTTTTGTATAGTTTAGTGTATTAACCATATCCTGTGAACCTATCGCGATGTGTAATATTTGTTTATGGCTATCATACTTATCCGCAGAATTGGGTTTGGAATATTTACGTACTATTTTCTAAATGGAAATAGACCAAACCAATCGGTCACTGAGTTTTAGATCCACGAAGTGTCACCTTCTTTTCCCTTTTATTACCCCAATTCCTCCTTTCTAGCAATGGCTAACCTCATCCGGTGAAGATATTTTTCAAAAGTCATTCCAAACGCGAGCAGTGGTTCGCCTATTTTTCGTGGCTTTCTAAACCGTCTTCGTCTGGCCTCGGCGTCCATGGCCTATATACCGCAGCGGTCGAAAGATGGCGTAGTGCGTGATGGGAGACATTTACCCTGGAATACGCCGATTGTGTCGCAATCGAGCTGGGCTACGATTAATTTTCCAGTTTACGTTCCTCTCGATGAGGAATGGGCGCTACTAAAAGAGAGGTATTGTTGCAGTTTTATGCCCTCTCTCCAGTTGATGGTGAATGGGTGAAAAAGGATTCCGAAATCGAGTCGTTGAAAATGATGGCTTGTGAAAGAAATAGAAGAGATCGATTCGCGGCTTACAGCACATGGTGTAGTATGAGGATATAACAGGATTTGCTTATATGTAGTTGATTGCTTTTTTATGTTTAAATCATGTGTAAAAATAGGCATATAACACGCAAATTAGTTTGATAGTACAATATGAACTAAATTAACGATTAATCGATATCTGTATATTATCGATAAGATTATCGATATATCGATATTTGATCATTACGATTATCGATATACAGATAAATGTTTATTTGTGAAGCATGGCGAAAGTTTTACGTTATTTGGAGATTTGTAGGCCAGGAATAGATTCATCTTTCAATGATCAAATTTAGTATACGTGATTAGTATCGTTTTATTGATACCAGATAAAAATATACTGAGGAAGAAAGAGAAGGAGGAAGGAAAACGAGTTGACCGAAGGGGTTATAATTGTATATGTTTGGTCGAAAAGACGTATCAATCATGCGGTAATTACATAATTTGTATATCTGTATATTGTACTTATATATATCCTCAATGGAAAAAGGAATTCATAATTCTTCTAAATTTCGAATTGAGACGTACATTTTACTCTCCTCCATTTCCTTAACTCCGTAGCTAAACTTGTTCTTACTCTAATCTGATCTAAAATTTCAATAAAAATAAAAAATCAATTTAGGGGAAAAAACAAAATCACGAACGAAAGAAAATGAATGTTACAGTATGACCAATGACAGCCATATACATCGTGTTTGAGATATTTTGAACTCACTCAGTGATCCATTCAGTATTAATTACGGAAGATCATAAAATGATTTTGTTTTGGATTAAGCGTAAATGACCTACTTAGGAAGGACATTTAAAAGCAGAATTATTTATCACGTCTATCATTGCATGAGAAGGTCCTTCAATTTATAAGGATTCCCATCGAGAATTATGTCAGTTTCAGAATAATAAACTTCTGAATGAATGTTTGTTCTACGAAGTGGCATCTTCTTTATCAGCAGTTAGTTTAACACCTAAAGTTACGATTATTAGATCGATATTTGGCTAATAGAGACGTTTCACATACTAGGTATCTCTCACACATGTATTTACTTTTCCAAAATATTTGTCATTGTTGATCTATCATGTATAAGTACAGCATCATTTTTTTTCTATATTTCATATTGAAAAAATAATGATGAAAGTATCCTTCATTGAATATTTCCTACGCAGGGGAAATATTGATATTCCGTTTCAATATTTGTATTATTCATTTTAAATATCCAATATCGATAGATTACTTGATTTGACCTAAGAACAAATAATTTTCAATTTATTCATTTTATCTAACGATTTTCCCGTTTGATACTTACTTTGCCTATTGGTCACCTTTTCAAAATTTTTCATAGTTTTTTATATTTTTCTTTTTAAATTCCAAATTTCCATTATTTCGTCTAATTTCACTGATTTAGTATAACAACATTGGAGAACAGTTACAGATATCATAAGATACGGTCATTATAAAGTAGGTCCTCAGGGTGGAGTATCATAAAGATTTTTTGTATAGCTTAAGTAACGACTAACTTTAACGTGCTACGTCTAAATTATGATATCGCGTGAACCAGAGCTTCAATAATAAATTCTATATTCCTTCATGAAATACCAGAAATCTCTTTTGATTTTATTACTAAAAATAATCTACACTCCGAATTCTGCGTTGAAAGTATTTATAACGTAATTATCGTAATGCACAAACTCGTAAATATGTTATTATTCTATGTAATACGTCATTATCTTCTTTGAGGTTACGTTTAGGATAAGAACTTCGTTTAAAAGTTCCATGCTTGATTGAAAATTCATTTAAACCTTCGCACAATTCTAGGTGCAGTCACAGAAACTTCCGAACTCAGGAACTGTTCCGAACTTCGTTTTATAACATCTTGTCACAAGTAAAGCAATGATTCCTCAACTTCCTTTCGTTCTACAATTTATTCTGTTTCTCGGAAAAACGGATAGTAGCAGGTATGGAACCGTTAGACCGAACTTGAGCAAAGAATCAGAAGAAATGCGGGAAGATATCTTTCCCAACGGGAGGTTGGTGGATAAGGCTCGAGACCAGCAATTACAGAGCATTCACACGTTATTTGGATGTACCCACAGCAACCGAGTCGTACATGGCCATTGGCGTCTAAGGGGTCATAGAACTCGATGCATTAAGTGTGAAGTTAACAGATGAGCGTGATGGCGGTGATTTTTCAAACTTTGTTCGTGTTTTCAAGTAGGTTTCCGTGAATTGTAAGCGTGGGCTGAGACGTCAATCTCTTGTCTTCCCACGCACAGCGTATGATTTCAATTGCACCAGCCTACTTATCAAGAATGCTATTCTTTCCGCATATTTGCTGGTGGAGTTATTCCAATATGGATAATGAGCCACGGAATGATTGTATTAGGTGATGGTCCTAGGATCACAACCTATGGTATTTATTTTATTCCATATATAGGTAAGGTGAGGTTTGCTTCATACGGAAAGCAGCTAATGCGTAGATATTTATTCTGTCGTGGTTTTGTATCATTGAAACTCCTTTTGAATTAATGATTCTATTTTGATTTTGAATCAAAAGCTCTATGTAAAGAATGCTTTTACGAGCAATGCAACTTTGTCCTTCATGGATGTAGCAATATTTGCCGTATTTAAGCTCGTGAAAACTTTTTAGGATGAAAATAAAAAGCGTCTTCTTAAAATCCGTCAATCGGCAACAGAGCTTTGGAATATTAATGATAGTACTCTGCAGTCTATATCTATCATTATCTAGCAGTCTAGGACTATTGGGATATTTTCTTTCAAAAGAAAATTCGTATTTTGATTTATCTACGTTCAATGATCTATTACGACGTTAACAGAATTGTAGAAATATACTTAGCTAAGAGAGTTTAATACAAACAAGTGTATTCATCATATTACAGCAAGGGTCAAGGGTCAAGCATATCTATGAATGTTTTTGCATGTCAGTGTCTTTTCATCCATATAGCCATAATATATTTATAGACGTAGAAATACGACTTGTATTTAATCGTGTGAAGAATTCTATATTATTATCAACAAATTATTAAAGCTTTAATATTTAACATGAGAGATTTTGACCTTCATTAACTATTTAGATGTGAATATTTAGATGAAAAATAGATAAATGTAGTAAAAAAATCGTGATAAAAATAAGATATTTTAAAATTCATAATGTGATTTAAAAATCGTATCTTTGTTCACATATATCATAGTCATCGCGAAAACATTAAACTGAGGGAATTTTGTTTATTTTCCCCTCTACTCTCCTAATAGAAAAGGGAAATTATGTCGTAAGTAAGCATACAGTTTTAGTTACGTAAGTGATATTTTCTTCAGAATAATATAGCCTCCAAAAATATCGACAAAAACTAATTTATCTAGTACTAAAATTAACGATTTGAACTGCTTTAAATATAAGCTCATATGTTACAGAGGCGATGATCTTATTTTATTTTTCCTGTGGATTTAAGTCGGTATTAAATCCTCGCATTTCCAATCCCCCATAATAAAACATATAAAACGGTTAGAACGAGTAACATCAAACTCAAGGATAGCGACATTAGGGGCGTGAGATATCCTGGAACTGTCGTTGGTGGAGCAAATCTACGACAAATTGGAACGGACGACGGATTTACCATAGACCTTTCATTCCGAGAGGGGAAAGTTTGACAGAGTATAAGGAGTTTATGTCACCATGAATCGGAATAACCTACATTAAAAGGTAGTCGAAAGAAAATTTATTCGTAAAAGAAGAGCTTAAGAGTTTGAAGAGGTTTAGTTTACGATGAACTACTTTCGTGGCATAAAAATCGATCTGGGAACGAATCGCAGAAAATTCAGGCTTATCTATTTCCAGTTTTGCTGTAAGTTTATTGGATTATATTTCAGTTTAATGAATTCTAATTTTTCCTGAATATTTATGTAAATATTTTCTAAAAATAGTATATTTTATGACATTTGATTTTGGAAGAATTAGGTTCAGTGAATTTCCAAAATTTCATTTGTACGAGACACTCACTGTAACACTGAAGGAGAAGGAAGAAATCTACTACTAAATATATTAAAATAGATACAGTACGTATTCATGTAAGTCTTCTGTTGGTATAACGTTCTGTGCGTAAACTGTTATAGTACATGTATGTGGTCCATTGTACTGATTCTCTCTCTTTCTGTAGGCTGCTGTAGATGATGATGTATTATTATCTCACAGGAGTTTTGTAGACAACTGAAAGGAGATTAAAGTGCTGTTATTTCTTCAGATCTTTGTTTACTCAATTGTGCTATAGGATAATGCTTGTATGATTACAGTCTTTGGCGATTCATCCATTCTTAAGATAATTGTTGATTAATGGTGCTAAAATAGGACCTGTCACCATCGCTCCAAGTTTCGAATACTCAGCCAAAACTTTTTCAGTTCTTTTTAATGGTTTCTATCTCTGGCTCTTTTAGATATGCTTGTCACTTTATTTACTGTTTCAAATTGAACCTGCAATACTTTTGAAAAATATTCTTTTTGAAGGAAGTGTATATTCTTCCTTTAGTGCTGAGAGCCTATGCTTTATTTACAACCACTATTCTCATTTCCTTTAAATCTATCATGCTAGGCCGTACTTTACAAAAGGATGTTTTGTATTAAAAAAATGAAAACCGTAGTCTTGTAGTTTTCGGTGTTTTTCTTTTTTCTTATTTTATTCTGGTTTTCTAATATTGATGAATGTCTCGTTCATTATATTTGGCTGAAATTATTTTTCAAGCCATGTTTAGTTTAGTACAGTTGCTTAGGTAGTAAATAAAATTATGTAATATGATTTGGGCTATGTGTCTACTATGGATGTACCTATGTATAAATGTGCACCTGCTTTTGAAGGAACTGCGTAATTTAGCTTTACCGGCTTTCAAGTTTTTTTGCTTCACAGATAGGTTTTCTCTAATTAAGGAATGAATGGCTTCGTATGTGACATTTAAAATAGGGTTGAAGAGCCAATAAAACCCCGCAATTAAATATATTAGCAGAATAAATATCGATAAAAGTATTCATTAAACCCTACATTTAGCTAAAATTAGAATATAATCAGTATTTTTGTTATGAGTTTGGGAATTTCGAATCGGAAAAATTTACATAATTTTTCATTTCCGGTTCGCCATTTCATAAAAGAAAAATAAAATTTCCGTTACTCCTGTTTAAGATATAAATTTCCACCGATTATTTTTTCTTGACAAATTCTTTTGTAAATATTTTCTAATAACCTTCCACGTTGTTATAATGTATAATTATTGCACTTAAATCTTTAGTTAATTTTCCGATCGTTGGTGTACCGTTATGATATTTATTTGTTTCGTGAAGTTGGTTAAGATTATTAAAATAGGGGGTGAAGGTTTAGGAAATATCATTTAATATGTTTTAAATAATCAAATTAAATTTCTACGAAAGGATAGTATAGGATATTAGAAAGGATGGAGTTTTCCCAGAATTTGCGAATTAATTTAGCACCAAGGTATCCAATGGAGATTCCTTAATAAACGGAATGGTATTTCTTAGGGCATTAAAATTTTTGATTTACTCAATAGAAATTCAGGGATGCCGAATAAATCCCTGTTCCCAAATTCCTACCAAAGTAATTTCAATTCAAAACTTATAACATACTGTTTCCACCAATTACTACATGACCACTCGGCGGAGGATGCGTCATAAATTAAAGAAAACTTCTGTTAAAATAAGTGCCATAAAATTTAACGTCGGAGAAGAAATGTTTAGTGAGAAAACAGGGCGCGACGGACGTTAGTCACATTTCTCAGCCGAAAGGCGCATTTGACTGCCTGAGGAATGAATGAATGTGTCGCCATCTGGTGGAGGAGGGAGAGAGCTGGGACCAGGGCAACTACGCGTGGGTTGTCCGTGGCCATTGTCCCATTGGGGGCCAACGCCTCCTCAACGCATCTCCAGGTAAGAATCCTCCTATAGCGAACACTCATGCCTTTCCAGGCGGGGTTGTGCTAGGAAGGTGATGGATGGACGTTTAGAGGAGGAGTCTTTTTCAACCAAGTGCTGTTTGGCTTAGGCATGTTTTAGGTCCAACGTAGATACGCGGAGGACAGCGTTTTGATCGATCTTTATAGGTTTTGGTTATATCTTAGACGAACTATTAAAAGGCGCCTACTGTTACGAATTCCTATTAGGAAAAGCTCTGAATAAATATTTTTGAACATTTTACGTACGTTGAATGTTTATTTAGCGAGAGGCTGCTAGGTTTTAAGAGCGAAAGGTATGCGCTGTTTTGAAAGAATTCGCGTATGTTATGCCCGGATTCTGTTTGCTCGAGGATTCAACGAACCTTGGCCTTGAATTTTTCTTTCGATTTTTTTGCGAGTTCCTGCATGCGCGTTCAATTCGTCTCCAAATGCGATTTGAATTTTTAAGAACTCCTCACTACTCAAAGTCGAATTGGGTTGAGTAAGCCGATGCGATATAACTAACTTTCCCGCTTTCGAGCCTTTTTTAGACTTACGTATTCCCTAATGACACTCGTCACAAAAATGCATTTCGCAAAACGCAATTCTTTCGGCAGATTTCGCTCGATCGATAGCTGCTTCTAAGGTCAGTTTAGGGGAAGCGTTGGTATAGATGTTGGTAAGACTAGCTTTCACCAAGTTTGATCATAGAGACACCCGATTTCGGTGCTCGTCCTCGAATCTTACGCTGACGTGACCGGTGTTAGGAAAATGCACCGTAACCGGCGGAGGTGGGGTGAGAGGGCAAACGAGTGATTCGGACACACACCGGCGCTGGTGCAGCAACCCCTCTGCAACGAGCTAAAAAGGAATGCAGCTTGAAGGACACGGGAGAGAAAAGAGGTAGGTGGTAGAGGGGGGCTTAAAAAAAAGCGGGAGGGCATGGGGTTAAAGAATTGAAGGCGGTGGGTGAGGTAGAGGAGAAAAGAAAGGACGCGTTCCCTCCATCTTAGCTACGATAGCTCATTTGGAAACGTCCGCCTCCTTTTTCGGTACGGCTCCCTTCTTTAATTAACGCGGTATGCGAGCTTCTACGGGATCATAGTTGGCGATTGGGAAGGATAATTTGCGTGCGATAGGGTGTAGAGTACTCGAAACCTTTTGGGGAGACGATAACGTGAATAGTAGAAGAATAATGCGGTAAAAGATTTTAAGGGGGGTCCTGGGTTCGAGTCCCAGAACATCGCGATTTTTTTTCTGTTTTATTTTTGCCGTCAACTCTTACGAAAATATCGTGTTTTAATAAATGATAACCTTTCTTAATCCTCTTAAATAATGGGTTGATATCGTATCTTGTAGAGTTACAGTCATAATTAATCCGTGGGAATGACCTCGCACAACTACGTTCGGTTGTCTTTCATCAAAATACCCATCGATCGTGTTTTATATTTGTAAAATATGAACTCTTTAGAAGGAAGGGGGGGAGGAAGGGAAGAGGAGAATGAAAAATATGTACTCATCAAGAGTGTCTCGAAAGCGTTTGGTTGCAAAAAAGGATCGTCATCCCGTGCATCATAGATAGACTCGCTCGCTTCAAGTCATGACGAAATTCGCACGTTCGGCTCTTTATCATAACAATTCGAGGAAGAGTTTGACGCTCGCATCGCATCAAGGCCCCCTTTATTCTAACCGTTCAGCACTTTTCTTAGGCACATAAAAATCATCGGTCCCAAAAAAAGACCCTGCGCAACACCCATTCTTCTACGTCTAGTGTCGCCTTCGCTTAACTCACGATTCGGATCCCGCATCTCCTTCCTCTGCTAGCTGCTGCATCATAGTCATCATCATTTTTCTTACCGCCCCACCTCCAAAGGAAACCTTTCCTTATTTTATTTGTACGAATGATTAATTTTCCGTCATTTTTTACTCCAGCATGGCCAATGACTCCCGACCACTCCAGACGCTCTCTCTCCCCATTACTCGGAATCCATTTTCCTTTTTCTCTCTCTTCTTTGGGGTGGAATATTTGTTCCTCTTCCCTTCTCATCTTCTTCTTCTTCTCGCGGTGTCTTTTATATACAGATTCGCAGTTCATCGCGGCTATTATATGTTAATACGTTAAACTGTGAACTTTCGGGGTCGTTGTTGGAGTTGGATTTTTCACTTTGTGTTTCTTATTGCGTTTTGCAGTTTCGTTGCTATAGTTACGATATTTCGTTTCACCGAGAAATTAGGAATAGAAATACTTTTCGAATCTTTCGTGCCTTATGTTTATGTGGAAGGAAAATTTACCATATATATCTGTAAAAAGTTATAGAGTATATTCGATAAAAAAATTATTTAGGAGTTTAAAAAAATTACGTTAAGAAAGGTAAGGCGTAAGACATAGTTGAAGAATAATTCCTGCATTACATTACGATCAATTAAATAAGAAATGGTTTTAATTTAACGTTAAGTTTACTTAAAAGATCAACTTTAGATACTTTATCTTGAATTAAAAGGCTAAGTGATGGTAAATATTTTATTTTATTTCTTATGCATTTCAGTCAGGAGTGATTATCAACGGAATTTCAAATCAGTGTTGTTTCAATCTTCTATTTCAAATCATTCTTTTTATATAATAAACAAATAATCCCGTCGTGTTGGAACAACCCTCAATTCTTTTTTCAATGATAATCAAGAGATGTTGAATTTAAATTTTTGTTTTCAATATTAAAAAAAAACTGCAATATACATACTGCATCATCATGCTATCCAAATAAGCAACAGGGACTTAATGATATGGATATATATGCTGTGTTAACCTCTTTTATATACATCATTGTTTGTGCGTATATATTTCAGTCATACCGTAAATATGACATTACAGAACGCGGTACAAATATAGCTCGTTAAAGAGGTAATTAAGAGAAGGTTATGACACATAAAAAACATTAAAAGTCCATTCGTATTTCATTCAAAACTACCCAGAAGTAAATCCATAACTACAAAAGGATATAAAGACCCTTTTGTTATAATAACAAGTCATCACCAAATATAACGATAAAGCGTATTTTTTTTAACGCAAACCTTAATCCTTGCATGTCACAGTAATTCCTTCAACCCCGCTTGTCACTCGCGGCTCCTATTTATCTCTCGTCATTCCACCATTCTCAAGGACCTTTGCAGCCAATGCCCCCTGCCATCATCTGCTCCTCTTCCGCCAATCGCCCTTCTTAGCACCTTAACGAAACAAATTCTTCCGATGCGAACATTATGAGCGCGTTCAACAGCCGCCCAAGATCGCGATAGGCACGTCTTACGCAGAGATATTAATTTAGACTCGCGTTCTGTTACTGGAAATGGGGAATTATCCATTGGGTATAGGAGGCTTTGACTTATGGAGAATATGGAGGTGGTGGTAGTTATCTGTATAAACGAAGGGACAAGAAATACGTCGTGATTACGCGTAATAATATTTATAGTATATTGAGGTCTACCGGTTGGGTATTTCTCGTTTCTTCATTAAGGCTCTCCTCCAGGAAGTACGGTGTGGGATAATTGTTTTAAACTAAGGAAGCTATCGGTAATGTCGTTTCATTACCGTTGAACCGTTAAGGTGTCGTCAAACTTACTCGCACTTGTAATTTTAATTTAAATTATAGTTGACTTCTGTTTAATCTGGTTTCGTTTCAATTATAGTTTTTGGTTTTCGTCGTAAACTCTGTTAGAGGTTTTATTCAAAAGAATATGTTTCATCTGTTCAATTTGTGAAATTATATTAGCGATCTCTTCTGATATCGTTATGTTTTTTTCCGCCAATCCGTAATTGATATAGTGTTCGATCATTGCGATAGGTTTCGTTTCATTTTAAAGCGAAGGAATGCACTCGTATGAGATACAGACACGAGGGAAAAAATGTCAGTCCAAACACCTGCTTCGGCTCATTCTCCATCTGCCATTGGAAGCGGACGATCCCGATCCTCGTGTGTTCGGAGTGTCCGGATCGTGGTTGAACGAAATATATGGCGGTGATCTTATAATATTTATATGGAACGTGTAGTTCTGCTGGAACATAAATTGTAGTGCTCTGCTACATTATTTTGATTCTTTAAATGATGTTCCAATCAAGGTAATGTAATTACCCAATTAATTGGATGTGAAGTTATGAAATGTAGGATATGATGAGAGTATATGAGAGATACACAGATGATTCTATAATGATTGATTAGGACATTAATTGGTATGGCTTTAATTTAGGATCATCGAAATTCAATGACTTTTAAATAATTATATCACGTTTAGTTCATTAAGAAAGCCCAAATATAAGAAAAATAAAAATATAACCATCATGTAATATAATGAGATAAAAATGTCCATTTTTAATTTTAGACAGGATTTAGATGCCTGATGATTTAAGAAAAATCTTATTCGCTGTAATAATAGTTTTTCATTTATATATAATTAGTGATAGTTAAGTACATATATGATTCAGTTTAACGTGGCGGAAAACTAGACAAATGAAGGTGATTCTTGGAAAAAATTTTTCCAGTAATCTGTTGTCTTCATGATATTGTATAAATAAACTGAAATTAATTTTTAACAATTTTTCTTGCCTCCTATAAATTGCTTTCGCAAATCAATACTCTGATAATTTTATTTGTCACAATGAGATTCAAGAAATGTGACAATAACCTTGAATTCGTGCGAAATGATGAGTAAAGTTATAAACAGAATAGAGGAACCTTCCATCCAAATTATTCGTTGATTTTTAATTGAATAACAATATAATAATAATAATATTAGAATAAAGAAGCCATGTCCATTTTTGAGGACTACTCGGTAATATACTGGAAAATAAATAGCAGCAGTAGTAAAGATAATAGATGAATATATGTACACCCTTTTTTACATTTTAGATAAAATTATGAAATGGTGCGATGATTAGGCATAAGATTCAATTATTGACAGGCGTTCGGTAGTCAAGTCAATCCAGGATAGTCGGTAAGAGCAAAAAAAATATGCGCGAGCGATGTTGCTTCTCTAGTCAAATAGTCATGCCCCGCCTAGTGTGTGAATGGCAGTACATGATACCCTGCCGATACGTGTAGTTCTTTCAATAAATTAGAAATGGTACAAGGTAGAGCCACAAGTTTCGTGAAATATCGCTATGATAAATCAGTAAGCGTAACTCAAATGCATGAGGACAAGGAATGGGAAAAGCTAGAACATAGATCAATGCTTTAAGGATACATTAATTGAATAAATGAAAAGAAAGTACCTTCTCGGAAGACGCAGTCGGAATAATACGCATTCCCTCCCCATTATACAGACTCATCGGATGAAATAAAGGTAATGAATCCCCAAACGAACCGATATAAGATTTTTTTACCCACGTACGATACGCGGGAGCAATCGATTAGGTAAGTAGAGTCGTGGTGGTTGCACCCCCTGCCACACGCCGAAAGGGGGCTCGCAGGGTATCTACACAGACATAGACAATCGCTGAATACTAGGGGATTATACGGAAGCAGGAGGTGGCGGGGTTGATCCATTATATTAAGTCTCATTTCCATACATCTACCCTGATGCATTTCTGTCAGCATTAACGGCAGCTAATTTTCCTTCCTGCTTCGTTGCGTATTAAGTAAATGATACAGTCTGGTTTATTGGTACAATTTCTTACTTTGTGTTTGCATTACGCCTAATGGTAATGTAATATGCCTCTTAATACCATTTATCAGTGTCCGAGCTGTGTATATTAAATGAGAAATTCCTGATTAGATCAGCGGTTGCAGTTCACGTATACAACTTTCTTTCATATATGTTATGTGAGGTTAGTATTCTCTTGGTACGTTCTTCACCTTTAGTGGAAGTGAATTTCATTGAAACGTAATATATACTTTAGGGATATAATTTAGTTTAATTGACTTTTCCTAAATAAATAAATACATCAATATAAGGAAGATATATTGATGTACATATCTTTTACAGCCGTATTAATCTCTAATTCTTGAGGACTATAAACCTATGAATATAATAAAATAACGTACATTTTAATTACACATTAACATAGGCGAGATGGGACAAGTTGGTCATCTTACAATTTCCAGTATTGCTTGTTAGGAGGACACGACATAGAACCCTAACGCAATCAACCTTTCGACATACAAAATCAGGACAACCTACTTAATCCCAGTCCCTCGTGGGATAGAGTGGACGCAAATTTTCTACGAATCTTCTCTTCGACTTACGCATCGTAAGTCTAAGTACTCGTGTTATAATTATCGATTTGATCTTCTAACCTAATGTCCAGTTTTTGAATCTTTGCAGTTTGTTAACATTTGTGCCTCTGCACGAAGACCCGCTGGAATTAACTCGCCTCAGTCAATTCGGTGCGCGCGGAGAAAAAATCTCACAAGACAGGACGATGCAACGTTGTAAGAAAACGTGAGTCGAGTAAAAGGCGCGTCGCAGTAGTTCAGACAGAGATAGGCAAGAAAACAGAAGAGATGAGAAAGTCGCATCGTTGGTGATTTCAAGCCCCGTTTCATCGAAAGGGACAGTGGGGCGACAACAGAATTAGCGCCATTGATAACGAGAAGAAAGCCCATCTCGAGGTGAGCACTTTTTTCCTCAATTCTCCTTTGCGTTTGCCGCGCGTCTTTTTAGAGTTTGGATAGTTCGGCTCTTCGCCACCACATGGCTCCCCTATCTACTTCGCCGCGCGGGAGTGGAGGGACAAAAAAGGGGGAGGAGGGGGGGGGGGGGGAAAAGAAAAAAAAACGTGACCGGAAAAAGAGTAAAAATACAGATTCGGACGGGGTCGGCCATGTTGTGTATCTCTGCAATGGCTGCCTCCCCTCAAAGCCTTTCCTCAACTGCTTTACCTGAGGGTGGGTCAGTGATCCGCGCACTCAAACCTCACGAAACTCGGGGACGCGATTCGACTGAACAAACATCTGACGGCTGCACCGCGATCGTGTGGGCGTCATGTGCGCCGAGATGTGTTCTTTGCGCGTGCGCAGAATACGATTTCCATTTTTTTCGCCTCTGTCCCTCGAAAAGGGTGGCCAAGACGTTCCGTCGAGGAAGAGGAATGTTTTTTGAAGTAATAGGACTATGCGTACGTGTGTCTGAGTACGACCTGCGTAGCTCACGAGATGTATACGTGAGCCAAAAGAGTACACATACTATGGTTACCAACTATTTCGTCAATTTTTTCGTATTTGACAAAACAGTTGACGGTTAAACTTGCGTAATATTCGTTGTTAACCAAAAACCATTAAGGGATTTGTTGGTCAAACAAAGTTCAAGTTCTGATGACAGTTCGAAAACATGTCCGGCGACAATTCATTCTCGCATACGTCTGGCGTCTTCCAAAAAAGCACTCTGCACTTCCCCTCCGTTCAACGTCGCCAGAATTCCCTCTAAGCTAAACGCTCTTCTTTTAGAGCGTTGAGGTAGTCCCACAGGCATTCGTTTCGCAACAACAGTTGGAGGGGGGGAGGGAAAAATACACCCGAAAGGGATAAAGAAAAAATAATAATAAAGAGGGGAAAGCTTCGCATGTTCCGACCATTAAGTAGTTTTCCCTCTGTTTCGAGAGTCGAAATGGAAGGCGAGCGCTCTCTTTTGAGAAGTGGGCCATTTCACGCGAGTTCTTTTTGCCAAAGGGATCACGCGAGCGATGAGTAGCAGTTTTGATTTCAATCCGCCAGTGCGTTACACGGCGCTCTATATAAACTACTCGTTTATATATATTATCGTTTGGCGACACGGAAGATCTTTTATCTCGATGGTCGAGATACGAGAAGTATAAAAGGACAGAAATGACGCGATGTTTTTAGCGCGCGAGTTAAATACTCTGATTATATTTGTTTCCATGTTGAATCCGTTTATGAATAAGTGTGCGTATATACGTACGTAATAGTAAGTATCAGCATATATATTTATATACGTATATGTCTCGTAATAATAATTGTCAGCATATATATTTATATACGTATATATGTCTCGTAATAATAATTGTCAGTATATATATTTATATACATATTTATGTCTCGGAAAGATAGTATTGCAGACTACATAATTACATAGATTTATATATGTAAAAATGTCCCGGAAAGATAGTATTTCAGAATACGTACATAAGTGACGCATTCTGTCGATGACAGTCCTTTTCTTTACGACTGTAGAAGTGTCAACGTCAAAAAACTTAAAAAACTTAACACAAAGGGACAAGGAGTCAGGATGTACCTTAAGAAGGCAAAGAGAATATATAATTCTTTCGCAGCTCAAGAATCAGTAAAACTTGACGGAACACCTCCGGATATGCGTACCTAGTATACTTATTCATTACAACTAGTAACAATAGTAGAATACAAGAGTTTTAATGAAGTGAACAGAATAATGCTTAAGCTTGGCAGAAGCCTTCGTAAGGAACTGAGTTAAACTCTATTTGAGAATGTCCAGTAAACGGTTTAGGGTATTTAAACTATATGTATGTATAAGTATTGGTTTCGTGTGTTGAATTTAGATGTAAGTTTTCGGCTGTACAGCAAAAATGCCAGGATCATGGTCTACTATAGTTAAAATCAACTCCTTTTCTTCATTTCCACTTAAATACGTAACCTTGAGAGATAATCAAACCAAAACCATCACGCTAATTATGGTTGATCATATTTTTCAATGCGTGTATTGAAATCTTATCGCAATTTTCCCCATTAAAATAGCTTCACGCTTCGCGGAAAGATTTTCGCAAAGTGTGCCATTCGCAAAACGTCGGAATGTTATTCGAAATGTAGAAGGGCCAGTCACTGACCTTAGCCAATATTTTTAGCGTTTTCCATTTTGACTCCTTTCTCCATTGGAAAGTCTCGTTACGCACATGCTCACCTCAAATTGCCTCAATGGAAATGTTTGATTTCGATAACAAGCTTTCATAGATGAATTTGAGATACGTCACGCTAATATTTTATTGAGGTTTTACTGAGTTATTGCTAGGTTTTTCACATTTTACAAGTAAACTAACACATTAGGAACGATTGAAAAAGCAACTTTCTTATTGAAAATTTTCATATAACTATCGAAGATAAGTAATGTTTTTCTCAAATTTCCATATGAATTTGATAGGTCTAATATAAATTGTAAATTAATAAGCTACCAAATGAATTTTTTCGTAATAGAAGTTACCTCAGATTATGCTTTCTTACGTAAATATTTAGGTTTTCGTAATTTATTTCACAAGCTTCCAAAAATCCTTCCATCTTTTACGAAAATACTCTTTTACAATTTTCAATTTTAGACAGTTCAATTGTACAATTGCACGTCGTCATTATGAACTACTTAATTCTAAAAATATATATAATAATGAAAGAATGTTATGTACATCAGGAGATTATAGGTTGGATTAATGTAAGAAGTATGCTCTAGGCGTGGTTGAAAACAGTTGGGGGTCGGTAATTTTCCTGAGCTCAATGATTACGATTTTCATAATTATTTCTATGGTTTGTTAAACTTATCCTTTTGCTACATTGTTCAGGAAATCACCTGAAAAGATTCCTTTAACGTTTGCTGTAAAATTTTTCTAAAGCGTTTGTCTTGTTTGAGGTATCTATATCGATTACCACGATGTTATGAAAAACTTCGTCTTTCCAAAATTTTTTCGTTTCTAACCATATGATATAAAATCATATTTAATGAATTGAGAAGTTCGAGTTGATTTTTACCAAACATTAGTTGAGTTGTTAGTTAATGCATTACTGTGGAGCAATGGATACACATTATTTTATTGCCAAAGGTCCTCTAACTTTCTTCGTACGGCTTCATACGAACGTCGTTGAACTACCAGATTATACTCATCAGTGACCGGAGTGCCTAGCGGAAAGAACTCATTATGCATTCGGTAGTTGAAATGGGAGAAAACTGTGCTCAGAGCCTTCATGCTCGATCAAACCTGACTCGCCTTTTTAGTCTAGGTTTTTCGGCAAGTACTCATCGAGACGAATCTGCCTTAGTTTCCACGCCGTACTCTTAACTGCATGTTTTGTCACCCATTAAAAAATTTCTAGATTGTCATTGACCTCGTTCAGTAATTCTTGAACAATATCCATCCCCTGATACTTTGATTCAAAATGTAGTGAAATTTGTACAAATCAGGCTGCTAACCTAAACATCCTTGGAATTCGCCTGTGAACGTAGTATTAATTACAAATGCTATGTTTCACTAATTGTAATCACAATCACAGTTAAGTACGCTAAACTTGCATGCAACTGCAGGATATAAGAGTAGGTAGATTAGGTTTTCTTCCGCTAAGCTAAATTTTCCATTTTAGACCGATGCAAATATTCTCAAGTTTTTACAACCAGATCTGTTGACGTACTGTAGCTCTACACGCTTTAATTTATTTACGATAAAAATAAAACAATTATTTAAGGCCAAGTATGAGACTATTTGTCTTTAAAATTTAACCCTAATCTTTATTAATCTTTTAGAGAACACGGTAGTGAAAACTAACTCGTTTTCTGATGGTTAATAAAATTTCCTCATTCATGTATAATTCTAATTTTTAAGTCGTCGATCTCACTGAAATCATATGATCCATCTGACGAGAAAGGAAACTTATTCTTAAATTTTTAGGGGTTAAGCGATGTTCTATGGTCTAAAATTTCTATTTTAATATACGATAAAAATCAACTATGTAATTCTTCAAGTCGCTGTTTCGATGAGATCACGTATTAATAGAATTCCTTATTCGATTTAATACTTCAATAATAATTATATAACATCTTTATTAAGGGCAAAATAGAGACTGAAAAGTCTCCTCTAAATTGTTAATAATAATTCTAAAAGTAACTATTAAAAATAGAAAATGATTGCAATTGAGCTTAAATCAGTAAAAATATAATTAAGTTGTGAAATTAAGAAACCCACGTGAAACTTAAGAAAAAATATTCAGAGCAGAAAAGCACCATCGTGGAAAAGATACTCAAACCTACTGATAGTTTTATCGGAAAAATGTCAAAATATCAACGAGTGAAAATACCTAGAAGGTAATAGACAAGAAAAAAAAATTGCGTGTACTTAAATACAAATGATATACCCAGAAGGAGGATAGTATATAACTGATTCCGTCTATGGAAATTCCTCCTCAAACTTCTTGACAACATTAACAACAATAATCGAGTGTACAATAGGTTTGATTGGTTGATCGATACTCGTCAAAGTTGGGACGCGAATCCTTTCAAATTGAGAAGATTCGCTTCGAGTTGTGATGGCGAAGATTGCACGACAGAATCTCAAAACCGGTCTTTTGCATCCTGAGCACTTGTCATTCTGTGAAAGCAATTCCCCGTCGGGAATCGAAAAGTATCTCCCAAACAGAAAAGAAAGTCCAGTTTACGCGTTCGAATCGAATAGAATTTCCAGCGACGAAACCTCCAGAGGAGAACCCGGGACTTCCAGCTTCTAGCTTCCATATCAGTATCGAGAAAGCAACCTGTTTTCGAGGAACCGAAAAAGTTTTTTTCCGAAAAGAAACAAAAAATCCCCGGTAAAACTTCACAGCGTAATTCTGGTCTAAAACTGGTTTTGTTTTAAAGGAGTAACTCCTCCTCCCCCTCCTCACTCCCTCGACCACTCCATTCCATTTTTTTCCTTTGGCGTATTCTTCCTTCGATTATTTATTTCCTTCCCGACGATTATTATATATATATACTTAGGGTTTTCAACTTTACCCGTTTCCAAGTCTCATAGTTCGCGGTTTTTTTAAGGGATACGCTAATTTGCGCGAAAAAGTTAAGCGGCTAGGAATTTATTCTAGGAATAACAGTTGCGAAAGAAGTCTGACAGGACCTGGACTAGAACCCGGATCTGCCAGTTTCCGGTCGGTCGATCTAGTCATTGAGCTATCTTGCCAGAACTTTCAGATGCGCCGTTAAAGGGTTGATTCTTACGTAAATAGGGTACGTTGTTTTCGTGATATAGTGAAAACTATGTACTGAAGTTACACTATATGACGAGAGAGACTTATCAGGGTTATTACCGGTCAGGTTTTCTGTCAGTTATAAATGTTATTCTATCTAACTTGCTGGCTATTCCAACTCTAGGGGCCGTGTTTTATAAATGACTAATGAAATATATCGTCAGTCACACGATGTTGAAGCTATGAAGAAAACAGACAAAAATTATATTATTTTGGAGTTGATCTTTTCACTCGTAATAGTACGAATTAATTCAGTATACACAAATAAGTGAATTCAATACGTAATCATCAAATTAAATGAATTTATAATTTATTATATTACGAGAAATACTTCGATTACGTAACTCGTCGTACGCAATTTACAGGAAAAACGAGTTCTATATAAGGAATGAATTAAAATATACTTAATGATCCTAATTTTTACATCAAAATAATGGGAAACTTTTTTACAGGTTATCCTCTGATTTAAGAGATTGTAAAAATTGATTTATAAAAATTCTAGAATGTTGCGAATTACTAAGTATTTCATAAACAAACTGTACTATAGTACCACCATTAGATCTGTTCTTAAATAAAGAGATGAATTCATCTATCTCATTAAAAACTGTGTGGTACGATACCTTCTTCCTTCTAAGGATGTCCATTTAAAGCTTCTATCGTTTCTATCTGCGTTATCATTCTATGATAAAGTTCAACTTTTGGTTCATTGAGAAGATTCAGCTCCAGTTTTTTTAGACATATTCAACTGAAATTTCAACCCACAAAACTCGAAAGTTTTTATTCTTTTTCTGAATTATATAGAAATGTAGAGTATGTTGTCTGGACGCGAAATGGGACCAAGGACTTATTTAGCAATAGTTGAATTCAAGGATCACTATTTTTACCATTCCCATTTGGAGTGCTATGATCCGAATTAACGAATGATTTCTATCCTATTGTATGACATTTATAAGTGTTTTCGCACTGTACCTTAAATTCGTGTATCATTGTATAAACCTTTTTGATAGTAGTAGTAGTGGATTTTAAAAATTCGCTGATAGTGATATTTTATAATTGTCTTTAGTCGCTGAAATCTCGTTCTTTTTTCGATATCACATTCAAAATATTTCTTTTCTTTATTATAAGTTAAAAACCTTTGATTCAACCCTGTCATTTGAACTTTGTATTTTTTCACAGACGTAATTTTGCGACAAATACGAAACGTGTTTACAATAGACCTAAAATCAATATAAAGTCCTTCAAAATTAAGGAATTCATTCGTAACGAAAGAAGATGCAGCGTGATGGTTCGATAAATTGGCACTGATTGCGAAAAATGCCGCTTTCCCATTCTCTAATACACGAGTGAGAGATCCAAAAAGCGAAACAAAAGGAAATAATCCTTCCCACTTGTGTTCACCACGGGACATCTCTAGGACCAATTCAATAAAAGCTTTCCTAATCGCCATTTACTGCGGCCGTAGACATCTTTCCCGGCTCTCTCAACCCCTTTTCAATGGTCTACGCCCTTCTTCGTTCTCCCCTAACCTTCCCCAACCTCTTCTTCTTCTCCTCCCCTCCGAAATGCTTCTCAGGAGCCTCGCTTGTTCGCCGTTTTTTAAGCCGCAGCTGGGGCCACGCAGTTACTTCACCGCATCTAACCTCCCTCCATCTGCTTCTCCCCCCCTTTTCTACATCCGTGGACAACGGGGCAGGTGAAGAGACAAAATATTTTAGCGAGGTGGAAAGTCTTGTTTTAGTCCGCGACTAGCAACCTCCCGGCGGAAGAACGGGGTCGCGAAAAATGCGTGGAGTGAGGAGAGACGATGGCTTGCCCAAGGGTGGACAACCCAACGAGAGAAGCTTTATTAAAATCTCTCCGCGCAGGTTTTAAAACTTTCACAATCTCACGTCCCCGATGAAATCTCTCGCTCCCACCCTATCTCGAGCTAGAATGTCACGTCGAGTGTATATACGCACGAATAAACGGCATTCTTTTGCGTGCCAGACCACCTAATTCGGGTAATCGAAGGGCCTCTTTCTTGACGAACATCTCGAGGAATTTCGTCCGTCGGAAAGATCGCGTTTCGGTTCGGGATTGCGAAAGATTTCAGCGCGTACTTCGTAGCTGAGAGTCGAAAGATATCGGGGGCAAAGGGGCTATGAAAAACGGTGATTAAACCGCCCGGTAGGGCCGACATGTTGGCGTGGTGGGGCGTACGAGTCTGCAAAATACACCAGAAGGTTCTTTTAGCACTGTTGTACGCCATATCTCGCGAAATTGAGTTTTAAATCTTTCGATAACTTTGTTCATTGCCAAATATTGGTTTATTAGCGGTAGATTCGCAAAAAAGACGTACGAATGTCCCCCTGTATCGGCTAATCCCCAGCGTTTCACGTAAGAACGCACCGGAGAGATGAAGTGGCGAGGGTCGAAAAAATGCTTCAAAATCGGCGCACATGAAAGCAGGAGAAGAGATCCATATTTGGCAGTGCAACAAGTGCTTGTATCCAAATCGGGAGGGGAAATGGAGGCTTTCTTTTCCCGAGCTGGTGGCTATCCGTGGGTTTAGCGGGGCGTTAATAGGGGGCAGCACTCCTCTGGAGGAACGCGTGGCCCACGCTCATTGGTGGGGTCCTTTCGGGACTGCCGAAAGAAGAGCCCCTTTTAATGGGGGTTAGTGACTGGCTGAGGTGAAGGCTGTGGGACAAAAACCTACGAAAGAAAATGGCGTCGAGGAAGAGGACAGATCGTGAATTATATACAGGTTTAGATTCGGGTTTAGGTTGTTGTAGATTTCGGTTGATCGCGATTGGTTGAAAGATTTGCGGTTCGTTGTTGTTTCTGGTTGTCCGGGTGGTGTTTAGGTCCGCTACCGTAGCGTTTTAACAGCAATATTATTATATTTGGAAGCCTAATGTTCGTTTAAAGTCTTTCGTTAGCATCCGTAAAGATTTTGGGACATCTGAGATACACCACGTACTTATTTTCGTTAGAATATTTTCACCTTTTCCAAACTGCAAACGATTCTATCTACGTTTCCAACAACCCGAACGGCAAATGTTTTCTTTTTAAAAAATCTAGCACTCATTAGCACTCACGATGTTATGTTCGGGTGCGAAGGAGGCCGAGAAATAAAATAACGAGTTATTGCGTGCTTACGTGCACCACACCGAGGCATGTTCTTCTTTTCTTCGGCGTGGGTCAAAAAGGTCGTACTCGATTCTCATACTATCAGACTCAATCAGAGCTTTCGATTTTCCATTCTGGAAAATTTTTAAGCTTCAAACCGGATGTGCACTTTGCAGGATCAGCGTAGCATCACGAATAATTATTATCGAGGAGGGCTTTTCTTCGGTTCACACAATATGTTCGGGAGAAAGCGGGCGACGAATATTATCTGTTCACGGGAGGATTTCTCTTCTTTTCTCCTTGAGGCAGGTCGGTAGAACGAGATAATTCGAGAGGCCTTCATAACAGAGGCAATAAACGACGGGAGGGCGTTGATTCGGCCATCTGGAACCCATCATCACGAGTAGAACGTTTCGGAGATTTAAAATTTAAAATTATAATGAGGTGCTGTCTTATCTTCTTTTTTTTGAATGCGAGTCGTACCGTGTCCGTGGATGTTTGGGAGGATGGGTGTACGCTGTTGAGGAAGGGTTGTCAGTGAAGACAAATAACTAATACGTAAAAAAGACGAAACGTATGTATTGTTAGAACTTGTCGTTCGGAGTAGTATTGGACGTTACGGAATTTTTAGGATATTAAGGATAAACTTTCAACTCGTATCGTTTTCGGATTACGTCATCAAGGGAGAGTCCATTAAAAAAAGAATTTAATTTTGGCAAAACTGACCGCTCTTAACATCGGGGAGAAGTTCGTATACGAAATGGGTTTTCGGTATCTATTGACCTTTGATCGCAATTGGGCAGATAAGTAGGGTCAATAGTCGTTTGGAGGAAATGATGTTCCCGCTGTATAATTAATCGATTGAGTTCTTAAGACCGTATAGCCATTTGGAATCCTCGAAGGACGATGCTTCCGAAAGCCAAATGAAAGAGATTTCGTGCGAATCGTCTTCGGTCACGGATCCGCGATAAAAACGTATTGAAGAGAACATCACGCTTCCCGAGAGTAGTGCACCAAACTATCCATAGCGCGTTTCTAACTCACGAACGAGCACTTGCGCGAAAACGCACTACCTCAGAAGATAATTCGGGTTTCAGAAGAAACAATTGAAAGTCGAATTTCGCATAATGGAATTATACCCTTACGTCTGAGCGGAATTTAATGCGTATAATAAGCTCATTTTTTTAACACGTTGTAGAAACGTATAGCTAATGTGTATTAAAAACGCTTAGATGTTTTGAGAATTTCGTTTGGTGGAAAGTTCTATGGCTGGCGATTAAGTAGAACCTTTTAGCAGGGATTTTATTATATTATTTGAATTAAAACTATAGTAATTGACTTATATTCCTTATCTACATTAGTAATTATAATTTAGTTTAAGCTAGTTTTTTTATCGAATAGTTCGCAAAATTTACGCAATTGATTAAACTGATAATCTTTTATTACGTATCAAATAATTTTAACTTTAACAATTATTGCTTTAAAAAAATCGTCATGGTGAAATATCCATCAATAAAACTTGCTGCCGCACATATCTTCAAATCTCCCACTTGGGAGTTCCAGAATCTCTTCTAATGATGCCATTATTTCAAAACGTTTTCATCTCTCCTCCACAACATATAATTTACAGCCTCCATCATTCAGCGCATCATTCAGTTACGGCTTTTCCTTCAATTCCGCTTGTTCCATCGGTATAAAATTTAACGCTATTCCCAGGCTCCTTTATAGAATAAAACGAACAGTACTACCAGCGTGACATAACTAGGAAAGAGGTATGCATGTCCAGCTTTCAAATCTCATCCAATGCTCATTTCAAATGACGCAACATTAGATGAGAGGAGGCGATGATTGCTACGAAGTGATTTATAGATTGTCCCTCAAATACAAATTCTTTTTCTTAAGTTCAATCATTTTCGTTATCTTAGCTCTATCTTACGACAAATCAGGTACGAACATGGTCAACTTTGCGGGATGGAGCTATAGTTAAAGAAAATAAAAATTTTCGTAGCTTTTTTAGTGATATTTGTGGATATGTGTATCACGAGAAAGTTAAAAAAGTTTTAATTTTTCAGTAGATTAGGCTATCTTAGGAAATGAGAATTTGGGATCAATTTTAGGACGAGGAAGGAATTCTAGCTCTAGGATGCGAATTTTGCAGGATACTTTGCTTAAATTTGAGTTTAGGTTCGCCAAATATTAGAAGTTAGCGATGAAATTGAATTTTTGTGGTCCTTTTTTAAAAAAGAAGTAGAGGAAATATTCTTAAATTATATTTTTTGTTTTGTATTTTTTCAAGAAGAGATTTCAATAAATATTCAGCGAATTATTCGAATATATGAAATAGCCATCAACTGGTTCCTCCGTGGACCTACCATTTTGCAGACAGATTCCCAGAAGAAAAAATTCTTTCGGGATTTCAACTCCGAGTGAGGACTCTTGGTGGCGCTGTTCCGAAGGAGACACGCAACATTTCCATGACCAAAAAGAGCCTTAAATCTGTCCTCTATCATATTTTAGAGACCACTTTTTCGAAGGCCCTCCCTCCTAAGAAGCCATTCCTCCGAAGCTACCAGTGGTGCCGTCCCTAAAACCTCTCCCTAGTGCAACTCCACCTGCTTCTCCCGGCTGCAGTGGGAAAATTTGGTTCGAGGCATGCAGTTCTCGACATTCACACGCGTCCGTGAGTTCGCCTACCCCTCCCCCCTGAAAATGTGCCCGTGCAGTGGCCTTGCATGGAGGAGTAATGGCCTCCTAGTCGCCTACCCCAATGCTGCCAACGTGGCGTTGTCTTCTTCTTTTGAAGGACACTGCTTCCCCCTTTTCGCTAATTAAAAGCTCCCGCTCCCTCGAAAGGGCCGATTCATAGCAAGGAATAGCATATTTACGGCTCTATAGAGAAGCGATGAGAATTGAATGGACTCGGAGGAGATACTATTATCTTCCGGGAACGGGTTTGCTTAGATCAATCGGCTTCGTCCGGCAAACGTTTTGGTGCGCAATTTTATATAAGACCCCGGAGTGCCCCCGCGTGGTCTCATCGATCCCACGGAAAAAGCAATCGATTTTGAGTGGTTCTTTTCCATTGTCGATCTTTTTATTCTCGAGGACACTGTTTAGGGATCCCGGGCGTGAAAATCGTACGCGAATTTCTACGCGCAAGTCTTAACTCGTACGAAAATTAGGAGCTAATCGGATCGTAACTAAATGATTTGTTAACACGTCGGAAGTAGCTTCTGAGACGAATTTCAAAGACGAAACGCCGTAGATGCGTTTTTGGTTTTCGTCATAGTTTCTAACGTATCTACGTAATCTATGATGCGAGGGTTTAGATGAAACCACACCCTAATATTCTCGTGGTTGATGTAGGATCGATAACCAAATATCCATTTGCGAGACGGGGCGGACGAGGTGTTCCTTCTTCGTCTTAAAGATAAACCGCTTCAGCTATTTCATAACCTTGAGGGGGATATTCACCTTTGGATCCGCCCATGCAAGCGTTCCGAGACTAAAATTGCTCGGAAACTGCATTTTAATAGCGGCCATACCTCCGCCGGTTTTTTGATCATTAAAACGACTACGGCATCGATTAATTTCCCGTCTTTTTCTTCTAGATTCGGCACGCACACACACATACACACTCAAGGGACACGGCCCGAAAAATCCCATCACGTACGAGACTTAAGGCGCCACGGACCTACAAGAATACGCGTCTTAGTAGACTTCCGTTAACAAATCGATATCGCCCTCCCGTTTAAAATATTCCTTACGAACATCCGCTTGGATAGTCCTCAATTTTTTTCCGGACGCTAGCGAGGTCGTAGCGCGTTCGATTTCCTGCCAAAAGCCACTTTCCAAACCTGACCTAGGCAACGCAGTTTTATCCTGCCCTCTACCCGAAACTCGCTTTATCGTCGTCGGCGACCTCGATGCCTTCTCGAAAAATCGCAAGAGGAGAGGAGAGAATATGTCCGAACTCGTCCCACTTTTGCCGTCTTGTTTACGCCGATCCGACCACTTCGTCAAATTAGTTCGTACTTCGCCCTCATGTTCGGCGTGACGAATAGTTACGAAACTCCGAATGAAATCATTCGCGTTTCGGTCGCTACGTGCTGTATCCCGCCCGGTCGGTTTACGAACCATCTCGCCCACCTTGTTCGACCTTGGTTGTCGACCCTTAATCGCGGCTAATGCCTCGTCGATCAAAATCGCCGCTTAATTGCTCGACGCACGTCAATCTAGAACGTAGAGTTTTGTGACGAATTAGATGCGCACACATCCTAAACGCGTAATACGTCGTTGGTAAATTCGTGTTTTTTAAAAACGTGCGTTTTTTTTAGAGGGACGGTGAGGGGTTAAAACAGTCGCAGTTTGATAAACGTGCCGAGTTGGCCCGCATGGTTTCCAACGCAACCTTCCGGCCGTTCCCCAATCGAGATTTAGTAGAGGTAGGTAAGTTCTGTTTTTTTAGCTCACGTTACGCTCTCGTGACTGTATCCCCGATGCTAATTTTCAAAAGTCTCTATTGGGGTTTTCGTTTGCGGGAAGGTTATTGGTCTCGCATTCCTTACATTAAACGATGCGAGAGTTAGGTGGAATATGCGTAGTACACCAATATAGAGATAATACGTAAAGTTTGATAATATCATTTTGCCTAAACACTTCAGGATGTTTAGGAATTATAAGTGAGAGGTATTTCGTAGTCCCAAACTTGCGTGTAATAAATACGAATAGTTTTATTATTTAATAGATTTCTATGAATATACGAGGATATTTTTCGTGTGCTATAAATCGAGGACATCTTTATGACGACTAAAGTGTAAGTTCATGTTAAAAAACATAGCTTTTTCGTGATTTAGCGATATAATAACCGGTTTCTCGTGAGTTTAATAAAATTATTTACTCGTCGTACTTTGATATTGATATAAGATGATAGTAAATCTAAAAGCCTATAAATAAACTTAATAAATCAAAATGATAAGCAATAATATCTCCAAATATAATCGAGATTACGCAAAAGTTTACTTTTGAATGAAATCCCTCCACTACCCAATACACACGCGCGAATATAGTAATAGATAATCCTCGGAAGAAATTAAGAGTATCTCGTACGTAATTTTCCCATTAACATCGGCAGGATGAGGTGCTCATGCCAACTCGTCTGTCTCCCCTCCTAGTTACGTATAGGCCCACTGTTTCTCTCGCTGCACAGCTGCGCCTCGAAAGAGTACGATTCAGAAGCTCCACTAAAAACAACAATGTTTAGAAACAATTCGGGTCGTTATAACAACAGAGGGGGCTATTCGGGGGTGTGTGTGGGTATAACGTCTTTCCTCCTTTCCGAGAGAGGGACGCTCTCTGCGGGCATGAATCGTCGAAGGTTAGCGTCATTTTACTCACGCAGCGGAGACCAGGGTGAATAACCGAACGAAGGTCTTGAAAAAAAACGCAAAACAAGAAGTCTCGCTCTTTCGATGTCCTCTAAAAATTCACAATGCATCGGGAGGAAGGAGGGGAGGGCGGAGAGGAAGGGGGAATACACAAACAGTCGACTTATCGCTGCTAAGAAAAGGGGGAAGGAACGAAAAAAATAAACATTTCCTGCTGGAGAACGCCGATAAGTTTTAGAAGCGGGTTTGGATATATTTTCGGAGACTGAAGGGGGCTATTTCGTATGTAGCTGATTATTATTCCCCCCAAACGTACATATTTACGAATGCATTTATGAGAATCAACCTACAACAAAGCCTAAATACGTCAACAACCATTGTTCACGTAACAATCAGCCAAATTGTTTATTACGTAATCTAATAACAAATATGATAGAAACAATAGGTCCTTTTACGTTTTATACCAACTTTGTTGTGTTATACAATACGATCGCTTCTAATATCGTATTATATTCAAGTACGTCGTAAGTAAAGCGACTTTTAATCACGTCAAAGCGTGTATTATCAAAACCTGCCCGCCTGGGTTGCGTGCAGTGGTCTACTGCAGGTGAGGCCAGTGAATCTCTAAGGTCCCCGATTCGAGGCTAGGGGTGTGCGTTTTAGTCTCTTTTTCTCTAGGCGGAGCGTAAATCTATCCTAGAATAGGTAATTTATACTTTCGGTCTTGTGGGCTCGTTTTAAATGGACATAGGTTTCCGCTATTTAATATCCTCTTTACTCGGTAATAGTAGTTAATAGTAATTGTTGGTAATAGCATTCTTTATGATAATCCTAACCTTTTCTTACGTTTTATCTAGCTAACTTGTCTTCCTTAAAGTCGTATTTTTGGTCTTATTTATACTCTCGTCAAAAAGTCTCCGAAATCTTTCAACGTTTGAGATTTTATCGCAGATATTTCTGCAGTAAATACCATGAAAATTTGTGGGATTCGTCCTTTATTATTTCTCCCAAAATTATAACATATTTTACTACAGATATAATCTACTATATAATCTACTACGAAAGAAAAGTTTACGTATAAGTTTTTACGAATATTTTCAACTTTCTGTTGCAAATTTCACAATAGTTCACGGAAAGGTAACTTTTTACGGTAAGGAATTTTTCGCATAAAGAAAATGCGTGGTTAAGCTACTTAATATTTGGTGGGTGTAGAGGAACTTTTTGATGGTTCTGCTTTCTCGCAAGCATCCAAAGGTTAGTTGAAACGTATTATAACACGCCGGAAGTATGAACCCGGATAGCTTGCACCGAAAGCTACTCGATTGACAGTCTGAAGCCCCTGTCTATCTTACAAAGACCCTAATGCCTGAAATCTTACTTATTGAGCTCCCCTTAAGTTTGGCTGTGCGACGAAGATCTTTTAGATCGACGTTTAAAAAACCATCGTCTTTGGTCAGGAGGTTGAAAATGCTTGGTAGAAGATCGGCGCGCATATCGTGCGGTCACATGCGTAGGTACTTTTTAGGTGGAGCGGTGCAGTGACGCCTCTGTCTACGTGGAGACGCATTCTTACCGTCCCTCAGCCTCTTTGATTTTACCCGCACAGCTGCTTCGTAAGACCCTCGCATTATTTGAGATCGTGTGTAGGAAATTAGCTCGCGATGGGAAAACATTTCCCTTTTTTGTGCGATGGATGTTTCTTTACCAGGTGTACTGCAGGGTCTCATTTTTTTCTCCTCGAGGTCCATGACTTTTGTTCGATTATCGAACTTCGATTTTTGTATAATTCGATTAATTATAATTTTTTGAAATTATGGTTTAGATTATTCGTTCATGGTTTAGAACTTAACTGAATATTCTAGGTATTGCGGAAACGAAACCTGCTATTACTAATGTAAAATAATAAAAGGGTGATATACGAGAACATAACAACTTTTATAATAACAAGAGTAAATGAATGAATTTGCAATGGCCCCATGAATGTTCAATTCTCTAGTTATACAACAATCGATACAAAAAAATAATAATACGTCTTTATTCATTCAGGGCAAAATTTAGTCTAGGTAAGACCACTTATCCATTTTATTTCTACACTGAACAGACACAAATATATTCTATCCCAGATGGGAAAAATGCAATTTGACAAGGAGATTAATAAAATTTGGTTTTGCTTTTTTATATAATTATCTTGTTATTATTGGTTAAAACTGTCACAAAAATATTGTTATTCGGAGAATTGCAGATTTGATCAACAAAGGTCTTACCTTATTGATGATTAACGAGTGAAAAGCTAATAGCTACATTTATACTAGTCCTCAAATAATCTCACAGATGTACGTTCATTTATAGATACATAAAATTTTTCCTCAATGATGGTTCTTCTCATTTCCCCCCATTTAGTTCTATTTTCAATATCCTTTTTTGTATATCATTCATTACAGATCCTCTCCTTATTCAACTCAAGTGGCTGTCATGGTCCGAATATTATCGGAGTTACTAATACGTCAGAATTAGATGGCTCCTTAGAAACGAGAGCACGTGGCCTTATAGGAAACAGATGTACGCTCTTTTTATGGAATCTAGCGATAGCCTCTTTCAGTTATTTATCAGCGACCACTGGATCTGCAACACGACCTAAGCTAAATTATCAACAGTTACTTTTCGTTTTTTGAGGTATTTGAAGAATATGCTAAACTTTAAGCGTATTATTAATACTGCTTGTTGTATGTAATATAACTTTTTATTGCATATGTTCTTGATTAAGTCCTAGCTCTTCGCCATATTTCGAGGGGAATGGCATAAGGATTTTGTTGCATGTCTGATACGTTTAAGGGGACGGCTAACTATATAAAGAATTTTATATTACTTATGAGATTCAACTTCTTAATGAATCCCACCAAATAATTTATTGTTTACTTTTACATTATAAAGCTCAAAGGGTAGCATATTGTTTGAAATTTATTTTCTCCATACTTTATTATAAGTTTTAGTCTACTTTTAAGCTGCTGCAATTTCTTTGCCAGTCGTGATTATTATAATTCATAATATTCACTCGGATCACATTTTATTTTTATGCAAATAAACCACTTGTATTGGAGTATACCTTCAATACTATACCGCACTATGTTCATTGTGATTCACCATAAAATTCTCCAGCCCTCTCCCAGATGAATTGTCGTACTTAGTCTGCGCCTCTAAATGTATCCTCTTGCCTCTCACAAATCTGCTTCGTTTTTCCTGTACTTCCAAAAATATAGAAATATGATTTTCATACATAATACATCGCCCACAATGAAGTTGAAATAGATATTGCTATATATCCTGAATCTAATTGTTATTCTTCTCAGAACTAGAAAATTCTCGCACAAGATAAAAGAACTCTTTGAAATATAAGGTTACTTTTACTCGCCATTATCAATTAAGCTCCTTCAGTACACCAAATTTTGAGAATAAAATCCAAGATCGTAAATTCATGTCTTTTTATGATTTGGCTCAATGTAACAAGTTGGAATTCGTCAAGTTAAACGAAGTGAATTTAGGTAACATATAAGAGTGATTAAAAACCTAATATTTTTATGCACAACAGAATTACTGTAATCTTATAGTTAGAAAATATAGTTTTATACACGTTTCGATCGTTCAATAATATTTTTTCGTCTTTAACCTTGAAATTTCAATGCATTAAAACTGATAGGATTCATCTTTTTATGGTTTTTTTCTCGGCGAATCGAACATTCTTAATCATAAAATTACAGATTTTTGGAATTAGACAACTAGAATTACTACAAGATTTTATTTCAAAGTATTCATCGAGGAAGATATTATCAAATCACTTTCGTAATTGACAATTGCTTGCTATTCCAAAAGGAGCGTAGAATTTGCAATTACGATTAGGGCTACTAATATTATTCATTGTCAATAGCATTGTTAAAAGTTTGTGAACAGCTGTATTTAGTTATTATCGCCAAGTATACGAGAGTATTACCTGAATAAAAATATCACTTAAATCGGCATTTTATTTCATCCTTTGAAGCAAGATTCTATCACGAGTATTCCATCAAAAGGGTTTTACGTACATTTAATGATATTTCGTTTACCATTCCTTTCTATAGTTAAATACGAAAAGTTTTTAGGAAACGAGTAAAACAGTATTCCCTACTCTAGAATATAATTAGTCGAAAAAGTGCTGAATATCATTTTCCGATTCCGCACGAAACACTCGTGAATGTGAACAGCCTTTATTTCGGCACCGAGCAGAGCCAAGAGCCAAGGGGAAGAAACAAAAAACAAAAAAAAAGAACTCCCCTTCATCGCAGGAAGTGAAAGATTGATTTATTCATCGGCAATTTCGTAAAACGACATCTGAACGTAAGCCCGCGTGCATTTCAGCGGTGATCGGCCTGGACGGTCTGAGAGAGTCTCTTCTCCCTCAAACTTCACCTCAAACTTGTCTCGTCCAATTCCTCCCCTGTTTTATATGGCAGTGCGTACCTCCCCCTCTTCCGCTGGTAGCGTTCGTTAAACTCTTGGGGTAGTATGAGAGATTCGTGGAAATGTGCCCTCCTTTACTAGGGGGAAAAAACCACGCTGCCAACCGTGTGTGTGTGTGTGCGCGCTCTCTCTATTCAGCGTTTGTTCGCTTATCCGTAGGGCGATTAAAAATGTTTTCCCTCTACTTACCTACCTCAACCAAATTTTCAGAGAGCGCTTCCCGTTTGGGGAATGCTTTTAACGCCGCCCGCGGATAACGGTCAAATGCGACGAAATTCGAATCCTTAATGTTCGCTACGGGATCGCGGTTCTAAACGATGTATCGATCTCGCGATTAAAATTCGATTCGATTCCAAGTTCTAATGGCGCGACCCAACTTTTCGGCGGGAAGTTCGGCGATGCAGACATCTTGTCTACAGGAAACGTGTTGATTTCTCGAGGGAGTGGTGCGTTTTCATCGCAATTCGTTACTTATTTGCTATAACTGAGGGGCATTTCTATTCCGCGAGTTTTAATAAGTATTCCGTATCCCTTTCATCTCTCTAACGGATTTTTCTCGGCTCGTATAAATTTCGAATACGTACGTTCCGATAAACGGTTTCCATGGTTAGATCCGGTCCGAGTAGTTTTTTTAGCGCTACAAAAGTGGTTCGTATGCTTTACGATGCTATAACGATATTAGAACGTCTGAATGCGCTAAAATAAGTACATTCTTTCTATTCTAGATAAAGGTACCGTTTATTACTGTTAGAATGAAGTAACCTTTGTTTTTTTTCAAAAGTTTCAGAGAAAAGAAAAAAATTCGTTATAATCCGATATTAGCATTAAATTTCCTTTAAATATATAAGAATAGGAATTTTATTTGTTGATAAAAGTCCTATTCCTATTTATTAGAAAAGGATTTTCTTATGGATTTTGAATGTTATTAGAAAAAATATCCTCGAAATAAATGTTGTGATATATTGGATAGTTTAACTACAGAAATAGAATGAAGAATAGGATATGCTAGTGAGATCACAACTTTACAGAAGCATAGTAAAAATTCTACAAACGTAAAGCTTGTCCGAGAGGTTAGAACATATTTGAATGAAAATTCACGTGGCTCAGAATAATTTTTAAAGATACGGACACGAAAAAAGTCTGACATGGCCGAGACTTGAACCCGGATCTCATAGAAGAGCCACCTATCGGAAATTGGGCACGGTCCAATCCAATTCTTATCCCATGAGTTGATATCATACTCGATTATAGCAGCTTCGTTTGGAAGACATGGAAACTAAAAAAACATATGAAGGACGTGTTTTGAAACTTCGTAGAAAATGAGAAAATCAGAAAAGGAGGTTAAGTTGTTTAATTATATTGTAATTTAGATTAAATTAGATTAGAAATAGATGAAATAGTATAGGAATTTTATCTGTCGTTTGTCGTATCGTTTGTATGGTTCAGTATGTGTTGTGCGTCGCAACAAGCTTAAAAATGGGTCGTATTCAAATTTAGGACCACTATCAAACCGCGGAGGGACTTCCGTCGACTGCGGTTGAAAAGGGTAATAACCTCTTTAAAAAGGGCAGACATTTCTTTAAATCGAAGAATGAGCTTTTTGATGATGTACCAGGAAACGTGCGAATCGCTGGAGTTTTCGTTATCGGTAACCAAGGGGGCAAATATTTACTCTCGCGATATTCCGTATCAAGGAAGAAATGAATGGTATCTATGAGTGTAAAGTCCCCGACTCCAACGGAAATCATTACCAAATGAATTATAAGCTGCCTGATTCAATGAAGCCATTGTTTTTGTTCGGAATTAGGTCTAAGAGATTCATTGTATTTGCTTCGGCATGCATTCGACCTCGGTTAATCAACGTCTCATTGAGATAGGACTAAACTATTAATGAAATGAAAAAGGACTGGGAAGTGTGCGATTTTTTAAATATATTAATTGTACTTTTTAGGTTCTTTTAAATGGGTTCGATTGATTTATTTTCTTCTTTCTGAAGCTCTATACGAGATTTATCGAGAGAAAATTGTATATAGAGCGTATTGAAAACTAAAATATCGAGTTAAATGATAGTTCTGGTTGGATCTGTAGCGGAATAAATTTACATCGATGTTTAGAATCATAATTAACAGCTTATATGATTAGTTATATGATATTAGTTAGATATCGTTTTTAAAACATAATAAAGAAGAGCGTGTAAAAGAGAATTCGGCTTTGAAAGCTAATAATTATCTGATTTAAACGTTTTGTTAGAATGCTTCCCTTATGTTGCCATGAATGTACATCCTGTTTCATAACTAATCGTGGATAGAAAAAAATTGATTAAAAGTTTACTATTATTAGCTGTTATATTAATGTACCCTTCATTAAATCGTAAAAAGTGAGCTTTTAGTTCGAGTTTAATTAATTATTAATTGTAAGTGCATATCAAATACGTTATTAAATTTTAAATAATGGAATAATGAGTTTGAGTTTGAATGATTACAAAATCGTGGTTGCACAATTATTTACTCATTGATAGTAATCCTTGTTCCCCTTCTCTTTAATAAATTCTAATTAGGAGATATTGAGATTGAGCATTATTAATTTATTACATCAATTCTACCATCTGATGTACTTTATTGTGGAGGAAAAATATTCGATGAACGTGGACTAGGAAAAACATTGACTATGAAAAGAATAAGTTAGTCTGTAAAAAGATAGAACACTCAAAAATTAGAAAAAACTACCCTAATCTATAGATGGTATTTTAAAAGTTATTGATGTGTATTATCCTATTAAATCTCACTAAAAAAATGAAGAATTCGAGGAGTAAATTCTGTATTTATGTTTTTAGAGAAGGGCGATGTTAATCATTCATTATATTGACTCAAGTTTTAATTGAAGTGGATTTCAGTATTCAAACTATCGAGCATTTAAAAGATATACCGGTAAACGAAGACCTCTTAATCCACAAAAATGTATTTGAAAGCGACTAGCTTCGTCGGTGATTCTTCAGAATTGAAAAATAACTATGTATTATTATATAAAATATATGACTGTATACGTTACTAGTTGTGTATTTAGTATGGCTCCCATCTACAAAGTTAATTTTGAGAGTATCACGTTAATATTGAAAGATACAATGTCTTCGTCAATGCAATTAGAAACCTAATACCATACGTTACTACTCTCTAGTAATAAATAATTCCTCGGAAGGTCATACTCTTTTATCCCAGCCCAGTTACAAGATAATACATTTCATGAAATGCTGAATGTAAATTTACTTGAAATTAATTTTAAAAGCTTAATTAGCGTTTGAGAAATGATATTGTGTTTTAATCCACGCCCATATTCCATGAGAAAGTCAGTTTTGCTTACATTATATTATAATGATATTTAACTTGATTTCAATACGCGGCCTTACTGTAGTTTTAACTCACATTGTTTTATCGTATGGGGGGAATTGAATTTTTTTCTAATCATTCACAGGAAATAAATTCCTAGCAGCTGCTTCCTTTAACCATACGTCTCTTGTCGAACGAACCTGCTTAAGATGGAAGAAGAAGATTATGTTATCGTGCAACTTAATTTTTTGTGTTGATATTCCTCCCCGTTAAATTTTTTAACTATGAATTACAGTAAAAATTTTCGAAGTGAACGACTTTTGAAACCATTTCTGTCTGTTTTCTATAAAATAGTTTTAAGAGCTAGTAAGTGTGGATATGAAACATTTTAAATATTATTAAAATGACATTATTCGTTTTTTTAATCAGCTATCTTGGTTTCAATAGTTCACATATGAGTGCATCGTTTTATTGAAACGGTCGAAATATTTTTAGAATTATTCAGATGACGTTATTGCCAAAAATAAATGTATAAGACGTTATTTTTAGATGGAAATCATTTTTGATGAAGTTTGCGAAGTCAAATAATATCAATTCTATATTTTGCAAAAAATCTTTGCCTACCCCGTGAATTTTTATTTGAGAATGTAAAAAATAAAATTCAATTCTCGGGAAATATTTTTCTTTAGGGATAGGTAAAACTAGAGTGAATCAGTCATAAAAAAACTTTCTATCTATTTCACTTCATGCTTTCTAAGCAGATGTGAGAGGTATGTCAATCTCCTAACAGTAGAATTCGGTGAATCCAAAAACTTAACCTATATTCCTGTTATCGTCCATATTTATTGAAAGAATTTTACTCTAGAGCTTCTGTTCCCATTTCAAACTTGAGTGAACTCCTTTTAAACTAATCTAAATTAGGCAAAAAAGAACCATAGAAGAATCTTAGGAAGGGAATAAGCTTTTAATATTTGCATTGAAGCCCTATAATTCGTTAATGATTGGCTTCAAACGACACTTATATCTCAAAGTTTAACATCATGACAATGAAGAGAGCTGAACTGATACTTTTCGCACGAAATAACATTGAAATACGAAATTTTTCAATACTTAACAGTATCCAAATGGTTAAATAAAATTTGGAAAAGTACGTTACCGTGGTTCGAGTCCCTGTTATGTTTCTCTCCTCTATTACTATTTAACATTTTTAATCGTAAAAAGCTATGCTTACTCTTGCTTAATAGTTAAGCATATGCCAGAATATTCTAGAATAATTCGTACGCCATCTGACAGATCCAGGTTCGATTTCCGGTATCGTCAGACTTTTATACCACATCCGCTCTTCCTTGGATTTATATGATCAGTTTTCAGGAAATACATTCGCATCTTTCTTTCATTTTTCGAGATATATTTCTCCACTACTTATGTCAAACAAAAAAGTCGAAATTTTCTCAATGCATAATGAGTTGCCATTGTGTTACTATCACGAAAACTAACCTACTTCTAGTGAATCCTTTACGTTTATCGCCACTAAATTCCTTGACCCGTGTCGCCGTATTTCTTGGTGATGTATCAGGCTCGTGATAATAATCCCATGAGGAAAATCTTGGATATAAGTTTGCTTTAGCCGATTGATCTATCGTACTGTACCACTCGGAAAGAATGGCATAGGCACGCCCTCTTGTAAGCATGGATAGATAGGATAATGAGAGAACCTCTTACGAGTCCTGGTTCTAGACTCAGACTCTCTTCTTGATAATTATTCTTTTAATTTATATAAAGGTACGAGGTTTTTCAGGAAAACCCTCTATCACTCAAACGCCGTGATTTTTACGATTTGAAAGTTTAATTTAAGAACATCTAAGACTTTCAATTTAAAGTAAAGCAATTAAAACATATTCAGTTCGTCCATAATTTTGTTGCCAGCAAGCTGGACGATAGAGTATAATATGATTACATTCTTTTGATTTCCATTAGTCCGATGTCCCAATATAATTTTTGATAAATTTTGTCATGTATTTTCATTCAAATCAACCAACCAACTTATTGGTTGGTTTGAATGAAATGAACCTTAATGGTTAATTATGGTTTTTATGAAATGAAACTGAATGAATTTCAAAGAAATCTAGAGTGGCGCATTTTTAAATAGCGAAATAGAATTCCTTGGGGTAAAATACTTACAATGTGACCGTTTAGTTAAAATAATAATTCGTACTAAGATAGCAAAGATTAACTGATTAAGTCAAATTTAAGTATTATATAAGGGCATATATTTTTTGGATCAATTTTTCTTAGGAATAGATTTTTCACTTTTAGTTTGAGAAATATAAGAGGTACTTGATAACATGGATGATATTAGTGATACAGTTGGGATTGCAGCTTCAATAGTTTCTTTAAGTATATCAAGTATTGATTTTAACGAGGAAGAAAATGTATCGTTAATCTAATAATGTCTTGAAATTTAAATGACTTTCATCAGAGATAAGAAAAAAATTTACATTCGCAGTTGCATGTTTCTAAGTAATATATATCAGGGTTCAAATCTATTATCAGATCAACAAAGTAAAACCCTAGTGAGATTTTCTCTCATCAACACAAAAGTTATATAATAATTCTTCTACAATTTTCGTACAAATATATATATATATCTAGGTATTTGTGCTCTGAAATATATTTTTGTTTTAATATCTTATGGTCTGAAACACTAAAAACATTTGAAAATGAAAATCGATAGACAAAAATGAAGAAAACTTACTCTTCATTCCACAGAATTTCGATAGCTGGAATAAAGCTGTAATAATCCAATTCATCGGGCAATCTATGACATTCTTAAAATTAATCTAATCCTGTCGCTGCCATGAAATGATGATTCGATTCTTATGCAGTAAAGAAGAGTTGATTGATTTGCACAAGAAAAACTCCATCAGAGAGCAAACACTCCTCCTTAGCTCTTCTCAATCCATGGAGCATCTTCTCAAAATCTCTCCCTTCGCATTCAAATCCCAAGCCAATCACTCCAAACTCCTCAATTATCTTATAAAATGGCAAAACCCCTCTTCTGTGGTGTTTGTACGTTTGCCTTCTCCACGAATCGATCCTTGTCGGAATTGCAGGGGCTGAGAGACATTTCATCTTAACGTAAATTTTTCCCTTAAGGCCACATTGTTCAGATGTACTTATCGAATTCCAAATCAGGTTGCAACTCCTTATTCTTTGAAGTCTATATTTTGTACTGGTTATCTAATGACTGGGGTCTAAGAACTCTAGGTCGATATTTTGGAGTTTTCTATCAGAGCTCTTTCATCAACTGGGTGTAAAATTCATCTACAGAAGTATTTGAATCTTTTTCTATTTATCAGATCGTTCTTTAACAGTAAGATAGGTTCTATCTCTAGCTCGTTGATCTAGAGGATATTTCAGGTCTCATTCTCTTTAGATTAATTTTTTTCTGATGTATCTGATTGCGATTATAGATATATCGAAACGATGCTGCCACAGTAGTTGATTAGCAAATAGCAATATTATCATGAGTTCTAACGGTACGGTTATACAAAGTGATTGATCGGCCAAAACTTTTGTGCGTTTCAGCGTTATCCAAATTACAGAATCGTTATTAAAATAATTTTAAGCAAAATAAAAAGAAGAAAGAAAAAGCGTTGACTGAATTTCATTATACATTAGATTGCTTTTTAACACACTTCTGGTTGAATATCTATTTTAATTTTAGAATAGGACAATCTGGAAGAATCAGCTTATCATCAGAGGATATACACAGCTTAAAGAGCATTGGGTTGATACTAAAATAAATTCCTAAAAGATTTAGTATATAATGGGATATTTATGCGTGGATGAGTATGCCTATCATGTCAATTATAAATACTATAATTCTTTCCCACATTCGCGAAACGATTGGCACACTATTCTCGACGTAGTATTACTGTTCAGGTCTTCATAAATACGGAATTCACTCCAACCTTTGGAATCAAGTGTGTAATAACACGTATTTATTGATGTTTTATATGAATATTTCATAACTTTGAAATTGTCGCGACAAGACGATAACAGTTACTGATTCGATTTATTGAGTTAATTGTGACATAATTTATGGCCATAAAGTTTCCTCCATTATTTTTCCATTGTGGACAATTTAAACTTGTTCTAGACCTATTTCATTGCTAGTTTATGGAGACTATAGTACACATCCTTACAAATCCTTGGATGATTAAAAGGGTGTTAAAAGAACATGGGGCCCTTAAAAATAGCTATCGAAGATGATTGTCAGAAAAATAGATAGTATGCAATTTGATAAAAGAATAATTTATGCATCAGATAAGATTATCTCTCATAGCTTTTCAAGTAAATACGATATTGGATTTGCAGTTCCTTTCGTCGCATCAATGTGAGATAAATCTTTGAATAGAATAAGTCGATCTTCAGTCCTTGATAGTAACTCTACGTATATCCGAGCTTTTTTCTCTCTCTTAACAAAAGGGTGTAATCATGGGTAGTATGCAATGTTAACGTAAGAAGTATATGATTTAATCATAAGCGGTATTATCACGATATTATGTTAGATGTTGTTTATAATTATGTCATACGTAGGGTATGTAGCGTGGTATTTTCCAATAATCTTAGATTCTCGTCTTAAATATGTATCATAATCATTATAAAACAGTTTATCATTTCTCCTAATTGAAGAAGATGAGAGAAAAAGTAAAATCAGGAACGGAAAGCTTTTTTTTAGAGTGATATTCCGTTTGTATTAAGCATCTATTTATAGTTATAGAATTTGTCAACCGATTCGGGAAACCTGTACGAAAATCGCACACATCGCCATATTGCACACGCCGCACACAAAAAACCACACACTACCCTGATCTGGAAAAAACAAAGTTTGTTTCCAGGGGAAAATAAACGAGTGGAGCGATCCGTCGTTTCCATCCGTGGATCAATTACCGGAATGGGTAGCTTCTGTGTTTCGGAAGTGTCTTTTGTAAAACGCTCGCCTATCATGTGACCTTGCCTTTCCGCGTTGCCAAATGAAATTTCAAACTCTCTTCCGGGTACGACGCCATTTTCTTTCGCATGGGAACGACAGCTAGTGCTCTATCGCATGTCGACGCGTAATTTAAAAAACCAACTCTCGTCTTTTTTTGCGAGAGCCATTTTTCGTTCGACCTTTGGCACTCGATTTGCGATTTGGAAAGCAGCGCCACTTTCTGGAATCGAATTTTTTTATAACTATTTTTTTATACTACCATCTTTTTCTAGTGGCAAAAAAATGATCGAAAGATATCGTAAATAAAGTTGAAGGAATGAGGAATTCTATAGAGCACAAGAAGGCCTTATCTCAGTAGTAGAAAATCGTTTTAGTTTAATTTCATGCCGTCAAAGCGACAGCCATCAATGTCTTCGTGCGTCCAGTATCAATGTGAAATATATATTAATAATTATTGTGATATTAATGTATATTTTATTCATAAAATTAAATTATTAGCCCATTTACTTGTCGATATCTTTAGATGGGCTACATACATATAATGTTAGATAAATACGTTGGACATTAGGTCATTCCGTATAGCTCATATTTACTCAGTAGTTCTTTGACGAATAAAAAAAATTTCGGTTTACTAATTACAATAAACTAGTATCATGGATGTGAAATACAATGGAGGAACTGCCCGAGAATCTTTCGGAGTCAAAAGAATTAACTAATATAAAAAGTCATACTTAATGCTTGAGTACGAATTGCCTCTCTTTTGTTTTCGATAAGATATTTATTATATATATTATATTAAGAATTTAATCTCTTAAACTCCATTTAGAAGATGAAATTTCAAATTCAGGGCATAGTACTGAAAGGCAGAATAATAACGTCATGCTTTTGTTGCAATTTATGAAGCTTATATAGACAATATTTCTGATTCTTACGAGGATTCTGAACTTCATATTTCCGTTCGCAACATTCAACATTTATAATATTCAACATTATCTTAATAATGTAATGTCAATTAATTTGTATTATTTCAGCAGTTACCCACTATCTTCTCTCAAATTCCCGACATGTTTAAATTTCGAACGGGACATAAAATGTTAACAGCTTCGATAAACTCGAAAGGATAGCTCCTAGCTCATTCCTCTCTATCACTTAGTTCTTTGATATTCCTATAGAGAGCGCAAAAAGAGTGGCTTAGATATCTCAAGGCCAAACGAAGGAAGAGCATGTCACAAGGAAATGCATTTTCATTTGCGGCAGAGGGGTGGGAAGCATAGAGATGCCGTATCTATGCGTCCAAGGAGAGGAGCGAATTTCCTTCGTCCTTCTCCTGCGGTTCGTACACGCAGCGCCCCCCGAATAACTCGTACGTGACTTTGAAACTAGATTTCATCTCGAAACAAATGAAACGCGAGCTAGCGTAAGCCTAGATCGCGGCCGTAGAGAATCGCTGCGCGTTTGGGCACCGCCCGGCGTTCCTCGTTTGTCATTTTGATGCATAGAGCACGTCGTTTTAACTGTTTATGCGTGGTCTTTTTTCTTTATTTTAGAGGGAGGAATTTAATAATGCGTTAAATCTGTTTTTCCGCTTCTGGAGTTCATAGGCGTTCCCGATTGGAAGGAAATTTTGTGTCACCAATGTTATGTTCATACCTGTTGGTCCAGAAGTATCTATTCTGTCTCTCGTTACAACTGAAACTTATCTTCTATCTCTAGAATTTACTGTAGGATGCTTCCCTCTTGTTTTTCAGTCAATTACTGTGCTGAAAGGGAAGAAAATATTGGTATTTAGGAATTTTGTGGTCTAGGTAACTAGTAGAGTCAATATTACGTGTGTATTTACTCGAAAACTCTAATACGAAGATGCATCGCTCTTCTATGCAATCGAAGGTTAAGTTTTTTTGTACGAGAAAAATTCATAGATTGAAAATGAACATAAAAATTTCGTTTCAAAAGTCGTTATGGAATTGCTTTGACTGAGAGGCAAAGTAATCGAGGTGTGAGCAATAAATGGAACATTCAACTGCGAAAAACGTATACGTATAAATGTATACGTAAGAAATTTTGATATTTCACGTACTACTTATGAAATAAATTATTTTACGGTTCCGTGCATATTACCTTCATAGGAAGAGATATAATCCTCTGCGCTGTAATGAATCCATCTCGATCTGAAATTCAAGAAAATAACATTCGGATTACTCAAGTCGTACTTTGCTATCACACGCTACACAAATACTCGTTCCGCGTGGATTCATTGCTTAGATGGGAGGACTGTTGGAACTAATTCTTGGCAGTGATTGCCATTTTAGAATTTTATAGCTGCCGAACGAAGGCTCATAAAATTCAAATCCATCAATTTCACATTCATCTCGATCTTTCATCATGCATTTCCGCGCTTGGAACGAACGACAAGAGACGATGAAATCTTTTTGGTTAGATTTCAGTACTTCTTTCGTCACATTCACATTTCTCGCGACATCTGTTGGCCATCTCATGGGCGGAGTATGAATATTCGCGCTTCTTTTGTTTTATAACAGTATATTTTGATTGGTCCATAAAACACACACATACACGTGTATGAAAAGTCATCATTAATGGTGAAATTAAGAAAAAAATACTCATGAAATATATAAAATGAGAAAAACACGGTGAAAATTGACAATTAATGTAAAATACGATTATAAATTTCGTATATTATAGTATAAATATGAAGAATGTAGTGTTACGTATTCGTATCTTTGACATCGATGAATTCTTTAACCCTTTATAATAGGTTTTATAAAGTAAAACTCTTTCTTTTTTCTATTGAGAGTACCATTTACTTTTTTTCATTATATCACGTATTTATTGGCTGGATTTATTTACAACCCAGGAAGAACGAGTCCAAAAAAAAGACCCGTTCATATACGTAAGCCCTCCGTAGCCAACTCCCATTCTCTCTCTCTTCCCTTGACGCGGGATATTAAACGAATCGAACCTTTTTTTATTTCGAGATTGACAACATGAGTGATGTCCCGAACAGAGCGACGGACGAGTTTAGGAAATTTCGAGCTATCTTCGTTTTTTACGTCATAGACCGCGGAGATAACGGGAAAACTTCATTTTTCGCGATTCGACGTTCTTTTCTAGAACGTTCGGTAGTCATAGAGACCACCGCTCCACATATTTTCCTTCCCAATTCGATTCGACCGTTGTCTAGCGACACTGTTGCGTTTCAGCGGAACGAGTCGGGGTTTGACGATGGCGCCCCCGACCAAATTCCCCTTTTTAATCTCGCGGCTTGCTTAATCTCAGCGCGTCCACGTCTTCCGCGTCGCATGACCTCCATTTTGAGAAGAATGAGGCAGGTTTTACTTTTGCGTTCGTCGTAAAAATAGAGGACACTTTCGTCGTCTATACTATTTTCAATACGTCGGTTACCATCGTTACCTTAGATTGTGTCGTCCCTTTGTTTGTTTCGTTATCTGTTACGTGGTTAATGTTTTAAAAGATCGAATCTGATTGGTTGTTCATTACTGAGAGTCGAGGAAGATGAAAGATATTTGTTTTATTTAGCGTGTCAATTGTTGTTTTGTTAGATTGCCCAATACGTGTGCGTAAAATGATTCAAATGTTTCTAGTTTCACGAGTTCGAGAGAATTCCTTACGATCACTCATCGGGAGAAACCGTTTTGGGATGTGGAAATACCGCATAAAGAACGTGATAATTACATGATTCTGCTACGGAAGAGCTCATGAGTTTTATTTCGGTCGAAAAGCGACCTAAGCCGTGGAAGTTTTTGAAACGAGTGCTGTAAATACTAATTTTTACGTTTTATGAAGTCAAAATGTGTTCAGCTATTCAGATCGGAGATTCAAATGGAAAATTTTGATTTCACGTTAATTCCGAGTATATTTCTGTGAATCACTTCGTTGTGACTGCGAAGATTGTATCTAAGTATACTGCAGATGCAAAGTTTTACTTCTTATGATGTCAACTAGCGTTTAGACAAACGGAAGAGAGATGCAAATAGAAAAATTCAATGTCACCACCGAAGTCCGAATATATATCTATGATTCATTTTGCTGCAACTACGAATAATTTTATTCGATCAATGTCATCATTAACATGCCGCGGCCTATGCGAGGATGGATTGAAACTAATCGCATGCAGCTTCTTATGCATGTCTGACCTTGGATCCATCCATTTGCCATACCTACGTTCCGATTCAGGTCTCTCTCTATCTCATAGGATTTCATGGCACTTCTTCTTTCCGGTGCGATTGCGTCCGACATGGGTTCTGCTGAAAGGGCGGCCCAGTAGTACGGGTTCGATTGTAAATATAGAGTCATACTTACTCTTCCATAGTTTTTTATTTCGAAATGTCTCTAATTACGTGTTCATTTTTATCGGAGATTTTTTTACCGAAATTCCAAGGTCCCGGGTTCGAATCCTGGATAATGTGAAATTTTCCTCTCAAGATATAGAAGATAGTGTTCGTCGATAGATGAGTATTTCACTTTACTTGTACTTTTAATGGATGTTTTTAAGAGACGAGTTAAATAGAATAAATAGTAAGTCATCCTAGAATGATGCGATGTTTGTTTTCAGAAGTCTCGCTAAGTTTTGATGAGTACGTTCTTAACAGTGCATTTACGATTTTGTCTCTACTTGCATAGAATAGATGGAATATCTCGGTACCATGGACGAAAGACGAGGAAGTTTCTTTATTCTTCTTTGAAATCCATATAATCTGTTGATAACGCATCGTTACCTCTGCTGGTACTGGTAATGGGGGTGTTAAATTAGTCGTGTTACTTTTAATTAAATACGGAGCATTTTGTATGTTTTATTTGAACGATCGTTAAAAATTATACCAACAGATAAGGGTATTTTTAGAAATTATATCATGATATTAAACTATTTAATAAATTTGTTCAACTGGTTTATTTTCCAGTATTTGGTAATGTTTTTTCGGCACTAAAATTGTTAAAAATCTCGTTCAAAATCGGCAACACTTCACGATTCGTATAAAGGTTTGCATCGTATGCAGTTATTCGTGTTTAGGTTTATAGGGCATAATCATAACTTAATTTTTCTGGCCTAAATCCGAAGTAAACTGTATATTATATAGTTATCGTGGTAATATATTTTACTTGTTAGCACTCACTAGATCATGGGTCGTGATGCGGCACCATTGTGGCCTATGACCCGATTTTTACAAGGCGATCCGTTGCGCCCAGTTGCCCGCACGTTATGGACTCTTGATTCTTCTAATAATGAACTTTTTTTTTAGATCTTATTTAGACTTCGAGTCAAAAGAGAATTAAGCATGATCCGCTTCGCTTCTTATGTTCCATGTTTCCAGCCATGTCGGATAAAGAATTGAGATCGAGAAGAATTGTTTGTATGCTTTTTCTTTGTTGGTTTCATGATATCTCAATTGGGTTTGTTTAATTTAATTAGAGGTAGTTTTGGAAACGAATGTTTTGCTGTAAACTACGTCGTGTGGAATGCAATAACGTCTTAATAACGCCCTGTTAGAGGCGCAGTAGAGGAATGTAGTATATAACCGATATGAATTTTTCTTTTATCTTCATTTTCTTAATGCTTTGTGTGGAACAAATAATATTACGATAACTTTATACAATCTTGAGGTAAAGCTCGTCTTAGTAAGAAGTTTAAAAGTCTGACTTATCTTGGTCAAATATCTTTGTATTGTATTCCAGAGTTCCTTTCATTTTAATTAACGTGTTTACCATCAATTTTGAAGGGGATACGTTCCCTAATAAGTTTCATGAGAACGATGAAAAATCAGTCGAAAACGCAGTCAGAAACATAAATAGAAACGAAGACAGACTGAGCATAGTTCGTCAGACTGAGATAGATGTTATGGGTGTAGAGAGAGTGGTGTTGCAAAAACGCTCGTCTGGATATTCTCTCTTCAAAATAAACTTTGCTCAAGCTATTCTTCGAGCCGAAAGATGTATAGAAAAAGTCGATCAAATTGTTCTTTTGCTTGACTATTCGTACAAGGAGATGATCTTATTTATGTTAAACTCTGTATAATTGCTTCAAAATCCCTTAATTCACAGAAAACCTTTTTGGGATTTGCAGTTTTTTTGGCGATTACAAAACAAAAATGGTAATATATGATATTCAAAATGTAATTTACTATAATCAGTAAATATTTCAAAGTCCCACTCAGTTCTCAATAGAATGTAATAAGAGATTCATGTAACTTTCTCTCGCCTGACTTAGACACTATGTTCAAAGGTCTGTTCGGACATTAAATCGCCATGGCTTGGATAAGATCTATTCAAAGATCGAAATATTTCGAAAGACCTTCGTAATCAACCGATTCTTCATGGTGAGCAATCAGTTTTTTGTCGAAAATGATTATGTTTTGTGTACATTCGGAGTTTTGTACCTTTTAAAGCTCCACACTTGGTTATATTTATTAATTTCAAATTTTTAGGGCTTGACGTATTCGAACAGTGTTTTTCGATGTGTGGTTTAAGCCATTCGAATTATAAAGATAATATCTTTTAGTTATTGTATCAGCCCAAAGAAAGTATTAGGGTCACAAAAATTTACATTATTTTTGGATTTACTAGTACTTAAGTTAAATTCTCGTAAAATAATTTAATTTTTTATATGTTAATAAAGAATTGAGGATGAAAAACTTCGATATAGTGCAATTATTTTCGTCTGAGTATTATGTTTTCCATGCCTAATTCTTTGGTTTTTTAGGACTTGATAATATTGGTAAGACTTTAAAGAAGTGCTTATGGGAATAGAAAGTGAAGATCTTTCACTCGGCTGTATAAAGAAGAATATAATACTTCACACACTACGTTTTCCATAAAACCCGTATTCTTATTTGGGAGATGAGTCGCCGTTCGCCCTCAAAGATCGGTCCGGTGCATTCGCACAAGTAATCCGAAAGTGACTCCCATGATTCAAAACGATTACGTAATCCACGCTAAATGGATACCTCTCTCGAACGCATAAAAATTCCCGCGTAAAAACGTTCGCTTAAAATTTGTTCACATTCGTGTGTAGACCCACTTACCGCGTGTGTGTATAGCGTGTGAATGTACGCGGAATGTAAATTAGGCACATGAGGGTAGTTTGGATCAGTTGGCACACATAAGGGCCATTCTTCTAGGATAGCGTGTCTATCGGAGGTCAGGAGGGGAGCGCGTAGAGCAGAGGGACCGTGGCCTACTTAATACCTGCAAACGGGTTACGCTGCATAGCCTTCGTGCGTTGTTTAAGGTTTCATTTGGAACGAAATCGGCGGCTGCGGAGATGCGCGGATCCGGGGATTGTGGAAACACCGGATGTCGTCGCGAAATTAAGCGTGTTAAGTTCCTTCGATACACTTTCACTATCGAGCGACGAATGATTCGAACTGCATAAAAAGGACTCTTCGATAGGATAAACGCTTTCACCCGCGCGTATGATCGCATCGGGAGGGAGGAGGGGCGGCCATTGTTGTTCTATGACGCTTGCTTTCCGTCCGTTTAATAGGATATTGTTACGCGCGCGATTGTAACAATGCGTAATGAACTTTCGATTACGATGTTTAGTGCGATTTATTGAGTAGATGATCGAATTTTCGATCTTCAAAGGGAATAATGTAGTTTCTAAAACATAAATGATGGTAGAATATCTTTGTAACGATTACGCTTTTATAGTATTTCATTTTGAAGACGTATTAGCTTAATTGTGAATGTATATTTCGCTTCGCAGATGTTTTTCTTTTCTTCTCATCGTCATCTTTCAGTATAAACTTGACAAATCAATTTTAGAACCCCATTACTTTAACGAAATATATATGTAAAATAATTCATTATGATACAATTTCTCGTAGAATGAATTTAACAGAAAATTTATATCTTTACTGCTCAAGAATTTTGTTTATATTTCAATTTTCATTTGAGTTCGAGAAGAGATGACTGCCGCCATGTTTTTGAAGGAAGCGATATAGATTTATTGCGTCCATATTTCGCTAATAATAATCAGAAGAATATATTGGTTCCGACCGATGCCGATCACAAGGACTTTGGCGGTTAACCAGAAAAATATTTAGTATGGTCATATTAATGAAATGGAGTAGATCAGATCTCTGTGCAAGGGAATCTTTATTTGTACATATATTATCATTAATATTTGCGTATGGATCCTAATTGGTTCTCGCCAAGCATTCTGACACTCGATTTGTCCTTCTTATCTTCAAAACTTCTCACATTCTTTTCCATGAATTATTTTTCGCTCTTACGTCCACTTCGTCCCTGGTTTTTTGTGACCTCCCTCTCTGACATCATGTTCCACTTGTGTATCTCGTTTCTGTGTGTGTTCCTATCTTCGGTTTCTGTATAATGTGTCAATCTGTGCAATCTCAATTGTGTGTGCGTTTCCTAAATCAATAAAGTTGTGCTAATGCATGGTTTTGTGGATTTCGAAACTTTGATGGAACTTGGGATATTGGAGACGTAATTCAGAATGTAGAATGCGTTTATTTTTCGAGATTAAGGGGTAGAACTGTATGATTATATTACGTTAAACAAATTTACATTTAATGTTTAATATAGTATGTATATCGTAGGTATATACATACATACATACATAGGTCTTTATTAGGCGAAATTATATAGTGAAGTAAAAGCATGGTTTCATTGGTTATCATTGTAAAAGAAAAGAGAAACAAAAATCTGTTTATTCCTCGTTTAATATCTATGACAAAAAGAGTTATCAAATATGATAATATCCAGCTAATATTTATTTTGGCGAAATTTTAATAAGGTAATAATTTCATGTATAAATTTGTAGGGTAAAATTTACTGCGTTTGATTAAAATTAAGAGGTAAGTCAGTGTGAATAGGTTTTATTGACAGCTTCTAAGAAGAATGAAGTTATGAAGATAAGTCAAATTTATATATTCCGCCTCAAAGAGATTTTTAGCAATATGAAAATATATGATGAACGACACTGAATATCTTTTAAAAAATACTGAAAATTCTACGTCTTTATTAATGTGTTAGATATAAGTCACTTTTAATAAATTAATAGTATCGCTATCATTTTCTGTTATTTGCATTACGTATGGATAGATTGCAGTTTCCTAGGATCGTGGGTGTGCAAAATTGTCAACTTTGCTCGGTTGCAAAAATCATTAAGTGAATTCTCAAACAGGAGATTATATGGCTTACAGGAAAGAAAAGGTATAAGGCCCCCAGCAGTGATTATGATAATACTTTAATTGCTATAGACCAGCAATTGATAGAAATTAATTTATTGTAAGTAAAATTCGTTACTGAAAAAATTACTTTTCGGAAGTGCGAAGAACATGTGCTGTTCTAAATTTATACTCTTTGGTACGGCTATATTTATATAGCAACGGGAAAACTTTTGGGGAAAGTAATATTCTGGCCGAGGCTTGAGAATCTTAAGATCAAAGATGCTAGTGAATGGGAACATGGTGAGATGTCACATGAATATTTGAATTCGTATCCTAGAGAAGGGATTTTAAGTATCCAGAAGAGAGTGGTAAATATAGGGTCAACACTAAGAAACAGGGACCTTAAACGGTTAGTATGTCGGCAAAAGTAACAGCTAAAATAACAGACTTACTGGAAGAAAAATTTTAGAGAGATATAATATAATTAAATTATAATAATATAATATATCGATATTTTCATACCATAAGTGGGATGTACCATGTTTAATTTTACTTAAGTCGATTTATAATTTCAACTAGTTGAGAATTAATCGATGGACTATTTTGGAAGTTGAATTCTACTACTAAAGAAAAAATTATATTAATTAGAATATGACTTTTTAATCGATTTCTTTTATATCTTGCAGGTAATTTAGTCTTAGAAATTCAGATTCGTAAAATTACCATTAAACATAAATAATCGACAGTGGCTGTTGTGCTCCGAAAACAGTTGTATTATTTACCATTAATTTCTAACTACTATCCAAAGCTTAATAACGAATTTCTGTTTAATATTTATATAATAATCTTCTAATATCGAATTTAATTTATAATAATCATATATTTCTAACAAAGTAAGAATGGAAATTAGAAGTGTTAGAATGAAAATCTAATTTATAATGTCTTCATGGCCATATTTGCGCTCAGTATTTATACTTGATCCTAAGACATCCATGAATTACTTTTCTTCTGCATTTTGGAGAGAACTTCAAATAACTTTCATCTCCATTTTCGCATAATTTAACTTATAATACGAAATAGATTCAAATGTCTATATATGGGTTCTGCGACCATCTTGATTTATTTATCCAAAAGTATCGTTAGGAAGCAATTACTCCAGGTTTCCAATTCCATGGATATTTATTTATGTTTCGCGGAGAATATATGCATAGGAAAGTTTTCGGAAGGATTGTGTATGAGAGAGATGCAGTTACACGAAAAACAAATCGTTTTCCTTGAATTAACGCTCTCGAGCCATCGCCTTAGAGAGATCCGTTGGCGAAGTTCCAAGTTGCAATAAAGAGAGACGCCAAACGCTTGTTGCAAGTCATAAAAGCTATTCAAATTTGCATCGAAAGTAGCCAAAATAGATAATTTCTTCTATTTGCTAATATGCTTCAGTGCTCGTCTTATATTTTTCATTTTTTTGCGATCTTCTGTACTTTAACGATGAAAATAAGACGTAGGCTAACTGGTTCCGCGTTCGGTGGGAATGTTGAGCAATGGACGGATTCTTGGACAGTGGCTATTGCTTAGCTTTGGACTTTTTATTCGCGTCTTTGGTGAGAAGAGGATAATTCGTAGTCTCGATACCCATTTCCGTGCATTAATTACACAATTCGATTCTTTATGGATTGCTGGAAACATTTGCCTTTGATTGAGTCCCGAATTCATATATTGAGGAATATTTTTCAGAATATCAGCATTCAGATGTTTCGTTCAACAGTGAACGTGCAGGAGTAAACGTAAGAAGAGAAGAATTCATATATTTCCGTTCGGTTATTTTATTAAGATAAAATTCATCAACGAAATCGGCAGTACTTATATATAGTATACAGTAGTATGATTATCAATATGAATCTCGTTAATTATTATTAATAAATAAATATTTATATTCGTAAGATATCTGATAATCTTAAGTCGTATCTAAGCCATCTGGTCGTGTCACCGTTGTTTTGTGCGATCCAGTAAAAGTTTTACCCTATATAATATGGAGTGGAGTGAAAATTATTGCCATCAATATGCTCCTTTAAATCACTACAAACTTCATTAAGTGTTTTTTATATTTTATTTTTATACGTTCATAAGACTTAAGACGATTCGATTAATTTTGTATATTTTATGTACGTCCGTCTATGTACATTTATTTTTCTATTCCCCTTTTTTTTCAATACCATCTTTTTATCATACCTTTTTCTTGTTGTTTAATTTTCGGTTCAATAGAAGATTAGACGACGTAGTCCAAATCGCGTCTCCTAATAAAGGCTATATATAGATATATATGTATTTAACAAAATAATATTATACAGGAAGCGCCAAAGCTGTTTGAGGATGATACAGCTTGTCACTAAGGAAACGAAATGCACATTATTATTTTAGTGATTTTCGGAAGTTTTTGAATTGGCTGATAATCCACGAATTAAATCGAAATAAACGCTAGGGAAAATGCCAATGCGCGTAAAAAACTGCATCGCAGAGGTTTTAATCAAGTTCCATAAACAGCTAACGCTGATTCGTGTTCGTTATTTACCAAGAAGCCGGTCTATTCGCGGTTCTATTTACAAATAAAACACATTCAGAATTCAGATAACATTTCATTCCCTTAAGCATTGCCACATTTCACAAGATGGTTCAGGCCATACGATAAATCTAAAACAATGAGCGCATGTTTTTCTACTTAATAGCGCCTATCGATCCGGTGGTGAAAAAAAGACACGCCAAAAGAATTAAAAGCAATCGCACGACGTTATCTCATTTCGTCCATTGTTCGTGAGAGCATTTCCCAGTATAGCACACATTCTGGAGTTCGTATGGTGTCCTAACCCGTCCCCGCGATTTCGCAACACGTGTATGCACCGCTCGCCAATGAAATTGGACATTTCTCGACGGAGTCGCAGAATAGCCTTGAATTTGTTTGTGCAGTCCGATATGAGAGCACTTTTATCTCGAATTTCGATATCTCAAAGTTGTAGAAAAATAGAACGATTCTAGGAGCAAATTCCTAAATCCGTACCCGATCTCATAGGCTGTTCCAGACGGACGCACGCGCTATAAAATGATTTCGAACGATATAATACTATCGCATGACCGAAAAATGTGCGTTTCTAAGGAGATGTCCCAATGGTGTTTTTTTTAAGGAAGGGGTTCAAAGGGAAATGGTTCTGAAGACGATGAATTTGCGAATGATGAAAGTATATTGAGCTGGGATCGACTTTGGAATGCTTGACGAGCATCACGCTGATTCCACGATGTGTTTAAATGGGTGCGAAATAGGATTTTCGAAGTTGACGGAACTTGGAAAATATAGTTTTATAGGCTGCGTGAAATTCTTCAGCTCTGCAGCATATTCTCACGAAATATTTGGAACGGTCTCATACCTTAAGTTTTCAGAAATATCCAGTAGTTATAGATATATATCATAGGAATAGTCCCTTGCCAAACGACTTGCAGGGTATTCCTGAAAGGAAGATGTATAAAGGTGAATTAAAAATCTTTCTCAAAATAATATAATATTCTTCAATCACTTTTTTTAAATAAAAATTTGAGAATTTGAGTCTTCATTATTCTGTCAGTATTTCAATTTCATTTTTGTAGTCTGAAATCAATCAGAAAACTTCTTAAAACTATCACTCTGTACATTTTGAATCATGGCATAGTCGTGGTAATCAAATATCTTGTCTATATGTAGTCTCTCCGTTGCTCTATGAATTTTAATGTAAATGTATCTTGGTGAAGGTTAGACTGAATTTTTCTGATATATAACCAATGCAATAAGCTCTACCATTAATATACCCAATCGATCTGTGAAGATGTTCCCTAGCGGAGGACTGCAATAATAGAAAAATAATCATTTAGAAACTACTTTAGAATTTTATTGATTTCACATTAAAATTTAGCCAAATATATCAAAGAAAAAATTATATTTTCTTGGGTAGGATAACTTTGGTACCAATAATAATTATTTACACTCAGATTTATTGCAATTATATCAAATCAAGCCATATTTAAATCTTAAAATTTTCTAAATCCTCAATCGTCCATATTGAAAGCTCAAATTTCATCGTTTTAGTTTAAGAATAGGAATATAATACATAAGTGATTATCATCATGGTCTCATTCATTACCGTTGTTGTCCATTTTGATTAAAACTATTGAAATTTAACTTCCACGTAATCAATAACTACTTTTTATCTCAATGATTGATAAAGAGTAATACCAGTGTGTTAAAACTGATCTATATTTCACTTATTAATTCAATTAAAAGAGTAATAAAGATTCTGAAATCCCGAAGGGAACAGAGAAGACAGATATATAAGCGATATCGTTCTTCGTGTGCATTCATATATATTTCAATTAGATTAGTTGATATTCTTCCAAATAATCGGAATAATTTTCATGTAGACGATCTTCAATGTTTCGTAAATTACAATTTTATAGCAATCTTGTTATAATTGAACGAACTATATAGTATGGTAGATTAGTATTAAAATATAAAATGGCTGCAGGAACTAAAGCAAAATATGCTTGTATCCACTAATTATTTCTGATTTGTAATTGTTTTAATTGAAGTTTCATTCTTAAATTGTCCTATAATAATAAGATAAGTTCCCCTGATATTGTGAGAAATGGTTAATTGAATGAAATGTATAGTAATGTACGTAATTATAATGGCAATCAGTCTTAAAAGATTAGCATGAATATCAGTAATACTAAAATATAAATAAGTGAACGCTACCGTCTGTTAATATCATCAATCAAAGTTTTGATCGGATTTAATAAGTAATACGTATTAATTATTGAAGACGAAGACGATAAATTAATATATTAATGTATACACATATACTTTTAGATTTAATGACGCGGAAAAGTCATTATAACCAAATGGGAATGCATCAAATAGAGCATCATAATTTATTTACGTCGTAGAGGAATAATCAAAGTAATAACCAACTTTCTCTCTGGGAAATCCGTCCGTTTGGACATGCTCCCAGCACAGACAGCATCTCGGAGGCTGTCGACGCACTGTCTTTCAAACACCAGTCGAAAAAACCCTAGCATCTTAACGACGAAGTAAAAAGTTTCGTATCACGAAAGAACGCGATAAAAGCGTTAGACTCATTTCATTGGAGTGGTGGTGGGGATAGAAGAGTTGCACTCGTAACCGGGTCTTGAACTGTCGCACGAGTTTAGGTTCGCTGCTGAAATTTTCGCAAGGGCTGTTTAGAAATCGCGTGCCATTTTAGCGATCAAATGAGCACATAGGCGTTCATAAAAAGAGAAAAACCGAAAGTGGCACTTATTCCGGAGTCCGGAGTATTGCGTCTTTACCAATTCTGAGCGAAAAACACTGCCAATATAATTTCTCGCTACCAAAGTACAGATTTCGAAACGTCTGAGATAACGACTGTGCGCTATCGTCTGGAAATAGGAGAGCTAGGACAAAATGAGGTCAAAAGCAGTCGCTAGATCGCTGATTACTTAATAAACAGAGTGGTTTTGAAAAAGGGAGAAATTGAGGCTGAGGGATGTTCGCAAAAAACGTTACTTTCATAATAGAAACCTGTCTTCTAACATTGACCCTTATAAGAGTATAGGGCTGTTACCACTGCCGCGCCAGAGACCCGCGGGTGTAAACGAATGATCAAAATGGACGTATTTGCCGAAAAATGAATTAATGAATGAGCTAGAAACGAAACTTAATAATAATAAAACTAATAAAAGAGCTTTTGAGAGTAAACGTTAAGTCGTGCTCTTTTATTTTAGCAAGAAATGCGCGTGTGTACGAATGTTTCCTGAGTTAAAACTACACAGTATAAGTTCATTCTCCAACCACTCCCTCCCATGTTGAAAACTATACAATAATATGTACGTAAAAGTGGCAGTTACAGGCTTAAAACAAAATATATATTGTCTCAAGGTAGTATTCTTATAAATAACAAGTAAAGATGTGTGATAGAGCTATAAACGTTGGCTGTTTAAACAAAGATCTTTCTGTGTAAGGCATCGGACATCTTTATCCTACCGTACTATTTCAAGCGGTACGATATTGAATCATATTTAGAAGCGTAGTTGAGTATATTCGGTACCAAATACAAATTAATTATTATTTCTAGTTGGACTTAGAGGATTATTTTTCTATCTGATAGTGTAGGTTGCAATGAATAACAGAATGGACTCTAGTTCGTATATATGCATAACCACTCAACGTCGATGTAAGTGCATTCCCGCAGTTTCTCCTGAAACATAGGCATCCATGCAAACGCGTACCCACGAAATCTTTACATCGGCCCAATCCAGGCGGGATACTACTACCGAAGCTTTAGCTGCGATTCTGCGGCGGTACTTGCACACTCTCCCCACAGGACAATCTGTGACTGAAGCCATCCCTCTCTCTATCAGGGGATACGTCTCGTTCATTTTCCCCAGCGTCGTTTGGTCTTTCCCGACGTATTTTGCCCACTCAGTTTCCAAAGAGCTTTTCATCCGTCATCCAGTTCAAACAGCTCATTTTATCCTCTGTCTTGTCACTCTTCAGGAGTGCCAATCTTTCAGCTTTCCCCCCTTTCTCTATAAGAAACATCGATGAATTTGATGAAGCCCTTTTTTACATATCCATCAGGATTAGGGTTCCGCAGTATTTCACGAAGGATAATATTAATTCCTGAGGATGATAACGTATATCGGAAGTTTTTTCTTACGGAAGTCAAAAGGGGGAATTACAGCTGGGCGTACCAGTGAGACTTAGCGAGATCATAGACGATATTTCCCCCAGTTCGTTTCCAATTTCTTAGAGCGAACGTTTTTCCACTCCATCCACCACCAACGTTTGTGCCCATATTCTCTCTCTCTTTACCGATGGATATAAAGGTTAATGTTGAGCGAGAAGTTTCTTTTCATTTTTAAGGGAGAAAGCAAGGAAAGGATTCCATTCTTTTCTTTCCGCATTTTCCGACTGATGTCTGGATTTGCCTCATCTATGGCGGATATGTACACGACGTCTATTGATAAATTTCGCTTTGCGTCGGTGGAGTCTGCGTGTTCGTAACCCATCCATACCTTAAAAAAGCCGCCTTATATCGGCGGGAAGAGCTCCGTCAAATGTAGCCCATTCACGTGATACGCGTTACTCGAAATTCCCTCGTGAAATTGAAGGAAATGGGTGGAGGCGATGCGAGTTTGGGGTAGGTCAATCATTTGGGTTGAAGTGATATCTATGAATAGATTTATATTTGATAGGATGAGATGTGTTTTTGTAGCTTGATATTTGTTGTAGCTGTAGCGGATCTCCCTAAATCCTAGCCACTTCTATAGAACGATATATTACCAAGAAAATTATTTAAAGAAAACTCCCGTAGAATAAGAATATGGATCATTGTAGTTGTTCACGTTAATGCTGTAAAGATTCATTCTGATTTTTGTTTGGATCATATATCGTAATTATCTTTAGAATGAAATATAAAGAGAAATCAGAAAGAATAAGGTAATGCATTTATTATATCGTCTTTGTCAAGTGTAAGTGTGAAATTAAAATCTTAACTAAGCGTTGCGTGAATGGATGTATATAACATTAATTTAGTATTAATAAATCAGGCTGGAATAATTTTAGGAATTGATGTTATAAGAAATAGAAGAACATATTCAGTGATTTCTAGTCGAATTCTAAAAAGAAGCCCTTAGACGAATACGTTATTATCTCGAAAAAAGCAGTTTTGTAGATCGATTATTTAAAACTTACTATTACTTAACTTTCCCGTTTCTTTCGATTGTAAATTGATGATAACTCTTAACACTGTTTGTGCAAAAATTCAATTTTAGATTAGATAGGAGTCTCAGTTGGTTAGAGGCACAAAGATTTCCTAAGAATAGCATGTTTGTTTTGTCGATAACACCAAATTATTTGACCAAAAGTAGAAAAGAAAAATTAACAGTTACTTTTTATCTTTAAATTAAATAAAATTAATTAAAAATTATTTCCCACTAAATTTCAATGATTTACGCATGGAATATATTTAAGAATTCTATTAGATATTATAGTCAAAGGGCAAAACCTCTGATTGATCTTTAACTCACTCACTGAGTATGGTTGAAGTGTTATGAGAATTTTATTTTCTAGACTTTCCTACTAAGAGTACGTGTGGGTGTATGTTGGCACAGTATTAAGAAAAAGTATCGTTTTTACAAATTAAATTCCTCAAGAAATTTACCAGTGTGCGAAAAATCAGTTGAGGTGACAAGAAGTTTAGTCATTTCATGAAGGAATAGGTATTTATAAAGGTATTTACAAACTTATATAATCACAAAGAGTGGCTCATTCTGTAACATCGGCGGCGAACGTATCTTTTGTAGAAGGGGAAACTGGAGTGGAAAATTAATCACATTTACAAGAACGCACCCTCGTATAGGAGATACATACTTGCGTTGTAGTGGAACAAAGCGAAAACAAAAAGGCTCTTTCCTTAGCTATCCTCACGTTTTCAAGTAAAAGTCTATCGAATCGGCTTGTAACGCCTTGGATCGATAATGGCCTCCGCGTGGGTGTGTGTGTGCTGAAAATCGAATACTTAGGTGTCCGAGGAGGTCGTGGGTGGCCTTCTTTAAGGGGAATACCACTACTATGTCTTTTCTGCGGAGGCGAGGAAAATTTTCGGCTCTCTGTTATCGATTGTTATCATAGGTGATTACGTGAATTTTTTAATAGTTTCGTTATTGTTTATCGCGTTCGACTCCATAGATGTTTTTCTTAAGGAATAATGCGAAGTAAATTACTGATAGACATTAATAAACCCATATTGTTCCATGAATAACAACGTACGAAGAAACTCTGGAGATTGATTTTTAAAATTTTACATTGAATTTTTGTGTTATCAAGCGAATATTTTGTAGGGATTCATGTTTTAATAACCACGAATTTTAAAAATTTTTGTGGTTATTTTCACTATTATAGTTACCGGAACTTAAATAGCATTTTGGTCCAATAATCATATTCTTGGAGAGTAAATGATTCGATATTCTAAGATTAGTGGACGAAGAAATAAGTTTAATCTTTGATCGTTAAGGAGTTACTAAATAAACTGATGAACTTTCGCAGAAAATTATTTTTGAGGCGACTATTTTTGAGGCACGAAGATAAATCGAGTGTCTGAAGATGATTTATTAATGATACTGTGACACCTTAAAATAGGTTTCTGTGGAAGTCACTATGTATTCTTGAGTTATTAAGTACGGATTCCTTAAACAAAAATCGATTCATACTAGATTTATAATAGTATTATCGTTTAATTATAGTATATTCGTTTTACACTCCTAATTTTGTAACAGTGAAAGATTTTGTCAAATTCATTCCTCGAAGTATTAAAAAATCAAAAATTAGGAATCATGATAAAAAAGTAGCTTTGTTCTCTCAGTATAATAGCAGCACATGTCTTTTCAATTTTTGAATGCGGTAAAAGTTGAATATGAGTTTCGTGATAGGGATAAAGAATTATTGTCCCACTGCAGAGTACTGTTTCCTAAACCGTGGCAATAATGAGAAGTGTTACGGACACGTTTTGCGCAAGAATACCGTTCAAATGTAAGAGGGTTAAAAGCTGTGACCTTTGGTAGCAGGAAAATTATCAACCCACCTGTAGAGAAATATTTATGGATTGAATTCGAGAATCGACAGATTAACGACCGCTTCGATTTTTATTCGGCCTTCGTACTACACTGAAATTGTTTGCGTCTTTCAGTGAATTTGTGGCGTTCGAGTGGTGATTAATTTGTTTATAAACTCGTAGTCTATCGTCGTGTATCTATCCATTTTAGGTTGCCAATCATTACTTTTCGTACCGATTCTTTGAGGTTTTGTATCAGCATATAAAGTAGTAGATTTGGAGCTAAAAATGACCGACCATCCATGAATACCGAAACAAGATTACAAAGTTCTTTTCTTTATTATTGTTTCCTGTTCAAATAATTTATAATCGTCGACTGCAATGAATTTTTACGCCTCATGATTAAATACGTACAGGCATGATTAGGATTCAGACCGTAATTTTCGTAAAGAAACGGTTTACGCGATATGATGTTTGTTTATATTATTCGTCATGACGATGAAAGTTTTATAGAAGCGTATCTATTAGATACAAATACGACCTGGATTTCAAAGCGTTACCTCATCAACAGCTATAGAATACGAAGAAGTTAAAAGGCAGCGAATAGGGATGGATAAAGGAAGTAAAGTGAAAGGAAAAACTGTTGGATCAACCAGAAGTAACCACGGAGAGGTTGAGGAAAGGGAGGAGCGTCGTCTTATTGGAGGGGAAGAAGTGAAAGGGATTGGGTACGGAAAAGGGTCGGAAAACCAGGGCTCTTGGAGTTACAGGAAGGGAGAGGTAATTGCCGGTATGCGTGGGAAGAGGTTAAGGAAAACAAACATCCATTATCAGTATTTTTAGACGAATTATTATCGACGATATCGGAATTGTCAAAACTATCAATTCTTGCCTTTCACAACTAAATAGTTATATTCATCTACGAACATCAGCTATTACAATCCGGATGTAGGCATACTCAAGCTCCCAGCTCTCTCCAGTTTTCTGTGTTATGAGCCTCCTTTTATCAGGTTACCTCTTAGGGATGTAGTCCTTCCGGAGACACTCCAGCCAAGCTTGATTCTTCTATTTATCTCATTAAGTATGTTATTTTCTCATATCTTTGCTAGTTGTCTTTGGTAGGTATAATCTGTATGTACCTCCAGAGGTATTCTGTCAAGTTTAACTGATTCTTAAGGTGCAAAATAATCACGCATTACCATTGTTTTAGATTCATTGTCATTCCTATCTAGCATCCTTTTGTGCTCTTGAAGTCCTGACATTTGGTCTGCTTCATTTGTTTCGAAGAGAACTATGTCATCGGCAAACTGCAACTGACTGATATACTCTCCCTTCATCCGCATTTACTTTTCTTTCCATTCTAGAGACTTCAATACTTCTTTTCAGAATTCTGTGAATAGGATGGGTGAAAGGAAGTCACCTTGCTGAACTCCATTCTCAAATCTGCATTCGCTTGTACACGCACGCAGAATCACATCGCTATTGCATTTTTATTAATATTACGCATATTAAATGTTTCTTATCTATCTATGTAGTTAGATATATTTTTTATTTGAATCTATTGTTAACGATTTTCAATAGAACCTCGAATATTTTTTGATAGAGGAAAACTGCCGCATTTCCTTAAGGTGTACTATTACCAGTCTTCTCATAGAGGAAGGAAAAGTAAGGAGGAAGGAAATCTCCTTCAGTCTTCCCTTTAATAAAAAGGCTTTCGTATTTAAGCTTCTCCTGCCTAGACTGCTCTTTCTTCCATTCTTTTAATATCCGTAAAATGGTCAACTACGAAACCAAAGCAACTAGTCATCAAAATTTCAATGTTATATGGGAATGAAATTAGTCGAACTATAATATTATATTAAATGTCACATTTGTTAATACAATATAAAATAATCATATATTATACATTTTTAAATATTTATGTACATTATTTTCACACCCGTATGAAATTTTTCGGGTCTCCGGGTATGTAAACATTATTACATTATTTACATTAATATAGAAATGATCTTATAATTATTATGTTTTATATACGATACATTTCTTTATAGTCCAGTTATTCTCCAGTTTTAACTTAGGATATTTCAGGAGATTTTTTATGTCAGATCGGCACGTGGAAAAATGCTGTTTATTAAAAAAATAAGGACATTCACGAACAGTTTTTCTGGTTCAATTAAAAATTTACCAATCAGTTCCTTTTCCGTTTAGAGGTTAGCTACTATCTGTACAAATTATCCAGCAATTTAATTGTAGGTTTTGCTAAATAGTTCATAGGAATGCACCGCCTTTGAAATACCGGCATCTCTTATTAATCTTTCTGCCCCGTGAGAAAATTTCCGATCCCGGTAAAAACCTCGTAACTCTTAATTTATCCTTGAAATATTTCAAGATTGAATAATCTATTTACGGGCACTTCTTTGTGAAAGCGTACGCGTGGGTGAAGGTGAATGTAAGATGGTAAAAAGGTCTCAAACCCAAGTAAAAGTTATGCAGAAGTAAATAAACTGAGTGAGTAATTTATGGGTAAACTATTTTTCGAATACAAAGGAAAGAGTTGGAAGATTGCGATTTACTGGGACTCGAACCAAGGTCTGTGCACCGATTCCTTTCCTGATAGAGGACCTGGGTTCGAATATCGGTCATATTTATACTTTTTATTTCTTTTGAATCTTTTTGATCAAGTTGGATGAACAAGTGCAAAAATTACAGTAAAATAGAAAGTTTTAAACAGAGGAAATAATAGCGATATCAGTAGGGTACTGGGTTCAAGTCCCAGTCATTTTTAAGCTTTTTCGTCGAGTTGCACAAACTCATCGTGTTATTTTATTTTCTTTCGTCCTTAATCTAAAAATACATTTTTTATGATCAATAACGGTGATAAAAGATTTTGAGTGTATTTTGACCCTATTACAGATCTAAAAGGAACTACCACTTCATTCCAATCGAATCGGAAAGCCTATTTCGATATACACGTCGAAGCCGAGTGACATACGCTCCGAAAAAAATCGCATCCATATATTCATTATGACATTCAATAATTGATGAATAAGTCGTGCTCGTTCGGTGGCAACGGAATGCGAACTAAAATATTTTCAACCCATTCGGAAGTGAGTAATTTTTGCAGCTCTACTAAAGGTTTGAATTTTCCATTGCTTTGCTTCGATTAACTTCCAAGCTCTTGCAATTTTAATTCTCGGGAACCCACATAGAATACAAATTATCTTATTAAACGGCGGTTTTCTTTGTGGCGCGTTCGGAATTTTAAACTCGGATTTGTCATCCTGAGCTGTGGGATGCAGTTACGTGTTGCCTTCAATACCTCCATTTGTGTTTTCTATGAATGTTCGATTATAGTTTGCTTTGACGTACGTAGTTCCGGTTGAATCCTCATGGAAGAATCGCATTCTTTTTGTTGATTTACAGAAAAACGCAATTAGTCATCCTACGATAGTTTCTAACGTATGATACCTCTTCTCCAAAATATTATGGATATCTAATATGCAATCAGATATCTAATATATTTCCTTGGAGATGAATTATTTAATACGTAACAGAATTAAAACTCCTGCTATATTTTCGTAACTGATAATAAGTTCATAATAATTATATTATCTATACATGTTTATATATGATAATCATTGATCAAACAATTGATACATAAACATTTTATTAGATCGTATTATAAATAATTACGAACATACGAGCTTAACTCGTATTGTACTATTGTATTCGTTATCGACCATGCACCCAATAAATGATATTTTCCTAATAACACCAGCAAATGCCTTTAAGCATTAAATAGAAACATATTTAATAAACAAATATTTCATAGAAACTTATTTACTCCAACAACAACTCCATTACTTATTCCAATCTGAATTCCATGAATATACGTAAAATTCAAATACCTTATATCATTTCATTTCATTTCCAACCAATTTCATTTCGGAATAAGACAACCTTTTCTTAACTCGGGTTAAGATAAGCAATCTGACATCTCACGGGATATACGAATATTTCATCCGCGTAAAAATCAGCATGTTGCTAATTACCTCGAATATCGACGTACTTCCATAGCGGAATTGTGGGAAAAATCCAGTTGACCCTCCTCCGGATAACTGCACAAACCACGCAGTCGGCAGGTCATCAACCCTCCCAACAGCAATGAGGCCTTTGACCCAATCATGTCCGGAATTGTTTGGGTGAGTCCGCAGTTTCCCCTCGAAATTCGATTGCAAAGCGGAGGGGGTTGATTGATGGGGCAATGCTGGGGTCGTCGGCCACGTACATGATGGCCACTCGGAGGGGAGGCAGATGAGGAGATGCTTTTTGAAAAGGGCTGGAGGAAATCTGGAGAAAAGCAACGATGAAAATGGATAAGGAAATGGTCATGTTCAAGCACTTTTGGTGTTTAAAACATACTGATACAAAATATACTGATGCAAATTATACTTAAAACTACCATAAACAGTGTTAATGTTGTGTATAAACGTCTCGTAGGTATTTTCTAAGGAAACTAATCGTTTCGTTCTTTATTGTCTCATCGAGAAGGAAGGGTGTTTACGAAGAGGTTGTAGGCGATGTACAAACCAGGTTCAACTATGCTTATAAGGCTTCGGCAATATCTTCTGCAAAACGTAAACTATGAAAGTGGTATCCAGTAGTGGGACAGGCTGTAGAAAATCCTGGAGAATTATCATAGTTTATCCCCCAAACAATCTCACGATTAAAGAGCTTTTGTTAAGAAAATACATGACTTTATTAGTTCAGAGCTAGATTCATTTAAAAGTGAATAAACCAAGATGAGGATCAAGGGATTAGAAGGAACAGAACCTAATATTTCATTTATATATATATGATCAACATCTATTTCCTCAGAAATCCCAAAACAGTCCCACAATTTTCACCATGAGCTTCTTTTACTGAAATGTATGTATCTGGAGTTGAAAGCACCACCCATTCGGATATCCTGGAGGTGGTGATATTACAGTGGTCCATCACGAATAAAAAAAAATTTCTTACCCTTCACCTCCACACGTACAGCTGCCGTAGCGTGAGTAGTAGAGATAGATTCATGAAAGTACTGAATGAAGAAGAGAAGATCAAATAGGAAGTCATCGTACTAAGTGAAGTCAAAAGAAAATCAGAAGATTTAATAGCTCTCAAGGATGGGCATTTATTCTATTACAAGGGAACAAATAACGGAAGACATGTAGGCGTAGGATTCCTGATTGAGGAACTACGTGGGCAAAATAAACAACGTGTGTGACTGAGTATGCAGGCCTACACTAGTTACAAATAAAGGCTACTCTGTACAAATTATACAAGTATATGCACTTACTATATTTGTGTATAATGTAATATTCAGTATAGTAAAATCATATTCCTGTATAGTTTACTATTTTACTGGTAAAAATTTTGAGGAAATGTCAAAAATTAAAATAATTTTTCTCTGGATGAAACACAAACTTACACAGAAAGATAAATCATTTACTTCTATTATAGTTTAAGAAGATATTTTAATTCTGAGCTTTATTATCTCGATGCTAAATATATGAACTGTTGTGCAGAGGTTTTTTCTCCATTGGATGTCAGGCACCATTCTTCTCGAATAAGAAAAATTAGACTGTAGTTTTTACCACCAAAATACATATCATCAATTAAAAGTATGTGTTAGATAAATTAAAGTTTTTTTCATTACTATTATTCCTAATTGATATGATATCAACATTGACAGTGGAATCTATGTCGTTCGATCAAAAATTAGCATTAAATAAATTTTAGGATTATAGACAATATTTTATTAAATTTTGGTTGTTAGAGGTTTAGAAAATATTACCTATCGTCAAAATTATCTAACTATCGTTCCTAGATTAATCTCATTTGACCTCTTCATCATAATTCCAAATTGTGGTATATTTTTGTACAAACTACTCCTAATGCTAATGTAATTTTTTAGTTAAAGGATTTTTTCGTGTGTAAATTAATTTGGATTATCCACTCACAATTGTTTTCTATAAGTGATAGGAAAATGAGTAAATAATCTCACTCCTCATTCTTTGCCAAAAAACTCATTCCCTAACTTTCATCTATAGAAGATTAATCGAGTCTTTGACAAGCTGGAAGTTTGTTCGAATTTATAACAATTTTTACAAGTTGTTGTTTGTTTTCTATTTGTTTTCAACCCCTTATAAATTCCCAACTGAGATACACTCAAGCACATTAAAAATGGCATTACACAAGAGAAAAATATAACTCGTACATGAAAGCAAAGACATTATTAGACGTAAAGCACAGTGAACCTTTAGTTATCGGATACTTCTACAAATATGTATAACATAATAGAGTAATTTTAGTGCATTATACGTTTAGTACATTCCCGTTTCTGGATAGTCGTTCATGGTTACCCTAACTGTCCAGGGTTCGACATAATTTTCAACTTATCCTCACTCTAAATTTAAAAGAAAGGATACCTAATCATCTTATAATTCTTCCTATTTTAATTTATATAATTATTGAATTTTAATTCTTTCATTGTATTTTCACAATTCTGTATAATTTAATAAAAATTTTCAATAAACGTAATAATATTTGTATGATTTCAATATATTATATGAATGCATGAATAAATTTCGAAAAATTTTGATTCAAACGCTAGTAAACTTCTGCAATTGTATCTGCTCGGTTTATATTTTACAAATAACTCTTACTGGCTTTTCGTTTTATGCAAAAGAATTTTATACTGACATTTGCTTCTATCTAATAGCTGTAACATACATACCCTTCTTTCTTAATACGAAAGATACCTAGTTGAAACTTTTCTAGAATTGATTTCTTCTTGATTCTACAAAATTCTAAACTAAATCTAATTATTTCAGCAGACTCAAGATCCTCGGCTGTAATAAACACAAGGTGTTCAGTTCAGTTCTTCCCTCTTGTGCAACATAGGACCTTCCAGGGGCGACGGAGGAACCAACCAAAGGTAAGACCCATTTTTATTTCTTATTCCATATATTCTAAAAGCTGCCTAAATCAAATAAAAGCTGTGCTTTAAGTTTCTCTTGCATTCATGCTAAATTTTTTAAAGTGCTCGCTTGATTTAATTTAGAGTTATACTGCCTTTTTGAAAAAGCTTTTATGTGTAGTAATTCAATTTTTTTTTCTGAAAGCAATCCCAAGATTCTGAATTTCGTTCTCCTTCGGCATTACATACGTAAAGCGTATTTTTAAAAATACTTTTGTTATTAAAATTGGCCTGAAATATTAATTTTAATACATAATATACATATATGTTAGAAAAAGGGAACTTATATTCCCATGATTAGTTATCACGAAGTTTAATATTGTGTGGTTTTACTTAACAATCATACAAAGCTATAAAAATTCGCTAAATTAATTTTTAAAATCATATCATTGTAACGAAAAGTTTGAAAAAGGTTAATATGGAAGGTAGAAGATAATAATTAGCAAATAAGCTATGGTATCGTACGATGGCTAAGTGAAATTCCAGGAATATGGTTTGAGTAGTGAGATAGAATGACGGTTTTGGATGAGATGAAGAGGAAACCTTTTTTATGTTATGTTTATAATGTTCTATTGAGACTTCCTGGAGGTATAAGAACGATATATCACTCATCAAAAGTCATGTTGCTTATATATAAGGAATATCAATTATAAGGAAACAAGAACAATATGTTTCAATTTCTCTGGAAAACAAGCATTTCAGGAATCGGAACACTCTTCGCACATTCAGAGGAATTATAGAAACGTATCGGAAATTCCGAGAGCGTTGCATTTGCATAGTTACGAAATGCACATCGATTGCATCACAAGAAATGATTTATTTTAATTACTTTCCCTTGACTTAATTTTTTGACGCGAGTGGATCTATTTATCTCTACATTCGAACTTGAAACCTGAAGAGGGATTTCCGATTGCGCCAGCCTTGGTTGTCATGGAATCGCTATAATGCTTCTACTTTGTTGGCCATGAAGGTAATGAAAGCCTCATTTACTTATATGAAAATTAATTAAGGATACCGATTAGTAAATCCAAGTTAACACTTATCACTCGAAATTTTTCAGCGATGTAGAAACGGTGGTAAATATATTGTAGAATCCTGTTTTTGTAATCGATCTTAATTTAGTTTTTTGCGTGTGAGATAATATGATATACTTCAGGTAAGGGAAGGGAAAATAACTTTATTCAACAGAGGTTGCAGTATCTATGGAATAGCTAATTATGAGCAAATGAAATAATGCAATAGCGTAAGCATACACTTTCGGTGAAAGTAAATATTGTTCTCAATATTCATTAAGAAAAATTGCTTTCACAAACATACAAAGGACTAAATGTAAAAGAAGGCTTCCTGGTCTCAAACTTGCACTAATAAATTAGCTTATTATTTCTTTAATTACAAACGTAGGAAAGTGATACAAAATTGGAATTCTCGGCCGATGATTTTCTTCTCGTAAATATGAAGCAATCTTATAAACTTAGCACTCATCGATTGCCAAAAAAATTATTTTCGAGTGTTTCATTGTGTTAGGTCGCGAGCTTAATTTCTTTATAAATGATCGTTTTTATATTAAAATTATTCAAATGTATCACTATCCTCTAGAATATTTTATCATCACGAATATTTATGATTCCTATCCCAGTATATTAATATTCTCATTCTTTATATTTCTATCGCTCATAAATAAACGATCGGGAGTTCACTATAATGGAAGAAAAACAGCACTATTTCTATAATATTTTTAAAAAATTGAATACGTACGCTCAATCGGTATAAAATGTATTAAAAATACCGTTGGAATGTAATATTAGAAAAGAATAAGCTGGAAATGATATCCCAGGGATAAATAGCTTCAGAAATACCCACTAAGTTAGGAGATAATTTTGAATGCCCAATAATTTAGTTAATCAAATTAAAGATTATTCTGATATTGTAATTCATCGATATCTGAACGTTATTTATCTTAATTATTCAATATGATTCGAAGTCTTAACAGGAATTCTATCTTAGCCATTGTAACCTATAATTTTATATGGTGTAATAACTAGGTTGTCCTCTTACTCGTTTAAGGACGGAAGGTGAAATGTTCTTCCAGAAGAATTCTCAAAAACAAACCAACGGCCATTCTCATAAAACCTTCAATTCCCTATAGAGACCAATACTTCAGTAACTCTATAATTCGGAAATAACGACACGCAAAATTTTTTCGACACTTTATGAAACCGTAAACAATAATTTGCGGCGCAGGATTCGAACCGGTGATCGAGTGCGTGGGATATTTATAACTGCCGCACAAGGCCGCTCCTTCCTAATCCATTATTCATATCGGAGGCGCCATTCGGTTGGTTGCTCATCTCGCGAACATGGTCAAGAAGACCACTGAATCCAAAGACGATGGTCGTGCGAAATGATTCTCGAAGATAGTATTTCAGTAAGTATTCACGGAAGAAAGAATTTCGAAATAAACAGATATTTCCCTTGAGCGCTACCTAGAGGTTGTTCCATCTCCATCATCATCATCATCGTTTTTATATCTTCTCGTTATTGGGTTAGGTTTTGTGAAGCATTCATTCATTCGAGTTTCTATAGAAGTTTAATTGTTGCAAAATCTCCGTTGCTGATTTTTTTAATGCGTTCTTTCATGACAATCAAATATTATATTAAAATTTTCGTATTTTTCTTCTTTATTCTTCCCCTTTTATTCCTTACTTTCTCACTGTTATATTTATTTTCGTAAAATTGTTATATCGCAAAGAATGTCCTCAAATGATACTATTTTTTTTTATCCATCTCTTTCATTAAATTTCTAAAACAAATCATTTCTCTCAGAATTCCTATGTTAGAACTCTCACTCTCTTTCTTTTTTTTAATCTTTCCTGTCGCACAAATCTACAATTCTATTGCTTCTGTATTAGAGCCTCTTCTATCTATCCCCCACGTCCAAATTTCGTAACCATATATTTTCGGTCTCCAAAGAAACGTTTTTGCGAAAGATTTCCCAATTTCCGATTTCATGAGTTAGTTTCCTAAATATTCCCTTCATCTTCAAATATCCATTCCAGTGAAGAAATTCACCTGTTTATACATCTAACATCTCTTAATTTTACTCCCGAGATTAAGGTATTTTTTTTTTAATTTCTTGATCCCCTTTTTATTCCATTTTGTAGGGGTTCAATCTTACATCTTTACACTGTTATTGGTTTTCTATTCTTCACGTATTACTCAAAACTGTGGATAGCTCTGCAAGGATCAAAATATCGTCTTCAGATCCAATACAGCGCATCTTTTTTACTATTACATTCGCATCAGTCCTTCATTGTCTAAAATGCCTCTCATTGTGAGATATAGATATATATAGAGAATAGATATGTCCTGCTTTCAACTCCAATCCATTCACTTCCATCTTAGTGCGTTGTTTCTGATTGAGAATAAAAATCAGTTTCCTGTTTTTATAATATATACCTACCGTCCTCATTGTTTCAACCATAGTGTTCTTATATAAGATAGCGAAAGCCTTTTCCAAATCCACGAATTTTCTGGGGCATTTTTAGCAATTAATACATAACAGTTACATCGCTTCTGATAGACCTTCATTTCAATCGCGGCCGTTAGTGGCTTCGGGCCGTCCTTTATTAGATGAAGAAACCTTAGAAGGAGGAATACGAGGGACTCAAAAAAAGATGAAGGAGAGCAAGATGATTTATCTTCTCTTCCTTAAGAATATCGCCAAAGAACAGGGCATGCCATTATAAATAGCAGTATTCTGACATTGATTACGGTCTATATTTAATACTCATAAGAAGCATCAATCATACCTTAAATTGACTCTTTGTTTTTAATCGTTATTCTTTTAATTAAATGATCATAGTCGAAAAATTATTTAATTATAGATGTACAGTTCTACGTTGCTTTTCTCTTTGGAAACTCCATTCTTTATTTAATAACAATCTACCTAATCAATCATACCTTAAACTAACTCTTTGTAGAAAATGTTAACTCTTTTCATACATGTTCATGGTCATAAAAATTATAAATATATCAATGAACAGGGTCCTCGTACGTTATCTATTTGGAAGCCGAAATCTATTTTTTATAATAAAAGATCATACGGTCCTTAAAAATCTTCATTTTGGTCTTTTAAAATAAACTGTACTCTTTATGAAGACGTCAGAAGAAAGATAGCTTATACGTATAAATGGTCATCTTGAGATACACGCATGAAATATGCAACATCTCCTTCGGTTGATTCAATCAGGAATAATAAACATTTCGTATTCCTTAAAGGAGCATCTCTATCGAAAGATGTTTACGATACGATGTATCGAACAAATATAAAAAACGAATTAAATTTATAAAGAAAAGAAGATACCCCTATAACAAAGCTCTCTATTCATCAAGAGCCTTCTTCAATCACCTAAAAATTTCGATGAGAGTTGTTATTTAGGCAGATAAATTCCACCAACATCTTCACATTTCCCCGACACTGTGTGCCTTCCGTTGAGCGTTACACATCCAACGTCAATGGAAGATAATAATAGAGTTGATGAGGAAACCACTCTCTCTTTCTCAAACACGACTTGTCTACCCTCGATTCACTATTGTTCCGGAGAAGCGAGTCGAGTTCAATGGAAATCTTTAACTGCTTTCCATATCGAGAGAGTGGACTGTAAGGTTATGGCACACTGCTGCGTAATTGGACAAATAAAATGCATCTTATTTCGTTTGTTCTCTTTCGTTCGGGAGCACCGAACTTAACTTGGCTTTAGACGTCTTCTTTACTCGATTGGTAATCGGATTTCTATGCGAGGATGATGATAATGCTGCTCTTATCGAAGGATTCTTTTTGTAATAACACGCACGATAAATTGTGGAGAGAATTGTCAACAGATGATATTAAGTTTGGGTTGACGTGGGTTGTTAACTGTTACTTTACCTTAGGAAGTCAATGAATAGGGTTCGTAATGTAGAAACTAAATGTTATGGACTTACGTTACAAGTATGTAGTGGTAATGCATTTTAAAACTGTAGTATGGAAAGAGCAGTTAAGTCGGGCACTGTCAAAAAAGTGCATTTCAATTTATACTTATTTCCATAATTAATATAGGCATATCTTATTGAATAATATACATGATATATGAAAACATATAATAATACGGTCATAAAATTTTTCTTAACCACAGTCTTATGCCGTCTTTTTTAATTAATACAATTTGAGGATATTCCTCACGTAAGAAATTAATGTACATTATATACATAAAAAAGGAAGCAACGACATAAATAATTTTCAGTTCGGTGAATTAGAAATAATTCTAAAATATGGGCTTTGAATAATTTTCACAATGTTATTATATGAATACAAATGAAATTCTTTCTCGTGTATTCCAATAATCTTTAAACTTCGCAAATACACCACAATATAATATAAACAAAAAAATAATGGCCTTCTGTTGAATTCTTTGAATTGTTTTATTGAAGAGCAATCCATTTAAAAATATTTACTATATATAATTCTCGTATCAAGATATTATATGAAATAGTGAAATATCAATGAAAGTAAGGGTTATTTCAAATTGCTGGATAAGATATAGTTACGGGACTATATGAATATAGTCATATTCATATTTATATGAATATAAGATTTTAGAAATTATTAACAATGCATTACAAATGAATCCTTAGAATAGAGCTGCATTTCAACTTTTTTTTATATTTTCCCTGAAACAATTGAGACGGAAATGAATCTTTCAAATGAGGATTACTATCCAATAGAAGGAGGAAGTTTCAGAACAGGAAACCATTATTTCAAAAGACAAATTTTAATATTTTTATGTATATTATTATATTCATTCAATATGATCAATCTAATCGTTTTTTTTTAATTATGGTATTAATTGATTTCTTGAGAAAGGACTGAAATAAAAGGCACTGAGATAGAAGGTAGAATAGATTTAGAAGTAAACTGAAGTGGGAAGGCCTCAGAACACTTTATTGAGCGGTAAACAGACATCGTTTTATTGGTCTGAGAAACCAAGCTCATTTCTCTTTTAACGACTTCCTGAATTTCATCGATTAGAAATAAAAAATAATGGTCGAACTTCGGATTCGATACCTAACGTATTTTCCTATCGTCTTCTTGGTTTAGCGAGAGAAATATCCCATCTCTTACGAATTTCTGAACTTAAATTATTATGAATGAAATTTTTTTCGATGTATCCTTATACAACTATATATTTACCCTGATTACCTTGGAAGCCGCCTTTCGGAATGTGGAAGGGGATTTACGAGAAAAATTATATTTCTTTGAACGATACATTTTGAGTACTGTTAACATAAAAAAGAATATTTAATTCAAACAGTTTACGAGAACAATAATCTTTCCTTGAACAATATATATCGAATATCGAATCGAATCGTTTGCTTAAATATTGAATTATTATTGCGACTCTAGCTAGCATATAATTCCCAAATCTTACCCTCAAAGTCTTAATGTATCAAAAAGCTTTAAATTTAGTAAAAAGTATATATTTAATTAAATTAAACCTTTCCTTGAATACTTAATCATCTAAAGTTAACCATAACACTTCGTTAAGCACCTTGGTGTCTAACCGATTTATCTTAATACTCCTTTAAGTAACTCATTGCTTTTCGCTGTACCTTAACCATTTCACGAATAAAATTTAGCGCTATAAGGAAATAGGCTTGGGTTCGGCTTCGATGGGGTGACGGCATAGAGAAGCCGCCCACGAGTGATCGGGGGTCCCCCACGTTCGCCCCCGTGGCCCTCCGTATCGGGGGCTCTCCCCCGATAGAGATAGAACTGCTATCGGGCGCGGAAAATCTTTTCCAGTATTGAAAATTCGGGTTCTTTTACTATACCGCTTTCGCCATAGGGTACGCTGCCTTACGGGAGGAAAGTTGGGTAGGTGTGCGAGGTTTGCTCCAATTCCAGTCCATTATTAAAACGAAAGTGCTCGAAAGGTATCAATACCAGCGAGGAAAGGTCCGGCACCTTTCACCAAATGCAAGCATTCTCCTCGTGGGACCTGTACATCAAGCCATCCCACGGACTATTTTCTTAACGAAGCTGAGACTTTTAAGTGTTTGATAGCATATTTTTTGGCGTGGGTGTCCATGCTTGATTGTTTGCGTAAATATGTCTTACATCGAGGTAAGTCTCGTGGTAATATTGATCAGAAATCGAATCCAATTTACGTAAGGAAGTTTAAATAAAATAATTTATTTAAATAACAAGTTTAAATTTCATTTATCGTAAAATTGAGAAAAAAATTAGTTCATTTACATTCTCGAGTAATGGTGATGCAAGATACAATATAAACGAGCAGCTTAAAAGAATTCGAAAGATGAGTAAACAAGAACATAAATTTTTAGTTTATGGGACAGTCCAACATGTAACAGTAATATTATTGAGGAAAGTTGACAATTACTTTACGTGAATGGTTCGTGCAACTTGATCCTAGAGTTTAAAATTAAGTGAAAAATTACGATGCGATTGGGACTCGAACCCAGGCCCTCCGCTCATTTCGTTATTTTTCTCCTATGTTTAAACTTCTTTTTTATAGTCATTTCTATTCTTTATTCTTGAGACTTGATCACAAATAATGAAAAAGAAGGCAAAAATTACGAAGTTGCTGGGACTCGAACCCAGGTCCCTCACTCATTTCGTTATTCTTCACTTATATTTATTTATTTTTTAATTTAACAGAGATGCATAATAAGTTATAATATACTGGTAGAGTGTGGAATATCCCGGAACGATGGTAGGGGATGTATAGGGAACGCTACCGAGTAAACATGGCGAGTGATACTAGCGACCTGCCAACGGGACTGCACGGACCGGTCGCCCCTTTGACCGGACTCCAGCGGCGAATCTTCGAGGGAGGGAGTAATTGAGCACAAAACGGGGGTTTTCATAATGCATCAGCGGTCGCGACCTCAGTGCCCACGAGCCCTCAAAGAACGTACAAAAATGTCGCCGTCTGAAATGTCACATCTGGACCGGGTTCTTTCTCACGGAGAAACCTTCAACGGCGTCTGGTAAAGTTCTGGCACTCGATCCGCTTTAGAGTAACCGATCGACGACCGGGAGGTCCGTGTTCGAGTCCCGGTCCCGTCTGATTTTTTTCGCGTCTTTCTCAGCTGAGGTTATTTCTCGTTGAAAGGGGAATGGGAAGCGAAAGCGACAGATTTGAGGTCGAAGATGTTGAAAGGAATCTCAAGTTTAAATGTTACGCGACGGATTAATACCAATAAATGTATTAAATTAATAAATTAGTCGTCTAGAAATCAGGATTATTCTCGTAAGAGAATCGCCATTGCTGATAAAAAAGATAGCATCGCTAATATATTGAAAATAATAAATATAAAATTATTTTACATCTTATCTGTAAATAAGGCTAAATGAAGGAATTGTAATATGCTTACTTTTCTGTCCAGGATCATTGCTTCAATACAGCCGCAGTTGCCAATACGTCATAATTGTTAATAGTAAAGGAATATTACTGTCTATATTGCTAGGGGATGCATTAGAATTTTTATAATCTTAATTACATGCCTATATATAAAAGGATGATCGTGTTTTTGCATAGTTGATTCAAAGAAGTATACATAATGATGGAATTTTTGTTCAGGTACATTTAAAATATTCCATACAGTAAATCTTTTCGGAAGTATGACATAGGGGTTTGCAGTACTCTCACAGTATTGGGTCGGAGTGCTTCTTATGGATGCGTATTTCTTCCCTTATCCAAATATTTTACTATTCGAATAACTACGAAGACAAATGTATTTAATACCTAAAATTATTATTGTTAAAATATTGATACCAATTTGAATGTAAATGAACAATAGTATCTGTACTATACCTTAGTTTTAATAATTTTCGCTTAAATATAACATTTTTGATTGATTCCTTTATATTAATCATCGATTTTGTATCATTATTACCATCCATTTTCAATCCAATACCGCATGTACGAAGAGCAGAGAACTCTAATATCTTCTATTGTTAATCTCTCTTTGCCAAGTTACCAATAAGTACTTGATTATATTTCATCTATCCTTTGGTCTTCTATATGGTATCTTCATATCTCTTGGTATCCAATGCTTAATTATTGAAGACTTTTTGTAGTCCTTTCTTCTAGACGCATGAACCTCCATTTTAGCTATTTTACCTTTTCGATGGATACCGCAACTTCTGTTAGTGTTCCCACTAATATGCTTTGCCTTTTAAGTACCTAGCTGTGTTTTAGCAAGGGATTTAAGGCTATTTTCATTCCTTAACCCTCTTGTTTAGGAATTGATACTCAGTTACATATGTCTTTATCATTCTTGATTTCATCATTCCATTATCACCCAAAAGAGCATCATAATTTTATGTTTTAGCTTCAAATTTTAAACTCATTCCCTGCTTTGCATTTATCTATTGTCGTTTTAATTTCCGAATACGCTTTAATATTTTGCCAATTCATACATCTCGCCGGAGAAAACCACACATCATCCGAGCAGAATAACAAACCATGTTGCATATTTATTCCCACGATGGATGTTTGAATTCATTTGCATGTTTACGAGCAATTCTGTAGCGTCGATTGGCAATGATACGGTTGATTTGCAAAAGAGATGTTTTAATAATAAGGATGCGCTGTAGTTACTCGGAGTATAGACGCTTCTGTGTTGCCTTTCTTCTGTGAATCCTTGACATTGTTTTTTTCCGTGAATTTTTACGAACAAAGCGGCAATGAAATAAATTATGTTCGTTGATTCAGTATCAATTTTCAAACGGAATAGTTTTACCCATTAGTGGAGAAATGTCAATTGAAAATTACGCTCGATACAGTGCGATGTTGCTCTTTTGCATACAATTTATGGAAATCAGTACACTTTAGTTATGCATCCATAAATCCTTCAACAACTTAACCAATTACTCCTCAGCTTTTCCATCAATTCAGTTGAATTATCCGATGAAACCTTTTGTCAAAGAAAAAGAAAACAGTATGATTTTTGCGCCCAGTAATTTCTCATTCCGATTTGGGAAATTGGTAAATTTGTAAAATACTAATTGGTATATTTGTAGAATTAGTAAAACACAAAAGGTCTTAAAAGTATTGGAATAAAGTATTTAGTTCTGTTTGTCAAAATATAGATAATTTGTCCTTTTATTTTTATATTAAATAATGAATTGTATTCTTTTCCCTATTTCTGCATAAGCCCCTTACTAGTTTTGTTTTTCCGCCACCATAGTAAAGAGCTCTAAATTAATATCGAATATGAGCTAATGGAATATGCTTTTAATCAAACTTGCATTCATGTATTCTTTATATCTAACTATGAATGATATATTAAGCCAAAATTGCATTCACAATCAACACTCTTTAGGAAACATTATTGAAATGACTTTCATCGCCTAAGTTAGACAATTATTTATGATTTACAGCGATCTTAGTTTACAACCAATTATAACTGGAAAGAATAAACGAACAAGTAGTAGTATTAGAATGGAGGAAAGATAGATTCATTTAACACGATGAGTTCGTGCAAATTGAATTGGAAGTTAAAAAGAAGTGAAATATTGAGAAATTACTGGGACTCGAACCCAGGTCCCATAACCACTTTTTGGGCAGTTATGCTAATCACTAAACCCAGAATAAATGACTTTAATTATTTTTCTACCGCTAGAGATTATTTTTACTTATATTCTTAATCACAAAATTTGTACTTCTGTTCGTCGGCAATTTATAGCAATTTTATTAGATGATGAATAAGTGCCTCTCAATCGATAGTAACTTAGTTATTAAGGTAGTTAGTGTATCTTTTTACTCGCTTAACATTTTCGTCCGGTAGCCAGCGTAAATCGAGTCAATTCTGTTCCATTTCCGATTCCATCTTTACCAAAAGCGGATACCGCACTAGGGAAGCGCTCGGAAGACGTACCACTGCCGACGAGAAATCGAGTGTACGTAAGTCGTACTGTAGGGTGCGAACCCCCGAGGAAAATCCGTAAGGGAAAAGGGCGTATGGAACAACTCCTCAATCGGCCACTTTCGAAAATGTCCGATGGGTACCTCTTCTCCAATGAATGCCCCCTTTCATATCTTAAAAGCCGATTTTTATCGGGTTCGGCAGTGTATACACAAGTCCCTAAAGGTTCACTATTTGATTGGGCCGAGCCGCACCACGATACACCCGCCGTTCCATCGCGACGCCCAAGCGACGATCGACGCCGTCATACGCGTCACTCTTCCACGGCCCTAATATGGGAAGAAGACCATTGGACCCTTCGCACAGTTTTTTTTCCCTTAATCTTTTCGAGCGGCGATTGGTTCCACACGAGTGCTCGCTTTTTCCAATATCGCGAGATTCTGATAATCGGACGTTTTGCGCAACCGAGGCTCGGATTCTGGCGAACGTATATAAAAGAGTTATAAACTATGTCATTCTTAGCGTCCGGTGAATCGGGAACTTTGGGTGAATGTTCACGGTGGACTACTGAACTCGTTCGGAAGATCCTGAATGAAATTTTCGTTTGCGAAATGTGAAATGCTTCGGGTGACCATAGCTTCTCTGTTGCCTTTTTGTTTTGGATCGAGATTTCCTTGGTCGAAACTTAATTAGTTTCCTAATATCTATGCCCAAGATTGATGTTGAAGTAAAGTTTACGTCTAAGCGTACAACAAAGCGTAAACTTTTCGGATACTCATTTAAGAATACGCAATATATTACGGTTTTAAATGATGATACATTTTAATGGTAATAAAAATTACTATACAAGTACGTTATTTTTACATTAACATTTACATCATACACATATATGATATTATGAACTTATACAATAATGATTCATAGCATTACATAATAATTCACAGAATAAACGTTACATTTATTCATATAAATATATATAAATATATAAAGCATGGACGCTACTTGTTAGATATTACTTATCATGATAGACTTAGAGGTTTCCTAATAGGCCTCCACGGCTACCCTAGCTACCACGGGTCCTGCGATGTTCCCTCCGTATAGAATCCAACTAGGCGATCCCCTACTAGCTAAGTATTCGAATGAATAGAAATCTTAGAATAGATGTAATTCAGGATGAATGTATCCAGGATGGAAATCGCTGTAATCCCTTCCAAAAAACGCATACCATAAAGTTTAATCTTACATCCTTTAATAAATTCGATGAAGTTAACTTTTTACTTCAACAGTTTCTTGTTTTTATAATCTTTATTATCTCTGCGTGAAATCCTCGATCACCCTTTCGTTTGATTTACTAGAATATAGATACTTAGTTTCAAATGTCTTCATTGTGCTAATCATTTTAATTATTTCCATCAAAGCAAGATTCTTCAATTGGAAGTTTGAAAGGTTTTAAGTACTGAAAAATGTAGCTTAAACTTATTATCCCTTGAACTTATTTAAAGAGAATTAATTATACTATTCTGTGTGATGCGAGAAGTCTTTTGTCGATAGAGTTTTGGTCTAGTATTGATTGCAGATGTGAAACACACCGTTGATGGACTAGCCTAGGATTGAGGATAGATAGGAAGGAAATAGTAATGTGAATGCAGAACTTCTTATTTGTTAGAATCTGATCTAACTATTTCCTTTAGGTGAGTTTGATTGGTATCAGTGAGAGAAAATATACCCTGATTATTATGGAGTTCTCAATCTAGAATCCAAAAGTCAATCATGTGACAGTCTACCGAAGGTTAGACTTATATTTTATTTATTCTAATTGAAGAAAAACGTTTTCCATATCATGTATTTGGCCATTCTGCACGGTAATGATTCTCTCTGAAGAAACCTGAAGCTGGTAATTAAAAATGTCAGATGGAGTTTCATTTTCCATCATAAGTACTAAAATCATACGGTTTAAATTGAACTTTTCTAGTTGAATTTAAAACTTACAAATAATTGCAGTATATGAAGAGTTCTTCATATGCTCTAAATGACTATTTTCATTATCGTTTTGTTTTGATTTTAACAATACATTGGAATTTTAAGGATTTTTAATTATTTCTAATGCATTAACCTAACCAGCTGTTCGAAAATCTCAGTTGCGAAATTCATTGAAGTTGATAGGAAAGGATTTTTAGGTGTATTTTTTTCATTGAAGTTGTTTCAACATATATTTTTCTTTAATTTACTTAGTCTCTTCATAAATACTTAATTTAAATCATTTTTAAAATAAACATTCCAGCGATGGTCGATGCAATCTACTTTCATTCCTCATTTGTCGGAATTTCACATCATTTCACCACGGAACTCTCCCGAAAATCGAATGTGTGTACGCACAATTCATTTCATGCTCAAAAGTAAGGGCTAAAAAGGTTTATTTCATCTTGGTTTTCCCTTTCAGGTTAATCACACGCATTAAAAATTAACACGGTCTCATTATTGCAGCTGTAATCATGCAGCAGATATTGTTTCATGTCGAGAGTTTTGAAATGAGTTCATAATGATATTGCTTTCGGTAGGCCTTCAATGAGACTCAAAAAATGTCATATGTGCTAGAGTTCTTTTTACGTAGAACTTCGAGAAACGGGATATAATGATACCGATAGACGCATTGAGATAAAATAGGTCTATACATGAACAGCGTTCGTTGGAAAACGCGTATACTTTGTGTGAACATGCGATCCAACTCTGTAACTGTGTATAAATGGTTCGAGGAAAAATTATTTCGCGACATAGGAGAAGTCTCGTGTAACTAGAAAAGTTATGTCTGCCGAACGAGAGGGAAATTGAATTTAGGATTAATTTTTCACGCCTCCCCATTGTAGAAATGTTTTAAGAGAAAGAGCTGGTCTAGAGCGACGAGGGTTCCATAATTACGAAATTATTTCATTTCGGTTTATGCTGTGAATATTTCGGAAATATTTCCCTATTTATCCTCTGAAAGTTTATTTGAATGGAAACTTGCAGGTAGCTTGAGATTGATAAATAATCTTGATTGTCGAGAAATTGATAATGAAAATGGTTTAAATTCTTTTCCGATTTGTATCGTTTATACATTTACTTTATATTTTACCAACCAGTATGAGCGTTATCGGGTAGATTAAGTGAAGTGTATGATAAAGTGTATTAAGCAACGATTTAGTAAGGTAATATAAGATAAGAAATAGTTCGACATTTTTCTTTTTTTCATCTTTTCCTTTCTTCCATGTCTATTCTTAGTAGGTTTGTTTTATCTCATCAGTGTTTAAAAATTATGGAATTATTTGTAGAACAAACGCTTAGTGCCTAATTATATTACATCGCATAGATATGAATTTATTAATTTTAAATTCAGAAGAATCCATTACTTCCAGATTTATCTTTCGACTACCATCTTATAAATTTCATTTATCATGAAATTTTGAATTAAAAGAAATATTGCTGATTAACAGAATAGTTCTTATAGAATAAGCTCAGTATCTTTATATTTGAAAATACGAATATTCCAGTCTTTCACAGCATTAAACGTTATTTGGGCCGCAAATATCCTCTGGAAGAGGAAATTTCTTTAGGATTAATTTAGGAATTAACAGTCTTAAAAACAGTATGACAGAACCAAGAATCGAACCCGGATCTCCAAATAGTCATGTATAGATGAATTGGTAGTTTTCTCAAGGGTTGGTAGAGTTTAGGGTATTATATTTAGACTCAAGGTACACTTTGTAATACATATTTTTGGGGTTCCCTGAAAATTAAATCAAAGACATTTTCACTGTGTTGAATCCGATAAAATGTTCCTTCCCTCAGTGCAATCGTAAACATTAGAAACGGCAGGAATAAAATTCTTATTTGAAGCTCTCGTTTCTTTCCCACTTCAATTACTTTATACTCTTACAGCGCTCAAATATTTAGTTTCGAATATAATGTCAAACAGTTACAAAACTGTATCGCCCGCAGAATTAACTGCGAGCAATCGTCGATAGAAGTACACAAAGCTTCCAGATACACTTGCCGACTGATTGATACGGGGTTAAGGTCGCAATCTTTGCATTATTGTTTCGTCACAACAGTTCTCACGTAACACAGTTGAGTGGAATGATATCACCTAACGCTCCCAAGACAGAAACGTACTGAAGGTGTGTATCTGTAAGGATTCCTACTTTGGGAAGTGAAATACACATTAGATAATGGAGGAAGTAATAAGGGGCCTCTTCAATAATCAAACCTCATTGTCCCAAGTGATTCTGTGAAACCTAGGTTGCATATGCTATGGTTTTCTCTTAGGTTATGCCGAGATAAATATTGTTTTAATACGTTTTTTTACATGTGTTCATTTGTATTTTGTCTCGTAGCACGCATCTGGGAAATACCTCCGTTTTCATGAAATAATTATTCTCTGAATTCAACTACATGAAGCTCTTTTCTTCTTAATTTTGCTTTTCAATTTATTCTCTTAATTATCTATTATTACTTTGGCATCTTGGATCGTAGTATATCTTGATTTGAAATTTTCTCTTATGTAGAAGACATATATAATTCTTTTTTTCACTGAGTTTTACAATTCATACTACTTATTGAATCTTATTCATCTTCTACAGAAAGTACTGTGAAGTGTGAGTGTTTTTTTTAATTGGACAAATCCTTTGATTGAAGAGAACTATGTAGTTAATCCAGTACCACAAAATATTCCCCACTAAGTTTAGCTCAAGCAATAATGCGAAACCAACGACAACTAAACGATAATAACATTTTCATTAGTCGTTAAAGAAGTTTAATCAACGTAAAATGAAGAAGAATCATAAAAGAAGTATGGAAAGTAAGCTTTTAGAGGTAATATTCTTTCGCATGAATCTAAATTCGAATCCACTTCCAATGAAAGGAGGGACTTGGTTATTCGCAAACCCAAATAATCATTTTAAAACTTGTGCAACTGCATTATTTTAATGGACAAGTGTGGGAAAAATTATTTTGAAGTGAATTAGATAAGAAGTTGGTGGAAATTTTTGTCGTCTTCTCCTTCGACCTTTATATCTTTTACAGATATACAGGAAAACATGCAATATTATTATAAATATGCTACGAGTCCTAACAAGTTTATACGCACGAAACAATGCTTATGATTCTGTATGCGTACCATTCCTCCAAACAAACTTTACTTATGTGATGGCCAGACGGTTGCATTAGGGAACCATGGAAGTCATCCATATTTCAAATCATTCAGTACTTTGACAGATTCTAGAGTAAAGATAATGAAATATAATTCGTATATATTGCTCCACATAGTGTACATACTAAATAGGATTTTCTTAAAACAATGAAATCATCAGTCTTAATAATCTAAATTATATCAAAAAGCTTTTGAGGTGTTTTGAGTGGGAATTTATCGAAAATATAAAGTTAAGATTTTGGATGCTTTTCAGGGGAACAGATTCATACTTTGCTGATGTTTAGAATAAATAAATATGTTGATTTCTTTTCATTCTATTTTACCTATTCCCATCTTCTTCTGCCTTTTTCTTGCATTGAATCCTCCCAGCTATTAGAATATCATGACCTGTGAAATGTTTTAATCAGTACTGGGAATTTTTGAGTTAATTTGCAGAGAATCAAGTTAAAAACCGGCTGGTAGATTCTATAGTGTATATTTCCTCCTATGTTTTGGAATAGTGAGGGAATAACTCCAATATGTGATGTGTGCACCAGCCGTATCTACCCCACTGACACTGTGACTCTTATCTTCACGATGGAAACAAAGAAAGCCACTTCATGGCCACGAATCACAAGAGGGAGCTCCGTCTTCGCTCGTTATTTTCATTCGCCATTTGATTTATGCGGAAATGATTGCGATTTTTTTTACCATTTCTCGTTTGTAAAACTGGATTACATCTCAAGTATATGAGAATCATCTTGTAGCCCATTCACATTCGTTTTTTTTAACTCTATAATTATAAAATTGTTTAAGTTGATCGAATCATTTACGATAAGACAAAATTACGTAAAAATATTGAAATTTTATTGAATAACTACTGATGGATCTTACCTTATATTCTCTCTCAGTGTTACTTTTATTCTAAGGAGCAATAGTTAAGCTAGTGAATTATTAATAAATAATGCATTTTAATTATGATAAAGAGCTTAATATTGTCAATATATTCAGTTGATGATTCTCCTGCATGAAGTATAGATATATTATGAGATACGAAACGATAAGAACTAAAATTCTATATCAGTTACTCAGGAATAGAAACTAAGCGAATTTATTTTCATTACTTTCTTATTTAATCTTCAGGTAGAAGTTCTTTAAAACGCCAATAATAATAATAAAGACTCCGGCTTTATTCAGCCCGATTTTCTTCAAACGAATATTTATGATTTAATATTATAACTTCTCTATTAAATCTTTTACATAAATTCACGTATATTATTTCCCATGAGACAGAACAATTTGTCATGCCAGAAATTGTATCGTTTATCATATTACTAGTTTATGCTTTTATAGTCTTTCTAGTCTTAGCCATGGTTTTCCTTAATTGTTATAAAATATATGACAGGGTATTAACGGCTTAATCAATAGCTACAAAATGCGCGATTATATCATCATCTAATTATTATAAAAGTATTCGCAAAGAGCACCATTAAGTTTCCTTATTTATTGCTGTGAATTTTCCCACCTTAGTAAACCATTATCGTTGCGTAATACGTTTGATGATAGGCTTTCATATTTTACTGAAGTGCTCATGAACATACTCATTCAATACGTAACAATACGTAGAGAGAACATAGCGTTCGAGATTTCACCTGCCAAAAGGATATATTCGCTATTATTGGAACAATTATTTGTCTCTTTGGTTCACATCTTCGTTATAAATCTTCGACAACGAAACCTTTGAGTAATAAAACGTTGAAATCGCCTTCAAATTGTTCTCTCATCAATCTTTGGACTTATTCGAGGGCGATAGGCGTCGTAGACCGACTTCCGCAACAGCTGAACGTTGGCGATAACATAGGCCTGTGTCTCACTTCCTCTCGTGCCGCAGGTCCTTCGATCTAAAATTGATCACTTTGTCGTGGCCATATATCGATATTTTATCATATACGCGTACGCCTTTGAATTCGCGAATAAATTCGAAAAAACTTCCAGTTGACGTCGGTTTTAGTAGATCTCCCCTAAGAGGATAATATATATATATATTTATTTCGCGACAGATCGAATTTTATCGGAAAGCTAATTAAATACTTTCACGTGAACTTAGTTCGCGAAATCGCGATGAAAACGAATTTTTATCACGTAAAATCAATGAGTCATATTATGCCGGAGTTCTTTTTTTTCTAGGGTAAGCTTTCAATTATTTTGATGTATATCTTTCCACGCGGTCTCTTTGTTCTTTCCGCGTTCAATAATTTCGAAAGCGGAGTGGAACGTTTTTAGACGAAAACAGATAAATCACAACTATTAGCCGTAATATGCCGCTTTAGAAATGCGTGGAAATGACATAATCAATGGACGGCTTTCATTTTTCTATAATTGCGAAAGTTGAAGACCTAAAACACCAAAGAAAGCTTTAGAGATTTAATTAACGTGATTTATAAATGCTATAGAATAATAATGCAGTCGGAGTTTCGGGACGAAATATATTAAATAAATCACATTTCGACTTTCCGTGACGTAATAAGACACGAATCCGTTCCGATGTTCTGCAAGATTTTCCAAGGACGTGGGAAGTTATTCATAATAGCACAACGATGTGCACACCGTGGACCGCTCAAAACGATGTCCTTGGCTTAGAGGGTTTTATGCTATTGCTAAAGCGGTCTATGTGGGCAAATAGGTGCTAAATCGTTCGCAAACACGAAGTAAATTGCTGAAATGGTAAAATCCATCGTCATGGCGTCGATCGACCTTCGGGGTTCGAGTAACATTCACCGCAGTTCGGAATATCGCTAAAAAGTTTCTCTACGTATAGTGCCGATTCGTGTAAACGGCAACGAATTTTCCGATGGAATAGGACGGAATGGGAGCCCGGAGAGATGCAGAGAGCAGTGAAGGCTTCGTGGAACCTTGAAAACGGCTGTCGTACACTCGAAACTTATGAAATAGCTCGTTTCCTGCTGAATCGCTTGCCAAATACTGAGCGCTTAGGTTACTTACATTAGAAAATGCCCAACTGTTGCGATGCGAGGCTCCCACGGGAAAAAAAGATGGAATTTTTCGTTAAAACGTACGTCAATTGTTTCGCGAACTCATAATTCTGCAAAATGGGGACTGAGGTCTTGCTTTTCGTACGGAGCCAAATAAAGTTGAGACTTTTTAATGATTATTGGAATCTTGGGAATTGCTGGCACATCTGGTTGAAGGAATTAATGTTAATCATACAATACAATCAAGATGAATCAACGTAATGAAAGCAGTATTAGCTGATGATGTTTAAATTTTCGTTGATCTTCCAGGAGAGCTATAACATATTGCTTCTTTTACGTCACCAAAATTATATTGATATTTTTCGTGATTTAATAATCAATGCGTTCTGCTTACATGGTGTTAAAGTTTTGGCTAACCACTATTTATTACCATAAGCTACATTACAACATTATATTTGAATATTGATAGATCTTTTGATAGAATCGCAACATTTTTCAACCTTTGTAACTCTTTCAACCATCTTTGGTCAACTCCAACATTTTTTATAACTTTCAACATTCTTTCTCCATGATGTTATAGCTACAACTACTCAACTTCCGCTTCCCGTAAAGACTTGAATTTGATTCATATTTCTTCGATGACTCACCTCCGAAGCGTTTAACGCAAGTAGGAAATATCTTCCATAAAATCCGAAAACCTTACACAAACAGTCCACACCACAACGTGCGTGGAAGACATTGGGGCATCACACCTTGTTCCTTTCAGCCATTTTGTACTAGCCATTTTGTTTTGGCCATCTTGTTTTTGGTAGTTTAAGTGGTCCGCGATTGGTCCTAGCGGGAAAGTTGGCCAAGGCTCTCTCTCAACATTTCGTCATCGGTATTAGACCTTCCTACCCGCAGCAGGCAAAATGGCCGAAAATCAGTGACCGTAGGAAAAGCCGCGGCATTATCTACGATAAGGACTTCGATTTGTGTGTCGTATCACATCCCTATCTTTGTACGGCGTCTTTCGCAACACTTGGAGGCAGCTAAACGTCTAGCCGCCGGCGATTCGTACACTTCTTCCATTTAACAAGCGCTACGCCCGGATTTGGCGTCGACCGAACCATCCTGACGCCATGTCAGTAGGTTTCGGTAGCTTATGGTACGCCATCGTGTTCAGTCGCGAACGGAGTATATACGTATCGCTTGAATTTCACTCGTCATCCCGGCCGTAAATCAAACAGCATCTTTTCTTTCGATTAAAACAGCCATTGGCGGTAGAAAATCTCGGTTTTCTTCGACGGGTTTACGTAATCGGTTACGTAAGCGAGGAAAATCCAGTTTCGTCTTCGAGAGAATAACGAAATGAGCCACGGAGTCCACCAATTAAAAATCTCCTCTCCCCCCGGGTACAATAACTTTCTCAGCTCTCTAACTAAGATTTATATATCGCGGAGTTCTTCTAACCTTGTCGATTGTGGAACACAATCCTTTCCGTTGGTCTAACCGCACTGACACTTTCCGCACATCGAAAAACATTTTTCTTCACTCGGTCTTTTCGTCCATTATTCCATCGCGGTTCTCGGAAAGAACGAAACGCGACGATGCCAGCAGTAAGTTTGGCCAAAAGAGAAGCAGAGAAAGTCTGCAAAATGCCGGAATGTTTGTACAGCTCATTCATAGCCACTCGAAAACGTTTTTTGTTGACCAGTTTTGCATACGTGTTTTGATATGAGAAAGGCGATTAAATTTTAATAAGAAATTATTTTCATGAAGCGGAGAAAATACTCGCATACGTGACCAACGCTAGAGTCTTCCGTTTAAGGGAAAATTATCTGAAGTTTCAATATCTCTACTCTGCGATCTAACGCATGTCTTGCATTTTTATAGTCAACGTGCAGCTCGGTAGAGCCAGGAAGTGGAAGTTTTGGAATGCTATATAAGTGAATAGTTTTACGGATTTAATTTTTTCTCTCGTCGTGTGGTGTTTTCTCATGATTTGGGTTTATTATATTACGGGATAATTGCTTATATTTTCTTCCAAGTCGTAATTACAAAAGCTAGTTTTTCAATATCTTAATATTTACCAAGGAAATCAATTCGCTGTCATGGAAACACACACGATTTAAGCATGAAAATTTCTTTTAATTAACTCAAACTCAACTCAACGGTGCGTTTTCGTTTCATGAATATACCTATAAATCATTGATAACTATATTATGCATCCGTTATTGCGTATACATTAGAAATAATTTTAGCCTCACCTTCATTTTTTCATTAACGAATTAACCTATCACATATACCACAAAGAAACAGTCACATTGTTTAGTGTTAGTGTTTATATTTTGTAATAGAAGAGGCATAAAGAGTTTATTATATATTTTCCTACTAGCATAAATGGTGATTTCTTGGAATCGCTTTCATTTTTACCTTCGATCATTAAGGAAGTATCTAAAAATATGACAATAGAGTTCTGAATGCCAATGATACATTTATAATCTTTCTCCCCTGAAGCTAATACTTCGTTTCGTATAGTTATATTCATGACTTTCAGCTAAATATATCTTTGTTATGATTCAGTTGGTTGTTTGGCTGTATATTCAAATTGCAGTAAAATACGAGATTTTGTTTTAAGCGTGTCCTACGAAACTGAATATCGAGTTCTATTAGAAATTCCTCGAAATATTTTGAAAACACATACATACGGAATATAGTGTATGCGTACTCACATGTATCAATGGGATATAGCATTAGGTTTTACTTTTGGCTATTTATAAAAGACGGAATATTACAAATAATGGCGGTGAAATATTTTTCTTGTGAAAAATAGTGACATTACGGGGACACGAACCGAGATCTCCAAATTTGTTGAGTTTGGGCATGTTATTTTAACTTCTCTATGACCTTTTTAGTAAAATCGTACGAACTCATCGCGTTTGGTTACTTTCACCATATAATACTTCTAAAATTGCTTGAATGTTTGCCTTACGTCCTTATATATCGTTCTTAATTGTTTTAAAATACAATATCTTTGTTTCCAACAAAAATCGTGATAACAGCATACATCCATATTTCAGCAGATGAAAATTCTCCTTCGCACAATCGTAAATTAGAAGTGCAAAATGCGTTTCTTTAATAGCCACACCTTTTCGATCGCCACTCGATTCAACCTTCGACAGAGGATATCATCAACGGAGTACAGAAGTGGAACGTTGCCAGCATTAGCGTGCTCATAAAATGACTTGCGATGCTCGGAAGAAAAAATAAAATATGCTTCGAAACTCGATAAATACATAGAACGTCTTTACGCAGGTATCATCATACGTCGGGATTTCATCGCAGCCAATTTCTCGCTTAGAGGTGGAATTACTAAGAGATTAAACCTTTTTGAACAAGGTTAGTGAGTCGTGTTATCGCCCAAGGTGTGATTTATGTAGCATAATTTAGCCTTTAGCGGATTCGATCGTCTACGAAAATATAATGATGTTTGTTTGAAAGGTTCATTCATTGAGTGAGACACCATCATCTGTCACGAAAGAAGAGTGTTTTGCGATGGAAAGTCTACGAAAACAGAATGTTTCGTAACTGGTTTTTTTTAGAATGACGATGGAAATAGGTAAATAGGGATGATAAATGAAGAAAGGATTAGTCATAGAAATGCGCTGATTAATGTCCAATTAAACAGACTCCAAAATATTGGAAGAGAAACTCATAAAATTAATGATGAGATTAATACATACTTCAACTCCAGGAAACGAAAAAAAAAACAGTTTGTATTGAGAAACTAAAATTAATCACTAACAAATCGAAATTGTCATCATCTTAACTTTTTTTTGATATTTTATTTCATTTTTAGATCAAAAGAACCAAAGCCACCAACGCATCTGTATGATATGAGCAAAAAAGTTAAGAAGTATAAAATTATTTGAAAGTAGACCATTGTCTCGACTAATTACCGCAATCAATTCTCTTGGGAAATCCATAAGGTTATATTTTCTTTCTCAATGAGTATATTTTCTTTTGGAAATATTGGTTACCATATGAAGAAAAGTTTCGAGGTTTGGATATTTCTAATTATCAAATCTAAAGGTCAGTTTCACAAACTACTGCAGAATACAGTATCGATGATTGTCCAAAGAAAAACGTATTACTATAATGATATACCAACTACAATCTTATATCAGAATCATCAAATTATTGTATTTGTTATTCCACATTTTAGGCATTTGTTTGTCTTTCCTCATTCCATCTGGCGTCTTACATTTACTTCATACGAAGATACAATACTCCATTCATTACAACATTGCGAAATTAGACCGTTGAGTTGACTGTGCCAAATGCCGGTGAAATAATCAACGAAAGGAAACAATCGCATGAAATCTTGAAATTTTCTATGGATTAATCCAATTAAATGTGAGACAAGGTTGAATTTTAATCAAGGGCATCATTGTTATGTTTGTAGATGCATGGAAATGTTGAACCGAGAGTAAATGTGCTCTACTGAACGTGAAAGTTTATATTGTCGTTCTGTTATAAGGTTATAAGTTTCTCTTACGCATTACAATTTTGCTATAGATTTTTGTATAATTTTCTTTTTTAATTTACAGTGATTGCTGACTTCCTTTCCTTAGTACCCACAAATTTTTCTTTGATCAATCGAAATCCATATCCTATCGCTAAGTATCGCTAGAGAGATTAATCGCAAAAATTTATTTTGCTATTAATAAAGTTTAATACAATTCGTCTCATAAAATTTAAACGTAATGGGAGAATTATACGTTAATTTATAAAGGTATTATGAATGCTGAAACATTTTTGCACAGTTTATAGTGCATCTATATCTTCTCAAGTATCGTAGATAAATATAGTAGACGTCCTAACTTTCAGATTAGTCGAGTGTTTCATATTTTTTGGAATGGAACCTTTTTTTACTTGTATCGCTTGCGCTAGGTAAGATAAGAGTTCCTCTTAACTATTCTATCAGTCATAGCGCTATCAGAAGATAACATAAAAATTGGATGCAACGCGGATCACCAAATGCGACATCAACCAATCCCAAACGACCATGGGCGCGCATGCGCTTCGATTAAACCCCACTCTTGCGTAATAATGGAAATTATCGTAAGATAATTATTCCGTCAAAAAATATTCGAACAAATCTTAACAATCAGCAGATCTCTAAATTGAAGATTTTTAAGGGTATCGTGCGTAACTCGAAAAAAATCGAATTAATTGAATTCAAAGGGGAAAAAAGAGTAGGAATTTATCATAAGACGAACAGTTATCATTAATTAGATATATATGTATCGTTCGCTACCATATTTAAATCAGTATACACAATATTAGGACGAGTTTTAAGCATCTTAACGTCCGGTTTGTCTGTTTCCAAAAGATTTCATCGAACAGAAATTAGAGTTTCCATGCTTCTAATTAACTATTTAACATTTTCATAATTTTCCGTATTATATATTAATAATATATATATATTAATATCACACTTAAATGTACTTTCGGAAATTATCATTAATATATAAAAAAAGACACGAAAATTTTAATCGGGTACGAGTATTCTTAATATACTCGAATAAAAGTACCGAGTCATACCATGGTTATCTCTACATCATCTTCTCTATCATGGTTTATCTTTGTTCTACGAACACTCATGAGGTCTATAATCTGTCTGTTATACGATTTATTTATCGATCATAAACTTAAATTATCAGGAAAGTTTGCTGGAATGAAGAGTGCCACGATCTATTTATAATTAAGCAGATACCAATCAGATGAGATAGTTTTTACGGAATTACGCTTCTAAATCCTCGTTAAATGAACGAATCTAATTTATTTTCCAATAAAAAATTCAAGAATTCTATATTTAAGTTCTTCTACCAAAGGAAATTTTACTCAAAAGTATTTCATTTAAATTTCTTAAACATCCAAGAGTTCTTAACGTCAACAACAGACAAAATATCGAACTGCAACAATATTTCGTAATAATAATAATTTTTGATTATCGTGATAAGTAATCTTTACTGCACTGAAACTCATGTTGTAATTAAATATCTCCCTAAGGGAATAAATCGTCATTCGCAAATATAATTCGCGATATTCTTTCGCTATTTTTTTACCAATCACCTAAATCACCGCACGCGAACGACGTCCTTAGAAAACAAAAGTTAGAGAGAGCTCATGCATTAGCGAAAAGCGCGGCCTCTCTCTCTATGCATGTTTTCGATGACAATCTAACAGGATTTGGGAATCATATTGCCTGCCTCGTGCATCCTTATTGCAGCGGAATTAGCGTCTTTTTGAATCTGGAGTAATTCGCATGTCGTGGAAACATTCTGGGAATATTCACGAAGAAAAAACAACCAAAGGCTCACGTGTATGACCAAATTCCTCATTGGAGGTTTTCTGAAGGGTTTGAATTGAATTTGCAGCTTCTTAAAAGAGCTTAAAATATTAACGGATTGTTACGTAAAGGCATCGACCTTTATCAGACAGTCGTTTGGATTACATTAGGGCTTCACTTTTCTATGACGTCACCCACAAAGTACGGGGTGAAAATGAGTTGCATCTCATTCGGCATCTACGAAACTTCGTGGTTCGTGGATTTTCAGTGTGGCATAGATGGAACGGTCTTCTAATGACGTTATAATACTAGTATATTGTACCTCTACACTTACGTACTATCCTGATTTATTCATATGTATATACCCTTATCCCTTACCCTTATATTATAAATATCCCTAGTAACCAATACCTCCATCTCTAGGGGAATGAATTTAGAATTTTAAAGGAAAGTAACTCTGACTAAAAAAGATTCAGGAATTCATGCAAAACTGTACACTTTTGATTTTAGAGATACCTTTGTACATAGAACATGATTGAATTTCAATGAATTCGTCCATTAAAACGTCTGTGCGATATCTTTTCATTGATAGTGTTTTTCCCTAAAGAATTTATTAATAGGGCCTCATATGAGTTTTCGGCGTAAAATTTTCATACACAAAGGTGTAATTTTTGGTAAAATATTTAGATTATGGGATAGTTCGTATTTCTAACATTATTCCAGCTATGAATGGGAATTAATTAAAATCCTTTGCTCGATATATTGTCCCTTATTTAGTTTCCGGAGCCCGTCCAAGAAACTAATAACCGATATATTCAATCTGATTTTATTTTTTAAGTAGAGCTCAGTTAGGGAGAGTTTGAACGGAATAATTTCAATAACATTTCATAGATCACTCAATCGCTGATTGTAATCTGTTGTAAGAATACGAGAGGGAGTTCTGAAAGTGTACACGGAGATATAAGTTTGACAAAGAAAGTGGAATGTTCTTTTGTTTTATAACTATTACAATAAAGCTGGATGCAATACCATGGAAAAGATAAAAGCGAGAAAGCTATAATTCTACCAGATTTATTGTGCGTTAGTGTCTGTAGAGTTTGTGCACAATTAGGAAAATATCGAGGAAATAGAAGATTATATCATCAGAAAGTAGCCATACAGTAACTTATAGATTTTAAATATACCAGATGTTACCAGCCTGAAGATGTCATACCAGATTTGTTTAATAATCAACTTAATCATAGGAATTGTAAACGGTTCTTAAAAACCAATATTGTAGCTATGCGTTAATGGAAGGAATCTAAAATGTAGAAGAAAACTCCATACTTTAATAAACTCGAGGCTTAAAATTTCATTTATGAGTAAAAAGCTTTTTCCTTATAAATTCTACTATTCTAAATGTACGAACGAAAGGTTTTATTATTTAAGGAAGATCAGAGATCTTCATGGCTATTATTTATGTTTAATACATTATATTATTATTGACAATTCATATATTATATCATGATATTATTCAATGTCATTACTTGTTTAATAATTTCATAGTTACGCTTAATAATCTTAAATGTAATAACCAATAAATACTTCAGTTTAACAACATCAGTAAAGTTTTAGGTATCTAAACGTTGTAAAACGTCATAAAATTGAGATTCTATTTATGTAAAAGTTATGTATAGTTTCTGACATTTATTGTAATCTTGTGACCCATTTTACGAGTTTTCTTATGTAGTTTTCTTAACGTATAAAATAGTTTTTAACGGCAAATATTATTTAGGCAGCTTCTTGGGCAACATCGAGTCGATAGTCAAGTACGAGTATTCGTTACATTTTAATCTAGGAGCTGCAGAAGCTATCGTCACAGTTTTTATTTAACTTCTCTATCTTAATAGCGCGTTGCTAACTTTTATCAGATCCAAACCGCGATGGAAAATTTTGCCGGGTTTCGTAACTATGGACATAATCTCGGAGCCGAATCGTGTTAGGCGATAAATGAAGCTGTTTTCTAGCCAATTCATACCTTCTTTCCATTTTTACTTTCAACGCAAAAACTGCTATAAATATCAGATAAAGGAAGGAATACTCTGATAAGGTTACTATTTCAAAATTACATTCGTCTTTGAAACGGTAGGTGGTCAAAGTCGACATAGCGTTCCATGATTGTATTTAGGAAAAGTGGGTAAACTTTACCGGTTAATTTCGTGCGATTACATAAATTGAAATAGAAATAAAATAGAACTCAAACTCCATATTAAACAGTAGCTACAATTCATATAAAATCTACTTTTACTCCGACGATCAACTCCAGAAAATCAAAAATAAACAACCGCTTTCCCATCTTGTTTGAAAAATTGGTTAACGATATTATGAAGAGTTTAATCTTGATAATTTTAATCGTTCCTTCATATAAGAATGAACAGAAGTGAAGAATACTGACATGACTGGGACTCGAACCCAGGTCTCCAACATTCGTCTTTCCTTACTCTTATAATTTCTTTCGTTCTCCATTAACTCACGTATTTATGTACAAATAATGTACACTTGTGTACTGATAAAAATTAACATTTCAGCAAAAACTGTAAATATTCGTTTTAATTTCCAATATTAATATTTAACCAAACACTCAACATATGACAAATGACTTTACTAGATTTAACCAACTTCCGTATTTCTCACAATGGTCAACCAAGAGTGAAAATTATACCTAAAAATTTCTCTATAAGGGTATCATAATTCCCATATTGATCTTCACATAAGACATTGTTTTACTAATGTAACATAACGTGTAGAAGAGAATGGGCTAACCTAGCCTCAAGCATCACAATTACACTTTATCGTACTATAGCTCCTTCAAAAATACATTTTTATGGCAATGCCGACTTTGAGTTGCATTTGATATACGTATCCGGCACAATTGCATTCGGCGTCTTATCTAAGTACGTCTCAAATTCCATTTCCTTCCGGAGAAAGATCTGGACCGGATTTGGATAAAGTGCGGTATTTAAAAGTCGTTGTGTATGTTCCGGTTCTTTCTCAATTCTAGGTTAAAAGTATAAACGAAAGTAGGTGAATCCTTTCGCAGGAATAGGATGTCATCTGTGTTTACATGGACGCCATCCTTAAAAATGCATCTTTAGAATTGTAGCAGGAACCTTTAACTGCGCTAAAAATATTCATTCGGCCATCAATAAAATTAAAAGCAGTCATAATGCATACAAGTTTAAGGAGACATGCAAAATAAGGATTATAATGGTACCTAAACCCTATAATGTGTGGGAACCTGGATTCTCGTTATTATTATGATTACAGTAGTAAATAAAGAAGTTAACGGTAAATTTATCTCTGTTCCCTTCGAAATTTGCTCTAATGTTTCGATTCACAACACTTTCAATTGTTAACTTCATCCCTCTAGAAACGAAGAATCTACCTCATGAAGTTGGAGATATATATTTGCAAGAGTAACTTATGATTTAAGTTTTAAACATCTTAAACTTCAACTAAGACATGTTGAATACTTATTTATCACATTCTTTTAGATCTCATAACATTTTTTGATGATGATTGCAAGTTGTAAATCATATTTCAAAGGGATTAATCCATTATCATGGTATAAAAACATTCTAAATAAGCCCTTAATCAAAGAAATTCGTTCCAAATCGACAGTTGTTATTCGTTTTTCTTCCGTTTTCCCTTGATAAAGCCTTTAATAGATTTTCCATGCCATTTTGTCAAATTTATGAGTCATACAAAATAAGTGTTCAACGTACCGAATGGAATTAATGCTCAGTGGAAAGGGCATAAGCCTAATTGGTTTTCTACTTCTTCTTTCCCCTTTGAAGTGAAATGAATTGCATGCACTTTTTCAAAAGTAATCCATACTTCCATAGATGATTTCTCTGTTCGATATCAATTCATCTAATAAATAGTTCCTCATCAATCACCAGCCTATTTTGGTGCTAATATGTTGTACAATGCATTGATACCTCAAAGAGCAAAATAAAAAGGATACATCAATGTATCAATGTAGTAGAATGATTTTATTTCTGTTTCGTGCAAGTTTATCTTCCTACAAATGTTTGTTTCTGTTATAAGTATTAATATATCCTAGTAATCAGGTCGTGTGAAACGGTATATCTTATAGCACTTCTGAATCTAAAAATTTCGCTGCTAGATCTTCATATGAACTATACTTATCATATGTTTTATATACACATCTACATGATGAACCTTGGAAGCCGCCCTTATGAAAGGGGTTGAAAACGCGGCACTAAAGAGCTATTTTGTACCTATATTTCCATAAGTGTAGTTCACAGATATAATGAATTCTTGAAAGGACTCGTCCTAGTATACATCTCTCTTATTTTACGTTAATTTTCTTACTGCCCAAGACAGCACGGGGGTGGCGTAATATCTTCAACATCTTCTGCAAATGTACTGTACCTTAATTTTTCATTAGTCACAATCTTGTTTCCAATCTATTGTCTTCTAAGGATTCACAATCTATGTCTGGGAACTTTCGCTCTCTTATCTTGTCACTATTTAACAACTCTGAACGCTTTCCTTTGTACTTTCTCTAGTTTACGAATGTATGAATCCATCAGAACTAAAATGTATTTTCCTTATCGTCTTTCCTCTTCACTTTCAATGAGGGCCAATCATAAAGATTTGTTATTTATTAGATACTACGATAAATGAAAATTTTAATATTGTGATACATTTCCTCCATTTGTATGAAATATTAAGAAACGTAGATAGTAAAAATATTTCTTAATACCATACTTTCCACCTTAATCTTTCAAATTACCTCATTTTTCTTTTCTAAGAAACCTTAAAATATGTTCATATTTTTAATTTTTCATTTCCATGCAAACGGAGGCATAAAAATGTTCATACAGACCTTCTGGCTCAAAAATTGAACAACATGAGACAAAACGACAAAGAAATGCATCATTAAATCAATTTTGAATGACTATCTCCAAAATAGACATTACCTAATTGTAATATTCTATGATAATCGAGACCTTATTACAAGTAATTATTTGACAGCACATATTCCCGATTAATGTTGGTTTTTCCTTTCAGTTATTCATCATTAAATCCAAAATGTAACAAAATAGAATGAAATTTTAGAAAAGGAGGGCTAACGCTATGAATGTAATTATATTGAAAAGATACTGATCTACTAAAAAATGGGTAGTTAAGGTAGAATGAATAACTGTAAACAAAAAATCACTGCTGCCTGGCCAAATACCTAATATTACTCCATTATTACAATAATATCCCGATATATATAAAAAATAGCATGCTCACTTGAGCAAAGTACAAATCCAAGCCCAGAAAATCCAGCTATAGATATCATAAATTAATTTGAGCTATCAAATAATATGAATTTTATATGTGTAACAATTCCAGCCAATCCATTGTCCTTTGATTTCATATTTGATTGGATATTTTGCTTTCTCATGTATTTTTTCGCAAGAAATTATAGGAAATACAAAATGCAGTTTGATAAAATTGTAAACCCATGTTCATCTTTCTTGTCCAATAAATTTCTCGTCACATATTTGAAATCTTATTAACGTCAATAATAGTGGACAGGAAGTCCACAAATTGCTGTTATTGATGTCTTACTTAGTATATTTTTGGTGATTGATTAGTACGATTATAAGTAATATGTCTCCATGACGATTCCCATATAATTTTTTTAGCTTACAGCTGTCTAATTATTTAATAATATTGATATAAAACATTGATTTAAGCGTAATTGATTTGATATTCTGGTTTCATATTAGTTTTTAAAAATAGCAATATATTTTGGAGGAGTTGAAGATACGACTTTTTCCTCCCTAATTTAATTTTGAGCTTATGATTCGCATATTTCGTTTCAAACTTTATCAGGGACTAATTATTATTAAGGCCTCAGAACAATAAAGTCTCAAACATTATTGGATTCTAAACGATTCGCGGTTAAGGTCCGAAATGACTCGGGCATCCTTACACTTCTTCCAGTTCATTTGAAATACAAGCATTATTTCTAAATTTTTCCTTACATAGCGTAGATGCTGATGGAGCTTTTGTCACGATAAACTAATTTAAACCCCATAATTTCACTCAAACAATTTTCTCTTTCAGGATACGGTTAACTCTCTATTAAAATATCAACAAAACAAGTCGTGAGAAACCAAATGCCTCGAAGGCACTCTCTTTCTCTAAAGAATTTTCGTTCAGAACCTTCGTGCACACCTTTGCATTCAGGTGCAGCGCTAGTAGACCAATTGCGCAGTAGAGCATGTCTTTCTACTAGGTGCTGATTTGCGCCTAATTTTCGTGTTCGGATCGTGAACGTTTTATTTCGAGAGACGAGTGCAACCGATGATTAACGCATTTTCCTCATCTGCAAAAACCTGACGGAGGTTACTGCAATTTATACAGCACAGTTTCACCCCAAAAGATATCGGAGATGTTTTCCGATAAGTGAATGGAATCCAAACTCATTCAATTTCTGCATCTTTCCGGGTGTCGAGCTCGTGACTTCAGGATAGGTCACGCCATCTACGCAAGGATACCTCGCGCTTTGGAGGACTACTACGCTAACTTTTTCCCTTCGCGTGTCGGCCGTACATTCTCCGTCGAAATTCGTTCAACAGATAATAAAAATCGATGAGCGGAATGCGAAAATGCAACGTGAAGGAGGCGAGTTTAGTTTTTGTTTATTCGATGGTCGTTTAGTTCCAATTTCTGCCTCTATTTCGATTCTGGAAACACGCGTATCTATAAAGATGCATTGACCGGAAGGATTTTTGGATTATTTAGGACAACTGTGTCTGTTAAAATGCGTCTGTATGGAGTTATATAATACGAGAAATATCGCATATCACTATACTATAGCCATTTTTAATTCAGAAAATCTAGTAACATCTTTGAAAATTTAACTCAGTACTTTCCACAGATATATATTTTTTCCATTAGATATAATTTTTATTACTATTACTCTAATTACAGATCTATCTATATTTAATATTATATTGCTCAGTTATATTTTCAAAAATATTTCCAATTTTCTTGATTCCGAACCTCCCTTTACAAATTACTTGATCTTGTCTCTTTCTTACCTACTATTTAGTAGGACCTCTCCATGTTATCTTCACATTTTTTTACATGCAGTTCAGAATACATATGTATATTTATACAATGTAACGTTAAAATCGTCTCATTTAATTTATTAATAAGATCGTGAACCACGCGCACCGGATGTGATCAAGAGATTTCTCGAATCTATCGATGAATTTCAACTACGTCTCATAAATATTTCTCGGAGAATATGAGTTGTTTGGCTATTCACTTCCTTCTTTGATCGCTTGATACTTTTGCAGTACCGTTTTAGGAATAAGTATTTCATTTTCCTATATAGACGTATTCTTGTATTAGGAATGGATAATCGAACTATATGCTAATTGAGAAATGTACATACATTATCAATTTGAACTTGTAATTATCTGATATTTTCGATTCGTGTTGAACTAAAATACTAGTGGATTTATAACTCTATGTAAAGCGCTTACATTCATGACACTTTACACAGCATGTAAAGCATTATACATTCATTATCAAATACAATCAATTGCTTACTGTTCTTAAGTAGGAATAAATTCTTTATCATAGAGATTCATAATCACTAATGAATATCATACTCTATTTTTTCTTGGTTATTACATTCCTTATACGTATTTGCCGCTTCTTATTAAAAAGGAACAATGTATTGAGCAGTTATGGAAGGAATAGAATTGATTATAAAATAAGGATCTTTATAGTTTTGACTATATCAGCACGTCTAGAATACGACTGATGCATCTAAATTCAAGTAAATGGCCGAATACAGTGTTATTTCCATCGGACATTCGAGAGAACGCATTAAAAAATGCATTATGATCGATCCGCCTTACGCTGAATGAAAGTATTTCAAAGTTATTGGATCGTTGAGGTCACTTCGCTCAAATGCTTGGCCGCAAGGAATCGAACCCGTTCTGCTTTCACCGAAGGCCAAAGGAAGGTCTCCGCGGATCTTTCGGATCAATTAGACATGTTCCGTTTGCAAATCTCTCAGATCTTTAACGATTACAATAACGCAACTGAATTCCGAGCTATGGTAGGTTTTTTTAATTCATTTTTATCGCTTGAAACGATATATAGGGTTAAACGTACGATATATAACGTAGGGTTAAGCGTAAGAGTGGTCGGTTTGGACTAAATTTCACCTTAAGCCAGTATAAACTATTATTATTGTATAATAGGGTTCTATTTTGCAGCTAATTTCATTTATTTGTCGTAGGATATAGGGAAGTAACTTTCAGCTAGCTTTATTCCACGAAAAAGTTGATTATTTAGAGTTAGATTCTGTGTTTTTTTTTACTAATTCGTTTATCTTTTAACACCTTATATCCCATACCTCTTTGGCATCACTTATTGATGATTTCTGGTAGGCTACTAAGCCTCTTAGTAGTAATTTGTAGCAGTAATTTGTTCATAAGTGCCGTATTATTATACATAACGTATTCCTATCCTTTCTACCCCACGTTTTAAAACACACTTTTCTTATCAGTTTATTCCCTACTTTTCCAAGTGAGAAGATTCTTTTATGCTAAAAACCATTTCGAGCGACCTTTAGTAGCGAAACTTGATGTCCTAATTTGAACATTACTTGGTGAAAAAAGTGCTAAATTAACTGCATAAATCATTCATGACGTTCAGAAGATGTTCATTTTATAGCTGGTTTTTCCAAAGGTCGAAGAGAAGGCTATCATCAATTGTTAATTAGTCATCGTATGCTAGAGAAGGATATTTTTCTCTTAATAGGCAGTACTCTTAACCCACCCGTAGTAAAAGTATGCGTTTAAGGTGCTTCATGTCATAGGTCAAATCACACCTTTAGGAGAAGAGAAACGCAAGGCAGCATAAATCAGTCAACAGACACCGCGTCTCAAAATTAACACTTAAAAACCTTTCATTCAATCCTTAGATACGATCAGCTGGGAAATGATGTATTTATGTAATATTATTAGAGTCAAAATCCGTCCAATATTATTTCAGCTCATGGTTTAATATATGGCATCCTACGCTTTTGTGAACTATGGAGTAAATCCTAGGATTTATTTCAACTTGTACTTTTGGTTCTAAATTCACAGGTTACCTATTTCTATTAATTGGAATATGTATCTTCCAATGGATTTTGATACATTCAATAATGATGAGAAACCCTATAAACATTCCTCAATTTGACTGCTCTAGACTACCGACAAATGTAATAAACCTATATGCCTTCTCTCTTGTGAAGATTAATAGATACATATTGATTCGTTAAGTAAAATAAATACCGTTCTTCTTTAATCAATCATAATATTTTCATCTTTAAGGATGACTTTTTCCTGCCTACTATTCAAAATTCATCTTGATATTCCCAAAAATAAATATTTCTTGCGATATTTGGTGGAACATATCCATATTTATAGGAATGAAAGCACAAAATGTCTGCAAACACCAATAATTATTTAATATACGAGTAATATACGAATAATATTTAATAAACAAGGACTGGTTTCGGTTAAGTAAATTCGTACATCGAAGGATATACAGTAATTGGTAAAATGCATATTAATATGTTACAGAAAACTCTTTCGTTGCGGTTTTATTTTTTCACATATTGTTTTCTCTTTAATGTTCATCTCCTTCCATTATTCACAATGTTGTTTTCATAATAAAGTTCTCATAAAGTTTTCGCACGTATCATTTCCGGAACATGTGCAAATATTTTACGGCAACGAAGAATGATAAATTGGAACGAAAAGTAAAACTTCGTTGTAAAGGGATTAGTTTTTAATATTATCGATTGGAAAAAATATTAATATCTTGAAATTTATCAATGACAGTTGGTAGTTGATTAAATGAAATTTTATTACAGTTTAAAATGTATTGATACGGATATAATTTTAGATTGACCTCTGTAGCAACTTGATCTATAAATTATTTCTTTTTTCAATTGTAGTACCTTGATAGAAATACGATTGAGACCCAAATGTTAAAAATTCGCGATTTTTTTAACACAAAGATCCACAATTATTTGGGCCAGAAATACGATTTTAACGTTCTCCAAGGTAGCAAACGGATGCTCTTCTTTCCCTCCTGTTTATGAAATGTCTACAACTAGATTTCTTTCAGTAGGGCGCAGACAAAATCGATTGATGTCACTCCAACCGTATGTTTCCCCCCACTAGCCTAGGGAAATAGAAGATGGAAGGGGTGGAGAATCAACGCTAGGGGTTCCAGTCGCAGGTCGAATAAAAAAAAGTACGAGACAGTAAAATTCGCAGATAAATAGATAGCTACGTTGTTTTACCTCTTCATTTCTATATCCAGGCGCCATAAAGATCGTACCGAGTTGGTTTTGTGGAGATCAACCACTACTGGCGCATCCGAAATGAAACCTCACGTGACGTCATGGGACGCCATATTGTTCAATTCTGCACGAATCACCATTTCGCGCATTTTACTCCATAAAGGGTAAATAAAACTCCCTTCGGCATCCTCATCCTTAATTTCTTACCCTTAAACGAGATGTAAGTTGTTATCCTTGACATTCCCGATAACTTTTCAAACCTAGTCGTGTGATTCGTTCCCTCTTCAAAGAACATAATTTTACGTAATTAGAGAAGAATTCAATATCATTTTGGGGTCAAAACTTTAACGGTTTTCTATTTTACGCTATATCATATCTAAATATCGTAATTTGTTGGAACTTTTCAATCCTTCCAAGCAATAAAAGTGCTTTCAGGCGACATTGATGAATTATTCATATACTTATCTAATTTTTAATTGATGCGATAACACACGGAGCTTATGATTGCCATTCTTACGTTATTTATAATGCGAACGAAAATTTTTAACGTGCGAAAAGTTAATTATATATACCTATTCATAAGAGAAAATGATGTGATGTCCACATTTATGTCAATATATGATTTCGATAATGGCTCGCGATCCATCAAAAACACCAAGTTACAATAAACTTAACGTAGAGTAAATGCGCATGAAAATGGGGAAGTCTATAAAACGGGAAGATGGTCGATAATTTTGAGAATTCGCGCAGAAGGCATAAGTTGTGCAAAGAGGTGATTGATGGGCTTAGGAGGGGAAAGGTTGAGCGGGAAGAACTGTTGCTGTGTGAATTGGATAGTCACTATTCTTGTGCACATAATGAGATAAGTGCTTTCGACGTAATTTTCGAGATATTTGGCCTAGTTTGCCGTTCTCTTCCGCAAATAAACCTCCGATAAAACTACGGTAAAACTATGCTGTTTACGAATGTTGCCAGGGTTACGAAAGCGCGGTTTGATTGTTGTTATAGAAACAAATGAGTCGTAATTTCCCGAACGTTGTGTCGCTAAGTTTTTGCTGAACAACGGTATGATGGTAAAGTATCATATAAGATACTTTTCTTATATTAAATAGATTTAGCTGAAGGTATTTTGATCCCAATTCCTCGACTTTTATCATTGTGTTACCTTCCAATTTCCGATTTAACGTATAAGTTATCTGAATAATATTCTTATTCAAGTGCCTTTTTTTACGTTTAGCACACTTCTTATTTCATCACCGATTGCTCGTAACTTATATTTTCCTAGTCGAGTAGATTTCAAACTCGACAAACGAAGCATTTAAGTAAACAATCGTTTTTTCTCTCGTTTCGAATCATCGAAACCAATTTTAGTTACAGTGCCTTATAGCAATAGCTAAAATAGCGAAATGACACCATTACGCTTTTCTTTCCGTCGAAAAAAAATATTACGCAATCATATTAAATTTTCTCGCGACTTTCGAATGACCGAGCGTGCTTCTGGCCATAACCTAGATGCGAAGTAAAAGTTTTTATTTGTGGAAGTCTATAAGAGACAAAAAAATACCAAAAGGAACTTGTAACTTTTACTTCTAAAAAGTATATAGGTCGTTTTAGAGGTTTTAGAATTTTTGCGGATTATGTATTAAGGTCCATGTTCGGAGGACAAACAATATACAAACTGCAGTTCTTTATTGCCAAGAATAATAATTTTAATACACAGAATTTTAACATTGTTGAGACTGGATTAAAATGAATTCATGCAATAATGAGGGTGCAAATGACGTATTACGTATTGTTTAAAATGGAAAAAGGGCTCGGATAAGGAAATGCGATATTTCGTTAGTTATGGAATGGTAATCATTTTATTTCTATTTTCTGAACGTTAAATAGGTATAAAGCCAGTGAAGAGCTGATAAAGGAGGTATATTTACGAGATGAGGTAACAAATACACTGAAAACTATTTTGTAAATGTAGCATTCACGAAATCTACTTATTTTTGGTTTATTTTAAATTTTATAATTCTATTTTCAATGAAAATTGTTAATTTTTCGTGTAAAGATATTCTTTAGAATAACTTATGGTTGAAAAATACCATATCTTAGCTTCTTTGGCTTCTACTGAGTGATTTTATAAACAGAAATTGAGTTTTGGCATTTTATATAACAACTAACAAGGTAATTATTCAAAAAGAATTCTAAAGAGATTTATTGTATTTGGGTCAGAAATAATTTATCATGCACGGGCATTTTGCTTTCAAACATTATTTCTTCCAAATCTTAACATTTTCCGAATCATTCCTGCAGTTATCTTAAGCTTTCATAAAGTTGGAATTAGTAATATTGTCATAAGTTCATAAAAAATTGCGTCTATACGGAAAAGGAATACTATGTGAACTGTTTTCAATCTTCGATCTAACATGAATCGATATCTTATTTAAATAATTGACAATAATATTGTGTCAATAAATTAGATTGAGATTTTCTAACCCATGCAAGCCTTCGAATATTCTTAGTTTCTACACAGATATAATGTGATATCCCTGTCAGTTATGGATAAAAATTCTTTGCCAGAATATTTTATATGGTCCTGACTTTATATTTAACCTTGTCTATTAACTTAAGATGCTTCTTCCAATCTTTGAACATAGATACGTGTCTAAGACTTATTTTCCCAAGCTTTCCAAATTCAAGCTGCATTTGTTACTTGTGTTTTGTACATCTCTCATAGTTCTGACATTAAAAATATCGCTCTCTCCTTCTTATGGATTAGAAGGTTAAGACCCTTCTTATTCCCTCCAAAGTAATGGGAATTGCATATAGGAAATTGTAATAGCTGCTATGTAATGACGGTTCTATTTCTTCCCCAACTTTTCCCATTCTTGTCCCTCTACTCCTTATGATAAACGTCAATCTCAAGATCTATCTAGAAGTGGTAGTTTAAACAGCTACCAAAATGTGCACTTTCTGAATACTTTTCATCAATTCATTGTTTGTTATAATCAGTCTGGGAGCCGCTTTAGGTAATAACATGAAGGTAACTTAATATTGGTCTACTACTTTAGTCTACACCACCCAGTTCATATAATATTCATTTCTCTCCTTCTCTATGGTGTTCTCCTTTCTTAGTTTTCCACTCTTCTGTGTCTCCCGTAATTCCTAGCCTTGGTACTAATTTTTCCTACGCCGAAGTTCCGGGCTCGTCTGTTACATTAGTGCAAGAAGCCATTTACACCTTTCTAGTCCGTCTGCTGAAGCATTACTGATTTACTGTTTGTGGAATTCTTCCCGCAGAAATACTTAACAGCAATCGAGACAAGGACTGCCCTTTTTAAGGCTAACTTTTTTGTAATAAAGGAGGAGAAATTGATTATAGAATTGTGAGTTATATACGCGAATTAGAAAATCGGATTAAAGATTTGATAAATTCTCAGATTTTTGGTATTAAAACCTTGATTGTATCTTCAACTATGAGTACATATTGGTGCAACTTTTATGAAATTGAAATATAAAAACCCAACTTTTTACTATTTATTTGTCAAAACTGAAACGATAACTATAGGAAAATACCACAAATGATCGATTAATTTGTTGTCTGAATAGATTTTATCGATATATCTGCGAGTCAATAGTTCCGTCTAAACATTAAATGCATAAGAATATACAATACGGAATGATATCTAAGAATGTTACCACTCCACAAAGCAACGCTTGACTATACTAATTTTATATAAGAATATAAAATTTTAATTCAATAACTTCTCCGAATTGTTATCGGAGAGTTATAAATACTAAGGCGTCAAATTTCGTGGAAAGCCATTAATTAAGAGAGGACATGGCAATTCTCCGAATTAAAATTTTAAGAAGTAATTTTGTGAATTATGGAAAACTGCCTATTCATCCTTTTTCCCTGTTTTCAAAGATTTTTATGCTATAAAATGCACTATAAAACGCTGAGTATACGAGATTAAGGAAATAATTAATCTCATGCTTTGAGGAAACAGTCATCAGAAAAAGAATACTTTTGGCCATATATGTTTCTTAGAAGAATCTTCACGATAGCATTAAGGAAATGAAAAGCTCTGTTTATTGACGGACGAGTTTAGCTCAAGTCAAGTGTCCGTTCACAGAGCTAAATATAGCTATATAAGTTATCACAATGATGTAATTCTCGAGGATTAATATCCACCATCTAGAGGTTAAAAGTCTGCTCCACTTTTAATGTTTCATTGCATTTTATTTTCGTTACAAAAATGAATTTTAGCTGAAATGATGCTTGTTTTCTCAAAGTTGATTTCTGCACATTTGCTGAATGCTTTGATACTTAACGCAATATCTCTTCTATGGTTTCTATACAGTAATAATATTTTTAGATTACACTGATAAGCTAATTTTCAATTGTTATCTCGGAATCCATGCTGTAATGAAAGTTTGTAATATATTTCTCTGAATAATTCTCCGTTTGATTTACCTTTTCCGATGAACCATGTTCATTCTCTTTACAAGTTATGGATGATTAACCGAATTGCTAAGTGAAAGGAAATTAAGATCTTATTTATTGAATAGGACCTCAATATATAAACCATGATAGCAAATATAATTTGCTGGTTTAGCGTCAATTGGAGTAAATTTGGAATGAAACTGTGAGTATGACTCCGTATAATGAGGATATGTAAGCCTTCGAATGAAGAAAAATTTAGCAAATTACTAATAGATACGTTATAAGAATGTTACTAGAATTAGAATAACTACCTCCTTTTAGGTTTTGAGAACCTCTGCCCCAAATATAGATCATGAGTATATCCTAAGAATGATTGTAATCCAATAACGAATTTGATGGAAGCCATAAACCAAAATTGAGTCCAATTAAAGATCTCATATTGGTTTAAAAGAAATGAAAAGAGCGACTCGACTAGTACTCAAACTCAGGTGAATAACTTTGGTGGTGATATATATTGGTGAACGGACCTGGGTTCGAGTACCGGTAATCGCTAGTTTTTCACTTCTTTTTTAACATAAATGTCTAGGCTGTATGGAAAAAGGTACAGCAAAATGCCGATTTTTACCATTTCACGGTGTTTTTACGAGCTATTGCTTTTTATTGTTTAATTTCAATCCATATCCATCTCCTTTTTAAAATCTTTCGGAAGAAAAATTTGGATTATCAATTTTCTTACGCTTGTTGTCTTCTCTTCGTATAAGTCGTTCGTAATCGATGCTGTTTTGATGAATTATATTATTTCCCGCTCATGTACCGAAATCGGTATGTGAAGATCGTTTCACCCAATGCAGATGAGAAAGAGTACTTATGTCATTTTCCCATTTCATCCGCAACGAGATCGGATAGCGGAAGTTTGAGAGATGAACGCGCAATTAGTACGCGTCGGATGCTAATCATCGGCAGACAAACTATTGCGAAAAGATGAGTAAATGCCACTGCGGATAATAGATGTCAGAGGATTAGAAATATTAGAGATCCCACGTCTTTATTAGCACCATTTAACGGAACCCTCATTCATTATGGGGACATTTTGTAATGCGTTCGATTCAGGTCTCCGTTGGTCTAGTTGAGAACCACTGTTTTGATAACGGTAAAGTGCAAATGGGAAAAGGAATTAGGTGCAGTTTTCCAATGCGTTTTAAGAGCGAGTTTCACTTTTGTACGCTTGTCGAATACGTCGTTCATTTTTGATCTTTCGAAGGTTAACGGAATGAGGTTCTCTTCGCATCGAAAGTAATTTATTTGGAATGGTTATAATTATATGGATTGAGAACGCACTAAACCAAATGGAATTGTCGTTTATGTTCACGAAATTTTCCGAATGATATCGATTGGTACCACGAACGTAAATAAGGGGAAATGTAGGAAAGAATAAATCTCATAAAGTCATTTTATCCTTACGGTTGTTCTCAACGAGGATGCCATAAGAATGTCGGCGGATTTGGATTACGTAAAAATGGATAAGCGAATTCGGTGATTTTTGGAACAGAAAAGTACCTATTGGTGTACCGAGGGGCCTCGGTAAAATTGATGGCGCATTAGTTATACCGTCCGTATAGGTAAGCCGTTTATCATAATGTTTAGAATATTTAATTTTATTGAAATAAAGGTACTCTCAATAGTAAAAATTCTATCATCAAAATCTATGAAATTGAACAAAAAATAATAACAATAATTCGTCTTTATTGAGGAAGAAATTCAGTCTAAATAGTCGACTCTTACTTAGATGTTAGACTCTTAGATCAATCGTGAAATACTTGGATGCGGAAAAGTTTTCTTTCATTAGCACAATAATACAGTGCTGATTTTATATTTTTTGTTAGCCATGTCTCTTATACTGTGGGTTATAGTGCAATGAATTCTATTGCTCATGATAATTTCTAATAGAAATTACCCTTTTAACTCGTGTAAACAGTTGATTGATATAATCATAAAATACTTGCAGAAGATGCATTTGAAATACGATATTACCTTCGCATGCATTAAGCATTATTCTGAATCGTATGATGTTTTACCGGTGTTTGAAAAACTGTTATCGCTAAATCTAAATATTGTAAGTACGAATAATTTTCTTATGCAGAAATATTAAAAGGTATGAATTCGTGCTAATTTTAGGAATAATTTCTTCTGATGTAATATCTGACGAGGGTAAGCAGTCTTACAAAAATTCCAACGAAGGAAATTGTGGTTTAACGTAGAGTGAAAGGATATGTTTGGAATATAAAGTGGAATTTTATAAGAAAGAATTATAATCAGCTGACGAAAGGAAGAAGTAAAAAATTTGAGAGAATAAAAATACGATATAAGAAGTAAAATATATAAGAGATTTCCTTTTAAGGAAGCAGTCCCAACCGGGAAAATATTCGACAAATATCTGCACACTATCCTCAATAGATGTTAGATCTTATCCTTGAGGAAATAATTGAAATAAGATGTGTGTTACAAAAGAAGGAAAGGAGCGATTTGAGATCGTCTCGAAGGTAAATTGAGTCACGAAGACCAAAGATAGCGTGTCTTCTGAAGTCTATAGGTCGTTGAAAGACCGAGAACTGCCAGTCAAAAATCGGATTGAAAGAGATTTAAGAAGAACTAAATGAGTTATCATGACCTAGATCCTGCCTAAATTACGGCAGTTACATAAAGAAACTTTGGACTTCTTAATGAATTTAGAACCGAGGCCAAATAAGTCCCCTGAGCCTATTAATATTTATATCAGTTTCTCTCTCTTGCTCTTTTGGAGACATTCGAATATTAAGATGGCGGAGATTAATTTCACATCTTTTATGGTTTTAGTGTTAGATGGTAGATGGTCATCGGGACAGAATCCGCCCGTTCACCCTCCGTTGTCAATCGCAGGCTTGCCTTTTGTAGGTTTCTCTTGTCAGGCACAGTAGGATAAATTTTACATGAAATGCTCTTATTGGATGTGGAATCTATTTCTAAAAGCATTAAGGTTGACATTCCTTGCATCTTAAGACGTGTCGAGTGCGGAATAAAAATACGGTTTGCTTTATAACGATGAGTTAAAAGGTACTTATTCTTCTAAGAGGGATATTTTTAGACCATTTTTTGGACTTCGTAGATATTCGATAGTAGATGTGTGATCTAGTGATTAAAGTTTAGAGTTTATTTTACTCTCTTCTTCGCTCATTATTGTGTAGATTCATATACGCTGTGAAGATGAACTTCTTGAATAAAGTTAAGCACAACATTTCCAGAAGTGAAAAGATAATTTGGTGTTAATATAATAAGTGATTAAAATTGTGATTTATCCATATGAAAACTGAAAAATAGTTTCTGGAAATTTAAAAGATTTACTTGAGTAGGTTTTTATTTTATTTACACTTAACACTTGAATGAAATGCTTTCAAGAGCAACTTCACTCAATTTTTTCACTGTCCAGCTAGAAATGATAATTCAGTAGGAGCTTAATAAAAAAACTTTTAGGAAATAAAATTAAAATTCCTAGTATATGTAATTGCACCTAAATTCCTTGCACATGGAATTCTACCTAATGTGGCTATTTTTTTAATATTTATGGATATTTTCCCATTAAATATTTTGTACATTCTTCAAAGTGGAATTTTGTACAGGAATTAGTGACGAGAAGGGTATATGTTACTCATATAACTCATTTGGAATCACAAGGTTGCTGTTACTAACTTCAACAGAACTGCACGACATTTTAAGAAGTCTAATATATCTTGCCATATATCTAATATACTTGCATAATTTGGGGGAAATATAATGAATAAGCAACAAGATGAAATACCGTTAAAGAATTAAGAAATAATTTTAAGTATATTCTATGCATTTATGCCTAATACAAGTGTACCGGTAATACGTAAAAAATGAAATAGTGTTCCGGAAGTGTAAATAATAATAAATTAATCAACTTAAGGTTTAGGAGCATAAGACAAGATCACTTCGCATTAGATATAATTATACAGGTGAAAAGATTCTTTAGATCTTAAATTACGAGATCAAGGAAGCCTAAACTTATTAATTAAGCGTTTACTAGAAGAATACAAATTACCCTAGTTATATGAGAAAGAGGAGCAAAATGTATTTTTAGGACAATATAATTGAGATTGCAGGAAATTGAGAGAAAAAATATCGATTAGACACGATCCACTCATGCCCAATGTGTTATAGAAAAAGTAGATTCAGGTATTAAGGACGTTGAAAATCTAGTCTTAGAATTCTCACGGGTGGCGATTGTCGCCGTAAAATCTACCTTAGGGATACTTAGCGAAGTAGCGGCTACCCTTTCCTCGTATCCCGATCGGTTTTACATGACTTCACTGCAAACCGCCTTTCTGCGTGGTGCGGTGTGTATAACTTTCAGACCACCGCTAATATTTATGAGTCAGTATTATCATTGTCTCTTGAGGAGACGATTTTCTGAATCGAAATATATATTATAGACGAATGGAACTATTTTAGGGATTGGGAACAATTGGGAAGGTAAAGCACTGAGGTTCAAGAAAATTGTTCAGTATTTACCAAATAAACTCTCCTCTCACATGGCAGAAATTGTGTCTGCTCCAAACAGCTGGATTAAAAGTTGAAACTATTGATAGTAAAATTTTTCCTTGTCGTTGGAAAGAAGCTCAATATATTTGCATTATATTAAACACCATTTTTCCCGTTGTGATGTTTAGATCTACAGAGTACACCCAGCGAAAGACTTTTAGCAATCAAATTTCCAAAAAATTCTTGATACCCTATGTGCCCTCATTCCCTAACATTTTCCTATATAATTATATTTTAATTTATTTCAGTATAAATTATCATAGAATTAAAATCATTATTTTCGAGCAAGCTATTAGAAATACCTGTTGCGTAAACATTGAAATTTTGATGCGGGATCAGCTGTTTCCTTAACGATAATTGTATAAGGTGAAACGATATATGTGCAGCACTGATAAAAATGTCATATTTCATTTATTCTCCTTTAATGGACTTAATATATAATTGGTTTTGGATTGATCTTAGCCCTCTGAAAGATAGTTAGTCTCAGTGGATCATCTTACTTCGTACCGTAGGCAATTACTCATTCCTTTCCCTAAAAAAAAAAGAAAAATTGTGCTCACGAATCGGAGGAGGAAAAATCTTTCCGATAAAAGCGTTATTTTCATCTCCTCGAATCCATCAAAACACAAGAACGCATTCGACACAGCGTTGACCCGATTCTTTCCGTCCATTAACGCATAAATGCGTATCAATAGTGGAGCAAATAAAAAAGTTTCATCTCCTCATCGGCGTGTTTACGTAGTGGGGAATCGAGTGGGCATCATTCGAATGCAATTAGATTGTGTGCATAGGAACGGTATCGCTAATGCGAGGAGATGAGGACGCACTGAGTCGAGATCTGTGTTGGAGATTATGAGAGAGATCGGAACAACCCAAGGATCGAAAGTCGTAAAAACCGGGATCTTCTTGAACGAGGAGGATGCTTAAATAGTACGAGAAATAGGGCAACTGTTGTATTGGGATGAGGTTCTCAAGAACAGAGGAAATAAGTTAGCAATTTTTTCCCGAATCATCCTTTCCCCAGCTTTTTCCCATCGGAGAAAATGGAAAATACGTTCGGAAGTTAAAAGAACTTGGGACTTTTGTATTAAAGGCATTCTTTTCCGCATTTACATTTACATACACGTAAATTTTTGTATTAGAGGAATTTCTCCAGCATTGCTAAGTCCTCTCTACAATTGTACTTTTTTCTGTTGAAGAGGAGATTTATTTTAAAGAGGTCTTAGGTGCTTCCAAGACACGTTCACGGATTAAGTTCGCTTTTTTTCGAGAAGGTTTTCATATATTTTCTTATAATTTACCGCATTTCATCTCTGCGTTGTTGAATCCTTAAAATTTCTCGTTTCTATAGTAACTAAAAATGATTGTAAATGAAAATTATCGTCGTTAAAATTTTGATCGTGATTAATTAATTAATGTTTTTGTGAATTTATGTTCATTAGAATAAAATGTATTTCTGTCATTGCTTCATTAGATATGGGAAGGGTGATTGGATTTTAATATATAGATCTACTTGAATTCAAATTTGATAAGTGTGATTATTATATAAATTCGTGCCAATAGATTTTTAAATACTGAGGTATTTGAATTTATGTTACGATTGTCTTTAGAAAACATATACTGGAAGATGGCACAATAATAAAAGATAATTTAGCACTTTATCAAGTATTATATTTATATGTGATTTATATGAGAATCATATGCTAAAATTCCCAGTTATTTTACTTTGTCAACGTTTTTACTTTTACATACAAATATCAGTATTTACTCAATAACAACAGAGATATTCAATAGAAAAATGATATAAAAATCACGTATGGTAGTTTATTTTACTATTGGATACTAAAAATCACAACGATGATGATTTACAGTACAAATAGTACCCAATAGTACAATAAGAGAGAACATTAAATTTTGCAAGATTTGCAATTAATTCACCAATACCGCTACTGCCAGAAAAGAATACCCTACCTTTTCTTTGCCACGAAGGCTTAATTTTAATGAAAGAACAGTAAGGATTTTAATGAAAGATACTAATGCTATTCATTAAAATTTAATTAAATTCTGATTCAATTATATCGTTATCTTTTCAGAACTTCCGGATTTTCGATCGAATTCTGGAATTTCCCTACTCACAGAGATTAATTCTTCTCTTTATTTCATTCAGCCAATTGTTTTATATATTGTTACTAGTTGTTCTAGTCAATTTTATGATATGAACAAGAAACATCATGCAAACCTCTACGATACTTTTATTCATCGGCGACTAGGTACGTGAATAATTCGAACTCCTCAGGCATATCAAGAATAAATATTACAAAGATATGCAGTTTAAATTATCGTGGAAAATTTCAAATTGATCGTTGATTTATTTTGGCTCCCTTTCACGAAGTTGAGTCTGATCATATCAATTGTTCTAACTGTATATTGTGAAGAGTTGTTTCTTCAATTTTTAATATTGAAATAATTTATAATAATTTTCATGACAATCATTTTCATCAGGTTAGTTCTACGCCCTGTCTTTTTTCATTTTTGGTTAGTTCTATAAGTCTTTTTCATTTAATGCGAAGAAAATTTTGCCGCCAGCAAAATGCAAGGTGAAATGTGTGAATTTGGGCGAAAGACATTTCCCTAATTGAACTCCATCCCATATACTGAATTTGTTTGTCTCTTCATATATATAGAATCAGGTACGCTGTTGCATTCTTGTAGGTGTTGCGCAGTATAGTATGGATATACACAGCATCTACCCCTTGACTTCCAAGACCTTCCAGTGTAGAGGAAATACTAATCGGGTCGAACGCGGGAAGGAGTGTGGTCGACAATAGCGCGGGAGACACCTCTTACCTATTCGTTCCGTTGATAACTTCTTATAGTATGAGGACCAATCTGTGAATTGGTACTTCGTGCTGAATACCTTCCCGAATCTAGCTCGCTCTTTAGACTTAGCAAAAGATAAGGGTTTCATTAGCCGTTTAGCTAAAACTCTCATGAAAGATCTCTAGACAACAGGAAGGAGATGATGGGTCGGTAAATCTTCTAGTCTTCTTCGTTTCCTTTCATGTTCAGAAGGGCGACCGTCGCATGATTCCAGTCCTTTGGCATTCTTCCTTGCTGAAAGCAATTCGTGATTGATTGCGCCAAAAGGTGAGTTATTTCCATTTCGCAAAGTTTTAAATATTCTGCCAACACTCCACTCCCATCTTCTAGCTTTTGCATTTTTCAAACGCTTGATTGCTGCCGTAACTTATTCTGTAAGAACTGAGGGAGAATCTTATAAGTTATTAGCTCTTTCTTCCTTTTCCATTTCTCGTATAGCTTGCTAAAATATCCCTTGGCTGTTTTAAGTAAAGTTTGCCTGTTTCTGGTGATTGTGCCATTGTACACATGTCTGAAGGACCAAAAACTGTAGTCTTTCAGTAGTTATTTTTTTTAGCCTTCTTTATACATTTGTCCCCTCTATGGCTTCCTGAACCAATACCTTTTTGAACTTCCTAGCATCTTCCTTTATTCCTTGGAAGTCAACTTCCATACCACCACGAATTCGATGTTATATTTAGAAGTGTCTAAACTCCTGAGTTTTTGTCATATAATTTGCATATTATTACATATAATGAGTATTATTTCGAATTTTATCGAATTATTTACGTGGAAAAATCTCTATACCTAATATTGGAAATCTTACCTGCGAAAGATTTTGTTTCCCAAATGATTTTCATCATTATATTTTTGATTTTATCCTGACTTTGCATAAAAATCAAAAATCTACAGGACGAAGCACTTCCTCTAATAGCTTAATCAGATTCTATTAATACAGCTTTAATTATTATTATACTATTAGTGACTAAAATGACCTTTAACTGGTATATTTGATGCAATATCCTTAGTAATGAACTTGGCTAACATCGAAAGTACGTTATAAATCTTTTAATATTCATGGTATTAGAAGATTAAACTTTAGTAACGTAATGCGAAAGGCTAAAAACATTTCAAAACGATCTTATTTTAAACATCGTATTCTCTATATCAGTCCTTGTTTCATTAGCCTCGAGTGTTCGTTGCGTAACATTAAAAAGATTCATTTGCTTAATGTGTCGAGGATGTGAAAGGGCCTTTTGTCAATATTAGAGGAAGACTTCGATTGAGGATTCGAGAGCGGCTAAGAACCCACGCGGCGAAAAATTCATCGGGAAAAGTGCCGAAGGATATAAACTTGTTCCTAAAAGACTCGTGACTTCGCATTGTGGCGAACGAAGTAAAAGGCAGAGGAGATTGTGATGGCCGTTAGATTCCGCGAAAAAAAAAACAAAAGACGGTGCTGCCATTACGTTTGCTAAAAACAAAAGACTGTGCAGCTACGGAATATTTCTCCGCGAAATCGAACTGTTGTATCGATCTAAGTTAATTTGCAACCGCTAATGAAGCGTAATGAATGCAAAATAAGGTTTATCGTGATAACGTTTGGCATGAATATCGGATACGTATAGTACGCGTTCTCAACAAATAAGCCGGTGAATAACTAATTGCCTCTCCACGTGATATGACATGCGATAGAACATGATTGAGCGGAGGTTTGACGAAACGCAACGATGGATTTATTGTTATATGTTATCGTTCAAAGAATCGAGTAGAAGTATAATATTTGAAAGGGGGAATGAATCTATCAAAATTTTCGTGCCATGAAGGTTTTTCACTTGTTTTTGATGCTCAAATAATCAATGTTACTCTATTCTATAGCTTTAAAAAAAACGTAATTCAGCTCCAATATTAGAATTATAAATGTTCACGTTAATTTACGGAATGCTAGGCCTTAACTTACTTACTAAATACCTTCACTTAAAAGCATCTAAAGCCGTGAATGTTTTGTAAGAAGTAAATAATAATTTAGGTTTTATTTTGGACATAAGTTTTAGTTCGTAAATATATTTACCAAGCGTATATTCCTTATATACTTTGTTCTTTAGTTCTTGAGGGTTAGATTTATATTCATAAATGGTATTTTTAAAGGCAAAGAATACGGATTAACAAGGTATCAAAGCTATCTTCTAAAATTCAAGGACATTTACTCGATCAAATATACCGTTGTTATGGGTTGGTGAGCCATTCATAATGCACGTGGAAGGACGAGGTTGTATGGAAAGATTTTAACACGTGGAAAAAGACTGATGGATCTTGAGGAAATGGCACGATTCTCATGAAACCCTCAAAGGGTTACGAGACTAATTCGGCTGGTAATTGTAAAGAAATTGCGGCTAAGATGATAAGGATATGATGGTATTAGTTGGATGTCCGAATCTTACTCATTATCAGATGTGAAAAGGAGAAAAAAATATGTTTAATGTGTACACAGTTTCCACGCAGTTACTCCGATGATTAAGAAAAGTTCGTCTTTTGAACTCTTTCAAAGAAACGAAACGTAGCGTCAAAATCGAATTAAAGACGCTATAGTGTTCCGAAGCAATTGTTTCTATACAATTGAATTTACCTTCAAGTTAATCTCGTTGCTTTCTGTCGAGCTTTACGTAATTTCTTCCGAAAGTGCAATTCAATTTTTCCAGGTTCCGAAGAAATTAATGAAAGCTACTCGAGTGCGTTTCGGAAAGAGTAAAAACACTTCCTCATTTTGGTCTCGGAAAGGAGAACATCAAACGTTTTCTCTCTCTCAAACGGAAAATTCTCGCTTGGAACCCTGATTTTTCTTCTTAAGGAACGCTTTTCCCTTCAGAAATTGGCGAATATTTTTCTTCAGTTCTCTGTGCGCGACCAAAATATGGATTTTGGAGGAACAATCGTGGAAGGCGTAAGAAGACAATCCTTTGTGAGAAGAAGGCAAATGAAGATCGGGTGTAAGTGGGTTGATGGGATGAGGAAGGCGTTTGAGAGGACACGGCGACAATTTTGGAGATTTTCGCTCCTTATTTCTGCTTTCGATTGTTTTTTTTTCCTTTGTTGGGTTGAGCGGATTGGATTTTTTAATTAAATCGAGTGACCGAGTCTAAAAAGATATTGCGCAAATAATTATGATTGCAAATATATATAAATCCTTTTTGAAGTTATAAGGATGTTTTCTTATTGGGTCGGTTCAACTTCTTTTCTTGTCCAAGATTTTGCGTAATTATTTAGAGTCTTTTTAGGTTATAATTTCTCAATTGGGTTTGGTTAAGGATGTTTTATTCTAAGAATTAAAGAACACAAAAAAAGCTAGAGAGAGCCGTAACTTAGACCCGGGTTCGAGTCCCGGTACTCTTTGATTTTTTCAAGTCTTTCAATTCCTAGACTTCTAAATTTGTCAGAGTTAAAGTTTTCTAGATAAAATACATTCTCTTTTGGATAGGGTGATGGCTCCAAATATACTGACAAAAGGTATATTCTTATATACTACAAAAGCATTATTCTGTTTTACTGTCCTTATTTATTTCAGTTGATGTAGGGATTCAAGCGTTACAGAAACTAATATATTGCTATACTATATATAACTATATATCCTAAAGAATGAAATAATATAAAAGAAGAAGTGAATGGGGTGAGGGAGTAGCATATTCGTTATAAATCCTTCCCTTCTATAATATTATCACGAGTTTCTGTGGATGATGTTTAGTAGATCTCAGAATCCTCCAGCATGTTGATGATATTAAATCAAAAACATATTGTTCACTTTCCTTAGGATATTACAATTCATAAAAGGAAGTTGAAAACTCCCCAATTCTGTAAAACCATCTGGTATTTCTGTTCATCTTTTTTACGAATCCAGCCCACGGATCGTCGTGTCCACAAATCTATACGACTAGGAAGTTTGTGGAGGAGGAATTAAGCACATCGGGTGGTTGGGATATGAGGAAGATCAGGGGAGATTTGATTGAAAAATTTTCGATCAGCCGGACGAGTATTTTGCGCAGAATTCGGATAGGAGAAGAGTGCATGTCTATAGGGGGTTGTATGTACAGACAAGGGGTAGTAGAATAGAACGCATTCATTTGGGATGGCCGATTATAGGGTCTGGACTTGGAATTTCAGTGTACATTTCCTCTTGGGGTGTGTGCATAGGGAAGTCTGGGGTGGTAATTAAAGTTACTGCCCGAGGGTAATTATTCTAGAGAGATTTTCCTATAGTGAAATGTAAGAATTGTAGAAGACTGAAGGGATCGGACTGGATAGCTTATGGCCACTTAATGCCATCAAAGGGAATTAAATGACTAAAAAAGGGGGTTTAATTCTTTTGTTTCTCCCACATAATACCCTTCATCATGAGTGTTAATTATTTGTTTAATCACGAGCTATTGTTGAACATAGGTCATGGTCGTTGACGAGTTCAATGCAATTTCGAAATGCTTTTGGATGATAGAGGATGAGTTTATAGCGTATTATTTTGATATATAGAAATTATATTCAGTTCCAAGGGATGTAAATTTTCGTAAACTTTACGAAAAATTTTCTAAAAATATGATTATGAAATCGTGGAGATTGTCCGAGTTTCACTATCGTAGTCATTGAAGGAATATACTAACTGGTACACTATCACCTACCGGTTGTTTTACGCTCAGTTAGATTGAATACTAAGTTCGTTTCAAAAATATATGGGCAGCGAATTTAATGAAAGTTTATTTTTGACAATATCTAAATTAAATTATAATTATAATTTATTGTCGTCGAAAAATAATAGATTTAATAGTGCGGAAAACTTAATACAGTTCACAGCAATGAGTTTATGAGAGAAATTTATAAAAATTATTTTACTTCTTTGACTACCCATATTAGAAAATTAGACAATTAACGGTATATTTTTGAATGAACAACGAAGGTAATTTAAAAATATCTCATGAAATGTATAAATTAACAATATAAAATTACTTAGCCAAATTGTAACGCTTGTGTCTATCTACCACCATGTATATCTACTACTTATTACACTGTAAGCCACTTTTGAGCATATTGCAGTACATAAAAGCGAATAATTAATTTTAACGAATTTCTCGCACGAATTTTTTGAAGCGATTTATTTTCGTATCAAAATCTCTTATTTTATCCCCATTGTCATAAGGTCTAATAACATCCAAGAAAGCGGTCATGTAATTTTAGAAACATCATCTAGAAAAGTGTTTTTCCTAAAGCTATACATTTAATTGATTCTTTACCCAAATCTTCCATCCTCTTACTATTCCCATGGGGCGTCTTGAAGTATCCGGGATACACTTACCGATTTATACGTAGCGAACTTCGCCGTAACTTTCCTAGCACTTTTCAACGGGTTCTCATACACTTCGTGAGCACTCGATGTGTGTCCTAACTAGCGTAAAGTAGCATTGCTCCAGGACAATTTCATCGCATCCACATTCTTAATTTTCTATTGGTTTAGCAGTGCTACAATTTTGAGAAGGTCAAATTATCCTTAAGACCTGTCTTAAGATCTGAGTACTTCTCGACACAATTACAATTAAAGGTAAAAGGCCATCATCCTAAATATAGCACGCGGGTCACGTGGAAGACAAACGAAAGAAAGCATCGATTTGAGGGCATCCCATTTCGTTCCTTCTGAGAAAGACGTTTAGCAAAATAAAAACGAGAAATTTTAGTGGAAGGAATCGAGAAAGTTATTCTCTCCGGTGGACGATTTCTTCTATCGAAATGTCTTCTTTTTTTATTTTGCTCCCTCGAGAAAAAGTTCGGTGTTAAGTCGTGAGAATCATTAAGGAGATGGGCGAAGAAAATGTAACGCTCAAGAGCGAAAATCCTTAATTTCTAAAAGTGTCCAAGAGACGAAGATTTCACGGTTCAGTTTTCAGGCTTTCGAAACGTTCGATGTTTAAAGAGGAATGTCAACTGTAAGGACAGACTTCTAAAGGGTTTCTTTTTATATATTTCAGATTTCAGGGGCCCTCCTTCTGAGTCGTGGAAGCTTCCTTATCTAAGCCATGGTTTGTGTGAGTGATCTGGAACCAAGGTAAGATCGAGCTCTATTTTATGTATATACATTTTTTTGGTGTAGTTTTCCGTAGCTAAAAATTAATTCAGTGTGGAAAAGTTGCTTAGTTACGTTGCTTAGTATAAAAGAAATTACGCCTGTATCTGATACAATCACAAATATATTAATGCGTGTCTTAATTAGGAATTCAACCTATAATACAGAACACGATTGAGGTAATTGAAGTCCATTGATACGATATGTATATTCGAACTCTAAATTAAGGAATCACGCATAAATCAATGTGAAATTAATTAAAGTTGAACGAATAATAAACTGATCTAAATTCTCTCTTTAAATAAATTAAACGATCCAATTAAAGATGAAATTAAAATGTTCTAAGGACGCGAAACATTCGTAATTGTGTCATAAAATATTTTAATTATTCGAGCAAAATTTAATATCTCCGTGTTTAACCCCATTTATAGCAGATGATTACATTATTGTGTTATTCAAAGCAGAAAATTAAGGTGATAGGTTTTTAGGAACAATGGATGGCTATCATCCACCATTTCATGCTAATTTTTCTTTTAATTATGGTATTCACGCGCGAAATTTCAAATTAGACCATGCATTCATCACCATCACTAAGTAAAACTTAATTATACTTGCGAAGGAACAGAAAGGCTCATATAATTGCGATATTATTTCCGATAACCTTAGTGCGATGGGAACGACAATTTTTGAGTTGCACAGAAATGTTCATGCAGCAGAAGAGATAGCAAACATTGTTAAGAAAGAAACTTTCATTAACCTCATGTATTCATAGCTGGATACGATTTTGGTGAGGAAACCATAGGACCATGAATGATACGTTAAAAATTAACTGTTCCAAGAGACTGTGCTATCAAGTGAGTGATGAGTCATAAAAAGTTTGGGGACAATGAAGACTATCCAATTCTACATCTACAGGATTGTAAATACACAAATATTCTGCGATAATGCAAAGCAATTCAATTTTACGGTAGTAGAATGAAAGAGGAAGATAAATTTCATTAACATGTATGAGTATATATACATTTTTACTATACGCTTTTAGTAATAGTGCTGTTAGTCAAAGGAGACTTACTAGTCCCGTTACTATGACACTTACTGGTCCCGATTTCGCACAATGATAAACTATTTTCTTTAGTTAACGTTATATAGAGTGGAATTTTTCAGTTGAACAAACAATTACTGTTCTTAGCATAATTTTCTCTCTGCATTCCGTATATACTTCGATGTAAAGAGATTTTTCTCTTTTTATTTTAATATTGCCAATTCAATCTCTATAATAACTATATCTACGATGAAATAGCTCATCTACGAGTTACTATTAATAGTATCCTGAAATATGATGATATGTAGTGTTTTATTATTAAGAGAGGTTCCGTAAAAGATTTGAGGAATGATAATAGTGCCCGAGATCAATATTACAGGGCAGAAAAACGTTTTTAGAGCACTAAAAAGTGTCTGACAACACTGTTAAAAAAACAATATCTTAGAGCAAAAACAAGAACTTCCTTACCAGGTTTCGGTGTAGTCGCAGTTGCTGCTAAATCCATCTTTTATTAATATTCGATCAATTTATCTACATTCTCACCACCAATATGAGTACTTTGAATAATTAATGTTGTCGTCAAGTAATTATTTATTCAAATGAGGTATATTTGTCTTCTTTACGTATAATCGATTGGTTGTAGATCGATGATCAACTAACAGTAACTTAACGACCTATATTTACGATCATTTATCCGATAGAATTCATATTCACCTTGTTGTCCAATTTGAAGAACTTGGAAAAGTATTTTGAAAAGGAAATCTTTTTAAATACACTCAATTGATTTAGAAAATTCGTTTTACACTGAAAGGTATATACTTTTACCATTTCGTAATTTCCTAGTAAAATAATTAACTATCAGGATAAATAAATTAAATATATGGAAGCTTACGGAATTTTAAAAAGTATATACCTTCACATTTATATTTATTACTTCATTCTATAGTAATTTAATATGGTCAGATAATAATGATACTTTGTCTTCTCTACACTGGAATTTTTATATATTTCTTGCAAATTTTCTTCTTAAGTAATGTGATCTCGATTTGAAACCTATTTTTGTGTTTCAAAAGGTTGAATATTTAAGGTTTTGCTGCAAATTTAAATCTTTGCAGAAAATGAGGTTTCCAACTCCTATCTATCTATTCTATACATCCTTGTATTAATTTGTTGCTCGATAATCGTATTCTAGAGATTTATTCTCGTAAATTTGTATTATTATTGTACTTCGTCCCATTGAGGCGTTAAATATCTGAGGTTACAAAACTTCGATTAATATGAATCGCAGATTAGGTATCGTTCGAATTATATAATGCATCGTATGAAATTATATGAGCTCCATGTTGATGGGGATATTCATCACCGGCGATTTTTATACACCGAATACAATTGGATTAAACAAAATGGATCTGTCGTGGGAAACAGCAATATGTGAATTGAATAATGATCTAAATCATTTTTCCTTCGCAGGTTCCTCATCTGCTTATATATGCGTTTACACTTTAACGTAAATCGAAAATCAGAATATATCTTGTTCGTAACGTATTTTGCTTTGAATATCATTCCTAAAATGGTACGGATGAATAATTTAACGAAATCGCATTAATTTGTATTAGGTGTCGTCTTTAGTGCCATTTATAGGTAATAATAGTAAAAATACGTATTGAGCTGTAGTATTGTTATAAGTGAGGTTAAGAGTATTAGACTGCGTAAATCATGGTGTAATGGACGGTACTTATGCATTGAACGTGTTCAAAATCGCATTTTATTAATTTTTACATGATAACTATAATGGAAAAATGTTTCAAAATCAAAAAAGAGCATATGCAATACCAATCCTTGAGCGTAATTTGAGTGAGATTCGGGCATACGCAAATAATTAATATTTCCCACCAACGGAGAATTCGATTAAAAATAGCGGTAGATTAATAACATAAATTATATGGTAAAGAAGACAAAGAAACGGACAAATTAATACCTGAAATAAATATGAAACAAACCTTTAGTATCGAAATAAATTTTTTGGATTCCATTTACAGTGTTGATTCTCCAAATATTCTTGCATTCATTATTGCTCTAGATTATTCTTTATTGACTCGTAAATTGTACCTACTATTCATATGTATTTTATATTATTAATTCCGTTCGTGCCTTACATAATCGACCTGCTTTCAGTCGATCCCATTACATTTTATTTTCCTAATACACCATTTCAGTGACTGCTCTTCTATACACCTATTTTTCAAGGCTAATAAGAATCTTTACATAATTAAGTATCTGTGCAAAATCTTCATTCATTTACAACACATTATTATTATTTTAAAATTATCAAAAAAACTCTCAAAGCCGCTGATATATTAAGTGTTTTTTAATTTTCGTAATTATTTTCCAAACTCTGTCTCTCTCTCCTTGTCAATGAAAGTGTAATTATTGGCTAAACTCATCCCTCCTTACTGTTAACCCTCAAAAAAATACCGGAATTTTCAAAACAGGGTTCAAGCAAAAAGATTCAAAAGCGAAAAGAATTGTAAGGGAGTGATGAAGATGGTACAAATGGAAACGAATTCCAAATCTTGTTGGATATTAGATGAAATAGATAGAGATGACTATGGGGACAGCTGGAGAAGTATAAAGATATATATGCATGTGCAAAATCGAGACAAATAGACCAAACAAAAGAGATATGTTAAGTTAGTTCAAACCTTTATTTGCAAGAAAACTTGAATCAAAATTTTATTCCATTTAAGTTATCATTTTCAGAAAATTTCCTAGAATATCTCATTATTCTATCTTTCTTCTCTATGGATATTTTTCCTAAAAGTAAGTTTATCATCCTAAAATTTCAGTCGTAGAAATTTATTTCCAACGCCCTTTTCTTTATTAAATTATTTTTTATAATCTCGCCTTCAAAGAGTAAATATACTTATCTAGTATTATTACTTATTACTATGTAAAAGTCGTAAATACATATAAAATTATAGCTGCATGCATACATGTATATTTTTCGCTTTTTCTAACGTGAAATACGTAAAATTTTAATATGTTATCGTGAATAGAAACCATGACGTATCATCCCAGCTTTTCCCATGAGTTTAAATAAGATCTGTATCCAAAGCAGCTAATTGTGCTGCTCTCGTCAATTACTCATATAATTTTGCTCTAATACTGAACATAATAACACATCTCCCTTATTTAAATTCGCGCTTGAAATATAATTGTACGGATCACCTTTTCCCTGAAAATATCTCAAATCCGCATGCATAATGAATAGCAAATTTCCAAGGGATAATTATCTCGGTTTAGTGTTACGGATATCGGCATTATCTACACGCGCGAACGTTTTTGTTCTAGAATCTGAATAATTATGCGTAATTCGTAATTTGATCGTCATTTTTCTTATCCATAAACTAGTTAACGCTTCAGGAAGCGAAGGAAAAGTAAAAAGACGGTAAGAAAGTGCGATGAACACAAATACTTTTCCCACGTAATTTCTTTTGTCTTCTCCTTTACTCATATTTATTACTCTGGCTTAATATTACTATTATTTCCAACAAATTTCCTTATTTTGAGATTACTGGAAATATCCAATATTAGATCCTATTATGATGGTATAATATTTGCAAAGAATTTTGATAATTATGCAGTTAAGGTATTATGTATATGTGCTTTGTTCCTGTGTGCAATGGTTATCCATCCCAAAGGTTACTATTTCTGGTTGTGTCATTTAAGTATATACAACACTACATAGGTTGACTTCTCGGTATATTAAGACTAACACACTTGGAAGAGAAATTATCAATAATCTTCAAAAGCTTTTTACATAAAGTCGACTATTAAAAGATTGAAATTAATGTAATCAACTATTTCTGGCGATTTTCAGTGGAACTTATCTAGGATTGCTGGAATGAAAGAACGTGTCTTCGTGCACGAACTATATTTTAAAATCTATCAATTTTTAAAATATTTTTCAACTCAAACATCGAGTAAATTCGGAATTTTCGTAAACAAACATTTAGCTCATGAACACACGTACCTATTTCAACACTCCATTTGGGGTTTTTTATGAGTAAACGTGCATTTCATAGTTCGAGAACCATTTAACGAACTGACTGATGACGGCTCGGAAACCTGGCACGCGTAACTGATTGGCTATAGTTCAGTTGGATCCCTATTCACTATGTCGGCTGCTTCTTTGACAAAGCTCTCGCTTAATTACAGAGAAAGAATATCATTCTCGAGAACAATATTAATTGTTCGTTACGCGATTTAGGATCGCTGAACGCGAAAGACTTTTATTGGAAGCCGCGGAGGTAGTTAGGCAACCGAATCTCCTTTCTTTATACCACGTAGCTTTTACGCATTTGATTGAGTTTGCCTTTTGTAGTATTTATATCAATTATTTTATTCTTTTGTATTGTGGGTACAAAATTTGACTCGTATCGGATCCGAAACACCCTAAAAATTGTTTACTCAACTCGTCGTGTCCTCTCCGCTCGGTTTCGAAACCCCAAAAACACGATTCTCGAAATAAGACTGCACCGTAAAGATGGACGAATTCCGTCCCTGACGAACGCAGTTTTTTCCATCGCTGGCATTTTTCCAAAAGTGACGAGAGGTTCAAAAACTCTCGTTGAAAAACCACGCGAAAAGCCACCCACCCGTCGACCTGCAGCCCAGGTTAGCTCATTTTAACGGGTAGAGAGATGCAGTCGCCGGTTAGGACTCATTCATTACGTATAAATATCCCCACATGCCCTCCGCGGACCGAGAGAAAAAGTAGTTCCGAAAATTCCCACCGGAACGTGTTCCTCGCCATATTTTTTTTATTATAAGATGGACGGAAATAAGTGCCCGAGTTGCACCGTGTGGTGAATAATTATTTAGAGCGTTGCATAACTAAAGCGGGGTGGGTTTTTGCGACGGCCGAAAATGACGTTTTTTTACACGAATCTTTTTCGAAGGTCTTCCTTTAGTGTAAGCTGTCTTCAGCAACCTCTCCCGAACTCGCTGAACTCGTTCCGTGCGTTCGGATTTATTTTTCTCCTATTTCTTTGTAATTTTCCATTCTTCCCCTGCATTGGTAGCGAAGTATGTTTGGTTATATTTGTTTCTATGTATAAATCTATGGATTCTATGTTTCAGTATCGAAATATAGTGATGAAACGTTGCGTCCCAACCATTGGTGATTCATATATGTCCCTTAGAATTGATAGACGTAAGAATAAATCGTGATTTAACGTATTCCCGCCGAATATAACCAAATATCGTCACATAGAATATATATATTTTATCAAGAATTCAATATTCTTAAACATTCATGGCTACGAAAGATATATCTCAATTATCGTACGCTATAGATCGATTTTCACTATTCTATTGCATCGAATCACATAAGTAAACGATCAAAAAAGTCGTCGTTAAGGGGTTATTGACCAAGCTGAGATTCAACTGCAAGAAGGTAAAAATCTTTTGATGACCTTCTTTGGGTGAGATAAGATATATATTTACCATCCTTCCGCCAAATGTATTCTATACTGATAAGATAGAATTCTTCCATAAAACTCGCATTGCACGCAACGAACTCTTTATTTATTCTGCGGGTCGTGAAAGCAGTTCAGCTTGGACTCACAAGTATAGGCTTACTTTGTCCAGTAGCCAAGTTAGTCGTTAGGGTGTTTTTTTCCGGTAATACATGATAGCGATGGAATTTGAGGGTTTCGGAGTGAACATAAAACAAATACAAAATGAATGAAAGTAATTGAAAAGAAGTTATTTCAACGAAAAGTACGCTACTTCGTTATGTTTATAAGAATAGTGTGCTTACAGTATTAGGAATCAGGGATAGGTGAAACTTAATGAGATAAAAATGCAGTTTTTGTATAGGTTCGAACAAGAATTAGCTCTAAATAATTATAAATATTGAAAGGTAATGAGTAAAAGGTTACTTTACGTGAAAATTAAATCGATTTTGATCAAACTCGGAAATTAACGGACATAAAACTTTCTGACAATACTGGGACTCGAACCCTGGGCTCCTGATTTTAGACGTACAAACCGACCCGTTATCAGGATATCCGGGTTCGAGTCCCGGTCCTGTTAGACCCTTTTCCATTCCCGTATCGAAATGCAGCCGATTTTTAAGACGAAAGGAACACCGAGATAACAGCGCCGCGCAAAATCCCGGCAACTCGCGAACTAAAAATCTTTAGGCGTCCGATTAACACGTGCGAACTCTTACTCCAAGGTCAGAAAGGTGCGACTGAATCCAAAAAATCCGTCTTTAATTTAAAAAAGAAATCCTCGTCGTCTCATCAGGATCTTTCATTTCCCCAAATCGTCATCTGTCGCCAAAGTGCATTCCCCCACCCCTTTTCTTCTGGCACCAGATTGCGCTGCCCTCAATAGAATAATGCGTCCAAATTCACTCGAGTGGACTCCACTAAAGCGGATGTTCTTGGAGGCAAATGCGCTTTTTATCCTCTCGTTTGCCCTCCGCTTTAATACGCATCGCTTTCTCGCAGAGTATGCCTTCCTAATCGCCTCAAATCACCACGTTCGTTTTTTCCTTCACAATCCGGATGACTGTTCAGTTAAAACGACGCCTCAACTGTTTACGCGGCCCGAGAGGTAATGTTTTAGAAGAGTATCGGAACAAAAGACAATCGTTTTTGATTTCCTTATGTGTTTGCGGAAGGTGTTTCATCTTCATTGTCGTATTTTTTGTCTCTCTCTCATGTATAGGGTGCAAGGTAAAAGTGGTTTGTGGACGAAATTACACACTTAATAAAGACGTAATATTATCGTTTATATTTCTATTTTTTAAACACAAGGAATTGATGTACTATATGAGGAAGAAATATTAATGCTCTTTCAGAAGAGCGAAAACATTTCTAATACAAAAACTAGTCTTTTAAAATCAATTTTATGAACAAAACACTCTCGGATTCTTTATTTTAGATATAAACGTTAAAAAGAAGTGAAAGATAGCGAAATGACAGGGACTCGAAACCAGGTCCCCTACTTTTCGGTTAGAATGCCCGGGTTCGAGTCCCAGTAAGATCGAAGTTCTCAATTCTGTTTAACAATGTAAAAATGTCTTTTTATTTTATCTGTCCTTTATTTTATTTTATTTGTTTTCAATTGTCGCTGCAATTTGGTCTCATGGCCTTCTATAGTCTTTGGCCCGGATGTTGTCCTTGAAAATTGAAATTTTTCTCGATGAAAATGTTTTTAGTAAGAGGGTTAAGATAAGATATATTTACATGAGAATCTCCAAATGAGACGGCAAAAAAAAACTTTCATGCTAGAGTTAATTTAGTGGAGAGAAGGTCGTTCTGAACGCATTCTGCTTTTATAAAAGCCCAACTGATTGGAATCTTCTTAATTACACACTCTCCGGCTTAGGAAAATGGCTTTCGTCATAACGTTTGTTTTATTTGATTCGATTTTTGGTGATGGTAACTTCAAGTAGAAAGTAGTAGATTACGATTTTATTACTTTGATGATTTACTTAGTAGATTACCATTTAAACTAGTGCTTATTCTTATCTCGAAAAAGCAAAGAGATATTACCCTCTATTTTTTCATCCTCAACCCAGTTTCTTTAATTAGAGGCCAAAGTCACGTTTAATTAACAGTTGCTAGCCACATCCATTTCCTGTTTTCTTCCTTCACTACAACTTACTAGATCCTTTTTTTAATACTCAGACGGAAGAAAATATTTTCCTATGAATCACACTTCGTCTCATCATTTTATGCTGATTTGGATCGAGGATATGGTGAATAAAAAAGCGAAAGAAAGTATTATTGGTGAATTAAGGGTAGTGTACGAAAAATAAATCTAGTACGTTTCTATGGCAATTGTCAATAGTATCTGGGAACAAAGGAGTCACTGAGAAGTAAATTCCTATGCAAGCGTTGTGCGGAGATGAGAAGTAAATAACGTCTGCCGAAGTTTTTTAAAGACAATTTTCTTCTATTTTTTCGTTCCTTTACTCCCTTCCTTCGGTTAAAATTTTTCTGTTTCCCTCAAATTTTTGCCTTCCTTTTTCGTTGCTTCTCGTCATGGAAGTTTAGAGGAAAACGTATGCATCTTAATCACGTCATCGAGGAATTAGATTTCTAGACCGCGTTTTATTATCCTCACGAGTGCTTCCTAATTGAACTAAATCTTCCAAAGTGAACAAATAAAAGTCAACATGCATACATGTACAACCATACGAATCGTAAACTTGTTAAAATCATAAAGAGATAAATATTTATTTTAATAAGCATATTTGAATACCGCATATAAAATTAGGGAAATACTTGTAGATGCTTAAGGGAACAGATTTTGAAATACGCTTTTCCCAAAAAAGACACTCGAAAGTAATCGATTAGGTAAGTTGAGTCATGACGTCTGCACCCCCTGCCACACGCCTCAAGGTACGCCTCGCTTGCTTTCCGTATAGACGTATGTGAGTGTGTATATACAGATATGGTTTTTTCCCTGATTATTAGAAGTAATTGCAATAGTCTATATCAAAGAAAGAGTCTAATACAATCTTCGACAGCACGATTCATATTAATACTTCGAATGATATGATAGAATTTGAAATTCTAAGCTGTTCCCGTTTTGACGGAAGAACGAATCTATTTGCTAGGAAAAGTATTTAAGATCAGTGCTCAAAGTTTTGCGAAACATACCTTCCCTACAAATAATTTAAATAAATATAATAATCATCCCCGAAAACAAAATGTCTATCCTATATTCAGGATAATTTTATATTAAAAATAAATTATTATGATAGTATTATAATTATAATTCTAAATTGAATAGTGATAATTTACATCCAAAGTTTAAAACTTGTAAGTAACGTTATAATGCTACTGGGAACATATGCCAGGTGATATAATCAATTCTCAATTTCACAGTTATTTCACATTTTTTTGATTTTTCGTCATGATTTCCGATATATCAAGTCAGCGAATGCAACAATAGTAACTAAAACCCATCCTAAAACAATCAAATACCTATATCAACAAAAAAATCTATACGCAAAGAGAAGGAAAACACCAAATTCAACAATCGCGATGGCCTTCGTGCGAAAAACACTCTTTCCGCAGATATTTGGCGGATAGCTGAGGCGCGGAACGTGATCGCGAAATCTCAAGGAAAATGCGTTAATCGCCTCCAAAATTGCGCTCTCAGGGCCTCCCTCAATGCCACAAGGTCACGAACTCTTCTCGCGAACCACGCTTTGTGGAGCAGAAAGACGGCGTTCGTTTTTCAGAGAGAGTTGTCCATCCTCTTGGCCTTGTACAGCCACCCATCCCCAGCCCTATCCCAATGTGACTTTGGTTGGCAACTGGACGGGTGGATCCGCGTTTTTCAGAAGCCGACCGACCATCACCTCCTCCGTACGTTGTTCCGCTAAAATATCTCCTCTCCAAATTGGAGGTCGTAAGGGTGTGGAGCCTTTCTACGCCGGATGTTACACTAAGAGTTCGTTTCCTAGGTTTTGCCCATGGTTACCTCCTAGAAAGACGAATTTTTGCCAAGGATCGCGGATGAATTTGCGAAAATTTGCGGAATTTTCGATCCTGAGAGGTATTAGAAAGTATTCCGTTAATTTTGGTCTAAGAAGAAAAAAATTTAAATACCCTTACGGTAGAAGAATGAATAAGGGTGAGATCCTTTCGTAATCATGAGTTTTTTGTTGTTTCGTCTGATGGTTTTCTTAAAATTAGGATTTCTAAAGGAGATGAGTGTTCCGAAAGAAATAATACACGTAAGGGAAATAATTATTATATAATTGAATACATAAATTATCTCAAAGAATAAAATAATTATGCTATTTTTATAATTTGAAAATTCGTTTGTCTTCAAGGGCAATGGCCTTAGCCATAAGCTGGATATTTCAACCCTTGCTAGTTCTCTATCGCTAGTTTTAACTCATTTGGAACGAAATATTGATTTAAGGCTTGCTACGAAATTTTTCGTTTGTCCCGCACGTTAAATATATATCCACCTTTTCAGTATCACTCCGAAATACCAAAAATGTTGCGCTTATTTTAGAGTGTTTGCTGAATACTTGCGGTTTTATCAGCCCGTTCACTTTCAACACGGCAACCGAGTGTAAAAAACAGGCGTCATATTCTGTGATATTCCCGATTTGATTATTTCTCTGTTATTTCTCTAGTAATCGATCACATAATGAAGCATTCGATTCATCAAAATTGCATCTAAAGTCGAGAGTTGCTATAGTTCGATAATTGATTCGTTTTCCTTAAATTTGAGACCTCCAAAAAGCGTGCCTTCCATCACGTCCCCGTGTCGTCCTCTACCGCGACGAAGGAGAAAAAGTTTGCTGCACTCTCCCGAAGGTGCACTTTTTTCTTCCTAAAATTCATTCCAAGGAGTTTTAGCGGTTAAAGTGTCGCTTTCGTAGAGACTCTTAAAAATTTTCGGAGAACGTGCAAAATGACGGAAAAAAATATATCAAAAAATATATATATATGAATTAAGGGGGGGGAGAAACATCCTTCAGACTGCCTAAATAAAGATATTTGCTCACGCTGCACTTCCCCTCCTCTTCAAGGCCTCCCAACTGCAGTTTTCGGTGGTTGATCCTCAAGGCCAAGCTGCACTTCGGCTGCCGAAAACATCGCACCGGATGTCTGGCTCTCGCGAACAAGGCGAAAGAATAGAAAAATTTTTATATATTTTTTTAAGCATTTTTTCTAGCCAATATCGATTGTTAAGACACTCAAAATCGTGCCAATAAATAAATATATATATGTATATTTTTTGTAACATCGTCCTTTCGCGGTAACGAAACATTTTCGCTAGAAAGGCCACGATATATATTTTTTTTCCATTCGAAAGTAGGGACCTACTTACTTAACGGTTGTCTCGCGTTTTTCTATCGGACGGTTGAAAAGCCTCTCTCAAGCTTTCCTTTGACGTTCATACATTTTTAATTGGAGAAAATTGAGGAAATTTCGCGATTTTGTTCTTTTAATTGGTGGATCGCTAATTATTTTCACCACCGCTCAGGGATTTATTTATGAATCGGAGGAAAAAAAAGTATTTTTAGTCGATCGATGGGTTATTCGTTATAGGTATTCGAATGTTGTGTGTGTGTGCCAGTGGTTTCGGTCCGATTCCATCCCAACCGATTTGAATTGCTGATCCCACTGATTGCGTGAAAGAGTTTTTTTTATTAAATGAGAAAGGTCGAGCGAAATTTGTAAATTGGTGGATTTGGCTAGGAAACATGAATAAATATATTCTAATAACATTGATCTATTATTTAATGCTTGTTATTTTAACAATATACGATCTCTATTTAAAAATGCAGAAGAAAATATGTAGGTAGTATGTATGAGTAATAGTAGGTATTTCGGCAATGAACTTCGGAACCGATTATTTGCAATTATTTTCGTCAAATGCCTATTAATTAACGTCAGGGTTTTAAGACAGCTTTATTAATAAGACTATACATTTATTCCTCAATATAATCAGTGGTTTCGTTCCTTTATTTCGAAAGGTAGGGACTTATTAATTTCGGAACATCCTTAGCGCCTCATAATCTGCGTAATAATTGCATCGTAAATTTAGAATAGATTTCGCATCCAAATCACACGTATATAACGAGCATATTTGTCTATTTGTATAAAGGGGTGAGTTCTCGATAGATTCATAACGAGGCAACATTCAGACGCGTTTAATCAACTCCGTCCGGGTCGGGTCCGATGGATTTCAAATCCAATTTAAACACGACCCGGCGATCAAACCGGTAGAAATTCGTTTTCCACTGGTTTCCGTACGATTTCGACGATTTAATCAACCAAAGTAATAGCTATCGATTTACTCACCACAAGCGTGGGGTTTTTTCGGAGTATCGTAAGGGTGGTAGGCGTGCGTCAGTCCAGACATTAGCGTCTCGGATTCAAAACCCGTCGATGGCTCCGTATTTTTCTCTCGTTTGTTTTCGTCACCCGTCATAATCGTAATTAGACTCGCGAAACATCGCATTCGTGTGGAGTGCGGAGGATTCAATTGGGATGTTTAGTTCGTGCAGACTACGACGTATATGAACGCTTCCCTATACGTAGACGTCGCCTAGGCTAGAAAATGGTCGGGGCGAGTTTTTTTTCGCAGCGCTCTCGCAGATGCAGCCGGGTCCCCGGATTATTGGCCGCACTGCACCTCAAGGAGTCGCCGGATAGTTCGTTTTTTTTGGGAGGAACTGCATAAGGAGACCTTGGAACGGGTTCTTCATATTTGGCTCCACTGAATTCGTATCTCCGCCCTCCTGGTCTAGAGATCGCTCCGTCTGGCGAAAAGAAGGCCAAGGGGATGCATTTTCAAGGGAGGGGGGGGGTCTGAATTTTGGCAGCCCGGTGCAGTCTGAAATCCTTTTTTTGCACGCCTCAGGGTCGACGTGATTATTTGCAAGCCCGGCCAAATTATTTTCGAAGGTTGAGCCGAGGGAAAGTTCCCGAAATGCATTCCGGCCCATTTTTAGCCTTGAACGGAAAAGTGCAGCGGGGGCTTCCAGGTGCAGTGCCGACGTCGACGGTTAGCCTTCACGTGATAATTTTTGGAGGTTTTCGGACTATCTGCCTGGTTTTTTTTCCGTACCGAGAAGGATACAATGAGCAGACGTGTTCGCAGACGAAGGCGCTTTCCGGACAAGACGAAAATTTATCTGTAGTCCGCTAGCCTAAAAATAACAGTGGATAGCGTTCTTTTTAATTTCGCAGCGCGATTGACCTTGGAGGCTCCAAAATATCTTAGGCGGATTTTTTGGTTCGTCGCAGAAACATTTTCGCTGGATTTGCGAAATGCAATGAGGAGACGTGTTCTTATTTGCTGGATTTAAAAAAAAATCGCTTTCCAATACATTCTGTGTTTCTAGTATCTTTAGAAATGTATTAGCTTTCCCGAAGCTTATTTTCCCATTTATTCAGTACTATTCAGTATTATAATTCTAATTTTCGCGATTCGTATTCGGTTATTATTAACAATATAAGGAAATTAAAATTATTGTAATTAATAGTATACTTTTAAAGTTTTAAAGTCGTTGCATTCGTTAAATGCAATACGAATCATATAGTCAACGATGTGTTTGTCCTTGCAATGAAATTCGGTGAAGGTTATTTGGAAGTCCAAAATTTCATCATTTCGAGAGGATATTTTCCTTTCCTTAGCAACGATCATCATCAAGAGAATTTGGCGTAAAATGAACTTATCATTAACTAAATTTTTATGACTTAACTTTACATGTTCTGTAAGATACGTAAAATCCAACTTAACCATTCTCAAAAGATGGATACTTTTTCTCTAATACTCATCGTATACTTCTAAAATATAAAGTTATGTGTTAATTTTCGAGTTAAAATTTGTATTTAAACTGTGCCATAAAAGAACATGAAAGCATGTACAATTCTTGTAGAATTATTCTGTTGTAATTCATATCCTATTAGAACTTTTATTTTGTGCTAAGTACTTTATCACTTCTGAACAAAACAATCTGTAACGTAATATCAGTTGTTTAGGCATATTTAATACATTATGTCGATATATCATGTATCAAACACGCATATATATGTATAAACATATGGTTCTTGTATATACACACATTTCATTCTTACGTATATAATATTAAGTTCCTCTCCAATAGACAGCGAATTTATAAGACCGAAGTACGTTTTGCGCCCACTCCTTTTCATCTCGCATCTACTCATACTCCATTCATCATAGATTCGGAGCCGTTTTTCTCCATCTTCCGGTTGATAATCGAACACCAGGAAGATTTCTCAAAGACTTTCCCCTTCGCACGCAATTCCTCTACCGCTAACATTTGCGGCCAAATAGACCTTCGACAACGCCCACTTTACATGGCAAAAGGGCTCGTTTCCTCCGCTACGAGAAATCGTTTTATTCCCCGAGTGGAAGTAACAACAAATTACCGTCCCACGCGGTGGGAAAAACGGCATGAAATTGAACGGTTTGAAACGGAAGAACTCCGTCAAAATAACGACCTGCCGCAACGTACGGTCCATTGAGACCCGCCGAGAGGATGAGCTCTTTTTGCGCCGATTCGGAAGTTTGGTCCTCGGCCAAATCTTTCTTGAAGAACCTCGGAACTGGCTCGTTTGTGCGCTCGTATGCCATGCCTTTCGAGACACCGGAAGGTTTGCTTTATTTAACAATTTTAGCCCTAATTGGACCCGTTTCTATCTACCAGTTGCACGCTATTTACGTGTTTCACTTGTTTTATCGATGTTACTCTGTTTTATCGATATTTCAGTAACTATAGAGAATTGGAAAATATTCTATTGTTGTTTTTCTTTATGGTTTTTCACGATAAAAATATCTCGTTTTAACAACACCGAAGTACTATGGTTGACTATAGTAATTTAGTTTTTTGTTAATTTAAGGGAATGTTCTATTGTCTATCAATAACGCTGATTAAGGCAAATTAAGTTGAAAATTTTGTCATTCGTAATCAAGATCGGAAAAACTCTTACGCTTAACTATCTTTGCAATAAACATATACATTCCTTATTCAATATTTATAGTCAAAAGTATGTTTGGACAGATTTATAACCACACATAAAATAATTACGTAATTATAATAAACTTTACGCTTGGAAGTTTTTTAACTCTGCCCATCTCCTACTCTATACTTACCTCTATAATTGCCACTTTTTGAAAGTATACGACTCTCATTTCACCGGTTTGACTCTAATTGTTACATCCTCTACTGATGTAATTTAACCGGAATCCGTCGTGTCAGTAACCGAAGTGAAATTTTCACTTTCTTTGCCCGACGCTGAACTTGCGTACGCAGTTTTTCTTCTGGAAATGGCATCGTTGCGAGATCGGATGGTTGGAACCTTCGGGGGCCGGGGTTTGGAATTGCGTTCTCCGGCCAAGCGAACGTCCGTGGCGTCCCGAAGTTTTTTCTTCGGTTTTCGAGGAAAATTGTTGTGCTTCGATGTCTAAATTGTTAGGGTTCCTCAAAAGTTTTGAGGAATCTATAGATGTTGAATATTCTCCAGCGAAAAAGGAGTCAAAAGTCTGATATAAGAGTTGAATAGTGAAGAATGGTAGATACTAATTTATTGAGAATTAAACGTAATTAAATTGACGAAAGATATATTTTCTCATTTACGAGCGTTAAATTGATTATTCCAGCTTAGGAAGAGTAGGTAAGAAGCTTATTTGTTTCACTTTCTTCTCGTAATGTTGTTTCTTACGTTGCTGACTATTTTACGTAAGGGTTGCATTACTTCTCTAACACGATAACCCAAAGTTTTATCCTCGAGACGAGACTCAGAATCAGGTACACTAACGCTTTCATTGTCTTCTCTTATTTTGGGCACGCATGGCGTATTCAGTTCTGTCTAGCGATTCCCCTTACCTCTTCTCTATCAAATCGATACCATCGGTCTTTATTTGAGAGTTTCGCTACTGTTTTCGATTTGCCAAAACGTGAGAATTGGTACTTATTATCAATTTTCGTGTACTATAATGAGGATAGATTTAGAAATGAGTTAATTTGCTGACGATATTTTGATATTTTCGCGAAATATTTACGTTTTTTAGGGTATTAACTCTATATTTACGACTAAACGACTATATTTTTCATTACCAGACTATAGTTTTTCTAATTAGAAGCTCTTTTCTTCAAAAAATTCGCGTCGGACTTTTAAAAATACCTCGTCCTCGCGATCCTAATCGCAAACCCTTTACTCCCGTTCTCCTTCGAACATTCGTCCTCAAAAAAAAACTCAACCCCATAAATTCAACCCAAAACACGACAAATTAAGGACACCTTTTCGGGAAAAACAAGTCGATCGGGAGCGATCGATCGAAATAAAAAAAGCGAAGGTCCCGTCGCACGAAATCGCATCGAGACATTTTTCCATGTGCTCATCTCGAAAAAGGAGCTTCTCGCGGTCTACGACTCAAGGGCGTTGCAGACGTCGCTGTGTGGTGCGTGTTTGGTGTGAGGACGCCAAAGTCTGAGGGCGGAGGGGCAGTCAACCCGGGGGGAGACAACCCCACTCCCAGATTCCCAAGGTCCATTGTGAACCCCCCCTCCGCCGCCAACGCATTCGAATCCCAGGTCTTTGGCCTGACGGCTCCCTCACCCCACACCTCCCCCTGCAGGCTCTCCCCCGTCTTAAGCGGACGAATACCGGCTTTCCATTGGAACATCTCAGGCTCGAATCTCAGATTTCAGGAGGGGGCATAAGCAGGGCTGCGGAGGAAGACGGTAGAGATAGAAAGAAGCTCATCTTCTCGTGGGTGGTGGTTTCACGAACGAACGCCGCACACCGAAAACGTTAAGCGGGGACGGGGGCGTTCGGGTGGCCAACGTAACGACCTAGGTTAACTCTCGATTCTTTTAGATTATAACGGAGGATTTATACGTCCCTTAATTTTCATTGACGGCGCGTTCCCGCCGGACAGGAAAAGAATGGTTTCTCTCTCTCTCGCGTTTTTTTTTCCGGCGGAGCAAGAAATATACTGCGCATTTCGTGGGAAAGTCTAAGGTTTGCGGGGCGGGTGATCGCACCGCGAGGGGATGAAGGAGTTTCCGTTGATCGCCATCTTAGTTTTCGATCGAATCTTTCGCCGTTTGGTTCTCGTACCGGCGGGACGTAACGGAATCGGTCTATGATCGCGTTGGATGCGACTAATAATGACCCCAGTTTATACGTACGTATAAAAGGGTTACGTATACGCAAAATTCCCGAAAACAGAGCCAAAAAACACGAAATTTCGCGGGAGTTCGCTTAAATGGACGCGTAGCCAAGAGCCACGTGGTCGTAAACTAGTATATTAACCCGGGAATTATTCAACCGCGTCGTTCATTATTCACTTCCTTTGCGAGCTAGCCATCCTCTAAAACTCTAAAGAAAGCACGTTTCGGGGCGAGAGAAAATCGCGTCGTACGGGTGAATAGCGTCATCCGCGCACAGAAAAGAGATCGCATTTTGATAGCCCGGGTTCTATTCTCGTCCTTACCAGTCTCGTCGTTCTTCGTAGGCCGAAACAAATCTTTTCCGCGGGCGTAAATGCACGACAAGGCGAGTCGGATTAACAGGGAGTCTTACGACTGTTACGTGCCTACTTTGTTTCGCGAAATGAGTGGCTGCCGCTGTTCATACCGTCGGCATCTGGGTGAGCCGTATGAATGAAATGGGGCTCACGATTTCTCGAGCGCGAGGGAAAATATGTACGTGGCGAAAGGGTGATAGATAGACGATCCGAACGCCGCCTCGCCTGTAATTCCCCCGCTCGCGTAAAATTCACCTTCGTTCCTTACCTTCGTGTAAACCATTTAATGACGGAAGTTTTGTTTACGTCGGTTGCCAGGAACAATGTTTTATTTACGTTCGGAGGTTTATTTCTGGATCGGCTCAAGGGTATGGAATGAATTAGGATGTTGAATAAGGATCAAAATACGACAATCATACTTATATTATATATGATGTATAAATTTATACTTATGCAGCATATTATATCGCTTCATATATATACGTATTTATCATATAAAATTACACTCAAACTCAATGGTTTGGAATGAATTAAGATGTTGAATAACGATCAAAATACGACAGTCATACTTATGCAATATTAAATATATAAATATATACTTATATAACATATTGTATCTCTTTGTATGTACGTATTTATAATATTAAATAACTCAAACAAAGGGTCTGGAATGAATTAGGATGTTACATAACGATCAAAATACGAAAATTATACTTATGCAATATATAATATATAAATATATACTTTTACTGCATATTATATCGCTTCATATTTACGTATTTATCATATAGAATAACTCAAGAAACTCAATGGTTTGGAATGAATTAATATGTTGAATAACGATCAAAATACGACAATCATACTTATACAATATATAATATACAAATATATACTTATAGATCATATTGTATCTCTTTGTATATACGTATTAATCATATAGAATACGTATATTTATTGCGGAGTTTGGCAATCAAAATGGCTATAGATTACGCATAAATTGTTGTTCGATAACGAGGTTTCAATGAAGTATTAAAATAGACGCGTCGATGAGGTATTTAGCTCTATGGTTGGCGTTAACGTACGTACTTTAAGGAAGATTTGTGATGGGAATGAGTCAAAATGAGAATTGAAGTAAACTGCCGTCCCTTCCTGAAAGAGCTGTCATTTTGAAATTTCTCACAATTCTCAAACCGTGCACAGAAGAAGGGAACTTTCCATATCACACAATGAGGGAAACGAAAAATGATTCCCTAATTCAGTGTCATTATTTTCTATTATTGAGAGAGAGCTATGTTAAAGAAAGGAAGCGCACTTTTGCCATTATCTTTAGCGATACAAAAGAAATAAAAAGTCTTCTGTGCATGCATGGCTGCGTGTAATTCAATAGCTTTCGTTCATCGTAAGAGTCTTGTTTCTGAAATTTATTAAGTTTAGAAGAGATTTTCATCTACAATGACTGTTTGTTTGGAGTTTTATTAGAGAAGAAAATGTTTGGATTAATTTTCTAAACTCGTGTAGTTCTTTGCAGTAGGTGAATTGGCGGAGTTTACTGTTTTTCAATAACTCATTTTATATACGAGAGAAACCTATTTATAATCTATATAGGGTTCAAATAATATGAAATACATTCTATATTTAGAAACTAAAAAATAACGATTTTTGTCTTCTATTGGATGAATGATTTTCAGAAATAATATGATTATCATAATTAGAGTTTTTAAATTCTATAATTTAGCATTGAAAATGTTCAACTGAAGTATGATTCAGTTATTAGTGTATCTCAATATATATAATACATAGTGATCTAAATTTCAACATTAAAATATCCTTAACAATTCTCCCAATAGCTTAGTAATAGCTATTATACCAAGTTTATCAAACTCTCTCCCTATTTATATGGATTATTTAGGTTGACTTATGTGGTTGACCTTTATCTACACTTCCATCACTTGCTAATTAATTATGAAAATTATTGTTATATATAAAATAAAACAAAATTTAAAGTGTAAGGGTGTGTTGACGATTATTCTAATCCATTGGTAACAATCATAACGTATCCCAGGGTTAATCCTAAATCAGTAAGTCTATTTTTAATCAGTTTATTGAATTCGGTAAAATATGAAAAACTCTTTATCCACTCGATTATTCAATTTTTAGTTAAGTAAATAAAGTAAACTCATGAAAGTTGAAGAGCTAAAGTTACGGTTCTGAAAAACTTAAGTAATATCCATAATGAAAATTATAATGTTTACAACCAAGGAAACTTTTCATTAAGAATTTTTAATTATAGAAATATTTTCCATCATCACCACACATGAAATGCTTTCCCGATTATTTCGTGTACCTCCTGCCAAGCTCCAGAAATAATGGGCAGACAGCGGGATGAATTGCTTTGTGAAAGAGAGCGTTACGTATTTATCAATCTCCAGTGCTATCGATGTAACACATTACCTCAGACGTATTCACACTCATTTATCATACGTGGAAGATGGTTTTTCCAATGCACTAGTTGTCAAAACTGGAATTTTTCGTCCGCAAGTTTTTTAAATTCTTGAAGCTAAAAAAAATATGGATCCATTGCTTTCAAATAAACTAAGGTATCTATCACTCATCTCTAATGGGATAGAGCCAGTTATGTAATATTGAATGAACTAAATTTTCTATCTCATAAATTCTAGTTAGGAAACAACGAGTGTATCGTAGACTATCATGATTTCTAAATTAATTCAATTTTTTTGTGCATCTTCATTGTAGACATTAAGGTCATTCAGTATAAGTTTAATTTTTATGCTTGTTGATTGTTGTTCCTTATTATGGGAAAGCTTATGAAAATTTTTTTATCGAAAATATATTCCAATGAAATTTATGTGATATTATAAAATAGCATGGGCGGAATTTTTGTACGAAACAAGTCTTTGATATCCTCATTATCAACTATACACTGTTTTCTATTATCTATACTACATTTCATTTTATCAATATATTACCCTTAAAATTATGATTCTTTATCCCATAAGGATACGAAAAAAGGAATAGAGATATAATTTTAAAACTATTTAAAGGATAGTTAATAGATTCTCTTACTCTTAGATAATAAAGGCCAAGAATGCATTCTTTATTTTTAACCTCATTTAAACATATTTTTCAATTGAATTTATCGAAAGAAAAATGAAGGACTCAGATATTCAATGGAACTTACATTACTGGTTTACCTTGAATTGCGATTTTGGACGGCTGACTAAGTCGAATTACAGTCACTGTCTGAATTAAAATTCTCGTATCTTATAATCTATACAACCTAATCTGAATTATTTCGCTTAAAAAATCATTTGGGCACAAATAACGATTCTAAGGTGTCAATATTGAAATATCAGTGGCTTATATCATCATCAAACTTCAGTCATGAAAAAACGAGATTTAATAATACAGTTTAATGGTCGATACGGTTGATATTTCACCAAATAAATCATCCTATGAAGAGAACAACAAATAATGAAGTATCATGAAGCTTACTACTCACATTTTTCATGATATTTACAAATTTTGCTTGATGTTTCAGTAATTTCTATTGAAGAGAACTTTATTAAGACGTAATGAGAGTAAAGATGTCCGTAAAGACTTAATAAACATATTTTATACCATGAAAAGTAGTAGGGAAAGAGTACATCACGACAAATATAATGATAAGGATACTATTGGTCTATTTTTCTTTTGTATATCAAATCTTTTCTCTATTTTATATTTATTTCTCTTTTTTATTTTTCTTTATTTTACGTAAATCCCTTTGTTCCTTAGGGGTTAGGATTTTAGCTTCATATAACTGGATATCGATTGCAAATAGGACAGTCTTTTAAAAAGGGTTTTTGAAAAAAAAATCGCCCAAAAAGAATCGGTAATCGCAAGCGAAGATTAAACCCCATCGTCTTCTCGTATTTTCCTCGTGCATTTCTCGGAAACACGTAAACCGTCACCGTCAGGGGTTTATTAAGGCGTTAAGAGGCCTCATCAATTGCGTTTCCAAAAGGAAGCGACGAACACCATTCAAACATCTTCGATCCATCGATTGTAAGTTCATCATCGGGAAGGGAAGTTGAATTTAGTTGAATATTCACCTCGCTCACAATAGTCATTCGAAATTCGCTTCCCACAGTGTTTGACCAGAAGCTCTTCTCCTAACGATTTCTCTCAGCTGCCTTCCCTCCCACTAGAAACAAAAAATTCCCGTGAAAATTTCGTTGGTTTTTCCTGTCTTGCGGGACGGGGGCAAGCGCATATATCGGGAGAGGGGGAGAGTGCAACCGCTCGAAATGCACGGGACATATAGGAACCGGTTCCATAGGGGCGAAGGAAGAGGAGCCGAATGTGGAGAAAAAAGAAAAAGACGGCTAAGACGTCGTGGCAGCGGATGAAGGCGAAACTAGAAATGCTTTCGTTTACGATAACTGTTCGCGGGGAGAGTGCAGATGGATTCGTAACTATGTGTAGCCGTCGAGTGTGGCGAATAGAAAAGGGATGTTGTGCAGGTTTTAGGATGACTTTAACTATACGTCGATTATTAGCATATCGATTATAATATCGATTATTATATCGAATATATCGATTAATGATTGGACGATAAGACCGTACAATCGATGTTGTAGATTGATTACGTGAATGTTACGTATACGTATAAAATAATTCGTAATAAAACTGACAATCTTATGTTATAGAAATATATATAAGTTGTTGCAAAATCGAAAGATATATATTTATATATTAACTAAGAACTGGAGAACTAAGGATCTTGTACTATAAAAACAGATGAGTTCAAAAAGGAGTAAGGCGATTTGTTATATGGTTATAAGAATATTACCTTCGCGTGATATTAAGTATAAACATTAACGATTGACTAGAAGAAGATAAATTAACTGTGAATCACGTAATTTATTGACGAATGATTCAGAGATAACATTTAATAAAAGAAGAGAATCGATATTTTATGAGGAATATATATACATGTATACTTATATATTTATGAACTTTAATTGATAAGAGAAAAAGAGGAACATGGAAAGTTGCGAATATGATTATTCAATTTCATTTTATTTTTTAATACGATTCTAATGGAAACTATATGAAATCATATAGTTCAAAAACTACTAAATTATTGATTGAATTACGATTTTATATTACTTATATCGTATTTGAAATTCGTTGCGTAGAAAATAACGTAAATGATCATCTTTTTAATAGTGTATTTGTTTAAAATTACGTCAAAAACTTGCAAGAAACACAGTTCTATTAGGAATCTCGTATGAAATGTCCCTCTGGCTCTGGAAAAGGCTGCAATCTCTTTCAAGAAAAGCCTAAATTAAAAGAAAAAAACCTTTCGGCACGAACAAGAAGCAGACAGTTGCGTAGGAAAGCTGCTCGTACGAGACTTTCTCGGAGAAGACGAAGTAAATAAACACATGGAAGTAACTAAGGTGTTAAGGTGATGATTGTGAAGAGGCGAGTGTAAATAATTAAATAAATCGCAGGAGAGAATATATATGGCGAGAGGGGTATTTATTTAGAGGAAGCTATCGGAAAGGGAGAGAAAGAAGGGTAATGACCCTATGAAGGGGTTGAAATAACAAAAGGGAATTCTCCGGTAGCGGCAAAGGAGCGCAAGAGGATAATGAATGTAGGAAAGGGTGGTAGGAATTAGGATTTGGAGATGAGATACAGGGGGGTTCAATCAGACCTACCAACTTGACGATTTTATAATAACTCCCTTCTCATATTTTGGAGACTGAGTTTGGATTTTAGATGTTTTATCGCCTTGTGGAGGAGAAACAATTTCTCTGTTCTTTTTCTGATAATGTACGGATGAAGGCAGTTCAAAGAGGGGGGATTTTTTTGCCTGTTTCCTACTGCTAAAATATGTGGCTGTTTATTGTGGTAAAGCAGTTTCAGATTGCTATACTTCATATGTACTATACTATACCACGAATATAGTTATTGGTAAAGATTCTAAGGAAGATATATATAAGTTCCAATCTTTCTTATAACGATATGGAACAATAAAATTACTGTTGCTAGGCGATGAGAACTAAATCATACACTCGTAGTTCAATATATCTACAAGTTTTGCAAGATTTTGATCGTAACTTAAGATTTAAGTTATTAAAAAACTTATCAACATTCATTATAACTAGTTTTAGTTAACATTTTCTTTGATTATAAAGCTATTGAGGGATACAATGATTCTTTATTTAAACTGTGTTTCTTAGTAATATTTAGCTGTAGTGTCATATTTTCAAAGAGTTCCTTTCTTTCATTTATTCATCAGATGATACAGCTGCACGGAGGGAATTTACAGGCCAAAATACTATTCACTATACTTGAGTAAATGTAGTAATTATACAATTATTTAAAGCATTTAATTAACCGTCCATTATAAGTTTTAGTTAGGCTTACTGTGTTTCCTCTTATCTTAAAATTTAATAATTAAATCATTAGTAGTATATCTTGTGTTTGTACATTGCCTGGATAAAAATGAAGAGCTGTTGTTTGAGTTAATTATAGAAGATAGAAATAAAAACTGAAACTGTTACATATAAATTCACCTAATCAAAATCTACATTACATTCAAATTCGATTCAAACTATGAATATTAATGTACATCGACATGAGTGTCAAACAACTCTTTCGTTCTAAATTGCCCAATCCTTTATATGACAATAGAACGTAAGATCGATTACGGATTCTCCGATACCATCTTGGGAAGACAGGCAAAGAGGATGTGGTATAGGCTCGATGGCACGTCCCTCAAATGCATAATTGTCAATTCTCTTGTCCCCCAATTTGCAACCCGTGCATCGGAATATACCCACTCCGCACCATACCACCTCTGACCATCTCCCCACCCACGAAACTTCCTCACATCCTGTGAAGACACGCACATCCGCCCATCCTGTCTCCACGGTGCTCCCTATCGGGAAATACATTCTAAGGATCATCTCATATTCCAGGTGCGAGCCCAATGCCGGATTTCCTAAATTAATTCACACTTTATTTTGGTTGCACTTATGATGTTTCGATTAGATTCAATGTGTTATTATTGGATTCATTTAAATCAAACTGGCTTGCCGAAGCATTTTAGGCGTCGAACCTTAAGAAGTATGTATCTTGCACATTTGAAAAGAAATTTTCAATAGGTTTACATTAAATGGTTTAAGTGTAAAGATCCGAAAATTTTGTTTATTTAGAATTTTAAAAGCCGATGTGTAAATTACTGTGTAGTCAACTTTCAATGATTATATATTTTGCAAATGATTCTTGGGGAAAAGTACATACTCGTAGCTGTATTAATTGTAATATGTTGAAAAATACAAAGTTGCGGGCTAATCATGTTTACGGAATATCCCATAAATTATTTTTATTTACTCAGTTGGTAAAGGAATCGTAGTAATGCATTTAACAGTTGTCATCATTTTACATGAACTTATTCTTATTATATGGCTTCATATTCTTTCCTAAACTTACAGAGTCACTATGTCAGATTAACTTTTATCAAAGTAATATTAATGCATCCTCTTGAACATAAATATTGTGCTACATTTAAAAGATATTAAATAATAAAAATAACACTTTCGTTCTCTGAGTGTCAATAATAAACAAAAGGTAATGAAAGCTTCAATAATATCAGATTCAATCTTAATAAAAAACATAAAGAAGGGTTAAAATAAAGAAATAAAAGAGTAGAAATTCAATCAAAGTTGAAAAACTAGAATTTATTAGCATAAAATACATAATAATGATAACAAAAGATCAGTATAAACAAACAAAAATAAAATATAATTTAGAAAAAAGTAAGAGGATAGTAACTTATCTCTAAAAGATCACATTCATATCGAATTCAAAAGTATCACTCGATATATATATATATTAAGATATAATCGAATTGATAGGAAAAGTTAGCGAAATGTTGAAGTTTGAGCCAGTTTTTAGGAGAGTGAAATGTAAGTATTTGTGTGTATGGAATGGGAAAATCAAAAAGCGAGGGTTCTTAGGAATTTTGACAGAGGAATGTAACATTTTATGGATTATTAATATACACAAGACATATTTCGTTTGTATTATAAAAATCAAAAAAATAAATTAGAACTTGTAAATACAATTCATGTATCAATCTCTTTTCAACACCTCATAATAGAAAGTAATAAAATCATACCCAGAAATTTACGGATGAGTGAAAAGCCAAATAGGACCGGTACTCGAACCCGAGTCTCCCAAAATTCCCCTGACACCTTTGCCATGATCATTTATTCGAATATAGTAAAAATTTATGAGGTAACCAACCACTAAGACAAATATCTCGAACTTTTCCTTATAGATTCATTCGTCTAATGCAAGGCATATGTGAAAGACAAAGATTGAACGAACAAAAGAGTAAACAAGGATTTTAAACGTATATAATAGAGGGTAGTTTTGTTTGACTCTGGACTGCGCTCTATGAATTGAACTTTTGGTATCTGCAGGCTCCACGAAAAGGTATTTGATTTTAGATCCACAGATGTTATGCTGATTCACTGATTTTTCATGAATTATATGATATTCTTGGAATATTAATAGTACTGATTTTATAAACGAGACATTTTTTACTAAATACTGGTTCCTAATTAAAACAACATATTTAGATTGCTATAATCTTTCGAACTATCACTATGCTTCAATCAATTGAAATACGAAAATTTTCAATTTCAAGTCTCGAAATGTGTTTAATGTATATATCATTCATTATCTTTGGAAGAAAGGTGCGGCGGACATGTTACAGTTTCCCTCTCCAGATAAGCTATCGCCGAAATGACTTTCCTTGCATCATTCCTCCAAAAAGTTCGAAATCACGCCATTTAATTTCCGTGCAAGATGTACGTACCGAGTCATACTTGTACAGAGGACCTCGATCGAATCATACGTTGGCATTTCTCGATAAGAGGAGAAGACGATAAGGAAGTCTTTGTGCGCTACTCCCGAATTCGTTCCTGTGAGACATTGCTGTCGAATATATAGAGGGCATTCTTTAGAGGTCTTGAAGTAAAAATGTAAAAATAAAAACGTATTAAAACAAATAATTAGACAGTGGTGCACTTTCAATAACAAAATGCCTACACACCGCCCAAACAAACAGATTAGGACCTGAAGAAATTTGCAGATGTATTAAACACCCCCTAACCTTTATTAGCTGTTGACCATCATACCGCAAATACTAGCAAGTAGAAGTAATGAAATATGTGTCTGTTACAGCTATATCTCTCTTAAGTACGACGTTTGACTACCTTCGTCTACGGGCTTTTTAAATGAGTCGAAAATAATTGCTTATCAAGATGTGTCATTTAGAAATTTGTAACATCAAAAAAGTCGAACTATTTTCGTGGTCGTCAGCGTAAGAAACCTCTATCCATTTTTTCTTCTTGTTTAGTTTTTCTTTCATCTTCTCGTAAGGATTCTGGATACATTTAAATACCTAAAACCTCATTCTATTCCCTGTTGATTTAATGTATTAAATCCTGTCAATGTACAATTATCCTGATTATTTACACTTGTCATTCTTACAAGCTCTATAATAATTCTCATTCTATTCATATTTAAATGTGACAAAGGATACTTTCGGGTAATTATTAAAGTTTCAGCTCGTTTAATCGTATATTACCTTTTATGTTATGTTTAGCAACATATTTCCGCTGTATTTAGTATATTTTAAATATCAATGTTATCAATTTCTATTATTATTTTGGAATCTATATTTATTTATCCTTTCTTAAACGTCCTATGTATCATTCGCTGGTTTCCTATTATTCCCCTTTCTTCTTTGAAGATGTTTTCCTGCGGTAGAGGCAATTTTTCTGTGCAAAAAATATCGCAGTCTTTTTTTTTCCTCCTCTACAAATCAATATCTTCTATACATTTTTTTCTCTTTTTTCTTTTCCTTTGACTTTTAATTTTCTCCTCTTTTCTCATTCCGTGAAAAGAGTTAAATGGAATACGGGAATCTCTATTCCCAATTTCGCCTAATAAAGACGTTTATTATTATAAACAGAGTTCTATAATTCGTTGAAAGTTTAATGTAATAAATAATACACTTCTTCAAAAGAGTGTCTTCAGACTAAGGATTGTTATACTGCAACTCAATCCTAAGTTAGATGTATCCAAGGAATAACAGACGTAAATGAAGTATGACAGGATCGGGATTCGAACCCGAATATCCCAATTTCCGGTCGGTTTCTCAAGCCATTGAGTTATCTTGCCGTAACATTCAGACACGCAGTTGCGGGATAATTTGTAGGCAAGGGAAATTAGGAGATCGGGGTTCGAATCCCGTTCCTGTCAGACTTTTTTCGCCTCTTAAGGTATATTCCGAGCCGCGTGACTTAGTCATCCTCATCCCTTTACCTTACGAAGTGTTTGAAGGCGAATAAATCCGATGTTGCAATTTCCGCAGGAATGGAAGAAATTATGTAGTTTCTCATTCTGTAAAAACAGTATTGGAATACCAATTGGTTCCCTTTATAACTGTTTAAATAAATATTTGAATTTTGTTATCGAAAGCTCTTGATAACAATAAACATAATAATAGTAAAATAAATTGACGATAAATTCTCACCCTTCATTGGAATTCGTTCTAAGAATTCCCTGATAAATATCAAATCCTTTAGTTTTAGGTGGCTTACCTTTTTCTCCGAAAAAAAGTTGTCGAGTTTATCGTCAAATTCAAAGTTATTCACGTTGCCTCATGAGGTTTATGTACAGCGAAAGATTCACGTAAAAAAGTTTCAATGAGTGTCAAATCCAAGGTATTATTTCAAATATACCAGTTACAAAAAGAACATTTCCTTAAGGAATCCTTGATAGAAGTTTTCCCAGAGGACAGCGTGGGTTGCAAGGAGAATAGTTACGATAAAAATCTTTATTTTTAAATCCTCTAACAACCTTTTTCACGGACGTCAGTGTATAGGTTCTCTTCTAACATTTTCCTCATCTCGTCACTTCCATAAAACACGCGCGATTAAAAGGTCGTAGCCACATCGACGAATTCGTCACATCGTGTTTAAATAATACGCCAGAAGTTTTCGAATGAATGCACGGAGATGTTAGTAATCTAGCTAATGCAAAATAAAACACGTAAATTCCTGAAACGATTCGATTATCAGCTATAAATATTTATCTCGCGATGGGAAACCTAATTAAAGAAATCGATTTCCCAACTTCCTCCGCGGATTTTTTTTTAAAAAAAGACCGCGAACAAACTCCTAAGGCTAGATTATATTTAATTACGGGTTTAGAAGGTGTTTTTCCTTCATCCGGTGTCCTTGGTAACGCAACGAATAACGGGCGAGTACGAAACGCCACCTAACGAAGAACGAACCCAATTTTTTCCGATCGAAAGACAAAGAAGGGTCGATGATGAGACGAAGAAGGTTCATTGGGCAAACCCCCTAATATGCCCTAGCGTCTTGACGGAACACCGTTAAAGAGGCCTCCTAATGCATTTGGGACGCGATAAGGGAGGGCAGCTGCGAATCAGAGGTCAAAAAAGCTGTTATTTCGTAATCGTGCAAAGCATTGCTCCCCCGCCCACCCTTTTTTCGCTCATGCACTATCTTTGCTTCCCTTCCACCAGTTTTAGTCCCCTTTACCCCCTCCCCCCCGCATCTTTGACCAAATCCACTCCCCTCCGACCGTGTTACAAGATTTACCAAAACTCGGACAACACGAGATATTTTGCTGTATCCATGGCTGTTTTATGGGTTTCACAAGCTTTTCTTCCTCTCCTCTTCTACCCCCACTTCCCCACGGCTCTTTTCTCGCTGACCTGTTATTTTTCCTTTAAAAAGACACGTTCCGAACGACGGGTGCCTCTCCTTTCTGTAAATAAGTTATTTTTGTGACGATATGGGAGGATTGCATCGTGAGGTCGACGATGGGGATGGTTTTTATTTTTTGTTTGGTCTATATATATATATATATATTGGACGAAAGGTTTGGTAGTATTAAGGATTTGTTTTTAGAATCTTTTACGTAAATATTAAACAGTTGTCTTTGTTACTACATAAGTACCACGCAAGCTTTATTTCGGCATATGGCTAGGAGACTGCGTGTACATCATGGTAACTGTTCGATCGGATTTCTTACACATCCGATCCAAAAAAGGGTTACATTCTGCCAAATGTTTTTTTCATTGGAATCCTTGGTCAAAGACAAACGTACATTATGTTAGAACTGTTAACAACACCATTTTTTCAATCAGTAAGAATTCTGTGTCGGTACGAGAGAATCTCCCAAAATACGCGTCAACTTCTTTTTCGATCTATTAGTAACCGAGTTTGTGTAGAGGAAGTACTTTTGCTTCGTTTCCAACTCATTGTTTTGTTTCCTAGGATTCATTTTTGTTTATAATTATCGTAACTGAGGATCATATCTGCGAGATGACTGTATACGATATCTCACTGTTTTAACGTGTTGTTTTTTTACTTCCAGGATGCTCAGGAATGAACGTCGTAAGAAAATTTACTCGTTATAGAGTTTAGATATTTGGATATTTTGTTCATCGGTTTTATAATTACGCGTAAGATAATTTTCATTCTGATTGTGACGTGGATATTGTTAGGATCTCTCAATATGAAAGGAACCATTGTGTTTTAAACTCCAATGAATGTTTCATTATCTGTAAGTCATGTCGAAACGCATATTCGATCTTTTTTAATCATAGATTTGTTTTGCGTTCAAACCGAGCTATTCTTAGAGTCGGTTGACTCATAACGCTTTCGCAACTGCCCTTAATTTCCTCATTTTAAAATGTGCTGGAAATTTGTTTCGTGTGTGCACAAATGCATCACGTTAGTAACCGTTTCCCAAATCTATCAGCGTGTGAATCACTACTGATAATGGCAGAATTGCAGCGCTGTCGTCCTATCTGTTATCGCGAAAAAAATCGTCGGATAAAAAGCTCTGGGCTCATGAGGCTCATTGCTTTATCCTCTCAACTGGGGGACTAAATGGTCAAAATTTTCCTTAAGATATCGCTTATCCCTTCAATCAGCTTCTGGGTGTTTTAATTGACTCAGTGGTTCCTGCTTACAAAGAGAATGTTATTCGACAGAGATAAAAAGATTAAGAAAAATGTTCTCTTGAAATTTTACTGCTTCAGTTCGCATTTATAGAATGAATAAGGACATAGAGTACCTCAGAACACGATGATAACTACACTTCAGCTATTCTCAAATTATCCTATTAAAGGCCAAATATTTGCTGACGTTATGCTCGTGCTCAATTAAATATATACTTCCATAATACTCAAATGGGTGAATGTAATTTCTTTGAGTGGCAATATCAAGTAATCGATGTTTTATTTCCGTGTAAAGATCTAATCCATGCATTTTTTGCACATCTACTGCACGTATATTTATTCCAAGTATTTAAAAGTTGTAATAAGTTAAATATACCAAATAAGAGTATTTCTATGGCTAATATTCATCGAACGTTATGAAATATATTTCCTTCGTGCAGTTTAGGCCTTGTTGTGAATATACTCTTCTTATTGGATGAATTTTAATGAGGTCAAACAGTTGAAGTATTCTTCATTCTCTTCTCAAAATTTACGTGGACCTATAGACGAATTTTTTTGGGAGTCGAAAGAATCTTATGGGCCTGATAAACCCGCACGTGTCGTATTATTTCTGGCAATTCTCAGAAAAGATTTTTTCTGCAGGAAGTTCGCTCTTCACATATCTCAATTTCTCCTTAGCGACAGCGATTTTTCCGTTTTATTACCCCATCTGCCACTGCTCTACATTTGGACACACTCTCCGTTTTAACGACAATTTTCGTCCCTTAACCTTGGACACTATCTTACAAAAAAAAGTTTACAAATAATAATAAAAACAAATTAATGCGTGTGCAAAACGCATCAATCCAGAACGATAGAGATAATAGCTCTCGAATTTTGATTCCCGAACGAAACATCACGTACACGATCCGAAATTTCGCGTACCAAACCCGTATATCGCTCGTTCCTGAAAACGAGCGTAGACATAATATTCGCCACTGAATTGCGAAGCGAGAAAAAGGCACGGATTCCTTCACGTATAATTTCGTGACTTCGGCTACATCTCGCCGCGTAGTCTCGGAACATTTTCAAGAACGCCAAATGCGGCATCATATACTTTCTCTCCGTAATGAGGCTATGACCACTCTAGAACTTTCTATTTCTCTTATTTTTCGATAAGACGATAAAAAGCGCATTCCAGCCCAATTTCGAGAGGTCCAAAATCCAGACGGCGCCGAATTCTCGATAACGGATGGCAAATAAGTCCGCGAAAAAAAGATTGCACGAGTTCGCACACATGCATTTCTCGGTACGGAAAGGCGGTTTGAAAACGTGTCTAAAAAGTATCTTGCGAAGAAGGAAGAAAGCGGGCTTTCCTCTAAAGATACGAATTATTGTGTGTATTACGTAATAGATATTTTTTTAAGTGGATTTAGAGTAGAATCCAAGTATCACGCGCTTACATTACATCGAGTGTACCGCTCAGAATCTCGAGGTCCCAGGTTCGAGTCTTGGCCGATCGGAATATTTTCTGAACTGGGATGGGATATATTTGCGTTATATTCATAGGGGTTAAATGTAAGAGTGGTCTACATAGACTAAATTTCGCGCTGATTTAATAAAGCCAATTTATTATTATTATTATTTATTACGTTGTTAAGTTTCCCAATCTTTGCTTGATGCGTTTAAGGATTAGCCCTAAGTTAATTATTGCACGGTGACATGTTCTTAAATTTTAACTAAATCAATTCTGTGTTTAATTAATTTACTTGTAAACGCTGCTATAAAACTTCGGTAGAACTACGGCGATCCCAATTAATAAATAAATAAATAATTATAATAATACGTAAATAATGCCGCGTGTTAATTGACGTTTTAGCAAGTAGTTTATATATTACTGTGATATTCGTACATTAATACTCAAATGATTAATTATCTTACGATTCAACTCTTACATACGTTTGTACAAGATGCCATTACACGTAATACAGTCATTCGGGCTACTCAGTAATACAATACAAAGAAGAAAATTCAAGATAGGATGCTCATAGAATTTATTCTTATATATGTAAAGTGTATATAGGTCTGTCGATTTTAAAAATTTATTCACCGGCACCTTATCGCATAATTTTACTATTTTTACAGTATTTTACGAGAATTATATTCCCCAATTTCTGAACAAGGCCGTTAACTTGGTTGAGTTATGATGCGTCCACAGTTCGGTTATCAGGGAATGCACGTGTCTCGAACCTATCCACCGCTTCAATTTTGATTTGTGCAGCTTTCCGTCCGATTCCCATGAACCTATGGCTCCCTAGAACCAGTTTCGAAATGAAGTAGTTGTCCTTACATCGAACTTGATTTGTACATGGAAGAGTTGGCATATTTCGCAATGCACTTATTCGTGTCCACTGAATCGAGAAATGTATGTTGATTCGATTTTTTTTACGCTCGTATAAATTATCCCATTGGGTAATATGTGCAAATTTTTCGGTTATATAAAAGCGATATAGATAGTTGATTTTGACACGATTTCTGCGATATTGAATGGTTGATTTTATAGTACTTAGAGGTTCGTACATGGGCCATGAGATACCAAAAGCTCTGGGATGTTAATGAGGCTATAGAACCTCTCGATACGTAACTGTTCTGCGTGTAGGAAGCATTATTACCCTAATTAATCGTATATGATGAAAATTAATGAATCGGAACATTCTAGAATCAGGTAAGAGTTGGCATTTGAAAAAACTCGATCTCGCCCTTATTTCAAACGATGTCATAAAACTACGAATCGGTATTTCCTACTCTGGATTCTAACGGTTTTTTGAAATCTGTATTTTCTTGACTCGGCATGGTGGTGCAGTGGTTAGCAAATTTTGTTAGCGGTTTGGACGAATCCTACGGGACCTGGGTTCGAGTCCATGTACTGTCGCTATTTTCAATTCTGTTTAATCTTGTAATTAACCTGGTACTATAGTCGCTCAATCTGATATTGTAAATCTTCTTTCTTTAATACTTTTTACGTTTTCTTTGTTTGTTTTCGTATTATTTCAAATAATTGTTACGGAACATTCTAGAAAGAGTCCTGGTTTTGTAATACATTCAATCGGCGGAAGTAGAAGCACGAAAAATACGTATGCGTGGCTTCGAAGAGGTAAAATTGAGGTTTTAATTTACGATCGTTTGATAAAAATCGCGTAATTTTACGTAAAACGAAGTATACCATAACTAGAAATCGTATTATTTCGCAAACGCCGAATACGAAGGCTTTTTTTAAAAAAACCCTTCTAAATGGATAATGGTCACCTCCTCTCTCGAAGTATCGCACAGTTGCGACGGAACCAATCTCGAGCGGAGGGCCGCGATCCCCTCCACGCTCCTCATAACAGGTTGACCGCGTTCTAAATGTCTCGGCACCGTTAATTCGGAGCAGATCTATCGGTTAAGTAACTCGACGTGTAACATTCGAGTGCGGCCAAAAGAACAGAAAGTAAAATTCTCGGCGACATGACCTATCCCACGGGGAAGTAGGCCGGGGCCCCGAGTCATTCATTCTCCGCGACCTTCCGGCGGGCGATTCCAGACTACTCCACCGTGGCGCCAGCGTCGCTTACAATCGCTCGCGCAGCGTCTGGCTCGATTCAAGTGCTTTTACAGGCCGCGATGTTTTTTTTTTTATTTTTCCACGCAGTCGAGAGGGTCATCAGAACGAGCGATTTAGAGAACAGGTGGTTGTAATCTTTTCAATAACCGGGGACCGTTTTCGGGCTCCCGTTTTCCACTGATCGCAAAGGTCGATCGGCAGTCGGAAACAGGAAACATGGCTGAAAAGAGACGCGAATCTAAACAAAGATGCGGATTTGACGTTTTTGTACGGAAGAGGGTTTGATTAGGGACGTTTGATCCCTGTAAAATTCGGTCCAAAGGTGGATTAAAGGTTCGTAACGTATCGGAAAATCAAGGATTACGTGTTTAGTAACAGGGAAACCTTTGTTCGCGAGTTCAAAAGATACGAATTAATGACAGATACGTAATCGAGGGAAAATGATTTGTTCTATTACAATCAGAAACATCGCACACCTAAAATATTTATCTATATGCATTTACTTCTGTACATCGATTAATATTTATATCCATCCTGCAATAGGTTGGGTTTCCTAACGTCAGAATATCGAACCTTTTTTATACATCGTATTGATTTGATCGTAAAATATTAGACGCTGTCGATGTTCTCTCAGCTAGCCCCCAAGGAAAGAATAAGCCGTTACGTATTTTATCGTATCACAGCCCAACCTCTCCACATGCTCCATTGTTTTTAACTTCCCATCATAGAAACTCTTTTTAGCGGAGGAAATATGCATAAACCACCGGAAATGCACGCTAGAGTTTGGTCGTCACCACGGAGGGAATATTTTTCGCTAGAAGTTTCGTGTGCAGTGTAAAACTTCGATGATAAAGCATCGTATTATGTATTTATTCTAAAATTGATCTGTGTATATAAACCTTATTATAATAATAACCTTGTTTAGTAGTTATTCTTTTCTGTTCCCGGCAATATCTCCCGGCGCTTTTAGATTCAAAATATATAGAATACGTAAAGCGGAGAGAATTTCGTTCATGACTGTTTTTATATCTTCAATGTATTGATTTTCGAGGGAAGCAGTTTTCAAGAAAGGGCACAGGGAATTTTGATCGAATAGAGGCGCAAAGGGATAAGGATTTCATAGCGTGTGAAGTCATTCTCGGCCCTGTCAGAGTTTTTTTTTTTCGCGGCGTGTCTAAATGCTCTGGAAAGATAGCTCAATGGCTAAGGCAACCGACCGGAAATTGCGAGATCCGGGATCGAGTCCCGGTCCTGACTTTTTTTGAGTCCGTGAACTCTTGGGTTTATTCTGATCTAGTCCTCAACTGACTGTTGGCTCAGTATTGTTCAGCTTTCTCTGCTATTTCATATATATCTACCATTTCTAGCTTTGTCCTATCGCTAACTCAGTAAGTTTTGCATCATTCCTAGAATGTTAGCGTTTTACTGTCCGAATAAATCAGAGGGTATTAGCGTTGGATATGTGATTCTAATTTGCATTTAATTGACAGCTCAAGTTCATAACTTGACTTAAAATCAATATTTCTCTTTCATTTATGATTTTCACTAGATATACAAGCTCTGTTGTGGTTATTTCTAATTTTATTTATGGTGCTTTATACATCTGGTTCCATCTGCCGTATACCCATTTTGGAAGAAAAATAATACTTAGTCATACATTCTGTTGATCGTTACCAACATTTTCGAAACAGGAATGAATCCATTTGTGCATGTCTTTCGAAGATGGCAGATTACGTTGGTGTTCGCAGATTTTGGAATTGCGTCTAGTTAAGGTTTTATCACGCGTCTAAAAGTTGGCATCCGTCGAGGAACTGGTTGGAGTAAACAGCTCTAGCATCCCACAAGACTCTATGACTAACCTCCAGAGTGTCCAATACGCTCAAATTGAAGCAAACGAACAAATCATTCTCATCCACGAAGATTGGTAGTTTTCATAAATCTGAGTTATTTCCAGGGAAACGGATAGCTTCTTTGGTCGTAACTAAACACGTCTTACTTGATTTCTAAGAACATAAATCTTCCAGTAGGAAAAGTATGTAAATAATGAGATAGAAGACAAAATATTTTCAATGTTGTAACGATAATTTTAAGTATGCACTGCTTTTATAATCCCTTTCTGATTCAGAATACATAAGAATCTGTCTTACATACGATGAATTACATCGGACACTTTTCCCATTCATATGACGTAATGGCAATCAAAGCTGTCCATCTTCAATTAAATCTTACGTAATTACGATTCCAATGTAGAAATACATTTAAATGTATTAGAAAGAAGATACTTAAAATAAAGTTTACTTTCAGGATTTAAGTGAACAACGTTATGAAAAGTAATAGATAGGTAGATAATTATTCTTCCCGGGTAATTTAAGACCCTTTATTAGATTATATAATTAAATATTATAATGGTAACTAACCATACTTCTAACGTGTATTTGTTAATGACTTCAACAAATTTTGATTGCGTACGAAGTTTTCATAGACTATCATCTACCTGTGGGATATAATTTTTTTAAGACTATATTAGGAATACCATTTCTTTTCTTTTTTCTTGCTCAACGTTTTCAGCCCATGCTCTTATCAATTACAGAAATAGTATAGATATAGTATAGTCTTCCATTAAGGGTTATTCTTAGCGAATATTGAACGAAGTCTTACCATCACTTAAGACTTTTTCATTCGGCTTTCCTCATTCAGGATTTGACTCTTTTTTTGAGTAACATCATCGTTTACTTACGTATTGTATACATAAAATATAATATACATAATATATATTATATACATAAGATGTCCTTATATGCATGTATTCATGAACTATAGAGCTTCGCACATATTTTGGTTCGAGATAAAATGCGTTTCCTCAGCTTACCAAGTTATATGAAATTCGTCTTAATTATATCCTCCAAGAGGAATAAATCTTTATACCATATACGAAAATAAAGTCTTACTCACGTCTATTGTGACATGATGGCCAATGAACTGAAGTTCAATCTTTGCTCTCACTTAAGTTTCTATGTAAGATGTAAAGTGTTAATATTTGACTATTGCACTTCCATAGAATCGTATTACTTGTGAAGTTTCGGTGACGGAATTTTCACCACTCCTCATTTTGGTCATCCTCCATTTCGAAGTCTACCGATACCTAAAAATGCAATGAAGCTTAAATAATACTGCTAAAAATCACGATAGCGGAAAAGACAGAGTTCCGATACGATTTTCAATGTCAATACCTTATCAAAGTATCGAAAGAAAACATTTCTGTTTTTGTTTGCAACGATTTTACATTCCGCTAGAACTGCAGTGGTTCGTTGCGCTTTTTATTCAAAACAGATTCTATTCGAGTGCATTGTGCAACGCAGCCGGAAATATTCTACGTCACCATTTCCGTATTCGACATCGCATTTTGTCCGAAACGTCTAAAAAGTGCGTTTCTAAATTGCAGCGGAAGTACAGCTTCGTTTCTCAGAGAATTGGCTCAAAAAATATTCCTCGGTTTTTTTCGCCCGCGAAATAGCTCCGAAATTTCAAAACGCAACCATCTATAAGTGATAATCTTACAGATAAAAATAAGATAAATTTCAGGGAGATATGTTAACGGATTATTTTTCGGATAAATTGGTTCATTTTCGTTGCACTATCTTACAATGAAGATGTAAAGGATAACAGGTATCAGTCGAAGAATCGAAATTTGTATGAAACCCAATCGATCTTTCACGTCTGATTTTTGTAGGAAGTGTACTTATGTGATGATTCTTAATGCATTTATTTCTCGTGCAATTTTTTTTAAACAGGATGTCAAAAGTGTTATCTTTTCACTCGTTTTAAAAGAACATCAAAATTTTCCTGGAACTGATAGCTGGAGATTTTTTGTTAAAGCTTTAATAATTAGTGGGGGATGTTTTTGAATCAAATAAAAATTTTAAAGCGCATAAATTATCTAAAGCGTATTTTTCGTCAGTCATCCTCAAAGAAGAAAACACGTAGATATATTTTCAAATGTTTGGAGTTTTATGAAATTTATTTTAGAAAACCAATTCATTAAAAGAATGATTGCACAAGGTATGGATATATCTGAACCATTGAAACACATTTTGAAATTCTAGGCTGAAAAGTCATTTAGTTTTATGAGACACACGTAATTTACTCAACAACTAAACAGAGTCTAATTTATCGTAGAATTAATTTTCTGAAACACAAACATTTTTTTGTAGAGTTACGCATCTAATCAGTAATATCATCATGTTTATTTGTTTTCAATAAATTGAAAATAACCTCTGGGAAAGAATTAGAAGCTTTTCCTTAGAATTTGCGAACAATATTCCAAGAAAATTGAGTATATAATCTCAATTTGCATAAATTTATATTCTCACATAACCTGTCAGGAATTAAATCACACATTTCCTTCAATATCCACGTAAATTATTATAAATGAAAACTGAAGTTTTTCACGCTATTCTACACGAATTTCGCAATGTTGCAAAAAAATTTTAGCATCGAATTTTCGCAATTCGTGCGAACGTTTGCACTTTAAAATACGGGAACACGCTCTCTTAGATTCAGATGCGTAATACCCGCGAAGTTGTAAACATCAAGGTCGCCTCGAGCTGTAACTTTCTCAAACTATTCCACTTCGAAAATCCTAACGTATATTCTTCGAAAGAGACCGTTGCCTTAAACGGCGCGAAGAAGTTGCGAAAATTCCCGCGAAATTTGCATAAACAGGCATAAATATGGCGAAGGGACGTTAGAGGGAGCCGAATAGCTTCCATAGATTAGAGAAAGTAAGAAACCCTAAATCTTTCCACTGTTCTATTTGTCTCCTACGAATGGTAATCAGAATGGCTAATTTAGCTTTGACATTTGATCCTGTATCACGTGCAAAAAGTGTGACAACCACGATTCGCGCACATATGTTCGTTTCTCATGAAAGCGCCCTCGGCCTATTTTATGCACAAAACAAATATATCGATGAGAGAATAACGATCCAAATGTAATGCGGATTATTCGATAACAATTTTCCTCGTATTTCGATTATCGTCCATCCAATTGCGTTAAAGGGGAGTGAAACGAGTTCGGTGTGATATTTGCGATTTTACTCTGACTGGATTCTGTGAGCTGATTCTGTGTGAAGTGAGCTGTCAACGTTTGTATAAGTTTTTGTGTACCTATGAAGAAAAATATTGTGCGTTCTCTTTCCATAGTTGAGTACTTTTCTATAATCTTTCTAACGATGGATATTTGTGAGGGTCATACTAAGCAAAGAAACAGAAATAAATAAAACTGTAAGGCCTGGGTTCGCATCCCGGAGTCATTTAGCAAATTTTCACTGCTTTTTCACTTTTGTTATAGATGGAAATTATTAAAATCATTTCATCTGTGAAGAAGCTCCTATTAAATTGGAAGTAAAAGACATGAATGGACTTTAAAATAAGCGATGAATATTCCCGAAAGTTATAATGTCGGTAAAATTTTAAATACTTGAATCACTGCTGTATTTAACACTGCAAGAATAACTGCTAGTAACCGCAAGTTAATTACTTGATAATTTTACAAGAAAAAGCTTAACTAGATGATGAATTTACTTATTTTTTGGCTTGCTTCATCAATTCTCGTATTATCTTTTAAAACCGATATCAATATGTACGTAATCTTATAATATGATATTCATTTCTTAGTATGATTTTGTCAACCAAAGCAAATAATAGAATTTTTTAGTTATTTACAAACAGAACAACTTTAGAAATTAGAAATTAGTTATAAGTTCAAAAACCTCCTTAGAAAGAAACCAAATCAATTTGTCGCTTAACTTTTACTTCAAAAATGAGCACCATAGTAGTGAAAACAAACTGCTGACCTCATAAAGGTTTGAATTTGTCACCAATGCAAATTATTATTATTATAGTCGAACCTGGATTGTAAACAAGAAACCGACCTCACAATGAACTTAAGTGCGTACATTGGTCCAGCATAAAGATTTGTTTCTCTTTTGTTTACCTGAATAGCTACTCATTCTCGACCTTCATTTCCCTTCTTCTCAAAGAGATTCTGCATAATTTCTTATATTTGTATACAATCTGTATGGCTGTATATACACTTACATTCTTTCGAGTCTTCTACTCTTATATTTTTAATGTATGCATGAAATGTACTTCATCTCCAGCCACCGATAATTGCAATCTTGATTGTGAGAATGAAAGTTGGTGATACGAAATGCTTTCACGCCCGTCACCGCAAGTAGTTGTAAAGACCTATTCATCCTTTCCCAATACCTTAGTTAAGTACTTCGTTTCGTAGATACTAGTTTCCAAATTAACAGTTTTTTTCATTTCCGTATTTCACTTGTTTTTTATAAATTGTGTACATTTTCGTCGATCGTTCGCATTTTCGTGCATCGTTGGCTATGAAGAGCAACCAGTAGTCCAAGAGTGTCACCTTATGGGCCACTTCTCCATATTCTAAACTTTCTCTTCTTAAGCCGAGTCGCTATAGGTGGACTGTGACGCAGCCAATGGTAGTGACGTGGGAGGGCCAACCTCTGGGGCCTTTCAAAGCTTTTTAAAAGAGAAATCGGCCGTCCAAAACACAGCCGCCATAGCCCTACTCAGGTTCTTCCTTCCAGAGGGTCGCCATCTTAGAATTAGGTATAGGAAACGAAAACGGGGAAAAATATTATTTGTATCTATAATTACTCGGGGCCTACCATTGCCTACAACTTGTATTATGCGTACGTGTATTTGATTAGTTCAAGGAAAAAAACCTATTCTGAAACAACATGGAGTGTGTAAAATGGAACCTGAAAAATTTATGGAACCTTTCTTTGTTGATAAACCATAAAAAAACCCAGACGTGACATTTAGAATTATCTGTAATCTTTTCTTCAAGCCAAATATTTTCTCTTTAACTATCCAAAGCTTAGAATCATCTATCTTCCTCTCACACTAATGAATTTTTAAGTAGTTTTGCTTCTTTCCATCTCATCAGAGTTCAATTCCTTATGCATAATAGACGTTTAACTTTTATTTTTTCCGTTCTCTTGTTTATATCCTTTAGTTTCTAAACATTAGACTATTTCTGGATAGTCTTTCTTAATTTTTCCCATGTTTAATGTTACGATCCTGTTTTTGTCACTTGAAATATATTCGATAGTATAGTTCTGTTAGCCTTCACAGCTGGTATATGTAGCAGCGCGGTATTATTAAATTTCTAAATTATACAGATATATCAGTTTTATAGGGGCATGTTAGTTCTTTAGGCAATTCGTTCAACCTTTCATTGTGCTGAATGCAAAGTTCATGAACCTTTTCCATATGAATCAGACAATCTCAACTAATTCATGCAGTAGATGAATATTTTATAGTTTATACTATATATAATGAAGTGATGTGTTTTGATTTTACATATATGTTTAAATTGGGTGTGCTAGAAATTTGCAAAATAAAATTAGGGTGATTTCTATCAATTCATTTTCCATTAAAGCGAACAATATATGACTAAAAATGACGCAAACATATATTATTTTAACATTTTGCTCCTTCTCTAATCCATTTTATGCATCGTTCTGTCGCCAGTTCGGAAACTAATCTTTTATTTGTATATAATCATAAGGATTTCTATCAGTCACAGCTAAAAATATAAATAATATTAAGTTTAAGGAGAAATCAGGATCGGAAAACTATTATCGCATTATAATGATCGAGTATTATTTATTTTACGACTCCATTAGTGTAAACATTGTTAAGCAAGGATAAATAGAATTGATAAACCACTTTTTAATAATCCTATGAGATCCTTGTCTTCAACTTTCAATTTACCTTTGTATTCAAACCCAATTAGCTTTCGCTTTTCTTGATATATGAACATACAGGGCCCATAAAGATACTGGGAACTGTTTATTGGCACGAGGAGCTATCTATCTAGCTTAAAAAGATATTATCTATAGTCTATCGAACTTACAATAGTACATACTCTAATCTTCTTGATTTCAGAATAGAAAACCTGTAGGCCTAGATGCAATTTTTATTTGAGACCGGTCTAAACGAATATAACCCAACAACGGATTTGCATCCGTCCAGAAGCGACAGCTTGTATAACGACCTAAATTGATGACTTTCCTCTTCTCACTCAGGTTTTAGAAATTCAAGCGTTGATCGTGATAACGCTGTAGATCAAGCACATGAATGGCTATAATTCCTAAATATACTCATACACTTTAATTCTTAATGTTAGCGTTGCAACAAAAAATTGCTCTTGCGTACAATAACGTCTAGCAGTATATTTTACCTGATAAGTACAATTACCGGCGGTGAAGATTCTAATAGCATCGTTTTAATCGTTTGCAACTATCTGTCCTATGTAAGAAGTTGCCTCCCTTGTTCTCTACCTGGTATATGATGAATCTAACTATGCATGTATGTTTGAAGGTAGTTAAAGTACTTCGCAAAATTTCCTATATTCCCACAAAATATTTAATAACAATACTCAACATGAATATAGGGAAAATGGAAGAATCTGATGGAATGTCGGTAGAATATTTAAATATTTGTGCGTGTTTTCAGTACATTTAAAACTTTATGCATGAAGATCCTTCTAAACTTAGAGGACTAGCTTGTCCTCTGCCTATCACAGAGATTCGTTATGATGAATCATACCTACGTGCTGCAAAATCTATAGAGCACGGGGTGCTGATCTAATTAGTGGACTACAGTAGCTCAAGATTTCAACTAGTTTAGTATCTTCACTACACTGAAAGAACCTGGAAGTCAAAAGATATGCTGAGTATATCCAAATATTACGCGATGTCTATAAGAAGTCTATATCGTTAATGATTAAGCTTGAATTCACAAACGAATTCAACATTGAGAAGGTAGTTCAAAAAGATGACTGTCCCTCAGGTATATTTTTACGCCAGTCTTTAAAGAAGTCTCTAAAACGGGAGAAAAAGGATCTTAAATGAATAAAGAATATATCTGTAACCTTCGTTTAGCTGATTGCATTGTTCTCTTCAAATGCAGAAGACCTAACGTCAAGACTTCAAGAACTGTCGTCTATTACCCTCAACTAATTATACCAAAAGTGTCTATCCTATGGTATCGATTTAATGAATAAGAAAGGAATACAGAATTCAACGTTACTAATTACCGCAAAATTATATTTTGATGCAATTTACAAGATTTATGAAATAATATATTATAATTACTTCACATGAGCTCTATTTCGGTCAGTGCATTTTGAAGCACTATTGTATACCCTCGGCGAATATCTTCCTCTTCATCTCTTGAAGTCACTTCCATTCTCAATGACCTCTTCATAGTTCGGAAAGCGCTGTTTACTCAAGAACTTCTTCAAGTTAGCGAAAAGGTGTTAATCCTAGGGTGTTGGGTCTTGGGAGTTGGGTGCTTGAGTCTCAAAATGAAAAAAAAAGTCTAAGCCACAAGAGCAGGTCCAGAATGAGCCGGACGACATGAGGTGTTCATGAAGCCGCAACACACTAGGAGTTATAGGAGTCATCACATTATTCCCTCCTTTTGCCGTTGATTGTTTAGAACTTATTACTCTCTCAAAATATCAGTGCTCATAGTAACTCGTTTGTTCATAAGGTCAACCATTAAGGTCGGTTTTAGGTGATTCCCTTTATTCGGGATTACAGTGATACATCCAGGCTTTGTATCAAACAATAATTGGATCAATAAAGGAACTTTCATCAGTAAGGAAACGTTCTATACATTTCCATGCAACCAATAAACCGTTTCATAGTTTTTCGGCATTGAAACATGTTGAATGGGCAAAAACTTTAATGTTGTCAAGATTCATAGAGATATCGTAATGAATCTGTATCCTATTAGCTCCACAAGATCTTCTAGAACGGTCTTTCACTTCCATCTTATTTGAGAGCGACCTTTCTTAATTAATCCACCCTTTGGTTTACTTCTTGTAGACTCTTTACCATATATTCGTACGTTTCCAACAGCTGACGATGGATACTGGCCCCAGATTCGATAAGAAGAAGCCCGTGAATGAGCTAGTGTCACACCTGCGATAGATCGAAGCAGAAAACGGAAGATGAACTCGTTGACATGCTAGGCTACTGCGACGACATTTCGTAACGGACTGAGAGATGCCATGGCTTATCTTGACCGTTAGAAACCACTCTACGGGTCTCGGGTGCCAACTTTGAAAAAAATCCTTATGCGTCTAACACATGCCACATAGTATTCTTACTTTCTGGTTGACCCTCGCAATTCCAGTTTTGCCGCGAACTTTGACTTGGGAAGTTCCAAGTTAGTGCGCCCGATAATAGATGACGGAGATAAGTCTGAAATGGGGATGGAAAGGAAAGGAAATTATATTCCAAAATTGTTAATATTATTACGCGTTTATTTATTAATTTTATTTGAAGTGGTTGCAATTTGGTCCGAGACAAGTTGGGAAACGTATATTTAAGTACCTTGTGACGTAATTTAGAACCGTTCGGGTTTTTTATGCATACGTATAATTGTCTCTTTATGGTCGAGGTAAAGCCTAACTCTCCGACCTAACCTTGTATGTTGATATTTATGTTACAAACAAAAAAACTTAATTCAAAATGGAGTTGAGAGTGGGAAATAAATCTTTCTAACTGAAGGTAGGATGGTTGCTTAATCATTTCGTAGATTAAGGTGGTAGGATATATTATAGTTAGAGTTTCAAAATACAGTAATTATTTAGGAATATAATCTGATTTTAATTAGTTTATACGTAGTTATACAGTTTTAGTTTATACAGACCAGTTTTTCTAATTTCAGCCAAAACTTTTATCGTCTCATTTTCGATATATCGTTCTTTTTTCGTAATTTCGTTCCACAGTCGATATTCGCTTAGCATTTGTTTCTAAAGTACACAGAACCCATTTGCCGATCTCCTCGTTCGGAGATTTTCAGGCCAATAATAGGAGGACTCGACGCGAAAGGGAACGGTCAGCGGGGAGGATGCGTGCAGCTCAGGTTAACAACGCCGCGTCTCCGATGATTTACGCTCCTTTCTCGAATTTTTCCTCCAACTTCCGCGACACACGGGAGAGGATCTCTCTCTTCTCGCCCTCGCACATGTACGCCATTCTCGCTTTAGCGGCGCGGTTTTAAATCCTCACAATAAAAGTGCAAATTCATCAAGGGGCTGGTGAAAAGAGATCCATTGGGGTCATCTGGGCGTTAGTTACGTCACCTTCCGAAGAGAGTACTTTGCTTTGAGAGTAAAAAGGTGAGAAGCGGGAGTGGAAAGGGGTGGTGGTGCTTTGTTACGTCACGAATTTCATAGAGCAGTTGGGCCATCGCGTGTATTCGAGGCCACGCCGAGGAGTAGAAGGGAGGGGAGGAATGACAAATTAAAACGACGTTACATACTTCGTGAGTCACGGTGGAAAAAAGGACAAATCGGCGGATTCGGAGCGAATTTCTAGCTTCGGGAAAGATCGATCGATTGATTCGGCTCTCGCATACACACTCGATGGTTTCGGGTGGAAATTAGGGGCGGTTATTTTGGATGCTTGCCTCCGAGTACGCGATCGAAAAACACCGCTGTATATGTGGATGTAAAGTGCGAATTATTTGCGATAAAGGTAAGGTGTGATTAAGCGTGTGCGATGATTATAATTTCACGTTTATTTCGGGAGTCGTAATAGTACGGTGTTCCGGGACTCGAACCCAGACCCTCTGGGTTCGATCGTGAGTTCTAGCGCGCTGCAGATGGTTCCGTCTTACCAATAGGGTCCTTTCGTAGCCTTAAGATAGATTAGCGATTCATTAGGTAATACAGAAAATGATCTCAATGAATTATTAGTACTGGAATTAGTCAGAAAGAGCTCGTTTACTTATCTGATGATTCCAGTGGCTATAAGTACCTTACATCTTCAAAGAAAGGGAAACATTTTTTTTTGCTGCAGGTTGAGATTTATCTGACTGCCATCTTCATCGATTCACGAGAAAAAATAGAGGAAGCACGGTTAAGTAACTCTGCTAATTCTACGGAAAATTTTCTTCGATTGATTGAAAAATTCTATATGTTATCTTCTGTAAGTTGAAAATAAAGGTTTTTTTGCGAGTAGGAAGTCAGTAAAGTGCAATGACACTGCTTTTGCTAATACGTAAGTTCATTCTGTGGGTAGTTCATAAATGTGACTGGTAAATATTATCTTCATCAGATCTAAGAATGCTTAAATCTGTACACTTCTATTACAGGAAGCAGAGTGAATAATTGAGTAAATTTTAAATGTAGCACTACAGACGCTAAACTTTTTGTCTCTTGAGTTTTCACAGTTATTCACCATGTTTAATATCGAAGATTTGTTTTGAAATATATAAGATTACTCTATGGTTAGCAGAATTAAGGAAATATTCCACGCTTAATTTATTATTCACTCTATAGGGTAACTACTTTCCCTCCGAAAAGATCATGCAATCCTCTGACAAATGAAACGTTTTGGAAGTATCTGTTTTCATCTTAACTTGAAGTACTTTAACGCTGAAAAAGTTATTTAACATTTTTATTTATTAGACGCATCAATGTACACTAATTTTTATATATGTTAAGAGAATGAAGTTCGAAATTTCTCGTAATACTTTTTTTCTAGGACAACACGCATTTTGTGTATCGTCATAAGCGTTTAGTACCAAAACCTCATTAAAAAAAAACCAGTACTGTTTTTGGAAACTTTGTTTAACAGAGTATTTCATATAGATTCGTCTAAAATACTTTCCGCAATCATTTCAAATCTTTGTCGTTGAATTAATGGAAGTTGAGGTCCGAAAGTAGGCAATCGAGAAACCAACATATCAATTGCACATGTTCTCTACGTAAAGTAGGACAATTTCGACGACCTTTTTTGGGAGCATAGAAAAAGGTTCTCTCGGCATGTTGTGGAGTAGAGGAGACATACAGTTCTCCTTTGAAAAGAGGAACTTAATATTATATCGAGGAATTCTCACCATCCCTTTGTTTCGAATCCTAAATTGTGGTATTATATGAAAGTGAAACTTATAAATTTAGAGTTCTAATTCGAACTTTTATGGTTAATTCATTTTTAAGCAAGCAATTTATAAATGTTCTTGAGCGTCCAGTCATTAGTATTTGTCAGATGCGAATATAGAATTCGGTAGCAAATTACTGAAGTTTTTCTTCGCTGTTTCATTTAATCAGATACAGTTTTCAAACTTGCCTTGCATGCTATATAAATGTGGAGTTCTGAAAATGTGATAATGGTCTTAATAGCGCATCTCGAGTACAGTACTATCAAATGATAGATAATAGTAAGGATAAAGTTTTGCAAAAATATCATTCGATTTTTTAAGTCCAAATAAGCAGCTTTAATTTTAAAATGATATTAACAAAGCTATTTGTTATAATTATAAAATATCAGAGTTAATTTATTTAATTGAACTTATCAAGGACGGAAAATGCATACATTTATTTTTCATCCGCTGTGATTTTAATTGGGTAAAGGAATTTATTCTGTGTCGGTTTCATTGTATTGTCTCGGAATATTATCTGCAACTTTGAAAATTTGTATTTGAATACCAGCATCACAAACTCACAACTTTGATTGTGGATCCATAATCCATTTACGCTACTCATCTATTGAAAATCTATATTCCATCTATGCACAAAATACTATCATAAAATGACGTTTATCATTTGAACGTCTCTATTACATAAAAATGATTGATCGTTTAATATCGACATAGAGATTTAATGAAAACCTTGCCTCGCATAACTTGACACGTAATTGCAAATTATTTCTATGGAATCCATTCGATAATTTTGAGACGCTTTCCTGGAAGACGGTGGAAGACTTCCTCGAATGAATGAAATGGAAGGGTATTTCCGTATTGTGTGCTCTGCTTCGGATAGGGTTCCCGGAACGCGACCTCAACTTTGCTGCGTAATTTGCCATATTTATATTGGAAGCTGACGTTTGAGAAAATTTTCGCTCGGCAGTATAGCAATTCGTAAGAAGCGCACGAATCGCTTTGATGCGTCATATTCCGAGAAGGAAATAAATATTCGTACATTTTGGGCGATCGAATCTTATTAACATTCCTCATTCAGTCACGATCATTAATTTGAAGCTTAAATATTAAATTCAGTTCTGAAGTTGTGGTTTGAGAATTTACATTTATTTAGATTTCGGGCATTGGATATGGAATACGTAGGGACTAAGATTGATAGACGTGTCAGCGTTTTAAGGTTTAAAGCTAACAATTAAGGAAAGAAAGATTCTTACGTGAATGAGGAAAGGAAACCAATGACTGGACATCGAAGTTTCCTCTGGAATGTAAAAAATATATTCATGAGGTGGATATAAAAATACTGGGACAAAATATGAATAATTAAAAATAATCGTTCAAATATTTAACGAAGTATCGTAATGAAATCAATGCACTTAGGCGTTACTTCGTGGGAAGCAATCACATAAGAGAGAGAGAAAAAAAAACTTCGTATTTTTTCTATAAGTTGTTGCAATTTTAATAGCGACCGGTTTTGCTGGGATCCAATCATCCTCGGGCCTGAAAACGCTAGACTCCTATTAACGCATGAATTTTGTTAAACAACCAGTCAATTTTAATTTTCCAATTGACCTTGTGGGCACGTGGCCAAATTTGTTGTAGATACAGTACGCAACCTTGGTTGGAAACTCAGTTTTCATGGGATTCTGTTTTATGTTAATGTTCGAAGCTTGACGATCTTTTTTTGCGATTTTTATCGTCCTATAAATATATAATTTTCTCGTTTGAAAATGTCTCGCTTGTACTTTGACACATTCATATTAAACAAATTTTAAAAATAACGGAGTTTTAAGAAGTTTATCTTCGAAAAAGAAGATGGATTATACGTTTTTTTTATCTGCGTGTCACATCGACGCTGTCCTAGGAATTCGATGTCTTCTCGATAGGTCGCAAAGACTTCGATCTATCGTTTCCAATCGCGAGCTGCGACCTTGGCTTAGACCTAGCTTTCTCGATGCTATATTCATTTCTTCGTCTCCCGTGGCGCCACTCTTACTTCTTCACTCCCAAGCCATGAAATAAAATGGCGAAGTATTTATACACCGTAACAGCCGATAGGTAGGTCAGATGTCATAGTTACCATAGCTACGCTCGTAAGTTGCCATAAAACACCGCTAGAAGGTTGGATAACGCACAAGAACAATGTTGCATCCATAAAAAACTTTACTTTCGCTGAAATTTCTCGAACAAAGGCTGTTTTCGAGTAGTGAAATAAGTCACAGTGACACAAATCCAACGTTTTGCCGGCTTTTTCTCATCTCGGCCATCGAAGCTTAGGCTTTATTCGCAGATGGTATTGCGCAAGAAAGTGAGCTAGGCCCATTCTTCATCTCCGCTATTAAAATCTAAAACCCACTTCTCAGCATTTGGTAGCTAAAGGGGAGATAGAGATGAAAAACTTACTCTTTGATGCATCAATTCAATATTAACCATGAAATTTATTGATTGATTGGCTTAATTGGAGAATTTTAGCAAATAATTCATTGAATAGGAGGGTTATTCGTGTCCTTGATTTTAGAGAAATCATTTGGTTGCACAAATGTATACTTTATCCTTAGAAAGAGTTTATAATAGGACAACACGCTCGACTGAAAAGTCTTTTTCTTCAGGTTCGCAGAAGAATATAAATACGTCCAGAAACTCGTTGTTCTAAAATAAAATATTTCTTCGAATAAGTATGCACCTGTGTTATGTTTAAATGTTTAGAAGGAACGGGTACGACAAGTTAAACTTATCGCGAGTTTAGTATAATAAGTTGAAATAGGTTATATCTTTTCTGAAGTAAAACTCGCTTAGATTATTTTCCATTTATAATACATACGTTTTGGATGATTGATGCATCTCTCATAGCGCGATTTGATACGACTCCATGAATGCGAGCGATTCTAAGTATCTTTTGGACTTTTCCCAACATCTTTAGGTAGGAATCGATCCATGACTTAGCAATCTTTCGCATCGGAACGATCTAGAGTGCGATTCGGAAGGAAACGGTAATACGAAAAGATTTAATCCCAATCATAGGTTGGGGAGTTACATTCGAGGGAAAGTATCTATAAGAGCGATTTCCCTTTTACAGAAACTTGCGGATTATGGAGTTGGTCCTATCACTTCTCCGCAATTAGAGTCCAATGCACGCGATTATCTCTTCAAATGATCCAAGGCTTTTGGAATTCATGTCCGCCAGCGATTTCGACACACACTCCTCCTAAGCTTCGTCGCCCTAACAGATTTTCGCTTACGTCTCTTGTACGAAGGAAGGCATTGCTAAACAACGCCCAGGATTGGCCAAGCTCTATCGCGGACAGCAGCTTGTTTTAAGTTCGCAAGGAAAAAGAAGACACTTGTTTGCGAAAAAAAAAGAAGAAACCTTTCGAATAGAGGCGGTCGTGTACGCCCACAGTCGCCGTTGCGAAATCTTTTGAGAGAAGGTGATATCTTCCTCTGCACCGTAGCTAGGGCCCCTCAACAGAGATGGTTTCTTCTCGCTCTTTGAGCTCCTAGTGTTTTTGTGAGTCGCGTCGTCTTTGGTTACTTTTGTTGGAATTGATCAAGAAGGGGTTTTTTGAGTGGTTTGAGTGATTAAGGGTTTTTTGAAAATATTACCTTTGTTTGGCTAAGTTAGGTTGAATTGTTGATCGACATTGAAACATTGTTAGATGTTCACGTAACTGAAATGTTTACGTAGTTAATGACGATACGTTTTGGGTTTTAAAAAGGAAATAGAAAGTTTTTTTATTGTTTATTTATCATTTATTAGGACCAATTACTATTATCGTTTATTAATTTCACGTATAATGAATTTTAGTGAACTTCAGGCATCGAAAGTTTTGATCGTGTATCGAGAAAACTTCGTTAGGGTATCTTCCTTGTTTTCTTACCCTACTTTCCTTCTTTTGTCTTTAACGGATCACACGGGAATTAAAGCGGAAGTATCTATACCTTCTTTCGCGTCCATGAAAGTATTATCAACTTTTTTTAAGGAGGCGATCTCGAAATTTCGTAAACTAATTCATTTTGCTAAACGAAAGAATCTTATTTCCTAAAAGAGAGATTCATTTTGAATTGAGTTGGATAAATAGTCATTACTGGATAATTATCCATCCATAATAGTATAGTGCAGGAATATTTTAACTTAATTTCGATAATTACAAGTACCAAAAACGTATGCAAAAAAGCTCTATCTATTCTTCGTACATGACCAAGTAAGTTTCTCATAAATCGTGTCTTTTTTGCGAAATCTTCAATATGAATGAATGCTTTATATAAATGTATTTGCAAGTTTTTCTTTAAACACCTTACTCCTCAGGTTCCAACGACGAGTGTCGAAACTTTCTGGGAAAAGGTTTTGAAGTCGGAAGAGCAACTCGTGACTCCGTTGGATCAAAATGTGCGAATTTATAAAACTAATTGCGATAGGGAATTTCCGAATCGATAAAGTCAAAGCGAAGGTATAATTTAGGATCAAGATATTGAAGACTGTTAAATGTATGTTTTGCGACTAATTTCTATATTTAAGGAAGCCGTAGAGTCGAGAAAACTAATATAATTCCGTGTAGGATTATAACAGAGCTAAATATTACGGAATGAAATTCTCGAACAAGCCACTCTCTAAGCATCGAAATGTTTCGGAAATCTTGAGGCGAGTTTTCTTGAAAGTTGTCTACGATGGAGCAATCTTCAGTGACCTTGTGGCAAGTCTCTTAAGTTATGTAAAGCTTCTAAAATCTCTCTCATTACCTAAATAACGGAATGATACAATGATGAAAACGAGAGTAGCAGAATTCAGTTACTATTTCGTCCCGCTGAAAACGATTTTCAACCGAATTTCGGGTGTTTTCAATCGAGAATAATACCCTAAAAATGTACTCTATACACGTATTTTATTGATTCGATACTATGTTTTATACAGTATTAGACTATGATTGTATGTAAAGGTGACACTTTTAAATGATCCGAGTGTTAAATGCACTTTTTTGATGAAATCGCAAAATCGCATGCCAAGAGAAGGGATAGGTTTTGATAGACACGTGTTCCGTTACTGGAATAAGGGATTTTAACGCAACGAACAGGTCAAAGTTTATGAATTATGCTTAATGCGTTACCGAATTTCTCAGCTCGACCGGAATACTAAGCCACGGCAGGGAATGCTAGACGCGTTCGGTTCGGCGAGAACCTATTGGACAGAAGAACCAGAAGGACGTTCTGTGGGACTGCGTCTTCCATTTTGTTTTCATGGCTCCGTTAAGACATTTTGCGTTCTTAAAACACTCGAAGGATGGGCACATGTCGAACCCGTATTCCGCTTCTATGGGGTAGAGGAAGTATGTAGGATATGACTCGGTAACCCAACTTTTTCTCTACTCTACTAAAAAAGTATAACGAGACATTCGCGTACGAAGGCGTGAATAAGAGGTGACGTGTATTTCTGCAGGGCTTTACATTTCATGAATGTAGTTCTTGTAGATTTAGGTAATTAACCTGTTGCTTTGGCCTCGAAGGTCGGTTTCTCGAATGTGCGAAAAATTCTTTTTTTTTACGCTCTGCGAAACCCTCGCACTTCCCTTCTTCTTTTTTACACGAGAAGAGCTACGTACGTACAATGTCACGCAAAGGAATATACAAATAAATTAAATCCGACGAAAGGTTCGAATGTTCCGATGGACGCGAGTGTTGCTTCAGTCGTTGAGTCACTTGTGTGTGGCATCGTTCCAAAAAGACGCCATATTGATCGTAAATGAAAGTAAAGACAATTTGTGTACGTCGTGCCAATGTTTAGGATGAAGATCTCGAGAGGGCTTTTAAATATCAATGCGGGGAATTAAAATTTTACTCTCGAAACTCATTCATAACCATCGAAGCCATCTACGACTTCCCGAGAGCGTGTTTGATCCGTGTTCTCTTTATAATTAGGATGATAATTCATCGGTTCCTGTCATCAGATGGTATAATGTGAGTGATGGGTATGGAGGCATGGAATATACGTAATATAGCCCTCTAAAGTGGTACCGCAGGACGCCATGGTTCCTTCCGCGATGAGGATAAGGTAATGTAAGGTAATGTCTCACGATGATCTGCACGCATAATGGAAGGAGCATCGGTTGAATGTTAAAGAACGAGTTACTGTCGATCAAATTATACCTTGCGATGTACATCGCATGGCGCTGAAACAAAAGTAGTAACTTATTTCCGGTGGTTGGGAATAAGAGATTCTGGTTTATATTCCGGTTGTTTTCAGATTTAAAGAGGGACTTCACTGTCCCAATCTTGCTCATAATAAAGTTTCCTTATTATTGTTCCAATAACACGAATATTTTTTGGGTGCTACGTAAGTTCAACGATTGTCATGCACTGCCGAACTGAAAATTAATACGTATTTAAGGACACTTTTTATGGAATATATCTCATATCTGGGTGTGAGATTTTTGCGTATATAATTATTAATATTTTCGCAGCGTACTTCTTGAAATGAGTTGATTTCAAACCGATGGAACTCCAGAAGGTGGTGTGTAATGTTTGATGATATTAGTTATTCCTATTTCTCTTCTTTTACCAAGCAATTTTAAATAGATTGTAATATCACAGATTTCTTAGGCCTATTAAAAACAACTAAGAGCTTTACGAATTTTTCAAAAATCGTCTAGATAAAAATTAACCACTTCTTTGGCATGTGAAAATAGTTCCGGCAGCTTTTTATTTACTCGCAGAAGTTAGATTTACAGCTATTTTAATGTAATATATGTGAAGAATTTTGACGAAAACTAATTCTCCCTATGGAGAAGAAAATGGAAGATCTTAACTTTTCAATATCATTATACATAACATACTAAGCTCTTTTTGTAATCCGATTCTCTACAAATTCCTCGTCTATTTGTTGCCTAATATGGTGATGATATCCACCGAACCAGGCTTGAGTAGGAATCGAATAATCATCTATGATTCGGAAGAAATCAATCTTACTTAGTCACCTTGAAAGACCAATCTATGTAGCAACCTAATTTCTACGTAAAACCATTGTGGGCTCCGATATTGTTACCACAGTTTCATATCCATGCGTGTTTGCTTTACGTAATTTTTGAGGTATTACGCAATTTATTTGGGAAACGGTCGAATTTTCCGTACGTATGAGTCTCTGAGCTGATTCTAATTAGTACATTGTTAAGATTTAGCCAAATTTTGAATCACGTTCCCATCTTACGTATTCAGTCTCGCGGTGTGTATACAATTCTTTCCGATTTTCTTTTTTTTCGTTAGGAATTCTCCACCTTGGCGCCTTCCCTAGCGCCAAGATAGAACGTGGGATCATTGGATTTGTCGACCGCATTTCTTAGTAGCCACCTTCATTACCAACCGCGGGTCACCTTGGACGATGATGCCCCTGGGATGGGGACATGGGGGAGTGGCTTAGGGCACCTTTGTTTAAATGGATGTTGCGAAAGACCGCCCATCTGAAGCGAGTCTCCCAAACCTCTTTCCCCTTCACCAGTCGTTCACGGAAGAAAAATCTTTGGGCATTTCTAAACCATCGAGGACCCGTTCTCCGGCGCCCTTCCCACCTCTTAGCAGGTACGGCGCAGATCCGACCGAAATCACGAAAGTTTAGTTTATCCGGCTTCTTTAGCTTACTTTTGACGTTTCGCAGCAAAAGCACAATCGCCATGCTTTTCCACCACTATTGCGTCACCGTACCGTGCCGAAGGCGTTCGGTAAGATGAATAAGAAGATCATTGTTACGTGTAAGGAGTGCCACGGTAATTTCTCGTGATTGTTTTGGCGTGTTTGGAGTTGAATTGATAGCCTAAAGGACGAAATTCCGTCACATTTCGAACAGTATTTCCAAAATCTGAGATTAAACTTATCATTCGCGATTTTTCTTCATCAAAAAGATTGGATTTCACGATATAATGAGCGTTAGTAGTACAATACACGCGTTTATGTATCGTCGTATCGTTACTTCTCTAGCTCCATATTCCTCCTAAATATTGACCTATATTGGTAATTAGCTGCTGTTCGACCAACATCTCCCTTGGCATTTCATTCACAACATTCTATCAGTTTGCCCTCGTTTTGAATGGACTTCCTTGTTTTGCGCCCAAACCTCGTCTTCGTAAGGGCTTGTTTTTCTTCCGTATCCCCTAAGAGGCATCTTCTCTCAATCCACATGTACGTATAAGGTATTAAATATATATAAATATCTATCCACACACTACAGCCATAAAAGCGTCGTTCCGGTCTACATCTGGCAGGAGATCCGAAAATTAAAAGTTACATGAAGCTCAAGTTCCCATTCCTTACGCCTTTTCATGATTTTTATTTTGTTTTGATGAGGAAATATATTTTTTGTTCTTCCTATTCCCTAGTGAATAATATTGTCATCTCCGAATCTCTTATTTTTATTATCACCCCTTTCATTAAGGTCGTTAATATAAAACTCAAAGATTAATGGTCCGATTACGCTACCTTGCGGAACGCCTGAGGTAATCTCAACAACGTTGAAACCGATTTCATCCAATACTACTCTTTGTTCTCCGTCGGAGAGAAATACCTTTATCCAATTTGTTATTTCGCTATCGATCCCCATAACTTTCAATTAATGCAATGAAATAATCGTCTCATTTGGAGGCACTCCAACCTTAGCCTCTTTTCAGGATGGCTCTCATTTCGTCTGACCTCTTTGTTGGGCATTCGCGGAGTATTCCGACAGCGAGGCGGCTCGCAGAACGGCACTCCTTCGGTGCGATTTAGGTTCAACACGGAAAGTATTTCGTAAGTTCTTGCGCCGAGGAAATTAGACGGAAAAGCATTTGAGAGCTATCTGAGAATTTTTAGTCGTTTCATGGATGAATTTTACTTAGTCGCAGAATTAATAAACCTCGATTTTTTTTCGAGACGTAATCGAATTCCCACGATGTTCACCTTTCTTCTAATTTCGACCACATTACGTTTTTTTTAACTTACGTAGTAGTACGAGATCGACCCGCATTTGTGGAGGGCGCGGCGTTTTCGCCCCGAATTAATCGCGCGGACGGCGGGTAAGGAACGCCGGAAAAGGAACAAACAAATAGGCCGCTGTAAATAGGGCGAGTCTACTAAATCAGCCGGATCATTCTTCCCATTCGGCTACCATCGCCATCTTGGCGGAGAGACGTTTCACATTTCCACGGGGATGCGAAATGCCTTTTCCCTCCCACCTGTTTTTAGGGCCGTCTTTACTAAGTCTTCCGACCGAATCTTCCTCCGCTTCTTAACCTACCCCACATCCCGAACCTTCCTCTACTACACGAGGCCGAACTTCCCCTCCCGTGGGCAGAGAGAGGGGCGATGACGTGGTGCTCGGCGGAGAAAGAATTAGTATTGGTACTGTGTGTGAGAGATATTGGGAAACATCGCGTTGTTTCAACTCCCCTCTCTGGATGATGCTCTAGGAGCCTGACGGGAATGAAAATTAGGTGGGGGTTCGAGGGGAAGGCGACGTGCGTGCGTTGACTATTCGCGGGGGAGGGGGTGGGTACGATATATTGATCGCTGCCTAGGACCGGCAAAAGAAGGTTCTTCCTCCGATAAGTTCTCTCTCTCACACTCTTCCGGGAATTATTTCCGTAGGATCGCATGAATGAATCACCCCCAAAACGGGGAGGGTCTACGCAGGCTCGTTTCGTGTGGGCACAAACGTGCGGATATAGCTTTGACCCAGATATGCTCGGGAGAGGAGATTGTTTTTTACGCAGGGCGTTTTTGCCGATTGCCCTTTTATCCGCTCCTTCTCGGTTTGGCGCTTCGTAGGCGGGATGTGCCTAGGCGACGAAGCCCAGCGATGTCGACTCGGTACTTTGGGCCGAAATACTCTCGGGATATCAGCGAATTTACTCCATGAATAGAGTAGATAAATCTTTTTGTTAAAGGAACATCGTGATTGTTCCCTAAGATGCGTGGGTTAGTCCAACGTTCGAATTTCTTCCTTTTTCCTCGTCGAAAAAGTTGCTGACGGCGTGACACTGCTATCTATACACCTCGTACCGGTAGGATTTCTAGCACATTACGACCGAGTTCCCAAACGACTACTCTCCGTGGTTTCGTACTTCGGAGCTTAATGTTGCGAATCAAGAAGATTCGATCAGTCGCCACGATGAATGCTACGTATCTTTCGGAACGTTCCGGAAGTGTTTACGACGAATTCCCATCAAGCGGATATCAAACTTGGTCCCGAACAAAGTTTATCTTCGTCACTAACTGAATAATACTCGTTGACGATGTCCCCTTATGAATTAGAATCTTCGTATTCACTCATTCTTCTTCACGAAAAGTCATTTCAGCTTTTCTCCGTTCGAAAACGGAATTCGCGAAAGAGTTCGAACAGTACAGTTACTGTTATAGGTTTTCCACTTCTGTTTTAGATACGCGAGGTTTGTTTTTCTTCCAGAAATTACGAAACTCGTAGCGCAAGGCCTGGATACCGTTTTAGAGAAAACAATAGCGAAATTTTTTAAAATGTTCTCCAGTTGTTGTTGGATCTATGAAATGTCTTCGGAACGTCCTTTCTCCTCTCTCTAGAGTAAATATCTGTGTTTTATTTTCTCCCGATTGCGAAATCGGAGTTAGACTAAATGTATAGGTGCGTCGTGTCCTTTGCGTTACGTGTGCGCCCGTACTTTTTATTTTATCGTATCGGTGGATTTCTCTCGAGATATTAGCGGAGATTCTATAAACATAGAGAAAAATGGTAAAACTCTCATCTTTTGAGGATCTAAAAGCTTTCTGAATCGTGTCTTTATTAATTTTCGTGGTTTTCAAGGATATTGGGAACTCCATTTATAAAAGCGTTTGATAACAAATTCATGTTTTGTCTACCTTATGGATAAGATCGTGGAATCTTATATATTCTCTTTGTTTGCTTCTATGGTTCTACTAATAACTCATTTTCCGAACCTTTAAACACGTGAAATTTACCGATTTAATTGGACACGCTCTTACATAACGTCCCAGCGAAAAATAACATTCAAAACACAACTTCCCTCCGTTAAAAAGACTCCGTAGAGGAAATTGCGCAACCGAAAAACTAATTTCTCTCTCTCTACTTCTGTCCTATTTCCGCGAAACCTCACGAATAATGTTCACGTGCGCGAAAATATGTTTATCGGCGTATTTCGACAAATGGCGGCCGCCTAAGCCTCCCAAGGCCGTTGATTAGGCAATCAAATTCAATGAGATCCGCTGGGCCGTGTATCTGTGCACAGCCATATCCGGACTTTCGTGCACTGACTCACGGACTTCGCTTAGTTTCATAGCCGATGAACTATGCGAGAGCGCTCTGAACGGCACGCACCGCCCAAAGAAGAAAAAGGTTGGCGAAAATTGAGAAATGAAACGTAATGAAAAAAATTTTTCGCCCTATTTAGATCCCGGATCGCTTTTAATGCAGCACGGAGTAATGCGAAAGTGTTGTTCGTTGCATTTGGGCTTTAAAAGGCCATATAATCTGATCGGAATGATGTGCTCGTCGCGTGAGGTTCGTCATTGAGCCGCATTTGATGCAACGCCACCGCCCGAATATTAATCATTGCGGAATCAGGGACTTATATCTAACGCGAGCGGGGTTCCTGGTAGGAAATTTTTGCGAGCGAGAATCGAAATAAAAAAAGTTATCGTTATTTTTCGCGCTGTACAATGACGAAAAATATCAGGATACAAAATATCGAAAAATATCAGTGTTAATTACGTTAAAAAACTTTTCCCCGTTTTTTTTTTCGGAGTTTGCGATATATTTTGGACCCGGAAAATACGTTTATATAATTAAATACGCGCTATAGCTAATTCACGAAAGTTATACGAGTCTTGACCTATTGAGCTCTTTGAATCCATGTTCACGCTCCCGGATAAGTTAGAGATAAAACCCCATCTGTGATCAGTGGTTTGTAATATATATGTATATTTATATAACCGATGGCTATCTAAATTAATCGTAGCAATAATTTTTCTCTAACATAAACTTTATTTCATGGCTCAGTGCCTTACTGGTTGGAATGAGGATTTTTGTGAAATACTGAAGAAGAAATTTGTATAAAATTCGAAGGCTATACGTACAGCAACAGTAATCAGTTTCAAGTTGGGGAACAGTTAACCCCTTTTCAAGTTTCGATCCAAGTATTTTATCTCTTAAAAATCCTTTCCTAATTCATATTTTTATGAGGAAAGTTATATCAAAGGAAATATAAGCATTTTCAATATTTTAATATCCAGGCGAGAGATAATTAGAAGGAATGAGTAAAATTATAGAAGAAGCAAATATAAAATGAACAGGTGAACTTGAGGTATGTATCCTTGAAAATTCCTTTGATGATGCTGGATAATCTCTCACATTAAATGCAAATTATACGCGATTACATTGGATGGACTTATTCATTGAGTTAGAAGCTAAAACGAAAGCTAAAATCATATAATCAAAGCTGATGAGTAATCTTTCCACCGTAGATCATATATTCGTCAAAATTATAATTGGTTCTTTCATACACATCTCTTCTCGATCACTTTTTCTATCGTAAACCGATAGAGTTAAAGGGATAGAGATAAAACTATAAAGAGTAGATTTGTATATATAAATGGAATGTATACTATGTATTCGGCTGAAATTTGGATTGCTTTTTTCTGCTACAATAATTCACCGAACTCCGAGTTAGTTAAGAATTTTGATAGAAGAATACATTAGTAAGAGAAAAACTTTTTTTCAATATTGCCTCTCATTTACATCGTTAAGTAAACTACGCTCCCAAACAAAGAGATTAAATAAAGTAAGAAAAGAATATAAAGGCACGGGACTCGAAGCAATGTCCTTTATTCCAAAAGGTTCACCATAAACTCTTTTTATCACGAAGCCGTTTTACACGCTCGATTAGCCTCTTTATTCAAATCTGGAACGCGTTATGCCGCTAAATTCTAGGCGGCTATTCTTGAGCTCTTTAGTTTTTGAATCGAAACACACAACTGCTTAATCTGATAAATTTTATACAGCGCGCAGTAGCGTGAAGTGGCCTATGATTTTAAATTCAGAATTGCTTAGCCGAGCGGTCTTGCGACATTCGCCATGTTATGGATTAAGTCCAAGGTCAATTTGTTCCGAAGGATTAAATATTCCATCTAAAACGAATTATCACGTTATCAATTTGCTCTTTGCACGTGTATTAATAAAGAAGTTTCGTACTAGTTGGGATGGAAGCACGCGTGCGTGCGTGTGTGTATATGTATTTCCGTGTGTGTGGATAGTCTCTTATCAATAGTGGTGTTGTGTACGTATTTACTTTTTGTTAACTCGGTGGTTTTATTTATTTTGCGGTTGTCAAAGGTGTTTGTAAAATACGCAAGGTTAACAGTACGTCTGTTCGATTCTTAAGAAAAGGCTGTTTTAAGAGATAAACTTGTCGGAAAAATCGGGAAAAATTTTTCGTATTTATTTCGTATTTCGTACAAAATGGTTCCGCCTTTCTGTGAAAGCAATTGGTCACTTCTCACAATCACTATGTCTTATGGAAACATAAACGAGATTTTCATCAACGCACCCGACGGAGGGGCCCAAGAAGCTCGCACTGGGAAGAGAAACGGGCGGTCTAGTAGCATTTGTATAGAGGACAGCACAGACTCAGGGCCATTTATTTCCCCGTGTTACTTTCCTATTTAACATAAATCGATCGATAATTGCCCATTTCGCGTCCTCTCCCGCGATGTTCTTCTGTTTTCGTTCCGTTCCCAGAAGAGGCGACTATAAAGGAAGGAACCAACTTTACTTGTTCGATTCCACGCAAGAGCTTTTGCCTAGAGAGTTGCCTTGAAGTCGCGTTTTCTACGACTGGCATATTTTTTCCCTTTTGTTCGACTGCATTTACGTAAGAGCCCTCCAAATGTAACCCTATCTTCCGATAGGCGGAGTGGAGCGAGCGAAACAGCGAATCCTCAAACCCGTTTCCCGCTACGACCTAGACTCTAAATGCGTAGTATTTTTTTCAAGAGAGCGGTTTTTAGTTTTAACCTCGTTTGGGATCGCTGCGCTAGTCTGCGCAGGCAAAAAACGCCCGCGGAACGGGGGAAAAAAATCGCCGCCATTTTACGACTTTTCGGTTTAGGGGACTATTCCGCCATTTTCGTTCCAACTCAGTCATTTCCGAAGTGTCTCGGATCGGTCGAGAGTTTTCCTCCACGACAGTCCGCGAAACGCACGCCCACGGTAGAAAAGACGGCGTCACGTTTCCCTCGGAAGGTCCAGTCAATCACCTTCCTCTCGTTAAGTCTTTCGTCTTTCTTTTTTTTCCGAAGTTCTTTTCATTCCGACTCCAGGGGCCTCTACTGTCGCGAGACCGAATATGGTGGTACCGCCATTTTGAAGTTCATCTTCCGTCATCCCAGTTCACTGGAGTGCCTTCCACGGAGACGCCATTATTCCTTCTTTCTGTCTCTTTTTCCTTTAGTATCCGATCTACAATAACGCTTCCTCGTTCGAAGCGCTCGAGTTTCGCAACTGTTTCGCCTCCCACTCCTCCGTACTCCTCCTCAGTCTTTTACGCCCTCTTTCATCTTTACTCACTTCCCTAGGTTTTGGTACGGGTTTCGTACAGAGGCCTCTCTCTATGCCGTGTGTCGGAGGCCGCTGTTTTTTTTTTTTTTTTTCGTTTCGAGATTTTTCGATCGCATCGTAAAACTAGAAGTGGTCTGGGCGGTGCGCCGCTAATCAAAGTGAAAGTCCGGACGAAAAAGTAGCCAAGTCCTTAAAAGAGAATCGTCGGGGAAACCGTGTTCCAGGGGAGACTAAAGTCTGTTTGGGAAAGGTAACGAAGAGACAGCTCCTTTTAGCATTCGGAAACTGGTCGGTTTGTAGACATTGAAAGATGAGGAACAAAGGTGGAACCAATAAGGAAGGTGGAATAGAACTGGAGAACTTAATTCTTTTAGCAGTTTAGTAGTAGTAGCTTGGATTTCCACGTTACCAGAAGGAAAAGTTATTGGATCGCTGGCACTGTAATGAGGCAGTTCTTGCGTGAATACGAGTATGAAATTATGTGAATGAACAAGCAGCTGCGAGATCTCTCTCTCTCTCTAGGGTTTATTTTCTCTTATGTTTACTGTTGCCCACCGTTTACCGAGCTAGAACATATTACGAGGGGGCTATTATTTACATTCGTTCCGGAGTTGGAAAATTGAATTAATCGAACCAGTTATGCGCTGGAGGTAAAAGATTACCGTGCTAATTTCATCGCACGTCCTTACAAATCTTACTAAGTATTACTGAGAAAAGTAGAAGATTTGTACAAACCACATCTTCGTATGAAGACCTGAAGTACAAATTTGGATGTTTCCTTTTAAAACGAAGCCTGATCGATTTCATGACTTCTGTAACAATTTCACTGCTTCGACATCTTCGTATTTTGTACCTTACTTTGCAGTGTAAACACAACTATTGTCATTTATTCTACTTACACTCCATTATATCTACACATTTAATAAAAAATCAGTATTTCATGATGTATTTTTCTTAAAGAAGAGAAAAGAGCTCCTCAAATTTACACCAACATTAGTTAAGTTTGGTCAGTACACAGAATGCGTTTTGAAAATAGATAGCCAAAGCCTTCTGTGAGAAGAATAACAATTTTCGTGGTAATTATAAGTGAAAGTGATTCTAGCTTCATATAACGTGCTTTTAAACCTTTTATTTTCGATTTGCCGACCTTGTTCTCAGGGTTGCGACATCAAATTATTCGTTATTTTGATACTATGACTACTAACAGTATCAAATTCTACTGCTTTATCTAAAATTATATCCAGCAGTTGGCCATCTTTTGGAAGTGAAAGCGATCAAAATCTGTCTACGAGACAAGTATTCTAAGGATTAAAACATATATACCTAATGCCTATTTGCAGAGGAGGAGTCATTGTCTACTCTTACTGACCTTTTATCAATACATACATTAACTGATTACATTCAAAATGTTGGGAGAAAAAGGTTCATCAAAAAACTGCAATCTCTCCCATTTTCGCTGAAACGAAGCTCTCTAACCATTTGTAAAAGTAGGTCTTGCGTTTGGCAGAGGTTTTATAAATTGCGTAAAACTAAAAACTTCGTTTGTCTCGGCCTTTCACGAAGAAATAATATACAAAAGACGTTTTCCAGCAACCGTAGGAGTATAAATTCATTTATTTATCCTTCCATTACATCCAAGAGACGGTTTTTTCATACACTTTTGGTCATCGCTATCAATTTGTTACACAAAACAGTTTTCTTTTATTTTTAATCCTCTTACGTCCTTATTTGCCCGCAATTTGTTCGCATGTTTCAGCATTTTCCCGTTATTTCTCGGACTCATCTCAGAAGAAGCGCTCCTTTACTTCATGTAAATATCCAAAAGCAGTCTTTTTCACTGGATGTCTTTCTCTCGTGTGCGTGAGGCACGCATCTCATGAATTTTTGAAGCACGGCCACGAATCACGCACATAAACAAAGATAATTACTATGATCTTTCATCCTTCTAACTGCGATTTGACTCTAAGTGACTATCAACATAATCTAAATAAAATATACCGTTTTATGATGAATGTAAAGCTGTAATAATCATCTTTCATTCATGATACTTCTATTTTTATTACTTCCTTATTGAACTCTTTTCAATTTATCCTGGTTTTATATTATAATAATTGGAAAAGGTTTAATTTTTAAACAATGAGTCTAAAGTCTGATACTATAAAGCACTCAGGAAAGCGTGATTATAAATTTTCGGAGAAAATTTTGTGTCTAAAAATATACCTTTTTGCATAGCTTTTCACTGACAGCAGGTCATATAGGAGTTTTTCAGGGTGTTAAACAAGAATAATTCCGATTTTATAGTGTTTATTAATGACTGAATTGATACGAGATTTATGAATCTAATTATTATTATTCACATTGTATTCATAACACGATAAGTATAATTAAGGGTAACTTCCATAATCCACTGCTTTTCGAAAACAAATTTCATGTAATACTTTAACTGAAACTTTTACTATTCACGAATATTATTCGTATCCAAATTGAATTTTTTTTTCTAACGTTCCAAAATATCATTTAAATATTTTAACATTACGTTTGAATTAGAACGGGAGAAGGAAAAATTTAGTTCTCCTATCATTTTCGTACTAAACGTACATGTTTAGGTACAATACAAAGATAAACAGAAGCAATATTCCAAATAAATATCAATACAAATAAATATTAATATATTCATGCAATTTCCATTATGATGATTCTACCTGACATTACAATAGGATAAGAACTACAATGAAATATTATTAAGAGGTGTTAACGGAGTACATTCAATAGCCCGGTAGTTGTCATAAATAGCGAAAATATATTAATCCTATATGTATACTGTTTGTATATATATCGTATATATACTGTATGAAATTTGTCGACCTTTTCATAATAGAGTCTTCGTATGGCCTTGTTTGAATCGCATGGTACTCAATTCCCACCCACATACGTACACCTCCGACTTTATTGTTCTTCATTGTACTCCATGTTCCATTCAGAACGCCCTGCTGCTTTCGGGAAATATAACCTCCCAGTCTATATATTCTTCAAATATTTTCTCTCCACACATTCTTCAAATTGCGCAAAATATTTACGATTTGAATTCCTCGCCTCATAAGTGTTGGAGTGTCCGACATTTTGGGTTAATCGGGACACTTTATAGACAACTTATTCGCCCTCAATTTCGTATTCGTTACGCGGAATTTATTTTTAAAACCTACTTCGTAACTTCTGTGAACGGTAACATTTAATTGCTTGGCATGCTACACTGACACCTTTGCTCTCCATTTACGAGTAGTGAAAACAAGTAACTCGATGATAACCGTTGCCTTTTTCAGGTGATTTACTGTCCTTTATTTATACAAATGTATTTTATATAGAGAAAACTCTACCAAGGATTTTGTGGCATTAGTTTTGATTTATCTATCGTCAAATAATTTCGTAAATATCTCCAAGACGTTGTTGGAATAATCGAACTGTTTTGTTACTTAATTCTCAGATTTACAAATTTTTCTCAGTCGTATTGCTGAGTTAAGAATAAGAGACTTTCATTTAGATAACATTCGTTCGTTTGATCTTTTGTACGATTACCCCTTATTATGATCTATAATTTAATAAGTTTATAGATAAAAGGTTTCGTAAAATTATGTTAAAATTGTAAAGAAATAGTTGGATATCTGAAGATTGGATGTTATAAATATTTTTCAATAACATCAGGTTCCTCGATAAATGAAGATTTTAATTTTGACTGTATGAGTATTATCTTCATGGAGCAATGAAATTCAGAGATAAGTATTATAACCTCAAACTGTACCCAAAATGAGAGACCCAATCCACAAATATTTTCATTTCAAATCTCATTGCTTGTCCTTCCAAAAGGGTTACCAATGTATTTCACATCCTTTTCATCTTTAGGTTCTTAACATCCACCTGTCTCTTATAATTCTGAATTCTGTCTTAAATAAGTCAAAGCTTTATGTAAAATAGCATACGTTATGGATAGAAGAGTAGACTTTCAGTTTCCAATCACATTTCAAATCAGTACTGAAAACTAGTGTGAAACGACTAAGGAGTCTGTATTTTTATGATATGAGAATCATTTCTAATTAATTCCCTGAGGTCTACTGTGTTAGCATATTTATAAAATTATCGAAAATAACAAGTTTCATTTCTAGGTTAACATTTTACAATGATAGATCATAGATCACCACAGTCAGCTTCACAGAGTCTTGGTTGAAGTGGTTTGAACACCATTTTATATAGATCATATCTCATAAACTTACGACTGATTCTTATTTTGATTCACAACAACAGAAGGATTCCTTTATTCAACGAGTGGAAACGTATGCAAATATCGTGGAAAATTTTAGAATGAGACATTATAGAAAAGTGGAAATGCCCACCGTCCCGTTTCCTCGCGAGTACAAATACATTAGGAAATGAGGAATATGTCTTCCTTATTTGAATTCCTCGACATCTTCCGTTACCATAAATCTTCCTCTCGGAAAATCCAAATTTCGATTTTTGAACAAGTATTACCGGGAAGCCTTATTCGCGACAATGTCCAGGGATTCAGGAATTCCCAGAAAAGAAAAAAGAGAAGGAAAAAATATTGGACGAAGGCGTGAAATACAGAAACTAAGGAACGTTGTAGAACATCGTTACATATCCGAAAAAAATCCATTTCAAATTTTCCCTAAAAAGTTCGTATTTTATAACTAAATGAACCAAAAACCCCTTAGCGATACATGTGGGCGTTTCCCGATTTAGGAAGGTTCATCTATCATTCTCCGCTCTCAAACATCTGTACATTGGGGCGTTACTTTTTCGAGGCGAGAAAAGAAGAAACTAAGCCGTTTAGGAGCACCGACAAATGCGAATGGGAAGGTGGCAATGTAATATACGTAAGTCCATTCTATTTTGGCCGTAGAATGTATTTTTTTTACCGTCCTGAGCTTATTCGATGGCTAACTCGGTTGCAAAAAAATATATATAAGAGCTCCCTTAGCAAAAATCTGCTCCTACATAACAAACGGGTTCTGAAAAAATACGAAAAAACATATATTGGAACGAGCGCAAGTTCGCTACCATTTTGGGGCTTCTGCGAATCACACTTTAACAGCGGGAGAATGTAACAAGTAGAAATAAACACTAGCTTTTCAAAAGTAGATACGTATCTCATGAGTGTGTCTCGTAACGTTGGAAGGTAACAGATGTACCTTAGCTTCGATTCGCAATGGTTAAGTTTTTATGTATTCTGCACTTGTTTTTAGTTCAAACCTGTCGGAATATAAATCTAATACTTATATATCCTACAAAACTATCCTTCTACAAGAAATTGTTCTTTCAAAACTTATTATATTTCTCAGTTGTTACATTAATTTTAAAACAAAAAACAGTTCATACAGAATGTATATTCAAATACCCTAATGTCCATTACCCGAAAATCACTCCAATATTTTGACGTGCACCTTTGTCTTGGATTGTTTGGTGTAAAGATATTGTTCGTCTTGGCTATTAAATGTTTCCGTAGAATCATTTACAAAAATATTAATCCTTCACGTGGTTCATTCCAAACTTATATTACGGCATGAACGAAAAATTTGCGTCGTAAGAGAGAGTAAGGGGTAAAATGACATAATGGGAACGATGCATAACCAAAAAGGAGTTTTCGAGCACACACTCATATAGTGACCGAATTGATGCGACATACTATACATCTAAGATGTTACCTCTTAACTTACACGTAAGACTCGTCCTTCACACGCAAAGAAAAACTTTTCGTCGCGAACACGACAAAATCAATTGAGAATTAAAAAAACTCAGCACGCTACACTCGAATCCAGTTCATTCTAAATTGATTAAAACCTTTGGTTGGGCATTTATTTTATACAGATTTATGTAAATAATGTTTCCGTCTTCACATTCGATTCCTACCAGTAGATGTATTGGATGCTTACTTCTTCCGTGCATTTTTAGTACATTAGCACTAACTGACCAGAACCCTAAATCCGGAGAATTAAAATAAAACACTCCGTAGAATCATTTACACAAATAGTATTCCTTCTTTGTGGTTCATGTTTCCGAACTCATATTACGCCATAAACGAAATTTGCGTCTGACTAACTGACCAGAACCCTTAAGAGAGTGTATCTACACGGATAATAGCCTAAGTCATCCAAAGATACATTCCGATTAGGTCGAAACCCTCGCAAATCAAATACTTCGCTCGAAATGCGTCGTATCGTAAGAGATATGGAAGCTCCAGACACCGAAAATCGTTCACGGCGACGTCTTTAATAAAACCCGGCGGTGCGTGACACTAGAAGTCCTTTCCCAACCATGCCCTCCTTAAGCCACAAAAAAAAACTTCGAAAGCACACATGGCATTGACCCCATCTTTATCGAGACGTCCGTTTAAAAATCTCCTCCTCCTACCCCCCATCTCGGTACACGTCATTAAATTTGATGTCCCCCTCATATAAGGCGGATTTTATTTCAGCGTTGCCGACCTAATACATATTTTGCGCCCCCCCAATGCATCCTCCGACATTATTTTTTCCCGTTGGCCTCCTCCGGCCGTTTCCCGTCATGCATCTGCTCTCTCTCCCCCTCCTCCTTACCGAAGGGGGTTCTTAGCGTGCACGGATGGCCGTAGTAATCTGGCTTCTTCGTCTTATAGGAGCACCAGAATGCCCGACTTCGAAAACAGAAGCTGGACGGGCTGTGAAAGGGGAGGAATCCGGCAGCCCTCTCTCTCTCTCCATTGCCCACCGAGGATGCGCCTCGAATTATCTTTGCGTAACGTGTCGAATTGGAAATACGGGTTCGAAAATGTACTGCTCTCCTCCTCTTCGACATCTGCCGCTGGTGTGCTAGGTCATGGAACCTTTTGTCTTTGTACATCGCTCCGTCGCCGAGGAGCTCTTGAAGTGCCGCGGAGGGGAGCGATCTCGGGTTTTTTTTACGATTTTGCACGTGGATATGCGTCTCTCCCAAAAGGGGTTTGGGTTGCAGATTCCGGAGTGTTATGACGTGTTGCGGTTGGGTTCTTCTTGGGAGTCGAAATGTTAGAAATGCTCGGCATTATAGACAACACGGTATAAACCATAATATTCGGTAATCGTTTATAATTGTTTATAAATCAAAGGGTTAATAAGAAAAGATGAAACAACTTTGAAAGAAGATTCCGTAAGAATTGAATAAAAGTTTAAACAGTTGGAAATTGCGAAATGACTGGGACTCGAACCCAGATCCCCAAATTTAACCCAAAAAATTAACTTTCTGGAAAGTTGGAGACCTGGGTTCGAGTCCCAGTCATGTCGAAATTTTCCGCTTCTTTTTAAACTTTAATTATAAATTCTGGTAAATCTAACGACAACCTTTTCTAGTAAGAAAAAATGTATCAGGCCTAAATTTCAATTTGTTATTAATCAAAAAAATTATCATTATAAAAAGTACACTCTTATAAGCCATAACTTATAAACATATATGTATATGCAAGGAAATGTTTCACGCATAATCTGTGTTCTTGTTGCCATGATTCTAACCAGAAAAAGTTCTCATACTCGTGTTTGCAACCGTCAACTTTTTTGGACCCCCCGAAACCTTTCGCAGAAAATGCTATTTTTACGATGGTGGAGGAATGAAAACGACTTCGAAGGAATCTGGAGGGAAATCGCGTGCGAGATCTCGGACCCCAATCCGTCTTCGTAAAGAATTCGGTCCATAGTAGCGTCTGAAGAGAGGAAACATTCATCCATCATCGTTTGAGGCGCTCACGCATTATCTGAGCGAGGGTCGTTGACAGTGGTGTCGAAAGAGACTTTCCGGTTAAAACGACGCGGAAATAACGAGGTTCATCGTGCCAAATTATTTGGGGAAGTTCCATTTTTAAAATAAGAAGTAGGAGAGTTTTGGGAAAAGAAGGGGAGGTTTACACTCGTGAGATTTTGAGAAGATGCGATTTCGCGAATGAATGAATTCTCACTTAGTATCCATCACAATTTGTTCCCAGAAATTATCTAAATATTTTAACGAGGTTTAGATTATCATGTTTATTCAGGTTAGGTTGCTCTTGTCTAGAATTGGAAATACATTCTTTTATCGTTGATTCCAATCGTGTAAGAGGAATTATGTTCTTAGGTACTGTTGTAAATATTTCGTTCGTGACTCTGTGCTATTGATTTGATTTGTTACTTTCAATCAAGATCCTTCGTAAAAATGAGGAGAAGAGATGAAAAATGGTTCCATTAACAGAAAATTTGAAAGAGCATGTTTAAATCCTTATTTATCAATTCAATTAAAATCTGAAAGCGAGAGCTAAAGTATTAATCTGATTGAAAGTAAAAATTAAGAACAGAATGAAATTGAATGTACTTTAAGTACCCTGATATAAACCCCCTTCGAAAAGGTACAATCTAAATGAATTAACTCAATTTTATACTTTTTCGGGAAAGAGCAGGGTATAGATTCTCCTATATTTCCCTTTCAATTATACAATATTAAGTTTCGGATGCAATTACTTTCGTACGTGATATAATTCCTAATAGTAGATACAGTTATGTCTGCTAAGTGTTCAAATTTAATTTCTCCTAATTCTAATAACCATCCAAATGAACCAGTCCTTTTTAAATCCTTCTTTATTAAATGTTGATATTCTATTTTTGAATCCTTTCCATCCGTTGTAATGTTACCGTAAGTCGGTGTTAAGTGTTGTAAGAATACGGTGACTGCAATCACCAATTTCAAAGCGAGCGGAAAGACGTAGTCCAATCGCGTCCAGAGGAAGGGATATATGCATTCGGAACCTCCGAAAGGGGATATAGATATCGAGAAAAATCCAATCGAGATCTGGAAATGAGAAGATCGTCAAGCGAATGGTGTGAGGAGTGTAGGGGAGCGAGGTCGGTGCAGATTTTTCGAGAAGGGATGGATGATGAGAGAGAGAGAGACCTTTGAGGATCTTCTACGAATTGAGGCCTTGCTATCGCTTAGCCCACCGTTTCCTACAACCCTTTAGCAAGTCACGTGATGTCCCAGCATTCGCTCTGCTTCCCTATCAAAAAGAGGGGGAAGTGCAGCGGAGGGGACATCGAGAAAAGGTGACCACTTGATGAGAAACCTTTTTTTTTGCTTTTTTCGTTCTGGTTTGAAAACAACGTTCCGCTTTTCTGTGTCCAAGGGTTGGTTTTGCGATCTAAGTGATGAGACCGAGCCGATAGATTATAATTACTAAGATATTCACGCATAAAGTTGTCGATTATGAACGATTCGATATCGATATATGAGATTCTGATCGATCGATATATATCGATGCGTATCGATAACAATCGAGGATCGAGATATCGAACGCGATCTATTCGATAGATCGCAAGATCGATGCGTATATAATACGAAAAACTCGGACTATGTTTAGTAAAACAATAAAAATCTGCAGAATCATGGGAGTTGTCCAGGATCTACTCCAAGGATGGTAAAAGAAGGTATTAAAAACCACGAGATCTCGGGATGATGTAACTCGTTAGTAACTCGATTGAATATAAATGCGTTTCTCAATTCGACGCTAGATGAAACACAAATCTGTTACGATTGATTACTATTCTAACAGTTGTTATCTCTCGAATCAGGGATTGAAAATTCTCGGTGCGTAATATTCCCGTTGGGACGAGCCAGAAGAGATTCAAAAAAGGAAGATCCTCGGAGATATTGCGTAAGCTTGGCAGATACCAACTTCCTCGAAAAATTTTTATAAAAGGGAGAGAACCTGATGGGTGATCATAACTCGGGAGAGTCCGCTGGTGTGGACGGAGATCTTGCGGTTGCAGCGAGGACAGCATTCCTGAGCGTTTTCATCAGTCGCTTGGTCCCCTTAATCATGAGCTCTCTTATCGTACGTTTGAGATTACGTCACCCCATGCACACCCTCTCCGTGCATCAATCTTCCTGCAGCGTCCTCTCCCCAGCGGGCCCCGGTTCGATTCCAGCCTTTGTCTCCGATGCCCCGGGATATTGATGGAGTCGGTGCATGTGGGCTGATTAAAACATTAATTCTCTCCATGGGGGAGCGTACTTGTTTGACTAATTAAATAATTATTTGGTGAATGATTCAAGGATGAGTGTTTTGTACTTGGAGTCGGACGTTAAGAAACTCACACACGAGTCGTGTGTTGAAAGTATTATTTGTCTTTCTGGTTGGTAGGAGTTCTATAGGGATTCGATTCTAATAATAAAGGTCTTTTTCGGAGTAATCGATTATTTTCGTAAACTTATAATTTAGTTGAGTAATTATGAGTTGGCGATTGATAATTGAATCCTCAGATTCTACTTTTTGAGGTGAAATTCAGGAATTTATTGGCGATAATAAGTTTCCTTTCGTCTAAGTCGAAGTAATATTAACATGATCATTTATTTTAATTACTATTATAAATATAGGGCTGCAGGTAGGCTACGGGCCTGTTAGAAGCGTTCATTTTCATTTCCACAACATAATACAATAAATATTGAAGTGATATAAAACAAGATAAATTACATCAGAAGAATATTTAAAGACCTCTTTCAGGGAATACGTATTTGAATGAGTAAGCTAAGCAATAAAAATATTTTGTTTGATTGATAAGGAAACTATGTTTAATCAACCTTCCCGTGGTCGTATTAGCGTAAAATAAATTATATTAATATTCAAATTCAATATTAATAATCATGTTGAACTTTAAAAATATTCAGCACCTTACCTTTTTCTATCTGGAGTGGAAGTTGTGGAGTTGTTTTTAGTGGAAGTAAATCTAATCTAATAGTTATGTATAGGAACAATGTTTTCAGGCAATCAGACTTGTATATATTTACTAACTATTACCTTACACCGTATTTTATCCACTGAAATAGTGCAAAATCTAGTAGGATAGTTAAGCATTATTATTTTTGTTTTTATTACCATCCATTCTCGAAACATTATATGAATGATATCGATAGTTCTGAATAAAGCACAATATATCTGCGTACACAAATAATAGTTTTAAAATTTTTTAACGTAATAAGTTTTTCAGCATAGTTTGCGGGCGCGAGTATATTGTGCATTCGTTCCTGCAATTACGTTTTTATATACCACTAAAATCATCGTTACGAAATTACAAAGAATATATCCGCTTTCGATGGAGTACAATTCGTGTTTGGATATATAATTCGGCCATCTTGTTCGACGCCACTAGACCATTTTCTCTTTTAGTCCGTCCACCGCCACACAACGTTAGGCTAACGAAACAGATTTTCCCATTTATTTAGTCCGTTCAAATCACACGTCCTCTATTCTTCATAAAATAATAAGTCTCGGTAAATATTACGTTATCTAACGAGCTGCTACTGATAGCCTTCCGGAATTTATTCTTCTTTATTCTACTTCGTATGATCTTCATCTGCACGATATCTAAGATGAAAGCACGAGGGACTCAAATTATGATGAAAAATTAGGTCAACCATGCTGAAAAGCTTTTGATCAGAGAAATTAGGACGACCAAGTATTTGATGCAGAAGGTTTTAATTTTGCATGAGTGCCTACTACAGCAGGGCGTTGAGACTGATCGTTTAGTCTAGACTTTCTTCAAACAGCTTTACAAACATCCTACGTATTCTGGTGGATGGCGAACGTAATATTGATCATACATCTCCTTCTTCCATCGTAACATAAATATCGCTTGTTAAATTGCTAATTTTTCTTTGAGATATGTTTTTCGTATTTCATTATGGTGGATTATCGGTTCGTTTTGGAATATCTCCACACGTCTTTGATATGATCGCGAACATATGAACAGTACTTTGAATATATTCTATAATTCCTTATTTTACTAATAGAAATTTGACTGAAATAAATATCATATCCACTCCACACAAAATTAACATCGTACGATGAGTTTAGATGATTGAAATACTGCCATTTCAAGGGCCTACTTCTTTTAACTAATGCGCCTCTGTGGAGAAACATCTAATATACGAAAGAATTAGATTCTGTTATCACAGGAATGCACTATATTGGCTTTATGAACACGTAATTTTAAAAAAACATATAGCAGTCAATTTAATGTTCATTTATTTTATTATTTGGATAACGATAACTCGCATATCCATGTGGTGAGATTGAAAAACTTAGACAGTGAATCGTCTGATAAATATAATACTGGACAAACCGACCTAAAATTATTTATAAGTGCCGAAATACTTTCATAGCTGCTCTTGTTCCCTTTTGCATGGACGTAAAAATATTCCTAATAGCGTAACGATGTTAAAATTTCAAGTTTGGGTGTGTTTTTTCCTTGTTATAATTCAGAGTTAACTAATTCATGAAAAATATACGTCGAAGATTTACGTTAAACCGACCAGAGAAATACTTATTGGAGATATCAGAAGTTTATGAAGAGTGAACAAGAGAAATTTTATTTTGTTTTTGGGTGTACTTTGATTATATCTCTCTTGTATCTGTACCTTAAATGTTTGAAATGATTTATTGAAACTGAAGAACATTAAGGATAAAGTTATGATTTTATTATTGTTATTATTCATCTTTCCTCGAGAATTCATAGATGTTTTCAACAGTCTTAATTTGATTTAATGAGTTCATTCATCCTAAGTAGTGTATAGTATTATAGTCCTACAGTACATGATACAAAAGGTTTTAAATTCCCATGACATTATATATAGATATATTTCCCAGAATTCCGGATTACGTCATTTAAAAAAGTTCCTCCTATAAAGTATATATATACATAAATAGAGGAAAACATCGAAAAAGGAAAAATTACGGTTTCTGCTCGGAGGAAACTGTGTAAGTAAGGAATTGAGAAATCTCATGAGAGCTCATTCCTTCTATAATTAGGTTTATTTTAGCGAACGTTAGAACAGCGAGTAACAAATTACTAGCGATGTGAGGTGGCCACCTAGACCTACATAGAACGGTGAGTCAGTAGCTTTAGTTCCCGATTCTCTCCGAAGTCGGCTTGACCAAAAGGAACGGCGAAACGCGGTCACTCGGCAGTAGCAACCGTTTTGCCCGGTCCCAGTAGAGCGCCTTGTACGGCAATCCAAGGAGAGATCCCAATTAGAATGGGTTCGATCATAAACTTCCCTGGGTTATACGTTTTGTCATATTAAAAGTCAATGTTAGTATAGCGGTTCGGTTTGGACACATTTTAATACTCATTGCTTAAGTAAAGAAATTGTCGTTGAGGGATGTTTATCGTGTTTGTGAAGTTATCGTTTCCTTGGGATATACATTTCCTCGTATTAAAAGAGACTTTTATTAGAGCATATTCGGTTTGTATACATTTTAGTATTCATTGTTAAGTAAAGGAATTGTCGTCAAGGGATTGATGTTATGTTTGAGAAGTTATCGTTAGGTGCTGGTTCATCTGATGCATGTGTATTTTCTGTGCTTTCATTTAGAATCTTACTATTTTGTTGTTTATAATCGGTAACCGCGGTATGAATCCTTGCAAATATATTTCCCAAAGAGGCTAAAAAAGTAATGGATAAGTAGGACTAGTAATTCTGTAAATAGGTAATTTACTTAAGACTTGCATTAGGAGAGAAGATTAAGTTCCAAGTGCTGCTCATGATATCTGGAAATTAAATTTCCTATCATTACTAAATCGAGAATAATTCGAACACAGCTGAATTTCGATAAAATTAATTTAAACTTTAATTCTAACCTTTCAGTGGTGTGGTATTTTACATATTTCAGTGAAAGTTTGTTAAAAAATAATACAAAAAGTAATATTAGTAATAGAAGTAAAAGTTTTTTACTCTGATTAAATTTATATGCAGAAAATGTAACGATATTTTATCTATTATACTACAAATGTGATTCATTTCCATCTACTAGATCACTTAAAAAACATTGGGATAATAATAAATTATCTCAAGTAATATTCAAATAGATGAGCAATTTCTGATCACAACCGTGCATTAGATGAAGCAATCAAGAATTGAAGAGAAATATTTTATAGTGAGCATAAAAAACGCGATGCTAATTAAGTGACAGTAAATTTTAAAACGATTCCGAACTGATACGTAAATTCAATGCTGATTAAACGAAGAAGTTGACCTTGGAGAATCAACATGGATTGATGATGGAGCAAGTGCTTGAATACTGAGTCGAAGGGTTGCCTCTTTAGGGAGCCATTCGATACTTTGTATAGAGTGCGATATTAGAATAATTTACCGAAGAATAATGGACATAAGGCAAAGATTTTACTTAAAAAAAGGTTCCTTTTTTATTCGAGGAAAAAGTTGGATAGAAAGAGTTTAGAATAAGGGGAATTATTGTATATAACTTTCACTATAATCATATCTTCTATTGGAAGTGGAAGTTTAAGAATGACCAAAATCAAACTGCTTTCTTTGTAGTTCGATAAAATATTTCCCTATGATAAATCCTTTACCAATAATTGAGAGATTAAGTTACTAAACATCTTATTTATTTAGCTTCAAATCTGACCGTATCCTAGGATACAGTGACTTCGAAATTATCCTAAGAACAGCAACGACAAAAAGCAAAGGAAACAGGAATTTACTTTTAAAACTTTAATCGTAGAATTAGGTTTAATGCGAAATTGAATCTCTATCACTGAAATAATCTCTCTTAAAAAGGATTGTTCTCTATAATTAGTAATTTTTTCATAGTGTGAGAATAATTCTTAGTTATAGACGTTCATTTTCGATAATTGAGGCATGTATTTACTGCTTTTACCAATTTTCACGTCTAATATGAACGATATATTTGGCTTTAACACTAAAACTTGTTATAAAAGAAGGAATAATGTCTTCTCTCTTCACGTAGGATTAGGTCAGAATCGCCTAAACCGTATTTATGAACAGAGTTTAGTAGAAAAGGAAATAATAATATTTATGAGATGAAATTATAGTAAAAGAGAATTTGACAAAGTTCAGCATTCAAATACAATGTAATATTAGTTCCTGACGAATAGAATTTCGAATGGCAAAATGAAGACATTGCAAATGGAACGCATCTGGTCTTTACTCAATTTAAATTAAAGACTTCCGAGATCCATTCCTTCATTATCCTTCATTCTTAAAACCGTTGACGAGGAAAGCGAATAAACATAAAAAATAATTAAGTACGATATTTATATTACCGAATCACTCCTTGAGAGTATTTTGTATTGAGACTTGAATTATTTAGCTCAGATGAAATATTAAGCAATTCAATTGTTCAATCATGTTTTATAGAGAGTTGGAAAGCACGTCAATAGTAGATCATATTCGGACTGAAAATGGCTTCATTGTTTCTAAAATATCAAGTTTCGATCTACTTATTAATAATTGGACATATGTCATGTTTTTAGAAATGTGCTAAGTTTTCTTATGTAGTATCTGATCCAAAGGGATAAATTATCTTGCTTATTCTAGATATTCGCACTCAAAGAATATTTATTAGAAAATGTGTTAGTAATTTTGCCATAGTGTGAAAATAATTTTAGGTTATAGACATTAATTTTCGATAATTGAGGCACGTAAATGGTATAAATAAATTATCATTTACTATCGGAAGAAATAATAGTCTATAATCAACTATGGTTTCCTGGTTTCATTCCATGATTTTCCTTTCTCAGCCATATATTATCGATCAAAGATATTTCACGAGTTAAATACCGTAAATTATCAACGCGGAGAACAACTTTTGTGTATTGTTTTACGAACACAATGAAGGAAAAGAAGTTCATACGTGTTGATCATACAACCCGCCTATCAATACATAAAGCTTTAACTTACGCAGTTGGCATTCTTCCGCAACTGAAATGCGTCAATTTATTTTTCCGAGATCACCTGTAGGTTATCACGAATTTGGATTAACTCTCTGGCACTGGAGAATACACAGTATACTCTAAATGTTCTTCTTATTTGACGTTACCATCGAATTACGCTAAGTTTTTATTTCCCTTGAGTAAGTACGTTTAGCAGTTTTCTAATATCTCCCAGTCCCCTTACATACTGTGTGTATATTTTAAATACCATTTTTATCTAAGGGTTCTGCTAGGTATCGGAAAGCTTCTGGGAACAGACTGTAAATACAGCCCTTAGAATATCCTTAGGCTTCCGAGGTGCTGTGACTGCATTTCCTCCACGAAAGCGGATCCACTTCCATCTAAGAAATGCAATCATAGAAAGTTGCTAGGGTTACTCAAGAATTACACTTCTCATTCTCATACCCATGGCAATTGTGTGACTAAGAGACCATTTGCAATTCGGGACCTATTTTAGGTTAAGAGAAAGCAATATTTAGACTTGCTTATGTTTTTCTTTGAGAATAAACAACGGCATTGACGACCATCTTCAATGCTATATCTATAATAGAATCCAGCCATACGACTGTATGTATGAGCATCATACGTCATAAGGATGGTTTAGAGTATTATCTAAGTATACTGAAAAAGTTATCTATAGTGATCATGAAATTACCGCGTTAATTTCTTATCCTCAATGGAAAATAATATGCATAAATGATCCAAATTTTGCTAGCAATTTAATGGAATGAACGTTGGAATAGATAGTATATATTGCGTTCCCAACTTTGTCGCATTTGTCATGAGTACATCTTGGAAAGGACGTTGTGGTTCTCATAACGTATCATAAGTTGTAGTTCTCACAAGTAGCCTAAGAATTAGAGTTACCAAAAGTTTATGTTTAGTCCCGCAAGGCTCAAATGGTAGTAAATGGATTAATATTGGATCTATCAATAAACTTTTCATTAATCCAGTGTGTAACTTATGTATCCTACAATAGTAATGTGCAGTAACGCATAGTAACATAAGGATTGTAATTATAAAACGTTATGTACACTATCAATCAGTATATATCAGTTCAAGAGATCATTTTCATGCGTTGTAACTCCGCTGGTTGTTTCTAACACATTTAAATGGAATGGATGCCTGAGTCAGGAAAAAATCTTGAAAAAACTTTGAACTCTCATCATTGCATCTCTGTAATTGCGGGTTTGGAGTTTATTACATTCTCTCATCACTTTATACTTATCTAAAATCATGGTTGAGGAGTCGAGATGCTTTGGAAACAAACTGATAAAATTATAATCTATAATTTTTCAGGTGTTACTTCCTCCACATTACAAAATATATCCATAAAATTATATTTAAATACCTGTTCCTATCCTTCATCTATTTTTCTATGGCTGTGATTATTTTCTTTCTCTTATACCTACTTCTTCTTTTAATTACTCTTAAACCTACTTCTTAGATCTTCATCTTCATTAAGTATTCTTATAAAACAAACTATTTTCAATGGCTTGCTAACATTTGAAAAAAATACGAGTATCATCAGTATACATGATAACGTTATTTATAATGAATTTTGAATCAGTTTTTCAGAATTCTTCGATACAGGAGTATTGAGATGTTATATACTTTCCAAGGAAGAGATACTAATAATATTTTAGCTCTAACAAAGGCATGTTTCATATAAATATACGCAGGCTAATTTCAATACAATATAACATCGTATTTTTCCGTAGAAAATCTTACCGGAATATAATATTTCCTAATATTATTGTAAGTCACAAATATAAACAATCTAAGGAGGATAAAGTTCTGAAGTTATAAAGACTGAGGGATTACAAAAATAGATATTTGTTTATGGGAGAAATTAAGGACGTTCCATACAAGAGAGATATAGAAATTAATTTCTCTTAGCATTATCATTATAATTCTTATTCATCCGTGCCATAAACCAGATCACTTCTTCCTTGCATCTTCCGAGTATTGGTTCCTGTGTGAAAACAGTAGCATCGGTGTCCATTTGTTTTCCGATGGTGAAAATCCTCGGGTGTTTGTTACATCCGTTGTGGATGAGATGGCCTCTCGAGTGGCGACCCACCCTTTCGTGCTTTCTTCTCTTCTTTCTTGCCATTTTGCAGAGGTGTGCGAAATTTTCACGCACCGCTGCCGTGCACGGATCCTTTCGGAACTCCAAAGCGGTGGGTGGAATTTTCCATGTGCAGAATAAAAAATCAAAGCTTAGGACTTTTCTTGGTAACGCATCCCTTATATAAAGGACATCTTGTTCTGCCACAGTGCAGGGTTTTAGCTTCCTTTTTGCATTTTGCAAGTACATTTTATTGATATAAGTATGCGTCAACATCGATTCGTGATATTTATTAATTGTCTTCTACAATGGAAATTTTAATAAGTTTTCTTCGTTTATTTAAATTTTATTATCTTATTCCTTCTTGTATTGGTACACGAGACGTAAATTGCTAGAGGAAAGTCTTTCACAGTCTCTAAGTCAAATATTAATTTTTGGGACTCACCACAACATATACTAACATTAATACATCATGTCATAAATGAAAATAAAAAGTTTCAGAACAATAGAAAATTCTTACGATATTGGTAGACTGTTTTCAAGCATGTGTGACTATTATTGTGCGAGTATACTTATCATTTGAAAACTTTATTCTTATTAAAACAGTCGTAGAGTAAAAATATGAAAGTATTTTGTCTAATTTTATAGAGATGTCTATCTGGTTGATTTCTAAATAATTTCAAATCGAGTTTATAAATAATCGCCTATTTATTTAAATATATATTCTACTGAACGAGAGGATGAAATAGATTAGTGTACAAGAAACGTTAAAAGTGTTTGGCAATGTTTGGTATAAGCTGAGCATCAATACGTATCCCTTGAGGAGACGAAATGAAAGCGTTTTGAGAGAGGAATAAACATCCTATTATTCACCTAAAATGATAAGGTTGGTAAGGTAATGAAAAAGGTTCTCACTTGAACAGAATTACATTTTGAGAAATTCTAAAACTTTCAAATAAACTGTGATCTCGATAAATATCTTTGGATTGTTTTCCTCAGATGATCAATTACATTAGGACACTTGCTGAATTCCAAGTACTCCTTTTCCGTTACATAATATATATTGAATCCGAGACAACTATTGATGGACCGTTATCGTGGTGGACATCCGGAAGGGATACTACACTGTTCTTATTTTTTTTCTCCTCCAGAATGCTGCTGCTTCCAGCTCTGTATAGAATGCTGTACGGAAACATCTGTGATACTTTTAAACCATAATGACCAGTTAATTTCAAGAAATTGAAGCTTTTTAGTGACTATTACGCTGTCCAAACATCCTCTTGCGAAGTGATTACACGAAAAACGTTTTGAAAGGAAGTAGTTTTACTTGATATCATCCTGCCCTCAGCTTTGAAAGCTAGTTGGCCTTAAAATTTAATTTCCCTACTTCCATTCCCTTCGCTAGAAGTTGCCAAAGGCTAGGATCTTCATAAAGGGTTTAGTGCCACTGAGTTAGCCTACTTTTCACATAAAAAGGATGAAATGATAGCGAGATAGCTATTCTATCTTTGCCGGTGTCAGTGGAAACAGCCTTGCGAAGTTTTCAAATCAGATTATTACTATCACAAGTTCCTGATAAAACACTCGAGGTTCTCTGTATTCCCTTTGAGGGTGAATGTGAATAGGTTGCCTTTTTGCTCGTTACCTAATTCATAAGAGACACTCCAGCGTATATCAAACAAATATCAATCAATTACGAGAATGTTTAATAATTCAAAATTCTAGGATAAGATAGAAATATTAGGATATGATCCTAGATAGCTAAGCTCTTACTAGATAGATGTATGATAAGAAATCTTACCACATACTTAAACTTCGATTAAGTTTTAGACTCCTAAATTAAGCTATCAAAACTCTCCTTTCAAAATAAGGACCTCCGTTCAATCTTCAGATTGATTCATGACTCTGAATAGATTACAATTTCACTAACTGATGTAAGAATTATTCTTTTATTCACTACATCGATACAGATTGATTTCCGAAAATTGAATTACTAATTCGCACACTTAGTTTCTTGCGGCTAAGTTATAGATGCTTTTGTATCTTGTTTATACCTTATTGACATTTTCCCAAAGCTTTACAAAGTAGTAGGGAAACAAGGTAGTTCTGAATGCGTCCAACTGCCACGATTAAGTACTTGATTCAGAATGAAGTTCACCACTCGAGAAGGGAAACAGTTTTCTTTTGTTTCCAGGATGAGAGGGAAAGTGCGTAAGCTGATTTCGATAGGAAAATGTTCATTGTATTAGTGCAATACTGAGCCAAATCATTCTTCACAGTTTACGTATCACTTATAACAGTACTTGGAGTACCATATACACTGATATTGTATGCACTTTCAGCTTGTTCTGAAAACATAAGAGACAGAATTGTACGATCAAGTTATCTAATCCCAAGTTGTCAAATGTTAAGAGTTGTTTTTTATTAACATAAAGACTAAAATAAGGATTTAGGATATTAATTCCACATTCTTATCTTCATTTAATAGTATAGGCTGGCAGAGACATAACAGTATTATTGGATTATGGTCAATTTAAAGGGATACATTGAATTTATAATTCTTGTATTTACTACTTCCTAATAGCCAGAATTTGACCTTAAAATTTTACTTATAATGCTTTTTAATTTCCTTCCAGTACTTAATTCGGCTAAATAAACGATAAAATAACGACTAATGGTAAGGTACGTGAGTATTAAGTTCATGTTTTTGACATTTACACGTCAATAGATAAGTATCGGTAGCAAAATATTTCACGGAAGATAGGCGGTAATTTTCGCAAGTAAATTCTGTTCGTTGTTGTAAGTAGCTAAGAATATTATAAGTAAAGGTAAATAGTGAACATCCTGACTAATGTAACATATCACAGGAGTTCGTCCTTTTAGGAATCTTCACATATTCTGACATCTCTTCTTAATCGGAAGAACTGAGAATTAGTTAAAAGAAAGGACTAAATGTAGCGTTTCATATACAGATGACATTCATATACATTATTATCTAAACGAGCATGGAAGCTAAATTTATATACGAGTTTTTAACTGCCGTGTCATTGAGCCTCAAAGCTTCATAAAATCCAGCTCATTCGTTTTTCATTACACCACGAATAATGCCAAATTATTGCACAAAGTAATGGTTCGTGTTATCCAATATATTCACAATCCTAATTGTCCCAGTAGGTTATTATGTAAACTAAATTTATACACGATTTTTTAACTGCCGTGTCATTGAGCCTCATAAAATCCAGCTTATTCGGTTTTCATTACACCACGAATAATACCAGATGATTGCACAAAGTAATGGTTCGTGTTATCCAATATATTAACAATCCTAATTGTCCCAGTAGGTTAATATTTTTAATACTCTTTTACTACCCTCACTATCTTCCGAATAAGTTTGTTTTAATTTCTATTATTTTAGTTCTTTTCTCGTGAAGCGCTGAGGTAATAGTGTGAAGTATAGAATTGGCTAAGGAGCATACGTATAAACACGAAGATCTATGAAAAATAAAGGATATATGAAATGATAATGTTGCTAAATACGTAATATCCTCCACTGATGATAATTTCTTCCTTTGCTTGCTTACTTAGCCCAACTCAACGTCCATTTGGGAAATTATGATCGCTCCGACTGCACGCGGAGATCTCAGGAAGGCGCGATTATAACTAAAAAGGCTTATTGTATAACGCATAAATGCATCGTTTCTTTTACCGCGGAAACAAATGACTCACACAACTCTCCGTAAGGCTCTCCCTATAGGATAAATGTTCCTCGCCGTAAATTCGCTTGAATAATGCATGATATTTTGAATATCGGTTGTATTTCCTCCATTGCTAGCATCCACCTCATAAACTCGTTTGACTATCCCAAATCTTTTCCATATCATCAATATTAAAGTTTTACAAGAGATTCTGCCTTGCTCTAATCCGCTGGAATTCTAATGCTGCCCATAAACGCGAAAGATGCATTAATTTTCCTTTTCCTTCTCACTCGGGAAACATTTTCCTTTTTCTCTTTAACAATTTCCCTTTCTTTCGTACTTCTTCTGTCCTCCATCCGCAAATAGCCACTTACACACGCCGTTGCTCGTGCAGATATTCGGATTTGTTTACGGTAACCTTTTCTTCCGAACGGAGTTTTACGCCGATATAATATGGACGGTGGAACGATGACTTAGTACAGCGAGCACGTGGTTGCCCATGGGGACTTGATTTTAAACTATGGGAAAATACTTTGCGTGTTTTTCCTTACGAGAACGACACGAGATTCGAGAAGAAAGAATTGCGCTGTAGATATGGAATTTATTCCAGCAACAATGAGCTCGATTGTTAGAATTGGTCGTACTGTCCATTGTTGAGGGTTCATTTTAAGCCCATCGAAGTTTTCTTTTTGACTGTTGAGAGACAAAATGAGGTTCCATTAAGAGTAGAACTTTTCTTTCTAATTTATTGGGTTAAGCATTTTATAATTCCACAAATACGTATATCGCCAAATAACCTAAATGGGTGAAGTGTATATTGTATTTCAACTAATATATCAAAAGAGTAACTAAATTTAAAACGCTATATGTTAAGTATTTGAATAGTTTTACGTTCACAGCTACGTTATATGTTTAATATTAGAATAGCCTTACGTTCATAGAGATAGGTTCTTAGTCCAGCGGTATTTTTCAGCTGGTAACACTTAGGAAATTTTACGCGAGCATACATAATAATCGCGAGGAATAAAGAAGGCACTTCCCGCTTCTCTTCAGAGGTCCCCGTGTGTTTCTCTCGTGCCCTCCTCTTCCATTCACAGCCACCCATTTTGCAAGATGGTCGTAAATTCTCTTTGGAGCATCCGCTAATGGAGATGTTTCTACAGCATTTTCTTTCTCACTTCAACGCGTCTATGGGTGGATCGAGTGTCTCGCAAACTTTCTACTAATTTTTTTGGCCTTTAGATGCGACACGATTTAGCTATGTTGCTGGTTCTAGTGTCCATTATTTCAGCGATTTTGTTATAGCAAGTGTAGCAGCCTTTAACTAAATTCACAGATGTAGTTTTGAGATTGTGATAGATGTTTCTCGTGAAATATCCACACAAGGAAGGTTCATTTTAATTATGAATTTCTTACTTCTATTTCAGTGATTAATATAAAGATTTTTATAAAGATTTGAGAACATTAAGCTAGTTTAAACAATAAACACGTGCAACTAGAATATAGAGGTTAAACATTAATTAAAAATAGCAACATGACTGGGACTCCAACCCAGGTCCTCCACTATTTACCCCAGATTTCTTTCATATATCGTGATTATCCAAGTAGATTATCCCCGCCACGTAATATTTCTATACTCTTTTATTTAAAAATATTATTTATTCGCGAAATAAAAACGCGCACTAAGGATAAGATAAAATTTAGATCTTGTATTTGATACGAATGAGTTAAGTCTTCTTTGCCTTTTGAAATTACTTTCTGGAATGTCTTTTTTTTAAACCTTTTATATTTAAATAGCTGTATTAGCCGCCATCTTAAGAATGTATCTAACTAATTTTCTCGTTTAATATTTTAACATTTTACCATTAAAAGTTAGGATAAAATCGAGTGTCATTTGTCTTTAGCGGGAAACTTAAAAGACCATCCAGTTTCACTCAAATGATACGCTTTCGTAAGTGACAGATAATAGTTTCCCAACCTACGGAACGCTTTTAAAAAATCCAGCACCTATTGTACGTGCGGCCGGCCGCCTAGGGACCGCGTCGCTCGCAAGCGGTCGCTTTTTCAGGCCGCGCTATCCAACGTCTCCCATCGATCCATCGCAAAAGAGAGAGATCAATTAACTTTTAATCGCACCAATTCGTGAGAACATCCGAATACAATCGCAATTGAATTCCCCGTCTTCTTTTCTTTTTTTCCGCGAATCGTGACACCGTAAAATAACGCCCCCGCGGCCACTGCACATTCAAATCGTATAGCTGAGCACACAGCCTTCCTTTTCGTTTAGTATTTCAGGAAGTTTTCGTCGGGTCAGCATTCACTCTTTGGACCGTCGACCAACAGCAGGTTTGTGTCTCTCCCCGAATAAGGCGGTGGGGATGCTCGTGTGTCCGCCATCTTCCAAAACTCTACGATTATTTTACAGCAGCGTTGCCTTATCTAGCACCCGAGAAGCACATCCGGTGTTCTCATACGCACGCTTTTGATTCACCTAGTAGAGCTCTCGGAAATCATTTGCATTGGTTCGTGGAAGATGAAGTTTTTTTCGCGTATTTTTTTACGAAAAAGGTGGATTTTTAATTACATGTTCCGTGGGTATGGTTTTGCGATTGAGTCAATTTTAGTAAAAATATTGTACTTGCACTACAATATTTTACTTGGGAAGTAGAGTATTTGTGGGCAACAACTGGATGGTTTCTATTATATAGATGCTATAGATTGCCATAGATCAAAGCTGAATTATTATCCTATATTAACCCTTGAAGCAAAGCTTGTCGTAAACAAAATGAAGTAAAGAATTTTGGAAGGAATGGTCTTTCAGTTAAGTATTCGTACATTCCTTTTGAATTTTTTATAGCTTAACCGGTATCCGTTATAAGGAAGTGAGTTTCATATTTAAATCCTCTAATTCCAGGTTTGAGTTGCAGGAAAAGCACTGATGTAAGATCTACTCCTCGTACTTCAAAATACATAACTATATTTACTAATAGCGTTTATCATGTCTTCGCTTATGATTCTATTTAATCTGAAAAAGTGTATACTAATACTCAATACTATATTTTGAATAAAGATTCAGTATCATAACAGATCTGTTGAGATACACTTGAATCTAGGAAAAGATCTCATTATTATTTCCATCAGTTGAGATTAATTTTATAACAGATCATTTTCCCATATTTTTATACTTCCAAAGAGAGAATACCAAAGAGATATTTGTTTTGAATAATTAGGATGATTTTTCCCTAAAGATGTATGTTTCCTGTAGGATATAATTGATAAAAGTCATATTATAAGTTTCGGAACAAGGAAAACCTTAGGATATTGTACGAAAGATAATAGTTTCTTGTAGTATTAGATCATGATTTCAAATGGAATGCTATAATGAATATGCAACTTGATTGTCGCTTAAACTTTTGAACATTCGTCTTCTATGTTTACAATAAAGAAAGCAGCACCTGATTCTAAGAAACGTTTCTGTATGCACTAGAATTTTACCGAAAAATGCGATTCTATTCATCTGATTCTAATTTTTGAATTCATAACCTTCAAGAACAACGAGGAAATAAGGTCCAACGGTTTTGAGTGAATAATGCACTAATGCACTAAAAGGAAGGAAACTTGAGAGTCATTCTCCACTCAGACACACGTGAGAAGTGGCCAAGGGAAGGAAAAGAACACTCAAATTATATCTCTGTCATATTTCCTTAATATTTTTGATTTGATAGAGTTTTATTTTCATAGTGACCAATGTTTAACATATCCCCATAAAGATATAAAATGGTTGGTCCTGTTCCCTTTTCACAATGCATTACATTCATTTGAGATGAGGATACTAAAACTTTATCATATGGAATTCTAGCATATTTGTAAGGAATTTGTTCAAGAGTTACCTTTACTAAGCTGAGCATAAAGTACGAACAATTTGAAATAGAAAAGCATACTATATTGGCATAAATTCTTCTAAATTTTCAGCTCGATGAATGCATATTTATAATATCTACTTGACTCTAGATTTTATTCGAAAAATTCATGACTATTTGCATACAATTTTACCCTTTAGATTTTGATACGAAAAGTTTCATTTTTGTATTCTTTATAGAAACAGCTTCTTACGTTTTTTTCATTTTCACTTTCCGTTGAAAATCTAGGACGCATTTTTTGGTGCATGAATAGTTTGTGAATATATTCGCCCTCAAAAAAGGTTATTTTCTTTGACATATTACTCTATTTGCAGACGTAATTTCGTTTATAATTCGACCCCTTTTTGCTAAGGCATAAACATTTCTAAATTAAAGGAGGAAACTTAGCTAGATCGTATTTCGAGAAGAAACTAATTAAAATGTATTTTTAAAGCATAATTATCTGTAAGTACGAATCAGTGATACTTTGATATTTCGCAACATTAGGAAAGCATGATATACACTTACCCGCGTCGTTAGGCATTGAAATAAACAAGGAATTCTACGATAAACAATGAACATCCAAAGATCCAACGTAATTATACTTCTTTAATCACGTTTTATTCCATCTCAATCCAATTGCAACGCATCCCATACACACGTAGATCACCGTGTTTAGTCGCTGTTAAATTGTCGGGACCGTATACCCTTCCCCCGGAATGAAATAATCATTGTAATCCCATCGTCCCTGAGGAGGCTTCTATAGCAGCCGCGCCGCTTTCAGTTTCGTTATAGTTACGATCAATAAGGTTCTACTAAGTTCTTCTCTAAAGACTCGGACGGAATCTTACATTGTAGGGTTATTTTCTTCGGCTTAAACATCTAATACAAATTCACCGTAAAACACGTATATATGTTCTGTGGACAGGTGGGCGTCCCTATACGCATTTTCATGATCGTGGTCTTATCAGCTCACTCCCGTCTCTATTTGTGAGGCATTGCATTATCTCTGACGCCATTTGAGCGTCCGCTCAAAAAATTCCCCAAATCGATTCAAAATGGAGTCGCGACAGCCTCACGCCGTTCTGATGTGTCAAAAATGTGTTGCATCACGTGCAGCCAAGGTATTTTGAACATTTTCGCGTGTTTTTTTATGCACGTGTTGTTTTTTTCGGGATCCTGGATGTCTGCGTATTGATTCTTCGATGTTACGTTTTATTTTCGTTATAATTTACGTAATTCTGTAATAAGTTCGGTTGGTTTGATGGATTGATGTATCTTTATATGATTTTGAGTTGATCTAGCTTAATTTTGCGTTGAAATGAACTTATTTTCGTAATAATTATACCTTTTTTACTATTTTTAACGATTTATAACGTAGTACGCTTATGTTGTGGATGAATCATAGTTATAAGGCAAATTTTACAGCCATATTATTGTAAATGAGACCATAATATAGATTCTAATGCTTAATCTTTCGGTAGAGTTCGCTAAGGATTGATCAGACACGTCTTCTTCGTCGTAAGTTAACATCTAGTTTATAACTTTACGAAATAAGAGACATTTAGATATTATAAAAAGTAACCCTTAGTAAACTAAAATGAAAACAGACTAATCGAAAGTTGAAATTTTTAAAAAAGAGGTCAAATTCACTCGAATAACATCGATAGAAAAGTTTCCCCGGCGAGGGAGGGCTGTGAAGGACGGAGCGATAAAATTTTCAGAAAGAATTGCGTCACAAACGAACGAGTCTCCAGCGCCGGATTTCTCCCCAGTTTTTGCTCAAAAACGATTAATTTCTAAGCTCTCTTTTCGATTGATTAATCCTCCGTGGAGAGTGATTTTCATTTTACTCCGTTCCCACAAAGCAAGTCATCCTTGAGATAGGTGTGCGGTGTCGTCGGGTTAACGTTTCAACAAACTCCAGCCGCTGACCACACAGTGGAAGGCATTACTGGCTGCTGTTCCAGAGGGCACCCTATACACCGTACGCTTCAAAGCGACTATCTGCCGGTGAAAGAATCCACTGTCGCGACATTAGTTCCGTCACCGTGTTTTGTAGTTTTGTTGTATATGATTCCCTTCCTATAAGAGGTTTTTAGCTGTCCCTATATGTCGATCATTAAAGGTGTTGAGTTTAGAGTTGTATGTATACGTCTCATGCGATTACTTGATGGATTAGGCTCATATGGCTGTATGGCGTTGATAATAATACACATATGTACTTAAAAACATCCTAAATTGAAAGGTTTGATTGAAATATATACGCGGAAGTTCAATATATATTTATATATTCGAACTTTCTTACGCCGAAGTCCCGGGTTCGAATCCCGGTTGAGGAGGAAATTGTACTCGTAGAATATGGTTGTTTGAGTATGCCAATTGTTAAGTATCACACTGTAATTGTCCATAAGTGAATGTTTGTGCGACCTACGTTAAATACATATATGTTTAGTTCAAAAATAGTAGCTCCGCTTATATGTATCTATTCCAATGTTCCTCATCGTTTGGTTTTTAGGTTTTATATCACCTTTGAAGTAAGGTCAGGTCTGCAAAGAATATAAACTTCCTTGTCTATGATGAAAGAGTATAATTTCCTCTAAAGATATTTTATATTTAAGGTTTTTATCAATGGAGAATTAAATGAGCCATTTCTGTTCGTAAGATCTGAATAAAAGCAAACGATAAATGGAGATTTTGACTCGTTATAGAATCCGCGAAGTTTAAGAAGGTTGTGAAATGATTCTTGTAATATTAATAAGAAGGAATTTGCTTTTTTGGTATCTATAAACTAATTGGTTTATATCGAGTCGAAACTAGCAGGTACATATTTAATTATCGGAAAACTTATGGATTTTGTGGGTTTTTCCTATTATTGCAGCGTAAAATATCTACGTTTCGCAAGGAGAAAATCTAAAGAATCTTAGAAATGATGAGTTTCAGTTGTTCTTATATGATTCCTTTGTTTCTGTAAGAGTTATATACTACATCACATGGCTAACACTCATCGTCTTTATTTATCTATAATAAAATCGCAATAAATCCTTTCATTTCCCACCATGAACTTCCTCGACAACGTGACAGTGGATTTTATTTGGAATTATTTTTTCTCGTTACTTGGCAATGGCTGAGAACCGGTTGTCACTCTCAGTATGTTATTAAGATTTCTCTACTTATTCAGAATGCATATTCTATTCGTCCGGAAGTCGGATGGATAATTTTAGACTTTCTTTTCGAGAGAACCTCTGTGATTGAGAGGTATTTAGCTTATTTTTGTAACTTTCAAAAGGGGCGATTCCATTTTCGTCCAATTAAAAAGTATGATGTTTCCGGAATATCTGAAGTATTACTTTGGAAAATTTCTAGAGAAGTGACATTGTTTATTGAATCAAACTTTACGATTCCTAGCATAAATAAATGCGTCACAGATTACTATCAATCATTAAGGAATAGAAGGGACATGTCTTAAGACATGATTTCATTATGATAGCCAAAAAGGGACATTCTTTCGAATACTCATGTACTCCTTGTACTGGAAGAACTATGCTCGAGATATTGGCATCCCAAAGTCTCTGTCACACAATCTTAAAATCACAAAGATCACTTTCAAAGGTATTTTACACCGAGCGATTGCCAAGAAATGGATGTTAACTCGCGGACACCAATTACGTACGCAACGGTTGAAGAATACCATTGCCTTGAAAGCATCGAACAAAGTGCAATAAAACCAAATACGAGTTAAGGGATTTATTGATTTGAGCACTGTGAATAATAAAGGGGGAGAGGATGAAGAAAATTTTATTGCAAGTGGACTCTTATTTAGAGAAAAGACGTCGTACACATGGCTCTCGAATGAAAAAAAAATTGGGTCGCGTTTGTGTCTGTAGCACGAAAACAAAACGACAAAGGACAACTAATACGAATTGAAGATAGTGAAGATAATTGAAGCATTGAGTGCGGAACGAAATGGATAACTTATTCGATTTTAGAAGCCAAGTTTTACCAATTGCTTGTGTGATATAGAAACTAAATCAGTTGTCATCAAAGTCTACGAATTTTGAGTAAAGTGATATGTATTTTATACATATTTTTGTTGCAGTATGCTCCGATTTCAGGAGTGAATAAATGTAGACATCGTAAACACCTTCATCGGAAAAAAGTTTCCAATGAATCATAAAATGATACTCTGCAGTGAAAAATAACTTTTGAAAGGATACTTTAGTCGGATCTTAGCTATTGGAAACTATTTAGGAGATAAAGTTCCGTGGAAGAGCTTGATGAATACGTCAAAAACATCCATAATATCGCGCGATGTAAATATTATAATATTTAACGATTAAGACACAACACTGCAGGGTTACTAAATATTATTTTTAACTGAAAGTTCTTGAACAGTAATAGAATCCATTCAATGAACTAGAAAATTCATCAACGCATCCGAAAATTAAATACGGAGTTCTTACGAGAAGTTATGCTTCGTGAGATGTAACGGAAGGCATGCAGTTGAATCATTTCTGATGAATCATGATATTATTTAAAAATACGAAATTTCTTAAAACTAAGCTTGTCGTATCCCCATCAGTGTAAGGGGCAAAAAGCCTTCAAATGTTCGCCGCAGCGAAGATTTATCGAGCTCGTTGCTGTTTTTTGCGAAAATAATATGACCTTTCAAATCTATAAATACATCCCGACGGACACTTGCACATTAGATCGATACAGATTTGATCTATCGCATCGATTTTCTACTAAATCATGACGAGGCATTCGCGTAAGACTGATGTTTGACTCTAAGTTTCATCGGGAGAACCAAAAAATTATCCTCGCTTAAAACGAGCCGTGATGCAGCGAATTGACAAACATTTCCTCTATGACGCAATTGGCAAATTCGTCCCACTGTCGATGTCGCAACAGTATTTTGAAGAGGCTGCACTGTCCGCAGACAGCTTAAAAATTTCGATGGCATCAGCCGGACAGGAAAATCCAAGATGGCGGAAGTCGTCCCGCGTTCTTTCCAAATAAGTCCCATGTTCATATTCGGCCATTTTGTCGAAAACACCGGTCCCCGCTCAGGCGGCCATTTCGGAGCGGGCTTCGCGGTTAGTTTCACCCGCCAAAAAAATAAGAAGGTATAACTTAATGGAAATCGGTGTGAAATACCTTTACCAAAACGTTATTCTTTTATTTGTTTTCGGAAACTACTATACTATGTTCGAGATCAGTTGTTGACAAGCGGCCAAGCAACGCGTTCCTTTTTTATTCTCACATAAACTCTTCGGCAATTTATCTCGAGTAAAACTGAGAGGAAATAATTGCAGCTTCGCTCAACCTATTTCGAAAGATAGATGTGATTTTGCGCAATCCGAATACAAGGTCTTATGAGACGTTCCGATTGGAATCTCACCTCCTTCCGATGCTTCTCGTTTGGAAATTTTGAAATTTCTAAGCGTTTTAGAAATGTTAGAGAAATATAACAGGAATTTTGGGTAAAGTGAGCGTTTTTCCTATGCGTAATTACTCTTTGAATTCTTACCCAAAATACATCGAAGTTGCCGAAAATAATACAGCTTATTATTGTAATAAAATTTCCTTTTACGTTACGCGAGTTAAAAGTTAGAGGATACAATATTCTAATAGAGTAATCTGAAGCCTTTAAAACCGAATTCAATACATATCTTTTAACAAACACAGTTTTGTTGCTCACTGAATCAAAATTATTAATCTCCGCTGACATGTATTCGAACGATAAATATCGTTAATTATTTTAAATGAGCATACGCTATAAATATATAAGTTGAGGAATTAGGAATTTTTATAAAAGGTATTGACTCCTAAGTTCTGCAATATTTACTGCAGTTGGAATGATATTTTAATAATTTATCTCGTACCCCATTCATTTCTAGTTAAAATGAAGTGTTAACATAATTTTATTCCCTTTATATATCCATTATCATATATATATATCCATTCCTTCAATATATAGTTGTAGATAGATGCAGTGTCTTTTTCAATGTAAATTTACGATATCAATTTATATCTCGAATTGTTTCTTCTGTTTATACTCTGAAATGCAACGAACTATCGTTTGCAAAATTATTTTTAAACGTTTCCATATAATCGCGGGAAATACTATTTTAAACAGTCGGAAATTTATTCTGGATTGAATAATGATCTCCTTATTTCAAGTATTTTATCAATATATTATTTATTTTACTCAATTTATTTCTCTCACGGTTAAGGTAGTCATTATTGGCCTCTATTTCATTTGACCCCTGAATTATAGAAATTGCTTTACAAGTAAAATAGCACTGTTTAAATGTATAAAAGAGAAAGTAATCCTTACGAAGTTCACAAATTATGCTTCGCTATAATATTCAATAAGTTTTACCATGATCTCGTAGCTATTTTACTCGAATCAATTCCATTTGAATCCCAAAGTAAAAGTACTTCCTCTAAAGGTACTAATGACGCATCGGAACTCTCAATAGAATTCCAAATTCAGCGAGAGATAATCATTTTATTTATCAATCTCAAATATAGCAACCGAACCGCTATAGCAGCGAAGAGCGAGCCGCAAGAAAAATACGGTTAGCCTTGATGCTTCTCTAAAGAATGTACGACTTCTAAAAGATTTCCTATCGGCGCCGATGTCGCAACGCGATGAAAACGGATGCTATGAAATCTCTCACGTTTGATATAAATCCAATCGATATTTTAAGGAAATTCTGGCGTGCCCTAGGCGACGTCTAGCGCGCCAACTCGTCCAAAATATAAAGCGAGCTCCTTTTTGGATCCGTTGTTTACGATAGGGAATAATAAATAAAGAGATGAGAGGAAGTAATATATATTTATAGGGAAAATTTTAATGCCCATTTGTGGATAAATAGTGAAGGGACAACGATTCATTCTCTGACGGATTGTTATTTTTTTTCAAGCAGTCGCATTTTTTCCAACATACGTACGTTGTTCGACCTTTTAATATCGAAATGGATTGCGTAATTTTTTTGGATTATCTTTACGGAGGCACAGAACCTCTTTTGTTTCTAAAAAGATCGTCAAAGTAGATAGAGTTCGATTCAATTTTCAAAAAGCATGGAGTTTGTTATGTGGCCTTCTGGGTTCCCTAGATATGGATATGGTTCTCCTACATGGTTATGAGGGCGTGGTCAACCGGGACGAACTATAACTCCTCTAGGAGGCATGCGAGATTATGTGCAGAAATTTGTGAAGCGAGGATTCTTTTAGGTTCGATACGTGTTATTAATCCGAGAGAGATGTTCGTAATCATCGTAAAACGATTCGGAACTTAAGATATAAAGTATAAATCATAGTCTCCATTAAAAAACTTCGGCATGCTAGATCAGCGGAAAAATTTCGATAATCGATTATTTAGTAGAATAGAAGCAGAGAAAAATTATTTAACGCGAAATTTTCGTAGCAAGAAATAGCAGAGAGTTAATTATGAAAATGTATTTTCCAAAACCCCATTTCTTTCTGGTTCTTTTCTATATATTTATTTAACCTAACCCCCACAAACATCCACTTGTTGGACAATTATAGTGACGTACTCAAACAAACAATGGACGTATATCAACATCCATACCGTGAGAGGAAAATTTCCCTCGCGACTGTGACTCGAACCCGTGACCTCCGAATATTTTCTCTTAAGTTAGGGTGGTATAAACACTCTTCGTTATTAATTCTGTCTGATTTAATATACTTGTCTTCAAAATATCTTCCAGAATATATTTGAAATATATTTATATCAGACGTTTCTTATAATAGTCGGCAATGTCTAATTTTCTATATGAAACAAGACGTTTAAGATTATTTACGAATCAGTCTCTAGAAAAAAAAATTCCCAATTTTATATATTTTCGTTTGGAGAGGGTTATATTTATTTATCATCATATGTTTTGGAATAAATAATCAGTTTATACCCTAGAACAGTATTTTACGTCTCACGAAACAAACGCATTTCAATAGTATTTTTTATCTTCTTACGAATTCATGATAGAGCTCTGCCCATGTTTACTAAACAACCTATGAAAGAATAAGATTTGCTATAATTCTTTCAGATATCAGATTCACGAAAACTGTGACAAAAGTATGATCTCAATTTATTACGTATACAATCAAGACGCGATTCCGGATTCACACCCTTACGAATATCCGCGCTTGGCGAACTTTACGCCGCAAATTCTTCAATCTTATCGCCGTTACTTTTTCGAAAAGTCCTGATCATTCGCCGTGAAATAGGTGGTAAATCATTCTTTACGCGATCTCTACCGAATCGTAATTCTAATCAAGTACCTGAAAGCCTTAAAGACGTCACAGCACCGTTGCTCGTATAAATACGTATCTCTCGAGCTGTAAAAAAAAGCTCGCAAACCGAGCCCTCTATTGCCCTAATTCATCCCTCGAGAATATCAACCAAAATCCGTCTATGCGTTGCTATAGAAATACGAAATAGGGCCGAGAACGCCGTCTATAAGATGAGACGAGAGATTGAAGGTAAAGTCCAGTGGACAAATAAAAACGAGCCTCGATAAAAATCCCCTCCGCCATAAAAAAGGGAGCAATGGTGGAAGAGTCGAGAATGGCAGAGTGGGTGAGGAATAAAAGTTTGGCCGAGTGACCAATATCCTAGAGAGAGGGAAGGCCAGCGTAGTAGAGGTTCGCCTCGCTTCGCAATTAAAGTGGAGGAAGAAGATGGCAAAAGGGGGAGGGCGTATATAGCATTTATCAAGAAAGGCTCGTACGCTAGACCTTCCTAAACTCCTGTTCCCACCTACCGACGCATCGCTGAAAAAAAAACCCTTCTAGTTTATTCTTACCCCTTACCTCCTTCGCTCCCTCCTGAGCCCCCTTGGTTGGCCAACCAGAAGATGCATCACGTGGTGCCCCTCGGGTGGGTGGGTGCTGCATCCTAGGGAAACTGGTCCAACTGGCTGTGGTGGACACAGGCTCCTGTCGGGTGCGGGGTTTTTCAGGCGTCATCCTCCGGTGCAGTATAGGGGGAAGATGAAAGAAACGTGTAAAAGACAAGGGTTCCAGACAAGCATGATCTAGGCTAGGGGAGGAGTGGGTGTCTGGAAGTCTCCCCTCCTAGACACGTAACTCCCTCCCGACGTCGTTGGACCCCCTAGGCGATGTGTTCGCGTCTTGTTTATTCAAATGATTACTGATTGGTCAGCTCGAGTACGTGTGTGGAAAAATCCCGCGAATCGATGTTGTTTTTTTTATACGCGAATTATTACGGAAGTGAAGACACTCCAGGGAAGGAGTTCTCGAGCTCTGTTTTTAGTTGGGTTGCTGTTTGTACTACCGGTATCGAATCGTACGAGGGAATCCAGAGCTCGGCGGGGACGTATCAATTTACATGCTGAAAACAGTTCGGGGAAGTTAACCTTTTGGGAATACGAGTACTTTATTCGACAGCAATGCTCAAGGAGTTTGTTCGACGAAAGATCCCTCGCTGGTAACTAGCAACCGTTGCGTAATTGCGATATGGCCATCACTCCATGAGACATACATGAAAGCAGCTTCAAAAAATAAACAACGTGAGGAGTTAAAATACAGATGAGTAATTCTTCGGTTGTTGTGACATACATTAGGCAAGTCTCAATCGAGTGTTCAAATTCTGAGAATTTTTTTACGACCTGAGAATTTAGTCACGCATGACTCAAGATTTGCTAAAGTTATCTCGAAACCTACTTCTAGTATTATTCATCGTCTTCTCAAAACATTTTGGTCATACGCTGTTGTCGCCATGATTTTTATCGTCTGCATCCATTGCTACGAGGGAACGAACACAAATATGTATTCACACTTTGTTTACTTCGACAAAAGCCACCGGTTTTGGTATTAAGCGATCTGAATTCGCGAATAAGTTATTGTAAGACGGTCGTAGCCTAAAATGGAATACTAGACTTGTTAATGAGCTCCGATTCGATTGCCCTAGTAACAATTATTTACAACCGTCCGCCCTCAATCATCAGAACTCCTCCCGTCATACTCGTGGAACCAAATTACGTCTACCGTTGCAGTTAACAACCATCGCGAAGCCTTAATCGAATCGCCCGCGGGAATGGGGGAAAGGTCAAGAAAGACAAAACGAGTGAATGAAAACTCCGTCCGAAAAAATCGACGACCATATTCACTTCCAATCGCCGGACACAAGCCACCGTTTCAAACCGATTTGTGGGGTATCTTGAAAACAGTTTCCGAGGCTCTCGCATGTTCTCCCCAGCAAAAGAAGCCCTCCGTGCGGCCGTGCGGAGTCCTCGCGGGGGTAAAAAGGCCGATTGAAAAACGTGCAAGGAACCATTTTTGGGGCGAGGAGACTTTGAGGCAGGTCGCGCCTCCACCGCCTCCTCACCCCTCCCTCCACCGCCGCCATCTTCAAAAAACTTCCTCCTCCAGCGACGCTGTCTCCTTTTCCTCCCCCTCTTCCACTCCATCCCCACGCCACTCACACACAACCGCCGATCGAAAAACAAGTGAGTTCCGCGTTCCGCATTTCATCCTCGGCAGTTGTGACGTCACTCCACGCAAAACCCAAGGCCCCTATCTCTCTCCCCTCCTTCCTTTTCCCCTCTCTTCGCCGTCTGAGAGCGCTCACACTTTAGTCAATAGGGCTGTCGCAGAGCGCTAAGGGATAGACGTGGAAACTATGTCGTAGGCGATGTTGTTTCCGAGGGTGCGTCTGGATTTTTGGAAGGTAATGCAAAAGGCGGGATTCTTCACTTTACGGAAACTTCCGCTTGGGGGCGGTGGAGTCGGCCGACGGCGGAACGGATTTCGATGGGCGAATTTACGAGAGCAGGAGATACCGCCAAGTATGGATGACAATTAATTAGGTTGACAATAGGATTGGTTTCCCGCGCGGAATATAAGACGATGCCCTATAATGGAGGGGAGGAAAGAAATAGACAAGAAATATGCGTGGGTTTTGTTGAGAAAATGTATAGATCAAAAACACGTAAGGATATTATAACATTATTGATATGTTTCGAATTTATTACATGAAATTGAGTACTTCCAAAAATAAGATAAGCTTGATAAAGATTGTTTTTTTATTTTATACGAATTCGCTTTTGAATTCGACAAGATTTCTGGTAAAATAGATAAATAATTCTTAAAAAATAAGAAATAGATAGATAAATAAAATCCAGGAATAAAATAATTTTAGAAATGAGTAAAGTACGTATCTTCCTTTCCGTTGAGAGAATATTATTTCTCCGTTTTGCCGTGTGAAATTCGTAAGGAATAAAATCATTATGAATATAAACATAATACTTTTAAACGTCCTATCCGATCGATCAATCAATTAATCAAAAAAAAAAAAACATCGAAATGTCAGATGAGAATTATCCGGTCATCCCAAGAATAGGAATGTTTCGAATTGGTTTTTTCCTCTCCAAGTCTTTATATTGACTTTGAAGATTGATCATAGAAAATTCCTCATTTAGAACGATTTTCCTCATAAACTCATTTTCCTTCTTGGAATAGGCTTTCCTCTTCTTGACCACCTAAGACAGAAGAGTTGAGTTGAGTAGAGTTAAGAGTTGAGCGAATCTCGGATATTTGTCTCTATCGAAATTCTTTAGTATTCGTAAAAAAGGATTTATAAGATTGATTAAAGAGAACTGGAAAAGTATCAATATAACCTTTGTTATCAAGTCACACGAACTTACCATGTGTTCATACTCAGTATTCCCAACTTTTTCGATTATAGGACTTAAAAATTAAATCCATCATTAAAAATTCTGAAAAAAACGAGAAGTAATTAGAATTTACAGATTTGTGTGTATGCATATCTGTAATCCCCATTCTCTTACCTCCATGACAAAAAGGCAATGAAGAGTATCGGAATATAAATGAGGTAATGTGAAGCGTAACAATATAATTACTCATGTTATGAAGTAGCGCGACACTCATTTCAACCCGCTCCTACGAACTTTTATTATTTTTTGAACATCTTTTATTTTGCGAAATATATTTACCGAATCTCAACAGACAGAAGATTACGAAAATCGTGCGTTTTGACGATTCTCAACACGAAAACATCTTTCTCCCTGCATCCGAACATGGAGATAGAAAAGGAAACCCGAGTGGATGAGCGTGAATAATTACCACTCATAAACGTGACCGATACGCCTAATCACTCCGTGGCTCATGACGAACTTTTTTACGAGCCAAAAAACTTCGCGCTCTCGCACGAAAACGCAATAAGACGGTTTGAACACGTGCGTTGAACTATGGGACGAGACGAATCGGCGTGGGCGAACCCTTCAACGCTCTCTCTCTTCTCTTCTTTTGGCGAAAAGTTTTAAAAAAGCTCTTCATCGCCGATTCGAGGGAAATGAACAATTTGAATATTTATGTAGCGGGAGTCAAGCCAAGAGGCGCCAGATTCAATTAAAGTGATCTGTCGCTAGGATCGAGTTGTTTATACGCCGGGGCAACAGTAAATCTCGAGGATTTTATCTCAGGATCAAAGGATGTCGAAGGCACAAATCTTGTTGACTTTCCGATAGGCGATTGTTTTCGCGCATTTATTAACTCTTTCCGCGGACCTAGAACGCTGTTTGAATCTCTCGCGAGCGCCAATGAGGTGAAGATAAAAGCAAATACGTTGAAAATATGACAAAGGAAATGATATGCATAATATGAAATAAAGACAATTATTATTATTATCATTATTATATACCATGAGCTTTTTCCGGTGAAATAGGATTTAATGACTAATATTACTTATTAATTAATAATAACTAAAATTAATAATAATCCTTTTAGAATATTTCTCCAGTAATTAGGATTTAATACGTAAAAGTAGAACAATAGGTAAAAAATTTATTCTTACATCAATAATTCAAGAACTTTATTACAAAAAGTAATCTATTAAAGATAAAGATGGGATTAATAGTCTCTTCTATTATTCAATCCCGATTATTTGAGATTCTATTTACAAAAAAGAGTCATTTTTGAGAATTTGTAATTTTATAGAGACATTTTGGTTTTGCTTGTCACACTAATATTAAAATTCCGTCAAAATAAGCTAAGAGATAGTAGTATGTGCTATTAGAATCAGATATTACATATAAAATCTATTTTATTATAACCAATAATAGGAGAAACTTCTATGGATTGCCATTTGCTATATCAAGTCAGTTTTCGAATGTAATATAAGTATGAGGAAATTTAAATCTGGTTCATAATTTAAGTTAAATTCTTACCAGTGTATTTCGCTGCACTTCCACCAATGCGCTATTGCTGGAGTTGGTGAAATGTTTGATGAAGTTTTCCTGCTTAGGCGTGGTTATTACATGCAAAAGTACAAGTGCATACATGCAACCCGAGCTATCGAAGCATTAATATCTCTCGAAAATGAAGTTGATTTTTTCCATGGCAATCAGTCAGTAAATGTCGGAAGGTTAAATTTTACCATGAAAGGGAATGGTAGTCTGGAAGGCAGCCTACATGTCTCATTCATTAGCACCTGATTTGTATTCGCCTAAGTCCCAATAGCACCGTTTTATCAGCAGAATACGCTTAAACTCATCCTTCAACGTTGATGCTAGAACAATCCCCGTTTGTAAAATTCGTTCTTGTCTATTTAACGCTGGGATTTGCATACTTTTGCATTTTTTTTAATCGTTTCCGTTTCATAGATGGAATCGATAATAAGAGAGTTTTAATAGGCTGAATTTAAAGAAATATAAAAATTTGAGGAAGCTAATATAGTAGACTTCGTCCAAGCAAGTTGTCGACTCTTGAATAAATAGTTCAGAATTATTCCCTATTATTATTAATCGACATTCGTCGTTTTACCAAGAGTTTAAACATCTGTTTATTGTGTCGTAATATTAATGTATGATAGTTTACCATTGGCTGCATTTTCCCAAAAAGGGTTAGGATATAATTAGATAAATAATAATAGAACTTCTGGAAGGTTGGAAGGATGATTTTAATGAATATTTGTCAATCATTTTCTTGAGACACATAAAAGCAAGTAAAAATTCCATCTTTCCTTGAATTCTTTATTGCAGAATCCTTTAAATGAACGTGTTAAAAAGAAGAGATTAAAAGGAGGATTAAACCTTTTTTGAAATTGAAACAAGAGAGGAAAGTGGGATTGGAAACTTTAGTTGAAGGTCATATAACGACGAAATTTTAGTTATTTGAGAAGGTTTGCGTAGATTTATAAGACTTCGCTAAAAAATTCGGAGAATTATGGTTACGTAAAGTTTCTCATTTCAGCAGTTTTTCATAAAAGAACAGAGTCGTATATAATTTGAGTATTCGCATGAAATAAAATTACAATTTTTAAAGTTTGTGCGTGAGTTTAACTGATGAAACCAATCGGGTAATCCCGTAGGTCTTGTAAGAAAGAATTCTCCTGAAGTCAACAGCAAGCATCGTGAACTGATCATTTCGCAAAATTGCAAATAAAAATTCGCACATCGAACCCTGTGATGATTACGTGCACATCTCAGCAGATTTCGAGTATACGCTCCCCAGGTACCGGTTGGATCCCTACGACCTCGTAGTCACCACGCGATGCGATGCCCTTCTTCTCAGGGTTCCAAACGAAGTAATCCTTAAAATTTGCTTCCTTCTCTTTACTATACGAATTGACGATTTCTTTGGAAAACCCGCTGAGATCAAGCTATTTTTTTCCAAATGAACGAATAAAAACCCATAAATAGATGGAGGAAATTGCTATAGGCTATCTCTATCACAAATCGTCAGCCTACTCATCGATAACAGTCTAAACAACGCCCCATGGGAACCAAAATGCTGTTCCAGGTGTATGAAAAACATGATTGTACCTTGGCTCCATGACAGGTTATTGAAAAATTATCCCTTAAAAACTCGGCGTATGTCAGCAACAGTGTATATGAACATGGTAAAGATGGCTCTGTAGGATGTTTTTCTCAAATTTAAAGTTACATAGGAAAAGTAAAAAGTAGTCAAGGGATGATATATGAGCCACGTAATACAAACTATAGGGAAGGAGAAATAGAAGGATTAAATGGATTACAGACTGTGGAAGTTGTGATAAAGATGTGTATTTAGATGTAGCTAAATTCGGATTTCCATTAGTATCTACTGTTTGTATATTTAATTAATATTCTTACTGCATTCTACATTGGAATCATTATTAAGGATAGGGGAATATAATTTAACACGATAAATTCGTAACTTAATAAACAAAAGATAAACGGAAAAGAAAAAATAGTGATATGACTGGGATTCGAACCCAGTTCCCACTTGAAGCTTGAAAGAAGTCCCTACTGAATAAAAAATTGCTCCTGGCACACGAACGTTATATGGCTGAGCCTTAATTGATGTGACCGCAGATCAAAATGACCCGCAATTTCTGCAAATTCGGGTGAAATCGGCGACGATCCGCAACCATCCAATTGCGCGTCTGTATGACATCCTGTTTCCAGCTCTCAATAATCCTTTGGAAATACTTGGATGAATTAGTCCGCTGGAAGGAGGATTGAATGTTCTGTTACATAAGCCGAAAAATATTGTGGACTTTACTTATATCTTTCTTAATAAATTTTATAGTTTGGATATTTATCTTGCCATGCAAATCCGAGTTCGTTTCAATTCACAATTTGAGTATGCACTATTAGTTGATAATATCTACGACAACCGTAAAACATTGTTAGTCTTGGCAAGTTCTGAACTTTTTCATTTGGTTATTCTGGTTTCTATTTGATGAAATTAGATATTTATTATGAGATTATATCCGTAAGTATAATAATAGAGTGTCACAGCAACTCCGTCTTGACTGACTGAAGAGTTGATGAAAAATTTCGCTCCCGTAGTTAAAGTGCAAGCGATAAAGAAATACTGAAATGATACTGGAGAAACAAAAATATTTGATTTATTAGTTAATTTATATAAATGATTTATTAATGCCTTATGTCGTTTTCGGTAAATTTTGCAAGTTATAGCATCCAAAAGAATAGGGATGTTTGTTGTTTGAAAAAACGCTCAACGAAATACATGTATGTAATACAAAGAGGAAATGTATTTATTCGCGTGAATAGCAGAAATTTACAACAATTTACTGTTTTCTTCAACAACATTCTGTCACAAAAGTCAGCAATAAGGATTTCCCTTCACAGAATGTATTATTTTTAAGAACATATTCCGATAAAGTTCAATTTTTAATGCTTAATTCAAATAGTAATCATTGCATCGATACGTACAATCGAATAATTTGGAATAAGGCCACGCCAATCGGTACATTATCCACAGCTCAATTCATGCGTATGATATGGATAATTAATTACAATTGATTATGTCAATCTTTCTATCGACAAATGCTCTATATAAATTAGGGTGGACCTAATACTGTACCTTGTGTGTCTCGAGTGAATCCGCGCAAGTGGTTAAGAAGGCAATTGGTTAAGAAAGTGTCAGTTGCCCGGAGAAATACGTCCATCCATGGTGGTTAAATCCTCTTTTCCGATGCCATGAAGATAGTAATTGCCCTGAGTGCGTTTCAGGATCGCCCTTATCTCGAATCGGATAATTCGGCGACTTACGATGGCATAGGAAACCTTGCGCCTGGCATCCTCTGAGCAAAAACGATTGATCGACCTATTTTTGCGTAGTCTAGGACAGGAAATTCCTTCCTCGTGGCGTAACGAAGAGCTTCGGTGGTAGGAAACCCAAGTTCGAGCGCTTAATTTATATATTTATTTCCGATTGACTAGATATTTCAGCTGACAAACAGTCCCAAATTCTATTAACGAACAGTTTCCTATCTCCGCTGTAAGTCGGTTATGGGAGCGTTTTGTAATGAGACCTACTGTTTTATTTACAGCATTACTATGAGTATTTATGTTTATTAAACGGGTATTTAAAATGTTTAGAGTTCATTCGAAAAGAGTTTATATTTTCTCTAAACAGAAACGCTCTGATGAACTCGATTTTTTTTATAGGGAAATGTTGCGTTTGTCAAAAGATGTTTGCGTTTGTAAATAAAGAATCAGTCACTGAATATCGAATTGAATTAAGAGCATAATGTGCTCAGGATCTTATATTCAGTTGCCAGAACTTATTTTTATTTTATACGTCCTTAATTAATACGATTCGGTTCAGTTAATATCATATACAGATGCCCAACTTCTATGCCACACTTAACCGTTGCTCGTAACTTAGGTTTCCTCGCTTACTTATCTATTCCCAAGTTTTATTTATTTCCGTTTACTTTATTCGTTGTTACCACTTTCATGATTTTATTGTCATCGTAAATAATGATGGGAAATTGTTCTATCTTCACTCCGCCGAATTAATCTTAGCATGGATTAGACTTGGAATTGATTCAATGTCATATTTTTCGACAAATCGTGTACCGTTGTTTTTGTGTACCGTTAGCGAGTTTTTAAATTTAATTAAAAAATCGCATATAGTAATGTTACTTCAAAATTATAACCTCATTATTACTCACCAACTAAAACTAACTTCGTGCGGAGACACATTCCATGATCCAACCTCGTAAATACTCCTCAAAATTATCGTCAGACTTAATATCATCTCACTAACTACTACTGATCAATTTCTGAAAGACTATAGAGAAATTTTCTGTTTTCTCCATTCTATGACATACATTTATTTTTCAATTCTATGACATTAGTGTTCATCAAGCTTAAGCTATTTTTCCACATTTCTGTCCTCTATTTCTGAGGAAGTTTAAAACTTTGATACAAAATTCGTTTCCAAAATTACTTTCAAGTGATTAGAATACACAAATTCCGTTTTAACAGATACCATTCTTATGGGGCTCTGCTACGTGTCTTCACTATTTAGCTTAAAAGTTTATTTTATCATACGAGTTTATTTAGGTACAGAATCTCGAAAGGCATTTCAATGGATGTACTTTTTATAATGAAACCGTTGTAGTTTAAGCCTGATTCATTCCACTAGATCATTACACTTCACAATAAAATACAAGAAAAACATTAACAAGAAAATTCTATTTACCCAAAATATATCGATTAGAGTCATTAAAATGAGTACAATACGTAATTTAAAACTTACACATTTATTGAAAACTTGTATAAATCGTGTTTTATCGTAGTTTATGTAATTTTTCGCATAGAAATGTGATTAAAATGAGAATAACGAGAGTGCGCTACTTTATAAGATTAAGCCGTCTTTCAATCAAGATATAAAGACTTAGTATAGCGGCGCGAATCGAGAATGCTCTACTTAAAAATGGCAAAATCCGTACTGGTGAAATCTACGAGGTCCATATTTGGTATCATCGCTAGATCACATGGCGAATAATATACGTATTTCTCTCATCTCGTCCATCGGACACCACCAACTTTTGAGTCAGCTTTGTACACACGCCCTATGTGCCTCTATAACCTCTCGCCTAAAATCGATCTTCTTTCGCTAGATTTAGATGATTCCGATTTCGCGCCGCCCGACTCAAGTCCTGTGGTCTGGAGAAAGTAGAAAGCGATTTGAACCCGACTTTTTTCATACGAACCGAGAAGTTGAATTCGTGCATTTTTTCAGCGAGTAACGCGATCTGCATTCCTAGCTGAGAAATTGGCGACCTCTTCTGCAAATTACTCTCAATTATATACGCAAGGAGACCTGCTTTGTTCTCGAACCGTCCGTCTGCTACAGTAAGAAATGTTTTCGTGCGGAGAATACGTCTGAATGCACTTGATCTTGCGAAGGTTTTGAAACTCACTTGTGATTAACGATTGTGGAGTTTTGGTAATCGTAATTGTATGTAAAATAGTATTGATATAACGGGTCATACTGATTCGAATGAAAGATAAGTACGGCTGTGCTATAGTCTATGCCCAATATTCATTACGCCCACGTACATCGTGAAGAAAACAGTTGAGTGCATGCATCGTAGTTGTTTATCTGCTCTTAAGTACCCCACGTGTCGTCCTGCTACACTTCATGTTAAGTAATTCCATCCTATTTATCATCCGTAAGGTTTCCCTTAAGTCCTCTATTTTGTCTCTGATTTTACCAGCTTTTATGTATTAAAGAAATTGTTACGAAAGCTGGGTCAGTCGAAAATTTCTCGAATTTTTGTAATATCTTAACTCGTAATAACTTAACTGCTATACAAAAATTATATTATTACGTAAGTTCTGCGACGGCTATTTAATCCTAGTTTTCTATTATTTTATGCTGTATAATATATAATCTGGGAAATACTGAAATGCTTTACTCGTAACTATAAAATTGAATCGAACTTTTTAATTATATCAAAATTCTTACGTTCTCCCACGAATGTTATCAGGTAGAAAGAAAAGTTTCGCTTTTTTATTCATTTGAAGATCAAATAGCTTAAATTACAGACTTATTTTATCGTATTCATAACCTAACGATCGAAAATATATTTTTATGTTTACGACTAAGTTTTTATGAGTGTCAGCAAAGTTTGATTTTGATCTCGTCTTAAAAAGAATCGAGTTACACGTCTTCGGGTGACCAAATATGACTGCGTGAGATGATTCGACGTGTTCACACTCATTTAAATGGATTAAATGATAGATCATTAGCTAAAGTGTAACCTTTCAATTATTTTATAGAAATGTCTACACTAACTGAGAATTATTTCAGGACTTTTAGCGAGTAATACACTCCACAGAAAATGAAGAGATTATGAGTATCATCCAGGTTTAAATAAGATTAGACTCCTTTTAAGGCGTATGCTTGGGTAATACAACACTCATGCTGGTTTTTGTAGGCTGTGGTTTGCTTCAAGTACCTGGGGACGTTTCGCGTTACTTTCTTTTTATATTCGCATGCTTGAACGAGCAGAATTCCCTTTGAAACTTGTGATACCTATCGCAAAATACTACGATGTTTTCACCCTGGTTTTTCGACTGCAATTGTTTTTACACGTTCTTATCGATTTTCTTGTTGGGAAATTCAGTTTTTGAGCCGTGAAAAATATTGGATTTTGGTTATAATCCACCTTTTTTAGAAGATGTATGATCGAATAGTCAGAAAAAACATTACGTGAATGTTAATAGAAATATTCCATAAAAACCCATACACATTCCATTTGAATATAAATCATTTCAAAGCCAAGAGCAAGCGATATTTTTTTAATATTTCGCTAATATAATACTCTATTGAAGTATCCGATACCGTTATAGTTAAGGTCAACATATTTACCATCTGATTTTTCTTAGTCAAAGCCGGTTTTAATTGGATCTCAATTTGAACGGTTGCAAATCGTTATAACTCTGTAAGCATCTGTCAATAAGAATTGATAAACAGTGACCCTTGGTCATGGCTATAGGATCTAAGATCTAAGTCTTTCTATAGATATACTCTAATTATGGAATAATTGGTATCTCCACGCTATGTTTCTGAGGAAATCATGCGGTTCGAAAAATGAAACATATGTACTTTTTCCACATTTTATTTATTTAAGAACAGTAAGGTCTATTACAAATGTATCATTGATGAATTCTAAGATTATAGAGTTGTAACCACAGGAAGGCATATAAGCTTCATATTTCAATAAAATTTCTTCTTAACTGTATGAATGCCCTTAAGGTATCAAAGTAACTTATGATTTCATTTTTAATCAACAGAATATAAAATATTTTAAAGACATGTTACATAGTTTTGAGATATCCATTCTATCCATTTTACGCCATGTTTCACATATGTTGATACGTAGTATTTTACGGAAATTTTCATGAGCATCGTGGAATTCCACCGGAAATTTAACGAAATAAAGTTGATTCTTCTACGACTCTTAAGTAATTTTTATGTTTGGACCTTAAGTATCAGTATTTATTAAGGAAAGAGGTGAATGGATAATAAACGTAGAGTTGTTTTCAGTTGAATTCAAGGAAAAGCGGACGTGAAGTTTGTCTGACGGTGCCGGGACTCGAACCCATAACTTTCGATTGCCGGTCGGTTGCTCTAGCCAAATGAGTTATCATGTAAGAACTTTCAAACACGCCGTTTAAAGATATGTAACTTATGAAAACCTAATACCAAGAGATCCTTGTAAAATGAACTTTGTTGATGGATTTATTTTAACAGATATTATTTACTATATTTCTTCATGCACAACAGGGATTTGCATAGGTACAAGTTATTTGAGAATTGGGAATAGCTATCTGATATGATAAATCCGTGAAAAATAAGAAAAGTTCTTGTTGAAGTAGCTTCTTGAAATTTTATTTGAAATGCCATCTTTTTGTTATAATTACGCACTTAGATTGACTTATTTTCATAATTTACGATACGATAGTGAACTGTTCCGGACAGGTTTAATTGAAAATCGTATCACTTCCTAACTAAGAAATCAAACGGATTTAACAAAGAAACATATCAGTTCCGTGAGTCATTGCATTTATATCTCTATATCTGCCCATACCATTATTGTATCTGATAACCAAAAAGTGAAGTGTAAACTGATGCATCATCTTATTTTCCCAAACTTTTCTCTTAAAATTTTGAGTAAAATGTTCACCGTTAAACTATTAAACCTTCATACTCCTCAAGTTAATCTTCAGTAATGAGCAATATCAGGCTGGGATATAAACACCAGATACATTCCATATTTATTATCATAGGGCATTAAAGGTCTGAAATTCGGAACAAAAGCAGACAGTCTATATTCGTAAAACAGATGTCAGAATTCCCATGTTCGGAAAATCAAAATCTCCTTACGATAATGTTTTGTTTGAGCGTTATATTCATTAGCGATTCATTTGATTAAAAGTTGTATTTTTAAGTGCATACCTTACTTTATCACGTACAATTGCATAACATTGTGTTTCAGAGTTGAAAAGTTGCTAATAGCTATTGTATCAAATGAGAAACGATATCTTCTTTTGGGGAACAAGAGTAGGATGTTATTTTTCGGCATTCCTGGGCCTATTTCCTATTTTGTTCAAATTTGTAGCAAAATAATTTGAGTTATTTTAAGTAGCCAATATTTTATCGATACGTGAGATGTTTCGTATGCAAAACAGATCCTTTGGGTACCTATTTTCCATAAACCGAATAAATTTGGGCGGATTATTCAATTATCGATTAAAGGCTAATACATTATTTATGTATAAGAGAGCTGATTATTAGAGATTCGATAATATACGTATAAGGACGCGGTAATATTACCTTCTTCTATTCCATTTCGTTAGTTCTTTTGGATAACATACTGAGAGCTCGATTGAATTACCTATGAAGATGTTGCATTAGAGGATTCAATCTATTTCTATAAATACTATAGGAAATATCTATACAAAAGAAGGTGCTCCGTGCCCCTTGAAGACAATTCCAAAACACCTTAGCATAGTTGGGAGACGCAAAAATCGACCGCAACCTAGTTTGTTAGGTGTGAAAGTAGAAAAGAAATCAACCGATACGATGGCCTTTATATTTTTTGAAGAAGTAGCTTTTAAGCCGATAAACATTTTGTTTGCAAAAATTACAGTATTACTCTCATTTAGCTATAAGAACCTCTGAAATCATCAAGGAAGAATTAATTGAATAAATGAAGGTCACCAAAGGTTTCGTTGACCAGTTAGGAGAGTTATTTGAGGTCAATTTACCAATTAATGAGTCTTGAAGTACTAATTACAATTTATTACTTCAATACAAAGGACTAGAAGTCGCTTGTGGCTTACTTGTACGTACAATTTTACAATATAGACTGGAAAAATGTAATTTTAAGTTCATTGGAATTTTTGAAATATGTCAATTAATCGAATTCTGAAATGTTTAGTGCAATTTGTGCTTAATTGGCGATCGGAATGAAATATATATAATCGTATAGAACCAAAATGTATGTTATTATTTAAAGTATGAAAATTTTGAACAAATAATTAATCTCAGAGTAAGTGTAGTCGCTTTAGAGAAAAGTAATTGAAAAATTAATAAGGAAACGTCATCAGACTGGACATAGGACACTGATTTTTTTACAGTCACACTTAGTACATGAAAACTATGGTGTGTAAACGAAAACCTAATGTTTTTCTATATGATAAAATAAAGTTTGTAAATACATTCAACATACCATCGCTTTTAGCATGTCAAAATCATCTTAAATTAGAATCACTCAGAATAAGGCTTAATTTGTTTGCGGCACGAACTTTTATTCCTACTTCGAGTGAGTCATTTTTTATCCGATTTTGAAATGTCATAAACGCATTGTATGTGAGAACTAAAAATTTTTGGAATCCATCATTGTTTGCGATGTTGTGACCATACCTATCTTTCGTGCTCCCTCCGGAAATCGAATACCGGTACCGTTTACTACACATCCGGAAATATCAACCTCCCGGTTGCCCTGAAGTGGATGTAGAACTTTATGAACGCATTTGAACGAGACCAGACTAATTCGTCGACGGATCGAATTGATACTAATTGTCTCGTTACATAATTCGTAAATAAATCAAAATTTCATCGGTTAACACTATCTGTTTGATCATGGCGGTATTTAAGTACCTTAAAAATTAACGTTAAATCGTTGGATTGTATTGGTAAAAGTGTTGAAACAATATAAGAAAATTAAGATGCGAGTAGCTTCCACACATCTTTAGGTTGTATGATGTAGAAGTGTCTACGCAACTAGACGCCTTAAATATATTCTTTGGAAGCTACAAAGGGTTGCGTTTCCTTTGATCAGGGTTCCATTACGTATCGTTGAGCTTGTTCGAGTCAGATTTAGGTTTAAACAAGTTTATTTGAGTTTCAAAGACATCTTTGTTGCGTATACAACGAAAATTAGTGCGTTACTCTAACTTCGTAAAAGTTCCGCGAGAGTAATCGTAGCGTAACGACATTATTGCTCCCAAATCTACACCGTCACGAACACTATGCGCTAATGTTCGCCGAGCTACCGGTGAGGAATCCCTCACCTCCGCTCAAAAAAAAATTACGCGAAAGAAACACCGAACAAGTCCGTCCAAAACCGTCCCCATGGCTCCTCCATTTTAGAAACGCTGAGTGAGGCAAAAAGGCTCTGAAAACTACCAACGAAAAAAAAAAACGGAAACAAACAAACGGTCGACGAGGTCGAAGATCCCGATAAGTCTTTTTTTTCCCCACCACTCCGCACGTGTGAATTCGTGTGTTTAGCATGTGCCCGTGACGTTTGCGAACGGCTATGTGGGCCGCTGTGGTTGCGTAGGTTAGGGACCCTGAAGAAAACGTAGGAACCAACCAAGTCGACGGAACCACGAACCGAGCGGACCACAGGCGAGTTGAGGAACCTAGACGCCGTCTGGTAGGGGCGGGGTGGTTTGGGCAAAGAGGGATACGCGTCTGGAGCGATGGGGGAGGGAGCAAAGCGAGTGGGGGCTGTTGGAGAGAGGCCAATGACCCTAAAAAATACGGGGAAAAAAGTCGGGAGGGGGGGCGGTAGGGGAGGGGACTCCAACCAGTTTTATTTACCGGTGTATCTGACCTGCCTCACTCACCAATACATGGTCGCAGCTACTTCTCTTTCCTTCTTTCTTACGAGACGACTCTTTTTTCTCCGAAGAGGATGAGAACTGAGAAATGTGCGTTAGTGTGCGTGGACTCTAGACGGGCTGTGTGGAGGGGGGGTCTTAGACGGACTGTTCCCCAAGGAAATTCGTAGAGAGGCGGCCGAGGGGCGATGGGAAATTAGCGAACGGGTTTGCTTTGGCGCTCTCTAGCCTAGATGAGACGACGGCGGCTATATCACGACGTCTCCCTTTCCCGGCTTTAGAGCCATTAGGCCAACTTAATCAATGATTCGTCTTCCGAGACATCTGGTGTACCTCCCTTATACGTTCGGTTTTTCCTTGTTTTTTCTCCGCCGGTGATGCGGGCAAGTCTGCGTGGGGTTTTTTTTAGGGGGGCTCTCTGTGAAGCTCTTTTTTCCTCACTGAAATTGATCGCTTTGCCGTGCGGCATTTTCGGGGGGATGCGTGTGTGGACGGAATGGAGTCATTCTTCTCGCACGGTTTTGCGGTACCACGCGAAATTTTTAAATTACGACCAGAAAAGGTTGTAAAACAAGGTTCTGGCTTACGAAAGCTTATTGAAAGTTTAGGAAATCTTCCGATATTGAAGAGGTTCCGCGTTCTATATTAATTTCGTGCTTTCGCGTACGAAATACGTCTTTCAGTTTCTCTCTAGCGATATAGTACGTAACGAGTTTCGAGTCGCGGAAAATTCGCGAAGACGCGAGTTTATCGCCCTTCCGTTTATTTCGATTGCCGGATCAATATCAGAAAATACGACATATTTTATCGGATTCGGACTTTGTCTCCGTTTTGCGTAATAGTCACTTATTAGCGGCACAAATCATCGACCCTCCACAACGCCACTTATGTGAGGTTATCATTCATTCGGTGTGCATTCTCTAGCTTATGAGATATTTTTCGGTTTCCTCGCTTTGTTTAGGATATAGCTCTCTCTCGATGTCGACGTATCATTAGACTCCGTCTGTCACGCTCTTTCTATTTCCATTCATCATCCGAGAACTTTTCCGTAAAATAATTAAGATTCGAAATCTTATCGTTTCGTTCTTCCGTAACAACCTAATGTTTAGCTTAGGAATACTTCGTCTTTTACCGTTTCCTAGAAGTTTCGCGCAGTTAAATCGAAAACAGAACCATATTGTCGCGTAGATTTTCGTCGCGAAAGGTTTTATTTTAAAACAAAATTTCGTTCTCGCATTCGTAATAACAGTACTCTTTTAACCGACGCGAGTTCATTAAAAACCTACACACACACACTTTGGCGGAAGAAATAGCTTTCTCACCTCTTTTCATCGAAGCACAAACGTACGCGGCGTAATAGTCATTATTTCGCCTTCGTTAAGGAGCGCACACAACATTTAGCCGCACGCACTCGTTTTATTTAACCGCTCCAAAAAGCATTTTTCATATCGCAGTCACCTTTGGGAAAACTTCTCCAATCGTTCCTCTAACTCGCTTCTGCTGCGCCAAGTAAACAGGAAATGCCAAATTCGTAGAAAAGTCGATGCACGGCAGAACGTTCGCCACTTAGTGGCTGTTAACGGAGGTCTACGAAGTGCATTCTGCAGCGACGACTTGAAGGAGGACGTAAAAATCGCGAAACGGATATCTTTTCGTCCAACTCTCCAAGGAATCGCTTCAAAAACCGTTTCCGATGACAACCATATTGCGTTTTAATGTTCGTATCGAATTTCGGCTGAAATCCGAGGAAGATACGGTGTGAAATTTCGATTGGTTTACGTCGAGGGAACCCGAAAAGTCTCCGCGAACGTAAGTACTCGATTCGAAAAAAGTTATAAATATTGTCGTAAACAAGTGCGTATACATCTCTTAAGCTCATCGCGTTGTCTTGCAGCTTTCGGAAGGTTAATGAAGTCACTCCGTGACTCACTTCCTTTAATACCTCAAAGATTCGCTCGAGTCTTATTAGCGAAACACCTTTTCCAAGTTTTCGTTCGTTCGTATATTTTTTTCTTTCCCTCCCTTCTTCGCGAGCCCCATCAATAACACAATTCGTCTCCCCCTTCTGGAAAGGATTATTCTCCGAACAAACACAACGTCTCATTTTTACCGAGAGCGTTCCGTCGAGGAATTGGGCAACTTGATTGGCTCTGACTGTGATGGGTTCAAGTAGGACATTCCCGCGATTAATAAATATATATACCGGTCCCGGGATTTCCACCAACATTTGGCAGAGAGGAATCCGTTTCCTTAAGACGCGTCGAGATTTCTCGCGAAAACAAACGGAGGGTGCAGACTGTGACCCTATTCGATCCACTCCGAAATTCGAGACTAGGAAAATCGATATCCTATAACAACTTTTGTCGCGGTGTTCCCGTTCATTCTCTCGGCCAGACTTCCGAGAGGTTCTGAAACGCGGAAGAAGAACACTAGTGGCGAAAGACGCTACTTCCGTCATTTACAACTGGAAGGCATTAACTCTCCCCATCGAATTACGACAGCTGATAAACAGCGATTTTTGCCCTTCGAAAATATCTTCCCCTCTCGGGTGGTTTATTTTTTTTTTCGAGCCTATTCCCGCTGCGTCGCCGTATTTTCCAATGGCGGAGGCAAAAGGACGGTTTTTACGTAACGAATGCTTCGTCGTCCCCCTTTTGGCCCCACCCCTTCCTTCCCTCGTCCCGCCCCTCCCCCTCCCATTGTTCCCCCCCCGACAATCCGTTTCCCTCCCCCTCAAAGCGTGTTTGGGCGTGGCGCGAAGGGCAAAGCAAACTAAAAGTGTCTGGGTCAGGAACACAGAGAAGCGCGTTCTCAACGAGCAACGGAAGAAGCAGAGAGAGAGAAGGCGGCAGAAAGAACAATCTCGCATCGAAATGTAAACCCGTCCGTAAAAAGCCCGCTCCGCAACGCACTCGGAGTGTTAAAAGAGAGGAAAAAGACGCAACACAATTAACCTCCCGACGGAATACTCGGATATTTCGTAGGGCATGGTTTTATCCTTGCCCCCCTTCTTAGTCCTCCCCTCCACGAGCGGGCCCCTTACCGCTCCGCCTCCTTTCCCCCTCCGCCGCCTCCCCTGCATCCCCCACTCCCCCCCTTATCTCAGCCGCTGCTTGCAGCTCGATCCATAACATACATTCACTCGTCGGAGGCGGTGCAGCGGGCAGTAAGGAGGCTAGGGCATTTTTCGGGGGAGGGGGGTGGTGCTGGGAACCGAACGACGAAAACTCACCGCGCGAAGACGCCGTAGGACGCCGGGACGACTCGATCGGCGCCTCCTCGAGCCCGAGGAACGGCCGCTACTACCTTATTCTCTCCCCATTCGACTTTGGCACCGCCGGACGCCTCGGATTTTTGTATGTTTTCGCATCGTCTGTCGTCCGAATCGCAGGCTGCAAGATCCCAGCCGACGCGGTGCAACGTGTTGCGTCATGAGGACGTGACGTCACAGCAGGGTGACGGCAAAAATGGCGGAGTGCTCCTATGCTCGCTGTGTACAAGAGCGTCGAGCGATCAAAAAAGAGCTGCAGAGATGGACCAAGAACATTGTATTCCTAGTGGGTGAGTACGTGAAGTTGACGGAGGGGCAGCAAGATGATTTGGGGAAGCATGTGAAATAATTGCTGCGATAGTGGACCTGTTGCCAAAATACACGAGACAGGCAAGTGAGGGAAGGAAAGGGATGCTAATTTCGGCGTTTCCGTGAATGTGAACGCGGGTTTTCGGTGTCTCCAGAGCACTCTCAGCTAAAGCCTCGTGACATTGCCGATGGGGGGCCGGTACGCCTGCATTCGAATTCGTCGCTCCCGAAACTCGTGGGTGGAGTGTGTGAGTGCAGAAAACGCAAGCGAAGCGTAGCGAACGAGCGCCGTGGCGTGTAGAACCATCAGCTGTGGTGTGGGACTTAAAGGAGGGGGTGCAGTCCGTGATCGGAACAGCCCAGGCCCCCTCCCCTCCCCCCCTTACTTGTCATCGACTGAGGAGAGAGAGGAGTTCGTAAGTACTCTCTCCTTGACCCACCACCACTTCCAACCCGATCGTGAGGTAAATAATACGAAGCGAAAATGAAGTATTAGGTGTTCGAATACTTGTAAATACACAGTTCTCACGTGGTTGCTCGGCAACTATTTTTTATTTTGGCTGCTGCCCTGAATGCATTTTCGCTGAGGAAGCGGGCTTTTTTCGCGTTGCTGCAAGTGACTACCCCCTCCCGCCTTTCCACTTCAATTCAATGCATCGGCATGCATGCACTTCGGTTTCGTTGCATAGTGCGATGCATCCCTCCAAGGCCGCGGCATATTGCCCGTGTAGAACATCTGAAATACGCGTTCGGCTCGACTTTCTCTCTAAGCGCCGCCGAAAAATTATGTGCGCGAATATCTGTTGGGAATGCATTCGGATTTTTTCCCGAGGAGCTTAAAATGGAAGTGCATTCTTAAATTAGTCGATAAATGCATCGCCCGTGTCGAGTGCGTTCCTTGCATCGTAACTTAAACGTGTTTCGCTTCGTGCGGGAAATGAATGCATTCGGCAATGCAAAAGTTGTCAGAATTTTTTTGAAGCCGAAGGTTGCACAAATTCGAGGGACTGTAAAATATGTAACGATGACTTAGGAGTTTAACTGCATGTTTGACGATGCCGGTTAATGTTGGTGACACTCTATATTACGTACAGACTGTGAATGATGATGTTGAAAAATAAATAGGTTTTGACGAATTTATAGAAAGAAGATATGTTGTGTCGTTTCAGGTTTGGAACGTGTAGCTGAGGAATTGATGGGAAGAAGGAAATGGAAAAGGTATCAAGAGATTGTATACAATGTTCCCTTGAAGGCAGGAGAAGAAACTCAAACTGTAGATTCAGCAACAGAGATCAAAGACTGGGAGCCCGAAGACAGGTGTTGTTTTTGTGATGGAGGAGTCTTCCTAGACTCTACGGTGAGACAGCTACTGTTTTTCGGAATCATATTTTTGTGAATAATAGCGTTTCTCATGACATCTCGGCACGACAAAGTTAAAAGTGATAGTTGAACACTCGACACGTCAAGTTTTCGGATGGATTAACTTTATAGATTCTTCGTCGCTCATCACTCGGAGTTTTACCGTCTTATTCATCTGGTGGAAGATTCTGTGTTTTTCTCCTGGAATACTTACGGGAATTCAAAATTATTGCGTTCATTTTTAGGAGTATCCACGAAAGCCGTGACTTCTCTCCAGTTATGGTGATTCTGTCGAGTGTCTGCTTGTGTTACGGTTTTAGACGATAAATTTCCGAAGATTTCGTTTCAATTTCATAATGACTGGTTTCGATTTTCAAAATTTATATTAAAATGCATATAAATCTTACTATTATTCTATTGTGGATTCACAAGAGACGCAAGATAGCTTTGATATTGCGATGATTACGGCTGTATACGCGCAATGCCATCACGTTCGTGGATTATGTGGAGAAATTTGACCATAGATATTTTATTACTCTCGATAAATGTTATTTTTAAATCAATTTGTTTTTAAACATTTAAAATACCTACGTACGTGTGTCGTCTTTATTCATCGAACAAGTCATTGCGTATATCGTACTGCTAGGAGTAAAATTTCCATTGAGGCCAAGAATTTAGAATCTCAGTTCTTGTGTATGGCAACATTAAATAGGATAGGTATGATGTTATTTCGGTTTATATTAATAATCAAGAGGGATAAGAAGTTGTTTTATTTCTAAATTTTTGTTATGCACTGCCTAATTTTGGAACCATACTAAAACTCGATACTAGTTCGTAATTTGTTTTCAATGATTTAATTTGAATTGTTTTACATTTTGTTGGGTTCCTATTTCCTTACAGCAAATAACATCCTTTCTTTCACTTCTTATAGTGATTAACAATTAATTTAAGTAGACAACGTGGTGTTAAAGATCCTAAGTAATGTAGTTTTATGACAGAATATCTCAATATCATGTTCCCATGTAAATGCTTAACGTATATTACTCAATCTTGTTAGAAAATGTATAGTTCAGTGTGATATTTTTATTAGTGTGTTTCAAAAGTTTATCGTAGAATGTCATTTATGTCTCATTCACATATATTTTCGTTTTTTTTTTAATTTATGAAAGTCCTATAAATTTACAATTTGCTTGAGTGACAGTGATGTAAGATAATAAGCAATCTCATAGTGCAGCATATTGACCAAGACAATTATGCTTAAATATGTGTTCTTTTCATCTTGTAAATGTTTGACGTTCTTACTAATGTTTTAATAGTAATCATCTTTATAATTGGCTAGATTGGGATTATGTGTGTGATTTTCCTAAATTTGTATCAGTAATAATTTAATTTCATGAGAGTTTCTTATTCATCCTCATTTAAATTTATAATTGTATACTCACAAAAAGCTATCTATGCAAATTATATAATAATAAGATGCATGCCAATAACAATATAGATTAAGTATGTTAATGTGTGAAATAATGAGCATCCTGAATTTTTCCTCTTGGAGATGCAGAGCCCACACTCTGAGAGTAGCCAGAGCTCGAGGGACACTCCGCCATTACCAGAAGCCATCTCTGCAGCATTTCCACACCTGCCTTTGCCTCTGCGGCATCCCACAACAGAATCCGCATCGCCAGTTGAAGGTGGTGAGGGGGCCTCTCTAGGTCCCCTAACACCTCCCGTCCCTCAAAACAATTTGGATAGGCCCCCATATCATCTCCTGTCACATCACAGGCATCGTAGGGCACTTGGAGACAGAACCCCTAGCGCTAATCTAATATCCCCAAATTGCATCCCCACATCACCAGCAGCTATGGCCACTCTAGAGGCTGCCACTTCGATGGCAGCTTCACTCGTAACAGAGGCTGCTGCTCTATCGTCGCGACCTGGAGTAAGTCCTTCAACAACATCTACTGCCAACGTAGCTGCAGTGGCTGCAGCAGCTGCATCCATTGCACCACAGTTCTTTCCACCCTCAGCCATGGCAGGAATGTTTCCCTGGTACTTGCCTCCACAGCACAGTTCTGCTATAGCCTCCCAATTGCAAGGACAAAGGCATGGTCCAACACCTCCCACACCGACCGAAGAGGACAGGGGGTCGTCGGTGGAGTCTTCCTCTTCCGATGTTGAAGAAGATGTGGGTCGGTCAAGGTTACCTTCAGCTGCTTTTCCAGCAGTTCTGCCAACCGCCAGTCTAACCCATAATCCCTTGCCCCCACCTCCTCGCACTTCTTCAGCCTCACCATCCTCAGCCATAACTCTCTCATCATGTTTATCACTGGAGCAGCCGTTGGATTTGAGTGCTAAGACGTCGAGAACAACGGATATGCCAATGGAATCAATCATGGGAATGGGTGCAGTTCAACCTTCTTCTCTGAGGGTGCCCAACATTGACAACAAGCACATCTTCAAGTAAGTTATAATTTTTTTATTAACTTAAAATATCAAAAGTGGAAATATTTCTAAAAATGTAGTATAAATCTTTTAATGTTAAATTGTGATCTAAAGGGCTAGAGAAGTTTGAGGTAGAAAAATTATAATACGCATATATTTATATATAAATATAGAGATAATAAAAAAAATAATGAACTATATACATAATTGATGTTTGAATAATTGAGAATTAGTATCTCATAAAAATCTGCTTATATTCTCAAGGTGTCAGTGCTTGAAAACATGATTTTCCTTGCTATGCATAAAATAAAGCTTTGCTATTTCTGCTAAATAATGTGCTAATGATTCTTTAAAAATTATATTTTTTAATGAAAGCTGGGAATAACTTATTAAGGTTTCCCTAAAATTATAAAAATATCATTCTTACATATCATAATATGATGATTGTTCATCTCAGTTTATTGATATTGAATACTCATATTCAGTACAGCATAATTACATGTACTCTTTAGTTAATCTTGGTCTCTTTTGGATTTGTTAACATAATGTTTGCAGTTTCCTTAAATAATTGCCCTAAAGAGTTAATGTATAAATAATTTTGAGTTGATATGCTTATCAGTTCATATTGTAATCAATTACAAGGTTTAATTTCCTTTCATTTTCTAAATAATGAGAGAAATAGTTCTTTGTAAATATTTCTTTTAATCTTTAGAGTAAGTTATTTGAAATTAGAGAGTAAGAATGAACTTTTTAAAGGATAGAGTTAAGAAAATAGTGTAGGAGGGATTGTATTAATTGATGAATATAGTATGCTTTTCCAGAAAAATAGCAATAGAAAATATATGGGTGAATTTTGAATCTTTAATTTATATTTGTGAATTTACTCATTCTCAGTGAAGGGAATTTCTATGCAAAAATAATTAATTACCAAAAATGAATCTTTTGAATTAAAAAGTATATATTTCTATCATATATTTCTAATCAAAGACTTGTTTTATTGTGATAAGATTATTAATATAAAACAGTTCATTTGTGTTTTATTAATTGACTAATAGTAAAAGTATTATGAACACTCATTTCCCAAATTTAGCTAAAATAATACTCAAACTTAATTACATTGAAAGATAATTTCTTATATTTTATATATTTGTCATTGCTTAAGACCTTATTGAACATAAATATATTAAATTGTCACTGCTTTACTTACTCAAAAAATAGGTATTTAATTTCTAAATAAATGTTCCATTGCAACTATGACACATTTCTCTCAAGGAATTTAATTTATGGTTTGAATTAAAATCTAATTAATTTGTAAATAACTTGCCCTTGTTTAAAAATATATTTGGAAAATAATCATTTTTGCAAGTGAATTTAAATGAGATCATAAGAAATTTCTATATTGTAGTTCCTTAAAGTTTTTGTGGCACTCATTTAGTGATTTGGGAAAACAATATTATAAGTTAAGAATAGTTATAAGAGCTCATTACTTTTCCTTGATTTCCTTGATATTAAAGTGACAGAGGAATGCTGGAATCAAACATATTTGGCTACCAAGTTATTCCTGATTCTTTTCCCACATTCACTTCTTCCCCTTTACTTAACCCTTACAGTTCATTTGATGAGAGTCTAAAATATGTATTATTTCATCCAATAATTATTCTTCAGCCATTCCAGAAACTTTTCACTTTCATTATTTTACCAATTGTCCTTTTCTGTGTGGCAATGCATGATTCAATGTATATTTTCACACTATAAGTAATAAGTTGTTTATAGAATTGTTGCTGAATATTTCTTGTTTGTTACATGCAGAGCCAAGCCCCGCATGAGCGCATTAGGAGGACGTCGTACCTATACAGAGGAAGAGCTGCAAGCTGCCTTGCGAGACATACAGAGTGGCAAATTAGGCACAAGGAGAGCTGCTGTCATCTATGGCATTCCCCGGTCCACCCTGCGCAACAAGGTCTGTGCTCCCTCAGATTTGAGGGTAAGGAGTGAATGTCATTTATTTTCTAAGATAGTAGCCATCTTGAGAATGTCTAATAGATTCTTTGAGTGGTTGCTACTCCATGAGCTGGAATTCTTCTTTGCTGATGATAGGTATTAGAGTTTTGAATGGATTGCATGCTATAATGTAATGTATACTTTTATATTCATTAGCAATAAAATTTTCTTGTAATTCTATTGTTAAAATAATTTCTCTTAAGACCTAAGACAAATAATTGAAAATGTAACTCATGAAATAACCTTAATTCTTCATATCCATACATCAGTTCATGAACACCGATAATTTATGAAATGATTATGAAAACTGACATTGGTTTCTTATTCATTGTTTTTACATCATTACCATCTTATTTTATCTTATCACCTTGTTTCTTTCATTATGAATATCTGCCACAAAAATGAGGCCAAAGTAGAGCAAAATTTTGTTAAATATGTTTCCAATTTCCTCCTTTCCTGAGCACTCCAGTAAAATTACCTTTAATCAATTATTTTATACTTAATGCCATGTTATAACAAAGAAGAAAATTGATGTATTTTACACGGAGCTCATTTTGTTTTCATTGTAATTGTAATTGCTGTTACTATATTTAAATAATTCTTGTTATTCAGCTGTAGGCTATTACTTATTCAGTCTTGGAATTCTATGCAGTTGAATGGCATGGTATCACCATTGAATTATTATTTATGAAATTCAGTCTTTCCACATTTTAAAATGCTTTTCATATAATTATTCAAGAATTAAGTTTTTTATGTATTAATCACCATTAAAGAAAATAAATATTAATTGCATTTTTAACCTTGATTGATTCGGCAGAAGTTTACTGAAATGTGAATTATATAAAAATTGAATACTGATATTAAATTCATTATAAACTGCAGTTATGAAAAATTGTCACCATCAGAACCCTATTTAAGATTTTCTTTTAATTAATTATTATAGTCAAATCTATCTTGAGGGACCACTTAGACATTATTTATAATTTGGTTTGTCTTCATTCAACCACATAACAACTGCATTTATAAAATATGATAATCATATAAATCGTGAGGAGTTAGATATGCTATGATATATTAATGAAGTGCATCGTATTCATTCAAACTTTTATTTGAATTTTAAAATTTTAATTCTCATACTAGTCATCTTCATTGAGAACATCGAAAAATATTTATCTTTCAAATCATAATTGATAAATTTATTTAAAATCAATTCCATCTAGAATGTCATGTTATGCAATGAAATTTTTAAAATTCAAGTACATATTTCATCTTTAATGTTATATATCATATTCATATATCAATGAATTATTATAAAATATTTTCCAGGTACATTAAGATTATTTTGATTTTATACTACCGTTAAAAGAATGGATGTGTTTGAGCATGATTATGACATGGTTTCTAATTATTTTAGTTCGACATACTGGGAAAATTTTACTAAGTAACGACGTTGAAAATAAATCTTGTCCTCATAATACTGCCTTAATACTACGAGAACAGTCCATATCTATTTTTGGTTACTTATTGAATAAACTGTATACATTTTCTAAAAACCCTAGTCCATATATTTTTTTCTTTATACATTGATTCTTTGACTTCAGTTCGGCTACATTTTTTCGTATGTTTTCAGTATCCAAAATTGTTCAAAATTTATTACTATTTAATAACTTAAAGCTTGTTTTTAATAACATTTTAGTCACTAGTCACTGAAATAGTAGTTCCTCAATTTATCCAATTTATTTTCTCTACATTGAAAGTATATAGATATTTTTAAAGATAACTGTACCAATGTTTAATAATTTCTTTTACTTTATCTTATTATATCTTTCTTTATTCATACATTTATAAAATATATTTGTTGATTACTAGAAAATTAATGCTTCAAGCCTCAATTCTCATAAATCATTGACTTGATATCTTCTTATCATTATTTGACTGTAAAAAGAGATTTTATACTTTATTTTATGAGAATTGAATGAAAATATGATGAAATTTTGACGAAGTAGCCTTATGATTATGATAACTTTGCATTTACTGAAAGCTTGTCATATTTTCATTTATTGTAATAGTTAAGGCTCAACATCTATTTACAGAAAACATCAAGTTTATACATAGCAACATAACATGCTCAATATGGGTGATTTTGATTCATATTCTTTGTTTTGTTTGAAGTATTAAGATTAGCATCTCAATATGATGGTGATACTATTTTATATTGCTTTTTCATCTTTGAGGATACCAGTAGTGCATATATTTATAAAATTATTTTTATACATTAATCATTTTTACACAAAAATAATTAAGTCCTACATAAAGTGATGAAATTTTAGGCTCATTTATGGTATTATCACAATAAATAATTTGCAGTTTAAGAATAATCCTAGTATCCCATAAACTTTTCTAATTACCAGCCTTTTAGATGTGAGCAACTATTACTTACGGACAGGATTATTAGCAGATTACTCCTCCCCTAGAGAGATAGCATTGTCTCTCATGAGAGAGGGTCCATTGAATGGATGCTTCAATTCTCCTTGCATATCTATTCCTCTCTCTTAGCTCTCAACAATTATAATAATTATTCATAATGTTTGAGGTTCAGAACATTTTGCGAATCACTTTAACTCTAGAGTGTTGATTATGATGACAAGCTTGAACCAACTGAAAGCTTTGTGCTCATACCAATTATGCCAGTTGAATTGCAGTTCAAATAGGCATGAAAATCCAAATAGATTTGCTTTAGATGCATATATTTAGCTGTATAAAAATATGCTGACCAGTAATTATGTTTGATTCTGTTGTAAACAGTATAATGCATCAGAGATAAGCTTTGTTTATTATGTTAATTTTGCTAAATGCATGAGAACTATTATTATTTTACATATTGAACTTTTAAGAATGAAGTTTAAAGCTTGCATGAGTTAATAAATATTGTTTAAATACGACCCAATGATGCTTTTACAAGTACTCAAAATTTTTCTTGAAGTATTACTTACTTCAATAATTATTTATTAATTAATATTTGGCAATTTATGATGGCAATTAATGTTTAACCATCAAAATGAAGTCTGAAAATTGTAATTTGCTTTTAAAGGAAAATTCCTGTATATTAAGTAAGATATGTAAATATTCTCTTATTAGTTAAAATTTAAATGTAATGAGATTACCATTTGTTAGTAGAATAGAAATCTGCACATGTAGAATGTTTGGCAGTATCTCTTTCTTTATCGACTGCTTGAATTCCAAAGGTCCTTTGACAGAATTTGAGTTAAAAGACTAAAGATTATCCTAGGAGGAATAATCTCAGCATTTAAAATTTCGTTAATTCATGTCTATTACATACTGGGAATCATTATTATTACTATTTTTCGTTTTTGGTCAGTTTCTCTCTTTTGGCTATGAAATATAGGCTTTATTCTCATTTTATATCAAACTACTCTTTTTACCCTTATGTTAAAGAATTTATGTAAACACATTTACTTGGATTTTTAAATTATATTCAATGACCATGTTATTGAAAAACATACCATTATACATGGTGATAATAAATTTCAAAGAGTGCATTTTAATAAGAAAACATAGTAGAAAAGTTTTTTCATATCAAAGACTATAGCCAGAGTTGAATACCCATGGTTCCAACCACTTGATCTATGTTTGATATCGTTAGATATATCAGTCTATAATGGGTTGCTCAAACAGGATATTATTATATATTATGAGATAATTGATGCATGTGTTATATAAGGAAAGGATTGCCTGAAAGATACTGTATTTCCAATATGTAATTCAGGTGCAACTCTGAATGAGATATTATGCTCAGGATCAAGAATTATGTTGGTCTCATTTTTCATTAATTGTTTAAGAGTAAAAAATAAAATAAAAAGAAGAGAGTCTCTTCCTGTAGCTTCAGAAGAGTGATTAAAAGATTTTGGTACCAAAGCAAGGGCATAATTTCAGTTTTAATCTTTTCCAAATTAAGATATAAGAATAGACAGATATAGAGAATGAATTAGAATGGATATATAAAAAATATAGAATTATATTTTTTTGGAATCAAAGTAATGCAACATAAGAATTTTTTATGGATATTTTCCCTTGTAATTTTACAACTCACTTTCTAATGCAGGGTAATTAAGAATTAATTCCTAATATTCAGTCCATTTGACATGTGTGCATATAAAATAGATACAAAATCATTAAATATCAAAAGCAGGTGTTAAATAAAATATTATTTTCCATTTAAAAGCTTAAATATGTATGCAATATTTTATTTATTTTTTTAAATAAATTAGTGCTAGTCATTTAAATTTTATCATTTAAGCACCAAGCAAGACAATGACAATAACACAATGATTGAAGGCTTAAAATCTTAATTTATGAATATCAAAATAAGAAATTTTCCCTTGAAATGTTATTTCCTTCTATTGTTTGAAGAGATTCATTTGAGGATTGAGCTTTATAGACTCATAAATCCAAGTATCATTGTTAGATGTATACCATTTTTTAATTAATAGTAGGAAAAGATTTAAGTTATCCTCAAATTTCTATAGATTCTCAAGAATTCTTCATAACTCTCATAGAAAATTATATGCTTTAAAAAGTAAGCACATCCTAAATAATGAATCACAATTTCTTACTTCCTAACTCAATTAAAACTCTAAATTCTCAGCTATCATATAATTAATAGAAAAAATGGAAGTTAAGGGTTAAAAAGTCTTGGGTTTATTTTACTTTTAATTTGATCAGTGCTTGTAAAATTGAGAGCATATGTTATAATACTGTTGGAATTAATGAATCAGATACAAAATTTTTACTTATCTTTATTACCAAGATTATAAAGACACGATTAAAGGTCTGAAATCATGTGATAGTCAACTATATTTCATGTTTAAAAAATACTAAACAATTCACTTTTTATTACATACATTATTTATATTAACTTATGTCTTCATACTTTTCTATTATCCTAAAATTTAAAAATTACATCTATTTTATGTTTGATGAGGAGGGACAGTAGTAATATTTCAGCACACATTGAAGGTAAATGTATGCATTAGAAGTTAATTTTAAGAATGAAAAATTTTAGCTGCACATTATGTTGTATTTTAAAGTTTTGCATGCTATGAATAAATAGATATCACAAATGTAAAATACTATTTAGATATGACTTTATGGAATACAATAAATTCTTACAAAATAATCTAAAAAGTTGGATTTTAATGCAAGATACTACTTTTTGTAACTATACAATTTTCATTTGATGATTTAATGAGAGAAGATATTCAAAGCCATCATTCTATTTCTAAAATTTAACGTATAATTTACAATTATAAATACAATAAATAACAATTCTATATCATATCACAATTAACACTAGTGTACTTAACCTTAATGATGCTGTACAAACGGAAAAAATGCAATTTTTTACATTCAGTCAAAGTATATTTCTTGTCCTTGACCTTAGATTTCTTTATCTCTATAGGTTTACAAGTTGGCCATGGAGAGGGAAAGAAATCACACCGGAGGCCTTGGTGGTCCAAGTACAAGGGGTGGCAGAGGAGTACCAGGACCTCGGGGTGGATTCTTCTCGGCAGCAGCTCTCTCACACAACCCTCCTGTTAACGTCGATATCCAGAGGACCCGAGGTATCGAGGAAGAAGAGGAAGAGGAAAGCGAGGTAGTGATGGTGAACCCTGGATGCATTAAAGGTGAGGGAGCCGAGGGGCAAGAAGAGACAAATGAGGATGAGTCAATGAGGAGGGTGGTTGACGGAGAAGATCCAGAAGGTAGGAAAGTTTCTCTATCCATGGATGATTTAGTGCGGTATTCTGGGATGGATAGCCTGGCCACCACAGAGTCCCTCAGACAGCTTCTGCAAGGTGGTCCAGGAGGTAGAGGGAATGTGGCTGCAGGAAACCATCCATTTGATGTATTCCCATCTCCAGATCTTTTGGATAAAGCAGCCTTAGCACCTTATATAGCAAACATGTTTGCTGGAAGTGGTGTCCTTAGTCGAGAAGGGTTGAGTGGGCAAGAGGGTCCTGTTTCAGAGGCTATCAGAAGGAGGAGTGGTTTGAGGCATTCTCCATTTCTTCCTGAACTTATGAGGCGGATGGCAGAGGAAAGAGAGGGTAATGGGAGGTTAAATGGTTATCACCGTGAAGGACTAGAGGGAAGTAGTGGTGAGGTGTGTTTAGATAAAGATGAAGATAGTGAACAAACGTCTAAAAAGAATTCGGAGAGTGGTGGCAATGAGGCTGAGGGGAGTGTGGGACAGAGGGAGGAGGAGGGTAGCCGTGAGGCATCTGTGACCAGCCCTGCTCCTAATGTGATACTGAAAATTCCGTCCTACAAGCCAACCAAGAATGGAGTGGCCGGGGAAGAGTCTAGTCAGTCATTGACCTCCTCGGTAGGAGGTCCAACGTGTGCAGATGTTGGCAGTGAATCCAGTTCTCCCATCTCATCACCAGTGGCTGGTGTGGGAGGGTTAAGGGCATTAGGGCCCAGAGAACTAATGGCTCGTGCAATGGTAAATCAAAGGTTTAGTGTGGCTGACCCAGCAGTGTCAGCTGCTGAGAAAAGGGTAGCTGGCCTTTTTCAAGCAGATACCAAGAGAGGTAGATTTGGTAATGAAGCTGGGTCATGCCAAAGCATGACTTGTGACACTTCCAAAACAACTGTGAAAACAACTGCCACAACAGCTACAACTACAAGTTCTACAGGCACGACGACAACAGGTGGCAAAGGGACTCGGCCCAAGAGAGGAAAGTACAGGAACTATGATAGGGATAGTTTGGTTGAGGCAGTTAGGGCTGTTCAGAGGGGGGAAATGAGTGTCCATAGGGCTGGTTCCTATTATGGAGTGCCACACTCAACACTTGAATATAAGGTGAAAGAAAGACATTTAATGAGACCTCGCAAAAGAGAACCTAAAGGTCAACAGCATAGTCTATTAGGAAAACAACATCCTATGAACAATCCCAACTATTCAACTGCTGAACTAGGTGAGAGAAAGGCAGGGATTGTCATTGGATCTGATAAGATTGCCAAACCTTCTCAAACTCCTACATTGCCACATGTCAAATCCAAAGTTCCGCAGACATTTGGAACCCCTCACTGTGCTCCTTCTCTGCCTATGCTCCCACCAAATGGAGGTCTTAAGATGAGATCTCCGTTTGAAGGAAATCCTGCCAACATACCAACATCCCCCTCTCCATCTTCATCTTCCCCATCTGTGAACTATCCTACTGCATCAACCCATCCCTCTGCTGCAGCTTTTCCATTCTGGCCTCCTACATTCCATTCGCACTTACCAATTGAAATTTCAAGGGAGCAGATATTTGCATCTGCGATGATGCAAATGTTGCAAGCAGATGCAACAGGAGGAGCTGCTGTTGTGGCAGCTGTGGCTGGTCGTCAAGGAGCACCAGGCTCTTCAGGAGTAGTGGGAGGTAATGTTGGAAATGGTGCAAACCCAGTTGCAGCTGCTGGAAGTTTCCTTGATGGTCTTATAAGATCAAGACTTGAGATGGGCATTCCAGGAGGAGAGGGTGTTGGAGGTCCTACTGGTATAGGAGGAAATGCTGGCCTTATTGGTAGTGGAAGGGTGGCCCCTGAAGGAATGTCTAATGTGACATTATTGGACCAACTTTGCCGTAACAGTCGTCTAGGCACATTGTCGCGATCACCACCAAGGTCACCTCCTCTACCTGTTGCACCTCAACAGTCAGCTGAAGCTGTAGTCGACTTGTCAAGGGTCCCTCCAGAAAAGGAGAAAGATCAAAAGGGGAATGATGAGGTGGAACCCACTAAAGTAAATGAAGAAACGAAGGTTTCAGTCGTTGAGGGACATCAAGTGGAGGAAGCATCAGATGCTAAAAGTAGTTCGAAAAGTGCCTGTGATATAAAGGAAGGATCAGTAGCCAAAGACGGTGATGATGACTGTGTTTCTTGTCCAGTGACTGAAAATGCTGATCTTAGTGTTTTGAACTTAGGTCAGGAAGTGGAGTCTGTGGAAGACACTTCCAACAAATCAAATGTCAAAAGTTTAGAGGATCAAGAAGATGAGACATTAAAAAGTGAGATACAGAAGCCTGAGGAAAATGAGGAAGAAAATGAAGAAGAAATTGAAGAATCTGCCAGTCCTCTTACAGAGGAAAAAGAGGAAAATGTTGAGGAAAATACCAAATCAAATATCGACTGATACATCTATTGTTCATTAGCTGAATTTAGAAATACAACAAAGATATGCAATGACAACAAACATGAAGGTGTCCATTTTTCACCTTGCTGTACTGATTTGTAAGTGTTGTATGTAGTTTTTTGGTGGTATTTTTCACACAAAAATTTCCTTAACCCTATTCCCCTGTGAGAGAAATGCTTTTTGCATATTTTAATGTGGTGTTTTTCTCTCTTTGAGGTTGACAATCGTGATGTTGCCAAAAGTATGTAATGCATAAGTTTGACAGAACTGTTTGAAGAGAATTTTTAAATTATGTGATGATATAGGAGAGAAAAACAACTGTATATACTTGGGGAAACTTTTTACAAACAAAGCCAACTTGAATTTTCTGTGGTGAGGTTTCCCAAGAGATATTTATCAAAGCAGTTTTAACTTGATGGCATTTTCTGTTGTAACTATTCCTTGATTTGATTTTCTAAAATAATGGGTGGACATTTTGACACCTTACTTTAATGAAGGCTGCTTGCATGTAAGAGAGAATGCCTGTATGTTGATGTTTGTTTGTTATTGTATGCATGGTTATGAATGTGTGTGAAGTTGTTTGGCATGCATAGTTTAAAGAAATGGATCAAATATAAAATGAGATATATATAAATATATATATGTATACATACATTAATATAAGATTTAAAGCCCAGTTATTGGAAAGACTGTCTTTCACAACAAGATAGACTGCTTTGATTTGGAAAAAATATTCTTGGGATGCCAAGAACTGTCTGTGATGAAGCCAAATTTTGTGAATGTATATTTTCTCTATCAATATAGGCTATATAGTTAGGATTTTGTTCACGACATAAATGAAGTGCAATTAGTTTGGTGCGGCTAGTTGAAGCCGACATAACATTCAAGCTCTGAAGGAAGAGGAATATTTGAAGAGGGAGCAAACAGCATTTTCAAGAACCAAATTACATGCAACATCCCAAGCCAACCAACCATCAGTCCTACAATCCACTCAAACAATTGACCAACTAACCACCGCCATTAACCGCCACCACTTCCATCACCACCATTACCACCACCACTACCTACAACTACAATAATCAACAGGAAATTTCAGCAACTTTCAGCAAATTACACTTCAGGCCTGAAAGTGATTTTAAACTTTAAGATCGAATGAAGAAAAGAGTATAATTGCCACTTCATAAAATGGATTGGCCTACAGAAAGATAACATCTATGTTTTTTTGTTTTGCCGCCTCAACATAAGCAGTTGTATGGTTAGAGATGCATTAGAGTTATTGAAAAGTAGGAGAGTATTTTTAACCAGTTTGTTCACACTAGATGTGAAACTATTCAAATCTACAGGATTCTCCTACATCTCCAGCCGCACAAGACTGTTTATGTGTACAAACCCTCCCTACAGGCTCTATCCCTTACCAGTTAAACCTTTAAGAAAGGATATCCAAAAGGCAACCCATATTGTATGCCTTTCCTATTTTAGTCCTAAGATGTGGCCTTTTTTGTAATGACTAGCTGGATTCATATCAAATTAAATTCTGGTTATCATGGTCTTCTTATCAGACAGTAAGGTGTGAATTAAGATGGTTGTTTATATATACATATAGATATATGGATCTATAACAACTGTTAGGATATTTTACCAACAGTATTATAGATTCATAAATGTTAAATGTTCTTCTGATAAAATTTACTAATCTTTTCAAAATTTGCACATTTTTATGAAACTGAGGCTCCTGGGCACTGCTACTTTTGGGATATTCTCTATAACCTGCCCCATTTTCCTGTAACTGGCCCCTTCCCTGTTCTTAATATGATAAGATTAATAAGAACATTCCACAATGTGCCAGATATTTAATGGTTAAGAAAATCCAGATCTCAGCCAAGATCACTTGTGTGTTAAATATATCTTACAATATGTGTGTTTGAGCTGTATTCCGTAAGGGAGGCTTGGTGAGGAAGATAATAAGACATTAGCATATTCTTACTCACCTTACTCCATTTTAAATGTGATTCTGAACCAATTTTTTGTGTGTGTGCATCCTGTGTGAAAAATGGAGATACAAAACTCGTTAGTGCAATGCTGAGATGAGAAGTGATGTTAAACTTTTTTTCAATCATATTTGTGATGTACAGATGTAATTTGTTTTCAATTTGTTGTTGTTTTATGTGCGTGATATTTTGGTAAGAAATTTTAAAAGAGATAGCATAGGTAGGTGGGAAAGGGGGAACACCAGTTTATGTTAACCAAAAATGGACAGCAAAAAATCTACAATTTATTATTATAAGAATTTGAAAATTATAAAGAGCCATATTAACTCTTTTTACTCTCTTTCTCCGTTTTCTGTTATTTTTGGTATTATTCAGAAGCAGCTATATATACATATATAGTGCATTCAAATATGTTAGAGAAAAAGAAAAAAAAGGGCTGATGTGAAATCCATATATATATATATATACACATATAATATATATTTCTCTACTAGGAGAGAGAGGGCTGTGATATTTTAGTGATGTGTCATGTGAAAACCAGTTCTATTTGTTTCCTTTGCCAAACTTTTTAAAAGAGAATTTTCTCGAAGGGCATTTTCCTGCTAAAGGCTCTGTAAACTGTTATGCATCTCTGTACAAAATTTTCAAATGATAGGGCTGTTACGAAGGGTTCTGTTTTCTCTTTACATCTACAGCACTCTGCTGCTTATTCACATATACTCCAATTTTTCACAATACAAAGTAGACAGGCAAATAAGTAGGTACAATAGCAACTTGGTATATCTTAGTTATCATCCATTGAATACAATATAATCAATAGTTTATGATAAACATTAATAGAACCGGCACATACATCTGTATACGCAGACACATATGGATATAAACTTAATTACATGTATACACAAATATAAAATAATAATAGGAATTTTTGTATACTACTGATAATCAATATGCATTTTTTTCTGGAAAACATTTGCCAAATTTTGTACAGAGTTGTTAATTATTATGTAGACTAAAACAGAGAACATAAGCTGCAGCGGACTTTCACCCCCCCTGTAAAAGAGTTTGTTATTTTATCAATTCACAATATGTAGTAATATATATTATATTTTATAATTAAAGAATTAAGTTGTTTGTGGGCATAGCATTGTAATTTAGAATTAAGTTGATCATGACTTGAGGTGTTAGACACCCTTATGACCAATGCTGTTTCTTTTTGTTAAAAAGGAACATATAGCTTGATTGTTTAATTATGAATGCATACTCTGCATTGAAGACATTTGTGCAAAACTTTTAAAATCTATAATGTAAGACTATATGTTATGCAACTAATTTTGTGGTTGAGTAATATTTGCTGCCATTATTACCAAGAGAAATGTTGAATAGTTTTTAATTATCTTTTATTTCAACTAGATAAAGTGTTGCGTGGGAAAAATTGTACATTATAAATTTTTTGCCTTATTTTCCCACGCAATGCTACTGTTAAATATTTTTCATGTTCAGTTTGTATCTGTGGTTCAACTTCTATATTTTTTATGAGTTGATTTTGTAATAATAGTTCGATTTTACTATTGATGGGGGTGAGTGCGCGTAGCTCATACGATACGTTAAGCAGACCTTTAAATCTTTATGAATCACTGTCCCCCAAGTTGCCCACTTTACCACTTGTCTCCCTTCTTTCAAAACAGTCATGAATCATTGTACTTGTTGTCATGGGACTAGTAATATTTGCATTTTTGTTTTATTTTGTTACATACTTAGTACAACTCCTCATCCTCAAATTGTTTTTTTTAATTACACATATGTTTTATGGTGAGGGGTGAGCTTGAAGTTGGCCATTTGAAAAATGTTGAGCTCTGCACTGAAACTGTTTGTTAGAAAAAGAGATGAAATTACAAAAATTTTCTGGTCATGAAATCTGTCACTTTAAGCTTTCACCTCCCATTTTCCTAAAACCCCTCTCAATTTATTTTCCCTGCATTTTTTATGTGACAGTTGTAGCAAGACCATCTGTAACGGTGGCAATTGTAAATATTTTTTTCTCACTGATTGTTGTATACTCCATTGTTACAAGAACACAGTACAGTCTGAATACAGTGTTACAATTGATATTTCGCCATTCCATAGTTCACACTTGCATTGGACGGACATATCTATCCATTTCAACCGACTTATGATATCTATTTATATCTTATTCCATTGTACTAATGAATTTACTTCTCTTGTCCCATAAATCTCAATAATAACACTGAGTCTTGTGATTTTTCACATGATTTTGTTGGGACCAAAAATGTGCAAGGTAAACCAACAGATTGTGCAGTATCTTACTAAACTTCTTTTATTGTTACATTGTATGGAATTTTACCACTATAAATGCAGTTTTCACAGTGTAAAGCAGTCTAGGACAGTTTTCTCTACTATAGATTCTGTTTCAGAGGTATATGGGAAAGGTAGGTGTTGCATATGAGACATAGGGTGATTGGTGCTGCAGACAACTTTGGTTGGCATTGATGTCAATATCTGGCCTAGACCTTATTTACTTTTAAATGTGTGTATGCAAGATTGCTTTAATATATATCCTTGTGTGATTCACCCTATTCTTGTTGTGCCGCCTACCTGAATATTTCTGGCAATCAATATTTAATGTTACTTGGTCTGCTGGCATCTTTCCCATTTTCTTACTGCTCTAATAAATTCTCTGGGCTCTTTGTAACTTATAATCTCAAGGTTTGTGCATTTTAGATTTTGTTACAGTCGTAGTATGCATTGTGTATAACAATACAGTAGTATCAACAGTAATTTACAGTCTAATTAAGGATAATTGTACAAGTCACTGTCTTGACTAGACATACAGAATAGATTTTTAAAATAGAACATTCTGCATTGAGCCAGCAAGATGAAATACAAAGTAGCTGTAAAATTTTGAACCCAGAACTGTAGAACTTTTGTGTATCTGAAGTCCTTTGCAAGTGTGACACTTTTCATTCCAATCTTCTTTTTTGCAATTGCAAAAGAAAAAATCTCACATGTGTTTTTCATACAAAAGTTTTTCTGAGAAGGTAAATGTTAGGAGTCAGATGAATCTGATCTTGAAATAATTGTCATGAATGAGCTTTTTGGATGTTATTCTCCTTATGGTCCACTCTGCATTTGACCAATCTCTCCATTTATTTTCCTCTTCTCTGTATATTTTTCAAATTTTGGTTTTGTAGTTCTTTGATGTTAGGTTACTTGTGCTTCTTTGCATATTGTGGTAACATCCCATGTATTTTTGCAATGTTTCAACACTTTGTGACCGAAGACTGACTTGTGTTATGGTTCTCTGCTTGTGCCTCTTTTGGTAGACTTAAAATGAGAAAGGTGAACATATTTGAGAAATGAAAAAGTCTGTTTAAGGGTTCCTCAAACCAGCCTGCTTGCACCACTGATTGTAGAGATGGCTTAAATGTTTAAAAAAAAATTGGTGCTTCAAGGTTGGTCTAGCTGTGAAGACCGTTTTGATATCTGTTCCACTGTGCCCCAAATCCTGGTGATGCGCTATTCATGCCCTTTGATATTTTGACAAGAGATTTAAGGCTGTGGATTTCTTGTGGTTACACCATTGTTATGGCTAGTATGAACTAGTAACTGCTGTCCATTTCCAGTCAATCACACTAATGAGAGAGATAGAGACAGAGGCCATCGAGCTGTTAGAGTATTCTAGCATCTTTATTTTGATTAAGAAGAGTCAAAACATTAAAGCCATGATGTTAAATTTCCCTGTAAAAATTTTGTATTTTTTGTGCTAATAGTAATTTGTTTTGCAAATTTCCTTTGCAAATCAGTGTTGAGAAAATATAGACAATTCAGTATGAAAATTTAACTACCTATACTAAATATATCGTTTACAATTGGCCAGAGAGTTAATAGAGATTTAACGTAAATATTTAACAGTGATAACTGTGATGGTATTCTAAGTAAGAAAGAACTGATTCACAGCCTATTTGAAATTTAAAGTCAAAAATTATGCCAAAGTGTGTCTTGCCTTTTATTGCTTATGAATTGTTATACAAGTGCAGACTTCAGATTCATTATCTTGCTATGTCGTGAAAAGTAAAAACAAAATCAAATATGAGCACTGTCTATACCAGTGACACCTTATGAATATTTTCCTTTTTTCATAAGTGTACAATTCTTTTTATATATATGATCCATTGGACTTGAACTGAAAAATCTCTATATATAAATTATATACTCATATCTATTCATATATATAATATGCTGTATGCTGAAGGCACACTTAATTTTTTTAATTCCTCTTGAGTCATACTACTGAAAAAGAAAAAATTATACATTTGTAATGTCTTCTGCCCTCAGCTTCTGAGCAGGAAAGACAGTAGAAAGTTAAAAATTTGTCAATATTTAAAAAAGAAGAAAGTCATATATGTGGTGCACCACTGTAATGCAAAAAATGTATTTTAGGTACCTTTATTCTTTATATACCTGTATGTGACATATCAAAATTTGTATCTTTTAAAGATTTGTGATGTCTCTAATCTAGTCTTTTTTCCCATTTCTTGTTCTTCCTCAGCTGATCTGGAACATCACCTCTCATTAAAATGTCTTAAGTATATAATTGATCATTTCTGGCCATTCTTAAGGTCAATCCTTGTAATGTTGTAAAAAGGTTGCAAGGTTTGGAGTGAGAAGGTTAGAGAGAGGTGTTAACAAATTACAGACAGAATTTTTGTAATTATTGTGTGGCTCACGTGAGGTTTTGGTCGCTATCTGTGGCTTCAAAGAATTTATCATTCTAACTGTATGATGTTGCTGTTTTTAAATATTGGTTGTGATGACAGAGGATTGACTTAAAAAAGTGCAATGTTGTGCTGCGTGGACTGCGTTATGTTTTACTATATTATTATATGCAAGTATGAGAGGGATTTGGATTATGTGGTGTTTTTTGATTGATGAGTTTTTCATTGCTTTCTCATTGTTGTAAGAAATGTGTAATAGAAGGAAACACAAATTACTTCTTTTTAACCATTCAGCCTTTGAAATCATGATCTCCAGACATGTTTTCATTCTGTTGCCAGTCAACTTCCGACCATAGGCTCTGCCACGGAACTCTTAAAGACTGAAATCTGCCAGTATTCTTTGGATTCAATTCTTTTAAATTGGATCAATAGCTTTTTGTCTCTTCAATCAATTCAAAGAAGTAAGGAAAATATCGTCAGAGTTTCCTAGACAGGTTATTGTTATCTGTCTTTTGTGGCAGACAATTTTTTGGGAGAGGAACAGAGGGCTTTAAGCAGGGCTGTGGTTGCAAGGTGGTAACATCTGCATTCGGCCATTGTTATGGTTGCTTCTCTCTCTCTCTTTGTTAAAGAACACTTGGGCACTTAAAATGAATTTGCAGTGGCTCTTTTCATTCATAGGATGACATGACCATCATGGATGGGAAACAATGTAGATAATGGCTAAGCTCATTTTTAAACTTCAATCGTTTAATGTACAAAAGTTCATTCCATTCCTGCTTCCAGAGATGTTATTTATGCTTCTTTAAGTTTTTGCATTGAAATTATAAAAATGTTTTTCAAAAGGCATAAAACTTCCATGAAGACCATTTACATTTTCTCTGTCATTGTCTGTTTTGGAAGGCGTCATCAACCGCACTATGTGGGACCAAGGGATCATGATTTTGCATGACACTTTTACATCTCGAAAAGTGTAATTGAAATTTTCACTGGAAAAGGAACCTTCAGTAAGTCTTACTGTAATATAAAACATTTCTCACTGCAGTTAGCAAAAAATTGCCAGCTTATTGATTGTATTTCTATTTTGATGATGTTTTAACACCTGGCCCGGGACCAACGTTATTTCTTGCACACCCGGCTGCCAAGCTAATGTTACAGGCATCCTTTGTGAGTGAAAAAATCTTTAACTGATATAGAATGAAAGCGTAACTGGCACAGATGTTAAGAGCAGAAAATATAAAAAGTGATAATAATGTAATTGCAGACTGAGGTCAGTGGGTGTTTTTTTTTCCCTTCCATTTTTGATCTTGCATCCCTACTTACGCCTTTGCAGAACATTGATGAGATTGTTCCGAAAGATTAGGTGAGTGTGTCAACCACTCATCACACATAGGTGTTGAAAGAAAATGGTTGACATGATTGTGGGAAGTGTTATTTTCAGAGAATAAAAAATTGTATATTTATATTGTGACTTTGGAGTAAATCAGTATTTATTACTGTGAAAGTGTTTTTTATTCTTGATTAACTACAGAGTTTTAAGTGTGTTTTTTTGGAGGACTCTAATTCCAGCATGTTGCTTACCTTCTTAAATAGAATTCAAGATATAAATGGGCTCATGTTGCGAAGTCTGTAAATATGACTGCTAAATATATGATAAAACAAAATATTTTCTAATTACTGTACCCTGCATCAGTGGGACCTAGCATCTCAATTATTTCAGAATGAATGTAATTTTATTAAGTGTCTATATTTTAATGTTCATGGAACAGATGGATGTCTAATGATTATGAGCAGTCAAGCATGGAATCAAAATGATTCCTTTAGCAAGATTTAGTCTGTTCTTCAAAGAAGTATGGAGTGAAACATAATTGTTCTCTATTCAGTTTTTCATGTATAATTTCTTTTCACTTTCAACATTATGAGATATTAAAAATTTGAAATGCAAATGAAATTAATGAAAATAAATTTTAAATATGTGAATAATACTAGTGATATTTTAATCAACAAGCTAAAAGAGAAGATCAATGAAAGGTATTCTAAACTAATTTGATCATCAGTTTAAGGAAAGTTCAAGAGAAAGTATACTGTTTTGACGATATATATAAGTTAAGATTCAAATATGGAAAAATTTGGAAATGTAAGATCTGTAAAGGTAAGTGATATTCCTATGATAATTTTTTTAATTTGGTGATAATAATTATTCATACTCAAAATTATTTAGACTAAGAAAAATCAGAATATGATAAAGTTTTATTTTATAAATGTCACTTTGCTATATCTGATAAAAATTCAAAAGAATTAAAATAAAGAAATAAAAATTTAATTTAATTCTTCTTTCTTGAGGTTGAAAATTCTTGAAGTCTTGGGAAGCTTAATAATTTTTGCTAAATTATTAAAATATAGAAGTTAATAGAAGTAATAATTTTCTGAAAAGAAGATTCTAATTTATGAGAAACAGACATTTTTGATTATGAACTCAACTAGGAGCCATATGAGTTATTTATTTTGAACTAATCTAGTATAATTTTCATCTATTATATCATTTTAATGAAAGAGGGTAATTTTGATAATCAGCATTATATTCACGCCTTAAAACTTCCTTCTGCCTTCTGAAGTACTATGTAACTCATTTTTCTCAATATTTTTTTCTCTGATAGTTTTTGCTCTTTCTTGCTTTCATTATTTTAGTTTCGCTTTTCCAGTGTATTATTACATTAATTTTATGAGAACACTCAATGGAAACTCACTAAAGTAAACCAAAAATTATTTTTTCCTTTACAATTATTGGGAGTGATTTTTCTTAGTAAATTTTTATTAGTAAAATTAAAGCTTAAGTCTGACAAGACTGTATTTCTAAAATATTGTTTTCTAACTAAGCTGATTCCAGTAACCCTTTGAGTAGTACAATTGTGCAATTATGTCCTGGAAATTTGAACTAGAGCAGTGAAGCAATTTGTAAGCATTTCCTTTTCAGAAGCATTGTAGTATTATTCTCCATCTGTGCTGGAGTCTGGTGAGTCTAATTATCATTACAAAGAATCTCTGAAGAGTGCTACCATCTATATTATAATACTTGTCACTACCTTCAACTTGAAGCACATGAATACCTTATGTAGCTGTTGTTCAGCAATAGATCCCAGTGTATTTGTTACTATAATTATAAGACAAGTTATTGTAATTACAATAGCTCACTATTCTGGAATCTTATGTGATATAATTATTTCTTTTAAAATTATTTCTTATTTGCCAAAATTTCATTCATTAACTACTACTTGTTTACTTTTCCCCAGTGAGACATCACAAAAGAAAGACTAGCTCAGGAAGATATTCAAAATATTTTGACAGGTTTACATAAATATATAAATAAAATGATTTAAGAATTTGGTTCTCTTGAACAAACTCCCATAGGTAGGCTGACACAGAAAAACTCACTACACGAAAGGGTTAAAACACATTTTGATTTTATTGGATGTATAATAGATTTTAAATGAGTTTCACAACTTGCCTTTATATGGAGTTTTAGTTTTTTACCAAGAATATTACTCTAGGAACTGAAATCATAAAATATATGCATTAATTGTTTGAAATTTTGCGGAAAAGAAGAAGAAAAAAATTTTTTAATTCTCACAGCTTATATTTAAAAATTTGTTTTGTTGTCTATAGTTATAGATTATAACTTACTGTTAAAACTTCACAAAAGTAACTCTTGAATCTTTTAGGCAGCATTTTAATAACTAATTGCAAGACATGCAATGATATACTTTTCTCAATTAATATACAATGAAATGTTTTTCATGAAGATATGATTGGAATATTTTTTGCGGATTTTTATGATCTAATTGCTCTATTATGGAGTGATATTCTTTTATTTTTTAGGACGGACCCATTTGTAGAATAGGAACTGTGGGATAAGTGATTGTCATGGAAATGATATTTTTGTCCATGGACTTAATACCTGCTTAGGTAATCTTCATACGTACTCTGTCTTAACCATGAGATTCAATTTTAAGCAATATAAACTGTACATCCCTTGAAATTTAAATGCTAGTATCCTTAGTTTTATAAATTTAATCCACAAAGTCCAAGCTAAAGTTACAAATCTGTAAAAATGACATCCTTGCATTGATTAATATTTTTAATGACGACTTAGGGTACATTTGACTTATCCATATTTAATTGATGTTAATTAAATTTAAGCCAAGTATTTGACATCAAGCATAATTCACTTTAAGAGCCTCTTCATAAGTATCCTTATAGGCTGATATTAGCATATCTTGCATTAATAGGTTTATCAATACATGATTCAATTATTCCAACAATGAATGCACCTAATATCTAGCGTTGAATTTAAAATACTTCAATTTTATTTTGACGGCCTAATAACTCTTTCTTATTTATCTTAGGAATTTGTAACTTCAGTAATGGAATTAAAAACCTTAGAGAGAAATATTGAAAACTTTCCCAGTATTTTATATGCATATTCATCTAATATTTTATTTATTTATTGAAATCCGAATTTCAGATTTTATATCACAGTGTATAAACAATCGGAAACGAATTTCCGTCGTTAAAGATTATAAAAAAATTCTTCGTTTTTTGAGTTTTTCTCGGGATTATTTTTGGAAATATTTGACAACTTATATAATTTTATCCGATATGACTCCCAACCATATTTATATACAGAATGATTTGATCGGAAGCATCGCATTTTCCATTGAAAGCTTATCATTTTAAGAATTAACTGTATTAGCAAATAGTTACAGTTAGACCATAGGATTTGGATTTCAAATTTTTAAAAAGTTTTTAATACATTTCTCTTTAATTTTTAAATTCTGATTTTCACGTAAATGAAAACTCGATGAAATGGGATTTCTGATAGACAAGTCATTGTTTATAAGACTTCCCAGGTGGCTTCGTGATGTGAATAACATTCCTTAATCTGATCTTGATTAAGAGGCGTTTGTTTAAAACAATACCTTTTGTTTCTACCTCGCCTTCCTTCCTTATCACCTTTTCAAAGGTGTTAAAAGGATCGAGTATGTTATTCTTATAATCTTCAGATAAGCTGAGAGAACCAAAGGATCTGGATTTAGCATTTCACCGCCATGAGATAAATAAAGTTAAAGAAAAATAATCGTAATGAAATTATTAGGTGTTTTAAACATATTTTCGGCTATAGCGTTACGCGGTAAAATTTCACACGCCACATCCTTTACCTTATAAGTCATTCTCTATTACCAATCTATAAATTCACCTCACTGACTCCTGAATTCCGTGTAATCATAGTAAATTAATTTGTATTAGTGTTCAGGCTACAAAATCGCAGTTTGTTACTTGATTACATCATTATCAACGGTACTCATCGAATTTATTCTCCAAACGTCTTAAATTATATTGTTATTTAATTCAGGTTTAATCATTTATATTGACTTTCAGAACTTAAATACAACGTCTTTGGTAAAATATAAAATTTATTGATTTAACTTTTAAAAATAATTTTGTGGGGAATATCGCAATAAGAAATGTTTTTGTTAAGATGAAAAGTTCCCATAGAAGAATTTTTCATACATTGCTGCATTTGGCAGCTGTCAAACAGATACAAATATTAGAAATCATCTCTTTATCTGAAAACGTGGTTATTTTGGTAGCCATCGTCCACTGTTTCGGAAAACAATGACGACAGATACAATTCTACATATTACGATGGAATATTCGGTTGACGATGGCTCCATTCGGTTAGATCTGTTTGAAGAATGTTTTAGGAAATATAACGCTGGATCCAGCGTGCACCACAGAATCATGAGAGAATATATTGGATCTGTTTTATTTGTATTGCCTCCGTAACCTTATAAATTTATCAGAAACAATCGATGATTGTTCCAATTCCCGAACAATTCGTTCCACTTATTGCACAAGTGACATGCGTCTGTAATCGCCGATCTGGAGCACGATCGTGATGTGCGTGCGGGTATTGTTTCATTAGAGGAAGTTTCGTCAATTCTGGTCACAAAATATCCTCAACAATATGTAAAATAATACACCAATTACATCCTCTATAAATGGAATATCAGTTTTCAATATAAATGTAGCTTATTGTATTCAATTCTGATTATTTTTCAATCGATTTTCAATTAGATTCCTCATTTTTAATAACCTTGTTCGATAATCGATCTTCCATCAAGCGGTAATCACTTAATTTTTTCGCAGCGAAACTTCCTTAGCGGCTTCCAAGCCGCAGCATTGAAACTCGTCGCGCGTACGGAAAATTCATCTAATTTCAGGATGTCAAACAAATATGAAAATAATGGCAGAATAAGTAGCAAAATGAAATTATTTCGTTGCAATTAATTACAATCATTCCATCCGTACCGAGCTAAGGCGGGGTTCGAAATGGCGATGAACTCCAATTTAATTCTAGACGCTCTTTATAAAGGCGCTACAACTTCAACGCAATACCAATTCTCACTCCTTAATCCTAATGACACATTCAAGGTCTAACGATTAGATAATGATCAATGGGTTGAATCCTATTGTACTACCCTTGTATCACAAGTCAGTCACCAAACACTTCAGTGGTCTTATATTACTCTTATTTGATGGTCGACGAAGGTGAACGACGGGGTTCGTTCTCGAAGGAGCAATAAAAAAAACAGTCTATATAATGCTGTATGAGATATGGTTATTTATAATCAATTGTACGTAAAAAAATCTCACTTCTTTAGATTTACAATTATTATGAATTAAATGCGGGAACCATCACTGAATATATTAGCGGCAACAATATAGGTGGAAATGTAAATTGAAATTATGAAGAACTCTATAATGATATGAAGTAATACACAATGACTCTCGCAACAATGACAAGCAATTCTGACAACAAGGCCAACAAGATTATGTTAGTCCCATGTTATAACAAAAGAGATCCAAGTTGCGTTAGACGTATGCGCAACCTTTGACGGAAGCACGAGGTCTTTATATTTTATGGCTCATTTATTTATTTTATTAATTTATTTAAATTTATCGGTATTCTGTATAGGTGGAGATGTTAGAGAAGATACTAATAGAGTAACGTTATTCCTGGCATTCGCCCAAAGATGGGAAAGTAATAAATATATGTATAAGATGAGCTCTATCTCACGAGTAAGTTGCAGAGATTACTGACCGGAACGTGTATTTGGAAGCTACCAACGTGAGGAAGGCAATGGCAACTGATGTTACGAGAGTGACGTTCAATACTAAGGCATCGGAGGTCATGGAGTCAACTAACTCTTTCATTTCCTAATTTATAATCCATCGAGAGCAAGATCGCTTGCACACCCCGAGGTTATCTGTATTCATAAAGGGGTTTCGCCACCGTGAAGAAAAACTTGTATTTCGTACGATCAATCTTACTATTGGAAAATTTTGAATAGTGCAAAACTTTATTGAAATTTTACTGACAAAGGAAAGGTAAAATTTTAACGCCATTGTCATATTGCACGTTACGTGGGTCCATTCTAAATCACGTGCGCATTGAAGAAAAGATTCCGAGGGATGTATCTTATCGCCCAATCAAATTACGCACAAGTTGATGAGCTCGAATACTTTTTTCAAATTTACGTATTTTGCGCCTTATTTTATGCGTTTACTTTCCAGAAGTACTGAATCAAAAGAACGGACGAAAATCTAAGTAACTCAAGTAGATATTATTACTATTATTTTTCATTGAGTAAACTTCTTTATGTAATCTGCATTCATCCAAATAAACTCGAATAAAAAGGCAAAATCCGAACGCTACAAGAAAAATCATGATATTACATAGATTAAAGTTTCGCTCTAATAATCTTAATGATGTCATATTCATATTACTTGAATAGCTGATATTTTTTCGCCATATTGGCTGAAATGGAGCGCGAAACCGATTTCGCCATCAGAGAGCCAGAGTTATCCGGAAAAAAATTGGACGCGTATTCCACACGTGTCAAATGCATAATAAATCCGATGCCTTAATAATTATAGGATGAGCTATCGCGGAGAGTGGTTTGTGTATAACAGCAAAAAAATCAAGTAAATTAGAGATCAATGTCTTGCAGAAGAAAAAGAAACTTCATTGATTTTTTTAAAGCCTCGGACATCGCTGATTTCAGCCCAAATCGCTTAGAACACAGATAATAATAATGTGGTACAATTCTAAATTCCTATGAAAGAGTAATTTTGATCTTCATCCTTTAATCTCTAACAATAAGAATATAACTTTCTTGAAGAATTTAAGGTCAATTTTCGTAACTAAATATCTTTCAGTAGATTTTCTAGTACATCCTCGCGACCGTCCACTTATTAATTCAGTTTTTCCTTACGTACTGTCGGGATCTCTTGGAAATACCATTTCCTTATTCTTTCCTAGGTATACACAAACGGTATATTACGTACATTTATTCAAATGTTTCATTTCTGTTATTCATCTGGGTCGGTAGCTTCCTATCATAGTTACCCCAAATCTGATCGTCTGCAAACAAAGCACAATTCAATTCATCTCCTACTGACTTCTACACGTTTCTAATTCTTAAGCTAATAACCAATACATTTTGAATCATAAAGTGTGTATACGTAAGAATATCTCTTAATCCATGAATTGATACGATTCTTCAGTTCGCAAGAAAGCGTAATATTTGAAGAAGGGTTAAATAAGGATGAATTCATGATTTTATGGGACTATTGCCTAAAGAAACAATTAAAAGGAAAAATAAATTTATTCATTTACTGCATCTAAAAATAGCTACTTATTTATCTCTTGTATTTTAAGGACTAGTTTATTTAAAATAAATTCACTGTTAATGAAATACATCGACAGTTTCAATGGATACATTTTTAATAGACACTTTATTAACTAATTTTATACAAAATACTTCCTAATTATAATTGCCTTGTCTTTTACAATGTTGCTCTTAAAATTTCGTAAATGATTACATATGATGTAAAATATTAAAATAAATACGCAGGAAATAAGAGGTTAAATACGAAGGAATTTTAATTTTTATATTTATTATATTATTATTATACTATATCATTAATTACTTTATTAATTATTATATTAAATTATTATTTTATTTTATTGATTATTAAATTAATACTAAGTAAACGCACTACAGTATAGGTAATATTCTTCTATCTATTTATATAATATCTCGCAGATCCTCGATTGTCCAGCGAATTCGAAATCCGCGTGAACGCACGCTTTCGATGCGTAGCGCAGTTGTTCCACTTTCGTGCGCTTTCCATTCGCAGTCGCGCTCATCCGCCGAACGGACGCGCTCTCGGTAATCGTCCGTCGGAGGCAAAACTCCTCACACATGTGCTTCGTTTGTTTGGGAAACCCAGAGGGGTCTTCAGAGCACACCACTATCTCCGCAACCGCCTCGTCTTTCGCAGTGCAATGAGGACGTGCGGGAAGATCGTGCTGCTGCTCCTCGGGCTCCTGAACATCTCCGAGGGCCGTTACATTGGATTTGCAAGGCGTAAAGGTAAGCTGCATTTGACTACTGCCTGTCGTAACGGAAACAAACAGCTGAATACTGGAATGAAGGCTATTGAGGTTTTTCGTGTTCATATACGTGTACGGTGTCAGGTGTTTATGTGCATGCTTGAATTACTGACTCTGTTTGAGCCTAGTTAATCGAGATAGCGTATTACAAATAGAAAAACACACGTGTTCATTTTACTTTGGCGCTTCCCTATTTTATACGAACTCGTTTAAAAAAAATTCTACTGCACTTACTTATAACTTAAACATAACTAAACCTTTAAATAGTTATTTCATTGTTTCTTTAATCTTCCATCCTTATTTATAATATAAACATATTCTAATCACCACGAAATAGGAGTTAGAAAAGTGGGACGTGATGAAAGATCTGTTGTATTATTGCGATGCTTATATTCCATGGCAACATTCCATAATTGTGATCTTAGATCATGAAAATTCTTCACACTTTCTTAGCTGCGATGTTTTTTAATCTTCGCCTTGGAGGATATTAAGACGCAATGGATAAGCGCAATCCGTAAATGAGTTGATCTGATAAACTTCTCAAGGCTGATTCAGGATTTCAAATCGTCATTGATACGAAAATTAAGACAAAACTCCAAATTAACCGAGGCTATCAATACGTTTTTCTGAATTTAGTTAGTTTTTTAGTATCCTTTTAGTACAAAAGAACAGGAATTTACTGGATGAAGCTTTACTACATTTTCTACGTATTGAAATTAAGATTTAGGGAAAATCAATATACATTTTAAACATTGTGACGTTAAATAAGAACTGTTTTAAAAGTAACGATTAATGTAATATTATGCATAGTCTCTGAAGAAAAATTCGTCCTTTACTATGGGAGGGAATGAGTAAAGAATATTTATGAAACATTTCGTAAAAGATATTTTCCCCCTGGTGATGATTTTTGCGTATATTTCTTTGAATAATATATTCCAGAAAATATGCGAATTGAAATTTCAGCAATAATTTAATAAAGACATGTATATCTTATATTTTTATCAAGAAAAATAAATATAAACAAAACAGGTTAATTGTTTCTCCACTTTATGGTACCTACAGCGTGATTTACGAGATATAAATTGATACTTGAAATACGTACGCGAAAGAAATTCTTTATTGAATAACTGTTCCATTAATAAATCCTGAATATTTTAAAATCAGATAAATGTACATTACTAATTTCACTTTAAAAATAGAATTATCGAATCCGGAAGCGGCTAGATTACGGAATAAGCCCTCCAATTCCTTAAAAACATTTCGAAGACCATTAATACCCAAGGAAGAATCCTCATTGAACTACAGATATTAAGTATCTAAGGAAACACGATTTTAAAAAATTAAAGTAAGCAATATATGAAAAGTATATTAAATTGCGTGGGATATTCAATATTATTATTAATTCTAGATTTTTTACGATGAATTTAGGATAATAATCTATTGATAATAAAAGGTTTCGTGGCAATATATTCAGTCGGTTTTATTATATTCGGAGGGTAATATTTTATATCGAAAATTTTATTACATAATCTAGAATCAGAACAACTAGCGTTAAGTAACTGAATAGATCAGATATGGTGTTCATTATTAATATTGCCTCATAAATAATATCCTCGACTCGTTTCACCATTTAAAAGAATGCATCATTTATATCCACACGAAGTAGAACATTAATCAAAAATAAATCCATTATAAACGCAGTTATTATTTTTATAATTTATTTTAATTTTAGATTAAATCGCAGAATATTCTGAACATTTTGTTATCGTGCGATGGATATAATCTAATACTCACAATGAATAAAAGAGAAAATGATGTTGTAGAAGTACAGCGTTTCGCAAAAAGAGTCAATAAGGAAAATGAATAATATTCTTCGTTGCTAGGAAGTGTACAACGTTGAGAGAAAAACCTCTATTCTTGCAATTATGGATAAGTTCTACCAGGTATCGCAAGAATAATTAATCATATTCGTTAAGGAAGATTATAAGGTTGCGAGCAGCGTATCATACACGATTCAAAACCTCGACCGCGACTCTATTCACGGTTAATGATTCCGGTTTACGTATAAATCGTTCGAGATAGAAATTCTTGTGGAGCGACTTGCATATAAAACATACGACTTTATATAGCAACGCAATTTTTCGAGACGTACATCGGGAATATTTTGACAGATTATCGCACGAACGGGTATCTATAACTGGTCCACAATTTCAGACAGTATAAGATGTACAAATGATACGGATTTTGGTACATAAACATCCTCTGCTTTATCCCTTAAGACTGTTTTATATTCGTATAAATTTAAATCCGTTGTTGTCATAATTGCGTTAGCAGGAGAGAGATAATATAATGTGTACATAATGTTTTACATGTTTCTCCATGTGCTTTCAGATAGAGAACTATAAATATCATAGATGAAAGACAAATGCAAAGCGGTAATACTGAGCGGTTTACGTAAACAATTCAACATGAGTAATGACAATTCGCTAACATTGGCTAGGCACAGACGTGTCTCCTTCAATGCTGTTTTAGGATAGACGAATGGATTTGAAACTGGGACAAGTTCTACGCCTAGTTACCATGACGATAGCTTTATTGATTTTTGTACGAAGCGTAAGGGAAAATTCGCACATGAAATTTCGAAGAAGCACAACCCGGTATATGGTCACGATAGATCGATGCAAACATTCAATAAATTACGAAATTTACTCATGAATTGAATTATGCCAGCACGCAGACAGGTCATTCTGCAAATAATAATCCAATCGCAAGTTTTTTTAAAGCCCACCACTTTTTAAAGAATGCTCGTACACATTCTTGTGCCGCTAATTCAGTTAGTTAGATTACATTACCCCCAATTCGACGTAATGAAATTACGTAAGAATCGTGAGCTCTGTTTGTTGGGATGCACGGGGAACTTGTTTCAAATTTTCTTCTCCTTTGCCTCTTCAAGGTTAACCACAAGTAAGAGGAAAATAGTGGTAGGCTAAGGTAATGAAGAGCCTTGAATTTTACTCGCAATAAGTTATTTGTTTACAAAAGAGTTCTTCTAGAGTTCAAAGTGCCTCCCTCCTCAACCAGTGATAAAAAATGATATTTACTTGTAATTTAACAACAGTAATTTAGACTTTAGAATCTAAAATTTCCGTTCCTTTTTATTGTTGCCTTCTAGTTCACATCAGGTAAATATTAGGTGATTTCTATTTTCTTGTCTATTATCTTGTTAAAGTGCAGTCACTAATACTTCCAGGTTTTAAACTTTTGAATAACTCTGAGGACAATAATTGACGCAACGTAGAAAGTAGCTTATAAATAAAGGTTGCACTGATGAAGTTCGTTTGTAAATAAATGATTGACCTAAATACAAGTCCAATGTACACGCAAGCTACAATTTTTCGCTGAACTCTGTCATCAGCAATTTTCATCATTCAGCTGTTTTTGTTGCTCCAAATGAGGCGTCTAATAGAATGGGTACTCAATTGATGCATCACCATTAAGGTGTTGTAATGAAAAGTGAGGTGATGCTTGCGTGCGGAACTTTATCATGATCAAAATTTACCCGAATTGAATATTGACAATATAAGTAACAATAATAGAAATTCCTCTCGATGAATCGGTTTTGTTTGTCCATCATTAGTTGCGCTAAAATATGAAAAATGAATTGGGTATACTAGCAAAGTTTTCTAAAAGAAATTATCCGAGACCTTTGACAATATGTTAAGGATTTTTCGCTAAAATTATGTTGTTATAATCCTTTTAATTTATGAAGGAATAAAATTTAAACTAGTATGGAAACTCTGCAGTTGCATTAGTGAAGTACAAATAATTGGGGATAGCACCAGTCGATTTGCTTCCAGTCAATGACTTCAAATTTATTTATTAACAATATAATCTTCTAAGATACTATGAACAGCAATGAGTTCTTTGAGTTGAATTGAATTTTCTAATCTAAGTACTCTTCACCTTCCTTGGCTCAAAAGTAGCTCAAATGATAATTTAACAATTGGCAAGTTTAAATTGCACCACTATCCTACTTTGAAGCTCACCATAACATACTAATTACATTTAACTACTTAGATGTTAGTGGAAGTAAGCTGACTTGTCGGAGTATAATATCGTAGACATGGTATCTAGGAAACGTCGCCTATTTTGACTTTTATTTTTTGTTTTTGTGAGTTCCGTGAAGTGTTCGTAAATCACCGAAGTTGATATCCTAACCGTGGCCTAAATAGTTATCTATTACAAGAAATTTCGAAATTAAATTTTTACCCCTTTTCCAGTTTGTGTCCAAATCCTATAGGTTTGAAAATAAATTTATAATATCAATTTTAAAAATTATCTGACAAAGAAAGTAGGCATTCAAATCTTAGGACTAAAAAACATGAAAAAGTAACGCTTGAAAGAGATTTTAGGAAATTACTTTAAGTTATGAAAAGATTTAATGTTATTTAATATTGTAATACGGAGCTCAAGCTAATTGCTACAGTCCTTTACTCAATATTAAATTAATAATTATTTTTTGCTTCTTAATTGGAAAATATTCCTTTAGAAACTCATTTGCTTCTTCTATTCAATTTTATTCGCTAGAATTATTTTCGAGATTATAACAAACTTGGATTTTTGTCATTTACTTGCCAATTTGCCATTTTATTAGACCTAATTAATACCTATAGGGTTAATTACTCGTGCTTCATTCGGAAAATAAGAATAATTATAAATTACATTGAGATTGTACGCTCTTCATCGTTAAAGTAAGTAAGACCAACGATAATACCTTGAAGCACACCTATAAACGTTTGTATGATGACACAAATATGATTTATATACCCTTAAAGTTTTATGCACAAATTGAAAAGTATTCTGGATTTATTTCAGCGACCAAATCTAAATATGTATTTTGTTAAGTTTTATCCTCACAAAAATTTCCGGGCTAAAATACAGTAGTTGATGATAGAGCGAAAGGCTATTGGTCTTGGAATCCTTCCGTAATCACCGAGTTTTTTCTTATTCTGAATATGTTTTCCTGGTGAAAAAAGTTTCAACTCGTATTACTATCTCATCGTCGTCACGGCTGAGTAATCTGACGTGGTACGCATAAAGTCATTCATGCAAACGAGTGTAAGAGCCACCTCGCTGATAAAAAGGCATGGCAAGTTATATTGTGAAAACGGACGCGCTAACTGATATAAATGCCCCATTAGTTTATAAACTTGCTTTCGCCGCGATGGACGGAAGTTGAAGGTCCGTCTAATTGACCCGTTGGGTCTGTTTTTCATTCTTGACATATTGACGAGACTACTGTTCCCCTTTTGCCTTGAATTCAGGCGTGTGATATGCAGGACTTTGTACCGATCGATAAGGCATTTAGTACTTATGTTTTTTAGCTCTTATCGAGAGGGAAGGATTGTAAGCAAATGAAAGTTTTATCGGAAATACTTGACATGAATCATAATTTTTTCATTTGCTATATTTTATTGATTTAAAAACTAAAAAAAAAGATTTTTTTCATTGATATTCCAATCTTCGGGGTGAATGATAATAATCTCAAATTTTCCGCAGTATTATCAATATTAATCTGGCATCTTTCATGAAATGATGATAAATATTTCTACATATCGATGTTTTTCAAACCTTAGAACCATCAGAAGAGTATCCTATCATAATATTTACGTAAATAAGTCTGAGACAAATGTAAATTAAACATCTTAATCAACCAATATATATGTAAAATATTTTGTTTCCAACTTCCCTTCTGTTACGTAACTCAAATATTTTCTTTGACATAGGAATCACTTCAAATGGTGTTATTTGTATAAAGGTATCTTAAACATACTATGATTGCTTCGAAATTAAAATTATTGCTGAATTTTACGATAATAAGACAATTTTTTCTGTATATTGAATACAAAAGCAACTTCATTTACCGTATTTGACGGCATATAAAATGCACTTTTTTCCTGAATTAGTTCTCAAAAAATTTATCTTACCGTTTTATATGTGAAGGTATTGGTATCGGTGCTTAAAACTAATTGTTTAAAAAAATATCCTCGGTAATATGACTAGAGTAACAAAAGATTATGCCACACCATTCAGTGTAGAATAGGAGTGTTAAATTACGCTTAATTGAATTGAAACAGAGCAGTAGTAAGTAATTATGTTATTGTGGTACCGCGCTGTCGTACGAACTATTAACACTTTTTTACTTGTGCGTGGCCTATTTAATGAGGGTGCGTCTTATATGCCAGTGCGTCTTATATCCCGTCAAATACGGTAGCTAAATCTTCAGAGCTTATGGATTATATTGTAGTGACCCTATTTAAAGAACAATTCGTGATTTTGAATCATTTCCTTTTTATTCATGAAATAAACTTAAATACTATACTAGTTGAAAACAGCTTATATTGAGATAATTTTTTCTCCTTTCCCTGAGTATTTTTTTAACTCTCCTGATTTTTTTATTTGTAACAGTCGATTTATTTATAGTAACAGATGATGGAATTTATAATAAATGGTATCTATTATTAGAGAAAAATACATCGGCTCGCCCTACCAATAGACCAAAGACTAACAGAATCATTGATATGTTCATTTGGATTCGGCATTTGTCCCTCTTTTATCTTATCAAACTTTTTATAAACAAATAAATGAAGTTTAAAACTGTAAATTGGTCTTATATAGCTATTAATTTAGTCTGATATTCAGTTAAGGTCGCGTTAGAGTATTTTTTATTTTCATCATCATTCATTCATTCTTTTTTGAAGGTCACAATGAATGGTCGAAATTTCTGCAAATTAGCAGTTACAACCGAAAGCTGTCGATAAGGACTCGTGATAACCAAAAAAATTACAAGCTACTTTTTCCGGAGATTTATAACATTAACATCTAAAATTTTATGAGAGAATATACAAAGCCTTAAACTATAAGTAAATATATAGATATTATTTTGATTTTTATAAACCGTTTTAGGAGAAATACTGCCGTAATTTCCAGCACCTCCTCTCGTATCATAGTATCTTTCACTTCGATGATGACCTCATTCTTATCAGCTGGTAGAAACCTGAAAACGATGATGCTGGATGAATACGAATATGGTTAAGAAGGCAGGACGTAAAAAGCTACGTCGAAGGCAGACTCTGGTGACCTGAAATCGTCCTCGAATTAAGTTCATCCCAACTTTCGATTTTTGAACGTACTTGCGAAATCGTACGTCCGATTTCTTCTTTTCACGGCCACACGTAGAATGATTTCCGCTATTGGCGCTTCTCAAACATATAAATGAACGCGTAAATGAACGTATAAATAACATACAGTATTTCCGCGAATTTAAAGTGGCTTTTCAGCGAAATTATGCACACTTTTACGAACTCTTCTCGGGTTAACAACCACGTAAATTTCACTTTACCCACTTACATTAAGAGTCCATACAAGTTAATAACCAGGTAAAAGTAACAGGTCTCTTCCTTTAACACTTACATTCGCATTTTTTTGAACATATTCTCATCCTTTTACAACTGAATGGTTATGAATGAGCATCTTCTAATATTATTCTTCTTCTCTCTCCGTGGCACAGCCTCCGGGCGGTATTAACCAGGAGTCCGTTTATCTCCTTACTGAACTGTCCGTGAATTTGACCTCAAGGCCGCTGGGTGAATGACCCCAATTATTAATTTCCGAATACCCTGGAGTGAGATTGAATCTAATTAGGCGAGATTAGGAAGTGAGGGGAGACTCTTGTAAATGACGCACGAATATTATTAGCCTTGTAAATGAAGCGTGAAATTTGCGAAAACGGGCTCTTGAAAGTTGCATTGAAATTCATCGTAAATTTAAGGAAGGAAAATAGGAGTTTACGGTAGAAAAAGTACGTGTAAAGGGTAATGTAGCCATTACCAGTCTAGCAGGCTAACTTTGTAGCAAACTACGGATTCTGTTGAAAAATATCAGCGATGTACAGGGGATAACAGAGTAACAGGTCTGAAACATTTTTTAAATGTTTACTAATCTGAAACTACTAAGCATCGTCAAGAGCGGTTTGAAAGTTGAAATTACTGATTACTAAAGATTATATATTTCCAGTTCTATTGAGATTCGTGTAACGCAACTCTAGAGGTTCCCTTGTGAAACAGAACTATGTCAGTGGAGGAGACAGTAAATCTAACCTTAAGTTTTCCAAGTCTTTCGTTAGTCGACGGTCTTAGGAGGTTTTACGTTGGGCTGATACATGTTCTTTTCACTTTTTGAGAGATATTTGTAAGATTTAGACCATCTCTAGAATCGGAATGTATGAATCGGAAAAATGAAGTAGAAGCAGTATAATCCATCCATCCATTTGTAAAATAAAATATTTGCTACGGTATTGGTATTTTTAACTGAAAGAGATCGACATATAAGCTAGGAGTGGTTATTTTATTCCAGTTCCCATAAAAGCAGTGAAATATAATTTTCTTTTATAATGGAAATTTTACGATTAAGTATACAAATGATATTTGAATATTTAAAAGTAATTATCCTTATGGATATTCAATTGGGGTAATTACTCCTTAGTTTTATAGTTCGTAACTATAAGCTTTGCAAGCGACAAAGCAATATCAGCAAAGTTTAAACAATTCTTCACTCTTTGCAACCTTGCAGTTTGGGCTTTAATCTGTCTTTTTCATCTTCAGCCGTCCAAGATCCAGAGCCATGCGACACCACCTTAGGCGTGTCTTTGGTCGTGTCATCCCTAGTCTCCGCCTCTGGAGAAACCAAGATACTGGAAGCACGCTGGAGGAACGCGCCCATGCAGGATGGTGACTACTTAGCCATTTTCGAGTCTGATCCTACGGCGGGTCCATTACCTGAGCCTGTATTCTCATTAGAAATCACAGAACCTACTGGCTACGTGTTCACCGGCGTACCTTCATATCCTACGAATGATACCATTGGGTGAGTTTTATAAATATTAGAAACATTATCTTCTCAGAACCAGCCCTAGGTAGATTTCCCAAGCACGGAAGTATCAACTGAATTAATGCTGAATCAGCGTGTATATCTATAATAGAACCTAATCATTTCAAACTTAATGCTGAACAGATATTACATTCTTATCTATAGATTGTGATGGTAATGTCCGAGAGGTTCAGAACTTATCTATCAATAGCAATTTATATTAATCGATGTCTATTAAATTAGATGAGTTTTTCATTCCTGAAATTATATTAACGTGAACCAAGGAACATATTATACAGTTGATATTAGGTAAAAGGCTATAGGTAATCTTATGCGAAGATTCACGCTGCTCGGATGAAACTCTGCAATTTCCGGACGTTTAAAAAAGAAATGAAAAAAGTCATGCCCTATTCTCTGAGTTCAATGGCTAGAGAATGACTGGAGTGACTTGCACGAGCAACCGACCAATCATATTTAGGCGATAAATTTGCTTCAATTTTCGAATTCCCTCTTCCTTTTGCAAGCGTTGAATGCTGTGAAAGTATTACTCCATCCTTTTAAAAAACTTTCAATATTTTCTCTCCGCATGAACAAGTAGTATGTTATTAATTTTCTTCCATCTCCTCAATTAAAGAATATTTATCAATTTTTTTATATATTAAATTAATTTAACTTTATAATGTATACCTTAATTGAAACTGCATGTCATTTTCACGAGGTTAGACCGTACATTTAAAGTTATTCATCGATGTTTTTCAATTGCAAACCATTTCACTATTTTCCTTGAATTAAATCTAAGTTTCTAATTGAGTTTTTAAAAATATTTATAATTCATATAAATATTATAGCGTATGGGATATTTAAACAATTTCTTATTATACAGTAAACCATACTCCCATTTTAAGGTGTATGAAATGCAAGTAATTTTTACTGGGACAATATTAATTCATTGCCAACTAAAAGATTGAGTTACTCTCGAAGCTATTGTGAGGTATGCAAATATGAATTTATGGAGCAATTATAGAGCAATAAGTCCAAACTATGGCATGATCATTTGTTTCCTAAATTCTTATTGTCGATTATCTTTAAATAATTTGTCATTTAGATGCTTTTAAAACTCAAATAAAATTGTTTCTTCTTGTACCATCTTCTTTTGCTTTACGTTGAAACTATTTTGTTTTTTTTTATGACTAAATATATAGAGGCAATGTACTTAAGTATGACTCTGATTTGTACTGAAAATTGTGACAGGTTCGAAACCAGATGTTTGGGTCATTGGGTGGCTTACGTCAGTCCTGGAAATGGAGAGACAAAAATCCTTGCCTCGTCTTGCATTAGCACGCGACCCACGTGGATGTATGATCTCAAAGACGAGATTGGACAGCTCAAGTTCAGAGATCTTTTCATTCCCGGAAGTCACAATTCTGGATCCTATAATGAAGGTGATTTTGAGATATTTATGTGCTGTCACCACTGCATGTACCCTTGAAACTTAATGTTAGAATTCCTAGGTTAGATTTCCTAGGCTTCTTACAATGCCTCTTGTTAAACAATGTTGTATTGTTACGTAACAGTTCATTTTTATCTTTCGTGATTGTTACCGTTGAAATTTCCAACAGAAGGCTTACATTTTATGTCATTTTAATTCAATCTAAAGTGAGATGATTTTCCATTGGTAATTTATTAACTATTGGTTTGCCAAAATAATGTTCAATGGGCTAGAAACTTAATACTGATAATATTATTTATAAACGTTATATATCAGAGCATATATTGCTAAATTAATGAATTTGTTTTTTAGGAGTGTCAGTTTTCAATATTAAATCATTTTCATTACTTCTGTCTTAGATCACCTACCTTAAACCTCTGAAACCTAATGATTGATATTTATTTTGAATCTGAGCTGAATCAATCTCTGAAATCTTGCTCTAGATCCATGAGTTATTTTTCTTTCGTAAAAACCTTAACATTGTCGTAACTCAAATCTCGGTTTAAATTACCTAAAATCCATACGCTTAAATATCAACTTACCAATTCATATATCATTCACTCAGGACCTGGTGACCGAATAACCAAGTACGTCTATAATCAAGAAGAGAGGATACTCAATCAACTTATCTTCGGAGTGCGTTACCTGGACGTTAGGATCGGTTACTACCCGCCCAGGCCCGACAACGGAAGCGTTACACCGACCCAGCCCCCAGACGAGGAAGTCTTCTTCATAAACCATGGAATGTACAGGATACGCCCTCTGAAAGAAGTCATCGACGATGTTAAAAAGTTCCTCTCTTCCACCAAAGAAATCGTGATCTTCGACGTGGAAGAGTTCCCGGTCGGTTTTGATAGTTCGCGCGACAACCTGGAAGTACACGTCCGACTCATGAACTACTTAGAGCGGGAATTTAGCCAATTTGCTGCCAACGTTTCCATGGGCGGCGGATGGTGGGACACTGCCCTTAATGTATTCTGGAAGGCGGATAAGAGGCTCATCATAGGTTACGATAACGACAATGCAGTGGATGAAGCCCAAAGGCTTGCGGAAGCCGCAGGGAAGGTAAGTGAGCAATTTCTGGAACAATAGAGTTGTTTGAAAAGCTTGAGGATCCTTACAGAATTTACAATGAGTTCAATTATACTTCCGGAGAATTGCTCCATTAAATGCACAAAATTACTAAATATTTACGAACAGGAATATCTTCTTACGCACGATATTTTTTAAACGAAATAAATGTAATAAATCAAATACTTTAGCCAATGTAAGTACAAAGTGAACGATCAGTATTTAATGCAAATGAACGACAACTATGATAACTTCAATAAATATCTCGGTTTAGTTATCTTGATATGAATTACCGTATTTCCCGGCCGAAAAGACGCACCTTTTTTTATCCAAAATGTTCTGTAAAATTAGCCTGCGTCTTATGCGCCGATGGTATACGGATATCACGGTTATAACTTCGTCCTATAATAAGCAACCGTTTTGACAGGATAAATAAATACCATTAAGTATTTTTTAGTATATCAGGCATTAAAAATAGTTCAATTGATTAAAAATGTTGATAATAACACTTTTTTGAGAAGGTTGTTAGAAATAAAGTTTTAAAATGTCGATGTCTAACTTCCTTCAAAAAAATTCCCGGTTAAATCAGAAATGCATACAATGTAGCGTGTTTAGTTTAATCTTGCAATGGGTGCTGCTCTATCTATCATAAGGTCTTTCAAAAAGTGTGGATCAGCAATTCGCTGAATGGAAGTGAAGATGACATTTTGTATGAGCTAAGTGACGACTCCCGAGAAAATATCTACGCGTATGATTTTTAGGAGCAGTGATGAGGAATTTCTGGGGTTCTATGATAAATAAATGAATAAAATAAAATGAATATTTGCTAATTAATTTTTTGATATTAAATTTCCGTTTTTATGTTAAAGTGTTATCATTAAAATTCTTTCCTGCATTATCCAAGTATTTTAGTTTTTTTCGTTAATTCTAACCTGAAAAATTCATGTGCGTCTTATGCGCCGGTGCGTCTTATAGGCCGGGAAATACGGTATGTACCACTTCATTGAATATGAAAGACTTCCAGGATTTTAGAATAAGAAACTTTTTAACGATGAAGGAATTAAAATATTTAAGGGAAATTTTTAAAGAAATCTTTCGATTTGGTAAAAATATTTAGTTTCGGGAAGTTCGGAGTTAAATTCGAACGTTCTATTTACAGGGATGGGCCAGTTGTAATGTGTAATCTGAATGACGCTAGCAGGTCAACTGGGCTAGATGAAGTTTGACACAGTCATAATCGAGTCATACACGAGGAAGAAGTAGGAAGTAATGAATAACAGCACAAATTATGTGAAAAAAATTAAAATGTGAAGAAAATTAAATTATTTATTTATTATTTTTTAATTATGCGAATAATAAATATAATTACATTAACAGGAGTTGAATATTAACTACATTTTCAAACAGCAGCAGATGATGAGTTCTAATTCCAAAGCTGTGATACTAAAGTATACTTATAAACCAATAAAAACTACTTAATCCTGCTATTTCAAGAAACTATATGGCCAAAAATTTGAGAAAAAAAATAATAATGAAAGATGAATGCTGACTCAATTTAATATTTATATGAGCCACATAGAAAGAAGTGTCCATTTTCCTGATAATTAAGTTCCAACTACATTGGGAATACATTTCAATATCTCCGAATTTAAAACTCTATAATATCTTTATCTTAAGAAGAGAAAAGTAATGAGCACGAGTTTGATACAATGCATTAATTAATAAGTATTTCATAATCATTTTAAAATGTATCTTCCATGTGTGGATAAAAGTGCATATATAAGAAAAATAAGAATTCATCTTTAACAAAATTAACACTATAGAGTACCCTTTTATTTTAATTAATATATTTCAGATATAAGTGAATGGTTGAATTATTTTAAAATTATAAGGAAAACAGTAAAATATAAAATGAGGAAAAACATGTAAATAAAAATATCAAAGTAAAATCCAAGGAAAAGTTATCTCCATTGCTGGGAAAAATTCATGTATCAACTTAAACTAGACTAAAAGTAGTAATTACCTTATTAATGTACTTTTCTTAAGGGTCGCGGTGGAAGTATCATATGGCAGGCTGTGCAGCAGAAGTGGGGTGATAAACGAACTGTGCAAGATTTGCGCAATTATCTTGCAATGGTGTTGGAACAGCAGCCAGTACGAGTCTGGTCAGCAATGGCAGAGATGACACCAAATGCCTGGACCATAATTACTGATAGTTTAGGAGGTCTAAGAAAAATGGCAGATTCTGTTAATAGAAATGTCACGGACTGGTTCCAGGGAACATGGGGTAGCTACGCTAACATAGTAGCAACAGACTACATCAGAGGAAATGAAATTGTTGAGGCATCTATAAAATGGAATCACTTGAGAGCTGTCTATAGTCCTCAGTGTCGCAAACTGTGAGATATATTTGATTATTCTTATGATATGGAAGTTAACATACCCATTGAGGAATAGGGACATAAAATTGTTTGGGATATTTCAAATATTTAAACCAGATGTTTCATTAATATCGTATTATTTTAACAAGAGAGGAAGCATTATTTAAAAAGAAATAATTTAATTTTTGTTTATTATTATTATCAAAGCAGTTTGTAATGAAAATCTACCACCGAAATATTGTTGTTGATAGGCATACTATAAATTCTCATTTGACCAAGGCCTACAGATTGAGAGTAATGTATATAGTTTTAAGGAATTCCTCACATTAGTAATTTCCACTATAAAATTTATAAGGAGTATCTACTTCCTTGAAAAATTGGCACCAGAGGTTTATTTAATTTTTGTAGATACAATGACTAGTCTCCTCTTGCAATTCATCCCCCAAAGTTTGTGCATGATTGTAAGGAGACAAAAATACGTTGATTTTAATCAAATTGAATTTATTCTGTTGAATAGTTTGAGGATAAGTCAAATGAGACTCTAAAAATGTATTGCTGAATGACCCAGTGTTCCTAAGACAATTGGTCATCTCAAATACCCTGGAATATTTCCATAAATGTTATTTAGAATTTTGAATGTCTGAAAATTATCATCAAGGTAACACTTCTATGATATCAATCTTATTATTTTTCCACAATTTTGATAAAAGCATTCAAGCAGAGTATCAGGTTGCGGGAAAAAGAGTGACTGATTTCATTGTTCATAAGAAACAAACATGTTTAAATGACAATGGATGAGTTGTTTATTAGGGATGAGATTATTTTATTTTAACACTCTTTCAAAAAATATATCATATATTGAGAAGTATTCACGGGTGCATTTCAAATCATTAGATAAACATATAGCTCTTAAAGATTTATACTTCTCTAATATGACTCCAGTCTTTGATATATTTCTCTTTCATGTACATTCCTTTTTACCTTTATGATTTATGTAGATAAATTATATTTTCTTTCTTCCTTAGAAGGAGAAAATATCTCTTTTTTAGTAAATCATTCTAAACAATATAAATTTCAGTTCCTTCCTAGGAAATCATGTATTTTCCTATATTAAGATTGTTTGATGAATGGAAGACTTCCATAGTGTTAATTTCCTATGAGGAATGCATAAGTTGAAGTGTACATAAATATTCTATTTTTATACAATGATTTTATATTTAATTCAAGATGATTTATAAGAAATAAATAGTTATTTTTAAAGAACTTTTATTTAATTTTGAGAAGTTATTTTGTAATATGATTAAATTATTAGTGTGAATTCTATCTCATTCTTTACAACCTCACCATTCTCATCCTGTTTTCATAACCCAGATCATATATTTGTTTGCTCTTTCCATCATGAACCATAACTTCAATGCTATGGCAATAAAAGAAATGGAAGCAATTGTAAATAAACTGGATATGTTTAATAGTATACAATATAGACTAAATGTTAATAAATACAAAAATTAAGTTTTCATATACTATCAGTATCTGATCTGGACATAAATTTACAACTGATTAGATAATTTAAAATATATTAGTAGAAAATAGTTGTGCAATATTTCTCAATGAAAAAAGACACACTCTGCCAATATAATGCTCTCAGTTAAAGTGGAATAAAGTGAAAAGCAGAAGAGCTAGGTTCATAGTTCAGATGAATTACATTTTCTAAAGATATAATGGATATTATAAGAACCAATCTCTCATCCCTGATGATACATTTATGAGCAGAATTTGATAAAATAGAGTTAGATATTTTGTTTCTTGGATCGATTCTTTCTGTATAAATCTTTTCTACTAAACTTAACTTTACTAAATTGTTTGCATTGACTAATACTTTAATTAACTGATATCCACCCATGTTTTTTGTCTTTTTAAAAATAACCTTTAAAGGAAAATCATAAAATCTCAATAGTATTGTCATAGTTCACTCCAAATGAAGCAATGGTTTGGAGGAAAAAGATCAAAATCCTTTTTATTCTGAAATAATTTTCAAACTACCTTCATACAGAAAAGTTCACCATTTAAATTGATTTAGCATAAAAATTTCTTTATTTAGGAGTATTTTAAATAAATGACAAGTTCATAATGTATTTCAGGAGTATTAAAAGTGCATCCTGAGAAAAAAATATAGACAACAAAAGAATGATTACCATTAGAAGTATCTTGAAAGAATAGAAAATCTTGAGTATATTTAATTAAACAATCATATTCGAAGTTCCATATATTGTCCTTCAGAAAACAGCCAAATGAGTCACATTCTGAAATCTGGATAGCAAAATATATAACACCACAAATATTTCCTTCTTTCCCTAGATGTACGTTTCTTTGATCTTCTTTCTTGAAATTATGTCTCATCCTGAGGATTCCATCAAACTAAAGAAAGATAAATGGTTTGATAAGATGAATGCAGCCCATTATTCAAAAGTTTGGCCTGATACTTTTTACAAGAAATTACACATTTATCCATATGAAATATAGAACACCTTTATAATCTACAATTCATTTACTGAAATTAAAATATAAATATCATGCTTATTTTCTTATAATTCTTATAAAATGTATGACTGTAAATAGACATGTTCTTTAGTTTTTGGCTTTTTTAAACACTCATTGCAAAATATAGACCAATAATGGACTTCACAGTATATGTTTATCACAAGCAATAAATAAAAAGTTATATAAGTATTTGCTTGGAAAATAATTCAGAGTAGACTTGAGATGCTCTTTACAAAAATAAAGATACACATTTAAAATTTATTACAACACAATAATGTTTTATGCAATAGAGATGCATTCCCAGTAACATCATTATAGTCAAAAAAGTTTGACTGACTTTTTGGCTGGTCCATTGCACATAATTTTTCTAAACTCAGAGATACTTTGGTGAGTCAGATGACACTTTGCCATGAATAATGTCATATCATTTGACTTTAATCTCAGGTTATTCAATCTCTTCTTGCATATTGTGGTACTACACCAGAATTCTTCCAAAACTCACAATTTGGGTAGCTTGATATTGGTTCTACACTACCATCTGATTTCACCAGAGTTAGCCAACGAGGAAGTTTTGAATCTGGCCATGAACCCACTTTCTCCATATTATCCCATTCTGCATAACTTTCCCTAAGGTTTGGGCTTTTTGGTCCATGTGTAACATAGGTATAAAACATTCTACCTATTGAACTGGAATGGTTTTGAGATTCAAGGGGGTAAGATAGAATCTCCAGTATATCTGCTCCTGGACCAACCCTTGCCGAGGCTAAGTCAGGTCTATCTTCAACTTCCACAGCAGCACCTACAGCACCAGCTTCTTCTGGCTGAGAAGCCATGACATATAAATATACAGGAACTTTTCTGGCAAAACTAGAGGCTGACTGGGCAAAATCGACCATAGGACAGATTGACCTAATGTCTGTAACCATTGCAGTGAGATGAACCAATGGCACAACTGATTCATAAGATTCATTCAAAAAAAGGTGCAAATACTGTTTGGAGGAATATAGCCTCAATGCTTCCTCTGTCAGTCCCAGTTCACCTACTATGCTCTCATTTATATGATCTTCAACTGTCTTCAAATCAGTCCAGTCTTTCCTTTGTCTCAACTCAGGAGTAGCTTCACCATGAGAGGTAGTTCCTATAAATAATAATAATAATAATCAAATATTGAATTATTTAATTATTCAAAGGTAAAAAAGGACCTCAAGCAAATTACATGTTGACATATCTCAAAGAGAATTAGGATAAAATAAAATTGTTCTTTACTTATTATGTCCATATATTTCAGAAAGCTGATGATGGAATATTTGAGTTACTTTTGGAATTTGGATTGACAACTTACACTTCTTTATATCATAGCAAGTAGAATACATTGGTCTAAGACCTTCCTCTTAAGTTTCATAAGGAATCTATACTTGAAAGTATGAGAGCACCTTTTAAAGGTACTCCAGCCAAGCTTGGTTCTATTTACTATGTTGATCTTGTATTTTTTATCTATGTCTAGAGGTTTCTTTGCTTTCTTCTCTATTCTCAAGATAAAAAGAAATATACCTTTGTTTCCTTCAATATCCTCAATTCTCTTGTCCATCTAAGTTTTAGTTCTGAATAAGTCATGATAATAGGTTTTCTGAATTCCCATTCTCAAAGTTTGAGATTTTCAAGAAGTATACTATACATTTTTTTGCTAATGCATTGGTCAAAATGTCCCATAAAGTTAACCTGCACAAACATTATCTATATACATGCTCAGCAGTACAGTTTATGTAACCTTAGGCCTTCTAAATTTTTTCATATTATCCTCTCTGTTATCCAGTATACTTCAGTACCTGTATATATCTGTTTCTGACCATTTCCCTCAGTTTCCCATGATAATATACTTCATTATATTAGAGGTTTATGAATATATGGTTAATTTGACTTTTCATTCCTCCATCTTATGATCTCCAAGTCACTGTTTTATGTTTTTTTCTCTACTTCCAGATTTATTTTACTTCTAGATCCATATTTTATATAAAGTAAACAAGTTCAATCAGTTGTCATTGCTAATCTCCTAAGAGCTTTCCCCAATAGCTCTCAATGTTATCAATAGATTTAAATATGTTTTATACCTTTGACATTCAGTGTCAGTATTAGGTTTCCTGTCCTGCTACAAGACTTAATTTTAATTCCTGTAACAGTAAAATTTTCTCAGGATTAGATATTTGACCTCATGATAAACTACCTAGCTGGTCATGGTAATATTTTTCCAGAGACTTTATTCCCTAGATCAACAGCACTCACCAAAGCTATTCTACCTTGCTCTCGAATAAGTTTTTGTACAAGTGTCTCTTCTTTTTCTAAGGCAGTATAAATAGTGCTTAAGGTAAAACTTATTCACTCTGACCAGTCACCCTAAATATTTCTCGAAAAAGCTGCAACCTCAGTCTAAGACAGCTTTTTAGGGTTTCCCCTAATTTTTAGCTTTTTATTGAATCTAATGGATCAGTTGCTATCTGCCACATGTGAGCTACCCATTACCTGAAATGTTGTTCCAGTATCTCTACATATCTACACAATTGTGATTCATCACATATCTTTATAAATAGAGACATAAATTGCAGCACTTGTAAATGATGCAATATTTTATACTGATTCAGAGTGCATCTAACTTTAACTCACTCCTGAGTGGATAGGTCCTCTCTCTCCTCCTTGATTTGGAAAGGTTGCTATTCTATTTAAGGGCATCTAAATCTCATACTCTGAAATGTGTCTTAACAAATAGAATATAAGGAAAGTCACTAAGAAAAAGGCTTTCCAGAGAGGGCAATAATGTAGTCATTGAAAATCCTACCAAATGATGCAAAATATTGTCCATAGTGTATTAGAGAACAGGTAGGGACAAAATTTTAGCTAGAAAATCATCATCTTAAGCAGTATTTTTAATGAAAGTTTTGTGATGAATAAATTATAATAAAATATTATACTGCTACAAATAGCACTCTTAGCCATTGAAAAAATTTCCTGTACTATCTGAAGTGTGTGCTTTATAAAAAATTTCAATGTTGTGAAACATATCCTCACCATGTAGGAATGAACAATAGTTTTCCTATGATTACTATAAATGTTTAAAATTCTTTTCAATTTAGTTTTAACAACATCTTCATTTTTAAAGACAAAAATTTCGTCTTTACTTATCAATTGATTAGTGAGAATATATAAGAATACATTAATTAACTTATGGTGATAGTGAATGAAATTTAATATCTTACCAATGACAAGGGGAATATGTAAACCATCTCTGTTCCATGAAGTTAGTGGATGTTCAGTTAGATATTCTCCATCAACTGTCAGCCAATTATGAAGTGCTGATGAATTTTCATCTCTGCCAGGTAAATCAACTGGTCTCCATTTCCAGTCTTCTGGTACTGCATCTAGCAAATCCTCAGAATCAACTTCTTGCATACATGAAGCAGAATTATCACTTGTTGCAAGAAAATTTTCTGAGCACTCTAAACTATCAACAAGCATATCTCCTTCTCTTTCTGAATCCAGTATATCATCTTCATTTTCAGAGGGAAAGGCCACTGCAGGACCTGAAAGCCAAACTCTTGAAAACAAATTTGAAACTTTCTTTGAGCCCATAAGCGCCAAAACTAGAGTTGCACCAGCTCTATGGCCTAGGACTGTGATGGACTTTGGATCTGCACCAAAACTCGCTGCATTGAGATTAATCCATTGCAAAGCAGTGTGAATATCAGTCAACCCATAGTTTCCAGAATGAGGAGGATGAACTGATTGAGAAAGAGCTGTTGACCTAAAAAAGCCTAATACTCCAAGACGGAATCTCACTCGAATGAAGACTACACTGGCTGATTTGGCAAGTTTTGCTGATAACAGTTGAGGGGATATAAAACCCTTGCCACCACCTCCACCTAAAGTTTCTGCAGAAATGAGAACAACCACTGGAGGCCTTTGACCATTTCGCTTTGATCTCGGTGCAAAAACATCTACTGTTAAACAGTCCTCGGAGCCATCTAAGCTGCCATTCCGGTAAGTTTGCCAGCAAGAATTTGGAGAACTTCCCCTCTTTTTGGTTATTAATGTATCACTCCAACAATGCTCAAGTTGCTTGAGGGGAACTGGTGGTTTCCAACGGTTTTTCCCTTCAGGTGGGAGGGCGTATGGTATACCACGAAAAGCAAAAGCTCCATCTTCTACCCACCTGAAGCATTAAATAATTAGTTAATCATAAGGTATATGGAAAAAATAATAACATAGATTAAATTCCATAATATGCACATCTTATGATTTGTGGAGAGAGGAATCCGAAATGCTCCCACCAAAATATTTTGTTTGCCCTGAATATTAACGTTAATTGATATGTAAAATATGTTTTAATGCACTTGCAAGGGAAAGTACAAGGTATAGTGAAGAGTTAAATATCTGTCGAAAAGTCAGACTATAAAAAGCAAGCATTTAAAAAATGCTCTAAGGCACAAATTATTGATAATATATGAGGACCCTTAAAATGTTGATGATAGGATCCTAGATCACATTTGGTTGATAATTCAAGGAAAAGTGTGTTCATAGAAGATGTACTAGGTATTGTCCGACTCCCTTACTACATAAGGCTTTTTGATAATGAGAGCAAACTTTAAAAATAGATGCTAGGAGGAGTAGTTTCAAGAATCCCTCCTCAAGATACATATGATAATAAAAGGTTAAGAAATTAGCCTACCATCTTTATATAATACACTGAAACTCACTGAAGGGTAGCTTACAGAGTATTAAAGCTAGTTTGCAATTTATTGGATTTTGATAAAGTAATGTATTTCTAAACAAAATTTAAATTAAATAAAGAATTTTTTCATACCCTTGCACTGGTCCACATGAAGTGTATGCTATAACTTTATTGCCATTTACAGGTAGAAAATCTTCAAAAGCAATGTTATCTTCCATTTTTGTTTGACTCTCTTTCACTGACAATATGGTAATTATAGCTGTGGCTCCAAGTAAAAATAGGAAGACTAAAACTTTAACTGAAAATAGAAGGACCATAGGGATTAGGTGTCACTACCATGATCTATTTTTTTAAGATAAGTATAATAGATTGAATAATTTACATCCAATACCTTTAAATTATATTTAAGTACTCTCAGGTATTATAAAATTGAAGGTTCTTCAGAATAGTACATAGGTAAATAAGAAAAAGCCCTCAACTTAATTGTCATTTGCTAATTCAGTATAACTTAATATAATAATATACTTAACTAAATAAGTTAATTAATAATCAAATCATCTTCAACCGTTCAATCCTTCAGAAAGAAATAATAGATCTATTCATATCAAAAGTAGATCTTGAATTAAATATTAAAAATTGAAATAAAAATAATCTTGCAATTTCATATTCATTTTTTCCACTTGTAGCGTTAAATATAAATATATATTACATTTTCAACCATGCAGCTAAAGAAAAAAAATATATCCTTATATAATCCCTTTATAAGCTAAAATTAAAAGAAAATGAGGGATAAGTATGTCAAAATGATCTGTTCCTACCAATTATCAATCCATTGTGAGATATTGAACTTTTCAATTGGTCTCTCCAGCCCTTTTTACTATGGTTCATACCAGCTGCTATTGCTTGTCTTAGAGATTCAAAGGATCCTTTTCCCATTAAACCTTTGACCTATAAATGATACTAATATATTAATTCATCCATTTCAAGATGTTACTAATCTATAATCAAGTACAGCGAGTAATTTTTTTTTTAAATTCAGTACTTATGTTGTCAGTTATGCAAAAATTAAGTTTCAATACATATTTCAATATGTTTATCAATATAGATATGGCTATTTTATTGATCATTTGGACTAAAATATCATTAAAGTAATTCATAATGTTTATAATGTGATTACTTTTTTGACTTAGAATCAAAAATGCTGTTAAGATCCATCTATTATTTGAATCTATCATAAATTTATAATACATCATCTAATTCTTACTACTAGAAATTACTCAATTTTATTGCAAAATTGTTGTATTCTAGCCATAAAGTTACCATTAAAAACTATAGTTTATGAAATTTTTGAATCCCCAAAAAGAAATTAAGTAAGATCACTCATGTAATTACTTCAGGTAAGATAAAATAAACTAAAAATTAAAAATTCTTGATCAAAAAGAAAGATTGCAAAATGCTTAGTCCTAATGTTCTTTCTGAAACATGTCCATGCTTGAACAATTCAGCAAAAATAAGGACAGTAATCACATAATTTTTAAAAGTTATTGTAAATGAGAGTAGACAGGAAAGAAATTCCTTACTTTAACTGGTTCTTCATCTGGTGTTTCACAGCCATCTTCCTCCCTCTTTTCATGGTAAATGCCAACTATTTCTTCGTTCAGTTCCTTCATTGTAATCCTTTAATATTTGTTTTTCTCTCTGGATAAAACAAGTACATTAAGTTAGTTTTTGATTTTTAGTTCTTTATTAGTATTTAACAAGATTAAATTTTCTTCTCATCTACTATTTTTCATACAAACAAAATGTCACATACAAAGTGGAGAACATTAATCTGTTCCATACTTATAATACTATATGATTTATGGTTTAAAAGTTCAAATTATATTCTTTTTAATTTGTCCGATATTGAACAATATTATTAAGTATAGTATTAACCTATTTCAATGAAATTCCTTTCCTTCATTTTTTTACATCAACTTCTTTAGTTTATATACTCATTCTGCCTGTTATGGGGGCAGTATTTGAGTAGGACTTGCTCAAGATCTTGTAGAATCTTACGCTCACCTAACTTGTCCTTTTCTTCTATATAAATATACTGTATTGCATCAATAATTTATTAGAATTAGGTTTATTAATATGCAAATATTTTCTAATTGTTCACACAGAATTTTCATATTGACAATCATTTGATAGATTCATTAAAAACCATTCAAGCTGATGCCGAAAGATAATGAAAATTGCTTTATTTATAATTTCTCTTCTTTAATATGTTGTTAAATATTTTCTTCACTTTCATTTTTATTCCGGTGGATTGATTCAGTCCCTTTGATTCACCTCTACTCGTCTGATTGCTCATCTTTTAATATTACTCCCTGCATCTGGTTCTCTATAAAATCTCTCTATCTCTTCATCTGTACTTGTATTGCATTATAGTTGAGAAACCTCCAAATAGTCTTTTTCGAGAGCAAAATAACTATTAGGAAACGCCGCTGTGAGGGGGTATATCTTATATTAGCCACCATAAAGAAGTCTAAAGAAAGTAAAGAAGTATTTTATTTCGTTCTCAACATGTATTTCTGCAAATATATAGCGTTATTCTTCTCTCACAAAGATGGCAACATTGGTTATTTTGCTCGTAAAACGATGGCGATTTAGAGGTTTCTCAACTCTTATGTCTTTTACAGCTAGGTTTCCGTACTCAATCCTTAGATTATTATGTAATTATCCTCCGGATAGCTTGCTTATTTTAGCACGATTTATCTTTTTTAGTCCATTTTCCTTCCATCTTTTAAATATATTCCATATCATATATTCATGAACACACACAATCGAATACTTATTGTATATACGTATATATTTCTTGTTCTTTGAATATACTTCATTGCTTCGTCATTTGTTCAACTTCCCTTTAAATAGGTGTCTACTTGCGTTCACCTTCTTAAAGCTAAAATCGTAAAAGTATCGTCGGCTTTAAGGTGCGATTCCTTGAGTCAGCGGTTGAAAAGATAAATCAGTCCGCCCTTTCGAATCCGAACGATCCGCAAATATTTGTAATTCCGTCTCAACTGAGGGTGTACTGTTGAAAGCCAAGGATATTTCTCCTTTTTTGAATCGGAACCGTAAACAATGGAGTATTTTTATTGACTTGTTTATTGTTTCGCGCTGCGTCATTTCTGAGGGAAATTCGAAGTCCGATATATTTGCAATAAGTAGGCCATACATGTCATTCTGTCCATTAGGAATGAAGGGAGTTCGATGTTGTTCTTGATCATTAAATAAAATGAAGATTTATGATTGGGCACATTTTTTTAGGATGTAAACTTAAATCAAATCCATAGCTTTTATTAATTTCTTATTGTTCTGCAGTTTAATACTCACCTTTATCTTAACCTATCTTTATCTTTATATTACCAATTTAAGCAAAATAATGCAAAGCGCCGCATAAAAAACATCCATTAATCGATCCTGTACGTTAAAACTTTATTAATTACTACGGAAAAGGTTCATCTTTTAGGGAATCGATAAATAATAAAATAAATAACTGCGACTTTCAGTAATTTCTTTTTATTTCACATAATTTATGGACTTATTTTATTTAAAATCTTTTGGTTTTCATGAATCTGCTAATCATTATATACCCTGCCTCGAAGTGAACTAACAGTCAATTTTCTTTTATTTCTAAAAAATCTAAAGATTTACTTTGATGATTCCTCAGTAAATTTGTTCGGTATCGTTCTAAGCTTTATTCAACTATAGTTTTGTTTCTATGCAGTTCGGTGTTCTATTATGATAATGATATTATTATGACGTGAAAAATGTAAAAAAAAAATTCCGCTCTTTCTGCATGCTATGTATTTAAGTATATATATATAAGTATTTCTGTAAAACAGAACAAAACGCCCCAAAATCTAATTCTTTAACAAAGAAATGAATTAAAGTAAAATAGTAACTTGATTAATAATCAAACGTAAGAATTTGCACTTTATTTTAAAATATAATGTGTTTTTACAATGAAAAACATTTGATGTTTATCTACTGTCAATTATCCATTTAAGAAAAGAGAAAACTGGGGTAATCATTGAATAAAGGGTTACTGTCTGGTAGCTGAGCTCGGAAGTTAGTGTTTGTTAACTAAACATACACCTTCAGATTTCGATATCTGATAAAAGTTTCAGCAACGAAGAATAAGTGTTATTACGATAGTATGATACATTTTAGATTCCAAGCGTCCAATAGCTGAAGGATCCTCAACTTTAAACAATATTACATGATATATTCTTTGTTAATTTGTTGTTCGTGTGCGTAGAAATCTTACGGTTGGATTGTTATGATAATTGTTGCCTGTAAATACGTAAGGATCTCCATCTTAACCCAATTGAACAAGTTAAACGTTTATAATTAAATTAATTAGATCAAATAGGATAACAGTATAGGAAAAAGGTCCTTTTCACACGCTTTTAAGTGGAGCTATCAAGGAAAAGATCGATTAATAACTAGAAAACTTTATTATATCGTTCCTCACTCGGCTATTAATATCACGCCATTATAAGACCCTAAAACTCCAATAAATTCCAACGATTAAGCACTTAACGTAGCGGATGAAAAAGTTTAATTTTTCCTCTCCCCTATTTAGCAGCCGAGCTGCGGGTAATACACACTTCTCGTAAACGCCAAAACAACATGTTGATAGGTTCTCCCCAGACAGCCGTCCGTCATCGGCAGCACGAGGCTTTTCCAGATACGGACCTTAACACCAGTTCTCAGTCTGCTATTTTGGTTCGTGAATGATGTTCTTTACCCCTCATTCTCCCACAAACTCAATTAACTCTTTCGCTTAACCTCTGGCATCTGTTGTTCCAACTGCTCTTCTGACTCATCAGTAACTGGCTCACAAATGCCCTTTGTTTACTCGCTTTTTTATAAGGAAAAGGCATCTCGTTCTTCCGTCTCCTCTGTTTAATTCTTCTCCCAAAACCCTTACTTTACTCATTAATTATAGCTCTAAATACGTTCAAATAGATAACACCAGCCGCAAAGATGATACTAACGTGAATTAAAAGAATTTTAGGGCAATTACTGATTGACGACAGTTAACTTGCTTGACTCTGCAAGACCGCTCACAATTAGTCTTGGTAGGGAGCGGAAAGGGTCGTGAATGTTTACGACCTTAAAAATGGAATCTGCAAGGCGGCAGGAAGTTAATCGTCCCTTCACGTCAGTAACAATGCAAAAAAATATCCCCTCTGTTTATTTTGCAAACTGTAGCGTATTTTATACCAAATTAGACCTTCCGTCATCGCTTGGCAAGTCACTGTACACCCACGAAAGATTAACATCGGGCAGTCGCTATAATAGCCTCCTCAGAAATGATTATCAAAGTTTATGATATTTTTTGTTCGACCAGTAGAAAGAAACAGTTTAGGATGCAGTGAAACTCAAGGAATAGCGATTTTGGATTCGTAAGATAAATACGTGAGAAAATTTTCAGCAAGATTTGTAGGAAAAATTTAATATCAGGTTTGCCCTCAAGGAAGAATTAATTAATCAGTATTTGAATAGGTTTATAGTCAATAATTAAATTGGCAGGTATGGGAAGGTACGGTGATATTAGCCGGTAGGGTGATGGCTACGATTTTTGGAACTGAGCGTGGAATCATCCACACCGGTTGCCTGGAAATCTAGGAAATCTAGGTCAGATCCAAAAGTAAAACGATTTAGCGTTCGAAATTACGTTGGATAATCTTGCCTTGTTATCTCCTTGCAGAGCTATCGGATGAAATGTTGGGTTAGTAAATGAGATAGAATTTGGAAACTCTTTTTAACTTTCGTTATATCTACGTATTGACTCGATGATGGTGTCTTAGCTGTGAAGATGAATATAAGTATAAGTTCATACACACGTAAAAATTATTGTAAAACTTTAATTTATGCTTTATATTATATTTATATTATACATATTTAGAATATTATATTTTTATAAGCGATTTCAGGGTTTATAAATCAGGAGAAGGATTAAGTCTCCATTTCACCATCCGACATTGTTTTTAAACAAGATGCCAAAATTCAAAATATAGCACGTTCTTGTTTTCCGTAATCTATAAGGTTTCGGATGAGATTCGTCCATAACAACCGTTGTTGATATATTTATTTTTACTTGTTTTTATACATTTTATCACGTTATCTTTGTTAAGAAACTAAGAAGCTTTTCTTATTTATTCAATTGAATCACTCACCCGACAAGATTAAAAGTGAACTGTTACCAACAGATGAATATTAAAGTCGCTGCAATTAATATTGAAGCGTGGTTTAAAGCTTCATATCAAAAAGATTTTCATAATGATTTTCTTATCACTTCGTAAAAATTTTTCGTTCCTTGAAGACTTTCAATTACATCTTATTTAAAATTTCTTTTGATCGTTTCATAGGATATTATAATATGATTTTTCTCTAATTGGTCTTACTAATTAGCTCGTGATTACTTGTAAACGTTCACTGGGTTATCACGTAATTATGTATTTCTATTTTTGCGTACTGACAGACGTATTCGTCTAGTTACGCGATAGGGCGTGTCAAAACTCGATTTTGACGTTTCATATTCAAGGGAAGAACTATTTTGGATCCACTGTGAACTCTCTTTCGATCAACGTTGTCAAGTATGATTTGAGAGAGAATAAGGAAAGAATTGGCCTAAAATTAAGTTAACAATATTGCTTTGAATTGCATCTATGTAAGTCTGTCCCATTCTAAGGATTACGTTCTCGAAAAAGGTTATTCTCTTCCCAAAATCTTAGAGGAAAATCTCTTGATATTATCGTAAATGTAGATAGCGCGGTTCAATTCAACCAAAATTTAACATAATTTATGTTGAAAATGGCGGTTAAATTCATTTCCACGTTTTATACAAACAAAATAAATTTGGCGCTAAACTGCACGAATGAAAGAATTAAGATACAACAGGATGCACAAGTTATCCATTAAAATAATAATTATTTTCTTTTCATTTAGCTTTAACAAGTTAGGAAAAAACGGATAATTATTTTAAAATATATTACGAGAAATTTAATAAAATGAATTGGTAAAATTCAAACGAGCTATCTTTTAAGGGGTTTTTAATTAATTAGACTTATTTAAATCATATTGTATTAAGTCCGTAAAAGAATTGATATTTGGCCCACAAATCATATCCAGAATGACACTTAACACATTAAATAAAGAAAGAGAACGAATAATAATCACTGACGACCCGAGATAGAATTTCAAACGAAAAATATATTCCACTGAATTTAACTACCGAGAGATTCATATTTACCCAAAATACCTACTCCCTAGTGATAGTTCATTCAAAGAGCACCGCACTTCTTGCTCGCAAATGTCGCTCTACAAAACCATCAAAGCTCGTTTGTAGCCATTAGGTAAGAAGTCTCTCTCTCTGTTGTAGATGACACGAGAGTTCTCAAAGGTCTAACGAATGCACAGGACTGACACGCATCACCGCAATATTTTTAGAAACGACTAAAAAAGAACTCACACTTTCAGCACATGCAGCCTTTAAATAAGCACCGGATCGCTCCACCAGCGCATTTATCTTCCTTCCAGTTCTCGTACTATCCCTGCGCCTGAACACGAGCGACGCACTCCACTCCTCTCATCCCTGTCGAAGGCACAACTCTTCTCTAACCCTCCCACCCAGTGGAAGTTCTAAAATGATCTCCTTGGAATCGGAGGCGAGGGAGGCGACCTCTTCATTGGCAGCACGAACCAGAGGACTCTTCAACGATATTCATTTCGGATATACATTCCGGAAAAAAAGATTAAACACTACCGTAACCCTTTCCGCTTTTTTTTGTCAAAAGTTACGAGGGAAAGGGTCTTGTTAGGAATGGAATAGAGGACGCGTTAGTTTTTGCCATATTAGATTCGAGCAGATGGGTCTAAAAGCACTTGTCCAGAGACGGGGATCCTAGTTAGTAAACAACCCACGTCAAAGCGATTCGTTCCTTAATGGCCCTCTTCCCTCGCGCGCCTTTAATCTCCTCTGCAATTCGCGCTTTCCTTCGAGTTCATAGTTTAAGGAAGTGCAGCGCATTTCCCGCCGCAATGCCAGCGATCCTGACGGTCGATTTTGTAACTGCTCGCAACGCGATATTATTACGAGGTAAATTTCGGCTTTGTTGGGCAAGAAAGCTCGCTGCACTATTTTTGCTGGTGAAGCTCGATTGTTCCCAAGTGAGGAAAATAGTGCATTTTAAGACGAGTGGGTGTGTGGAAAGAACGAGGGGAATCGATAGCAGAAAAAATTAAATATGGCTATAGAGGAGGATGATTGATTGATCGACAGAAAACGAGAGCGTTTCCGAAATCTTTAATTTATGAGCTTCCAAGATTATTCAGAATTGTGAGTACATTGTGGAATATTTTAACTACCAAAAATAAAAATGGTGCTCGATGTTCGACCCTTAAAAAACCCTTGTTACTTAAACTCGTACCTTAGCGTAAATTCAGGAATAGCATTGTATTATCGTTGGAGCGGACTAATTAATAATAAATAATTAAACATTTACTTTTTATATGAAAAAAATCTACCAAAAATAACTTTTGCACTGAATTGTGCAGACGTGCACAAATTCATATTATGGAGCACAAGAAGCACAACCTAATTTTTAGAGGAAATATATTGAAACAAAGTAAAATCTTAAAAGAGCGTTAATAATGCGTTTGAAACAGAAGGAATAGGAAATGTGATGATATAGAGAGAACCTTTTGATTGAGTGGTTAAAATATGGTGGATTATTGAAATGCTGTAGAAAATTTTCAGCTACTCGGCACAAATACCATGAAGAACAAATAGAACAAACTACGTACAATTGACCGTTATTTCTCTTTAGAAAATCCTTATTCCACATGATATTTGTTTATTAGATTACTTACTCTGATAGGTTATTTTTTACTTAGATTGGTCAACCCAGCCATTCGTACGAATTCCTCGAGTAATAAACAATATTAAATCCCTTATTTTTTATATCGATATACTGTGGAAATTACATCAAAATCCATAGAAGTATACCAGAGTGAATATAATCTAAAAATGTGAGAAACGTTTGCTAAAATACCTGTTAATATCCGAGGCCATTTCGTCCTACTGGCTGGGAGAGAAAATATCGCTCGACCTCAAGGGTTATCTTGACTTTCGACCTCTTCTAAGTTGTTGCGGTGTTCCCCTAGCTCTCCCTGTCTGGTTTTCCTCATCGATCTGTTGAGAATCGTGGATTGTGGACCGATAAGCAATTTAATGTTATGGGAAAAAATAATGACCCGTGTATCCCTTAGAGAAATTCCACAATATCGTTCGCTTTTTAAGGTCGAAAGTGATTTAAGCCGGTCATATTCTTAGAGTGCTTTTAAATGGACAATAATTCATTGCTTGGCTGAGGCAGGTCCCTGATGTATGTACCTCTCTCTAATTAGGAGTATAGTACAACTTGTGGGAGGTTTTCCGAGTAGTTTCCCTCCCTTTCGGGGCAGATACTACACTATTGTTTACCCTCCCTCCGTCTTCCTTACATTTGTTTTCAAACAAAGGAAGTTTATTTTTTTATTCATTATTGTTGATGTAAACTTTGCTTTGGTAAACGCTGCAACCAGATAACGCTACTATCTGCGGTTAATGTAATAATAATATCTTTAGCATAATTTATTCAAAAGACAGTCTTTACGTACTTATAATAGCATTCTGTAATTATATCACGAAAGTTCTGTTTCACGAGTATTAAAGGTATGGTGAAAAGGGAGAGTATAAATACGATAGTTAAATATTTTTTATTTTACTGAGTACCATTTTAAATCAATTAGTATTTTAAAAATCAAAGCTAGATATATTTAACTTACTTAAAGCATAATTTCTTTGACAGTTTTAAGAATATCAAGGCATTGTATTTTATGGGTTTTATCTTAATTTATGCACTTGATATTATTCATATTTTCAACGTAATTTATACAATTATTCACAAAAAATGACAGATATAAGTAAAATTTTAAGGAGAAAAATACTTAAAATACACCGAAAATCAATATTATTAAATGAAGTATATACTAATATATAGTAAATTCGACATTAAAATTTTGTAAACTAACCAGAAAATAGTTAATAGTTATGCATTTCCAAAATTAAAAATTATAATCGGAGTTGATTTGTTCTTTTTTGGGGCTATAAATGAATTGATTTCCCCCCATAAAGTCAATCCAGAAAAATTAACGAAATTTCGCAATTTTGCGAATTATTCTTCTTGTCTTTAAATTTAAATTTGACGGCATCGCATGAAAACGAAAGAACAATACCACATATCTTCCCGATGCCTCATTTGTGCCGCTCATGCTTTTATAGACCGTTCTATTTCTGCCTCGTTCCTGACAAAAAGAAACGTTCCTAGCGGTTCCTGAATAAAAAATGAACTCCTTCCTTCCTAAGAATCCAGAGTATCGACTTTTCTTCATTACCAGTTGCGTGATTTGCCCCACGGAGCGGGGTATCTCATTTTACCGCCTTTGGGAACGAAGGCCACGACCGAATCAACATGGAGATGTTCGATCGGTCCTTGTTTCTTCGCATTAAAACGTAATAAGAGAAACAGAGGATAGGGTAACTTCCGGTCCGCTTTGATGGGGTTGGTTTATTTTGAAATCTGTCATCCCTCGTTTCTCTTCTAATGATGGCCTTCTTCAAAGGCAGAGTTTATTTCGGGAGTCCTTGGCTCGATCCTCGATGTATTTGTACTCTAACTTTCAGGAAAGCTTTAACTTTCCATGCGATTTAAGCCGTTAGGTTAAAGACTGTAAAGAAATATCTCCGTATTAGAGTTTTTGTGTCTGATAATATAACAATTCACCCTATTATAAACTTAATTCACGATTCAATTAAAAGTTACAACCTTTATTGCATTCGAATTCTTTGCCGAAACTTTCTCTAACTGTAGAATAATTATACGCAATGGAATATAACGATGTATTATAGAAGATCCTCGAAAGATATGCGTACCAGAGCTGTCCGCGGTAGATTATCTAAATATCTTTGTTTGCTATTCTCTAACTAATAAAAATATGATTTTATATCATGAATGGTTCACCCTAAAACTGCGAGAAAAACGTTTCTAAAAGTTCGACCAGCTCTTACTTCCCATCTTGTATTGTTTATGGCACTGTAATGTGTGAATAAGACGCGCGCTTATTAAACCTTTTCCATTGTCCTAAATATGGAAAACCCAGATCCAGCAATCTCTATCTCCGGGTAACTTTAACTTTTGAAAAGTATATACTTTTTTCGCTTTTTTACCTCACTAATTTCTGATAGGTATCCACGAAATATTTGGGATGAAATAAATCAGTAAACTGCATGAGAAACGAATATGGATAGGTTATTCAATCTAAATACTTTATAAAAAAATTTGCAATCACTTCCGTGATAGTGGAGCAATTAAAAACTTGAACAATAACTGCTGACATCAGGCATCCCAACTAGGTCTATTCAGATTATAATGGTTAACTAGGACTCTCTTACAAAGCAGAAAAAGGAATGATACTTTCCTCCTGTGTACAGGTGTTGCAAAAAATAACCTAATAAAAAATTAATTTAAATAATAAAATAAAAATAATAACAAATAATGTGTTTTTTTATCGTTAATGATCTTTTCACCTACTCATTTTGGAGATTAATTGGTAAATTATTTCCATAATTTTTTATATAGTAACAAAGCATCTCATTGTGATGCACAACTTACATGTATTTACTCAATTTGGGTTTCTCTCTCAATAATAATCTTTAAATACTTCTGCTGTTGGTTCTTTGCCCTTTTCTCATTTTCTTTTTTTCTCAGTAAAATTTTCTCATTTCATTTTATTGACATAATTCATATATTTCACCTAAAGGCTTATTGTATACAATTTTATTATTTTGTTTAAATGTTATATTAACCTTCAATCTCCATTATTTATGCTTCTTGGAAATGGAATGGTTATATCTATGTGGAATTTTTTCTTTAGCTCATTTAATTTATATAACTTCCTTGCTTTTTCCATAAATCAATTCACAGTTTCTCACCATTTTCACCTTGCCAATAATTTTTTATTGTTATCTTAAATATTTTATCATTTCGGTATTTTCCACAGTTTTCCACAAAAATCATCAGTTTTCTCTTTTATTTCATACCTTGCCTTTGCATTATATTGTTTATTTGTCTTTTCATCTTTTATTTGAGTCATATTCAACTCCTTTCCCATGGTCATCTTAATTAGTACTTCTCTATTTTTTTCTTTGTTACAGCCTACAGTAGGTATTGATTAATATCACAATTCTGTCTCCTGCTGGCCTTCATATCAATAACTAATGATGCAAGACAATCTAAATCAAAAGGTAAGGATATGGGCTATAGTTTCCTCCTCCATGCATCTATGTGTTTTCTTTTGTGGTCATAATAAACACTATGATCAATGTTTTTAGTTTTCCTGAATTTTCAAATAAATGTCTCTTTTATTGAAATATTATAATGAAAAATTTGTAGGAAAGTTTATTTGAATGCAAGTATTATAGTAATATCAAAATTTACTATAATGTCCAGAAATCATATTAGCACTACAATATGTCATTTTATTATTTGTTTACACATTATTTTTATACATACTTTCAACTAGAAGCACAAATGCACAAACAATTTTTCTTTATTCAGTTACCATAACAGATAACATTCTTTAATATCCGAGTCTTGGAAGTAAAAATGCAACCAAATCTATTTAACACTGCTGCTTCAGTTTCAAGTTTAAAGATTCATCTTTGTTCAAAATATTCTTACATAAGACCTATTTTGTAAAATTTCAACCATTGACCACCATTAATTCCTTTTGAACATACTCATATGTCAAACATATTACATACAAAACTCAAGGTGATATTATTGGAAATGAGACATTTACTTTCTAAGAATTTTTAAAATTGATTAAGAGTTTAATAATGTTGCTTAAAATACTGTAACTTAGTAATAATCTAAATTAGGAAATTTCTTGTTGATTTTGCTCTTAAATAAAGAGACAATGATAAACATATTATGAATCGTTCCAAGATTATGCATACATTTTAAGTTAGTATTAAAGATTAATTCTTAGACTTTAATTTTCTCCACCCTACTTGATTTTCCCGCGTTTATGATCATTTGAAGGTCGTAATTCCCTACTGCGCACTGTGCCTCAATCCGGCGTGGTGTTGAAAGTTCTGCTACAGTTACAACATCTACATGGTTCTAGATTTGGAATGTTGTTCTAGGACTAGAAACAAATGAAGTGTTTGTTATAGAAAAATATTTAATTATTGTGTGTGTATGACACATTAATTTCAACGAATCATTAAGAAAATGATGGCGTTTTCAATGAGAACGATCATTCGCAGATTTAATTGCCGGATACTTGAGTCTAACTTCTTAAGAATAACCAAGGATTCATCTGTTTCATTTGAATTGAATAGCTCACGTATCATCAATCGTTGTTATTGTGTTCCACCAACGAGTCGACAAATAAATCGTAGAGAAGTGAGTTTTGAACAAGAGGAATCTGATGAAGAGACCACATTTTCAGATGGAGAAAGTTCATCCAGAAAAAAGCCTGCGCAATTGAAGCTCATTTATGAATCTTTGGAGAAGCATCCCCCTCAGAACGAAGAAGAAATTTTTAATTTAAGGGAGAAAGTAATTATGGGTGGCCATATAGTAACAAAAGATAATGTTGATTCTATTGTTTTTGGTCTTTGCTCTGCTTTGAAGAAAATGAGTTTCGCGGATGCTTATCTAAATATGTTGAAAAACAAAAATATTGAAGTTAATGTTGCTGCAGCTGGTAGGTATTTAAGAGTTTGTTATACTTGTAGACATATGGTGGACGAGAATGAAGTTTTGCAAATATGTAATGATATCAAGAAAAAGATGCCTTTGATGGACGCTACGACTGCTGAAAATGTTTTGCATGGCTTATCGCTGACAAGGGAATGGAAGGAAGGATTGCAATTGTTGGACACGATTAAAGAAACGTGCACACCCTCAGGTTCCAGCTACAGCTCATTAGCTATTGCTGCCTTTAAGAATGGCGACGAAGAGTTAGGTTGGGATATTATGGAAGAGTGTATCAAAACTGGAAAGATTCTTCATGACTCTGTGTATATAAATCTGCTAAACCGTGCTATCTCTCTAAGGGGAGATAGAGAGGAGCAATTGGCGTTAATAGAAAAACTCCTTGAATTTTTAACGCTTCATGAGTTACGACCCTCCCAAGAGGTTGCTAAGAAGCTGAAATTTACTTTCGAGAAAATGGGTTGGAGAGGTTATTTTACTTCAATATCTGACAGGTATGTTACTCATATATTTAATTAGTCAATTGTCTTACTTCACTATCGACCGTTCTGAAAGGATGTATTTTGTATCTTGATTTAGGGGTTGTTGTAATATTTGCAAAGCAGAAATGCCACCAATTTTGATTTCAAGATCTGAATTCAAAGAGCTAAGTAAAGCTTTTCTTGAAAAGGTTTTGGTTGGACCGGATGTTTTCTCTAAGTCGTTACCTGAGGAAGTGAAAGCATTTCAGGATCTTATGGCTAAGGAGGCACCATATAACACTGTAATTGACGGCTTAAATATTGCCTACTCAACTGGGGGGAGTAAAGTTTCTGTACAAAAAAGAGCTAGAACAGTAAGTGTGTTCATGATTTGTTTTGTTGAGTTAAAGAGACTATGAATTGAATTATTCATAATTTCTTGATTTTAGTTGCAGGCAGTGGTGGCACACTTTGTAGACCTCTCTCATAAAATACTAGTGTTGGGAAGAACTCATATGAATTCATGGCCAAGGCAGGAGATGGAATATATAAGAAAAAATTCCCAGCTGTTTTTGACTGAGAATCTGTAAGTAAAATATTTAAGATACATGAAATATTGTTATAAAAAGTTAACTATGTGCTTTTATAGTAATTTAGACAATAAATCACATGGTTTGATCATTTTGCTCTTAAATCTCAGAAGCATAGTGATAATTGATGAAGACATTCTCCAAGAAAAAATTTAAAAGCAATGAAATTTTAAGGCATTGTCTATTTGGGAATGTGGGAAATTCTGAAGTCACTTATCTCTCGAGAGGTAAATGATTTTCAGTAAGAATGTCTTCATACAAGTTGGTAGAGAATTTTAAAGTCCGTAAAGAATGATTTTATATGAAATCTTTATATCATATAATAAATTTCTTAATATATGTGTGTGCCTATGTATTACACATCTTACATTAATGAATTAACTATATGCATAGTTAATTCATAAATCATGTATTTTTTAACAAGAAAGAAATAACACAGCTATTGCAAAAGTTGTGAACATCCTGTATTTTTTTCTCCCTGGAAATTTAAAGATCTTGATAATTAGAGAAAATGCTACTGAAATTTAAGACCAGATTAGGACTCAAAATAAATACCACTTTTAAATAAAGACGACAATTTAATGTATATGTTAGACTTGATAAATTTTTTAATTAAAAAATCTAACATAATATTTGGAAAATGTAAATGAAATCACTATTGGTTGCAAATATTTGTTATTTATCACATTAAGCTTGGTTCTATTTTATTTTCATTGCAGATAGAAGTTTTTCATAGCTATTAATGAAAACATTGATTTTTTGTTTAGTTCTCAGGATGATCCTTTCCTTTTGTATGCAGCAATGAGCAGTGGGTTATCTACTTGCTTCATTTCCAAAGATCTCATGCGTACCCATGCTCATCGGCTTAAACTTGCTGTGCCTAGTCTCAGCAGTATCTTTAAGAGATGGCAGATATCTCATCAAATCAGGCTAGTCACTGTTCTACCAAATGGAAGAGTGATACTGAAGGTAAAGTATTCTATATAAATTATTAACAATGGTGATGAACGTCATAATATAAAATTAATATTATTTTCAAAGGAAGTATATGACATTAATACTATCAAGCTTCACTCAAAATGTGCAGAGAATTATAACCAGAATATATCACCTATTTTTAATCATTTAGTTTAATCTGTCCTTTACTTAGATGTAATGTGAAGTTATCTACATTGTGCTTATTTAGCGTATTATCTTTAATTATTAGTATCTTTATTTGAAATTTTTTGAAGCTGCAGATCCAGTCAGAGGATGTCATAAGAATGACCTATGTCTAAAGTTATGTTTTATTTTTAATACCCTGCATAACACCTTTTACTTAAATGTAAAATATAAATTTATTTGCAATCTAATTGTATCCCTCATGCAGTAACTATATTGAAAAATGTTCTCTCATCATTTTGAAGTTTCTCTCTTTACTTTGATTTCTTGCTTAAATTTTTTAACTCCATGTCTTGTGTGAGTTTTCAATGAAAAATGTCAAAGTTACAAGAAACAACTCCCAATCATTCAAGTTATAGGAGAAGGAGATTACATCTTCAAAGATTTTATGCCTAATAAAATATAAGACAGCTCCTGGTTCTGGAATTTATTTTATAAGTATTTAAGTGAAGGAAACATCATGAAAGGTTAGAAACTTACGAACGATGAAAAATGAATGAAGTCTGATATGTCTTTTCACAAAGTAATGCCAAAACATAAAGAGTAAAGCATTATTATCAAAGATAAATATGACATCAAATTATCAAGATGAAACTCCTTCCATCTTGATAATTTTAATACAGCCCTCTATGAAGATAAAATATTCTAAAAAAAACTTTCACATGAATTTTTCTTTGCCTGTGTTGTATTTCATACTATACAAGCGGTTTAACTTCAGATTTGCTATTTTTTTAGGAAAATATTCATCCTAGTATTGGTTTAGCAATGCATTAGAAACAATATGCTAGGAAATGGGGGATATAAAAATAAACTTCTGTGATTCTAGGGTTCTCTTCTCAAAAAATTAACAATTTTATAATGCAGTAGTTAATAGCTAGTCACTTTTTAATCGAACATAATTTCTGATGAATTATCTACACTATTTCCATACTGCAGTCTCTTTCTGAAATATTTTCTTATGATAAATCTTGCTTTTTTCAATGGCTGATACTTTAAAGAAATTACATTAATTTGCTATATAGATATCTATCACTGTTTTACAACTTTACCTTTGAATAAGAATGATTATTGTATTTTCCTACTCTCATATTTGTTTTAAGTAATTTTGCTCAAAACGGGATTCAAAGATTTCATGGTAGCATTTATTTTCTGTTTCCTTTAGCATCAGATACTTTGTATTCCCAGTAATTTAATAGTTAGCCTGTTTGTATCTCAAACAGTGATTTTTGGATATAATTAATGATGGACTCCATGATTTTCTAATCACTTAAAATTATAACTAATGGACCATGGTTTTACTGTATGGTCATGTACTTAATATTATCTGGTTTAGTAAAAATATCAAATCATTGAGGTCATTTTTATTAGTAAGTGTCCGATAGTAATTGATTAATTGTGATTGTCCTAAGAATCATCTGCTTTGATTTTCTTATATTTAGTTTTAGTTAAAATGAAATCACTTACTGTAAAGAGTCAAAGCCTCATCAAAACATTTATGAAGCACTCATATATTTTAATGATTCTCTACATCTAGACTGATATTTGGTAAAAGTGTTGTTTAACACTATATGCTATCATTTTCTTATGAACTTTTTTTCTCTATCTTATGTATTGCTGTTTATACATTTAAATGTCTATAATCCTTCATTCTCTCTATATAGCTGTTTCTTACGGTGACATTAGTTTTCATGCATTTATTCTTTATTAATCTCTTGTTATCTTGTTGAAAACTATTGATAACCTTCAATGGTTCATTCTCACTGAACGTTGCCTTACCACATCCATATCAGTGCTATTACTTTTGATGATGGCTGATACTTGTTTGTCTTCATGTATTGCATTGTCTCTCCCACTTACTATACAGTATACCCTGTCTCTTTGCTTTTTACCTTGTTTGCAATTTGTGTATTACATTTTCATTTAATACCCAAATAATTTGGTAGGCAATTACACTTTTTCTTAATGGAAGAGGATCTTTTTCTTGTATTTTCATTTATATGTTCAATTATAATTTACAATATCTATTATTATCATTTGATGGTTTTGAAGTAATCAGTGAGAATAATGGCATGTGAATTCAAAATATTCATGGCATTACTTGGTCAATGTTATCTCTGTTTGTTTACAGTTGTGTATAGATGCAGAAATTTATGGATAATTAAATTTTAGTACGCTATATACTATCTAGTGCTTTCAACCTTTAGTTTGGTCTCTGACTTCCTTGCTAAATAATTCTACTGACAATTAACTGTAGAATTTTGTGATGTGAAACATATATCAATAAACTTATTATGTGATACCCACACCACTGAAGAAGGTTATATTTTACCTCCCTGTATTTCCTGATAATATTTATATTCCCTGTTGAAAAGGAATTATGAGTGAATGAACATTTTTTTGTAAATATTGCTTATTTCTTTGATGTTATTAAAATTACCTTCCCCAACATAATTAGTATCTTTAATTGAATTATTTCATCTTTTATTATTATGTTAGTCTTCTGGTACTTCTTGAACTAGCAGCTGTTATTTTAATACATATACTTTTTTATAACTTAAATAGCAATAATTATGCATATAAAAATTAATTCAATTACTTCCGTAGGATTCTGGGAATATTTTTAAATTGCTATAAAATTATTCTGTAAGATTCTATTTCATAAAATTATTTCTTTTATTTCAGTATCCACTTGATTACTCTCCTAATATACAAAAAGTTCAAGGTAACTGGCATATTCCTTATCAGTACAAGGAGGCTAGTAATGTAGTTCAGCAGGAAGATAAAAGAATGCCTTTACTTACTCAGTCTCATCTAGATCCGCCATCACATTGGTTATGCCTCACAGAAAAGAATTATCAAGGCAATTATCCAAAATATCAAAAGTATCCAAGAAGGAAGAACGATTACAATATATATTGATGAGCGAGAAGTAACTGATAGTATTTTGTTGTTTGAGTATCCCTGAATTCTTAAAGAATACTGGGAAAAAATGAACATGAAATGTTACATAAAGTATGTGAGAAATCAATTTTATATTTTACATTATGAAGTTGTTGTTTTCGGATATAATTTTTATGTACTTTATATTAAGTAGAGAAAATGAAATTATCGTTTGATTAAAATTTTAATTTTCACGTATTCTTCTTTTGCTTTACATGGAGTTTCCATTAACTAAGTTCAAATGTTTGCCTCTTGATTGGAATTCTGTAAATTTTAATTCCCATCATGAACGTATCTATTTCTCTAGTCAAATATCTGTGTGTTTAAACACAGATTTTCACTGAAGTTAAATATTAAGTTAATCCCTCTTGATTAACTGAGAGACCCTTTTCTCTTATTTTGAACTGCAAAATAAGTACCGGAGATTGGGTGTTAGTTGCTATCAGCAAGTAGGCTCTAAGTTCTAAGGCAGAACAGATAACGAGTAAAATGCTTGGCTTGGTCTCCCTCTACTTAAAAGTTTTGTGGATATACACTTAGATAAACTTTTATATACATCCACAGAAAAACAATAGTTTCATAGTAATAATAATAAAAAATAATTACTGTGGAAGTGTACCAAAGGTTCTTTTATGGTAATGACCTTCCATCAGGTAATTCTTCCTCATTGATTTCAGTAGAAAAATCGATTAACATATTTTGAAAGCTTAAATTATTTACCTAGAAAAAGTAAATGAACAGTTACAAGAAAGGAATATCAAGATCTTCAACAAATTTAGTTAGAACCATTGGGCAAGTTACCAGTAAACTATAAACTGCTATAAAAGTTCCCTCCTCCTTCTATGATCATTGATGTTGCCAAAAAGTGCTCGGGAGCAATAGATAGAACATCCGGACTCCAAAACTGTGGAAGCCTATGGAATAGGGGCCGTGTTTGTACTTAAAAAATGAATGACGAATAGCTGCAATTCTAAGGCTACAGAGAGCACCGGCTAGGGTTCGCTAAGAGCAATTCAAGGGAACTGCCAGGACGCTGACCCTGGAAAAGAACCACCTGCACTCTCTCATCCCATCGCTGAAGAGAAAGAGGGAACGCGGCTTGTACATGTGCAGGATATTGGGAGGAACTTGTTGAGACAAAAGGTCATCACATCCGAGTACTAAATCCAAAACGGAAGGACTAAATCTACGTGAAGTCGTGGTGCCCTAAACCGACCCTGACCGAGTGACTCGCCCTCCAACGACGACCCTGGAAACCAGAAGGCGGACCACGGCGTCTAGGGAATCGCCAAACCACTTCACCCCGGGGATCACCAAACTTCACCACTGGAGGATCTACTTCCCCTATGTAAGTATGCTTCCCAAGAGACCCAGCCAACTAAGTGATGAATGAAAGATAACTCATGGTTCCGGATTTTGCTCTTCTAAATAATCGTAAGAATTCCGCTTCATTATGGGGTAGATTGGGACAGTAAAATATAACAATTCTTAACATCGCGAAGGTTTTAATTAGTAGGGCTTAACAAAATATTAAGAAATTATAAAATCATATTAGTATTTGAAGGATGCGTTGAATAAAGGTACGTCATTTATAAAAAAAGGATTTTAAAATTATTGGAATAGAAAATGTTACATCACGCTTTTTTAGATATTTCATAGAGGTATTTAAAAAGTTTTGAAATGAGAAATGCTTTGTATTCTTATCTATAATCATAGACTCACTATTCTAATTTTTAAAAGTTTAATTAAAATTCGTTTTTGAACTTCATTCATCGTAAACAGTTTTCATACATAATCTGGCTCTGTTTTTTCTTTTCATATTTTATTTTTAAATACGGTATTAAATTCATCTTGAAATGAAACTACGTAAAAGGACACTCTAAATTGAAGAATAAAATAAAAATTAAGAATGAGAATATGAAGAGAAGAATGAAATTATGTGACTCGCTGAACAATTCGAAAAAAATTTGACAGGTATGAATGCACTGAGTACGATTTTTCTTTTACCATTTTTTAAAATTCCTTCCAGATTTGCTTTCCCGATAGAATACGACCAACAATGGTCGCGTTAAAATCAGCGATATCGACCGAAACGCGCGTGATGAGGTTCTTAATCGAATAAAAATATCGATTTTCATTAATTCATTCGACTGCGTAACATAGATACCATCAAATGAGATCCATATATAATGAATGATATCTGGTTATATCTGTTGGAACGTATTCACAACCGTAGGCATCGAAAAACAAACAACTTTTTTACCTTGAAAAGGGCATAACAATCTAAGTTTTATTCTGAATTAATCTATAAATGAAAAAACTAAAAAATCGGTTCGTATTACCACAATATGTGAGCTTCTGTTATAGTAATTGTACTATTTATAATCATCAAAACTACTATATATCGATTATTATAAGATTATTATATTAAGACGATTATTAGTATATAACTAAAATTTTGGTTTTTATAACCACAATACGAGCTTCTGTTACAGTATTGTACTTCTTATAATGATCAAGACGATTATTATATTACGTAACTCTACCAACAATTAATTCGCGCACAAACTGAAAGCGGTTACCAAATTCCGAGCTCCCCGTCTGCATTACAATTCAAAGCATCTCTCCTGAGAGCAGAGTTTGAGGAAATGAATTTCCATCATCAGGTCTGTCTCATTTCCCGCTCTTCAAACGACTCTTACCGCGTGTTCTCGTGTATATTGCGCCTCCAGGGCACGGCGACAAGGAATCCACCCTCTTTCCAACGAAACGTCCAAGTATTAATTCATCTCAGTACTGCACGGAACATGAGCACCGAGATGTACATACGAGAAGTCGCATCGGAACCAAGTAAATTCCCTCTGACGTCGAGAGACAGTTTGCTCAATTTTTTTCTGCAACTTTTTAAATGGGGCTCCGTACATATCTATTCGAATGGGTCTTTGACTTTGACTTTCACTGAGTCCGAATATCAGTGGTGTCCCCTTTGAACTGCCCTTCCCTCTCCCCCTCTCGTAGGGTTCAGTATAGTGTCGCTATGTCCTGTCAAACGCCTTTACGCAGTTAATATCGTACTGTTTGGAAAAGAAACTTTGGAAGTGCTTTCGTCTGATGGAGTGAGATAGATACCTTTTTAACGAGTTTCTTTAGACTTTCAGATACTCATGGTCTGACGTATTTCGTAGTCTTGAGCATTTAAAACTTATTGCTCATCCTTGTAAATGAAAGAGGAGACTTTTCAGTCTCAATTACGCCCTTAATAAAGACTTTATTAATATTATTTAAGCGGCGATGTCCTTTTAATTTTCAAAGGTTTTAATTCACCTTATTTTGATGTGTAGTGATGAATATCACTCTTGAATCAGTCCGTTCTAATTTGATTCTTTTACAATTTTTAATTATCTTACTTTCTCCTAACAGTGAAAAGTTAGGTTCAGTAATAGTAACGATACTTTTTATTTGCTGAGTCTTATCGTAATAGAGTTAATTGTTATTTTTACGTCAATTCCATTGCTTCTTTGTTAGTTAAACTTACATATGCGGACTGATAATTCGTAAAGACCTTCTTTTATTTCATTAGTAAGCTCATTCTTACTAATCTATCCCAACGCTTACGTGTACAATGTACAATGCACCATTTACCTACTGTGTTGTGACTGATATTTTTCCCATTTCGTGAAGATATCAACTACAACAACACTGTTACAAATACTGAGAAAGAGATAAATAGTTACAAAACATACATGTATTTTCTCCAGTGTGGAGGCTCGCATTGCAAGTCGTATACTGTACTTTTTATTTCGCAGAACCATTCATTATGGTTTCTCTCGTACTTCTTCGTAACTGCCAAACTGCGAACGTACGTAGGCTTTGGGGAGACGTAATAGTCAAGAGAGTGTAAATGTTTAACTGTGCTATAAAAAAGGGGTTGAAAGTACGCGTACGAACCCTTTCTCGAATAAAACTTCGAGAAAACCCAAAAAAATTGCCGTTTCCTCTACTGTTGCATTTATTTGCCCATTACATCTTTATCTCTAATTCTTTGCCTGTAGTATTTTATCTTTTCTCCTTTAAGTCTAATCCTTGACTGTTAAGGTTCAGTTTTTAGCCGATGTACGGAATATATATATCGGTAATGATATTTGTGCCAAGGTCCTATGTATACGAGTTGATTCACGTTCTCAAGTGTACTTGACAATTAAAAAATGTAACCTTTGTTTACGTAAATGGCGGTATAAACCTACGACCTATATATATAGGTAGCCATAGAGAGCTCTAGACATACGTTCGTGCTCTAGACTACGTGCTACGAATCATCTTACGATGTTTATTAATAATTCTAGAATTCACAACCACCTGCATAAACATCGGTATCCAAGTTAATCTTCTAAATCAACTCGTACACATCGCATTCCCTCGCACAACCTTTCCTCATCCCCAATACGGGGGCTTTCATTCTTTCAGCCCATTGCCACCGCCTCATTTTAATTCTCTCGCCATCAACTCCTTCTCTTTTGCCGCAGCCATTCAACGCTAATTGGTCCACTCATGCCCTCACCTGATCCCCCTTTTTATACCTCCTCAAAAACCATCTTCGCTCCCGGATGAAGTTGTCGGCATCCCTGAAATACGTTCGCCCCTTTAAGTCCATTTTTAAATTTCGAGTGGCGATGGATTCATAGTAATAATACTTATCCAAGGGTACTAGTAGAGTATATAGTTGTCGTTTAGTTAATTACGTATAGAGTACAGTCTAGTTAAGTACGTATTAACTTTAAGACAATTCAAATCAGTGCGCTGAAAATTGACAATATGAAAGATAATCGTGAATTGATGAAAATTTCTCTCTAATGATTGTTACGTAAATGTATTCTTAGAAGAAGCAATGGACGTATAGATATTAGAAAGATCGGGATTTTTTTAGAGTAAGGTTTATATGCCATTAAACCTTGATAATATAATCTAATATACATAATATTATTATTTTTGTTTATACAATGTTACGTATTAGTATTTTTCAAAAATTGTTTCAGATTATTTCTGATATATACGACTATGGTTAATATAAAAATGCAAGGGAGGGGTAGTTAATTTAATTTAATGACTAACGGAAGGCGGGGTACTTCATGTTTTGTATTTGCCATAAATTTCTTTCGTAATTTGAAATTTTAAGTAGCCTAGGAAGATGAGCCAAATAAATAACACAGTATACGATATTTGGATAAAATAAATCATAGTCGAATGAGAGGTGCACTTTAATTTGGACAATAGAACAAATAACCCGAATAAGTAAATGAAAAAAGGACGTTGATCTTAAAGTTTATTTATTCTTACTTCCTAAGAGAACGTGTTTGTCATCTTTATACCTTATTGCTATCAAAACTTACGTTTCCCTAATTTTAAATCAGAAATATCAACTTCGCTCGGCTGTTAAAAATACCTTAGAATTTCATTATACCAATTCATACTTGCTAAATCATCGCATACATATATATATGGATGATTTAGAATCTACATTTCCAACCTTGCCTAAAATTTAATACTTTCACTAGCACAAAGTATATTGATCATCGTAAGTATATTATTCATTATAAATTTATTTTGTGAGCGCTTTCTGTATCACTTATTATCAATTCATATTCAGAAAGCACCAGTTGCAATCCAGATGTCTTCTTTTCTTCGTAGATTAAGATTTGCATATTTACTGAGCCGCGAAACAATAAATTTAATTTCCCCTTAGATATGTACACTTCTCTCTGCACTTACACGTTGTCGCGTTGGATGAATAAGTAAAATATAATAGGCTTCCCCGAAAGTGTGCCTCAGGTGTTGAGCTAAGAGCGAGACGCTCTTACGTAAGGAAGAGATGAAAAACATTTTCTCACCCTATTGCGTTTTCTCTGTTTTACTACCTAATTCTCTATCCTCTTAAATCATTCCATTGCTCCCCTGTTGCTACTTTCGGTTCCTTTTTTCCATAGTCTTTCTCCATGAGCCATCCTTCATTTTTAGTATTTTCTTTTCCTCTGTCCTTTTAAAGTGGTTTTAAAGTTTTTTGTACTATCCACTCGGAACTCTACTCCTATTTTTTAAATTAACTCAGATCCACGTAATATGTTTAAAAAAAGTGAAAAAACATTGTTTTAGTCATCTTTGGTCTTTTATTTTAAGGAATTCCCATCTGAAATGACTTTACTCCATTTTCAGCAACATTGAAAGTTTTTCCGGAGAGAACTTTAAACTTAATGAAGTTTCAAGTTTTTAATACCTTTTTAAAACTTCTCCTCAAAAAAATTCATTTTAAGCAGACTCCATACTTAATAGAGTTTTTGTGATTAGAAAAGAGGGGGGTTATGTATCCAGAAATAATTTTCTGTTGTGTTCAATGTTTCGTAACAAAGTCCTCGTAACTAGAGGTGATTTTTGAGAGATCAGATACATGTACGTAAAGTCTTTTACAAATGATATGTCATGCGCAAACGTGTATGAATTCATTTTACTATAATTCTATGAAAGACAACAATTGAAGAGAAGTGTGAGGGAATTTTCTAATTTGAGATACAAAATATTAACTTTCTTCGGACTAAATCTAACTTCTAGGTCTCAGTTTAAGTTATTCAACAATGAAGGATGAAACTTTAATGTTGACGTCAACAATTAATTAATTAAGATTAATTATTACTTTAATGAGGGTAAATTGCCATTTTGATTTTTAGAATACATTTTCCAGAAGGTAGTTTGAGCATTATTAGGGCATTGTTTTATATTCCTCCTAAAGAAGAGGCATGTAGTTCAAAAAACGTACGGATAAACTGACTCAGTATTTTTCACATAGCTCCAATGCCCTTGAAAATATTTTCATTCAGTACGATTATTTTATAGAAGCGAATGAAATATATATTTTGAAAAAAAAACTTTTATTTTAATGGCCGATAGATTCCATTGTTCGGAATTCTTTTGAGTCACCAACTGTTTAATCCGTGCGTTAATGTACCTTTATCTTTCGGAATATATAATTTTTAGGTCTTTTTCCGTAAGTTGAACTTGTAAAGAATACCACGCTTTCCTATCTGTTATTTACACATTTCTGTTCGTGGACCACAAAGATCGGGAAGTTTTCTTTACTCCATCTTTTTCATCTCCGACTTCCTTTCATAACATACGGTCGTTCGGAGATATTTCGGCGACAAAGGACGCATTCCAGGGAAACCGCTTTTCAATAGTGCCCACCTGAGCGCTCTTCGCAAGCCTATGACAAAAGAAGGACGTTATTCTCCATTTTGTATCGGAATCGACGTTTCAGCGGTTCGGTCTTCTCCTCCATAAAGAAGATCCGAAAGTGAAAAGAAAATTCGAGCGATGTGCTGAAAAAAAAATGAATCGCGACTGGCGCATCGCCGCCCGAAAAGGTTTCGGAAAGTAAAAAATATCAACCGGTAAAACGTTCGTCATCAAAACTTAACCGATCGCTTGAAAGCATATCTTTTGTGTCCTTGTAGAGCGATGCGATTTCTTCATGAAACGCTGAATGTTTTTCGAGAGAGAAAAACTCGAATAAATCTCGCGATTTGCGAGCGAAAATTAAAATTTCGCGTTCGTAAAAGATGAAAAAATTCGACTGAAGAAATAAAGCAAATTTATACTTATTACGTCAAAGGAAAATATTTTTTTCTCTTGAAGTAAAAACTCAATGTAAAATACGAGGATTTTATTTCGTTGGAAAATCGCGCGTCTTTTGTTTTCATGGATTTTGATGTTTAATTCTTTCGTAGTCATTCTTCTCCATACTTCAATTAAAACTTCGTGGTACAGTGGCACTAAAGTTTCATCAACCCCTAAGAGTTATTGCAATTCAGTGAGAAGAGAGATTGAGGCTATTGTACAAGAGGACGTGTTAATAAGTATGCAGTATAAAGTTATTGTACAGACAAAATATGACATAAGTAGAAAAATCAATAACGGTTCATTGTTTCTGTGTGCTTACCAAGTGAGTGAAATTACACAAGAATAACATTGAAAGCTTAAACTATCACACAGTGATTGTCAATAATCGTTCACATTTCTTCATATAACTAAATGATATAATGTCTATTATTCTATTATCCTATATATTCCACTGATTTTGATAAGTTCTCAGATTAGAGATTCACCTTATATTCTCTTCGAATCTTTAGAATTTTATGTAAAATCGGTGGCAGAAAATAGTTAAAAAAGATTTTAAAATAAATTAATAACTAAATCCTAAAATTATCCTAGATTCCTAAAATATCTATTATTTTGGATTTTACATAACTTCCGCTTAAAAATAATCACCCTTTATGCATTCCACTAATTCAAAATGAGCGTATTAATATTCTTATACAAGTGCCGTAATTTTATTCATGAATTCCCGTAAGCACAGAATAATCTCCATGGACCGAAATCTAGCAAGTATCGATCCACTAGACAAGAAAAGAAACTAAGATTTGAAGAATTGAAGAATTCCTTATATTATTTCGAATATCAGCCTACATCATGTTTCTTGCAAAACCCTCATGACAAGAGTATTACTCGAACGTTTGAAGACAAACTTGTCATCTTCCTGTTTCTCTTATTCGAATCCGAGAGAACAGGACGGGTTCAGGAAGGGATTCTGCACAATGGACCACATCCACTTGCGACAAGAGGTTATCAACAGAACAAATGAGCACGAGATGCCACTTGCATTATGCTCCGAGGACTTCTATTCGCTTAGTACCTCTTCTAACACTCGAAGCCCTCGTAAATCAAGGAGTAGAAGATACTCAGCTCATTCTAATTTATGCGCACAGTACGAAAAAGTACGAACGGAAAGTTGATGGTTGTTAGTGCTATTCGAAACTTTGATATTGCAGGAACAACCCTATTGAACGTGGGATGAGAGAGTGTTTCACTTGAAACAAGGAAACAGAATTGCGTCATAAATGTGAATTTTTTATTGACTCGTAGAAAAATCCATGAAGTCAACTGCAAAATACGTCGTGATGCAGTATAATTAATCCCCGGAAGAGAGTAATATAGATCTACAACTTAGAATTTACTTTATTTTCTTAATTTATCATTAGAAAGACTGTATAAGAATGAAAATTGTTTATGTTTTCATTGTTGGAATCGAACTGTTAATTATTAATTTTAATTTTAATTAATTAAGAACTGACTAGAAGATATAAATGCAAAAGATTCAGTATAAATATTTTATTCCTTCTGAGTCTTTATAAACCCATAAGGAAGTGCAACAATAAAAAATAATAATAATAATAATAAACGTCTTTATTAAGTGCGAAATTAAGCCTGGAAAGTTTCCTCTTCCATTTAACCCTAAATTACAGCGTAAGGATAGTAAAAGTAATTGCAAAACAACATTACATTCATATAATAATATCCTGTTTGAATCGTATACGGACCGAAGAACAGTAGTGTGAGAATGAATAAGTTGTTTTCAGAGAAGCGGAGGATACTTTGGCTTTTGGAAATTGCAATTCATCCCTCATAAAAGCAAACGTAGCGAAAGCAGTCATCTTCCCTGTCCGGTCTTCACCAGAGCTCTTCCGAAGGATCAAAGGTTTGACCGGTAAAATGGTGCTTAAGGCCGATAGGATACGTTTCGGGAAATCGGTTGGTTGCTACGCTCGGACCTGAAACGAGATTGTTTGGGACAAAGACAGTTGAGAATCTGTCGGCGCAACACAGCATGCTGGAATCTTCCCGAAATCGAACGTCAGTAGCATCCGATACGTATTTAGCCCGTGATTGGATATCGATTGACTTTCAATTTTGATTTCTTTTGATGATTTTTTTTACCTGAAAGATACGCAATGAGAAATCTGACGTTGATTCGGAAATTAAAAGATTTTTTAATCAACGAAGAACTTAAAGGATTAAAGGAAGTTGAAGTAACTTTACCCGAACAGTTACGTAAAGTACAGTATATTTCGAGTATAAACCAGCTTAAGATAACTTAATAAAGGATTGGAAAAATTTATTACTTAGCACGTTAAACCGTGCGCTTTTCACTTCTATTTAACATTGTATATTACGAGTACATTATCAGGTTAAACAGAAGTGAATAATAGCCAATTAGCAATAACAGCTCTAAACCCAGTCATGACGCTATTTTATACTTCTATTTAACCCGGAAAAGAAATTTCAACGAAATTTAATTCGTGATAGAGCATGTATGAAACAATCCAGTGCATCTCCACGGGTGCAAGTCTACTTTCCCACCCTCTTTACGAAGCTGATGGCTCGGGATGCTCAAATGAAAAAACGTGTTTGAACCACCCATGCTATGAACCCTCTCTACAATTGCCTTTTTCCCCCTCAAAAAAGCAGACGATATTTCCCTTCCCATAAACATTCGCCATTCCCGAAATTCTGCTCCTTTTTCTCATGTTAGGAGGTGACGCCCACCAAAGTCCCTGTGCTCTTGATAATGAGAAGTTAATGGCAGGAGCGTTTGCGGAGTGGGGATGGTCAACCATCGATCCGTGTTGGGTGTGGATGCTGAGCACTCCGTTGATAATAGTGAAGTCAAGAGGAAGGTACGAGATAAGGGAAATTTCGCCAACAGTTCTACTGGATTTTTTTATGTGCGTAATTTTTTTACTCTATCCCTCCTAAAAGATAGATCGCTGTTGTTACAGGTAAATTGGATGGAGACAATTATGTTCCACAGCTAGTTGTACACTGTGTAAGTATGGCGGATAACTCTGCAAATTCTACGGTCATGATACAGTGCAGTAGTTGCAATTATATTAGACACACACTATTAATTTTATTATCATAGACTTTGCGAATATATTGTTCATGCTACTTGCTATGAAATTCTGCAACACTTAAGCTTCTTAGATTGATTTTGAAGTCGTAAATTGTAAAAGTAAACTCGACCGTTAAAGGTGTATAGCTAGAGTTAATAAACGCGTTTCAGCTTACTAGTTCAATACAGAACTTACATTGGTGCGATTGCAGATTTATTTTATTCAAGAGATATCGGATGTATACTGTGCATATTTACCCTATAACTTTTCTCATTATTATATTATATCCTAAAGTATATTAAAATGCCTTTAGTGTCCAAGAACTATCTCAAGTTGGGCAAGAATAACTTACGCATACATTGTTTAAATTCCCAATTAAAATTTCGAATTTAAGAAATTAATTATTCAATTGAAGAACGAATTGATTAATAATTAAGATTAATCCAGTTAACTTGCAACTCGAATGTAACGACGAACTATTCTGGTAACATTGTCCTATTTCAACACCGCTCTTTAAAAAGATCGAACTTAATGACGTATATATTAATTAAAATTCGCTCTATTAATGGCTAAAATTACTTCAATTGTTATTTAAACTAATATACTCAAAATCCAATATACATGTTCAGTTTGGTCTAGGATTTGTGTTTGCGTACCATTATCGAAGAATCAACTCACAACTATCACAGGAAACATCAATAATTAACGATATAATATACACGCTTAGTGCACGTTTACAAAGAGCATATGAATATCCTGAAAGAGCAATGCGTAATTAAATTTGTTTAGTTTAACAATTTCAATCATCCATTGCTATTCAGCCAATAGTCTAAAAACTATCTCCCTCTTTCCCTAGGGTATCTACATTTGAAGACATTGATTTGGATGTACAATATTCGCACAGGAACCATCATTCGTCATAAACCAAAAGAGGGACTACCGGGCAATAATGTGGAAAAAGACACACACGAGGCGAAGGGAGGGTCATGGAAGATGAAAATTCATCAAAGATTTCGGCATATGGTTGCTATGGAATCCTCCTACCTCACATATTGAAATCAACTACGTATTTTAGTACTGAGCAAAAAGAGTGAGCGGTAGATAATTGACCTTATGTCGAAGAGGGTAAATCTGTTTTATGAATCATTATGAATGAATTAAGACTTTTTTAGATATCCCTAAATTTGTGATTATGCTGTAAATTTACGTAGGGTTAGAAATTATAATTACCTTTTGTACTATAACCAGAACCTTTCGCAGGTGATATTGAGTTCGACTCTAGGGGTTATTTATTTTATCTTCGTAAGGAATAGATGGAATAGGTTAGAAAACTAGAAATAATAGAGATAGATACAAAATCAAACAAACTCTTTTAGGCGATTCCTGAAAGTCTTTTGCTATAAAATTTAGAAAAATTTTAAGATATTAATATTTTTGCCATCATTGGACAAATTTTGCCTAGGTTTTCCCTAGTTTGAAGATCAATTTCGTAGTAAAATTGAAAATAAACACAATTTTGTTGATTACCCCTGATGCGCTTGCTTCCCTGCATAGCAGCTGTTGCTACCAATTTCAGCTATCTATGTTTGGGATTACGTTAAAACATTTTCCGTATCAAATGAAGCATAGGAAAAGGAGAAAGTGAAGGAGGTTTTCTCCACATAGGCCCTAGTTCCCTATAAAAAATAAACATTCAAAATGCTGCTTTTTTGATCACCCTTGACGTATATGCTTCCCTGCACGACAAAGGTTGCTACGTTATAAAATTTCAATGTAATGCGGGGAAGTATACGCATAAAATATAATATCAATTTTCTCGGGCACTAAGGCCTAGGTAGACAAACCCTCTCTCACTTTTTACTTTCACTATGTCTACTTCAATTTGAAATAGGTTTAACCGTAATCCCGAACATCTATCCGAAGACTTTTCCTCGTAAATGTATAACTTTAACTTATTACAGGACTCTGACGCGATGTTAGGATTCTCCAACTTGGATACCGGATTCAGAACAGATACCAATGAATCCAATCTGCTTTGATTCTTTGGACTGAGAAGACCGTCGTGGCTGATGGACTCTGGGGTGTGAGAAGAGGACCCCTTGGATTCAATTTGGGTGGGTGTTAGGTTAAAAGGATCTGCAAAGAAACGTGCGCTCTTCAATTTTATTCCACCGAAGCACAGCTGCGCATATTTTGAACAAAGTGCTGCTCACCCTCGGAGCATAAGCGACACGCGAAATTTATCGTTAATTTGCCGCTCTTTCATCTCTAATGTAAGTATGCGGGGCCATAATTTACGGCGCTGGTTTTCTATACGAGCAGCGTACAAGTAGTCGATCGATAAACAGAGAATGGTTTGGTAATATCGAGAGCTTTTCTGTAAAGGGTTTCAGGTAGAGAGAGAGCGTTTTATTTTACGTACTATAACTTTAATTTAAGCTGTTCTTTTTAAGGTGAGTTTGGTGTGTTTTTTACGTCAACATCTTTGTGAGCGTTTTTGTGTACATTTTTTTCATGTGGTCCAATGTAGGGATTTTTATTGAGATTAATATATTTTTCCGACATCTTTATTGCTAACCTCAATCTCGCTCTAAAACAAAGTCGTTTTATTGTTATTATTATTGGTAAATTTACGTTTTCGATGGTCAAAACGGTCCTTTCTAGTTTCGATGTTTACGAAGATGCTTTAAAAATAATCAAGCGATGAAATTTTATTCAAAGTGTCATCCATCGAATAAATATGGCAAATCTTTCTTTCAAAGCCAATCTGCTTTGAGTTGGTAGGATCGGAAAAAGATATGAAGGTTGGTTTTGGTATGCAAGTAGGAGAAGAATAGGCGTGGAGGGGTCCAGTAATGGCACGTTTTATGTGAGAGATGGAGGAACCATTTGCAGAGACGCTCTTCCCACTTTCATTACCTTATTGCATCCATGAATCATCATCCGCTGTGATTCTCAGCATATACCTCCATTTATCCTCAGATTCACCCATCCATCTCTCCTTTCCATACCTCAATGTTTATGTACTGCGTTCCCTAGTTACAACAACCAATCATCAATATCTGTTCCCTTAGTAACATTTCAAAAGTAATTTTATGAAATATTAATCGAGAGATTTTAATTATCCTAATCAATATGATTTACTATACGAAAATTAATGCTTTTTAATTTGATTGAAGGAATAAAGAATGTTATAATTAGACCATTATGAGTGAAATGTCAAACAGGAATTAATAATGAAGATATTACTAAGACTCGAACTCAGGTCCCCTCCTACTCTTCCTGGTAGTTATGCAAATCACTTCGCCATAATGTCGCGTCGATTCTTCTATGAAAAGGTGAACGTCAGGGACCTGGGTTCGAGTCCCAGTAATATATGTTATTTTTCTCTTATTCACTTGAAACCTTGTATTCAAGCATCCAGAACTCGTCGTGTAAAGTTCGTGTGGTTCTCCATTCCTCAATCGTCATGTAAGTAACATGTATATAAATAACAAAATATTTAAACCATCGGAATTTATCTTTTATATCAATTCCTTTTCTGCAATCACTTTTTTCCTTATCAAAGATTTTAATCGTAACATTTTTTTTCATTGTTTCTCTATGTTATATTTCTCGATATTTACGTGTTATAATTGTTTTCATCTATGACATAACTCCTTTCCTTCACACTATGTGTATATTTTATTCATGATTCATTTAACGACAAAAGTGATGTAATAAATTTATCTGTTAATTGATATAGAATACTAAAATAGGTAATAACTTATGACACAATACCCATCACAGATTGCCTTGCAGATTACACGGCTCGGTTTCCATAAAATTATGAATACTTTCCTTTTTTAAAAAATTAATATCGTGAGAGTGTGTCCCGGAAAAAATCGGAAATTTCACCGCCTTACGTATCCTCTCGCTATTTTTGTTTTTAATTTCACTCCCATATATCTTTCCCCTTCCATGCAATCCTCATATATCTTTCAAGGGCCCCAACACCTAGGAGCTCCAATAAAACATCTTTATTGCCATCGAATGGGCTTTTTGGGTAGGGTCTTATTCCCTCTCCGTGTATTTTTATAAGTTCTCTATTTTAAAACCGTGTCGTCTTATCCCTTACAAAGAAAGTCTATCATTTTTATGCTCTTATCTGTGCACTTCTTCCTTCTATTATGACCTGAAAGGATAACTTGCTTTTCCGAGATGATTTATATAGAAAACTGTCCTATAATATTGTGAGGGGTCCTACTCATCGTCAGGAAAGTTTTTTCATTGTTTCTGCTTTACCTTATGAGTCGCATAGTTTCCATAGGAACGAGTTTCATTGTTCTAAAGTAAGTTTAATGGCTGAAGGAGTTGTATTTACGTATTTTACTGGTCATTGGATTTGTTTATAAACATATATACACACGCTCATCTGTGTTGATATATCATCATGGAGACATAAAAACAAAGTTTACTGCTGAAATATTTAGTGCAGGATGATTTAAAGCATATATTTACGATGTAAGAATCTATATTTCTGAATTCCAAAAATATCTACATTATCAATGATGAGACTCCAATTCAACTTATTGTATGTAAAACATGGGAAGTTTTTGGGCCTCGAAAATTTTTTTTATACTTATTAACCTGAATGCGTTTAAATTAATGAATTTTTATCATTCATGACGTATTCATTTTGTAGACTTTGGTCAAGTCTACGTGCATAAGATATTAATTACTTGTATTTATCATTTGATGCAATAAGGTTTTATTGGGTAGCATCTAAGGATAAGTTAGAATATAAAATTTTACTTATTTACCTGAAGTTCCTTAGGAATAAAATGGAATTTGAATGCGTTGTTAAATGGAAGAACTAGACGCTCTTCTACTAAGACTAAGTATTCTATACTTACTGTAAATCACCAATCCTTTGTTTACTATTTTATATACTTGTTTCGTCTGTTTACAATTGGCAAACTTAATGAATATGACAAAGTTACGAACAAAGTTAGAGATTCAGTAAGGGAAAGCAACTCCGAATACGTCAGTTTAAGTTTCACTCGTCTGTAATTGTGACCATACAGTACCTTATTTCCATTTTCTCTCTCTTCCAGTATTATACAACTTCGAACATTGTCTCAGTCTTAGTTACTTCCGGATTTCCCACCTCAAGAGGTTTTTCTTTTCCCTTTTACAAATCCTTTGTCTTGCTTTAAATCATATTCTTAATCTTCTTCTCTTTTTACGCTCCGATACATTGTTCTCGCATTTACACGCTTCAAGAGTTTTAATCCCTCCGCCTTCCTTTTCTCGAATTCCTTTGTTTCCTGAGAACTTTTGTATGTTTTCTGTACTTTTTCTTCACCATATCAACTCCTTCAGCCTTTTCCATAATTGTCTCTCTTGGTTTGAAATAGATGTCTACGTCGTGTAGGAACCTCAGTTGCTATGGTTTTTGGAAAAATACTGAGTACGTATTCTCATACGATCAACATTTTCAAACAATTCTTATTTATAGATACGTTATTTAGTTACGTCATTGAACGATTATAATGGAAATAATGAAAACCGTTGGAAATAACTCTTCCTTTACTTGCTTACTTTAAGAAAATGTTGAGTCGCATTTCATTTTTAGATACTAATCTACATTACTACAACTTTTCTTGAAAATTAACGTTTTGAGCTACATCTCAAAGTAAGCGATGCATGTGAAATCCTAAGTGTGTCGCATTCATATTTTTAGTAAATTTATTTAAATATTTAGCATTGAACTTGACATTTATTTACGTTAAATCTATTTTTGACAAATCATTTGTATAATATTTTGTAACTTAAATTCTTTAAAATGTAGAGACTTTTATAAAGTTTTAATGTTCGACTCACTTTGTAATCAACATTGTAATAGCAGAATAATATTATACATTTCTTTGGAAGACAGTTTTATGATTAAAATTTTAAAACGTGGCTCCTGCATTTTGACCTTTAATCTCTCGAATGCGTATCCTACTCGAAAAATATCTACTAATTGGTACTAAGAGCTTTCTGGACTTATTATGATCTTTTTCCCAACCAAGAATCACCAACATTTCCGTCATTTTCTTTCTTAAGTCAACTTTATGTACATTAGTCCATTTAACGTTCGATCTCTTTGATATAAAATTCATCACGCTCGTCCCACACATTTGTTACGTATCGTAGTACAGATCTCGCAATTGTTTTATATCCCAATTCTTTTAGTGTTTACAAGTGTTAGATTCACTATTCAGGGGTAGATAAAGTGTGTGGACGGGAAACGGACCTGAAATCTTAAAGGAAGAGAGAGAGAGCAGTAACCCAATTGGGGCAATAAAATCATAAACACCAGCACTACTGGTATCCTCTCACATCCACCGCATCGAACCCAAAATGGCACCACCCTAAAGTCATTCCATTCGTACTTGACCCTTCTTTAAGTACCGTACAAATTTAAAGCTTCTATTCTCCGAAAACATTTCATCGTGGATGTGGATACATTGCTTTTACAAAAAACTCGATAGCTTTATTCCTATACAGTGGCGTTACTAACAACAATAGTCAGATAGTCCGTTTCCATGGAAATACGTCTGTTTGATATCGTTACTAAGGGTACCGGTTAGAAAAGACAAACATTGGGAGAGATAAAATTAAAATGTTTGGCAACAAGAAAATGTTCGCGAAATCCAAGAAGATGTGATGGAGGCAGTTCCACAAAGGCCCTTTGACTGTTGACTGTTAAACGGCCAACGAATGCCATTTCCAACCCCACGACGCCCGTGCATTTGTCACCACACGGGGTAGGATTTCGATTGTACGCACGCCAGAGAAATTCCTCCCTTTCGCGAACCTAAGAGCTCTCTCTCTTTAAATCCAAGTGCTTTCGACATTATATATCCACTCTCGAAAGACATTTTATCGTTTTTATCGCTCGTTGAGACTGGCTTATTCCGAGTTCTTTATTCGAACTAATTACGGGTGATAAACGATGTCTTACTGTCTGAATATTTTCCGTATAAATTCCTCTTTGCACTGCCAACAGTGATTTTAATTATAATTATATGTACGTTGACTATTTTACGTAATTTTTCGTTTCACATGGACTTCGTTTGCAAAGCTATTACGTAAATTATCGTTCAGTTTTTTTAATGCACTCAGTTCATTAACATTTATGAACTACGTATGTTATAATTAAAATTTTAACGATTTGTCATCGAACGAAGTTTGCATTGTCGCAGATGTAAAATAAAACATATTCAGTATCTTCGATTCTATTACGTAATTTATGATGCTAAAAAGATAATTCATTTTCATTTAGCAATTAATTGAAAGAAAATATGATTTAACGCACTTTTCCGATAAAAATGCATGTACCCATTTTCATTGAATATGTTTCTATTAATTTGTTGCGTGAACGTACTTTTTCCATATTTGTTAGCTATGTTATAATCGGTAGAAGTGATTAATGGAATGGATGAGTAACTATGTTATAATTCGTAAAAGAATTCGAAAATAATAATCTTGAAGAAATGTACTGCTTTTTCTTTTAAATAAAAGACAGAAGTCATATTGAATGCAGCGAATGAATCAGATATGCTAAAATTTATGGAATGTAACTATAATAAATAAATGAAGTACTCTTAGTAACATCACTAAGATAGGATACGTATCTTTTTAGTCGTTCAGTTTTTTAGTCTCGAGCCCAGGTTCCCCTCTTTCTATATATATTCTATATTTCCGTTATCTATATCCATATCTTACGTATTAATTACGTAATCTTACGTATTCTATAAAGGAGAATATAGGATCTGAGTTCGAGTCCAAGTCATGTTGCATTTTCACTTTTAATTAACCTAGTACACTACTTTATGTCTAGATATAAATATTTATACTTTTAATAATTTAATATATTTATAATAATAATTAAATCTAATACATATTTGTAAGAGGCGATTAGCTTCAGCATCAATTGACGGTTTCGATAATCGATATTGTTGATAGGTATACCTCGTTTATAACTTATTCGAAGTAATATCAACAAATAATTACCATAGTAACATTCTTCGTGTTTAGTCCATCATTCGCTCATTCAAAGATCCTTTCCCAACCACGTCTCACCACATCTCAACCGCGACATTTCAAAATGCCCCGAAATAGGTAACCTCTTCATGAAGTTTCGAGACATTAATCATTTCCTTACAATATTTCAGGCGTCGCTTGCCATTAATTTTCGTCTTCTGTCGTCGAAATTGCCCATCTTATTCCTCCATTGCTATCCATTTGGAGTGTTCCCGCCCCCTTGCATCTTCTTCATTTCCTCTCGCAACTCTGACGTTTCCTCCACTCCGAAGGGTATTGCTTTATTCTACCGCCTCTCATTGGGAATTTGGAGGAGGCTTATGTTCGTGAAAATATAGATGTCAGAACTCGGGTATGTCTCCTCTTAGAACCCACGGTTATATCAAGGAATTCATACTCTATATATTCTAAGGACACTAGAGCACGAATTTTTTGGTTTTGGTTGTGGACAATTGTGTACGAATAGTAAAAGTTTCCTTTTCTAAGTGTCCATCTTCTTGTCGCGTTCGTTAGTCGTTCCTCGAAGCAATCACTGTCTCAAAATTAATACTACAAAACCTCTGACTATGACGTTGTGAAGCAAAGTAATGATATTGTGACCATTGTAAGATCTTTCCCTACAAGGGTGATGTAGTGGAATTCATTCGTTGGAGACACTATCGTCAAAGTGTTCAGCTCTATAACTTTCAAGTTCTTTTTCTAATTGTGCAGGGTACATATTCGCGCACAATTCTTTGGCTTCAGTAGCGCAGTGGTTAGCATGTCAAATTTCTAACATCGAGGTCCTGGGTTCCTATTTCAGCCAAGGTGGAAATTTTTCTTTCAGGATTTGAGTGTTCGTGATACTTCCACTGTTGAGTGAAGTACCGTACCGTGGTAAGCGGCCAAAAAAAAAAAAAAAAAAAGCCTTTTGCCAAATATGGTAGTACCAAATTCGAATTAATCCGTTTTCTTATCCAGTATCTTTCTTTTTTAATTTTAGGAAGAAGGAATCCCTTTGGAGACAGAAGAAGAAGAGAGAAATTGAGGGGCATATTTGCAGTTTGCAGAGCATAGAGCTAAGTTTCGTCCAAGTGGTTGGGACCGGAAAAAATTACTTCTCAATCAGGATTACGTCTTGAACGTCTTGTCTTCTCCTGCAAATTAATACTTGAATATATTGAGTGGTGCCTATGAACTGATATTAACTATTAGTCTATAACCGTTATTGCTCGATCAGAATACTACTCAATTTCAACTTTGCTAAAATTCGTATCTGCAAGTTGTTTATAAGCTAAGAATGTATGGTGTATGATAAAGGAGATGAATATATATAGGTAAGAAGGGTACGCATATTTTAGTATATAGTATTCCTACAGATATAGCCATCCGAATTAAGTGTTTGACTATGAGAAGTTAATTATGTATACTAGCAATTCACTGTATTAGAAGTTTGTGATGCAAAGAAAGAGAATGTAAAATAATTTGAAAAAATAAACAGTTTTCAAGAGTATATGGTGTTGTTTATTTGTACAGAAATTCGAAGAGTATGAATGAGATGCAAATGTATCGGGTAGTGATGTTAGCTACATAATATGGGTTATCATAGCGCCACAATGGCAAGGCTCAGAACTACTCCAGAAATTCAAAGATGATCGTATATACGGTACGTAATTTTCGTTGGTATCAGCGCCAAAGCGGAAAGGGCGAGAACTATATTTGAGGATAGAAGTGGAATAGAGATGTCTCTACAACTTAAAGGCTTTATTCATCGCGGAACGATGTAATGAGAATATAGGTCACGTATTTGGACCCCCGAAGGCTCGAAGAGGGGGATGTGGGTGGGGCGTTTACATTAGAAAATCGCGTTTTCGTTAAAAAAAAATTCCTTCTCATTTTATATTCTTCTTGAATCTTGCGTTTTAAAATTATTATGAATGGTGATTCCTCAGGTGTCTTATTTTCGCTATTTTCAAATTTTGCGGGTGTCTTATCTTACGTTCAAAAATCGGTTTCGCTCCAGAATCTGGAGCGGGAGGTCATTTTGGAAGAATGTTCACCAACCTGAATTGGTGCAGCATTTCCTCCATGACCCCCCAAAAATTTGGTCCCCGTTCGAATCGTTTTATACCCATACGACATGTTTCGTAAATTCGACAAATCAACAGAGGCTATGGCAAGGGCCTATCTATACGGGAGTACCGAGAGTTGTATTTCGATGTATTATCGGTGCGGAGCTAAATTTTGATATAATGAAAAGGGTCGATCGATAGAACTTACCAAAATAATCCAAACAGGAGTGATAGTTGAAGGAATTTTTCTCTTGATTCGAATTAAAACGTAATAAACATGAATGATTTGCAAATACATGTTGCGAGACATCTAGCGATCACTTTTACGTTACTGTAATGAAGTCATAACGAAGAGGGAAATTACAAATTTCAAAAAAATGTCAGAAGAGTTTTGTAGGTGGCTCTTAAGTCTTCGTTTGAACGTAAATTGTTGGAATTGATGCTTTAAAGAATAATAGAGAAAGATGTTTTCATATATTTCTGTCCATATATAATAATAGTAAAATCTATCTTGCAAACAGCATGGAATTGGCTGATAAGTCTAACTGTTAGCAAATAAATATTTCCGAAAGTTATAAGAAACAAGCTGCTCACAATCCAAATCGAATAACATTCCGTATGTGTTTAGAGTTGTGTTTGTTCTTCCACGTCCTTCTTTAAGTAGCATTCCTGAAACTACTTAAATTACTTACTAATTACTTCTGTCGTATAGACGGGGAATGACTATCACAAAATACGTGCCGGACATGTGTCAGTATGCGACGCCTAAATCACTCGTGTTCAGAACCCTGAGACACTGTTCTTGCTATCTTTCTTAATAGGGTAGACCACACAGTTACCCATAGCGGAATTCAGATTTGGTTAGTCTTTTGAGACATCAAGCGAACGGAAAATCCAGTAAGAGATTAGGCTGTAGCCCTTAAGTATGCTGAACAAAAATTACGAGTAAGTCTTATTATAGACATTGTTATTGACCTAAGGGTTGATACCAGTTCGGTTACTGTATCTCGGTACTGGCAAAGTTCTGAATCGAAGAAAGAAGAAAAGTACTTAGTGACTTCCACAATTGTGGAAGTCACTAAGTACTTTTCTTCTTTCATCATGTCCTTCCACCAAGTGCGGCCTGACAAAATCGAACTTATCTGAATCAAAGTTGAAAACGTTTGAGTATCATAAGCACGTATTTTACTGTAATTCTTAGGCACTTTTATACTCGGAGTGAAGCTAAATTTCATCACAAGCATTTCAAGTCGTTCTTTGTTAAATAATTCATTAGATCCTTGATTATGTAATGATTGATGTACAGAGACCTCTGTATGAAGTATTATTTACCTAGAACCATTAAAGAGGGTAATTCTCCAAGCTTAATCTTCAAGAGATTTCTCTTCAATAAATATTACGGGGTACAACCATCGCAAAGTTTTCTTCCGGGACTGCATTGATACGTGTTGCCCACAGTGCATAGTACCAATTTGTGGAATTATCTATCGATCAACTATCGGTTCAGTTTCTTTCAAAATAGTACGTCACCCAGTTTGGTGAGTAACTGAATATCGATTTGGACCATGACTCACCACTCCTGTATTGAGCATTTGGAAATTGCAATCAGTCAAACAATGCTTGATAGCTTTATCCAATCAACAATAAAGAAATTTCACGGGTACGTTTTGTTATGGACACTGTTAAGGATAAAAGTGATGATTCAAGATATCAATCATAGTTCAGAGACATTTTTGTATTCAAAATACTAATTTCACTGTAATTGCTAGGTAGGTTAGTATTTGTAATCTAACAGGTTCATCATAAACTTTAAAATTGCTCTTTGTTGAAAAAAAAATTACAATTATCTTTTTTTGAGAACTGATATACCTACAGAGACCTCTGTATGACTTCCATTCGGAACCTCTTTGAATTTGCGTATTGCCGCGTAATTACGTCATACTATTACGTAAAATTTGGCGGTTTAAGTACTGTAAAATACAAATTGGTCTTTATTTATTAATTTATAAAGCACTTATGGAGAATCAGTAGTGATACCGCTAAAGTGATCAAGTATAGGTAACGGGTAATAAATGATTGGAGCAGCATAAAATTCAATAGTTTATTGCAATAATCAGCTTTTATCCGATACAGAAACATGTAAAACCAATATTTGGTACAATTGATATGAAATAAATTCGCTACTCACAATCAGCAAAAAGTCCGAATAGTATACGTAAAAAAATTTAAGTACATGATATAATTACAGAATAACAAGTAGAAGTAAAGGAGTAAAAGAATAAGTGCAAAGAATCAAGTACAAGTAAATACATACAAGTACAACTATGGGTACAAGAGTACATAAGAATAAATACATTTTGAACTCGTATTGATATTATACAATCCTATAAATCTCCCAAAATAATGCAATTGAATAGCATTTACTACTACTAAAAATGTAACTTAATACATACATAAACTAATTCGTACATACTTACATGTATTTCCAGGAGTTAAATACAGGGCATTCTGTAAATTAAAAGAAACACTTTATTAATTTACAAAAAAAAAAAAATTCGCAATTTTGAAAATTACTTAAAATTAGAGTAAAAATATTGCGAATAGTTGATAGTTAAGAATTTTAAAAAATAAAGAAAAATTTGCGGAAAAAGTATTAAAATATAATATAGAGGGCACGATACTTTTTGTTAGGAAAGAGGTCAAAAGCAGGCATTTTAAATGAGTATGAGCTAAATCGATCACTAATGGTCCGATGTACTAAAATTTAAGAAAAGAGGTTGAAATATAGGTGAACATAAATGTGCATTGTTAAATGGAAGAGCAGATCTAAAAAATCTTAAAAAGTTCACCACTTAACCAACACCTTAGGAAAAAGTTTTTTTAGTACTTATGTATACTCAAGATTCAACAAGAATTTTACCATTTATTTTAATTTTTTTAAACGCGAAAAAATATTGAAATCAACATTTTCCATAATGTACATTTTTAAAACAAATTTTTCATATTTGAAAACATTTTTTGTGCAACTTATACATTGTTGTTGATGGAAAATTTATTTGGTTTTTAAGTGAGTAGAATTTTATTCTAAAATATGCCGGAATATTTTTTTAGTTACCGAATATACGAAATGCTGTTGACATAAGTTGGGACTGGTAATTCGCTTTCTTCATGAGCAATATCTCGAAAAAATAATGAGTAATTTAAAATACAAAAATATTGTGGAATATTTATTTTACCTATCTACCGATAACTCAGAGGAATGCACCTTATAATGAAACACAGTACATAAAATAGTATGTATGTATTTCACACCTATTCTTTCCCCTTATTGTTAGACTACGACCATAGCAACAAGTCGATTGCGACATAATTTTAAGATAAAAAGTCAGTTCTACGAACAAAATATTTGGCTGTTCAATGGAGGACGTATACATAATGGTATCAAGGATTAAGAACATATTAAAATACTCTTTTACTCTTTTTGCAGTATTTGGAGAATTTTTGCTAGTGCAAAATATATCAATTGTGAATGATATTGTAAAAATACATTTAAAATTGTACTCTAGGATATTTAGGTAATAATTTTAATCTAAATCTAAAAATGAGAGCGGGGGTAACATTTAAAACACTAATCCTAACATAAACATAGCAGGTCGTATATAAAAGAACTTTCTTAAAGAGTTTTGTAATAGAAACAAGATCATTTCTATGAGGTTTGGACTCATCAATACGAAAAGTATCTTTAGATTATTGTTACTGTTCCGCGTTAAACACTCTTAAAATCTTCTCTCAACTAAAAGCTGATTTTCTATTATTGCATTTAAATACCTTAATTTAATTTTTTAATGTAATTTAGTTCATTTTTATTCTTTTTTAAGAAAACATATAATATTTTTATCCTTGCGATTTAAGTTCTTTTCTACGATCCATTTTAAATAAATCAATGAAAAAGCTGTACCTTCTTCCTCTTTCATTTCAGTAAATGTATTATAAAAAATATAAACAGCAGAAAAAATTAAACAATACAGTCTAATGATTGCTGGACTTAAATTGGTTAATAGTGTTTGAAATAAGTGTTCGCTTTCGCATTAATTTTATTGTTGAATTACTACTACTTACTGAATTAATACTATTGTTACTACTCGTTCGCTATTCTATTTACATATCTCCTAGGCGTAACTAACAATAACATAGCAACGCATCCCATACGTATAAAAAGCATACACCCGTCTCTTCGGATGCCCAATACGTAGAAGGGTTTGGTTTCCAATGGATACAAATATGAGCGATGCGAACAGGTTGAGGAATGGGATATTCCGGTGGGAACGAAGTGGAAGAGCAGAGCAAATAGGAATTGAGGATTGATTGATTCGTGGATGAATCGAATATGGAAAGTTGGAGTTTTTGGGTGGGAGAGAATGCAAGGGAGTCTGAAGTTTCCACATTGAGTTTGCAGAGGCCATATTCAGGTACGATGGAGTGACGGCAATAAGAACAACTACGACTTCTGGAATTCTGAATAGAATACAATTCTATCTTAGAAGAATCTATCAGCCATCGTTAAATTCATATTTATTTATTTGCAAATCGATCGATTGAATTCGGAACAATACGCTCAAATTTATATCACTAACGTTTTTATAGTATTCCATCAAAAAATAATAAATTTAAAACAATATTCCTCTCTGATTTAGGGTTTAATATTACGAATCGTTTATTCTATTTCTACTTACTAGATTAATTTGTGTGAATTTCTTATGTAGAATTTATGATGATCATTTCTATTTATTGAGAATTAAACATATTAGTAAAAGTTTGACGTGGTATATTTCCTTATTATTATTTTGAATGAGATTTCATCCATGCAATGCAACTGATGGCAAGAAACTTAATCGGATCGGAAACCTTTAATAATTTCGGAAATGAATGGAATTTTTATTTTGACGTGTATAAAATCAATAAGATCTGACAAAAATTCAGATAAAATACAATTATGTAATAATTAGTAGGAACCAAAAATATCATTTCATTGAGTAAAAATTGAGGTAAAATACAATTATGTAGTAGGAACGAAAAAAATCATTTCATTTAGTATGAACGAACTTTGCCTCATAAAATCCTTCGTTTAGAATATAATAAAAATCATTACCCACATTGTTACACCTTTCTTGTACAAATTACCTCCAATTATTGAAGCCACGCGTTGGTATTTCCTATTTATCTTAGTCCGAAAGGTTACGTTTCACGGTTCGTCCTTTTTGTTTCGTTGTACAAACCTCTCTTCATCCACCGCATCAGGTAAATAAGGCCCAGACACCATTTGGAGTTCGCATTCTCTCCAATCGTGTTCCCTTGGCAATGGCAAACCCACCAGAAATCGATGGTCTCCTGGGAGCGCTCTTTTCGTGGTTTCGTCCAATTTGAGACGGGGACTGATTGGCTGGTTATGTGACCGGTGGCTTTAGGGATAAGGACGCCGTTTGGTTGGTAATTTTACGACGGATCCAAACACCGCTGATTGTTTTACCATCTCGACTGTAAATGACGATTGCTGGTTTACCGCTTCATCGACCAGATTAATACGGTGTCCATGGCGTGTTTGGAAGTCTTTTATTGGGATCCAAGATGAGCTGCGTACGAATTTTTACTAAGTGAAGTGCGATGATTGGTTCAAACCACTATTCCGTGAATTTAGCTTGTGGGATTTTATCTTCGTAATTTAAATCGAATGGGGTTTGAATGAATAGAAAATTAATGTATCTTAAGTACATAGAGTGTAGTATGTATCCTTTAATTACTATATTTACGTATCATTGTGCTTCTGTGTCTCTATCACGTAACTTATCGAATGAGCAAGCGGTCACTTGTTGAAGCCTCTATTGTCATTCCGACATTGTTGACCGTTTGATTACTTTGTTGCTTGCTCTCATCTTAATTACTTACTAAATTCCAGTAAGTAATTTAGACGAAGGAAGAAATGTATATTATGTATACAGAATATTTAAAAGTGTTCGTAATAAAGATTCTTATTTTGCAATTGTTTCATGGCCTACTAATTGTGGTTAAGTGCTGACTAATTATGGTATAAATTTTTCGTAATGGCATTCACTTAACTGTAATTCGCATTGTTATAAATCAATTATATTGTCTCTGTTGTAATATTATTGTACATAGTTGAGTAATTTTTTATAACTGACGATGTATTTTAGTTCCTTGAGTTGCCACCAGAGTTCGTCTTACTATGGAATCATGAAAAAAATTAAATAAATAATGACGTCAGACCCAGGATGCACCTCTCTAGACATTTATAGTAAATTTTAATACACTCTACAAAAATGCTGTAATATTTAGATTAAGTTCCATTTTTTTAGAACCATTCCAGGTTAAGCGTTACTCGTTCAAGATGTTAATTCAGCTTTTGCATACTTAACGCATCATATCGCGAAGTGACTCTTGACATCGAGTTTTGTCTTCGTTTTAACACGCGCGAGTTGTTTCGAAGAAAGTTTTCTCATAGTGTGAGCCGAGTCTTCTGGTAAATTGCCTCCAAGGTTTCGGCTGCAGACTCTTCAGCCATCTTCAGGGTGTTATCTCATGATAATTAGTTTCGTTTACGTTAGAGATACGGATTTCCAACGTAATCTGAATTTCTCCTTTAGAGGAAAAGATCCCTATAATTTCATTCGCCTTCCTTTCTTATCTATATATTTCGAGACAAGTATATTTAAAAGAAGTACTATCTATAGTATTTATATACAACTGATATTAAAGAGAAACTAAATAAATCGAGTTTTTATCTTTGAATCTTTAGCTAGCTCTGCATAATTTATTTATTTATAATTACAGTGTCGTCATTATCAGTAACTATTTCCAATCTGACACTGGATATGGGTCTCCCCAATATCTCTACAATTCTGTATTCTTTTGGCAATTAATTTCTCAGTATTCCATCAATCATTCTTCTTCACCTTGGTCTATCCACATCTAATGATATCCTGTTCAACAACTGTTATCCCATACCTCTAAGAAACTAGATTATAATTCGTGAAAAATAAATCTTTACTTTTGTTACATGAAAATAATTAATCCATTACTGAGCGATTAAATGTACGTAATCAGTAATAACCATGAATTTATTTGGTAACTATGGAAACTAGCGAAGCTTAGGATGTATTTATTTCATCTTGATTACATACGCAGATGGAAATAATCTTAATTTTCATCCATCAACAGTTCATTCCAATAGCACCATCTGTTCCCAGGCTTCTCTTTAGCACTCATAGACCAGATTTATTCCTATTTCAACGGAAGAAAAGTAGTTTTCAATGATGCATGCGAAAATATCCTTCCGTATCCACTTTCCATACTCTATGCAGAATTTACGAGTGTTTATGGAGATGAGACTCGCCAACCTCTTCCTTAACGACCGAATGAGTACCTAACAAATGGCTCGTGATGGCGCCACTGTTGCTCAAGGAACGCGGTAAAGAGAATTACAAGCTCATATTCGAGCCGTTAACGACCTAATGATTTGATATCAGTTTCACAATTACAAGAATACATCGCTTGTTAATGTTAGGAATTCTAGCTTGAGGGAAGTTTAGCTTGTTCTGTTGGTTTGGGGTTTTCAAAGGTTTCCTTCTGGAGGTAATTGCTTGTTCAACTATTTACCACAATGGTTTTTATCATATATACAATAAAAAATCGTAAAAAACCTAAAAATAATTCACTAAATATAAATATAATAATATAATAAAAATTTCATTACAAAAAGAATCCATATGTTCTGCTTGTTTAGAGTTGCCATGACTCCTTCAACGTATATCTAGTTTTGAGTATTTAATGAACTAGAATTTCTAAATATGCCACGCAAAATAACGAAAAATTGGAAATAACTTGATATATAAATAATAAAATAAATATGTTTTGAAATGCTGCACAGGTTCTGCTAGTTTTATGTTTTCACAATTACCTACAACTCTTACTACATTTACGATGACTGTTAACGAGAATTATAAACACGTATAGATCGTCTATAAAACTAATTTCGTAGAATATTCTTCCATTATAAATGAACCAGTCACAGGGATTCAATTCGATTATTTGTTTCACTGTATAAAGTACAACCTTATTCATAAACGTATTACATTCCTCCTTTGTCCGTACTCCGTTGGAAAACAAAGGAATACGTATATCGCTTTAACTACCCAACGTACTTTTATTTCGTAGCCTCTATCTTTATGTTTTTTCGTTTAATCGAAAGATCGCCATAAATTAATAAATTCCATCCTTGCTACGCATCCATCGCAATCACCGAGTCGTTCCAGAAAAAAAGCTAAAAAATACAAAAATTTTATCGGATCCCACGCAAAAAGAAACGTAGTTTTCAATCCATTTTTTCTGACTTCATCGGTTCGAAACTTTTGGATTTTTCCACTGCAACACCTCCCGATACCCATTCTCATCCATTTACCGCAAAATCTCCCTTGCATCACTTCCCCATCCTCCAAATGACACTTCCAGTTTCCCCTAAATTTCCGATATCCCTTCAGCGTCCCCTTCTGGTCTCCGTTGCCAAGCAGTCGTCCCTCCTACATTAAATTCTACCCCTTTTGCTCCATTCCGGATAATGCTCCTGCCCCCATCCAACGACAATTTCTACTTATTTAAACACCCCCTAAAGTCCCTTCCTTTTAAACTGTACGGATTCTAGTCAAAGTATTCCTTTACGCTCTTTTTTAACTTATTTGCAGATAAAGGATTACTAAAATTCATGGTATTTTGTTCATTCACTTATTTTTCGTAATTAATGTCTTCTTATAATCATCGCTGGACAAATCGTGTCCGTTTAAACAGAAAGTGGAGAAATTCGTACCAGAAAACATATAAATACAGCTCTTTGGCGTAACTAAATGTTTTATACATATATAAGTATGTATGTAATAGCTCAATATTATCGAAAAAATTAAATTCATACTATATTCATTATCGACTCAATTTTTAATATCTTTATACGAAACGAAATTCTCAGAATTAAGCATTTATTATAGTTATTAGAAGAGCCGATATGAAGAAAGATTGTTCATTGTTCCTAGATGGTTAATCCTTAACTGATTATATTAAAACACTTCTGGATATTGTTGTGAACTAGTATAAACGTATTATTTCTTTTGAGGATGACAGCCAACGAAAATTGTGACAGTTTAGTGAAATACATTTTTATTTGAGTCATACATACCGACATATTTCTAGTTTCTTTAAAATCAACATTATTTTTATTCAATATAAATGAACGAATAAAACCAATATATTAACTTGAAACCAAGCACAGAGTACGACTTTGGTCTAGTATAAATCATATTTTTTGACCTAAGGTACTCGTATTTTACTTTTCTATAATAATAACCATTTCAGATTTTCTTTCAACGTTTGCAAATCGGTTTCCATACTTATATACTTTCATGTGACTATTAAGGCTTCTAGGATTTGAATACTACGTCATAGACTCCGTAGATATTTCGAAACAATAAAAAACCCGTGATTCATCTCTATAGACCCTAATCCATTGTCAAAACGAGAGCTTACGAGCAGATAACTGTCCTCTTCTATGGATGTACGACGCCCTAGGGTAGTTATACCCTTACCTTTTGGACTATTCGTTTGATATCGGCAGTTTATCGCCTCCCATGTTTAATTCCCCATCACGTCGACAGAGGGCGTGGAAACTCAACCGTGATGGAGGCTGTTTTGGGGGAGATGAACTCGGTTCCACTTGAGGTCATGCGTAAACAAAGCGAACGAATCAGAAGGGATCCAGAAACACGGCTACTCTCGATAGGAGGGTTTAGTTTTCATGGCACACTGACCGGCGGATTAAACTTTGACATCGGAGTCAAAAGATGCCAAAAAGACCGGATCCCCGTTTGGAATCTGTCAGATGTCGATAAACTACGTGGTACATCAACGATGTCTGCAAAAGATCGTTGAGCCGCTTTTGTGCGTACGTGCGTGAGATGATTTCCATGGAAACTACGACATTACACGCTGGATTTAACTTTGTCAGCTAGCTTGTGATAGAATATTGGCAGAACTACGTTTGACATGTTTACATGTACGAGTATCTTATCGTATCTTCGTAAGAGAAAAATATACAAACCTAGGTTTCGAATGCTACCATTAGGTCCCTCATAAACTTGCTGTTATTTCTTTTATTGATAATAGTATTTTTGAATGTTCTGGAAAGGACAGTGGCTATAGCAACCGATAAACAATTTGAAGAACTGGAACTTTTCTTTTCCACCTTTATTACTTCCTAGGATTTGTTTTTAAGTTTGTTATGCCACGAAATTTTTAATATCGTATGTATTTAGAAACTTGATGGACAAGACTTGATTATGAGCTCTAAGGATCGGTCGAGTTATTGCTGGAAAAGGCTAAGGTTCCCTCTGGAGTCAAAACAAATAACAGGACACCTATGCAAATACCAGACCCCTTCATATCGTTTCGCGAAAGTGTTTCTATTTACTTCCAGATCTCCTTGGATACGGGGAAATAAACATCAAATACTTTTTTTATTTTGTGATTCGTCCAAATAAATCGATAATATTTCGTATACCTGAACTTGATAATACGCTGATAAAAATAAGTGAAAAATAGTGACATAACTGGGACTCGAACCCAGGACCCTCCACTTTATCGGCAGATTTCTTTTATCTTTGGAACAAAGCTATTGTTTTGTAGTTTTTAATTAAAATAAACACCTTTTTATCTCGAAAATTTTTGATACGTGTAAAATACAGCGAGTTTCCTATTTTCCTTAGTTACTATTTACGAAACACTATGGAGACAGTTGATGTTGGTCTAAATCTCAGTATATGGTCACCATCCTAATAAAAAGTTGTAAAATATCTATATTTACGATAATTCTTGTACTTTTTACGTGAAATCAGCTCATTCGCTGGGAATCTTGTTGAGAAGTGGTATAAACTATACGTAGTTTCATGTGTTAGGAATGAGTCAAGTGTGGTGATGGGGTCAGGCGAATTTCGCCCCGATTCGAAAGAGCCGCTTTAGTTCAGTCTTTAATATTCCCAGACTTCGCTTCCACTCAAAAAAGCTATTTCCTCTCGATTTTCTCATTTTGGTATCCTTTTATGTCGCCTATGGAAAGTGCCGATTGCTTTTTTTTGCCGAAATAACACGTCTTTTTCCCCATTTTACGTCATTTTCAATCCTTAGGAGTTGATAACTTCTGATCAAATAGTAATTACGCATAATACCGCGATAATATGTAAAAAAAATCGTGCTTTGAGATTGCCTTCTCTTCTTTCAAATAATAGTCCGTGTATTCCGTAAAGGTATATCGGTAAATAATAACGGATCAAATAGTGTTTTCGATATTATATTAAAAATTCGATCAATATTTGATTTCCTCGAATGTAAATATATAACTAACATAACAAATAAGTATAGTTACGTCCATAGTATCGTGTTATACTTTATATTATCGCCTCAAATAAGTCTAATTACATTTATAGTATCGTGTCATAATTTATATTATAGTAATTGTAATTTATAGTGTCCTTTCTTTACTATTTTAATAATTCTCTTATCGTTGAAGGCTAGTTACGTAATAATACAAATATAAATTACTTAACGTGTTTTATGCATGTTCGAATTTTAATTTAGACCAATGTATTTACGATCTAATTTCTAAAATATCAATATATTTTACGTCATAGAATAAAACTTTGTTATTCATTCAGTAAACTGTGTCATTCAAGGACTTCATTTCTTCATATCATAACCATCTTTGAACATAATCTCTAGAAATAACTCCTTCGCCACGTATGAAGAATGTTAGAAATTCAGAAACGCATTTGTGAAAGGAATACTAACTCTAGAGCAAAAGGAGCTCCGCAAAAAAATATGCAGTTTTAATGAGAGCACGCATTCCATGGAGTGAGTAATGGCTTCTTTTAATCTTTATGGGCAAACGCAACGTTTCAGGTGGACTATTTCAGTCAGAAAACGGAGAGGAAAAATGCGAGAAAAATAAAGGCAATTTTAAAGGCGACGGAGGTTGGAATGGACATAGAGCAATAACCCTGTCTTTTTGAAGCAGTCGAGGAATTTTCCTGTCTTTAGAGATGGGGATTTTGTAAATTTTATATGGAAGCTTTCAAATTCAAGTTTTATAATCATTCAGCGTTATATAATGGTGTTTTATAGGAGTAAGATTGTGTAAGAGTCTAGAGTTAGGTTGCTTATGGTCTACTTCGTGATGCTAGATTTATTCCTTGGCTATAATTACATAAATATTGCATAAAATTACGTAAATATTTATTTTCGAGGTCGTCGAGGCAAAAGATTGATTTTATTGATTACGCAATGAGCATGCTCCTTGGGTTGGGTTATTTGTTTGGATTCATATGCAAAGATCAGTGTCCGATTGGTGCAAATTCGAAAGATGGCTTAACTAAATAATCTAGGAACACTTAGTATTTATAACCATTAATTTAGTATGTCTTCCTTCTGTAAAGTTAATCTTGAGCACTTCAGCTTACGGGCGTATTTTTGCCGTGAATATACTTACACTAAAAAACGAGTTTACGCTAGATTATCAGCGAAATTATGATGTACAAATCAAGCTTTCGAGCCGTGTTTACGATAAAATTTGAGGGAAGATTATATTTGAGGGAATAGATGAAGTAATTTGAACTTTATCTTGATCATAAGTAAATAATAGTAAATAAAAGTAAGTTTAAAGTAGTTTATAAAATATAGCTACCAAGTATTGGTAAATAATCTTTCCATTAACTAAATGATTCATAATATAAAGAATAGGTGTAACAGATGATGATAATACTATTATATTATCGAATCTTTTATTCTAAATTTCTCTTTATTTTATACAATCAATTAATTTTAATTCTTAACCACTCTTCACCATGACATCTCAGACTAAAATTATCTTCCGTGAAAAAATTTCCGTGGAATTAGTTTTTTTCTAATTCTCTTTAAAACACTCGCATTCTTTAAAAAAAAACTTTTTACACCCCCGCTTCAAATTCACCTTAATTTCAGGAAAATAAAACCCGTCACATTTCTTAAACGAAACCCTACGACATTAGACGTATCTGGGCAACAGCGGGGGCGGGAGGGAAGGGGTTGGTTACGCGCGGAAGTTCTTTGCCCTGTAATTCCACCGCAGTCAAAATTACTCGTAAATTTTCCTCGCCTCCTGTAAACATTCCTCGCGTACTTTTCCAAGCTCAGGTTTATCTCTTAGAGTCCCGCTGTTTTAAAAAAAGAGCGGAAAAATTTCGTACCTTTTCTAACATATTCTCCCCGTCAATTCGTTTGCGGTAATTATGCTTTTCCTTCTCCCACAGTTGGGAGCCACGAAACGTTGGATGTCAACAGAATATCGTGCGATTGCGGTCGCCCTCTCTTTCGGAGGACATTTTCGATTCCCCTCCTATCGAATTTCTCTTTATGGAATGTCCGTTCCACGACATTCCACTTGCGGAAGTGATAACTCGCATTTTTTTGTCTCGATTCTTTCGGAGGCTGTACGGTAGCGGGTGGTCTAAACCGTCTACTATACATTCTGCGGAAGATATCTGCGTAACGTAAATGGACGCGATGAAAAATTATCGCGATGTAAATTACGTTAAACTTGAACGCGATAAGCTTACTAAGATACGATGGAAATGAACTCGGTTTACAGTTTATGGTGTCCAGTTGATTTTGTGGCTAGGTAGAGAGACGGAAGAATTAAAAATATCTCAACATTAGAGAAAAGAGTGCTTGTAGAGACTAAATCATAACTACAGAGAAAACATTTGAGAATTATACTTACAGTTATTTATAAATGGGTAAGTAATATCTCCGAAAGAATCCTCATCGTCAAAGTATACTTTACGATAGGGATGAATGAGTGATCAAATAACTTAGCGCGATGAGTTAATGAGACTAAATAAAAGGTGGAAAATAAGTTTAGATAAAGCGATGTAACTCGGACTCGAACCAAGGTCTATTCGAATTTTATAATATAGAGATTCAGTGGTTACTATACAAAAGCATATTACTCTTTCCTAATAATCACTAATAAGAATGATTTGATAATGTTTCTTCATACACAAGGATAACTTGCCCGGCAGGTGGGGAACCTGGGTTAGAGTCCCAGTGATGTTACTATTTCTTATTATTGATCCACCTTGACTTTATGATAGTTTTTTTTTTAAGACAGTTAAAGGCTGAAGAATTTATATTTGTTGAACCGACTACATTCAGATTTAAGGATGAATTTTAGAAGTAAAACTTAATGCTGATATATCCCCTATATTTTCCTTCTTAATGACTCCTGATAGTAAATTATGAATTACGATATTTCGTAATGTTAGAATTCCAGGGACGACTAAAACCAACTCTCTCATAGAGATAAGTCCTAGAATAGGATTAATTAATGAAGTTCCTCGTTGGGTCAAGGAAGCGCTAGACTTCAGAGTAAATACATCTTCCGCTCGGCATATCTTGATGGAACTAATCTCGCGTACAGATATGACTCATACAGGGCTAAGGAAAGGAAGGAAGGGAAACACGCCGGTTAATAAAGACACAATTAAGATAATGCTATTGTTATATATATATCTCAAGGCTTTGGAGTTACTTTTTACGTTTATTTCTTGGGTATCGTACTTTTTACTTAGGACTATACTATTATTGGTGGAGTTAAAATATCAATTAAAAATTAAAGGATGGAATGAACCTTATCTTAGCACGTTAAATCTTGCGCTTTTTCAGAAGTTAAGTGGGAGACCTGGGTTCGAGTCCCAGTAATGTCGCTATCAATCAATTAAAAATTCTACTGCACAATGATCATATTATCAATTGATTCAGGCGTGACTTTGTGGTAGAAGTGTTATTTTTTTAATTCACTGTTCTATTTAATAAATTGTACTAAATAAGTATTGCTACTAATGAAGATTAATGGCTACTTTTTGACTTTATCTTAATTGTCGGTATTCCTATGGTTTGTACAGTACTTGCAGAGGACCATGATTGCCAGTTATGTGTTTGGAATGAATGGGATGCGTCGTGAATTAAAACTTGCCTGATAAATTTTGGCAAAATACAACGATGAAATCCAAGAATTCTTCGACGGTATCCATCGGTGATTGACGGCGTAGCATACGATCGCTGGGCTTTGATTTTTTGTCAATTCGACGCAAAGGAATTTCAGAAATGGCCATACATCCTCTAAATTCATTTCATATTGTTCGATTGGCTTATGGATTCAAATGAATGATGAGGGAATCAGGAATTTACCGCTATTTATATTCTATTGTATTTCTTAATGACGAATATGTCTGATAAACACTGAATGAGTACTGAATCATGATAGATAGAAGATTTTTAATCGTAGATTTTGTTCTAGGAAACTATAACGACTCAATAAAACTTACTCCTAAAGTTACACCTTTACCTTACTGAACTTAATCATCTTCAATATGTAGAAAGTAAAAACAACAGGGCTTGGGTATCTCACTCATGTTACAAAATGTCTTAATTAGTCAATGGATAAAGTTGTTGACAGTTGCCTTCTAATGTAAGCTTCACTACTTTGTATTACTCTTTGATAGTTAGGATGGTAGAACGTATGCATTTGGCGTATGTAAAATTATCACTGATAATACACTATAGCTTTTTTTTAGACCTTTTACATCCATTTATGGTTCCATTAACACCTCTGAATCGAAAATAAAACATTCGAAACAAGGAATTAACAGTTGTTTTGCAGAGGTCTAAAGTTAAACCGCCTCTTCGGCTGTTTTCAATTCATTTACGTAAAAAGTCAATGACTCCGCAGATTCGTCAGCAAAAGGGAGTGATAATTGAGGCGGAGGACACAAGAGCCGAATTAATGAACTTTAAAGGGAGGCAACGGGATTTAACGCTAATTCGTCGCTAACAGTCGATCCACTACCTACGTCCACGCTAAAATACTTTCAAGGTTCATTAAGGGCTTTGTGTAGCTCACGATCAACATATTTTCGCTTCTGAAGGGTGCTGTTGGCTTTGAATGATGATTAAGGGACATGTCTGCCAATTTCGACCTTACGTTGTCATCGACGGACATGTGTGCCCTGTGGAAATACCGTCAAATTTTGAGGGATTTCTCCGCAGAAAATGTAATGGTTTCTTTCAAGGATTTGGTGGAGAAATAGTCAACTGTCTATGATCAATATTCGTACATAAGACGAGTGAAAATTGTTGAAAGATTACCGTATAACGTTTAAAAATGAACTTATACTCTATGAAGAGGTATTGTACGGGTTCTGACGATTATTTTTTTAAGTTTAGGAGCTTGATTGTTGTTTCGGCGGAAGACATAAAGGCAGGGCTATATTTTCTTCTATTATTCTCTTGTATTAAAATATCTATCTCATAAATTTAACCGTAACGACGTTCATCCCTGATGGCTGTTTACATGCGTATATTTCTTCATAAGCTTTCCATTCTGCCAGGTTTTGTGGAACGGGCTATAGTAAATTCTATTCATTTTTCAGGTCTTCATTTCGAGCTGATATGTAAGAATACTTTCTATATTAACCCTATTACTAAAATGATTCAAAACTAAAAATAATGTATTGTTTATTTTGTGGGTGATAGATCAGGTGAAAGTAAAAATTCTCAGGGTTATAAAAGATATTCTAAACGAGAGGGAGCTTTCAGATTTGCTTGTTCGAACGTTTTGTAAGTCACAGTAGGCATACTTCAGGGCAGGGAGACTTTTCTCTTGAACCGTCAATCACCTAAGCGACAAGATCAATAGCAGTATATAGTTGCGTATCAGAGGTTGATACACCGAGAAATTTAAGACGTGGATCTTCCAAGTTCCGTAGTGAACGACTCATCTCATTTAGCTGCTTAGCGGAATTTGCAGTAAGGTTTGCTGTTGATAAATTCTTTGATATCAAATGATAACTACAACAATATTAAAGATTTTAAAAATTAATAACGGGAGTATGAGTGCATTCATCTTTGTAGAATGAGCCAAAATCACTACAACCAAAAACCAAAACTGTAACGTACATATCATGAAAGGGTATCAACCAAAAATCCAACTGTATTCGAAAGAATGTGTTTGCGGGACCATAATATATAGTATACACTGAAGAAATAACGTTATTTCGTAATGTTCGACAACGAACTAGGCGTAATAGAATTAGATGAAACTAATAGTCGTACAGAAAGAGCTCTTTGCCCCCCCCCCCCCCTAACGAAAGATGTGTTGCAAGCATATTAGCCCTTAAAGATAATGTTTGAAGATTAATTATCTATGAAGATGCTCTATAAAATGAATAACCAATATTAAACCAAGGTTAAATTTATATATAGTTATTATATAGTTTATATATCTCTTTAACTCGTATGGGTTATCTCACGTATTTTAAAGCTCCTAAAAAAGTTAAAGACACACAATAACTCTTGGGTATCATTACCATCTCAACCCATTTTCCATCATCGCGCGAACTCCAGCAGAACGAGTGATTAATAATGGATACCTTTCGATCCCTCATAACCGATGAAAGAGTTTTGATCTCACAGCGTGCGCCTCTCGGCTGACTCATACGTATCATCCCACATTATATCGCAATGCATTCAGTCACTCTTGGTTAGCACGGGTTCATTGAACTCCGGCAGTGATTATGTATGGGTAAAGGTCATTTTTCTCTCCAGTGTCGCTTCAACGATGACAGGATCAAAGGGATGATGCTGGTCCAGGGGAGGTTCAGCCACAGATTACCTCGGCTCGATCTTTTTATGCGGAAAATTGAATAATATTAACGGGTATATAAAGGTAATATGAATTTGATTATCCACGTGGATGAACTTTGATAATAAGTCAACATTACTAGTTACTGAAAAAGTGGAAGTTCCAACTTACTAATCCAAATTTTAACACAACCCTTTTTAGGCCAAAAGGAAGGGAAAAAGAATTATGACTGGGACTCGAACCCAGGTCCACACTTGCGGGAAAGCATGCTAACTTCGTTACCAAAATCCAACGTTTATTCCTTTCTGTTAACCATAGAACCCTCACCTGAAAAAGAAGCACGGAACTCTTTAACGTTGACTCTTACATAATCGATCTATGCTATTTATTTTGGCTTTTTTTATAAATTATTTATTAAATCATATTTGATTATTTTTAACAATAATAAATAATCATTGAGAAATATCAAATTTAGAACAATGTCATCTTAAAGCTCTTAGTTCTCTATGAATAGGACATAGTTAAGCTTTTTTATGCTTACTAGCAATCAACGAACAAATAAACACTCGTTAGGAACGCTAGTTTACCAATTCTCCTAGGTTACCATCTCGAATGGGAAAATGTGTTATGGTTCTCATCTCATAAAGTGAAACGTCTATGGAGAGTCCCAGCTTTAATTTCATGGATCCTGAATGAGCTTAAGCTTAATTATTATTCCTTTCTTGAGAATATATAAGAACCTAAGACTCTATCAGTTCCCTTGGGTGTCATGCCTTGGACCCCTCCCATTATGTCGATGGGCCTTAAAGCAAATTTTTAATTTTCTCTCGAAGACTATAAATTCGGATATGTTCCCTTTTTTTACTTTCTCTTTTCCCCTGCGATTCCGTTTTAATGTTCTCTGGCTATTTACTGCTTCTTCGCGCTATGCATTATCGTCGCCCTGGGTTACTTTACAATGACCACGCCTATGTTTAAAAGTGGAAATGTGGGGATTTTGTATTACTAAAGTTCTCATGATCAAATTTCAATAATAAATGAAGAAAGAAAAAGTTGTAAGTTCAGTAAGTCTATGAAACCCAATTGATATAGATTCTAATCCTAGAAAATCCATGTCTATAATCTCTATGTATTATCTATAAGTCTGGATTGTCAAGAAGAATTAAAATGTTATAACTGTATACTGGATATAAATGAGTTTTATTTAACGAAAATAATGTATATAAATTTTTGAGAAGTTTTCAAGTACATTTTTGCTAGAATAAAAGTATAATATAATTGCTTCAACTAAGCATATTTTTAGTTAAGGACATTGTTCTTTTTCTCCTGAAAATTTAGAGTTATAGTAAATAAAGATAGATACATAAATTCCTCCGAGTATCGTCATAAATAGTTATTAATAAATTATTATTACTTTTAAACTTTCCAAAATTAGAAACGAAGTGTATCATAAGCAACAATAAAATTATTAAAATCTAGCATGGTCCAAAGAATATAAATATATATCCTGTTTAGATAAAATCTATCAATTCATCCAAGTTTGTCAATATATTAATAAAATGTAAAGATATAATTCATACAGTAATATAGCAAATATCTAACCTATTTTTACGATAACTTGTATAATCTTGGTTCACTTCAGTAATTTTAATATCTTTATATACTTTTAGCATCTTCATGAATGATTTATTCAAATTCGAAAAAAGTAATATAGATAATACCCTCCAATAGGTCACTTGGGTATTCCGTATCGGAAAGTTCCTCTGGTGATGAATAATTGGAGACAATCTCCGTTTGCAGCGATATTGAAGAATCGATTCCCACCGAACTATAATGGATCCCTATTAAGAAGAAAATTCCTCTTTCGAGGCACTTTAAACAGCAGCGCATTAAAAAGGCCTCCACAGTTCTTCCCCCCCTTCATTTACTCCTCTTCATTATTTAAATTTGTCCCAAAAAACTTTTTCACCGCAGGGAAATCAATCCCCGGAATTCATTTCCACACTCTCCTTAAGATTTTCAAGTACAGTTTCCTTCATTTTGTGCAGTTTCGAAGAAGAAAATGAAGAAGTTGCAATTTAATACAGTGAATATTGTCATACTCGTACATAACTTGGCTGAGAGTTGAGTAAGTTAAATTTTTAGATAAAAGTTTAATTATTTTTTATTTACTTTATTTTCTAGGGATTCTATAATTATTTAATCACTCCAACATCCTTTTAAAATATGTAATATATAGTTATATATTGTCTAAATCACAGGCACGATTTATAGAAGTACTCAATAATTGAAATGAAACATTTTAATCTATTCAAGTTCGTATTATTCTAGAATGAATGCCTTTTTAAAACGAAATAAAAGTAATTTCTCATTATTATAAAATAATATAACATATATATCCATTTATTATTGTGGATATTTATAAAGATTTTACAAATCTACCTCACAAATTAAGCTGTCAGATTTTGATCAGACAATTCCGAAGTAAATTCAATCCACTTGTTCTTTTGTACTGTAAAACTTCAGATAAGTTATTCTTTAGTTTTTGAATGTGTCTTTTTATCTTCTTTTATAAAATACTGCGATCTACCTCTAAATCATACACAAATATATAAAGTAATCGAACTTTCCTAGCTATTAAAATAAAGCTCCTTTACATTTTATACGTATAGATGCCAATACTGACATATTTATAGCTCCAATAAGACATTGCCTGTTCCAAATTTGCATCAATCCCGGCTTCCGATAAGATAGCATAACATATTCATTCCAACGAACTTCATACTTCATTTTATAAGATTACCATCTCCCCGGAGCCTTTGATAATTGTCATGCACTCCTTAGCCTTCCGAACATCCTCTTTCGGAACATAATCCATAACCGTTATCTTCCTTCTCTTCTAAAACCCTATCCATTCCCACCCCACCTTTTTACCTCTTCCTCGAGTTAATTAATACCACCCTCACAAAAGACTTCTCACCGCACGCTTCTTCCAGACATCTTCCTCCAACTGGATTATAGCCACACTAAATTCAAACTCCTTTTCTCCCTTAATTTCGTTGTTCATTTTAAAGTTCTTCCCGTTTTCTCCTGTTGCTGTTGCTATTCTCTTTCTCTTGCGGTGAGAGATTTTGCCCTTTTCCTTACCTCCCGCTCTTCCCGTGTTTTCTTTAATGGATCTTTCCCTTCAAAATGTCTCGCTTTCCCTTTTCCAGGTGTTGTTTACCCTCCGTTCAGAATTTCAGCCGCTAATTTTATAAACATGCCCGTGTCCGAATTTTCAAGTACCAGAGATGAAATTCATTTTCTCGAATTAATTTTTGAAGAATTTCGCGAAAATGCCGAGTTGTGAATTCGTTCCAAGCGCGATGCCGACTTGAAATTTTTATCAAATCTCTCGTTAATACGAATGGAATTATATGAATTATATTAATTGGATTTCTAATGATAACACACAAATTAAGAGGGATTTGAAATTAAAAAATCTTAAATTATATTAACGGTGTGAGGTGTAGGAGATAATTATTCTGTTACAACAGAAAAAGTCTAAAAGATTCTGGTAAAATAAATAAGTTGCTAGGCACAACTCATTGTTTGGCAACCATGGCCATTATTGAAAGATATCAGATAATAGGATTGCATGAATAATTTAAAAACTCTATGAAGAATTATTAGATAGTGTTCCTATGAGCATAGATTTGATCATATTTGAAGGTACCGGATGTTATTTATAAAATATTTGTACGGTTTACTTCTGCATGCTTAATCTATAATAGGAATGGTTCAGAAATATGGTCACCCACAATTTATATTATGTTCCCGTCATCCCTTGCATAATAAGTCTTCGTATCCATTTGTTAATCATTACTTTAATACTGATATATATCTCAATACTTTTATATTTATAATAATAATCCAACGAATTATCTTTCATTTTCTCGATATATCGGAAGAAGTTCGATTTCCTTTTTCTAAATTAGCGTAATTCAGCTATATGACGGTTATAAAATTAAATAAAATAACTTATAATTAACACACTGATGTATGATTGTTCCCAAGCATATAATTGTATCTTATTTATTTTTCGTATTCACTATTTATGGAATTTACTCTCGTCTTGTTGAATGCTCATAAATGGTCTAAATACTACATACAAACACATTTGTTTTCTTCCTTCCTAAATTTCCTTGGTTACAATTAAACATTGCCTATATCTACCGTTGCCTTCGCAACCTCCGGCATCAAAACACTAAGGAACGAATGCCTATAATCAGCCATCTTCATAGAAGAACACATTAAGATGGAACATCGCACTTCCAATCGACCTGCACCACTCCCTTTCATCTCCTTATTGCCCCACACCTCTCGAAACTCCGCTACCTACGGGAAACATCTTCACGTTTATGCACCCGTTAATTAAAATAGTAATTAAATCGGTCCGTTGGGGAAAAGGGGTCTTGTGGAAAGCGCTTGTGAGGGCTTCTTTCGTAGGAAGGGGTGATGGGGCTTTCTCCGAGAGTCCGGGTTAATCCGCGGGTCAAAAATTCCTCGGCGACCAAAGATTTCGTTCCTCATTATTGCGTTCGGAAAAGCGAAGAAACGTTTCTTTTGAGTGGTAAAGAATTTCTTCGCGTGTTTAGAAAATTGTTCGAAAGTTGTTTACGAGTTGAAGGAGCGTAAGAAGCACTCGACGGAAGTGGTCGTGTTCGATGTTGGTGAGGCTTAAAGTTTTGATCGACTGCCCTTTCCGAAGCATAATTTCCTCGGTTTAATTAAAGGATTGTAAATTAAAAGGGGCTGTCTTATGTAATTCCGTTTAAGCGCGAGGTTCTTATTATGTGGAATAATTATTGAAGGTCCGTAATATTAGTGTTACGTAAAGATGTTCGATCGATAACAAACCGTGTCTATCCATAATCTATTTCTTTGATTACTCGTAGATACATTTAAGTATATATCGAATTATTTTCGTATAATATCGTTATAAAGTTCAAAATTTAGGGAAATTCAATCCTGAGATAAGTATTATTATTCATTGTTATTATTATTTGAGGTAGTAATAGCGATATAGTAATAGTAATAAATCGTTTAAATCCGGTTTTAAGACCAATTTTACGTTTAAGCCTTCACGGAACATATAAAAGTACGTACACCTCCTGAATGGGAATTTACGATGCGCCGGGACTCGAACCCCAGACCTCAAGAATATTAGCATGTTCTATACATGTATATATAATATAAACATTATGAATATATTACAGATATAATGTCTATAAATAGAATACATAAATAATTCTTGTATATTTATATATTCTATATAGCTTTATAAATGCTATACTATCATAAAGTAGAATACGAATCGTAGAATTCCTCCCTTCATCGACTTTAATAACTACAGGGTATAAAAGGGTATAACTAATACCCTTTTGATCTCCACCTTGGATTCTTATCCTCAATTATATGCCATCAAGGCGATGATTCCGTGACGCATAGGCATTAGGTGGCAAAGGATGAACATAGGGGAAGTCCTCCCGGGGCAACGTATCGCCTTGGTAACCGCGGCTACCGGTGCGTGTACAGGATAAAGACCTCATCTCGAATCCCCTTGAGTCATCCCACCCGCTCATGCATTAACCTAATTTAGTGCAGCCTATCAGTGCCACCCTACGGCGCCTCCGGCAATCACTTATGCCCGCTTAGCCCTTCTTCTCGAACCTAGCACGTGATTCCGCTCCTCAATTGTTTTTGTTTTTGAAGCAAACGTGGGGATGAAGGGAGGCGTGAGCGCAGGATGTATCATGCTTTAGCGTAACCTCTTGCATAATTAATTTATGTGGACTTGTTACCGTGCGTTGAATATGAAACCCTTTTATGGGGTCCAGCATATGAACATTCAAAGGGCGCGATCGTAAATATGAACGAATTCGCTTAATATGCGCGGGTGTTATTACTTTAATGTCTCCTTAAAATTAACACGAGTAGAAGAGCCTCATAGAAAAAAAATATCGTGCTACAGAAAGGTGGAAAATTTGGTTGCCTCTGATGTTTTGCTAGCGATATGGGGAATTTACGTTAAAATAAGTTACAATTGCTATCTTAATGATAATTTGAAGTAAATAATATGAGATTTAGTTAGCTCTAATGGATGTATTATCTAAGATTCTCCTACCATTACTTTAAAATTCTGTCATTTATTTTCCGATAATTTATTAGTTTATATGTTAAATTTTCTGTTTTATTATTTTGCATACATACTCCATTTATTTTGGCAACTACGTCATTTATCATATTTCTGACGAAGTCACAGTCACAGTATATAACAGGGGAATGTTTGTTTAAATTATTGATAACCAAGGACCAAGATAATGATTGCAGTTAATATATATCTACAATGCTCTAAGATTCAGGTCTACCCTTCCTAAAGATCGAAAAATAATTAAACGTTGATCAAATAAAATAATAAATAAATAAAGTGCGACATATGCAATTCAATAACTTTATTATTTTAAATATTTGAAGTCTCTTTCATCCTTACCTCACTTTTCCTTTGCAGTTATCCATAAATAAATGATACGATAATTTCAGATACGTGTGTTCAGTGTTACTTCAAGAATGGAAAGAAACAATATTTCGGAAATTAAACTTAATTTCCAGATGGTTTGATCCTATAAAAAATTAACAATCCTCTACGAAAGAAAATATTTCCTTTATAATAAAAAAAACATACGATCACTAAACTAAATGAACTACGAAATCAGCTAGCACATCTTCTCCAGAAACAGCATGATTTGTTCCTGCGAGTGAAACAAGATTACATTCAATGATACATAAACGCGAAGCATTTACATATTCTTAATGGAATTGATACCGATAAAGACCGGATTTATGTCCAGGATATTATCCATCGTAAATCAACATGCGTTGCCAGGGCTTCGTTGCCGGGGAATTTGCATAAAGCGCACTCTAGGGAAGTTTGAAATTACTATACACGGAGAGAAAATCGGGAATTCGAAGAGAAGTTTGCTGTTTGGGAGGAGGCACTCCTCGCAAACTAATAGATAGTTCATATATTCAAAACTTAAAGAAAACAGATGGCAGAGCCGCTCTCGAGGGAAATTATTCTGTCGGAAGTAGACTTTGCCCTGAAACTATTTCCTTAAGAACGGCAATATCCAGTTGCTAGGAGATTGCACTGTATCTGCGAGTTGTTACATAAACTTTCGTCGAGTAGTTCATGATTCATAACCCTCTTCGCGAGTTTTCTGCAGCATATCACTTCGGATGGATACGGAAATTAATTTTTTTGGCCTGTTATCTTATGCAACCCGCACGTCACTCAGATTTTTCGATTGGATATGGATGCGGAGGAACGTAGTATAAAAGTATCAATACAATGCGATACATTAAATAAAATAATACTAATAATATATATTATACATAAATGTTGCGATATCTTAATAGAATACGAACATTCAAAAAAACTGTTCTACATGTTATTTCTTTTTTAAGCTTATAAATTTCTCATTTAAAGTTGACGAAATGAAATAGATCAAGGGTGAAAATCCTTAAAGGAAAGGATAGGAGATTAAAAGCTATCTTGCGATTGATAAAATTAGGAAAAGTACGTTTGTAAAAGATGACGCAGATAATATACGATCCTCTGTTGCCTGAGGTGATACGACAGTGTGCATAAAATTAGATGGATAATCATTGGAAGATTCGTTTTAAAATGTCTTTCTTTTCACGAAATATATACGATAACGATATGTCAAGAAAATATGTTTCTATTCCCTGCCACACGTCGCAGGGTGGCTCATATAATATTTAGATATTGATATTGATGTAAAAGTGCTTGATTTAAAATGATCGTATTGTAGTTTTAGAAACCATATAATTTCAAATTTCTCTCGTTTATTCAGCTTATAGACTAATTGACTTCAACACTTAAACAACCCAAATTCGAATTGAAATAAATTATACGAAAAGAATCCATCTTTTAATGTACCAGAAACGGATGGGATTCCGGGATGCATTACTGAAAAGATGAAACTAACTAAGATTAATGACACGGAGTCTACCGAAGGTATAGGAGTTGACATCGCTGGCGGAAATGGAACACAAGTAGTCATCCGACTTCCCGATCCTCGTTGGAACACCTCTCACCTCAGAGAGATTCTCTTCTTTATTCATCTTGAGGCCCTGATTGCGCTCCCTGTGATTCAATTATCGAGTTTCGGAATATAAGTGGAAAGACAGTTTCAAAGTCATATTTCCACTTGAATTATTGAGTTACTCGTGTACTTGAATTAGACAGTAGAAGTTGTACTTTATTTCGTTCCGTGGCAGTGCTTTTATAGCGTGTGTCGTTCTACAACAATCCCCTAATGGGAGTACTGACGAACTTTTTGTCCAGATTACTGTACTTTCTTGTGTAGGAGATCCTTTATTATAATTTTAACGAATAACCAATAACCCCACTAGCATCGACTTACAGGAAAAATTAGAATGAGGAACTAAAATCAATAACGGATATAAAGGAACTTCTATACCCTTATAGGAAAATTTTCTCGACATCAGGGATTCGAACTTAGCATTAATAAGTTAGCATGACAACCTCTCCGCAGGCAAAAAGTCGAATTATTAAATCAATCAACACTAAATGTTCAAGTATATTACTGATAATTCTTAATGCATTAATAATTAGTTTTCTTTTTTATTGATTATTTAGAATTTCGTTTCGAAATATTATTTTTCGTGATCATTATATTTACCTTTAACTTCTCATCCAAACGAAACCTGTCTGTAGATCGAATTCGTTACTTAGTTTAAGTTAGAAATCCTCTTATTTCCTATCAAATAAATATAACTTTCTAACAAGAGAATAAAATAAGAGATTAAACATTGTATTTTACAATACATCTGTTCCAATACATTATTCGTACTTCATCCAAACAAAACCTGTCGTTAGACCGTTACCTAGTTTAAGATAGAAAGCCTATCATTTCCTATCAAATAAATGTAACTTACAAATAGGAGATTACAATAATAGATGAAACATTGTATTTGAACTGTTCCAATACATTGTAGCTCCATTATTCGTACTTCCTAGGGTTACAGACTTGTGACATCCAAGTAGGACTTCTTCTACACTCGTACTGCTGGATTTACTCCGTTCCAGTGGGCGCCCAATTCGACTTGGCGGAGGGTCGATCTCTCTTTGGAAAGGGCTGGAAACTTCTTCCATTGCCACCCTTCTGATTCCTCTTCCCTTTTTGACCCCAACACTCGGTGGTGCTTCCGGAGGGTATTTCAATTTCCAGTTTCTCTCCCTTGTGCACACACACCCTTTGTCCCCAGGCCTTCCTTCTCCTTCTTTCTTTTTATAATCCGAGATTTTTTTATTTCTATTTGTAAATAAAAACATTCTTCTTTATCTTCACGGATTGTGAACGCTCACTTTTCCACCGATTTCACCCTCTTCCACGTACGTTTATGCGGAATACAGTCGCACAATGCGTTCTGAATTTTATCCTTTTGATGTACCCTTTTTAGCTTGAAGTTTGAGACAGTGTCTAAATACGAAGATATGTGATATTGAAGTTATAGGTTATAATAGTTATATAAGATATTAAAAATGTTGAAATTTTAGGTTTAACGTTTTTAAATTCGTAATGGTGTTTAGTATATATTCCTTCCGTGTAATTCTATACATAGATATTGGATTTATTACGCATTAAAAGTATACACTCGTTTCTCTGCGATCTTTGTTGGAAATATCTCTCGTATGTAATAATAATATTCGTAAATACTATATTCTATTTCAAATATGTTGTAACAGAATGAGGAAATATGAATATTGTTAAATTATAGTGTAATTGTATGTCATCATAAAGTCTTGAAGAAAATATTTAGATTTCAGTACATTCCAGATTTAAATATATACACATTTTACGTATATATTTTTTTAGCATGCAAATAATAGTGAGCCAGTTAATTGACGTAAGAGGATTCCAAAGTCATCGTTTGTTGCGAATTGTCAATCGTACGCAAATTTTATTTTGATATTTTCTCTATAGAATTTCCCGACAGTTTATGGAGATTTGACCTCGGATTAGAGAATAATGAATAATGAATTTGTTTGGGCTGATTAGCCCTTTTTGCGCATGAGTAATCACATGTCCAAAATGTTATTTCTACTGAGAGGCGTAACTGATATACGCCAGAAGCTTATCCTCATATTTGCATACTTTCTCTTTGCTGAAGTTTGGTTTGGAAAAAATTTGATGCCCTCTCAACCAAAAAGAAATAAGGTGTTATTTTATTTTCAGAGAATTTTCAGAATTATTCTGTAAAATATGCTCGCTTAAAACGTTCCAAAATTTCAGTACGCCTATGAAGTTTAAGTCGCTTGAAATTCTGTATCGTATAATATGAAAGTCTTATTTACTTTAACATGACTCGCTTGAAGTCTTTTTTTATTTATTTAATATTTTTTTACTCTTGATTTGAAATACATTTTTCTACCTCACTATATAATTACTTTTTTTCTCAAGGATATAATTACTTATACGAAGTACGTATATGATTATGTCGAGACGGTTCAAACTAATTTATAATATCGACAATAAATACAAAAGAATAGTGTGTATAATAATTTTTGTTATAATTTATAGAATAATAAAGCTCCTATATATAATGAGAAGGCCTAAAATGCACTAGAACATCAGCTTTAACAGTTTAAACGTATCTAAAATCAATGTGCATGTGGTTGTATATTTACTGACGAATTCTCTTTTTACGCTGATTGAATATTGAAATACATTTGCAAAAATCTTAAATTGCATTTCCTAAATGAGATTGAATTTCAAATCCGTTTTAATTAATCTAGATGACACTTTAAGTTAAGTGCATGATGTTTTGTAAACTTCTAACGTTTCAACATTCCTCTGATCAGAAAAATAATCTTATTTCATCGCATCTTTCTAATCTTCTGTATCTACATAAATGCATTGCGAGCCTTCTTGCATGTTTAGCATGGCGTATACACCAAGACACATCTCTAAGACCTCTAATCTAATAAGATAATCTTTCTTATGGTCATCGCAATGAAGATTCATTTCACTTCGCAAAGGTTAGAGAAAATTCCCCCACTTTCGAGGCATCTATGAATAGTGACAGACCTGGGTTCGAGTCCCAGTTATTTACCTATTTTCCCTTCTCTTCAATTTTTATAATCCAGTCGTACCAGTTCATAATTAAGCTATTTTTATTTATTCTCTATCTTATTGATCCTAGTCCTTTCCTGTTTATATTCATTTTTCCATAGCAACCAGAATTCCGTACTTCAGCGAAACATAAACACTTTTCCTAGAGCCTAGCAACGAATAACATTGAATCAATAAATTACTTAATACCCATCTGAACTTCAGTGAATCATAAATACTTTTCCCAGAGCCTAGCAACGAATAACATTGAATCAATAAATTATTTAATACCCATCTCACCCTTTTTAAAAACGCAAATCTTATCCCTTCCATAGACTTTACAGGGCAATCTTTGCCATTTCTCGCTCGGATGGGAATTCCTTTCGCCAATACACTCCTTCACTATCGGAATCTGGTAACTCTTGTCTGGGTTCTTCGGAGGGGAGATTTTGGGTTCGATGAGATGTGAAGCGCTCGTTGGACCGAGAGAATGGGAATGAAGATGGGGAGGCCAAGGGTTTTGCATGAGAAGCGGATTGAGAAAACAAAGAGTGTTTGGGAACCCTTTTAAAAACAGACGCCCTTTCCCGGATTCTATTTTATTGCCGTTAATCGACAGTCGTCTATTTAAGATCCAGCCTAAGTCTCGTGAATGGGTACGTAAGTAAATAAAGTACGTAAGAAAAAGTTTATGAGTACGTCTCTATGTCTAGCATTTATTCGTGGTCTAACGTAACGTTATAAAGTAAACTAAAATAAGGTAAATGAGTACGTTCCTATGTATAGCTTTTATTTATAATAATTAAGACTGTTTGCCGATAGACTGATTTCTCATAAGAATTACGATAATTTTATAACACTGAGAAATACTTCTATATATTCTTACGTATTCATCACTGTTAACTACAAATGAGATATTAAATTGTCATTTTTACACGTTACATTCTCCTTTTATTTATTCATTTAATTTGAGAGATCAACTAGGCTACTCTTCCACTCGAAAATAAAATTTCAACTTACGAAAACTTTTCTCATTTCCCTTTTAATGTATGTCGATGAACTTTTGTTTATTTTAAACACCTCTCCTTCTTCCTCAACGATTATTCCCTTCTTCGTGCCCACTTCTCGATGATTGGATTTCCCTGAACCAATTCTAGCCCCTCCTCGAAGATCCTCCTCCGAAGTTACCTTCTTGTTTCCTCCATAATATTTCTAAACTTCCTCTTTGAGTCTTAAGTTGTCCTGGGGTCCCGTAATTTCAAAAAGCGACGCTAGGGGGGGATCTCTGATGCAACAAAGAAATAACGAAAAGGATAAACAAATCATGTTTAATGTATCGGAAAAGTTTTCAGCAGACCAAATAAAGGGTTCTATGGAAATTTTCCGAGACTAACAACATCCTACAGTCTTAAACTACAAATTTTAGAATGAAATAATCTTTGAATAATTTAAGAGAGAATGTGTATTATTCCAAAACGATAAGAAAATCGATTTTAGAATTCAAATTCCAATTCTAAAGTTATGGTATATTTTTAGAATGATAGGATCGTCTTCGTAAGGTATTTGCTTTCACTGCTGGACTGATCGAAGACTTCAACTATAAGGTCAATGCACATCTGACCAAAAGAGCGTACTTTCTCACCTTCGTTAAGTGCCAGCACGCAAGTTACGGGTTGATGCACTCGCAGACCAAAGTGTGAATACCGAACCTCAATGAGAAAAGTCCTATTAAATACTAAAGAAAGACATTTCGTATTAAACTTCAGATAGCTGAATTCAGTATTGCTTATTAAAAAATTATGAGTAGAAAATACGAAGTTCTTCTTTTACTGCCGTACTGTGCTCCGCGCCAAATAGAAACCACCGTATTCGCCAGATCAAGTTGCGAGAGATCAATTACACTGTCTACACCTGTCTACAAAGGGGACAGGTGCACTACAAAATCCAATGAAATCTGAGAAGATTCCATCGAAACATGACAAAACAATTTCTTAAGTATATATTATTCTCTTTGTAAGTTCAAGAACGTTACTGAATCTGCCGTACTTATAGTAGCTGTCTTAATTATATATTTTACTTAGTTTGGATCAATATATAAATATTGATTTTTTATGTCTATTTACTGCTTTATTCCAAAAGTTCACCCTGATAATACTTCTTTCCCTGCTTCAAACTCAGCTCTTCAAAAAACGAACGCTAACCTACTTATTGCTAGCATTATCCGGAAAGAAAATAAAGTTGCTAAGGTAACCATCCCCAACGGGGCAAATCAATTACCGTGTTTTTCGCTCCGTAAGAAGCACTTTCCCCAAAAAGGGGAAGGTGTGTGAGTCTAATGGAGCGAATACTGCCAAGGAGTTCTTAGGGGTTTCCAGGAAACGAGAATGCCCAAACCTTTAAGTCTCTCTACTTGTTAATGGGAGAGTTAATGGTTCTGAATACAGCTGTTGACTCCTGTTCAATTTGTGTGGTACACATTTTGGTCTGTTATGGCTTATTGAATGTTTTATAGCAGTATTTGATTCATAATATAGTTTTCTTGCTTGTCCCTATAATCTAAAAGCGTCTATTAGAGTAAAAAAAGCTGTAATACTCCCTTACAACCATCGTTAAACCATATGTCATTCCATCCTTTCATAATCTTGACAAGTCGTACATCTCCTTAAGACATATGGCATGCCGCTTTACCCCCCCAATTATTAGTTGGGTATCATGCTAAAAGCACCTCCATATCGAGTAACACTGTGTCCGAACATTATCTCATTAGCCGACCAACTCCCGATGTCCCTTCTAAACCAAATGTTTCACTCGCATATGCAGGTTATCCTCTGGGGTTCCATATTGGTAATCGATATCTCACGGGCTGAACTTCAACCTTGTTATTGGACTCAATAATTGATGGAAGCAACAGACACTACGTTCGCTTTCGATATGAATGATTATATACGATATAGTAGATTCATAAGTATACTTACGTATTGATTTCATAGCACACGTATCGTAACAGTTCTCATCACTAAAAGCTAGAAACATTTTTATTATTCACCACAAGTGCCTCTCGATCAAAAGTGAACCTGGATGGCACGATAGAAAGGTTATAATGGCACTTTGGGAACAGGGAGCGCTCCAAATGGCAAAAGAATCACGGCAGCGGCGGCTAGGTTTAGGATGACCGATAAGTACTAGGATTGTGACGTCATCAAGAGGCTTTCAACCCGTTCGCTTATTTTCGGTCCCTATTTAAGGGTCTCAAGTGGAAGCGGTGCAAGGGGTGGGTTGCTCTTTATGGCTCCAAGCGCCTTCTATAGGCGGATTGCTAAGGCTCGGCTTTTCTTCTCTGAGTATACGTGAGTTCGTTTTCAATGTTAACGATTTATTTAAGGTCGGTTTTCCGTCGAACTCGAGCCTATGAAGGCGAAGGTAATCCTTTAAGGATTGAGGAATGGTGAATAAATTTAACACAAGTAGTTCGCGGGACTAGAATACCAGGTTGGAACAGAAGGTGAAAGAACAATTCACGAAGAAAAATTGCTCAAATTTCTAATTTACATTTTCATCAGGGAATCCGCAAAATTTGCAATTTAATGATTTCAACGTGTAATTGATTTATTTTTTTTAAAGGAATTTATTCGCTTTCAATTTCGATAGTATGTTAATCTTGTGATCACATTGATTAATTTCTGTTGTGCGAAAGATTACGCACAATAATAATACAAGAATGTATTCTCCTTTAGTCTTTTGTTTCGAGTTGTATTTCTAAGTATGAAAATCATTGTCTTATGTGAAGTTAAATGTACGAGAGATAATTTAAAACAGCCAATTTATAGTCTTTCAAATATTATTATTATACATACGTATTAATGTGCAGACCTAATTACTGAACTATATTCCAATATAAAAACGCACAAGGAAACAGAATGATTGTGTGAAGGTAAAAATACGATTGAAATTGATTATAATTCTGTATATAGCCAAAATGTTTACGGACATAGTAATGATAAGACAATACATTAAGACGTAAGACTTCGCAAAAAGTTTCCGATCAAAGAAGACAACGGCAGAATAATTCAAAATTTTTACGTAAGTTACTCTCACATCTACTTTTATCTCATCGAAAGTTAGAATTTCATTTCTCTTTCATTCAAAATACCACATCCGACGTAAGAATCGTAAGGAAACGAAAAAAAAAATCCGTTCCATCGAGCTTCTGCCGCAGCAGGTATTCAGTGTCATTGTTTTATGAAACACTGAACACAGGAAGCAATATCTCGAAGTACGTGCCGTGTTCCATAATAATGCATACCTCGCGCACTGCTTTGCACAAATGACTCCACCAACCGTTGTTATAATCACTCCGTATCCAGAGATATTCCTCCTCAGATGGGAGCTTTCCCAATGATTGCACTTTCATTTTCAGTATCTGCCGCTTCTTTTAAGAGATCCCTCTGTGATCACGCTCCCCCCCGTGCGTGGTCGATTTATTCCCCGTGCATAATCACGTCGGAAGAAGTGTAAAATTTGTATTACTCATACGCATGTGAGTCACGCCATCAGATTCTATGGTTTGGGGATCGGAAGGGCAGATGCACCCCTCCACACCCTACCTCACTTTCCGTCAATTAAATTTTTTAGACTCTTGTTAGTGTCAGGAGCCGAGCGTATGCCTTAATTAAATCGTATTCACTTAATTTATTTGCAATAGAGGGTGAAAAGTGTTGATATGATTTCAAAAAGTATATTCTTTACTTCACTGTTAATGTATTTTTGAAAGTTTAAGCATGTTTTATGAATGATTTTATTAGTCTTTAAAGTTGCTCTGTTTTATGACGTAAGAGTTTCGGATAACGCTAAGCCCTTATTCAATAATGCTTACGAAACAATACGGTTTATTTTCAATTTTCGTAGAGTCAATAATCGTGAATTGTTACAAAGGAAACGAGCATTCCTGATTTTAATATTACGTATAGAAACTGTAATACATTGTTGAGGGAAGTTGTTAAGCTTCTTTGTAGTAACACAGACGTACGCAGGATTACGAAGCTATTATAGAATACCGTCAAGGGGTTTATTTTAGTCCTTGTGTTCCGTTCCTTTGATCTAAAATTATTGTTCCCGCCCGGGATCGAACCGGGGTCCTTGCGCGTGTGAGGCGCACGTGATAACCTCTACACTACGGAAACTGCATTTAAACTACCGGGAAAAAAATTTATTTATTAAAGTTATATATATGGAGTTACTCCTTTTAGTAAGAAAAAGGGAGTGTTTTTAATTTTGCATTAATTACATATAAGTGAATAAAATACGCGCTACTAAATTTTGCTATTACATATAGTAGAATATTTTACACAAATACGCAGTATTCAGGAAAATAAATATTTTCCAGTACGAGAAAGTGCTTAAACATGAGTTCGTACCTTTTAATCTTTTACTTTTGTATTTAAAAATTTTCATTAAATGATGTTTTGTTTGGAAAACAAAAATCAATTAAGATTCTAAGGTATTATCGAATTTAAAGAAATCAATGTTGGTGTATAGACTCTTGTAGGAGTTAATTTCAGCAAAGTTTAGCGCCGTCTTATAATATTATTATTCCTCAAGAATTGATATTGGAGATGGTGAGTCTTAAATATAATCATAAAGGTGCAGACGGTCACCATAGCAACTGTATACTTCTTATTTCAAAAATTCAGACAGACATATAGAACCCTAAAAACGTACTCTTTTCAAGAGCGAAATCAATTCAGAGCTTCAAGTAAAGTCAAACATATTCTCCATCCCTTTTCTAAATTCGCGAACTCCCGAGAGAGACGAAGATGCTTCACCTTCATTTCCAGCGGAAAACTTCTTCTATTTTCCTCTTTCGAATATTTACCTTCTTTCTTTCCGTCAAAACTTTTTTTTTGGGGTTCCCGCCACACCGAAAAACCCCATCCTCCCTTCTCCCATTGTGCCACTCGGCAGCTGCCTTGCCTTGAAACCCACTCCCGCCGTCTCCACTTCCCCTTATTCACTCTTTCCCCTCTCTTGTGTGCACGTTTTGCTTCGGTGTTCCTCTCTCAGCTATACCAAACATTCCCAAGTCAGTTGTGCTCGCCGCTTCGTCACGGGGAGTCACGGCGAATCGCTTTTTCTGTGCGTTTCTAACAGTTGTCACCGGCGAAACCTCGTGCTCAACAAGTTTCCCCTGTTCTGTGTTTAAGTTTCGTACTTGCATCGACTTGTGAAAGTGGTCATTTTGATATCCAGGTGCTTTTACACATCCTCGTGATAGTGTGGCCATTCCTCAGCGTTCCGCAGGTGTTGCGTTGGATAAAAATAGAACACTGTGATACAAACCCGTGTTTTGTGAATTTGTGCTGTAAGTTTCTGTCCATTTTCTTCGGATTCCTTCTCTTAGAGTTCATCGATGCGAAGGAAACTCGTCGAGAGAAGGGAGTGCCGCCGAGACGGTTCTCAGCTTTAGATATCGTGGGTGAGTGCATTTTCCCATTCTCAACTTTGCACCTAGGAATGAATTCAATCGTGCCGGGTCGTGGAGCGAGATTTATCGGGGAAAGGAGGTGGAAAACGTGGTGCGGAAACGTGCGTAGTTTTTATCTTGTCCCGCAGTACTCTTAAAAGTTGCGTAAAAGTCGGTGAAAGGATTTTTTTAATAGACGCATTGTCTTGAGCCCCAAGTCCGATGAGAAAGAGTTGTAAGTTGACGGTCCCGCGTGCGTTCTTCAGCCGTAACACATGAAGGCTCTTCCGTCGGCCGATGACTCGGAGCAGGCGCACTGACTCGTCGTAGACGGAAATTTCGATGTGTTCATAGTGTGTGAACTCTCTGATGTCGCGAGTATAGCTGTCGAAATATTCCCGGAAGAGTTTTCACGGTTTCAAGTGAACTTAATGCCCGAGGTATGTTGCAAGAGAGGAAAAATAACGGACTCGATGGATTGAAACAAAACCGGTTTTTACACGTAAAGGCTCTTCTCATAGTTTATTCGATGCATGCTATCTAAATTACGTTGTACACGAGTCGATCTGCGTCCGAAGAGCAGCTTTACTTAGTAGTTTCATTGTAAGCGAAAGGGAAAGTAGACGGAACAGCAGTTCCTCACGGACAAGTTCTTCGACCGTATTAATTAAGGAAATTAAAACGGTAGATAGCATCGTTTTATTTCGGAGTGCTCCTCATTTTGATTGGCTCCTAAAAGGCTATGATTCATTATAAATCCGCTTATAATTCAAAGTTTTCTGTATTTATTCTTAATCTTTATGCAACGAAATCATTTTGTTTACTTGTGAGTTACTTCTGTGTATTGTTGATTCCCGTAACAACGCTTTAGATAGTTATAGAAGGGAAAACGAGCGATAGAACCAATTATGAAAGATGCAGGAAACTCAGAGTCTTGTCTGCGGGAAGAATTCACATAATTTCCTCAAAGGAATTATGGTCGGAGTACCGTTACTTTCGAACAAAAACTCATGCCATTTGCAGCGAATAAGAAGTTGCATTTACAGCGAATGCGGATTTCTCATGCTTTAGCTTACCAAGGTTTTCATCGTTAATTATAAATTCTCCCTTGGGCTCTCATGACAAGATCTTTAGTCCGCCTTATATCTTAACGTCTGCTCTCCGTACGCAACCCATTCCTTCGACGAGAAATGTGGCAACGCAGCGTTTTATAAATCCCCGAAACTTTATACTCGCTCGCTGTTTTCTTATTTCTTGGTATCAGATTAAGGTGTAAAATAACAATCGGCGCCAATTTTCGTAGTAGAGCAGTTTCCAAGTAAAGACTTAGTTATGTTTCGAAACAATTGCTTAATTTAATTCGTTTGAATGATATTGTTGTACCAACGATTGTTTACTTTTTTAATCATTCAATTGTTTTCTCAGTCGATACCTTTGTTTCGTTCATCAACGTAGTGAATTAAGTTTTATTTTTGCTTTCATTATAAACGCAGTGCGAATAGAAATATGGTAAAAATTGAATTATATAATATATGATCTTATTCTTTCGAACCGGTATAGATGTACATATATATTCATTAATATTTGTTCTAATATCCCAATGAATCTAGAAAACACTTAACTTCACGTAACAAAGATGGCTGCTTGAAGAATACATTGTTATACTGTTACGATTCTACTGTTGTTAGTTAGTCTCCTTTGGTATGTACAGTCTCAAGTATTTACCTGTAGTCAGAACTTTTAGTTTATCTATCAAATAAGGAACAAAAGTATAACAAAGTTCAGCGGCTCTTCGAAATCGTACAATGTTGCAAAAAATCGAAGAGCTGTATTTTTCGTAGAATTCACTAAACTTTCACCCCCAGCTTAGTTTCAATGCTCCGGAGTAAAGATAAATGACTTGCACGGTTTATAAAAAGAAATCGATATGGTATTTCTTTACGAGTGCTATTCATAAGCACCTTTTTTGGTATTGGTATTTTTGGCCAGCTTTTTTAGATTCCAGCTCAGTGCTACGCTAAACGCGTTAAGTGATTCCTTCTCAAGGCTCAGTCACCAATGAAAGTGGAACCTCAGACGGCGCGCGTAGATTTATTTTTGTTTTCCTTTTTTTTTCTTTCCCTTTCCCAAACTTCCCCACGCATCGAACCATCAGTTAATGGATCACAGCATTGGAAGATGAATGATTGGTCTAAAGTTTTTTGTGTGCTAATATTTACACGTAATACGGGTTAATTAACACCTTTCTTTTATAGAAGTGGTGGAGGTGTTTTAATGCATTTATATTTTATTACTATTGATATTTATTTATTTACACAGTTACTGATGCTTATAGTTACTAATATACATTGTGAGCAACAAACTGACTTCTTGGCGTAGTATTAAATAAACTGAATTTCAAATTCAAACTTCCCGGGTTCCATTCCTGGGTAATAGAAATATTCCATCGTGATATAAGAGTGTCTATATTCGTTTTTTTATTAAATCACTAGTAATAGGGTAGACACTCCTGTTCTTGAAAATTCGTTATTATTATTGTGGTATTTAGTTATTTCCTTCCTATATTTCATCTGCGAGTATATTTTTTATTTGGAGATTGAATCCAAATCTTTTTCAAATTATGTAGCATATTTGTATATAATGTATGCATCCATATGCTGTGTACAATCTTCTCCATTCTGAACCTCCCCTTAACATTCATTGTTACGCGGTGACATCTCCCTCTTGTCACCTAAGTTTCATGGAATCAGTGCCATATGTCAATAGTGGTAAGATATTCAGGTTTGATGAAACTTCCTCTCACTTACTTAGGTATGTTTGAGTATGCATATCCTTCGAAAGGTGCACCTGGTAATTTTATTTACATCGCTTTGTCCCTTTGTTCAGTACATGTATCTTATTTGTAATGATGTTTCCTGTTAATAAAGTTAGATATGTTTTACACCTAAACCTTGTTCCTTTACGAGAACATTCGGAAACTTCCAATCGTATATATAAACATTATAAGTATTCTTTACGATTTCCTGAATGACTTTGTTTTAATGAAATTCATGGAAACAAGAAATAGCGAAATGCACTCTTACTCGGTAGAGTGGGTACGTGTAATTATAACTCGACTGGTTGATGACCTTACTCACTTTTACGCGTCTTAAGCTTCATGTTGCATGAAATTATTCATTATCCATATCGTCCTTAAATATAAAATGAATTCCTTATCTTCATGTACCCATTGCGCTCTTAATGTTTTCTACTGAGTTTGCATTTAGCTTTTTAATTCTCTTATTATAACCACATTCCTGAGCGTCTTATCTTTAGCTCCGAAGCAGTTCTTTTTTAAGCTTTATTATCAGTCTATACAGAAGCATTCGTCAAAGTGAAATATTTGACAGAAAGTATGGAATAACTCTTACGATAAGGAGATATTATTGTTTCATTAGTCGCGTTTGAACGATTCCATTTTTACAATTAATTTTTATTAAGTATCTTTTAAAGTACGTTCACAACACTCAAACTTCTAATTCTTTTGGTCTTAATTTCGTCTTATGATGGAGGAGAAGATCATACTTAAGGTTGTCTGAAGCGTAGTAACGCGTCTTCAATAGTGCATTGTAGGAGATAAAAGGTGATACCGGCCCACCTCGTGGTTAGAGTACTTGCGCTCACGTCTCTAAAGCTCCAGGTTCGACTCCTGGTGAATTAGATTTACGTATCTTGGTTTGGATGTACTCTTGTTCGTTGTGGTGGGGTTAATTGTTAGAAAAGTATTTGTAGATATTAAATTTCGTCCCGGATAAAGACATATTATTATTATCATTATTTTAATGATCGTGTTAGAGACAATCCCTGTGTTTTCCAAATATAATGGTTTAGAAAATTGTTTTTATATAATTATCTTATACGATTCTCGTTCATAGTGAACTAACAACCAAGACGAACTTAAGGTATATAAAAAGTCGATTAACAAATAGATGAAATAAAGTGTGTCCAGTTCCTTTTGATTTCCTTTTAAGAAATGGCTTTAAAAGAAAATCTGCGCTGGGAGTAGCGAATTATTCTCACCCGAGGAATCTGTTAAGCACGAGTCGGATACAAGAGCTCATGGACGGGATAAGTCAAAGGACATGAAAGTAACGCCGGATATGACGTCAACCAACACTAATGGCTCGTAATTGTACCCCCAACCCCTTTCATCCCCTCACCTCGCGCTTTTATAGCTTTCACTTTTACGTTTCGCCATTGAATTATTTTTCTCGATGCACCGCATTGTTACGTACGTGGTTGCATCTCTGTTAATATTTTATTTATATTTCTTTTGTTATCGTTGCAATTTTCTAACGTTTTGCCTTTTTTATATTTTTCAAATTAAATTATTTATTATTCGCTTACACATTTCATCTTCATTCTTAATTTTATAGGTGTATTTTCTAATTAAAAGGTTAATTTAAATGGTGCTTATGTAGAATAGAAATTTAGAATTACTAATATATTTTAATAAATAAAGAAGAAATATTTTTGGATAAATATGTAAGCACCCATCGTCTAATTGTTTTGATAGTTCGTTTAATAATTGCTCTTTAATTTATTAAAAGGTGAAATCATTAAATAGAGTTTAAAAATTTACGCTTTATCATGAAAAGTTTTTTATAGACGCAATTTTTATAGTAAACTACTTCTGTTTGATTTTTGCATAGTTATTAAGTATTGGAGAGCAACAGTTCCCGAGAAAAAATACGCTAAACGTTTTTAAATTTGCTTATTAAATTTCTCGCTATATGCTTCGGCCAAGAAAGAATCACATTTCGTATATAATATGGATCAAATTATCCTGAGAAGGACGTAGATAAAGCTTTTGTTAGATATATGTTACCATGAGCACGTAAGAGTATTACATCCATTATATTATTATAATATACAGTTATTGTTTACGGGTAACTACCGTATCGTAGGTGTGACGATAGTTTTCCCAGGGTGCCAAACGGAACGCCACCTTCTCCGGGCTCTTTCATCTGTTAATGACCTGGGCCCCCTGCCATACGCCCAAGGGCGGCTCAGAGGGTATTTACGTAGATGCAGATGAATGACTACTTATTTGCCGTGATGCTCCTTTGAGAAGCTGGAGAGCGACGCCAAGATCTCTTCAAGAGCGATTTTCTCCCGCCAAATGCCAATTTGCGATGTTGCCAAGTGGTTGCTTTTAATATCTTCTGCATTCAATTTTTATTCTTCTAAAACAAAGGACTATTTGAATGCTATTTTAGGAATATTACTCGTACAATATACTGATGTTGGTCAACCCATTACGATGTCTTTCAATAACATTTATCTTCCGATGAATGTTCATATCTTTTTAATCGAATACGTTATGCGTTATGAGAAAATATAATTTAGTAGAACATATTTTAGGTAACACGTTCGGGATATTTTAGGGTTTAGGGAGAACTTGTACATAAAACTAATGTAACGGTATTCCCTCTTCTATTGAAGTTTTTTAAATTTCTGCTTAACCTTGAATTCGAGTCGTACGAAGTCATCGTCCTAAGTTAATTCACCTTTGGCTTATTCTGTATTCGTGAATTTATTATTGTTTGAGTTATTTGACAGCCGGATATTTAAGAGTTGAGTTTTTTTTTCTGTTCCGAAAAGAATGACATGTTCCTTTAAAATTTATATTTGTATGCGAAAATCTGAATAAGATCAAAGTTTTAGTCACTGTTTCGCATTAGTCATTACAATCGTCGAAGTAACTTTGTTTAATGAAAATGCAGAAGGAAAGAAAACACGGTATAAAAATAAATATTTATGACTTTTAACAATTTTCTGCCAATTCGTAGTACCTGGCCATTTAGGTACTAAATTGGGTGCTATAAATATTTTCGGTGATGTGGAAGATCATAGAGAATATTGTATCCTCGGATAATTTGGTATATCTCGTTTACGTTAAAATTGTATGTAATTCATTTGAACTATAACGATATGAAGTAGTACATTACCTCAGCTATATTTACTGTTCTATTTATATTAATCGAGTCCATTCATTAGTAAAATTTTAAGAGAGAGAATCATTAATTTAAAGAGAATATTTGGCTCGTAACTCATTCGATTAAATTAGATATTGAGTAGATTTACATGCAGGAAATGCGAATCATGAGTTTATTTGAATTTATATTTACGTTTTAATTTACTATATTTCCTATAACCGGCCTATGGCGTGTAGAAGAAGAAAAAAAAGATGAGCGATCCATCATCTCAATTCCGCCTTCTTTAAAAGCTCCCCTATTCCTCCACGGTAAAAATAACCGGAAGTATCGCGTCAGCAATCGCTTTTGGCGATTATTTCCGAGAAACAGAATTTCCTTGACGATTTCTTTGTCGCCAACGAATGTCGTAAACAGGTGCAGAACGATAATGAACCACTCAAAATGCTACTCACATACACTTTTCGTATAATGTCCTTCTCCAATGCCATGAAGTTTGTGGATAGCACTCGAGTAATTTCGTACTTCTTTGGAGTGTTATTTGATACGATATCTATGGAATATTCTCATCCTATTGAAGTTATTGGATAAAGTAAGCTGAGTTCGATCTTCGAGAATAAGCTCTGGAGATAATTTCAAAGCTCTTATCAATTGTATTTACTTATTGGGAGATTATGCTTCTTGAAGTTTTACCGTTATCTAAATGCGCTCGTTGTTCCAAACATTTATCGAACTGTTGGACAAATATGTCTCTTGTTCAATTTATATAGTTGATTCATATCATGCGTTAGAAGAGTCTAGGAGTTAACGTGTACGTATGATTAATCTCTAGCTTGTTGTGAGCATCTTACTCTAACCCTAGTTAATAATTACTCTAATCTTTCATTGCTCTAGTAGTCTCTAGTATATCATATTCCTTGACGGTTACTTACTATACAGTCGAGTTCATAAGCAATATTCGTATATTCTATGATTTACTTATACTGATTGAGCTATCGACTCCACAGATTTATTTTTTGACAAACTGCTGATATTTATTCTATATCCTCCTATCTTATCGTTGCTTTCTTCTCATATTGTCAACATATCCCACTCCAGTGTTGTCTGCGATAAACATTGTTTGATTATAGTAAACAATTATAGTGTTCTGCAAGGTACAGTTTCATTGGAGTTTTCATTATCCTCACCACGTCTTCAAATAAATTTCTTACGCTTAAAACATCTTCCGTTGTATTTTACGGAGACGAGTTACATGCAAACCTTTTTAAGGAACTGCATTGAATACTTCTGAAGTTATTCATCTCATATATAATGTTGCTGTATAACTTAGCTCAGGGCTAAACTCATTTGCGCTAGAGATAATAACCATATCATAACCATAACCAATATCATCTAAAATAATAATAGTAATCTTAACTAAGATTCTTAGTAAATCAGCATATGCTACTCTAACTAGCAATTAACTACGTAAAAATTGAATTGTGTACACCGATAAAGAATGGTGTTTGCTGAAATCTTACTATTAATTGGAAAATTTTGCTTCAATGTTTTTTCCAAAAAATTACTTCAAAATCTTGAACGATTGACATGATTGTATTACCATTTCTATGAAAAAAATTCTCGTTAAAAGTTTTCAAAATGAAACACGCATGGAGTAGAAAAAAGTTTCTGAAAATTTTGTTAAAGGGCATTTAGTAGAGCTGTTAAATTCACCTACAATGCCTCAAATCCAACCATGTTTCCCCTCTTTCATAGGAATTGAATTGTCTTCGATCTTAAAGAAAAAATACTTACAAAATACTCTCAAGGTGAAGGGATGAAGATGTCGTAGCGTGAAAGGTCACGCGAGTTGGAAAAAACTTTAGAGGTACTGGCTCTAGTCACGGTCCTGTCGGACTTCTGACAGGTCTGTAATTTCCTGGGTTTGGTTATCTCAGTTTAGTTTACAGAGCTATTGTCAGTGTTTCTTGTCACACTTATTAAAATAATTATTTTATGTATCTCAAGAATTCATAATTTTACTCTCCCGATTTTTTTCTTTTTATTCTCTTTTCCTTTCTACGTTAGGCTTTAACCAATTCAGAAGGAAAAATATCTTTCGAAAGTTAATAAATTGGATTTTATATACGAAAACAGTATAGTTAAAATGGCCGTAAATAACTGAAAAATATTATCTGACAATAGACAGAATTTAATTTAGGAGTTAATTGTGTCAAAAATGTTTCTTATTTACTTTTATCATCATTCATTGAGTTTTTATTTGATAACATGTTTTAGCGGAAAATGGGGGACCTGAGTTCGACTCCCGGTCATTTCGCTATTTTCCAACTTTCTCTTTAACCTTTATGAACAACAGTGCGTTTTGTATCACTCGTTTTGTATTTCGCCCCGATGTTAACTCTGAATTCTAATTATTCCAGAATCTGGAGTAGCGCGAAAAAATACCTAAAATTTATCTAATTATATCGAAAAGTTATAAAATTTTAAAGTAAAATGTTAAATTTTTACGAGAATTATTCTCATCTTTCTTATTCTAAAGCTTTCCCTCATACACCTCGAAAGTTGCTCGTATTTCGTGAACGCGCACCATAGAGTTTCCAAATTAGACGGCAAAAATGAAATTAATAAAAGTAAACAATGCTCATATGCACCTCGTAGGTTGCTAAGCACCACTCTAACTGGATTTGTTCCATCCCTCATTCTCTCCAAGTTCCTTTTCCTCCTCTCGTCTGGTGCATCATCAACTTCCGTTGCAAGGATACCTCCATCTTTTTATAACCGTATGAATAAGACCTATCGCGGGGAGTATTATGTGTGGAGTGGATCATTGACGCTATTTCACCCAAGAGCATCGGACGCCGTGGTGCTTCGCCCGTGGAAAAATACTTGGACAGCTGACAATTACGGCGTTGCCAGATTCTCTTCGCGGATAATTCTCTTCGACTTTCCTCGTAATGTGAAGTTCGTTCGTAAGGTAGACATTTGGGGCCATTCATGGTTCGCTTTTCTACTATTATGCTCATGTACAGATTGGGCGGGGAAGGGTGAAAGCTGTTGTGTCAACTTGAGTTTGTTAAAGGATTAAAGAGAGGTGGAATTAACTTTACGCGATGTATACGTGTGAATTGAATACGAACGTGCGTGAAATTAGAGGCCTGACTGGGATTCGAACCCAGGTACTCCGCTTTCTAGAAATTGGAGGGGACTGGGTTCGAGTCTCTATCATGTTTCTATTTGACCCTTTTCTTTGATTATTGTATTCTGGTTGTTTTCTTTTACATGATACTTTTTTATATGATATTGCAATCTTCGGAAGTTAAATTTTCTTTCCCTCGTCACTTGTTCGTATATTATCGAATCATCGAATACCTTACCAATTTCTCCCTCACCTAATCATTTAAATATATTAGTAATATCGTCCTTTTCTATTTTTCTTGTGGAGGACCGGTCCTGAATTTTCCATTTAATAATTCCGCGATGGATTCTATTTATAATGAAAGGGATGATTATTTATTATTTTGTCACTCGTTAATGTTAAGCAGCATTATTTTAAAACTCTTTTTATCTTCTGAATTATTCCCATCGAATAACGTACATCTCCAATTATTGAACAATCACAGTGTGGTACTCAATAATGGACGTACACAAACATCCACACAGTTAGAGGAACATATCCTCCATTGGATTCGAACCCAGGACCTCGGCGTTAGTATGTTACCATGCTAACCATTCCTTAACTGAGGCCAGCAAGTCACAACTACAATTCACAATAATCAAGTGAAACACGTATCGTCTACTCGAAAGATCCCACAGTTTGGTCCTCGAGATGAAATTCACCTCGGCGTAGCAACACGAGCGTAACAATCAGTTCGCAATTCCGTCTTCGGAGAGATGGACCAAGTTTGGTTTTCGTTTCCTTGAATGGGGACCTTCCCAAGTCCGGTCACAAGAGAAGCACCGAGAGAGGGAAACTTCTCCTTGCCAAGTCTTCCTCTCCTTGTAAGGACCAACTCCTCCGTCTTACTCCTATGTTTCTTGGGATGACAAGAAGCTTCGATACAATCGACCGCCTTTGTTCCCTCCAGATTCTTCCTTTCGCCATCCGATATGACTGTTGGGAAGGGGAGGAAGGGTTTCACGAAGTTTTTTTCGATTCGCTAATTGCGGGGGAGTTGCCTTACCCTTCCCAATTTACGTATTGATATACACGTATTCATTTACCCTGAAGGGAATTCGTATAATTATCGTTTTAATTTATATTGTTAGTTTACGTAAATGATAAGGAATATTCAACATCAATTCAATATGAAATATCACACGATTTGGAATGAAACCAAGGACATAACGTAAGAGTAAAAAGTTTGACCGGGGATCGAACCCGGGTCTCCCAATAGCCTGTTGGTTTCTCTAGACATTGAGATATCATGCGAGAACAAAGATATAATGCTGGAACTATCTGTTGGTTTGTTCTGAAATGAATGGGTGGCTTAATGTTCACTGATGGTGCATGCAGGGATCTACAAGTATCTTTGTATATACATATTTATAGCCTCCGAAGAGACTAAGATTATATGTAAGTTACAATAGCATTAGATGACTCAAAGAAAAAAACAAGATAACAGGTCTTGATCTGGGATTGTTTTGTTTTCAAAGGAATTTAATTAATATTTTCGAATCCAACATTGAGTGTATAGGAGGTCATTAAATAGTAACCCGATTTCTAAGGTGAAGTTTATAGCTTGATGTTTTCGGGCAACATCTTAGAAATTCTCATAGAATAATATTCTGATACTAATAAGACAAAAATTTTGGAAAAAATTTAATTAAATGTATCTCTAATTATGTGCCTTAACAAAATAAGTACGATTTGAAACTTGACTCAGATACATTTTAAAACTAATTTATCGAATTATACATCGCCTAATTTAGTTAATTATATTGTAATTTTAAGTTACCTTATAGAACGATTGTTTATTAGGTGTTTGTATGCTGGTTTTGCCTTAAGCAAGTGCCTTTTGATTTTTTTTACAATTGAACATCGGAGTTTTGAAACAAATTGGGAATCAAAAATGCACCCTTAGTAGCTTCTTTGGTAATCAATTCCGCTAATACACTTTCGAGAATACATTAGTTTTCCGATATTCACTTCTGAAGAGGGCGTAATGCAATTATAAGTTGCACCCACGGATAAGAGAAGTAACGCATAATCCAGGAATCGCATTATCTTAGGAAAATGAAAAATTGGGGAACGAAATCTTCCCTTTTAGCTTCGATTTTTCAATTAGTATTCGGAATTCGTTTACCAATGCGGTTCCTCTTGTTATTTTCGCTTCGTTATACTCGTCTTTCTTAACTCCGTTCATCCCCTTTATCTGCCTCCGAAAACAAAAGCAGTCGACGGGGGGTTCTGTTCCACTTGATAAGTGCCTCTTGATTCACTCATTTCTGCAGAGGAATAAGTGGAGACGGTCTTCGGATATTCTATTAATAAGAGCGAAGTGTATATATGTATACATAAATACAAGGAGCGTATTTTATTTCGATGATTGTCAAGGGCAAGAGAAGATCGTATATAATTTAATTTGTTTTAAGATAAAGAGTAGCCTTCCAAACGAAGTCTGTGAGCTGCGTGAGTTCGATTCAACAATAAACGACAGTTAAACCGTATACATTGATAGTTCAAACATCAACATTGTTGCGCAGCAATGAACAATACAATTAAGTGAATGCTCGCAAAAAAAAACTTGTACTACATTCAGTTAACATCTTAATCAATTAATTAAGGAGCAAACGACAATTGTCAAATTGCTGTATTTAGTAAAAACAGCTTTCATACATTTTTAAACTATCCTTTTAACTTTGAGTATAAATAACTTAATGGATCAGTTCACCGGTATTCACTCTTAATAGTCTATAACTTGTGACGCAATGAATGGGAATGGCTATTATAAAGACGATCCTGTTACTTTTACTTAGGGGATATCTTGTTTTTGAAGACTATAACTACGACCAATTACTTTATTGGGCTTTACTCCGTAATATAACGTTATGAAAATATTTAAAAATTATGTATTACGTCAAAATGTATTTATTTTTAATAGAGTGCAATAAATAAAGAGGTATGCAGCTTTTTATTTATTTATTTCTCGGAAAAGATTGGAGAGTGATGTATTTTCAGTAACTTTTCTTTATAAGTCAATAGTTAGTCAATTTTAATGTTACTTTTAGGAAAATTCCATTGGAAATTTGGATTTGGAAAATCGCGATTTCAGAACTGGGCGTATTTTCAATTGGTAAATCGGCCATCATCTCTCTGTAAAATCTCATTTCGCGGTTTACATTTAGAAAGTCACTTATCTCTATCTGCCCCTCATAGGGATTCATGACTTTCTAAAATTCATCGGAGTGGAAACGAGGCTCGGTAAACGCCGTTGTTTGTGGCAAATGCAAAATCGCCGCCAGAAACGTCAAAAGAATATTTAGTCACTCCACGACAGGTGCAAAATTCCTTTCTACTTTTGTCTGGAACAAGCAAATGCGAATTGAACACAGAACGCTTTTAAATGGCCTACGTTTCAGGGGTCTTACAATTAGTGAGAAGGTTTCAATTACCGGAGACCATTATCTAAGGGTCGGAGAGAGGGTCAGCCTATTAAATATACACGCCCGAATACGTGTGTGGCTGCAGAGGACTTGAATTGAGACTTTGAGAAGCAGTTTGTGACCCCGGAAGGCGGAGGTGTCCCAAGGGATCGTTTTTGGACCGCTACGATCGATACTTTGCCTTAATTAGTTTAATGATGGAAATGCTGGGAATTAAACTGTTCATTTGCTTACTGTTTACTGTAAGTTAGTGTTTACTATCTATTTATTTCTTCAATACCAACTTTCAAGTAATACAGTTATGTTCTAATATCAGTGGATGACGGATCCCTAATGCGAAGAATTTTTTGCAATAGACGGCAGGGATCGACAATATACTAATCTTTACTTTGCTGACGATTATAAACAGAACTATTTTGAGGGTAAATGTTCAAATATGGGTTATCTAAAACGGCCAAGACGACTCACACGTGTTTCTTTTGATATTTTCTTTCCATGCACGACTCGTCGTGCTTATTTCATTCCCTCACTTGATTCATTGGGTTTATTTTTATACTCTCGCTTTCATTTTTATCGTCAAGAATATTTAATGAAGTCACGTTTATGACGTTATGGGGTTCCAAATTTGAAATTTATTATATCGTATGTTTTAATGTACAATATGAATTTTGGACATGTTGGAATTTTTCGTATAAACTGTCAGTAAAGTTATAGTGGGGAATTAAGAAAAAATGTATATAATTTTTTCTTAAATTTTCCGTTAAGCATTATTATTTATTTTGAAAGCTACTATTCAAATTGATAAGTTTATAGTAAAATTATATAGAGTTCGAAAAACTGTCCTCACAATATAATGCAGTATTCCTTCACTCAATAAAACTTGAAGGTAAATATGACACACCCTCTCACGAAAGCCGTTGGTGTTCTTAATGGGTTCGCATTCCAAGCAATCAATGGAAGTATATCTAGTGGGTGAATGGAACACAAAATCAAATATCATACTTCCCTGGCGATCACCACCTTCAACACTTCTGTATAAATTTCAAAATATTCCGACTACAGTTTTCAACATACGGAATTTGTGATAATTCTATCGAATCGTTAAAATAAATTACATCGATATTATAAAATGTAGATAATCAATTAGATCGATTCATTATTGACGAATATCTGTATCAAAGTTGCATGCAAGCCAGCAACTATTATTCGCAAACCCATATAGGCTTATGAAAATAATTCTTAGATTTTGTCTCAACATTTTTTTCATTCTTATCCATGATTATTCAGATTCTTTATAAGATTAAATTTAGTCTTAATAGACCCCTCTTACATAGAACTTCGTAATATATATATATATATATATATATATATATATATATATATATATATATATATATATATATATATATATATATATATATATATATCTATACATATAGACGCTTCGGGGGGATATATATAACATATATATATATAGGATATTAATGTCAGGCCCAAACTGCTTTGGCCACGGAGCCGCCGATTTTTTTCCGTAATGGCCCACTAAATCTCACTCAGGAAAAATTCGAAAACCGACCCTACCTATCATGGGTTCGATTCTAGGAGGTCCCAAAAATCGACTTTCCCCCGTAAGAATGCATGGGGCCGTTTTTCAAATAATTTTTAAAAATACTTTCAATTATGCTAGAACAATGAGATTTCGTGTGGCTATTGCTATCATATATATCTACGGAAAAATGCTATTTTTTATGTACAACCGGTCATGGGTTCGATGCCAGGAGGTGAAATATTTTCAAATTTCGAAAAATCGTAGCTCTCCTAATATGATACTTAGATCATTCACACTTTTTAAACAAATAGATACGTATAAAATGTACTTTGAAAAAAATCAACAATTGCCTAAGTGTCACGGGTTCGATTCCAGAGCGTCACGTATTCTCGATTTTCCCCGTTAAGAATGCATGGGGCCGTTTTTCAAATAATTTTAAAAATACTTCCCATTAAGCTAAAAGAATAAGATTTCATGTAGCTATTGCTAATATATATGTCTACGGAAAAATGTAGTACTTCACGTACAACTGGTCATGGGTTCGATGCCAGGAGGTGAAAAATTTTCAAATTTTGAAAAATCGTAGCTCTATTAATATGATACATAGATCATTCAAACTTTCAACAACGATAGATATGCATACATTGTACTTTGAAAAAAATCAACACTTGCCCATGTATCACGGGTTCGATTCCAGAGCGAACCGTAATCTCGATTTTTCCCGTTTAAAATACGTTGGTAAGATTTCCGAAAGCTTTTTTTGACATATCCCAACCGCGCAGAGGTTCAAAATTTCACACAGCCATTAAGGAGACTATTCTTATTTAAAAGTTAACTTAAGATAGTCGTAAAAGGTCGTTGGTTCGTTGCTAGGGGGCGTTAACTATATCTCTATTTGAAATGCATAGGGACCTTAGAACACATTTTGAGGTACTTTCTGAGTGAATTTCCTTTTGAAATTTGGAGTGTTTATAAAGTCAATCATATTCAAGCGGAAGATAACAGTAATTTTCACAGAAAAGCCTTGGTTCGACGTCTGGGCGGGAATAATGTTGCCGTAAGAAATGCATGGGAAATCGAAATCAATGTAAAGCTCGCTGCGAAAATGTTCATTTACGTTATGTTTAGCATGGACTTTCAGAATAATATTTCGAAAAATCTTACATTTTATTAAAAGATATATTATCACATTGCTTGCTGTAAGCAAGCACACCTTTACTCGTATATATGTATATATATATAGTAACATACTATTTTAGATTGGAAGTATTCGATGTTCCAGGACTCGAACCCAGGACTTCGGGGGTTCGAGCGCCCACTGCTATGCAGTATGCTATGCCCTAGATTAGATTCGAACTCGTGACCTTTGAATTTATGAGACACACATACACACATGTTGCCTACTGCGCTACCTGTGCTCTACATTAATTACTTCCGGAGTACAACGAAAGAATAACACATAAGATAGAATATTAGAAAGTGACATTGCCTCGATATCGATAATTACGGACGAACAAGATTTAAGCGTTTTAACTTAACGCATTTTCGGAATCCATGTCACCCGTTTTCTCCCCGTATCAGCATACGTGACCGGCGTTCCACCATGACGCGGACATAGCTGCACGCTTTCCAGCATGATTCATCGAAGAAGGAAAATCCAAACCATTTCGAAAGGCATTGTTTGTTCGGCTGCGTTTCCGTTCGCATTAAATTTACTCTCCCGAAACAGATATTTGGGCAAAGGATGTTGAAATGGGAACCTCTGAAATAGACTCGTTTCGGAAACTGGACTAGGATGGTTGTTGAATATTCAGTACACACACAGTAGGTATTCGTATTTTAATTCGGACCCTAGGTTGAATGACATGACTCCACACGTATAAATATGGAAATAGCTTTAGTTCTGTAACTCTAGAGCAATTAAGGTTTGATTCTGATCCAACTTGAATAGCTCTAGAGTTGTGTCTATCAGATCACAATAATACTAAACATATAGATTGCTTAGCAACGCTGATTACAACGTTAGAACTGTTCTGAAAAAGGGTTTACAGTTTTCAAGTAATTAAGGTTTAAATGTAAGGGCTTAGAATTAAAATTTTATTCCGATTATGTAGAGTTTACTGTACTTTTCACTTTCGGACAAAACCTTTTGTCAAAGTCTGCGTGATTCAAGGTACGCCTCTTACACCACAAATACCGTCATGTCCCTTTTGTAACAAGCCACTATTATGTAAAGGACGGAGTACCGAATGGAATGCCACTCACGTGGTCGCTGGGTTCAGAATAGTCACAATGTGACAATAAGCGATGTTTGGAAAGACTGCAAACAATACAAAGTCGTGTGGAACGCTGTACGTTAGGAATTACAAGGGAGCAGATAATGCAACGCATAGATGACAGGAGTTATGGACATCATGGAGATGGTGAGGTCACTGAAATGAATGCGGGCAGGTCAATTGGGACAACCGTTGGGGATGTCAATAGTTATGAATTGATTGTCAAGAGATGTGAAGATACCTAGGAAACCGGAGGATGTATGGAATAGAGAAATTTAAGTACTTGGGAGTTTATTTACGTTTACGAGTGCTTGAAAACCCTAAATCACCTTGTGGTGTATGGCAGGTCCCTAACTATCCTTCGTATTTACGCGTCTAATACTATTTGCAAAAGAGGGCTAGTAATAAATTTCCGTTTAAGCAATAATCTCGCGAAGTCTTTTCGAATTCTATAGTCCGTTCCACAAAAACTAGCAGTACGGGAGGCTTATGGGGAAATAAATGCACGTGAATTCCCATAAGGGAGCAACCTAGCCTCTTCCCATTGGTCAGTTAATTATTTCTGACGTATATTTACAGATAAAATTAAGATTTTCAGCTTAGCTGGGTCGATTTTTTCCAAATTTTTGGTGAAATATGTATAAGAAAGGATGATTCTACATATTGATGAAGATTTTTCATCTTTATAACAAATGAGATAAATTTTATAGCGGGATGAAAAAAATGGCCAGGAAATCGGTGCGAGAACATTATTAAAACTGGCATTTCTCCAATCCTAGCCAACATAAAGTGCTAGTTTTTTCTTAGATTACTCTTTATACCTTCTTTTTTTGAATACATAAAAGTTGAATTATATTAATTTTTGAGTAATCATATCTTTGTAAAAAATAATTTAAGTGGAACGCAACCTCCGAAAAATTGGATCGTTCAGTCAAATTTATACATCGCCTAAAATGTTTTATTTGAATAGAACTTTAGTTTCTGAATTTTATTCCCGAAGGCGGGTGCGGATCAATCTGTAATAGGCTCTCTCAGGTTTATGAGTCTCGAGAATAAGTCCTGCGTACGTAGTCAGATTGAAAATGGCCTAGAAATCAAGGGCAGTGAACTATAATCAATGTGAGAATTCACACACAGTTTACCGTTTCACGTCCATTGACTGTGGGGGTTTATCATTAGGAAACGTACATTTAGTCACCTGTGTCAACGCCTTTGCCTAGAGAATACGGTTCTTCCTGAATTTTCGCCATTTATCTTGCCCTACAGCAATTTTCTCCTCTTTGCTCTCAATCTCCGAATATCTTCAGTGCATTGTCTCGACGTATTTTTTCCACCCGTTTCCCGTTCATTCTCACAGTCCTACTTTCGTGGGAAAGTTCGCATGAAATGCATGCGATAGTGATCCAACAATTCTGACTCATTGTGAGGAGACAGTGAACTGCTTTGGAGAGAAATGGGAGTAACGCGCTGTTAAGATACTTCTGGAAAAGTAGATTTTCTGGTTACTTATGTTTACTTAACATACAAGAGGCCATTGTAGCGTCAGTATAAGAATTGTTCTACCAATGAATATACCGTTTTTATATGCGTATGTATATATATATATATATATATATATATATATATATATATATATATATATATATATATATATATATATATGAATATATATTTATATGTATATATCTATACGTATATATTTATAACGAATATGTTATTTCGCTCGTAATTCATTGCATACGCAGCTTTATACCGCAGTACGACTTTCAGATGTTTCTCCGTTACGTATAGTATATTTAGTAATGACTTCCTTCTCGTAAATGGGTCTCATTTTCGACTTTCTAAGATTAACCGTTCACTCAACGTTCGTTGCAATGCGTCATGTAAATAGTCCTCTCATATCTGGAACGATTGAGAGTTCGGAGGTCAAATAAGTGACCGACAAACCGTTTCCTTTCTTCGTTACAATGAGTCAACCCAAGAATTCTGTCTGTGCATGAAATGCACTTGCATCGGCTGTCTTTTTAGAAAGAAAAGGAAAAGATGGAAGATTGGGGTGTATGACCTTATTATAATGGACGATTTGTATGATTATAATGTCTGCTTTTCTTACTTGTAAAAGTTCCCACGTTTCATATATTATTTACATTTGAATATACAGCTTTGATCGCGAAGGAAAAGTTCCATATTAACTTTTAATAAATAAAAATATACGTCTCAATTGTGCGGTTTACGAAACGCATTGTTAAAATTTTTCAACAGCCGTGTTTCGTTCTCTTTCGGATTTTTAAAACAATGTCATTGTGAATATTTTTCTTTCGAACATTTCATATTATACCAACATTATTATTGTCTTAAGATTTCAACTATAACTTGAATAAATGTTAAACTATATACGATAAGTTAGTCCGAATGAAATGCATGTTTAACAGATTATTTTTTACTGCCATTCATGTCTATATATCTACATAGTCTACATGTAAATCTTAACAGTAAGAATTTTATGCGGTATGGTTGTGTAGTATTTACAGAATACCTTCCCCTAAAGTGGTAGACCTGGGTTCGAGTCCCTGTCAGTAGATATTTTTCACTTCAGTTTAACCCACTCAGCCATGCATTTTACCTTAAACATTGAAATGATTTTAACTTATCAGTGAAGATGAAGGATAATGAATAATCTGATATACCCTATCTGATCTTTTTTTCTGATTTTTATCGTTCCAACTACAGTTACAGGAAAATGTGTTACGCTTTCAAACATATCTCCCTTTAAGGAACCCTGAATCTCCGCTGCATCGTTTCTAGAAATTTCTCCAGCCCTTCTTCATGCGGGTCGTACAAACATTCTGATTCTAAAAGAGAACGAGCGATTTATATATACCGTCTTTCTAGCATTGCCTTTATATTTCTTAAGAATGTGAATGTTTCAGTTAGAAGTTTTATTCGCTTTGAAAATTGCTTTCCTCTTGTATCAATTCCATTTGAAAAGAATTTATAAAATTAATCCCTAAGTATTCTACTTTATTTTCCTTCGCTAATAAGTATTCCTCACTATCCCGTGTTTTTGGAAATAAAATATTTTTGACTGCCTCTGCTTAATTAATTGCCACTTCTTTAGTAAAATTGGTAGAACGTTGGCGAAATATTAAATAAAATATTTGTACAAACAATGAACATAGGCCGGAATTTTATTAACGCAAGTGAAGAATAGATAAACTATTATAATTTGGGAAAACTTTCCGATGCGAGTACTAGTATATTGGGCAAACAAGCATTTGAAACCAAGTAGCTGTACTATCAACTACTGCCGAACTTTCGTAATCATATTTTTAGGCTATCTAATTGGTAAATGATTAATGTTAATGTAACGTTCCTCATATTTAATTCCCTTCTTTGTTTGGCTCAGAACTCTTATTAGGTCTACTGCTGAGTAATTAGAAAAGGCCGCTGAACTTTTGAGTCAATTTCATAGTTGTTTCACTTGCTGTTCGGACAAGATTTTTGCTCGGCTTGCAACTTTACGCACTTGGTATTTGAATTCTCATGATAGGAAAATAATTTTTAAAGAACAAACCTTAAATGTCTCAAGATATGATTAAATTTAGAAATTGACAAATTTTTCTCACAAGCATACCTTAAATAGTATCTGAAATGAGTATAAATCAATTGTATGCGTAAATGGATGATTGGGATGGAATTATTTTCCATCATTTGTTCTACGTAATAATATTCTCGGATTCATAATCTCGCTATAGTTGTGTTCGTGAGATTCATACGTTCCATTACGTCTTAAATACGAACAGACACCTTCCTAAGACGAGAAGCGCCAGCCGCCTTTCCATCTAGAATCATCCTGGACATAAAGTCATGATTGAAGTTGGACCTCACTCTACGGAATGCGACAGGGATTTTCATTGTCGAGATTGCATTTCTGTCGGCGCTGTTAGATAGCAGTAAAAATACACGTGCCTCTTTTCTGAAGTGCCTAACACAATGGGAAATTCTCATTGACGACCGCTTGAAAATAGGTGAGACGGGAAAAGAGGGATGAAATGCGCGTCTTTCTTGTGGGAATGAAGACTGAAATGACAAGGCTTTTACTGTTTCTCCGGTTGGAAAAAAGAGTCACATATGTAACAGGAATGTTCCGAAGATGTTACGATTTCTAAAGGGTACGTCGTGTGTATCGTAATCAGTCTATAGTGGTGAAATGGTATTGCGTTTAGAAACCTTATTTAGTGTTCGCATTTACGTTAAAAGTATTATTAGAATTTAGTGAATAATAGATCGATTTAGAATGATTATGATGTGCTTGTATTATTTTTATCGTTTTATAAAAGTGTATATTTAAATCGAAAGCATAAATAGGGACCGGTAGGTTAAAACCTATTGTGGAAAGATTTGTTAAGTTATTATTGCTATTACACAGATCGGAAACTAGGTAATCAGGTGTTTGATGTCATAGAGATCACAGACGTAATATATGAACAGTCAAATACATGTACAACAATAAAATTTTGGTGACAAATCAAATGATAGAAAGCAAAAATATTAATGTTGAAAAGTACTAATATCCCATACATACACGTATTTCTCAAAACCACTGGAGCTATATTTTTTACACAGATTGATTCAATAATCAATTCTTTTTTGCTAATTCCTAAAGTTCCTTATATTTTTAAAGATGGGATTGAATACTTCCTCAATACATTCTAGCAAAAATATATTTATAAATGGGATTTTACCAATATCTTATCGTTATGTATAGTATATTTTCCTTAAAAACACTGCAAACTATCTACTTGTATTCTTTTTTCTGAGATGCCGTCCACACTCAATGTTCGGCTGTATCGGCTTAAGAAATAAACTGTAGATTTCTTAGTATTTCACAGAACGATCTGAAACTTCGGGATTATATTCCTAAAATATTGTAATTTTTTTGAAAAATATAACAAAATTTCGATTTTTTTGACCGGCTAAAGCAGGTTCCCCCACTTAAGCTCCCGACAAATATCTTTGATATTTTCCTACCTTTGGTTCCCCTAAAATATATGCATTCACCTTAAGGTACATTGTCCTATTGCTTCGGATGACCAGAATGGTTCTTGATAGCCTCTTCGACCAATGGGAGCGACCGTCCTTCCCTTTTCCCGGAATTGGAACCCATAATGGCGATGAGAGACGAACTTTCATGAGTTATTCCAAATTACATCCAAAAGACGGTCGATTTCTCCTCATCTTTCGAGAAACCACGAAAACAAGATATTTCGGCGAATAAGGAAAGAGAAAAATGTCTTGGACTATTCGATGGAATTACATTTTAGGAGGAAAAGGAATTTAGTGAAAGCTTCCCTTTGCGAACGATATTTTTCTTATCTCGTACGATGGGCAGATTCTTCTGAGAAATGCGGAAAATAGGTATTGGGATGTCTTAGCGTAAAAGTTACGCGAATTGGGATAAACCAAGGAATGAACGACAAAAAGGATAAACCAAAGAATGAAAAAGTATAACAGGATCGGGATTCGAACCCGGACCTCCAAATGCTTAACTGTGACTCTCAAGACCTCAAAATATCTCTTAACTGCTTGTCTGAATGTTTAGACGAGTTTGATCAATAGCTAGTGAAACCTTCCTAAAATTGGGAGATCTGGGTTCGAGTCCCGGTTTCTACGAACTTTTTCTACTTAGGTTATACTTGTTTTTGGCCATTTGAAGGATGTCGACTTCTGGTTTCCTCAGAAGATAATCAACATACACACGTACGAATTTTCTAGTTTCTGCGCTCTTTTTTTCCTCCTAGTTTCGTATTGAGAATTTCCTTTTGTCGCCATGGTTACGTCTCAGTGTTATAGAATCGTTCCTGAAAATGATTCCAGAATGTGGAATTGACACCGAGAAGGCAGTGTGGGTGGACTTTAAGAGGAGAAAGGTGTTTGTTCGTTCCAAGACTCCGATTCTGCTTTTATGAGTTTCATTTTCAAGGCTAAGTTACATTGTCGCAACAACTATTTGGCGCCTTACATTTTCTCGTTTGATTTTAATTAATCTTTATTGTTTCCTGGCGATTTCTTGAACTTGGAAATAATCCATAATTGTGTTACATTCCTGCAATAGAATTCTTATGTTTCTTGATCTATCGTTTCCTGTATTTTAATCAAGATTCTTGGGTGCAATTTCTTAAACTAAGATTTAGATCCAAGATGGTGAAAAGAAAGTCAATTAATCCCAGACCTTGAGATTATTCTATGACGATTTCGTTACCTTTGGAACCTGGCTCCTAATAATCCAATGATGATTAATATGGGAAAATGAATATAATTTTCTATACCGTTTATGCTTATGAGTCAATACACTTAATACCACAACATATGTAAAACTTTATTTTGCATCTAATACCTTGAGAAATTTTAAAGCAACTTTTTGCACTTACTAATTGTTGACCCATTATCTAAAATACGTTCTTTTGCCTGAGTATAGAATATGCATTCAATAGGCGATCTGTTTAGGATAAATATCACCATTTTTATTGAAATGGCTTTAAAAATTATTGAAACACATAGCTCACAAATTTAAACGAAAATCCTGTTACATATTAAGCACTAAAATTTTTATATACGTGTCTTACATTTTGAGGGAGTCAGGTTTTATTTTCCTCTGAATTTCTGGTTCCAGGTTTCTATACGGCCTGAATTTTCAGCTAAAATTACCTTTTATCTTATTACCTTAAAAAGTATTCTGGTCGTGGATTGGTTACTAGATTACTCCACCTGCATTTAATTCCGTATAGATTTAAAAAACAATACTTAGAAATATTTTCCAATCTCCTTATTTTATGTCTTCTTTAATCCCATCACGATTTATCGATATATTTTTGATGGAATATCTTTCGTCAGAATTCAATGGAAGTCTCCCTAATTTCAATTTAAATCTCTTTAAGAGGCGTTTCGTCGTATTGAGCTGCAATAGAGGATCGGATTCCGTTCGATTTATTCCCTTACTCATCCTCAAAATAACGTATTTTTCAATGAGAGCATATGAGGTCGGTTCTCTTCGAATACCGCCCAAGAATGTCTCGTCCGGAAGGTCTCAGACATCGGATGCTTCAGAAAGAGCGGCTCAATTGGAAAAAGGAAAACTTTTGACCCCTTTCGGAATGCACGCGATAACTGCTGTGAATGGAGTATCAACTCGTGTCTTTATATCAATCAAGTCCGTTTGAGATTCTCTTGAGTCACGCCATCGTACGAGGTGAACGGGTTCTCCACGGGTTAAGATGGTGTTCCTCATCTTTCTCTCCTTAAGGGTGTACGAAATGGGCATCGGCACGTAACGTTAATATAAATGAGTTTTAAAATTTATTTCATAGTGATTATTTATGAATTTACTTTACTTCATTATTTAACATTATAGAAAAGGTAAATAATGTTTCCTCTTTGTAAATGCTTTTCTAAATTTTATTTAATTTTTCCTTTTTTTTATTTCCTCTCGTATAAAAACTTCGCAAGTATATCGGATATATGTAAGAGTATATCAGTTACGTTAATTGAGATTTATTTATTTATTTCTAATATCATTCTTGAATTAATGTGGCAGTTTGTGTATGAGCTAATTTAAAATCGGAAATTTTCTACCTTTTTCTTTACTCAAGGATTTTCTGTAAAATACGAGCTTATATAATTATCTAATGACAATATAACTCGTCGAAATCTTCTTTAAATCTTTTCTGGTATATTATTTAGGTAAAAGTTTCATTTTGATAGTTCGTTATAGCATACTACCACAAAGTAGTGCAGGAATCTATTGATATACACTACTTTTAATTTAAAATTGGGCTATACTTTTGGCAGGAGACGTATTATATTCATCTCTTTTTATCTGTACATGTTAACTCCGGTCCCTTTTTGGAATCTTATTTTTTAAGTATGATTATACTTTTCTTCGATCTATTTTTGTCTGTAGATTTTTGAATATTATTTCCGTTGAATGTGCAACCATTCTTTCACTTCAGTATCCTTCAATTTAATTAAGTTCTCACACGAATGAAAAGAAAAAAGTAATATAATTTACGATAAAAGGTTGTCTAGGATGGAATTCAACCCAGTATTCCGCATCAATGTAATCCCGTCTGAATCCGTTGATCTACCCGCAGAACAGCACGAGTCGAATAAAGGGCAGCATTATTCCGCGGAACGGTAGTAAAACTTTCTTAAAGCTCATAGTTCGCGTGGATGAATCGAGTGCAGTTGGAAACCGCTTTTAGCCTCCGCTTCCGTATCCCTAAAGAGAAGAAAACAGCCGACGCTGTGATCTATTACGCTAGATTTGGCGCCGCGGGCAATGAATGAGCAGCATTCATACACCAATTTGCCCTGAAATCGCTCGCGGGGTATATATGTTGGTGCAGTGATCCGGTTCGGATATCCAGAAGGAAGTACGTTTCCTTTAAATGGAGAAAAAGGTTGTGTGCTTAGCGTATCTAAGGTTGTTTATTTGTCTTGTTGATTTATTTGGGGTTTTATTGTTGGATTTATTGGTTTCTGATGAATATCGACCTATACATGGATAATTTTCGAATGAAGCATTTATATATGCAATACAAAGAATGCACTATACATAAATAATTTTAAAACGGAGTATTAATAAATGCAATAAAAAGAATGAGAAATTTAATTCTAGTGAGTTGTTATGTGTGATTCATTATAGTTTGAACTATTTTCCATTTTGTGGTATTTTTTATAAAATCGTATTCGTTGTTTGTCGTTGAAACTAATTGTACGAGTTATTATTAAATTTCTCCTTGATCCTGTTCTATCAATCTTATCCTTTTTATTTCTATTATTATTTATAAACTTCCAGTTTTTTTAATTACTAGATCCTAGATATTATTTAGTTATCCATTTAGTATTAATTAATAGGTCCGGGAGTCGTGTGTCGATTTATCGTGGGAATCTAATGGTTATTAAAGTTTTAGTAGTAATTCTTGTAATTTCAAAAATGGTTTGTTTTAAATTTGAAATTGAGTTATAGTGTCAACAGGAAGAAGGCGTAACATTAAAAAGATAGCTGAATGGTCTAGGAATCAATATATATACTCTAAATGTTATAAATTATTTTTTAAAGTTGGCGATAATAATGTCAGTTTTTTACATTTTATCATTTATAGTTTTCTATTTCAATATCACTCTTCACTACGTCATCATTTTTTATATTCTACTATTATTCAAGCTTAAAATTGACGAGTTATTTTTCAAATCAAGGAAAAATTCCTCCTTCTTTATCCACCATTGTCAGGTAGTTTGGGCAAGGTAATCCACTGACGGTGTCTTCAATGGTTGGAGAAGTTTTTCATATTATTATCCTCTGAAAGGACATATATTCTACCCAGGATCATGATAAAAGACTTGTGATTTGAACTTCCGAAGTTGGTGGAGTGGACTTTAAAGTCCTGTCGTCAAGTTCTCTCATAAATCACTGTAATAGCTTCTCTAAAGTTCCGTCTCTTATTTGATAGAATGCTTGAGTAAAAGACCGCAAATTTAATGGGTCATCATTTACGAAAGATTCGCTAGGGATATCTTTGACCGCTCAATTGATATTAGTGCTATAAACGATGTTTTTGGAGTTTGGAAATCGCTGGAAATTTCTTCTGAATGTAGAGCACAATGAAACATTTATCGTCAGTAATATTTTAAAGATTGGGCTGTTGATAGACCGTTAACCTTTTAAGTGAACCATTTCAGAACACTGAACCAGACTCAACGACTAAACAAAGCTACGTACAGATTATAATAATTTTAATTTCTTTTTACAGTTTATAGTACTGTATAAAGGTCTTATTTCGATGTTAGGGAGGGGCTGCATTAACCATGATTCCACTTACGTAATCCATAACCTACACTTATCGTTCGTGGAAAATCAAAATTTCAACGTATCGTAATTATATTTTAATGTAATGGAATGTATTATTACTGTCCATCTATTTCAAATCGAACCCTATTTTTCTTACTTCCTTGATTCTTAGTACTCGCTTTCGACTAAAACCGGTGTAAAGTTTTGGATCCGATACGAAATAAAAAAAACACCAATCCAGCGGAAGTACCTCTAGAACCTTCTCCGGCCATCCGAAGAGGATATAGTGAGGCTCTCGTACATTTTAGAAGCCGCACCGGCAGTAAACGTTTCTCCTCTCTTGGGATGCACTCCTGCTTCGTATATTTCCCTCTCTCGTGCTCTTCTCATGGGAATAATTTCAACGTGGGAAGGAAGTTAAGGAAGGAGTAAAAACGGAAAACATATGGAAGGAAAAATTTTTAAGGTTTAAGAGGAAACGTTCAAAAATATTACGTGAGGTGTACTTTCGATTTATTTTTCAATTTCGCACGAGGTGTATTTCGTCATTTACCATTTTTTACGAATGGAATGAATTATCAAATATCCGATTTAATTCATGTGATACGTACATTAGATACAGTGATGATAAACAATCGACGATACAATCAATAACTCATCAATAAAATCCATAGCAACAACGACTCGAAAGCTATATTGTTTCAACAATCCTAATAATCCTGTTCAATAATGCACGTACCATACGTACAATTAAATGCATACTGCGGGAAGAGAACAGATTTTGGCCTTGCAAAAAGAGTGTAAAAGTACCACCAGAAACAGGCAAAAATAACTAAAGTGTATCCCAGAACACTTCACCAAGTCTTAGTTAGTCTTCAAAACCATCATGGAAGTTTTAATTGAAGGTCTAAGGACAACATCCTGTACCCGGACCAGAGAACAGGCTGTATTCAGGAAGGGTTCAGTACAACAGGCCACATCCACCTGTTACTAGGAAGTATTAATAGAACGTTCGAGTATGAGATGCCGGTCACTTTATGCTTTGTCGGCTACGTTCATGTATTTGTCTTGATCAGTATCTCCTCTGTACTGGAATCAATAGGAAGTAAAGGGCAGATGTGGAGTTCATCCAAGTCTTTCGAAATATCTAGCAGAATGTAACAGCTTCCGTGATTCTGCACTAGGAGACTGACGTATTGAGAATTGAGAAGGAAGTTCGACAAGGACAATTTGCCTGCCGTTCACTCATTCCATTAATAACTGTCCGAGAAGAAGAATTTAATCTGTAAACCAGGAAGGAAAGGTACAGAGAATAAATGAAAAGATACATCCTTCACCTACTTTACCAACGACATACTTATCTTCGAAGATAATCCATAAAACCTTGAATCGATTCACGGAAATCTTAACCCAAAGGGTCAAAATATATTGATAGGGGTCATTCCCTGATTAACTAAATAAATATACACTTCTTTTGCATCTCTAGTATCATTAATACTCGAAGGAATATATCTTGATATATGCCAAGATTGCACCTTACTTTCAACTGGATAAAATAGGGTTAATGAATAATTTAAATTGGAAACACCTTCTCAGAGAACGCTTGTGAATGAATAAAATGGATATTAATTAAAGGAAAAAATAAAATTGTAAGCCAAAGATATTCCAAAATGCGTTCATGAATGTGGGTCGAACAGGGAAATTTGATTTTATGAGATGTCGAAGTTTTTTGTCTGCATCAAATCTAAGGTTTATCGTAAATAAATTGGAAAATGCCAATTTAATTAATAATATAGTAATAAATGAGTTTCTAGTGGAATTATGAATATATGAAGTAAGAGCCAATCCATCAAATTAGAAAAAGACGCGGGAGATAGGATGTAGAACTTAGCCGATTATCGATCGTGTTTTTTTTTTATTCCGATACTATTATTTCAGTGTGATTTATTTACGTCTTGAGAATAATTAAATTAAAACTCCTTTACATATTTTCTCATCGTATTTTTGAAGGAATGAGAAGGTTCGAAATAAATGAAACGTAACGTAGAAAATAAGTATGTTAACCTTACTCCCACGACCTCTGTTAACTATAGTGTATATTTATTTGTTATTCAGTGCGTTCAACTGCTCTGCGTTTGGCTACGATCCAATCAGACAAATCGCTCGCAACAGAAAGTCATTCACATCCTTCCATCTCGCATTTCTAAAAATTATATTATCACCATTTGAGTGGCCATGAAGTTGATTAATAATTATTTTAAACGAAACGCAAGCATCTGAAATCCCAGCACCCTCTGATTTCTGCTATAGATTACCTTCTCGTTGAGACACATGCTTAGTCTTTCAACGAGAACTTACCAATTCAGCTGCCTCTCCTTCGAAGACGCCTCCTGCACATTAAGTGGCTTCATTCGGTGAAGAAAAGGAAAGGTAGGAGTTCGATCATTCTACGAGAGGCAATCGCCACCATCCAATTAATCCACGTCGGATAATGCTGAAGATTAGGGAATAGGGTCTACGCACGCTGTGTGTCTTGTTTGGTTCCGTTAATGAGTTGCTTTGACAACGAAGTTTGTTTGAGCTAGAAAATTTCGTTTACTTTGATTAGTTTTATATCGATTTTGTACGTAAGGATACAATTTTAACATTATTATCGTTATATACCAATGAAGATGTAACTATATAATACTGGTATATGCAAACGATCATTTCGTAGCTAATATTCTTCTTGACGACCGATTGGTCCTTGTGATTTTCGTCTCTCTTTTATTTCTGTTCCTTCCAACCCTCACATTCCTATCTCATAAATTTTCTTTTGTCGTCTTAATCCATCGAAATTCATTCCCAAATCCATCGCCCCGGCCCTCATCCTCTCTTTATTAATTTTTTTTTCGTCTCCACTGCTGGAAGGTCCAACTTCCGCGTCACACAGTAAAGTGCGTCATTTCCATTCCAGATGTCCCACAATTATGTCCTTCCCTCTTTCAATTTAACCCTTTCTATAATCCCTTTCATTAGCAATTCACGTCACGGAGGGTTCGAAATGTTTTACTGTTCGTATTTCCCGAAATGGATTATTATCTAAGGCGTTTGTTTCATTTGTGTCCGTTTGTTCCCGACATGCGTTATTGTTGATTGCCTTCTTACGTCACTGGTATTCGAACCCAGGTCTTCCAACACAGTACGATGGGGTCCACTTTCGAGGGAGGTATGCTAAACAGCGTATGTCTGGGTTCTTGTCACAGTCATGTCCCTGTACTCAATCCTGTTTAACCTTTGAATCGTTTGCTTATTTCTACTTACTCCAAAATTTGGTTTCATATCATATATAATTTGTACTTTCACACTATCCTGCTGAAGAAGGCAATCGACGTGTATGGAATGTATGGTCCTGAAATTCAAGTTTATTCTAAAGTATTCTTTGCATATTTGATTACCTATATTGTAATACTGCTTTAAGTTAACCTTAAAGCAAGAGAAGTTATACAGAAAGTTATGTCTGTGAATCTCGAGTCCAATACTAGTCAGCTGCACTATTTCACAGAATATTTCTATTTTAACCATTGTGTTTAACAAATTTTAGAAATATCTTTCAAAGAAGATTCTTTAGCAAACAGGGACCACAATTCTGAAAGGTTTTTGAGCAAATATACCTAGATATCCAGTAATTAATGCTTAAAAGTTAGGTTTCGGGTTTGCAATTACTGAGTTTCCTTTTTAGCTCTTACTTTAATAAGGATTTTCCAAGAAAATAATATCCGTGTTGGTTTGTAGGTCGCCATGGGTTTATTACCAAATACGTCTACAACACGAAATAGGGGAACCTTATGAATAATATGAATAATATCGAGCAAGCAAGGTGTACCCCGATGCATTAGTCTCACCTCACATGGGAATCGTTTGAAGTTTTACCGTTTGCCAAAAAGGCTCAATAGTTCGCATAGAAATTTGCGCATACGACAGCACCTCATTGAGTTAATGGGAATTTGATTTAATGACCAGATGGTGCTTTTAAAGATTTGTGCCTAAGAGCATATCATTAATTTTTCATTCGGCTCTTGAGTAACTCATCAGCCATTTGAGCTCCCGAGGGCCTCGTTTTTCCTTTGTTCTTCGGAGGGGGACTTAGGCGCCATCGAGTCTAGCACACCGTCTGCTCCCTACCACATAGCTCTTTATTCCGCACCCTCCTTTCAGTGATTTTCCAATGTCCTCACCGTGCAATTCGTCTTGGTACCCTTTAGCGTCAGCCTTTCCCAAGGGAGTATTACTCCATAGATCTTGAAGGTACCGCAGTAAAGGGAGGGTAATGAGTGTTGAAGAGCGAAATGGAGTGTAGAGCGTGGTTTGAAGGTAATACACCCTCGCCTAAAGACGTAAACTGAATATTCATTAAACGTCATATTATACATCGATGTGAATCGATCACCGCTATTCAATGGCTTTGTTCTATATTGAGGTTATATATCGATATTACGGGTAAAATTTAATGGAATTGATTTTCTTTGGTTAGTAATAAAATTCAATCGAATTCTTTCGTATTGATAAAGCTATATCTCTGTCGTTGCTGATTTTAATACGATTCTACGGATGTTACGCTGTTCCACTGACATTATTAGCTAGCAAACAGCCTTTATTCATTAAGAAATTGCTCAAATATCTGTTTTAAATAATTTTTCCACGCATTCAGTTTCTGAAACGTTTCGCTTGAAATACGGGTTGAAACTCTAAGATATATATCTGCAAGGGTGACTCATAAATGAATTTAGATTCCCCTCTTTGTTTTAAAATCTCGGAATCTCTTTCGTGCTTGCTTAATATTAATATTCGTGTTTGGATATTATGTTTATTTCATCTCATCTCGCGAACCAATTTATTGTGAAAATTTAAGAAAATATCCTGGTCTAATATATTTTATAGTAATTTTATCTTTATTACAATATTTTTCTTAGTTTAAATAATATTTTATTTGAATTTTGACAAGTCATTGGGATAAGGGAAGAATAGAACTATACTTTGCACGAGAAAACATGTAACTTTCTGAGAAATTTAAGCAGAATTGTAAAGGTACAACATGATAGGGATCGGAACCTAGGTCCCTCACTTCCCGGCGAGGTATGAAGTTCCAGTTTATTAAAATAATACTCGAAAAATGAGGTAACTAATTGACCGAAAATAATATCACGGAAAGAAAGTGGGGGACCGGGGTTCGTGTCCCAGTCATGTCGTATATTTTTCACTTTCGAACATTTGCTTTCAATTCGCACGAATTTATCGTTAAAGCTATTCTGTAAACCTTTCCTTAATCCTTCTCCAGAATCCCTAGATACTATCAATTTACTCCGTTGATTAGTCGGATTAAAACACCCAGTCGTAACTAGGTTCGTGTTTGTGAATCGTAAGATATTCGCCTCATAATGGAACTTATCTCGCACGGACGTGAATGACGTCATTATTTTTTACGAGTGCGTATTTGTGCGAAGCCGTTCCACGCCGATGATTGCGTATAGCGCACGCAGTTCGGCGAATGCACGAGCGTGACGCGTTCATCCCCTTTCCCGTGAAGTGGTTGAAGGAGCGAGGGTGGAAAGAGTGGTTTTAAGGAAGGGGTTTTCCACCAGAAAAGGGATTGTTGGCGAAAAAACGGTTTCCAGGGGTGACGAGCTCTGTTTCGGTTCTTGCACTCTAATTGCATCTCTTGTACACTTCCCTCTTTCCATTCTCCATATTACTCTCTCTCTCGTATTGCATTCGGTATGAGTCACGACTGTTAGAGGCTTTTTTCCATGAAAAAGGGTTCCTACAAAGCCAAACGGACCGTGAGCGGAATTTCGTACCCATTGTATTTCTCCGTTGGATATTGTGATTTTTTAAAAATTTCATATCTTTTATGGAGTCATTATGCTCGGAGAAACTATTAACATTACGTTAAGAGTCTCTATTTAATTGAGCTATAGAAGGGAAAGCGATATAAAGTACATGTTTTGTTACCTAAAAATGTTTACATGTAGATTTCCTTTAATTTTAGAATTTTATTTTCTCCTCTCGTTTATCGTGACGATAAAATGTTTTATCGTCAATTAACACTTAATGGGTGTGAAAGGCATTAGAAAATGACTCAATAAGAAACAGGAATTCATTTAAGTCCTAGATTTTGCGAATTATTTATTTAGTCATTGAAAGAAAATATTATAGAAAGAAATAACTCGTAAAAAAGTATAATTCAAAAATAAAAGATTTGAAGTTACCTGGATCACAATTAAAGTCCTTACCAATACATATAAAAAATTTAACAAAGGAATGTACTTCTTATATATTTTTTTCGAAAGGAGCCTTCTTGAGGTCTTTTTTTAGAGTAATTCTTCTTTTTCCGATCCATAAGTATATTTGTGGTAATTTATTATAGTAAAGACGTTGCCACCTAACACAGCTTATTTTCTGCCCGATCTGTATGATATTCATAGTCATTACAATCTTAATTATCGCTTATCATAGTGTTAACATTACATACATTAAATACGTGCAATATTTTTTTTAATAAAAATAACCTCTCAAGTCATATTTACGCGTCGTTTGGATTAAAATCTCTGGAAGAATTTTAATAGCAATGAATATCCTTTTAATTAAGCCTTGAATCAAGGAAATTAGAATGACATAATTCTGATTTGCCTCCGAGAGCTATTACCACACTTCGTACAGCACGATTCGTATCTCCAATATGCACTTATTGCATGCGTTTACTGCGACCATAGTATTTATCGAAATTAATATGGCGAAATTTGGGAAAGAAAGTGCTTATCGCAAATTAAAAATTCCAATTATCGACCTGTTAGTCGTGCATTCTCTCGGGAGGCCATTAATTGTCTCTTGTTTGTTGGCGGGAGAAACCATTTGGGATTCGTTCCACGTTCCCTTTTTTTTCCTTTCGCTTATTTGAGGGAAATTTCGTGGTGAGTTGTCCTCGTGTTAAGATCCTTAACGCGTCGCTTAGGAGTATTGTTCGACTCCTTTTGAGATGCTGATCCCGGAAAATTTTCTTCTCACTGGAGCAGTGGGGGAGGAGTTTGAAAACCTCTTTTCATTACAGAAGAGGTTTGACGAGCCGTAGGTCGGAAGAAGTCGTCCTTAACGAGGCCTTGACGTATTTGTTGATCCGAATGTTAAACCCCTCTCTCTCGTCGCTTTCAAAGAGATGTTCCGGAATCTTGGAGTGAAATGACGCGTATAATGGGTCAGAAATGTTTCCCTTGGTCGTAAGGAGCGATTAAGTTGAACAAATTTTCCCCGAAATTTCTGGGACTGAATTTCGTATCCCGTCTTATCGTCCTCATCGTCGCAAACGATTTATTGTTGAGTATATTTACGTAAACTTGTTATGCAGCTATTGTTTACTACGAGCGGTTTCTATTTATGTTATGCCTCGATTTAGCTCAATTGTTTAGTTTCTATGGTTACGGTGAATAATAACAATGGAAAGTAGAGGTTATTCATACATTATTGATTACAAATAAGTAAGTTCCCTCAACTTCTGTATGTTAAGTTGAGATCATATACGGTTTCAATTCCTGAAAATGCACAATAAAATTATTTTCTTTATGCGGTCTATATAATTTTTTTAAATGTGATCTGAAAAGATAACTATAAGATATTTAAGTTCTTTATTCATTATGCCAAGGATTATAATATAGTGTACATAACTCAGAACTGCTATTTTAAATTCTGGTTACTCGCGTAAATTCTTTTTAACTCTGGAATAGGATACCTATTCGAACTTGTATGTGCTCAGTTAATGGAACTCCACTGGATTATAAATATTTGCATTTCAACAATATTTTACGTGCCCATATGCACGAGGCAGAAGAGAGAAGATAGCAGTTGCTCAATATTTAAGAGAACTATCGTGGACAAATAAAGGAATCTAGTTTCATCGTCACTTCCAAGCGATGAGCAGGTAAATTTTCGAAGGAAATTTTTGTAAAAACGGGCAAAGAGCGTTGAAAATAATTTCCAATGGGACAGCTTTTCTTACCTGAATGTTTCCCTTCAACTTCGTGTCCTCACCTCATCCCGAAGTTCTTCTGCCTCACTTGCATTAAGATGCCACGATTCTTTCTTCTACGAAACTGCCTATCAAATCTTGTATGTACTCCGGTAATCACTTAACGCAACAAAATAGTCACTTTCACTGCATCCAGGAGGAATCCTCAAGATGTTATTCCATTAGATTGATACGAAATGATTTAACGCAACGGAAGAGGCTATTCGATTCTCGAACTACAAGAACACGCTTTGCCCACGAAAATGGTTCGCCTACTGAGGTCGGAAGAGTGACGCTTAAAGGATTACATTGCCCTCTGTTGGTATTCAGTTTAAAATATTTTCCTTATAATGAATTTCGATTTATTTCCACTTCCATTCATTTAAGGTTCCGAGGTGAATATAGCAAATTAATGCGTAGACAATCTATATATTCTAAGTCCCCTTTACTCTGAATAAAGAGTAATAAAACACATCTTAAATTATTAACAGAGAAAGTTTATTATAACTGTGCGAAACTTTATATCATAAGTATTACATGTTATTCTCTTTAGTATAATAAAGTAAAAGTAATCATTAGCTTGTATGTCTACATGTGACTAATTATTTACCCAAATCTTGAAAACAAACCGACCTTAGGTAACTTTTTTTGATGTAATCTTCTGCTGAGCTTTCATTCGAAGTACCTGAAACGAAAATAAAAGGAATATTTCAAAATAAGCATTGTAGTTACTTGTTGGTTTTCATCATTGGGTTATAAGAACGTGGTGGCGTGTTTAAGATGTGTAGAATAGCTAAACTTTTTCCGAATTGTTGGAAATGGTAGATAAGTCGGTTTTAGTATTTCGAAATCATCCAAACGCTTTGATAAATCAAGCATTCCAAGGTAATTTATAATAACTATAGAATTCAGAGTGAGAAACTAATAGTGCAATTGCAGAAATGGTGATAAAAAACTTCAAACCTTGTACCATACTCCCGTGGATATAAATACTGATACTTCTTAAAAGAATGGGCAGCAACTCAATGAATGAAGTAGCTTCAACCCGCAATACTAACCTGAACCAAATACCATGAATTCTAATGAAAGCTAAGCAGGATTGCATTAAATGATGCTCCAAGACAATGGATTTGAACATGAAGGAGACTAACCGTAAAACAACATCCAGTAACAAAACCTCTTGTAGAAAAATGAGCAAACGATCTGGTTATAGTTAAAAACCGAATGAGGACCATATGAAATAAAAATTGTAATTGATAAAGGAGTTTTGGATTTTAAAGTGAAAGAAATGATCTGGAGTATCTAGAAATAGGTCATTAAGACACTATTATAGAAACCTATAGAGGAAATGTAATGCACAATTAGTAAATAAAAAGGAAAACTACATGATATACTGGCCGAAAATCTTACATGATACAAATTAAAAGAAAAGGTACACAATAGAAATTCTCCACTGTGGAGGAGAGAACACAGGCGCATAGAAAACTACTCGAGGAGTGGTTAAGCAAATGTTTTATTCAAGTATCTTACAAGTAACATAACATTCGATGGAAACAATATTAAGAAACATATAGCCAAGACCAGTGAGGAGTTCAACAGTAAGAGCAATCTTTTCCATGCTCCATGAATGTATTATTAAAGAAATGGAAACTAACAATCTTTAATAATTACTGTAAAATTTTGGTAGGTAGCTGGTAACCTGTATGAGATTGCAGTTAACCACTAAATAATCTCTAAGGAAAATCTCAAACATTTGAAACATTGCTGCGGAGTGGAATATTGAAGATTAAATATAAATAACAATAATTTATTAATAATTAATATAATATATATAGAAATGGCCAGAAACAGAGTAACGATAGAGGATCCAACAATATGGAGTACTTTCCTGAAATGAAGAGGAATGGAATTCCTTTTGAAATGTAGTGAATTAGCTAGGGATGCACTAAAAGGTAATGTACAGGAAAAGTAATGTACAGAAAAATGTGTGAAAAGGAATACAAAACAAATCAAATAGTTAACCGAACAAGGAAATACCAAACTGAAGATAGAATAGACATAGATGATTAAAATACTTAATATTTTAACCACGATTCTTTTATTTAACATCCCCATTACGATTATTTAGCTACAAATAAGTATTTAGTATGGATTGAAAAATAATTTCATCTATTGAAAAACTTAGGTCGTTCTTCATCGATTTGTCCTTTCATTTCATATTCATGCATAGAAAAGTATTATATATTACAGATGGACATTTATTCTTTGGTAGAATTCTAATAATCTCATAACATAATATCTCCAAGGGCTTAATTTCTTAACAGATTAATGATACTCACATGTCCAGACGTTTAATTAACATATTTCACTGCTAAAGTAAATGAAGAAGGCGTTTAAATCCATCCAATCACTCATTTTATGGAAATATGCGTGAGAATTCTCTAAACAAGTGGCATCCTAAAATAGAAAATATTAAATTAATTTACCATAGAAGTAAATATCCAAAAAACAATGCTTACTTCTAGTACAAACACACTGTCAAAGATATTTAAATTTAGTTCATATTAAAGCGATGTATTGTAATTAATTTATTTTTATTTTTATAATTACATAAGTAGTTTAAAGTGCAATATAAAAAAGAGGAAAGATGGCAAAGTAATGTCGTATAAAAGTTTATAATTGTTGTAAATGAGAAATTAAAATTTATCGTTGGTGTAGGAGATAGTATAACCTTAGCAACGTTGCGAACTTTACAAAAAAATTAAATCCACAGTTGATGAATTTTAAAATGAACATTTCATTAACTTTAAACTCCCGCTAAACATTTATCTTGAATCTGATTGGCTGAGAGAAATACCACCGCTGTCAGTGCAAGTGTTATATTATTGACAAATTGCTGTTTATGTTTCTTAATGTAATTACCGATTGAGTATCGTTAAAATTTCTTTCTTTTATTACGTCGACCGCGAGTAATGTCGGTTTTCTTGAAAACAGTCTAAATAATTTGCGTTACCTTATGAAAATAGTAATTTTGTTCAGTAAGACTTACGTAGTAGGAAATAATCATAATAAATACTAGTATTCATGAAATTTTTATCGGTAACGATAGACCTCTTGTTAATTTTTAAAAATCTTATTTTAATTTTAGATTCCCGTCCGTGACTGTCTCACCTCCGAACAACTTTAAGCAAATCTCACTTTTCCATGCACCCTCACCGTGTTCACATCGTTCTACTCACCAGTTGTTTTATTTAGTTATATTTCAAGTTTAGCATTTATGGCAGAGGTAACAGGCATCCAAACTCGAACTATAATGCCACGATGGAGTTCACCGTTAATAGAAACCGCTCCGGATTCTTAGTTGTTAAGTATATTTCAACAATAATCTACGAGCACGTGTGCATGTTGCAGCAGAGGAAAGATAGCAGTTACTCTATATCATTGTTACCAAAGATTAATAATTATGTTTAAGATATCTATCGTGATGACGAAATGTAACCTGTGGGTTACAGGTTCATCGTAAAATTCTCGAAGCAAATTTTGTGAAGAAGAGCAAATTGCGTTCGAAATATTTTCCAATAGGTATGTACTTACTACTTGTCTTACCTGAATGTTTCCTCTGAACCTCGTGTCATCCAAAGTTCTTCTGCCTCACTCGCATTATAATCCCACGATTCTTTCTTCAACGATACTACCATGCCTATCAAATCTTGTATAATAAACACTTAACACAACATTAAATTCACAATCACTTCATCCAGGAGGAATCGTCAAGTTTCCAAGGCAAACAGATTAATGCGAAATGGCCTAACACAGGAGGCTTTTCGATTCAAAAGCTACAAGAATACACTTAGCTTACGAGAAAGACCCGCCAACGGATTGTGAGTTCGGAACAGCGACGCTTGAAGGTTTACATCGCCCTCTGTTGGAATGAATCATAGAATATTTCGCTAAGACGACCAGGCGGTCATGTCGATCTATTTTGAGCTCTCATTTAACCTTCAGTGGTCTATGAAGCAAATGAACGCGTTTACAATCTATATATTATTAGTTTTCTTTACTTCTATTTTTCGAAGAAACTATTAAATCAAATATGAATCTCGTTTCTTTATGCGCTAAGAGAATAATTACGTGGAAAGTAATGTATTGCGAAAAGAATGAAATTAAATAACAATGACTTCAAAGAGTAGACGAATACAAGAAATTGTTTACGTAGTGGATGGGTAAAGAATGGAAAAGAGAAATATAATTGAATCGAATGAATAGTTGTTCGGCTTACTGGAACACATTTGAGGGTTTTTATGCAATTAATTAATATATCGAAAGGGGATAGCTTTAGGGAAATATTTTTAAAAATGTTGTGTTACCATAAGATATTCTGCGAAGTATATGATGAAATATATTTTAACACATCCTATCGTATTTATAGCTTTAAAATGTAGGTATCCAGAACTGCTGACTTTGAAGAATCAGCATCGCCTTAACTTGTGATCAATGAATTAACTGTACTGCTCATTGATTGCGAAAACCAACAATAGGATCCCAAACCAATACTCTACGCAATTTCGAGTCGAATAACCCGAAAATGTAGATGGCCTCTGTGTGCCTTCCACTTTTCCCAATCGAACGCCTCGGAAGCCAATGTTGACTTTACTCCATGTTTCGAATACAGTCGGTGCCATCCCCAGTTATTTTCTTTGCGTCTGGGAGAAGTTGAGGAGGTTTGAAGGAATGGGGGAGGGATCCTCAGCTGAGACGTATGGTACCCACGGGCAAGATCCCTCGGGGGTTTCCGTATAAAAATATTCTCCCAAACCGTAACGTATTTGTGGGGGAGGGTAAGTGGTTTGGATCGAGTAGAGGTTTGGTGGGAGGCATTTGAAGAGATTGTCTTATTCACGTCGAATTATTCGTTTATTAGGGACGATGATTGGGGATGAGGAGAAGGATACGATGGACCGATGGTATTGATTTTTGATTGATTGATATTGCTTGAGATGCAACTGGGGGAATTTTAATGGGATTGTAAGTTAAGATGTTATTTGGAGTGGAAGTAGTGGTTTGACCTTTTCGCGATGAATTTTTTTGCCTTTTGATTTATCAGTTACGAAGCTTTATCTTAGTTTTAATGTTTCGTTTGTACATTGAAGGTATTTCGGCGGTAATAATGGAAAATATTTAGATATATTTATTTATAATAAAATCCATGATACTATTGGGCTTCCCTTTTAAATCCTAGTTTTAAAATTTTTAAAATATTTCTCTCTGAAATACTATGTATCTCATATTTAAAAATATAAGATATTTTCCTCTAAGGTTGTGTTTATATACGTCCAATGTTTAGTTAATGTTAAGTAAACAAATCCTACGCATTATTTGAATAAGGCTTTTAGTATAAGTCAATTATAAATTTAAGCACTCATTCTGATAAAATTCCTAATGAAAATTTTACATAAATCGTCACTCTTAAGATTTTGGTCTATTTCGGTCATTGAATTTTTAGGTTAATTTTCTTTTACATTCATTGAAACATTCAGTAGTTGTGTTTTGCATTTATGAAAAACCATGAATATTCGCTAAATAAATGTGACGTATTTTTATTCACTTTGGTAGCATTTAATCGTATGAATAGATTATGTTGCGGCTCAATTATTGAGATGTATCCTTCTTCAGAAGTAGCAATTTCTTTCGGAATAATCTTTGAAAGAGATCCGGCATTTATCTCCAGTCAAGGATAAACAAGTTTTACTCAAGAGGACCTTTGGATTAGCCGAGAAATTTGATTGAATTCGCTTCTCGAAACTCCATCTACTACAGATATCGGCAAAACAAATCTCATTTAAAAACTTATTTCAAGAGGCAGAAGAAGAAGAAAAAATTTATCAAAGTATAACTGATGGAGGAAACAGGGAATTATTTTTATAGGAATACGTGCTTTTTATTTCCTCAACCTTTGGATGAATGAAACAGAAATTGCGCTGGAAAAAGTACGAGTGGTACTGATTTTAATGAAACGGGATTACCTTTCGTTATTCGTAGTATGAATTTTTAATAATTTGTAGTGTATATGTCCTTTAAAACATTGTTATAATCTGAATTACTTTGTAGCAGATTTTATAGTGAAGGGTGAACTTACAGGAAGGTTTAAATTAAAGCTTTGATGATGACCATGATGATTTTTAAGGGTCGTGCTTAATATTGTTTCACTATTAGCCATTTCCTCTTAAGGATGTTTACAATAAACATACCATTCGTTCCGTGTAACAGAATACTTACGATTGGCACGACTCCTGTTGGAGATGAAGGTTAATGAGTGGTAAAAGCGGATGTCCAAGAGGATTCTATATAAGGGATGTGGAATTGATAGAATTTGATTGAAGGAGGGATGGAATTGGAGACGTAGAGAAAGGCATCAGTGGGTCTTCTTGAGTGGACGAAAATAGAATGTAGAAGGGAGTTGAATGAAGGGGAAAGATGGGACCATCAGTTGTTTAGGGATAATAAAAAGAGAGTATCTGTAAAGAGGGGAGTTTGTTTACTGCTTTTGTAATCAGGATCGTGTGTCGTCCGATTCGCCGATATTCATCGAAGGAGAAAGTTAGCTGTGGGAATCGATGTATTGATAGATGGAAGCTATCGATATATTGCAAAATCTTACCGTATGTTTTCTACGAAACGAAAAAAAAAATTAGCTTCTAAGAATGTTATTCGCTATTAATATAACTACACTAATACACTATACTACAGTAAACCCTGCAAATTGACACGTTAAAGGGTATATATTCAAGTAGAAATTATATAATTTAAGATGTTCTATTAATTAAAACTGCATATTAATATAATTGAACTCCGACCTCGTATGAGTTTCTGCAACTCAACTAGGCAAATGCCTTCAACATAAAAAAGAAATCAGTGTAATGAAATGATTTGTTAGGCTCTTAAGGTATAGGTAAAATAGAGTTTTATTATTTCCATACAATAATATACTGTTTTTAGAGTTATAGAGTTTATAGAGATGAGTAATATAAATGTTTTCTCTGAGTTCAGTATCTTCAGCGTTAATATTTCAGTGAGAATATTTTATTCGTATTTTTCGAATAGTATTGCATTTGAAAATTCCATTATATTATTGTTCTTGTTATTCTATGTAAATATAGCTTTTATTATTCTTGTAAATATTTCTTGTCTTTTAATTATATTATGAATATGTCATTCTGTAATAATGAAAATGAAAATATATTTATTATATAATATTTCTTAGTTGAAGTCGATCTAAAATCTAATATTTATCATTGATCTTTCTTTAGCATCTTTATTCGTGGAATTCCCGGAATAATAAGTCATATGGTAAACAAGATGGAACAATCTGACTGGTACTCAAACGACATTTTAAACTTCAATCTGGTATCACATCGTACAACTCTTTGATTAAATTTGTGTGCCTCGCTTACGGAACAAGCGAAGCGTAAAATCAAGATATTCGCAAGTGTCTTCCTTATGAAGTCCAAGTTCTGGGACATATCTTCTCCTTTCCAATATACAATCTCGTGATTTTTCCAACTCTCATAATGGAAGAGAGGATGACAGAAGGACTTTGCCGTCAATCATCCAGATCCTCTTGTCTCCCCTACTCTTATGAAAGATTCCATCTCAGTGCCATCTTTATCTTCACATCCCTCTTTTTTCCCCTTTTCAAATCTGTCCTTTGGATTTCTCCAATCTGACTGCCGAAGTCAAATTTCAATATTTATATGACAACGTTTTTCATATTGGTCGAAATTATTTTTTTTCTCGAGAGATGAAATTGATGTTGCAAACTACTTCTGCATAAGGATCTCTTGTTTTAACTGGATCTCTAAAGCTAAATAAGGGAAAAAGATGCGAAAACTAACAGATTCAAAATTTCGTTTTTCCCTCGAATACGCGAGAATAACCTTCTAGGGAAGTAAATTCACGGTGAATGCACCCCCTGCCACACACCGGAAGGCGGCTCGCAGGGTATCTACATAGACAAAGCTCTGCAGGGTAATATAATCTAAGAAAAGGGCAGAGAGTTACGAACATTGTTCATGTATTCGGTATGAGTTCGAGTAATTAAACGTGTTCGCATTTTGTTTACTGGGGTAGTTTGAACCTAGCAAAACATACTTACTCTTTTAGAATAGTCCCTTTATCTTTAAGGAGATATATTCATAGCGTAAGAAATGCAGCACACTTATACCCGTTGCCATAGAATTATTTTGTTGGAGACAGAATACTACGCATGGGGCCATCATCATGTACGAAGAAAGTCGTAAATAATAATGAGTAATTATCTTTTGGTAACTTTTTAAAGTGTCTTGTATTTCTTTAATTGTAGAGAATTGCCATGAAGTCGAGGGGCAGTAGCGGATATTCAACTTTCAAGGAAAATTCTTTCTATTTAATAATGACACCCGATGTATTTGGATCTGAACTCTTTAGGCAACTTATCCTGTTTTTAACCGTTTAATCGGGTTATAAGGTTCCTAAAATATTATTTTCTCTACCATTATATATCATTCGTTAATTATTGGACATATTTTATTGCAAAGTTTTTAATCGCCGTAATATTATATTAGCTTGAATTTTATTAACTCGAATTAACTGAATGCCGTATTTTATTAATGACTTCATATTAGGAAATATTAAAATTAATCTTCTCGAGCCGAAAATATACCTCTCTTTGGATCCGACATACATATACCACCCTATTATCTTGTAACAGTTTTTAGTTTCGCCTTCTTAAAGGCATTATGTCAAAACCCTACATCCCCTGACGTATGTTACCGCTGAAATCGAACAAGCATGTTTCAAAGTAAGGGGACGTTGAGTATTTCAAATTCTGTAATCGCCTTTCAAGGATCAGATCTGTAGCAACATATCCTTCAACAGGGTGTGGCCTCAAGACTTCTTAAGTGCCATAGGGTTTCAGTGCAAAGGAGGGTTGCTATGACACTCGTAGGAAAATAATAGGAGATTGTTGCAAAATTACGTATAATTTCCTCCTCATAGGGTTAACTGAAGAGCGGTCGATTTTGAAATTATATTCTGTTTCAGTCTTTTGTAAAAACGAATTTATTCTGCAAGGTGTTTAGATTAAATAAATTTATGAATGCGAAGCTATTGACAGCATTTGATGAAATTTAGTATGGAATTATAACTGTATATTATTTAATATTATGAATGAATCATCATTCATAATATTAAATGATGATTCATCATTCATGATATTTATTAAAACAATATATTATTAAAACCCAATTAAGTTTGATACTTAAATACAAATTTTCTCCCATTCTTATCATCCTAAATTTAGAATGAATGATAGATTATGATTATTATTTTATTTCAACAAAACAATATTTATTTTGAGAATATTTACATTAAGCCCAAAATCCTATCGTAAAAAGTACTACTTCAGCAATAGTCTTATTGAACAGCCTCTCTTCAAAAAAGAGAATCAATTCCCATACTAACAAAAAAGGTGATTGGATAGCTAATAGAAAAACATTCCTCTCTTCCTACAATTAATTCCTCGCCAAAGTGTTAATTTTTTTAGAGCTCGATCTATATAATAGGTTCTACGGTTCCTGGGTTCAGAGTCTCAACGACAAAAAAGTAGGGAAACCCTGGATAAGAATAAGCCGTAACTGTTTATTTTGTGAGAAGAAAGATAGGGAATCTATGTTTAGAGAAGGAAAAAACGAAGCCCTTGCGTAAGGGTGTGGCTTTGAGAGATGTGCGGACACTATTTCTAGACTTTTAGTAATGTAGCTGAAATAACAGATGATGAATGAATCAAAGTTGACAAATGCTGAGTCATACATAATGGTGGTAATAATAAATAGTTGTATGGAAAGACTTAATGTATATTCCAATTCATTGTTTCGTTATTCATCGAGTACATTTTAATTGTCGATATAATGTATCGTCTTTATCGAAAACGGATTTGATAATTACGTAATGCCTTAAAGTATGCCCAACTCCATTGTTTTATTATTCATCGATTACAATTAAATTGTCGAAATAATCTATCATCTTTTTTGGAAATGGAATAAGATATTTAAATGGATTACTTAAGTTTCCAATATGTTTGTTATCCAATTGTGCTTTATATTAATTCATTCTCATTAGGTAATCAACATTAAATTTGGTTGTTATCATTCGAAGACTTAACGGTCGTTCAACATACGATAAAGGAAAAGTAGAAAAAATTTATGCGAAGTGTAAGTTGCTATGTAAATAAATGGAAATAAATAATCATTGTTATGATAAGTATTTGAAAATACAATGATAGGAGTCATATTCGGTTTTATTACTTTAAGTCGATAAATAGTATATATTAATGTACATAAGTACAAATAAGATCTAGAAATAATATAGTAAGGGAGAGATTAAATGCAATTTATTATTGTTATAATTATGTTGTTGTAATGTTATGTATTGTTATAAGTAGAGCTAGATCCTGTAGAATTTACTTTCAGGAGTGGGAATCATTAAATTATTATGAATAAAATATGTATATATGAAAAGTTTATTTGGAATCTTTTACGAAATAGTTTTTAAGTAATCTACTGACAATGAAATAAGATAATTGCAATGACCTCATATAATTATAGACTAAAACAATTAAAAAATACAAACGAATTTGATATGAAAAGTCGAAGTATCAGGAATTTTTTTGCATTCCATCAGTGGCACATGAGTCCGCCAATCAAAATGTTTGTTTTAAATCCTGGTTCAGTGTAGCCAATTATCGTAAATCTTAAGAAGGATGAATTTTCTTGGAGCTTTGAAAGTTCCTTATCGAGCAATTCTCATGGGGAATCCTCTATTTCAAAGCTCCTCCTTTTGGCAGCTGATAATTAACCCTCAGACTTATCAATCTCTTTTTCCCCTTTCTTGCAACTCCTCCCTATTAATTACTGCCCTCTCACTCAGATCATGATGATGAGCAAACATATTATTCCATGATTTAACAGGATTACTCACTTCAAATTTAGAATCTCAAGTTTCTAAAATTTGGTATATCTATCAAGAAAATATTCGGGAAATATACATTAATATGTAACTTTTAAAATTATATAGGTATCTTGTCTAAGTCTATGTATATACCCTGCGAGCCACCTTTCGGTGTGTGGCAGGGGGTGCAAACACCGTGACTTTACCTCCCTAAACGATTATATATTCCTGTGTCATGCTATTGTCCGTACTATTATGTAAATATATATCTGCAATGTAGGAACCTTACGAATTTATAGTATGTAGTAGTGTAGTATAATTTTCTCCGAGTAATAAGAATTATTTATGAGCATTTGTATATTTATTTTCTTCTTATATCTTATTGCTTGTGAATTTAGGGTAAATTTTCCCTTTTGATGCTCAAAATATGTAATCTTTTCTTTTATTCATATGGTTCCAGACTGAAAAATTTTAACTACAAGTAAGCAAATAAGATTAAATTATCGTTCGGTTATATATAAGAGTTAAATAAATTATTTTAAGAATATACAAGTATTGCGTATTTTGGCTTATAATTTCATAAATATATTTCTCTTATTTTAAAAAATAAAATAATATATTAATGAATTATTAAAATTTAGCAAGAATAAATGTATAGATGTATTTAGAAAACAGTATGTATACATGAAAAGATACCATCTACTGATGGTACTATTACGTCTTTTCTTGTGAATAAAACGTACAACCCTCAAGCTACTGTGTAAGAACTTTCAATAAGAATGTACTTACGTACTTAAGGGAGGGAGTTCGACTCATGTTAGGTTAATGTATTTACGTTCGAATACCTTTTGTGAGTGTAATCGAATATGTGATCGCTATCAGTGCCTTCTTGAAATATCCGTTAAATCAAGAAGACTTCGATGTATTCCATAGAAAAAGGGAAATCCTCGTATTGAAGAGATTGTGTCAATGAGATTAGTCAAATTCCCTTTTCCCCCATTGGCCTCGGGCGATGTAACCATGGAGATGCAATGGGTTTCCTCTCACGGCCTGAAATAAACAGAGGATCTCTCTCGAGTGAGGAGATCAGGGGTTTCCATGGAGGAAGGGAAAAAGGGACTCTGGGGAGAAATCTCTTATGTTGTAATCATTCTCTCTAAAAGAATTGGAGTCATTTGCGATTACCGTAATATTATTTGTTCTTCATATACGTATATTTCAGGATATACGTTATTATCTTAAGTGTCATTATAATAATATAATAATAGTATTATAAAATACACATAGCCGATACTAATCAATAAGTAATCATTGAATATATAATAAGAAAGAGACATTATTTTGGTCTCTTTTTATTTTTTCTGGTAAGCTTTTAGCCTCAATATTTTTAATTTATGGAGGGTTAATAGTTTTTCCTGTTTGAACGAGAGCATTGCAAAAGTTTAAGGATGAACGCATCATCATATAAATGCGATTTACTTAGATTAATAGCGTTCTTTTTTGGTGTGATATATATAATTATAATTCGGGTCATTCCATCTCTTCTTTTATTCTTTCAAAAATATGACGTATTTATAAATTTGCGTATTGAATGGCTATATTTTTTCTGATTGACTTCTAAAGGATGGATTTTTCCTACTGTTGATATTCATTAAAAGGATGGTGGTTGATAGATATTCCACTCGGTTTGGTATTTTAAATCCATTTAATTCACTAGATTAAAATAAGTGAAACGATAACTTTCGTTCTTTCTTCTATAAATCAATAAAACAATAGTAAATGGATTCAGAAGAAACATTGTGGTATGAAGTCACTGGAAACTGCATGTGAAGTTTCACGCAGCTTCTCTGTGAATTTCTCATCATGCGCAGTTCAAAGTTTTGCTATCCCTAAAACTTTCGTAGTGCACGTAACTTTTGGGTTCAAAGCCCTTTTATCGCATGTAACAATAATAACGGATGTTTTGAGTGTCTTACATTAGTTCTGGTTCAATTAATGAAATATATTTTCTTGGTTTCTGTACTTTCATATGAAAATTTTAATAAAAATTCGTCAGCCATTAAATGTGCAAATATATATTTTGAAAATGAAAAACTCTGTAATGAATGGAATTTATATCGAATTTTTAAAGTATTTACATTTTAGTAAATTTGAGCGTTCTCAAAAAATACCATGACACTGCCCTTTTTTCTGGAAATTTCAAAATACAATTTACCAAAAATAGTTTGTGGTTTTCTTTGCAGAATTTTGATCGATCTACTCCACCCACTCCCAGTACCAATTACATTCCGATTATTAGAATTTATAAAAAAAGAGATTATTAGCACGTATTGTTTTGCTTTCCCCGTAGACATATTTCCGTCTCCCAATAAAACCGCACAATTCCAGTGTATTTAATAGAAAGCTAAAAAATTTCTCCCATTTAACGAAGCACGCAACGTAAACAAACGACAATCGTGCGCAGGTGACAAATAGGTAACTTAGATACCCTTTTAAAAAGAGTCCTTTTTGGAATGAAAGTGGAATTGAATTCCCTTATGAGGAACACTTCAGGTTACAACTTTCACCATTTCTGTTTGATTGATAAGGAGTGGCCAGGCGATGATACAAAAAATGCAGTTGCCGTTTTCGTGTTTCTTTTTTTTCGCTCGTTTTTCACCGCCGCTCTCCCTTTATTTCAATCTGGTTGAGTGGTTTCCATCTAAGGAAACATTCTTTGATAGCCGAACGCAAAGAGGTATTCCGTATGAGTTCCAGGAAGTGCTTCACTCTGATGGATGTACAGAGCGAAAGAGCTTATGTCTTATTTATGGATAGAGAGGAAATCTAAAGAAATCTAAAAAAAATCAACACCTTTCTCAACCACATCTCTTTAAAGTTTGATAGGTTTTAAAATTCAATTAAAACGTGCGATACGAACTGATTTCATTATAACTCTCCTTAATAAATACAAGCCCAGCAGATTTACTTTGTATAGCATTTGTATCACATTAACTTGACAGTTACGCTACAATGTTTCAGACCTCCAAGAATCAGTACACCTTCATGACTCTATATGACTTCACTTAGCTTATTTTCTCATGAATTTCGCTCGCCAATACAACGATTTTGGTGTTGGCATTAATTCTCACGTTTTCATTTTAATTACTCACCTTGTGACAGTTCCTAATCCCTAGTAAATGCGTGGAATACGTTGTTATTTATTGTTACTGTTTATTGCTGTTATTTATTGTTATTATTTATTTTTGTTGTTTATTGTTGTATTTAATTGTTGTTATTTATTGTTGTTATTGTATACATGTTCTATCTATTGCTCTTAATAATTATCCATATTTTTAATTACAGAATGAACTAGTGACCAGTGGAAATGAGTTTGGAAGATGTCTCTCCTTCATATTCCGAAAATTCGCCCTATCTCTTGGTAAGTGATATTTTATCCCTTCTAAAGTAATATCCATTTGTAGTAGAATGTTCCATTAGAAGATGTTACTGCTACACTTCAGCGGATGGTCTGTTGTTTCACGACATATTTGAAGATGATATCTCGCAGCGTATTTAGGAATCCTTAAATGTTTAATACAAGTTCAATTTCATATTCATTAAAAGGTTTAAGGTATGATATAACTTTGATCAATACGTCACTTGGTTTGGAATGATTCCAACGATAACGGACGTAAAACGAGTCGAATCAGAACTTGAATCCGTATCTATCAACTGCAGGTCGGTAGCTCTATATGGCAGTTAAGCTATTATGCTAGAACATTCAGACACGCCGCTAAGGGGTACTTAGGATGCATGAGCGTTGTATTTCTCCCCATTAAGCTGATCGGTCCAATTTGCTATTCCTACGGCTTATCATGGGACATTTTAAAATTCCAGGTAGTTTATTTTTTAATAGTTATAGCCATAACGGAGGTTGTGATTTGAATGGAATAAGTAGTACCTACAGTTGAGAAGTTAACTGAGAATTGGAAGTCTATCCTTATCTATCGTTCCATCAAATTTAGTGTTTAAAGTCTTGATGCATTCTGCATTTAATAACGTCGTAACTTCTCGTGGGATAACCGAGGGGTTGTCATGGGAGAGTATTTAGCTACCTTTTCCTTTTTCTCTTCAGCATTTTTATTGTTCGTGTATAGTTTTAGTATCTTTTTTTGTGATTTTTAAGTTTTTTTCCCTTCCATGGTGTTCCATCTTTTTCTGTACGTCGTAATCTGTTTTATTCCCACCATCAACTTTAGTGTAGTCCACTTCATCCTAGATTATCGCTATTAACGACTAACAATGATTATTGTAAAATCCTTAGTAATTGTCCTTCGGATTAGAAGGTATAGTAGTCTGTTTATGACGTATCTCGAACATTCCGTTATTGTTGGTAATTGAATCGATAATAAAATGAGATTAATAATTAATGCGTGTTTTATGTTACAAAAACTTCGCGAATTTTTAAAATCATTTCGTATTTAATCCATCTATCCTCTATGTTGGGAACCACGACACTGGTTATTATTATATTATAAAATGTATGTAAATAAGAAGCCTGAAGATGTAAGTTAACTTACGAAACCGGTGAAAAGTAAATTGGGTATGAATTTTACCGGATGTTAATTTAAATTAATTACCGGGTATTTGATATTTACCGGGTTTAATTTAAATCATGTTTTAACCACAGAAATAATTTTAATATAGGATAACTGAAATTATATTTTAAATATACATACAGCTGAATTAATTTAAGGGGAAGTTATTTGAATTAATTTTACGACATCTAGTTTCTACATCAAACAGTAACTAGTGATATTCAACTGAACAATCGAAAATTATCAACAAAATATTGTCTCTGATTTATATTTTAATATCACAGTAGTTCAACAGCATATTGTGTTTCACTATCACAGTATTTTGATTGCATTTTGGCATCAATTCACCCTAAAGCTTAGTGATTAATAACCTTCCCTTCATGTACCATCATCCCCTTTTGTTATAACTTCATCCCTTTTATACCACTCCGACAAAAAATGACGTCAAAATAGTTAACAGAGCAGTCTTTACGAGAGGGCGTGACGGAACCCACCCTCCACAACAAGAGGAGAGAGAGGAAATGAACAATTAGCTAGAGGTGTTGTACGCTTCCGTCTCTATGGAAATTGAGTGCCCAGGGTGTCTCTCTCTAACAAAAGGGAATGAGGGACGTTTTAAGGTACCCTTGGGAGGTCAACATCCAGAGCCTCCTTCCATTTAACACCGCCATCATCCACCACCTCTCCCAGAGCGGACTTCCTCGTGACTTCGTGTACAACTCCACCTCCCCCACTTCTGCTCGTAATAGCGAACAGCCTCTCTCTCAGTGGAAATGAGAGTAGCGAAAAGCGATGCACATTTCTGTCGTCTTCTCCAATTGCCTTCGCTTGCACAAGGTCGGACGGTATGTTCTCAAGTCTCGCGTGAGAATTCCTCTCTCCCGTTATGAGGGCGTGCTCGTGACACACGAACCAGTATCCGCTTCCATTTAAACTTTGCTCGCCTCGCTTTAATTCGACTCCGTAAGGAATAGGTTAATTAATATTTTTTAAAGGAGATGAGTACGCATCCGGGACTTCCTGACGTTCGGTTACGAGTGGATGTACAAGTATGCTTTAAGATAGGTAAAACGAAATGGGGATGCTTTAAAGTGTGGATTGTAGGATCTAGGAGTTGGAAGGAATTAAAGATTGTCGTGTTTTATGGTGTATAACATGCAAATACGAGAAATAAAGAATCTAAAAGATTTACTGTTTCTCGTAAGTAAGGGCTTAAAAATCGTTCTTTTTCTAATTTAGTTGTAGTATAATTTATAACTGTGTCTTTCAGTGCACTAATGAGCTAGAAAATACCCTACTTTTGTTACTGATATCAAAGTAATTTAGGTAGTAACAAGTTACGTTTATTATTTTTGGAATATGGAAGAAATAAATTTGCTGTTTTAGTGGCATCGAAATTTATTCCTGTACTTCTATCCCTGCTAATGAACTAGGATATAACGTACACGATTTCCGTTCCCGATATTCAAAGGTATTTAAGCATTAACGAATTAGGTTTGTTATTATCAGGACACGGAAATAATAAAAGTGAGAACACTCTAATCGCACTCGATTCAGTTTGTGCTAGAAGTTAATCAGTTCGTTTTAATTGGAATTCGTATAGAAGGGAGATAACTTAATGTAAATCGGTTCATTTGTTTCAGAATTCAATATTTAATTGAACGATATTAACTATTTTATACGGAGCACTATTACTATTGTCATTTGTATGTTTTTCTTGTATAGATAACACGCAAATTATATTTCAGAAGGCACGGTAATTTTTTTCCATTTATTAGACTTTATCAATTGAATCTGGATCCTTTAACGAGTTGAACAACAGATAATTTTTTTCTCCAAACGCTATTAAGTAATCTTTGGTCACCTGTTTGAACCGTAGCGATATAATTCCTAGGCATACAATAATTACCTCGAACTAATCTGACTATCTAATGGATTAGAAATATAATATAGTAAATTTAATTCATTTGGCTTTGATAATTAATTCATAGAGCGATTAGGCGATTTCACGGTTCAAGCGTTTAATGACTCGAAAGATAGCTATCGCAGCGTTAGATTCACATTTAAATTCGGTCCTTTAGAATATGCATAAGGTCGTGCGTTGGAGATATATTCCAATGAATTATTTTGCATTTCAATCGGAAATCCCGGCCGTCGCTCGTTTCCTAGGTTACGATTCGGTGGCAGGCGAATGCAATGATTTTGATTGGAAATCGTAATCCGTTTCAGATTAATTAATTGGAGAGATAATGGATTGAAGGGAAGTTTGGATTTCATTTTGCGGTGATTTATCTAATGAGCAGATTGAAGATTTGATTCTATGCACTGATTCTGAAGGAAGTATCGCAATGAGAGCAGTTAATTGTTTCGTGATTATTTATAGCGATAATCTCTCGACAGAATAGCTTTTGGGTATCCATACAATTATATTGTTAATATATATTAGTATGTATAATATGTATAGATGTAATAGAAAGGAAATAGAACGGTTTTATATTGCTCTATACTCTATTGAAACGAAGTTGTATTAATTTATATAGTTATATTTCGAAATAATAAAATTTTTCTTTCGTGAAACTAAAAGATGTAGAGAAGAAGGATTATAAATGATTATTATAAAATATAATATTGTAAATTTATGTCATATTCTATAATATTTTCAATTATCGCATTTTATGATAAGGTATATTCATTACGAAATTTATGAAACTACATAAATCAGTTGTGGATGTCAATATTATTTACGGATTATCTATAGATTCGCGAAACCTTTTCATAAAAAAATCATTTGAATGTATGTTCTTAAATACGAATCAGTAAAAAGGGTTTGTTTTAATTTATAAACACTCTGCAATTCCCATTGAGACCAGTTTTAGCATGAGGTCATTAAATTCTATTTCAGAGCGTAATTATCAATGTCCGATCTTCACCGAATATAATAATGTAGAACTCAAATTTCACAGAGGAAGGCGTGGTTTTGTGGGAATCCATCTTTAACACACAAGTCTTTAATGCACAAAAAGTACTATCCCGTATAAATTCTTTTGTGCATTAAATATAGAACTCCTTCTCTCCAAAGAAAAAAACCTCGTAATTGTCGCATCTCAATTTTCATCTCGTTGAAATGTTTCCATGGTGAAAAAAGCGTCTTACGATTGTTCCAATTAAAATTCTACCCTCTCTCACATATTCTCCCTCTGTACGCACTCATCACATTGCAATTCGTCTAATTCCCATCCTTTATTCGGATGTGGCCATCTTCATTAAGGAAATCATCGCTTCGGGAGCCATCATCCTCTCCGAGATATTAAGCTCCACTGCGTTTTCCTCTTCGAGATGCTATTTCTCTTTTAACACGCTGATTTTAATCCGTCCTACAGAATCCTTGATAATTAAGGTACTTCAATTTCTGTACACAGTTCGCTCTATTTAGCGCAAAGACATTAAATGTTTGTTCCTTTTTCAATTGGCGTAATTGGGATTTCGCTTCATTGAGATTATTTTTATTTTGTATTTCATTATCTTTCTCATTTTGCGTATTTGTATTTATCGAAGACCCTTTTCGCTTTGTAAAGCTTTCATTTTGTTTCAAAGTAATGATTAATGTTTTGTTTACAAAGATACAATATTGTTTTAGAAAAAGCAGCCGTATGTATTTAGGTTGCATATCTATCTAATTTTTCTTAATTTTAGATTTATCTGACCTCCAATTATCATATATAATATGTGATCGAGGGTTAAACTGTTGTGAAAAAGATAGATATGACTGGGGCTTGAACCCAGGTCCCTAACTAATTGGGTAGATAATGTTGAAGTTCCGTTCTTGTTTGACGAAATCGTGCAATTGTTTCTTTTTAGAAGTGGCATATTCCCAGTTAGGATTAGAAATGATTTTTCTTTCTTCACTAGTAGTACCTGGGTTCGAGTCCCAGTCATTCGTTATTTTCCGCTCGTGATCAAACTTTGCATCCTAGTGATCACGAAGTTATGAAGTGGAGTTATTTAATAATAACAAATCCTTAAATTATTTTTTATGACGTTTACGATTAAAAATAGAAATAAATAACTGTCCTTTAAAATGGAGGTCATTTTATATAGAGTAAATTTTATTATGGATATTGGAACATTGGAAAAAGCATTGGAACACCAACTAACTAGCATTTACGTGAAGATTTAATGTCTGACGGAATATTTGTCCCTGAGACTATTAAAAAATCTTGCTGAATTTTCTTTTCCCTCCTTATTAATCGTTACAATCTGCGATGACTATCCTGCAATGATTCGCCGCGTCCATCTTCAGCACAACCCTCGGCTTCACTCCTTTGATCTCGTGGTCAAATATTTCCTCTCCGCGTAATTTGTTTTCCTCCGGCATCTAATTATCACTCCGTCCGCTCTTGCATTTTAAAATTAGACTTTCGCCTCTTCCCAAATCTTTGATCCGCGTTCCGCTTATCTGCCCTCTTTCTGTTATCTTCACCCGCTCCCTGGCAACCATCCCCCTAGCGGTGCTTGTGGCACTCGGAAATTAATGCAATATCTGTGTGGGGGCGCGTCACTCGCAGGTCCACGGGAAAAAAAAAACAAATTGGGACATGGCGTTATTTGAAGGATAAAAACTTGAGTCTTCGTCCTTTGGGTGGGTGTTTTTAATTGTGAGGCGTTGGAGATTCTAATTTTATCGAAAAAAAGTTTACGTAGTCTAATGTCTCCTAGTCAATGTAAGTGAAGGATGCTTTTTGTTGAGTCTAGTGTTTTTCTGATGATTTGGAGGTTTGTTGCTGAAATTTTATTTTGTTTTTAGGGAAGGAGATGCTGTTTAGTTTCGTTTTATTATTTTTTAGAAGTAAGGAAGTTTTCATTCTTGAAATTGCCATCTATTCACTGAACACACGAAACAATTACGATATCTTAAAAATCGTAAATTTTGGCTCTTTACTGAAAGCCATCTTTCGTGGATAGGCATGTATATTTTTAAATATATATAATGCCCGATTTAAAGTCTTCAATATTCTTTGCAATTTCTGTTTAACATAGCCAGATCTTAAATGTGAAAATTTCTACAAAATGTTACTTGGAAACTTGAAGATGTTTTACCTAGAATTAACCAACTATCTTTGTAGTTTAAACCTTTATATTCATAGGAATATTTATTGGTATATTTATTTATGTATTATTATTATGCCCTTAATTAGTTTACCTAGCAACGAGTATACGTTTCCGATAGAGAAATTGTAGCCTCTAGTGATAATTGAAAGGTGTTCCTTGTGTGTGTTTCGTAGATTGATACGTGATCGAGAAATTCCAATTTTACGCTGAAATAACCAGCGGACCGGTGGATTCCTTTTTTTAAAAGGTTATTACGAGGAAATTTGATTACGTTTTTATCCACTTCGGGCATGTTGTTGGAGTTATTAACCGTAAGGAGAGTTATGATTGACCAGGTGATCCGATATATCCCTCTTTATCACCATGAAGGACGAAATTCCTTGAAATTTTCTCTGAAATGGTTTTTTTTTCGATCAGACTACGGTTGTGTCTTAAAGTTCTCAAATCTTTATCGACGTATGACTTCTTTTTAATAAAGTTCGTTTAGAAATGTATGGATGAAAAAATTACTGAAATTTATTATCTATCGTCCTATTATCGCAAATATATTGATATTTTACTTTTTAATTCGAAATTATCATCAATATTTACAGCTTTAAGCCTAAAGTAAATCAGTTTATAGCGTATGATTCTCATCGTAATGATAATCGATCAATTTGAATAATTTCGACCCAAAACTATTCCTTTGTAAAATAAACTCGTCGATTTAAGATCTTTAGATAGTGGTGTTTAACTTTTTATTTTCCTAATTGATATCTATCATTATTTATTTCTTTGTTTTATTGATCATTCGGTTTTATTCCTCTGTCTACTCTCATTCCGTGGTATCCAGGGTATTATCTTCTACTATTTATTGATCAATACGATTTATAACCCTGATATATACAATGATTAATACCATAGATATTAAAATCGAATCAAGGGAATATACCCACAAGAATTTATAATCGTAAAATAATACGCTGATATTGTAATTATGTTTCTATTCCTTCGTTCTCAAAGAATTTTCTACAGTGTAAGCTTCCCCTACGACGAAACCCATTTACTAATCAGCCCCTAATTCTTAACGGTAACCATCCATCGTAAATAATCACCCGATAATATTCAAAGTATCGAGCGGCAGTGTATTTCCGTGGGAAATCCCTTCATCATCAGCCAACAGACCTTTCCGGTTACGTAAGCTGTCACCTAGAGAACGCGAAAGCCCGCACTTAAACGTAGCATATAAATCCTCCCAAATTCCCTCTGCATTAGCGGTCCATCTCGTGACAGATCAACGGGCTTACGGATGGTGAGGAATGATGATTGGGGCGAGAAAGGGGTTTTATGGGTAAAAGCCCAGGGCGTGAGGGTTTTGACATCGCATGGGTGCACGAGGGGCTGTTGAAAAGGGGGGAGGTTTACTTTTGGACAACCTTCCCCTACTAATAGCGCCCTCGGAGGTGCCTCTGACATGGCTGCGTAATACCAGCGGTGCCTCCAGGGAGGTGGAGTTCAAGATGAGTGAATGAAGGTTTTTTTTGCGCGGATGGACTGGGGGTTTTTTTGAGCGAGCCTTCCCCTGAATTATAAGTAGACTTTTTTTAATGGAGCCTAAAGTTAATTATGTGCGTCCGTCTTTTGTCTTTTTTTCGGGTCTTTTCAGTAATCGATTATCGGAGATTTTTTTCGGAAGGAATGAAGAAAGGAATGAGGGATGTAAGATGAGAGTCGTATGGAATGGCTGTTATTGATTTGGTATTTTTATAGAGATTTTTATGTTCTGTGAATGGCTATTGTGGATGTTTTAATAATAGATATTTTATGGGCCTTTTTCTAGTAGATTTAATTGTAGATACTTTCCAAATATGATTCTGAGTAGTAGGAACATGAGACATAGTTTTCCATATATCATGAGACTTATATGATATCGTTTTTATTGATTTGGATATTTTGTAGCAAATGTGATATTATGTAGATGGGTATTGTAATGATTTAATTGTTCATTTTTTTGTATTGTTTCTTTGATTTTAATGGAAGGTTATAACGAAAAATAATATCTGTTCGTGTAATAATCTTCAAAATATACATAAATAATTTAGCTGGGTCCTATTATTATCGAATTTACGAATTGTAACTTTAATGCAAAGAAAGAAATGACGTAGTATTTTTCAAGTTACGTAAAAAACGACCGGTTTTTAGTGTTAACTTTTGATGTATTTTACAGTTGAGGTTGTTGAGTCATTCATACTGTACTTACGGAAATAAACTTCGTATTTAAATTTTCTTTTGAAAAGTTGCAATATATCTAGTTTAATTATTTAGCTATTTTCTCTTCACGTATTTTAAGTCAATTTAAACTGTCATACATTTCTACTCACAGTTTTGTTATTCAGATATCTCCATAGATACGTACCATAATTACTAGCTAATTCAAATAATCAATATCTTCGAATGTAGCCATTACATCACGCTAAATATCATCTATTTTATTTTAAATTCGGATTATATATTGGGTTAGTTTTCATGCTACAAAAAGTTCATTTGAATTTTCTATTCCTCAAGTAGGGATGGCAGAGTTTGAGGATTTCAAACTCAAAGCTTTACGATCCAAAAATGTACTCTGCGTCTGTTATCAGAGTATGTTGTACGGAAACACTCACTTTTATCATTTCCGTCATTTTGTAGCTTCTTATATGTTTTTGAACTCGGAAATAAGACGGAATTCCCCTCCGTGATGAATTTCCAATTCAGAGGGCGTTTCGATATGACATATCTCTCCGAAGACTTTTTGGCGCAGAAATATGATTTCGGATCGCAACGAGATATTCTGCGGAGAAGAATGAGGCCCCAAGAGAAAAGTCTGGGTTAAAGATACACCTGTCGAAAGAATCAGTAGATGTATGTTATACGTCTTACGTAAATAGGATTTTTATTGAATTGAGCTAGACTAGACTATCGTATGATATAGAAATGTGAGATGAAGAAAATTCTTTTAAGAAATTGCGAAAAATATGAAATAGCGTTGGTTTTGATAGTATAATATCTATTCGAAGTGTTTGAGATATGCGAATAAACTTCTGACGTATCGGGAGAACATAGCTATCAATAGGCATCTTTTCTGTCTTTCAGATTTGTTTTTGATATCATTTGCCTTTCAAAAATCTTGTATTTGAGTTAATACTAATTTCATTTATAGCCGTTTCAAATATTTTAGTACGTAATAAGTAAAGTTAAACATTTCCAGAATGTTCTCCCTTTAACTATCAATAATATAACTTTATTTAATTTTTTAAATGAATTATATTTTCCTTAACGGAAAGCATATAGTTTTTACAAGAATTATTTATATTTTTTATTTACTAACTTACTTTAAATGGAGTTAGAGTATAACCGTCTTCCTCAGCCACCTGTTCATCTAGGTACTGTTATCCGTTGCTATGGAATAGACTGACATTGCAAGTAACAATAGACTCCCTGTACCTGCGGCCTACGTAAACAGAAGGGACCGTTTCCTATGATACACACTCTACGGATCGTACGTGTTACACGAACGTAGATACCTTTAGTTGCACTAGCTTTGTATCTTCTAAGTATTATCCTTTATATTTCAACATTTCAGGACCTAACTTCAGAATCGGACCTTCAACTTTAACTATCAAAATCTACGTACGATAAAAAGAAAACCATATACGTGTAAAAATTAAGTATTTTCTAAATTTAAAAATTATTATTTCGTATAAATCGATCTAATTTTGTTGCAGCTGTACCAAACTAAGCCATATACACCTACCAGTAGTTTATATCTGATATTAATAATAAAAATAATACATAATAACGTGTAATAAAGGTTGTGGAACGTCTGCATATTGATATCTGTCTAGGTTCTTTATTAATTTAAATTCGTGTATTAGCTTTAATCTTTCCGACAATATTCCATAAATCATTGTTTTATAATAAATTTTGTAAATTCGATTTGCGAAAAATGCGTATCCAATACCTTTTGGGGAAGATAGATTTGAGCTTTTCATCCGGTTCTCTGCTGACGCACACCATGTGGTGCTGGTGCAGAGAGCATGGTAATCCCGTCAGTCGATCACAGATGGCGCAGCGACACGGTGAGAGAACTTCATTTCTCAGGCTCTGTTCATCGTATACCGTCCATTCGTCGATTACTCGTAAAAGCATTCATCTTATCGGGGATAGTTTCGTTAGCCTATTTAATGACCCAAACGCAAGGATAAACGATACATCAAGATTTAGAAGCAATTTTTAAATTAAAGAATAATGTATGTCAATAAATATACCGCGTTAGTTTCAGTAACTTATTGTTGTCATTTTCTACAAAGTATTCACACCAACAATCTGAGCCAATTACTCGCGTATTGTTATATTTAATAGGGATTGTTGACGTGTGTATTAAACAGTTCTATATATTATCTCAATATTATTATTGTTATTGAGTTTATCCAAAAGAGTTAAAACTTGGATCATAACCGTCTATAGAAAGTTTGCTTGTGTAATAATCATGTATTATTTTTTAATCATCGCATACCTTCAGAAACATCGATATCAGATGCATAAATTCTTCTCATTCTTGTCTTATTTCCTGGCTAATAATACAGTCTTGTCTTCAATCTTGTATATTGAAACTTTCTTATTCTGAATGAGATTCCGTACTTTTTCACAATATAATAATATTTGTTGACTGGAATACAAGGTAAACCATAACAAAAGATGGTGATTGTTATTTATGTTCGAGTTTGGTCGTCAAGTAATTGTTTACCTCAAGTTATAAAGAGCTAATTTTTCGATTTAGTACTTTATCATGCAACTTCGTGATGTTAGAAGTATATTTCTTTGCTGCTAGCTGTTATTTTATTAATGGTTCTATAACGTATCGCTTGTTTTAAGCTAAATTAATATTTTCCGTATTCGATCATAAGTTTTAGATTTATAAAAGTAGTCGAAAATAACCTATAAATATCGATATAATACTTATTAGAGTAAATTAAAAGTTGGTATATATTCGAGAAGTAAAACCAAGGTTACGAAACAATTTGTTTATAAACAACTCATCCTTTAAATGGCGTAATATTTCGATAGTATTAATTTATCTGGAGGAATTAAAAAGGAAATATTACGTGTTTTTTAACGATAATTAAACGTTGATGTAGTAAATTATATTTGGAGTCAAGATAAGGTTTTTTGTGAAATTAAACTCGTTGAAGAAGAAGCGTTATAGATTATTTTATTTTGTTATTTTAATATGTATATTTATTTATTGAAATTTTTATTCTTAATTGTATTTTTAATGTAATAATATTAAATTGAAAATAACTCGACTCAAAATAATAAAATTAATACGTAGAAGCAGTAACCCTCAACTCCTTACACACCTTCCAAATCCAACGACCCTACTCACGCGTATCGTTTCAAGTGCACACGTTATGTTTCCCTTTTAAGATTAGACGAGATGAGCGTATCACCTCCGAAAACTATCTCAGGTTATCCTCATAATTAGAATGCAGGTGTTGAGGAGCTCAAAATCTCCTTAAAGTTGTCGTACGCCAATCTCTCGAAGGAAGCTATCGGCTTAGTTCCGGTGTTCGGCTTAATTCATAACTAGCGATCCCACATGGTTCTCGAGGGAGGGAAGGTCGGTGGTATTAATTCCATGCACGAACCGCGCGTTTGACATTTTGTTGCCTCTCCGATGCTCTCTTGTTTGGACTGATGACAGGACCTGAATGCGTCATCCACGGTCCGTCTATTAAATTCTCCCTAATTCCGCGTTCAGTGTGCATTCAGCCACTCATATAATCCACTAACTACTTGCCCTTTGATTCCTACTGCGGAACGATTGCCTACGGAATGTTAATGTATATTGTTGCTGCCATCTATATTACGGCTGTTAGTGTTATCCCCGACTTATAGGTTAGTGGATTTTAAGAATGTGTTTAGGTGTAGTTAGGTTCAGCTCTGTTGGTTAATAATCGTCATGGCGACCATTATTGGCGTAACTGTTGGAATTGTAGCTCAATTAGCGTTTAATGAGGTGATAATTAAGTGTTTAAGTGTATTAGATCCAATTAAGTGTAATATAATGAACGTATAATAAGTAAGGTTGATATTCTAACTATAATTACGTCGATAGGTTTCCCTGTTTTATTTTCGATCGAATTTTCACGTATGTACCACATTTCAAAAAATGCATTGAGATTTGATTATCTTGGTGTATTATGACGTATGTAATAGAAATAATAGAAAATGTGTCTATAGTATAGCTATAGGTTTTCTCGTTAAGAAAATTTAATAATTATATTATCCAACCTAAATCTTTAACCAAATGTTTTCAGGATTTTTTGTATTACATAGTCATACAATTTATATGACTGTGGATTTTTCTGTACGGAAATTCTTTTCACTACTTGTTGTTCAGGTGGGAAGCATATTTAAATCGGATGCAAATTATTAAATAATAAGCTTTTCTATAGCCAATCAATGATTAGATAATTGTTGGGCTTATATGACATAATAATCAAATGGAAAGATATTGATGAAGGCTCAGTAATTTAATTACGTATTAAATTTACTCCCATTGCAATATCATATGGTTTTAAGGGAATGTTAACTTTGCGTAAAATGTCTCGTGACTCAATATAGACCCAAGGAATAACGGAAGTGAAAAATTCTAACGGGACTCGAACCCGGATATCCCAGTTTCCTATCGGTTGCCATACCCAAGCGAGCTATCGTGCCAGAACATTCTGATTCATGAGTAAGGTATTAAAGAATCTTAGTTGTCTTGATCAATGTAATTCACATCATTTAAAAATGGAATTGGAAAGTATCATTACAAATTCCTCTAATGCACACGTCATAGTCTTACTCTCCCAATGAAGTACATATAATCTGTTCAATCCTTATTGGCAGTATGCCTTCCTCAAAGAAAAAAGTATATTATATTGTATGACAGATATTAGACTTTGAAAGGTTAATGTATAAATAAAAGAAATTAGAATATTATATCATTATTATATTTAAACAAACGCATATCCCAAATATTAAACAGAATAAAAAATCGTAGCATAAATTGGACTCGAACCCAGTACCCACACACTTTCCAAGTATAGTTAAGAGGACCTGGGTTCGAATCCCAGTCATTTCGTTATTTTTTCTTCTATCTAAAATTTATCATCAATTCGCTCTATAGCATTACGTAATATATAAATCAAACATATCTTCATATATTCTCGATCCTGTACAGATATCTTTCGTGTCGATTAAATGAACACCACCCTCTCATCAGCTTCAAATCCTTATGTTGACGCATCAATTAAACGATATTCGAATGCGTGCCACCGCTCTATTTATTCACTTTCGCTCATTGCATTTCCCTCATATTGGACCATCGCATGAACGAACCCGATTCGTGGCTATTTGTGGAATACCAATCGCCTCTTCCCTTATGGCAAACACTGCAATAATTTGCACTGCGCTTTGCCGATCTTAATCCGTTTAACGAGAGTGTTTTATCCGACCGTTTTATTGTGGGATTATTTATTTCCATAGTGAGCAAAGGTTCATCGATACCCAATAGAATTTAGTAACACGTACGTAACTGAGAATCGATTACCAAGTGATATATCGTGTTAGAAATTGCGATAGACTATTGCTATGATCCGAATTCGTTCTTTTAGAGCTAGATTATGTATCAGCTATGATTTATGTAATCTCGATATGAAAGAAGTGTGCTATTGTGCAATTAATTGGTTTGTTGTCTTACGATAAAGAGAAAATAATGTAGATGTCTAAATATCTATTCTGTTTTTTATTAATTAGGTTTTTTATATGGAAATAATATTTTTACAGAATTCAACGTATATGAGCTTTCTCTATAATCCTTATGCGTTAATAAATTGGGTAAATATATTCTGGAATTATCTTTTTCCTACTCTGTTGATTGGTTCTCTGTATTTTAATTTCGTATTTGTTTATTTACGACAAAAGTTTCCTTCGCTATAATTTAAGATTGAATTACTCCAAAACTCTTAACAGTTACGATTAACAAATTAAAGATAAAGTATATGTATACAGTAGGTGTATAATATCATATTTAATTTTACATCTAGTTCTATATTTATAATAAATTTTAAAATATTATGGTCAATTTCATTTTGAAATTGATTCTGCCAATTTTGTAGCTTTTGTAGCTTTGAAAATCGTTAACCCCATCTGTTCATGTATTAGCGACAACAAATTGGTAATTATCATCTCTTTAATAAGTATGGAAGGTGGATTTATATGTGCGAAGACATCAATTGAACTATCCCCTTGATAAACGCCAGTCGATTAGAAATTAAAGCCCACCATTTTTTTGACTTTCGGGATTCAGCTTTTAATCAGAGTGTTTATGGAGCTTCCCTTGTTTACGTAGCAACGGGGGTTGTGAAGGAAGAAGGGAATCTTGTTTACTTATGGATGGACTTAGGGGATATGGGGGATTCCTAATTAAGAATAGAAAATCTGATACTTATTTGATCGGAAGATATCATGTGACATTCATACTTCTCAGAATCCAATTTCCAGAAGAATAATGGGGAACGGTCTTGCTCGACAGCTCGTATGTTTCTGAGAGGATGTTCTTTAAAAAATATTTCTATGGTTTACTTTTAATTAGCAGTAAAACTCCAATAGATCTTCATCAAAAAAATATATTTATATGTTTGAGTAGTAATTAAAAGTTTAGAAATTTAAGAAGAAGCGAGAAGAAGAATAAAACTAATAAATATCATCCTGTTACAAGAATTTATTTCAAAAATAGGAAGCTATAAAGGTGTTTGAATATAGAAACCTATGAAATTCTAATATTAAATAAGGCAAATATGATAAAGAAATTACGTGAAAAAGGTTATAAAATTTTGAAATTTCCATAAATACCTACCAGAATAAGAAACATAAAATATTTCAGGAGTTAAAATTTATTTTTGTGAGAGACCTGGGTTCGAGTCCCGATAATGTTGCTATTTCCACTTCTCTTTAACTTTATGGAGAGATTACACGACTTATCATACTTAGTAAAAACCTATCGTTCTCTTATCCTTGTTTCTTTTCAGTTAAAATTACTTAATTGAATTATGAACAAACTCTTCAGAAAAAGTGTCCTGATTATAAAATTATAGAAAAGTAATCAAAAGAATTTGTAGTACATCAAATAGATCATCGTTAGTTTCCGTTCTTATCTGTGGAATCGTTCATCAGGATTCTATTACCAAAGTCGTCGAGGATCGGACATTTTTCTTTCTCAACAGATAATCTCTTCTCAGCTTCTTAAAACAGTAATTGTATGCACGCCCTGTGAGCAGATGATAAATCCCCCTCTTCTTCCCTTTATCCTCCAAAAGCAGCTTTCAGTTGCATAGTTTCAGTTTAAGTCGAAAGGGGAAATCGTCCAATTTGCGCGTCTTAAGGAATCATTGTACCGTTTCTTTCGTATTAAGGAAAACAAAAGACGAAACGGAAGCGAGAACTGGGATTCATTTGGCGCAATATATCGGCTGCTGCGTGTGTTCACGAGAGGGAAACTAGCGTGCTTCAGAAAGGTCTTTCAAACCACTGCGGTGGCGTGCTTTCGTTGATTACAAAAAGCGTGAATCGTGCCAATGTGGTACACAAATGCATTCTGGGTGCAACTGATATCAACCGTATCTTTTGATAGGTGCTGCAGTTAATGTGAATACGTAGCGTGTATTAAGGGATGAAGGTACTTCATGTTAGATGGAATTTATGTTTAACGATTTAGTTTTACTAATATTTAGGGGTTTAATTATGTTTAATTGCGGATGAATCCTTATCGGAGATATTTATGAAATGCAAAAGAGATAGTTAGTTTGTAATATTAATTGTTCTTTACGTTATATAAAGCATATCTAATTTCCTATGTGTAATAGATACTTGTAAATTTTATTTTAATGAATTTTAAGGCGATTTGACCTCATCTCGATTCTTAAAGATCATTATTGTTTAGTATGTTATTCCTATTGTTGGTCATTTCCTGTTGATATTTCAACCTGGTTATAATTAAAAAAAATATGGTTAATTGAAGAGGTAACTATTGTTTTTACATTATTGAAGAAGAACGACATAGCGGAAAGATTTTATAACATAAGTGCCCGACATAACGACTTAAAGTGTATTTCCGATAAGTTAAAGAAATATATTACGTATATATTAAATCAATGCTTTGAATACCAATCATATCAACAAATGTTTTCATAAACTATCAAGAATTCAATATATTTTTAATTGAATACGGATAAATATAATGTTACATTCCAATTAAAGATACAATAAAATATAATTTGAATAATGGCAATGAACAGTTTTATAGTCGATTTACTCATTTCTTGCTATTTCCTCAGGTATCTACATTACATATAATTTCCTCTCATCGTCTGTGTGAAAACGATAACGTGTATGGAAATTATGGACTGCTAGTTAGTTAACCTTACCCTTACTAGTATTAGCAACATAATGTATCTTATACAAAGAAAAAATGTTCCTTCCTTATTCTAATTCCTTGATTTCTTTTTTTCATCCTCTTCATCACAACCCTTCTCATTATAATAATGTAATGTCGTAATATTCTCCTAAAAAACGTTATTTATGACAATTATTCATAATTATTCATTATATTATGGATATTATTGTATATTACATTATTATAACGTATATGTAATATAATACTCGTAACAGGCATAGATGAAACGTATCGGAGTTAGAGGTACTTGAACCCGTCTACTTTCAAAGTTTTCGTCTCCAGGCAACCGTTGCTCTCATGAGTTATCACTCGTACGTACCAAAAGTATACACCTGTCTCGCGTGACTCGTTAATTTTATTATCCAGAGAGGATTTGGCAAACATTCCTTTTCCTCTTTGACTCCGGCAGAGGCTGCAGTGGGCGTCCTCTGACGGGGGACGCGTCGTTGTTATCGATTTGAAAAGGAGAGATGCATGGTGCGGGAGGGGGAGGGGTTTGTTCTGAAGGGGGAAGATGACGGTGGGGATTTTTAAGGCTGAGTATGGATCAAAACTTCCGTTTCCTTTACCTTCTCTGGCTTTCCTTCTTCGTGTTTTAAAAGACCCCCCCGAATCACCTTTCCTTCGCCATGATGTGGATATGTTTCCACAGTGGGAGGGTAGCATCGGACACACGTGTGGCAATCATTAAACGAATCTCGTGTTTGCTGTTTCTGGAGGAATAAGCCCTTCCGTCTGAGGTTGATGCACGCGTTCCTTTTTCGGTTCGGTAACCAATAGACTGGTGTCGTCTACTTTTCCGATTGCTCGAGATTATCTGTGTGATCTCGAGTTTTATCCAAGACGGTTTCGTTTGGCGTGAATATCTCGCGTGGATATCTGCATGAATTCGAATCGGTTTGTGCGATGTCTTAATCGAGAGATATCGGGGATACTCGAAATGTTCTAAGCACCAGAATTGTTATACTATGTTAATATAGTGGGAGACCTGGGTTCGAGTCCCGGTCATTTCGCTATTTTCACTACTTTTTAATATTTTGAAAAAGTCACAGACTTTCTCGTGCAAAGTATAAGTAAAGTATATGTATAAGTAAAACCTATCCTTCTTTTTCCTTTATTAATTTTACTTTCAACATTTTTACCATTATTATAATTATAATTATTGGGCTGCATATAGACGGTAAATCTGCTAGAGTTGTATCTACGTACGCAACACTATTTACCGCGATCCAAAAATAAATTACGGTACAAAATAACTCAAAGGGAATTAATGGCATAAAAATGTGAAGTGAATTTCTTTAAATTTTTGTGGTAAAGTCCAAAAAAGTGATTCAGATAATTAATTCCATTCTATCATACTTCTGCAATACTACCAAGAGACGGATACTACGCTATATCCTGTCCTTGTCGTCCAGTTTTAATTTTTTAAAGGGCAATTACGTTTCCCTATGAAATTAAGCTGCTCCATCAATTTTTTTAACACTTCCTGCGCTTCCAATAATATTGAAGTAGGGAATTGGAATTCAAAGAATAATGTTTTTATTAGCTTCTCGGAATACGCTACGTATTCCATAACACCAGGTATCTATGGTGATGTATAGATGTTAGTTTAATTTAATGCATTCGCCAAGGCTCGCGTTATAGATCGATAAACTATTATTAACGTCAAAGCGAGATTAAACTGATCTACGTAAGGGCAGACGATAATCCAATTTGATTCATTCAAACTTATTAAAAATTCCATTCGAATCGAAAGAATTTCCAGCGAAGTATTCTAGTGCATAAATAATGCCTTCATTTCTTCATTTTTAGGTGTCGTTCATCCAGGGCTTTAGGATGGACAATTTGCTCAAGTTTTGGGCACCCTTGTATTTTATTGAATATTCAATACGCGCCACGTGTAAATTGACGAAGGATTCTCATGATAAAACACGGATCGATGGATCTATATCGATCTCCTCTCTTCCCTATTCATAAAATGGAATCCAGTCTGGCGCGCGAAAATTCTGCCCATATATTCACTCCTTGTCAGCTTTATCGTCCAATGCCCTCGCTTTGGCGGTTCACTTGGCGGAGTACCCGAAAGATACCCCCCATTCATCCCTCTTACTTCGGAATTACCACCGAGTTCTATAGAAAAGTATGACACTCGATCAATGCGTAAGTTCAGAGACGAATAGTTCACTTTAAAGGCGATGAAATACTCGTATTTTCAAGAGATGCTAATAGGATTAATTTTAGGTTTAGATGTTAGAAGAGTTATGTTAGACTTTAAATCGATCCCAAATGAAGTCGTTTTTATCATTATTATCTTAAAAATCCGCCAAGCATTACGGTATTCTAATGTCTTTTTACCAGTTTCGATGGCCGAGTGGGTAGCGCACTAGAAGTCTCGGCCCTCCGAGGTCCTAGGTTAGAGTCCTGTTGGGTCTGTTCTGATCTGGAAATTATTATATTAATATAATATATAATATTATGACTGAAAGTTATTTTAATATTATTAAGTCTTAGAAGTATTCAATTGAACTAAATTACGTGATTAAATAAAAACATAATACTAAATCTGTTATAGACAAGCTCATCCTTTTGAAATGGTGCTATAATTAAAGATAATAAAACACCTTATAACTTCTATTGTGTGGTGTGTTTATGGTACAAAAGTTATTAAGAGTTTTTTTGTTACCAATTATGTAACTCCTAAGGTACGATAATTAAGAATACGAGAATTTTAACTTGAACGCGTGTATTATGGTATTCGAACGAGCCAAACAAGTTGTTACGTCGTCAGACTATTCTTATTCAATACTCCACTTTTCATCCAATACTTTAACATTATGAGTAACTTACGAAAAAGATTCGTTTCTCGGTCCACGTATCGTTATTTTTAGGGATAGATTTGTTTTTTTTTCTCTCTATTCCCTTCGTTAAATGCTTTCTTTAAAGTAGTTAAAAACATCCTCATAATAGCATACATCGAAGATCGTAGTTTCATTGTCTTTAAAAAATCTTTTCAAATATCGACTCAATTCGGTCGTATGGCTTTTGCTCAAACTTGGAAGTAACAAATTATTATTAAATTTATAGATATTATAGTAAAAATTATAGAGAATGGAACTGAGCGATTAAGAAGCCTAAATTTGGGAATACATTGAGTAATAATGTATATGTTAAGGTAAAGTAACATTCGTGATCGTCTCCAAGAATTTATTCAGTATATCATGTGAAATATTGACCAAGAAAGATCTCTCCTGATTTGTCTCCCGTCTCCTCCGATTGCTCATAGTCTTCAGCGTTTGTTTGTCTCTTTTCTCTCCCCTTTTTCCTTATTTTCCCTTTTCTTCTCCTCCCACACATCCTTCCTGACCACTCTCTGTCATTCCCCCTAACTCACCATAGCCTTCGAATTCTGGTAATCCATTCACCTCGAAAACTCAATTGTGCCTTAATCCAATTTACGGTGGTCTTAAAAATAAAAAAAAAATGGCGAAGGGAAAAATAACTTTCAATCACCTTCTTTTCAACCCTCTCCGTCCGCAAAGACCTCAAAGAACATCCGCAAGAAGGATTATTTCTTTTTAAATGAACTCCTCCCCTTAGCTTCCCCTTTTCTAACAACTGTTTATCTGGAAGTTTTGTGTGAACAATGGGACTCTCATTTGTGGATTCCCTTCTCCCATTTTCGTCTCTCCGTTTCGTCATTTTTCCGTGTCGTTCTTAATGGTCCAATCTTTCATTTCTGAAAGGAATAAACGGAAGGAAAAAAAAGTCAAATGGGATCGGGACTCGAACCCGGTACTCCGAATGTCTTTATGAAGGATCTATCAACGGGGTGTTTGAATGTTCTGATACGATAATTCGATGGCTAAAGCATTCCTTTAGCTAAGCCTTAAAAAGCTAAACCATAGCAGAAAATAATAGATCGGGGTTCGAGTCCCGGTCGTGTTTCAAAATTATTTTCGCGCCCATTGATTTCTGGGTTTAAATCTGACAATTTTCATGCAAAGTAACCTTTCCAATTTACTTCATGATACGTAATTGTGAAGGAGGATATTGTAATAATGAGAGTATAGATCTTCATTCATATTTTATTTATATTATTTATTTATTTTATTGCTCATAGTAGAAGAGGCGAATTGAATAGTTGTGTATCTTAGGTTGAATTCAACGCAGAACACACTGTACCAATAGGATTAAGACACGTTAAAAACCTGATGACGTAAGTATAGAAACTTGTATATCAGACGAGTTGAAAATTTAAGTCTGCTTTTCGTATTCTTAATTATAACCTATTATTGAATTACGCACCGAAAGAATGGGATTACAAAATATATTTTCACCATTATTGACTCAACCAAGTCGACGTATTTTTCGTATTACTTTCATCATAACATGTCTCAACACCTAGGAATATTCGTTTCAATTTTCATTGCAAACTGTTTATATTTTATATTCATGACAACGACCCATATAACAGAGCTTTATTTTTCATCCAATTTTCGATCTATATCTATCTTTTATTTCTCAATAATATCCTCACTCTATAATTGAAAATACAAGGTTGTCAAGTAATAGTGAATTTATTTAGTTTTTTTTGGCGATGAATTGAAGTAATTGAAAATTGGCCATTAAATTCCGGAACTACAAACTTTTTAACAGGTGTTAATCTCTCACTAAACTCCGATAGCGTTATCTATCTCTTGCATTAATAATTAAATATCAATAATAATACTATTATTATTAACAATTAAATAATTATTAAACTCGAATTCTACATCAAGTACAATTCCGTGCAAATAGGTTCTAATTGGCCTTTAGATCACATTAACAGTAAACGCGTCTTTAGATTAGCAATTTGAAGAATGGGCTTGATGGAAATACGTGCTAAGATATCGGATGCTTTTAGGGCGCGTTTTTCATTCGAGGCCCATAATACACGCTTCATTATTCCAACTCCCTTGTCCCCACAGTTTTGCCATCCTTTACTTCCCCTCTGCCGCATTTTACGCTGTTAATGATGAGAACTCGCGGCTGTCGACGGAAGAGGTTACTCCCCCTTTTCTAACATCTCTCCGTCCCTTTCGCTCTTAGTTTATTTTAGCACCGCCCTGTTTGTGGTCCAAAGATGAAGTGTCTCGTACCACCTCCAGTAGGTCATTGTTCGTTGGAGGGTGTGAATTTATCGAAAGAGGAAGTTATCCTATAGGCTTATAACTTTGGCGAGAATTAAACATTTTACGTTTTCACATAGGTTAAATAGAAGCGAAAAATTATCAAATAACAGGGACTCGAACCCAGTTATCTGGCAGGAATATTGTGGGGGACCTGGGTTCGAGTCCCTGTCATTTCATAATTTTTCACTTCTGTTTAACCTAGTGGATGAAGTTTCACGACAAATCTTGCAAAGTTAATATCAACCTTTACTTATCCTATTTTACGATTTGTTTAAATAATTTTGAATTGGAATTACTTACTTCTCCAGGATTTGTCGATGAATTAGTTTAGCTGCGCACAATATACATTATCTCTAGCTGCAGCTATGCTTTTGTTAGTAATGGCCTTTAATAGTAAGTTGTGTTTTAGAAGATTTACGAAATTACGTCACTAATTGTCAACGCTCTACCAAAAACGATGGAAGCAAACCTATCTACGATTCGAAACGAATTGAATTACAACTCGGCCCTTGAAAAATCGGAATTCGTAATCCAATGCCAACGTCTCGTCGAATGGAAACCCATGAACGAGAGATGCTGGCAATGAATGCCCCTTTCAGAATTCGAGATGCGTATCGATGATTTACAGAAATTCCGTCTACGCACGAGAATACCGTCTGCAGATGACGGCATGGGATTATCGATTTTATTTCTCCAACACTTGGCAACTTTTGAATGGGAAATAAGATCCCCACGCGGCGTATGCACCAGATATCGCCCCTTACCGATTATCACTCTCCCGATCAATGGGACAGGACCTGTCTGAACAGGGGGCGAACCTTCTTGTAAAAAAAATGGGTCTCATTCACATCCAACCTTATAAGAGTTATCAATAACGCAACGTGGGATTCGAATTCTTTCGAAAACATTGGAAAAATGGTGTCGAACTGTAATTTAAGAGACATTTTTAAAGCAAAATACTCATTTCACTTCTCGAATTGGAATATTAAGTGCTGAACAGAATTGAAAAATGATTACGTGGCTGGTACTCGAACCCAGGTCCTCAAGTTGTATATTATTACAGTATGTACGAACAGCATACCTGCCTAGAAACCTGGGTAGGTTATTATTCATTAGAGATTGTTAATTTATCGAAGAATGAAGTTATCTCGTAGATTTATAACTTTGTCGTGCTAAATATATTTTACGTTTTAATATACTTTTAACACAATGAAAAATAGCGAAATGACTGAGACTCGAACCCAGGTCTTTTACACCAAGCCTGTCTACGTGTTTGAGAAGTGGGGTACCTGGGTTCGAGTCCTAGTCATGTCGCTATTTTTCAATTCTGTTTAACCTTGGTATTATTATCGCAAGAAAGGATAATATAAGCTTAATTCACCTTTATTTAATTCCAATATCTTTACGACATAATGATGTCTTATTGATTAATGATTCTTAATGTATTTAGTTGCTACCAGTTTTTACGTAATCGATCGTTATTGTTGGAACATTTCCTTGCTCACATTATGACGACTTGAGTACTATACGTTTTTAATCATTAACGGTGATCAAAAAGTACACAGAAGGAAAAACAAACTCCACTCCAGTCTAGCACGTCCAATCTGTACTACCCTCCAGCACCGAAAAGATTTAATCATCCCCGAATGCTTCCCCATCTCCCTTGGCACATTCGTCGGCTCCCAAAGGCTGTTGCGTGAGCCACGGAAAATGAAGTTCTTTCGCCCGAACGCCACGCTTTATCGCCGAGGAGATGGGCGTGTTCAGGCGAGGAAAATACGTTTACGAAAAACATCAGGGAGTACACGTTTCCCCGGAAGATACATCGATGGTCTGAGTAATGAATGAAGGTAACTTCCGAGGGCGATGAGTTGGGTGGGGAACTGCCTTTACATGATCGTATACGTCGATCTACAAATTAAATGAACTGTTCCGAGTAATTTCGAGGGAAGAAAGATCTGGAGCTTCTGCGAGATACTGCTTGGAGGAATATATATCTATGGTTTTAACATGGGTTCTCAGATGACCACACACTGTAATATTGAACGTGGTTTCCAATGTTATAGTTAAATTAAAACGAATACGATAACGAATTGGGAGTTCATGGCTGAATGGTATGGTTAATTTCGAATGAAGATTTTTAAAAATATTCACCATGAAGTTGCTCTAGAAGATATTGTTAAGAGTTTACAATATAATTGTAGCTATGGTAATCGAAAGAAGTTATTTAACGTCGAAATTTTATCGACAATTTCTATTATAATTGAGACAAATTCTGAAGGTACGTAGTTTAATGCGTACGAACATTTTTATAAGAAAATTTTAATCATGTAAAGATATTGTAAAAGTGTATTTCTCAAAAGTACAGGTAGTACATTTACTGCAGTAGATTTGCTTCGACATTTGTTCTTATTGGTTTACATATCGTTGGATCATTGGTTCGTATTAGCTCAGGAATTGAACAGATGGCGTAGTTCGATATCTAAAGGATGCTGACTTTGACTTCTTAGAAAAATACATTATTAAATAAGAGTCATTTATACGTAATTCAAGAGTAGGTACATACAAGATTTATTCAATTTCTGCTATCACCGATTTAAAATCGATTGAAGCCCTTTAATACTTGTTCAGCAAATCGAAAAAGGATCTACATAAATAATTAAGTTAATCAGAAGTGAGAAAATTGCTATACGACCGGGACTCGAACCCAGTTCCTCAACTTCTCAAACACGTACTCATACACGTACCATGACTCATCAAATCCACCTCATTCATTCACCTCAAGATCATTAAGAACATGTTCCTATCACGGTCAGAAGGTTAGATTCACTTTAGAAGTGCATCGGCTATAGATAAAGAAAACTACAGAAACGTGAAAGGAAACGAAGTCTATTCCATAGAAAAAGGGAAATAGAAACGGATTCGAATTGGCACTCCGTGGGTTGCACGAAATAGGCGTGAAGGAGGCAGCTTAAGAGAGAGAGTGTGTAATGGCTTAGATGTGTGTGGGAGGGTTCGAAGGGGGCGCGCTTTCTTTTCCGGGCGCTGTTGGGGGTGTGTGCGAAGAATGAGATAAGAGGGCTGACTGCAAATGGAAGAGGTAGAAACTTGTTCATCTTTGTGATACGGGAGATTTCTTAAGGGAGTTTACATCCCTCCCCTCGAGGATGGGAGTCCTGAAAAAAATCGATTTTTTTAATTGAAGTGCCTCGGATTTTGGAGTCTTGGGTATACGCTCTCTTTTAACCTTTTAGCGAATGTTGTATGATTGTTGCCAATTTTAAGGGAAACAAAATTAGGTTGATTAAGATATAATCATGAGCAATTTTCTATCTGATGCCTGGTTTAGGTCTTCCCAAAGCTGTGTCCAATTTTATCGTATCCGAGCATCCCTTTGCCAAATTATCTCTAATGTACTTGGAAATGTCCGTTTTCAGTCAACCCTTGGTTCTTCTCCCAAACCTCTACGTGTTTCATCTTCGATAAAGGGTTTATGTATTCTAATGTAAATTTAATATTTGTGACTAAAATATGGTGTTTTACAAAATAATAATTTTACATGAAGATTTTTCTCTAATTTTCTCGAAGCTTTAAGAAGATGTAACAAATTTAGAGATGTGACGTAATATATAAATTTAATTTAAATGCTTATCGAATATTGTAGTTACTCAAAGGAAAAATAAATTAAATGGAAATAGTAATATAACGTTTATAACATAACGTATTTTTAATAATACAAGAAGGGAAAATTGTACCGGGATTCGAACCCAGGTCCCCCGATTGTGTGTGTAGCGGTTTGCATACCTGCCAGGAAAGTGCAAAACCTGGATTTGCATCCCAGTAATATCCTATTTTTAATTCTGTTTAAATTTAGAGGAAAGTGTAGTTCGGCGTGCCAAATTTTTCTTACACCTAATCTCTTTATGAACAAAAAAAATTCTCCCCCCTCCGAAATCACTGGATCTTCTTCTTCGTTAATCCCGCGGAGCCCAATCTTTGGCGTCTATAGCAATTCTCCCTCCTCATTATTTATTCATGGACCAGTAGCTCCGTCGAACCCCCTCTCTGTTTCTAGTTCGGAAATGAAAAAATAAATCCTCGCGCATTTATGCCGTGCGGGTGTTGGAGATTGGCGCGTAGTTAGCGAAGGCAATTCGAATGGGATTGCATAAGAATCGGGGGATGGAAATGGTAACGTACGCACGGAAATGCAGGAGAAGGAACGTCGAGAGGGTGTGTAAGATTGGTTGCCTGATTTATAGGTCCCCTTCCTTTCACCTGTTCCGTATGATTGCAAATGGGTGCGGATCCGAAAAGGGCGAGAAGAAGTGTTTAAATCCATGAGTATTAAGCGATCATCCCTCGTTTAATGCCACGTAATTATGTGGGGGCGCGTGAAAAGCGCGTGCTGCTCTTTTGATGATGATGCACTCTTTTGTCGAGTCGTAAATACTTTTCCCCGTATCTCTTTTTTAAAAACTTTCGGGATGTAAAACCGGGATTGGGGTGGAGTTATCGCGGAATGTAAAGGGAGGAATGTTTATTGCATTTTGTGAGTGAGAGTTGTTGTTATGGAATTAAATATCGTGCGTTTACGTGTTCTCGAAATGTTTTTATCGGAAGAAAGTGTGAGATGCAATTCGGTTACGCTTAGTGATTCTTTTTACTAACAGTTCAACTCGTGGTTCCATATGAAGGTGTTTACAATTCATGTTTCCGATGGAACTTAAGGAAACTAATTTATATTACGTACTTATCTCTAGCCGAGAAATATAATTAATCAATATTCCATGATACTTTTTACTTTAAATTGCAGTGCTTTCAGCATAAATTCTTTTAAGGGAGTGTTAAATATTATTATAAATTAATATTTATATAAATAATTATTTATAAATTATATGGTTTATATATGTGATTTTTGTTGACATATTTGTGTTTCTTATCGATTATGGGAAGTACACGTAAAATAAAACAATTTTCGTAGGCTATCAAACCTTATAGAGTACATGATTAAGGAAAGATATATTGTCACGATCAGTGCGTGCGACTGTAATACTTGATAAAACATACGTGAAGAATTTAAACTCGACCGGGACTCGAACTCAGGTCCCTACACTTTCTGGGAAGGTATTCTAACCATTTCGCTACTATGCAACGTCAGTTGTTTATTAAAGGCTACCTCAAGACGGAGGAATTGAAAGTTGAAAATGACCTGGGTTCTACTTCCAGCCTCATCGCTGTTTTTCACTCCTCTTGGGAACCTTGGAAACCCATTCCATGTTCTCGTGAAAGTAAAAACACCCTCACCTTTGTTGTTATGATTAATCTCCTTTATCCAAACGCGTCCGCAATATGGCCTGTTAATAACCCGATCGTTGTTCCCATATCTTTTCATCCAAATAAGGGGACCCTCTTCATTCCATACTGTTAATCTTCCCTAAAGAACGGAACACGAGCCATAAATTGCCGCAGTTTTGTTCTGGCAAATCCTCGCTCCTCGATTCGTTATTTTTCGCTAATATTTTCATAGGCGACCATAACTCTCTCTCGTTTATGGCCTCCATCGGACGGACTTTAATTGATACAATCGTTTCATCCATTCCCCCGAAATATTTTTAATTCCGACTTCTACGCGTATAAATTAACGCCCGTATACGTCACCGGCTCCTCCACTACTTGGTCGCTTATGGCAACGGCGTTCTATTAGGATTTTAATTATCCCTCGAGACATGCGTATCCCAATTTAAAACCCTCGTGTTGTTTATATTCACCGCATCCGATGATTAATCCTAAGCGGAGCGGCTTATAAATTCATTGCATTCAATTACACTTTTATTCCTTTTTTTCGGCGGAATAAATTGGTCGATTGCGAGCAAAAATACGGTGCCCATGTGCCGCGCGCGTATTTTTTTTATTTTTTATGGCGAAATTCTTTTCATCGGAGGATTTACGAAAAAAATAATTGACGATCGCTTTTAATCTCCATAAATCGTCGGGACGTTAAACAGGGACGGAACGCTTTTCGCAAAATTTGTTCCCGTCACGGTTTTTAATTATTCGCGGCGATTTTTTTTTTTAGCAGAGGGTTTTATGCCGATTGGGTCCGGCATTTGTAATTCTGTTATCCGTCGAATGCTAATTGAGAAGCATTCGGTGGAATGACCAATCGGGGCGAAGTGAATGAGCCAACGGAAAGCGGAATGGTTCGATAAGTCATGACGAGAGGAACCTCAACCTTCAGATCACGGAAATATTATTCATTTTGATGGCGGACCGAATTGGCTACGCGTCGTTGTATGATTTGTTCAATCGATTTGGGAAGTAGTGTCGTGGCGTTATGCAACCCTCGCCGCAAGCTTGTAGTCAGATTTCAGTGTGTTTATGTTGACGTAGATGTATTTCCGGCAGAAAAAATTACTATGTAAACCAAGTTGCTATGGAGCGAAGGTAGCATAGCAACGTAAGGTGTAAGATCCATGTCTATGGTAAACTGGGATAAGTTGAGTCATTTTGGGAAAGGTAGAATTAACTTAGCTTGATAATTCGTGTTGCTTTAAAGAGTCCTAAAACTACACAACTTATGACGTAATCAAAAGTCGACTTCCTACGTCCTTACGCAGATACATTTCTGACGGAGAAAATATTCGACTTCTTGATCTAACCAAATCCGGTATAGGAATGGTCTTACGGCAAATTATTTTCTCTGTACAGAATTTCCTTTAATTATCCTACAAGTGATGGAGAGTTGTTCAATATGTATAAATTTATTCGGACTTTTTACCTTAAGCATCCCTCAATACTATAAGTAAATTTTATGAATCAATATGAGATCTAAATTAGTAAATTTTAACATAACCTTTGTATATAAATTCATAATTTACTATTTTCATGTATATACAAAATTATTAGTCATTCTCTGATGTTGGTTAAGCCATTTATTACGCATTTATAACTAGATAATAAAGCCTTACATCTCTCATTTATTTCTAAATTAATTATACATCCCTAGATTTAAATTCTAAACCATATTTAATTATCTATAAATGGCCCATAGAGTATGGCCCTTGAAATCATCATTTTAAACGTATTTATAATGCCTTTTTAAATTCTATACAACTCCCAAATGTTCCCAGATGTCTTCTAACTCTTAAATACATCGAGCGTAAGAAAATACCTGGAAAAATTGCATCTCCAATTTTTCCCAAGCGTGTGAAAGTGAATGAATTTCGATTGCATTCAATTATCAAGTACAAAAGGATTAAAAAGGATAGTTTACGAATGCAGTAGAAAGTATATATTCCTTTCCCATTATTATTCCTGCTTTTCATATCACCCAAAAGGAACGAGATTCTGGTTAGTTGATGATTCCGAATCCATTCCGATGAAGTAGTCGCCTCCCCTGTTTTGGCAGAATGTAATCAGGGCTCTATTACGCTGAATATTTCCAATCTCTAGGGAATTGGGAAAGCACCCTAGGTCAGATGGGGTGTCCACGATTACTAGCGCATTTCCCGCATCACTTGTCCAGACCACTTTCCAGTCACTCCAGAAATCACTTGCTCCATTTCCCACACTCACGTGCTTCGTTGGGTTTCATTTCCTTCAGTTCATTGACATTTTTATCGTGTCAAGAGTATGGAAGGGTTGGAATAACTTCGCACGATGAGTTAGTACGAGTTGAATTCAAGGTTTAAATAAGGGTTAAACTAGTGATGTGACCTGGACTCGAACCCTGGTCTCCCGCTTTCAAGGAGAATGCAAAGAAAGTTGGGTTCCGGGTTCGTGTCACAGTCGTGCTTCTATTTTCCACTTCTGTACTACGTTGCTATGGTAAATAGTGTTCTACGAATTATAAACTACTAAATATAGAGATTTGCGTTATTTTTTACATTTAAAGGTGTTTGAGCATTAATGGGAGAGGTATATTTTGTACGAGAGTTATAGATCAAAGCAGAATCGTGAATACGATCCTAAAACAAACTGGAGCTTCTATTTTTTAACTCGAAGCCTCTTCCACGATTTTATATATAATTATTTATGTTTGTAGATTTTAAGTGTTCCTATTAATACACTAACTCTAAAACCAACCGAATTCCAATCAATTACGCACATTCTTTTAAATAGAAGCGAAACATATATATTCCGAATGAACTATTTCACATTTCACCTTTTATGATACTGTTAATCAAAATATGAATGACATTATATACCTTTCTCTTTGTTTCTAACTAAGGTACAACAGAAGTTAAAATAACGATATGACTGGCACTCGAACCCAGTTCTCCGAATTTCCGGGCCGGTATACAGTAGGGAAACTATCTGGGGATCTGGGTTCGAGTCCCAGTAATATCTTACTCCTCTCTCCTGCAAACTTTAAGTTAATCTCACCTCTCTTTAACCCCATAATTCTTCGGTTTTAAGTCGGAAGGACTGAAATTCCATCGCTTTTAAAGAGAAGAAAGATGGCGAATCGGAATTCAAAATGAAACTTCAAATTATTTCTCTGGAGGAATCTGGAGAGGTAATCTTTTCGAAGAAGAAAAAAACGGAGGGGTGAGAGAAGTGGCAGGGGGTGTATAGCAGACGGCTTAAGTGAAACCAATAGAAAAAGGAAGATGGATAGTCAGGGCAACATTGGAATTCATTCTTCGCTGACTATTCCGGAGGTGTGCGTTTTTTCGTTTCGCCGTCACGGAAGAATAATGAAGGGGAAGCGGTTCGATTGGTGATGTGTAATTACGGATGGAACAAATGGTTGGAAAATAAGCGGAGATTTTATCATCGTTTTGAGGTTTTTATTCAGGATCATCCAAGTTTTTATTTCATGTTGACGAAAAATTATATATCGCTCTAAATCACTGAAATTAGAAGAACGTATCTTCAGGACAATATCGGCGTTGCATTTACGTGATTTATTATCTGAATCTCAGTTGAATAATAGAAAATGCTATGATTAATCGCTTATCTGGGTATGAAGTTTATGGCCGTCATGACTTGGGGAATTGGTAATGCGTATGACGTCTATAACGTCACACAAACTAAACTTTTCTACTTATTTAAATACCCATATAAATGGTTAAGGATGATATACATTAGCACAATGTTTTTTGTTATTATTTACGTTTGGGTTTCAATCTTAACGGGATGTCATTGATGACGTAAAATAATGTCGTTCCAATTTACTTACTAATAACTTAGATTACGTATCTTCTTTCCTTTTTCTGGTTGTGTTCTTCTAATCTGTATATCCTAATAATCTTACGTAAGGCTTACATAAATTCTGCTTACTCATCGTAATTATTTTCATACAGTTCACAAAGCTGTTGTAACTACTCGCCATGGATTTTAGGAATACCATAATACGAGTATTTGATTATTGCTTATAATAAATCCTTGTGATACCTAGAGGAATTAACTAGTTAACAATTAAATAACTATTGAAACGAATATCTCTATATCTATTGGTAATCTAGAATTATTCCACAAAATAAAGCATTGTGTGACAAATTTGATCGATGTAGTAATCTTTGCCGAATTAAATGCGTAATAATTATCATTATAAGTATTATATAGTCATATTTTTCAAGAGACTATATGCTAATATATATGTTATTTTACTTTAAATATTAATAATATTATATACGTTTTTATTAACCTGTAAACATTATATGAGGATATTGACGAATTTTATCTAACCATTGTTACGGCAAAATTTCTTAACCTTTAACGTACGAACGGTCCCTTTTGGGACCACTAGAACACGCTTCGTTTCACGTCTGCTTATTATCTCTTTCTTAGCTCGGATTTGGCTGATTTTTTTTCTTAGGCTCTTGGAGTGGTCCTCGCTTTAAGCTCATAGCAAATCGTCTTACTTGATACAAGGTTTACATCCGTAATCGCTTTCGAAACTAGGCTCTTCTCATCACGGCGCTACCTACGCACAGTTTAGATATTCTCTTACACTTCATCCTACTTATTTTTGGTTGTTGTAAACACTCTTTGGTATCTCTTTAATCTTCTGTACAAGCAAGTAATCCATCCTTTTCCATATCTCAAAAAAATAAGGCAAAAATGAAAATCTCTCAATGCTTTCCATTCCTTAGCTCTCTGCTCGGATTCTTACTGTGCATATTCCATAAAAAATATTTTTATTTCAAATAAAAAAGCAGTCAGTGGCACAGTGGTGTTTTCATGCATATACTTTTTGTTTTATTACGCTATCTTACATAGTTTTCTAGTTATTTAGCTTTAACTAAAGGGATGCAGAGTTTCGAGATACTTCTGAGATTGAGTCCCGTCTTTTAAAGGTTAAATATCAAATAAACTTTACTAAAAGTAGTAAACGGTATGAAAATACACTTCAGATATTTCTAGTAGTGAATTTAAGTTGGATTTAAACTCGACATAACTGTTCTAAATAGAGAATAGTCGATTCGGAACTCGGATCATGCAATTTTCGGACCTTCATTGCATTGAAGCGGGAAAACAGTTCGAACTTCGAAGAGAAACGGTCAAGATTCGGTCGCAAGAGGAAGAGCAATCCACACGGTGACTTTCCGGTTGTCCTCCCTTTCAGGAGAAGAAACGAGTCGAAATATTTCGTTCCGTGAAAATGCCAGAAGTCGAGAAGCTTTCGGTGGGAATAGGTGAAAACTGGAGAACATGAATAAAACCGTAATTTTTCTTCTTCGCCCTCGTGTTCGGGCAGTTTTTTGGGGGGGACCCGTGTTGTTCGCCTCCCTCGGGAATCTCAGCAGGTCGCTCTCGAGCGGTTTTCTTCCTCTAAATGTTATTCTCTCCTTCCATCACTTTTGAAAACTTGATCTCCCTTTCTCCATATTATGCTCCGCATTTTTTTACGCCTCTTTTGTCCACTGCCTGTTGATTCCGGAGGCTTTTTTTTATCGTCAGGACGGGCCGTTTCCCTTAGAAACGGGGAAAATGGATTCCGCGTAGAAAAACAATTATACGGTCGCGTGTGTGGTGTTTTCGTATTTTTCCGAGAGAGGGGGCACACGTCGCTCATTTGAGTGTACGAGGATGAAACTTTTGATCGAAAGAGGGGCAACTCGCTTTATATATCTTTATTTTGCTGTTGGTTGCTTTGCATCGTAAATCCCGAGAGGGTGTAAGGATTAGTTTTTTGAGATGTATCACCTTTTGCTCGTTATATTTTCCTTTTGAAAGGAATGACCGAAGCCTCTCGAACCCCCCTAAAATTTTAACCCTCGTATTCGATTGAATTTTTTGAATGAATATTTACGTTTATGTTTATGGGTGAGGATTTTTACGTGAGTTTATTTGTGTTTTTATTGAACCATTTTTTAAGAATGACACATTTAGATGTTATTTGTGTAATTGTCCTCTAATATTAATTAAAAATGAATACTTTACGAAGTAATTCTTATAAGAATTTCTACGTAAAGAATTCGAAAATATTTTACTGTAATCTTGATCAAATAATAATTTTGGAAGAAGTTTGCTTCAATTAAACAATTCAGTCCGATGTTATTCTTAAAACTTTATTCGAGTTTTTATATAGTCATATTGTCGCGTTAAGTTTCAAATCATTTCTCTTTCGTGAATACTTTTCGTTAATTTCAAATAAATATTACTTCGTCGTCATAAATATAAGATAGGAGGCATTTTAAATCGAAAAGAATAAAATACAAGCTTTTTAGATCCATCTATTACGGAGCAACTACTCTAAGAACGTACTGATTAATGCTAAACATTTTTGTAACAATCAAACTGTTTCCTTGGATACTCATTACATTCAAAGGAATAAATCCCCAATAATTTCGATATATATTTCTTATGCAGTACCATTTGAATACGAAATACACGTAAATATTCGTACTTATTACTCACGAAGGAATTAGTCCCAAATAACGCCGATATGTATATCATATGCAGTACCATTTGAACTCGAAATACACGTATATATTCGCCACCCGGTTCGTGCTAACGGTCATAGTCATCTTCGGATACTTTTCCAATTTCCTTCTTTCAGCTCCAGCGTTATTTATTCTTCCGTTGATCAGCGAAAGTGTTTCCATCCACCGAATGGACCGTTCGGTGGCCATCAAACGTCCCCTCTTTCGGCATTCCGTCGTCATAAATCTCGGCGCGATCGATGCTTTTTTATTTCATTATATGCTCACGACTCCGGTAATGTCTTTCCGAGGGATAAGTGGTCAAGCTTAGAGTGTCCAGAACAGTTCCTCGGAAACCCCGCGCGCTCTTCCCCAACATAAACATTACCTCCCTTTTTTTTATTTCCAAAGCGGGAGAGCGGCTCCCATAAAGGGACTGAGTTGTGTTCCTCACTGTGGCAATGGGGGAAAGTGTTACTTACAACAGGGTTACGGCCCCTCACTCTCTCTCTCTCTCCGCGTGGTGAATTATTTAAATAAACGGTTGTTTCCTAGGAGCAGACTCATCCCCGTGGGGATGGAAAGAACGCGGGGTCGTCATTCACTACCGAAAGGTGAGGAAAGGCAATCGTCGGGTCCGATTTATGAAGGTGCGTTAATAAACTATAGGAGATCCTATCGCTAGGACTGAGTTATTGTAGGTGCCGATAGAGGCGCTGCTGACGCACGTAGAACGATGAATTCTGCATCTCTTCATTCACGAAGTTCTTGTTGAGATTGGCGTCTATCTTGGCCGTAAATTGATGTTTAAATGTTAAAAAAGTTGGTGGAATTTTAGTTGTTTTTGACTTTTATTGAGCTTTATTGGGACTTTATATTTGTAGACTTTCATTTACATCGTGTTTTTCTTAATTTCACAGTTATTGGTATCAAAGTTTACGCTAAACTAGATTCTCTCGTTATAATTTTATTTACGTTTACGTTATCTCGAACTATCAAGAATCAGCCGTAATAGTGATGTAATAGGAAGATGGAAAATAACAATAAGAGAGAATAACTTATTAAATACTCCAAGTTTTTCAACAATGGTCTTATTTTAATAATGGTATGGGCTTCAATTATTGTTCTGTTCTTTATTTCTTTTAAAGTCATTCAGATACTATTTTTTCACGTTAATGGTGGATACTAAAAATTAATTCTCTAATTATACGTATCTCTGATGATTACCTCAAGTCTTACCTTTACGTAGTGTATATTTAAACCCTTTGTATTCAGATCTAACAATAAGTATCCATGGGAAGTTAAGTGGGTGTTTGGCTTTGTTTCCATAGTCACCTGTGCAACTACATAATCACAATTATAGTGAAAGGATTGCTCGTGTACCTCGACGTTAGGATGGTTTTAATTCTGTATGTTACTCTCTTAAAGCATCAATCGTTTAAGAAGTGGTTGAAGGTTGACATCTTGACATGAGGGAAACTCAGTTGGTTGAAAATAAGTCGATAATGTTTGATTCAACGAGATACAATATCGTCATTTTTCATCTTTAAAGTATTGTATTTATTTCCAGACCCCGTCCTTTATGTAGCGAAAGTGATGGATCTTTGTGTCACTCGTCAGCGTGTTAAGTGAGGGAACCTTGAATTTTAAAGGTGAAGTTTATGTCTCACTGATATCGATAAAGTTCAGCAGCATTTAGTCTTCAAAAAGAGTTTGAAGGTATTAAAAACGTAATTATATATTTCTAACATCTGCATTTCCTTATAACTTGTCATACAGTTATCCTTGTAAATCTTCTGAATTTTTCTTTAACTTAATCCAAGTAACATTATTTAAATTGTAACTTAGCACTGATATGTTTCAACTACGCCTTACTTCTTTGTTTTTTTCCTCTATGATAAATTATTTCCACATTATTATATTATAACTTTGTTGCAGTGTATACCTATAGTATAGTTGCATTGTATAGTTTTAATGTAGATTTCAGTATGCTTATATAAAAATCATATTCGTAGATTTATTTATTCTTTCTTTTTTAATGTTTCTTATCGTTTAATTTTCTTTCTCTTATGTGAACATGTATAATATTATGTATTCTTTTATGCTTCAAAAGCTTTGCTGGTACTTTTTGTTAACTGTGATAGTTCTTTGTAAAATAATACTAGTCTTTTTATTGTTTTCGTAGTCAATTTGTTTCTTATTAGTTTTTGTTTTGAGGGAGGTAGAAACGTTCAATAGACCGGTATTATGCTTTCAATTACTCCACTAATGCTTCCGCATTTTCAATAGAAACTCGTGTAAATCCAGATTGTGCTTTTTGCGAAAAGCCGATAGCATTTCACTCAATCTCGAGGAATCCAGCCGTTTGACGCATGTTCCGATCATAATCCTCGGCTTGCACCGCTCGGCACCAGATAAGGATTCGTTTAAAAGTCCCCTTTTTTGATACGAAAGTGACAACACCCTCCATTATTGTATTCTCTACTTCCCCACCAGATGGCGCCTATGCGTCGTAGGGTGTCACTCCCTCAGCGCGAGTTTTGAATGGGCTCTAAGATTACGCATTTTCGTCTATTTAAATATCGTTAAATACATGTATATCATTTGAATACAAAGGTTAAACGGAAGTGACGATAGGAGCATGAATCAGCGTCTCGACTGATGGTTTCCTACTTCAGGAAGTAATTATAAAATATGACGCCCACTTTGGGAAACTTATGGAGACCTGGGTTCGAGTCTCACTGAGGTTGCTAGGTTTTCCAACCTCCTTAGTTTTTCCTAATATTTTATCAAAGTTAATTGTAGTGGAAAACATGTGAAACAGACAATCCTGTGAGAGGAATAAATACGTACCAAGTATTATATACATATACGTATAAATAAGTATCACCGTTGTAATGTCTGGATAATGGTAGTGTAGTTTTTTTATTCTCAATCAGAATTGATTTAGTAATTCATAGGGATTTACCAAACAATTCAACAGTGATATTGGATTATTTTATTATGTTCTGAAATAATTCTTACGATCCAGAATGATACTTACGCCAGGAAAATAATTTGCTATTTTATTTGGAATGTAGCTCTTTATACAAATGTGTATTTTATTCCTAAAACTGTCTTACGCTATTTTTTCAAACGTATTTTTATACACATTTTTTATTCCAATAAATTTTTTATTCTTTTTAAATATTTTTTATATAAGATTATCAGTAAGAAAAATGTTAATGTTATAAGGTAAATTGTATTATTATAAATGAAGTGCAAGAGGTAACTTACTACTCTTAATTTCACTGCAATAAAGTAGTCACATTATCATCTAGTTTGTATAAATATACATTAAGCAAATAATATTAGGAATAATGTTGAATATAAAGTATTTAACACAATAAGATGAACAGTGTAGAGTAAAATCCGTATTGTAATGAACGAAACTACTTAACTAACGAACGAAACGAAGCGGTAGTTCTCTTAAGCTACGTGAAAATTGCTGGATAAGGCAAAATTCCCACGTAATCCAGTTTTCCCTTTAAAAATAGAATCGGAAAATATTTAGCAACCGCTTTACCTCTCTTAATCTAAGTTCAAATAAAAAAGAACTAGAAACCACTCGTTCTATTTTTACGCAAAACCCCGATTCGTGGCTTTGAAATCCTCAGGAATGCCTTTCACTCTCATTGCGAAACATTTCTACTGCTCCCTTACGAACCCCTCTCATCCCTTAAAAGTAAAAGACCCCGTGAAAAGAACACGGCAGACAAAGAGAGGAAGCACCGAGGGTAGAATGGAAACAAGAGGGTGAGGTACGAAGAAGCAAACGTTGTTTTCCAATGGAAGTTGTTACCTCCGTACGCGCCCTTGAATTTCGGCAGATGTCGCTTTTCGCGTGGGAGGCAGCTTCGGTCGACATCCGCCAGAGGGTACTACCTTTTCTCCTTTTTTTTACACACATATCCGAATCGTTTATAGTACTTTTTCGAGTCGGAACAAATTGGAACGGAGCGAAGGCCTCTTTTGTTTCCACGTTTTGTTTCTTCTTTCGAAGTCGCGTTGCGGTTTTTAAGCTCCTTCACTTGTTTTCCGTTTCCATGGCAACGTCTCTCGCGCGGTTCTTAACTCCCATTTTTTGAGGGATGTTGATCGTTTGAAGTCGTTCTTTCGGTTTATCGTCTGTTTGTTTTGTTTATGCTTCTTTTTGTTGTCGTGTTGTTTTCAAATCGACTCTTTCCTTTCTTGGGAGCGGTGGTTGTTCTCGCGGTTGAACGAGGGATTTAAGTGGTGTTTGTGAAGTGAATGAAAGAGTTAATACTGCTTTGAATTGGTGGGTTCTTCATTGACGCCTTTATCCAGTTTCCGATTGAATGAATTGGTTGTGCGAGTCATTGTTGTAATGTCGTCGATTAGTGATATATAGAGATTGATTTAAATAGAAAAATTACTCTTAATTAATAAGAAAATTTCTTTCATTTGTATTTCGTCTTTTTATCAAGTGGCTTTCCATATTGAAGAGACAGTTTTCTCCCTTATTTAAGAATAATTATATTGAGAATAGAATTTTCTGTTTCTTTTTTTAACTCTTTATCGAGTTTGAAACTAAATTAATCTTTCTAACAAGTATAGCCAAAGACTAAGAAAGTGCTCTAATTCAAGTTAAAAGGGTTGTATTGAATGGGGAAATGCTCATCATTCTCTAATGGTAGTTATCATCATTATTGATGGTAATGAAATAATTAGATAGTTAATTACTCTTCTCAGTTCCTCCCTTTATGTGCAAACACTACCGCATATCTATAATGTGAATCATTTTATTAGTACCTCTTTATTTGGTTTACGTATTTGTCCCTTGATATTATACTTGATGCTTTTCATTCTTTTTTGCTCTCGGTTAAAAACCTTATGAAAGTTAAGAGCAGCTTTAAATTTTTCCTGTATTAATAATATGAATGTTAATGATAATATAGTTTTCAATAATGCATATTTATTATATTATCCTTCAAATAAATTCGTAAATAATCTTTCAGTTGATAACATTTTCCTAAGAAGGCTATTTTTTCTCCATATAGTGCTGCTAATTATTCTAAGCCATTTTATATATTTATATACACTATAAACGTAAATGGGGTGCTTTTTTTGTTACCTTCCCCAATAGTATTTTTACTCACCACCATCAATCGAATGTCCCCTTCCCAGGAGTGCTGACGTCTTAGCAGCCGCCTCTCTGAGGTAAAGAAGCTGCGTGGACCGCCCATCTCTCTCTCTCCCCCCCCCCTTCGACCTAACTGTGGCCGGGAGCAATCGAATTTTCCCCAGACAGCCTCTAAGAATTGTTGGGGTACGCATCCCCACCCAACTAGAGTTGTAGTCGAGGGTAGGGTTTTAGATGTTCGGTTATCAGATTTTATTCAATTTAGAAACGTGTATTTTAACATCTTCGTAGACTTGTTTAAGTTTAGAGCTACCACAGTGTTTGTTTAAAAGTGATAGAGTTATGCTACAATAAGAATTGTACGTGTTTTATCTTTCCGATGAAAAACTTTTTTGGGATGGTTTTTTTAAATGATGTTTTTATACTTTTATCTCAGTACGTAACTAAGAGCTCAATTCTGAATCTTTTACGTTAAAGCCTTTAAAAGTTTATTATATATCCTCCTATGATAAAGTTGAAAAGCATTTTAAATATAGGCTTATTTGGGTGTATATGCATCAATAGTTCCGATAAACTTTCTGATTTAAGGGAAGTTCAAATAACACAATGATCTAATGCGAATTGAATACAAAGGTAGGAAAGAAATCATTTTTTTAAAATTTCCTGGACTCGAACCCAGGTCCCAGTCATTTCGCATTTATTTCATTTCTGTCTAAACTCTGTAATCTGTAAACTTGTATTCTAACACTTTAGTAACTTTATTTGCAATTGAAAGACATTCGTAGGATATCTTTATGTGATTATAACGCTATTTAAATTAATTATACATTTTAATATTAATTTCACGTATCTGCCCTTCTTTGAATCATATTCTTAGAATATTGCCTTTATTACTAAAACAGTAAGGCATATTAACAGTTAGCGCAAATCAATATACGGTAGATACATAAGTTCGTTCAGATATTAGTATTTCCATCTTAGACTTTAATGATCGGCATTTACGTACAGTTTTCATCTTCGAACGTCGACGCATTAGCAGTGGAAAGACGACGAGAAAACGTAGCAATATTCTGAGAGAGAGAATCGCCCCGAGTCAGATATTACTCTAATATTGCATTCCTACTCTTAAAGGATACGAATTAAAATCCTCGTTCTGTCTTCTTCCTTCTATTACCTCTCTTTTTGTAAAGATCCCTTCTGTCACCGCCAAAAATCTTTCTTGCACCGCTTCGGGTGATTGAGATTTCTGAAATGAGCTGAAGTGTTAAAAGGGAAATGAAATTCTCTTCGAGAAGAAAGGGGAGAAGAAGAATTATAAGGGAAGAAAGATGTGGAATTAAACTGCTCTTGAGGTATGAGATCTTTAGGGGGGTAAGGGTATTCTGAATATAAGACAAGGATTAGAATTGTTCAAATACCGAAACTGGTTAGTAGTAAAAGAATCGATTGCATTCCGTTTACTTATCTAAATTCAGAAGACGATTTTCGTTCGTTTTTCGCTGCGTCTATATCCTCTATTTACTTTCTGAAACACTCAAGGGGTATATTCCTAATAGTGGAGGGAATTGACTTCCTTTACTGTAATTGGAGAAGATGAATTCCTATGGTTACAAGGCCCGTTGAATTCCCCCGTTAATGACGATACGTGTACTAACAAGGGGACCTCAAGGGTTGTGTGAAACGGATCTCAATACTGCGAAGATAGATTCATTAGTGAACGACGAAGGCAGTTTTAAAACTGTTCGTGCCAACGCTAAATAGTTTCCAAGTAATTAGGATTAGGAATCGTTCACGTCTTATTCCTAATACATCACCGTGTAAATAGTTATCCTCCGTTGCTAAGTAGCAGTATTTTACCTTGCTACATATTAAAATAAATACATATTAAATAAATAATAAGTTACATATTGCACATTAAATAAATAATATGTTATTTTAAAAAGGTATACATGAATGAAATACGTATAAATTTATTTCAAAAGATAAACATGATATTAAGCTTAAGATGTATACATTTTTTGCCAAATATTTACCATTATTTCAGCCCATTGACGTATTTTTATCGTTTCGTGCGTATTTCCATTGATTACTATGATTGTGGAATACATACATTCAAACTTTTACGGATATTAAACTTGCACATAATGGTAGACCATTGAATCTAGAAAAAAAATCACAACTCGGAATAATAAGATAACACTTCACCGTGAAAAAAATACGTCTAGATAAAAATACGTCATCCAGTATTCATTCCTCCGTTCCGTCAACTTTAATTACATCAAAACCCCTCCCCTCTCCCTTAACACAGTTATCTTTTTCACCTCTGCATACATATTCCTCCAACCATATCCTATCTACACACACACCACCACCACCACCCAATCCACGGACCCACCCCCGCGTTACGTCACCTTTATGCGCATTCAATTCCATCTTTGCCCGTATCAGAGTAACTCAACCTCTCCCGGTGTCTCTCCGTATCTCGCAAACATTACGCCTTCCACCTTCCCCCATAAACAATCCCCCATTCCACCACCTGTCCCCATTGAATATGCATGTCACTTCCATACATTTGTAATATTTAACACGGGCTAAACGTTCGCTCGCTCTGTCCCCTTTTGTAGGATGCAACTCCAGCGCTTATCATCAATCGGATGAATTGAGAACATGGGCGTCTTCCGTCTATGATCAGAATACCCAACGAACTCACTCTCTATAAAGTAGAGACCCGTGTTTAAGGGGGCGGATGTTTGCGCTCGGTTTGTTTGAACGCGTTTAGTATATGGGCTCTTGAATTAACTCGCGTGTGAACCTGTCCCGTACGCTATACGCTATTATGAAAATGACGCTGGCACGATTTTGTTTGCCGGAATTTCGGGAGCTGGTGAGGATTTTTTTTTATTCGAATAGGGTTGTATTTTCGCGGGAATATTGCTTAATTTCAATGCACGTATTTTCGTGAATCGTACGGTATTTATGCGAACGAAGATAATTAGTCTATTCGGTTGCGTATTACGGAATCGTTCTTACGTAAAACGCGAACTAGAGCAGGCATACATACATACGGAAGGCATACGAAACAACATACACTCGAAACGTTTGTGCCAAAGCTATCCAGAAAGCTCGCTTGCATAAGGATTGTCGGTACATGTGACGCAAAGTTTTGAGAGCGATGCTATTTCACGTTAGTTAGGTTTCACCCTGAATATGTATCATCAGGTATAAGGGTGCCGCCGAGCGAACTTGTGTTTGTAAACTTGAAATAGTACAAAGGAAAGTCGTGAAGTTTGTTAAAGATCCTAAGTTTAAAGGCAATTGTAACTTAAGTTCTCAGGTTAGGTTTATTTTAAAGGTAGAAAATTGTAACTATATAGATAGCGATAGTTTCAAAACGGCTATGAATTAAAAGATAGATGCCAGGAAGTGTAGGTCTAGAAATTCGCTATTTCTACGAACTATGCGCGATAAGAATAGGTTAAGATAATAGCCCGTATGCCTGGTGTTGTAAAACACCTGCCTTCTGCAGAAGCTTGTGGAGTATTCAAGTACATGTTGATGAAAACAATTCTTAGATTTTTTCCCGTTTTTGAGCTGAAGAATCAATAAATTGTTTCGTTTAAAGAAATGGAAAATTGGGTACTGTAAACTATGTATAATCTAATATTAATGTTTTATAACACCTTATGATAATCGGTTTTACTTACTGTTAATTATTTTGAGAAAGTTGAACTATTGTTTACTCATCCCATATCTTCGCCCAAACTTACTCTCCTGATTGTTGTATTATTATTATTAAATTTATAGATTAAACGATTGTCCCGATTGTTGTATTATTATTATTATTACATTTATAGATTAAACGATTGTTGAATTGATCGGGCCTGAATTAACGTATTTTTAACGGTATCTGGTTCCTATGTCCGTATTCCCTTTAACATTTAACCAAAGAATCGAAAGATAAAGAGATGGGGGTCGATGTTTGAGAGTTGAAATGGAGAGCGGATTAATATCGGTGTGACATTTCGAATTTGAATGGAAATTCACTGCAGCGCAAATATGTTTTCTGGTCCGAAATGAAGATTTTTTCCTTCATATCGCGCATTTAATTTGCTGCATTCATTACGCATTACACACCATTTTATACTTTAAAATTCCCTTTAATTATCCAACTAACGTTACAATTTCGCTCGTAGCCCTTTTTTAAAGGGTATGAAGTGTAGGTTACCATTGTAAATCGTATTAATATAATTGTTGTGGTAATTTTATTCTTTCAGTCATGGGTAGCTAATTAAAAAGCCTAAATAGTGGATACTTTAACTAATCAATCTGTCATATCATCTATCTTTTTGTTAAAGATATTTATTAGATGTTAAAATAATGATATGTTATTATTTTAAAAGTAATAATTTATAGTTTTTTTACATCGCATCTTTCAAATAAGGAACTTATATTACTCGGAATTAGAAATGTACAGGTATGCTGTAAACGGAAAGAAGGAATGAAAGTTTGGGACCTGGGTTCGAGTCCTTGTTATTTCTGAAGTTTAAATTTTGCTTAGCCACCTCTCGATGTTGAGCAGCTTTTCGATTTAATGAGCTCATCTTACGTGCTCTGTGGGTCCTAAAATAGATGCATGCAATATTTAAGTCATTAGTTTCCCCCTTTTGAAAGTGGAGTACCTTACCATGAATATTTTGGAAAGAGAAGCGTATCATTACGTATTTACCACGTGTAAATTTAAGATGATTTTTGATGAATTGAAAATAGTTTAGCAGTATAATCTTCGTACGATCGTTACCTCCAATTTTAGGACGTATTTTCTGCTGAATTTCTTCTTTCGATCATTTTTTAAGTGTTTAAACGATTCCTTCTTTGTGCATAGACATTCTTACCTGTTCCGCATGAACTCCACTAAAGTGTTAGAAAACATAATCCAATTCAATACAATCTAATAAGGGTATATGAATTAATATTGTGATATGGACCAAGATTATTGTTATATTTGACAGCTTAATTGTTAAAAGATGTATATTTTGGTGTGGGTTAAAATTACAGTTGACCTCTTACGACCAGAATATTTCTCTTTTTGTTAAATAATGAAATAAATAAATATGCCATAAATATATAAGACGCAAAACTTTGAATATGCAAATACATACATATGAAACTTTATAATGTATACCCCTACGGTTACTATTAAACAACATTCCTTTGGCTCGTGAGACATTAATGTTCGATTAAATAGCACACCAAACAACTTCCTTTCACTAGCAATTTTTCCCCAACTCACATGCGGAATGTATGTAAAATTATCGTAAATGATAAATCATTTTTAGAATGTAAACGCGTCGAACGTGGCACAGAGAGGGCATTAGTGAAATGTTCATGTTCAATAAAAGTTACGCGTGACACCGCAGTTGTTTCAGAATGTATGTTCGGTTGCGTGACCCTTATGGGATAACTAATCCATAATGCAGTCGCATGGCTTTCACGGGATTTTCGTACACAAGGTTACAGAAAACTCAACTTTCAATTGGACCTAAAAAATTCAGTTATTTGGACGGGACGTGTTATGATTTTCTCCTCTATAAATATTGTTTTAGATAAAATATTTTGGTGAGTGCTTGATTGTATTTCAACTCAGTTATCTATCGATTGCTTCAGCATTAATAGATGCACGTACTGGACGTAGATGATCTGTAATGCGAGCGTCCTGGTATACGTATGCATTTACATTTATGTAAATATCCCACGATCCGTCATAAGTCGTATGGTAGGGTAAGTCATTATATCACACGCTAAAAAGCTATCCTACCTAGCTATCCTTGTATGTCTAATACAATGTGGAAAGAAAGATCAACAATATTTATCTATTCTCGCTATAATCTCAGGAAATATTTTTAGAAGTCATTTCTCGTAAATTATTAGTACATGAGTTTCACGTAAATGATGATGTTGAATTGAATATTGTATCAGGATAGTGTTAGTGAAGACTATACAACAGTTTCATTCACGAAAAAAGAGGTGAAATTCTTCGTGAACTCAGTGGAAAGAAGAGGAAGTTTTAAAGATATATATATTTTAATACAATCACAGGAGTAATCGAGTAATTGGAAATTTATCATGTATAATTGGTAAATTTGTTAATAATGTGACTTTGTCCTGGAAGTACGTGAGCCTTTTGATTTCAAATTGAATTACCAAAAGGTTTATTTAAGTCACTTCTTCTGGTCATCTATCCTATTCCTTTACTCTTCTATTCAGAAATAAATATGCAACCATGTCTGCATATTCCACCTTAAATTTTATCTATACATTAAGACCCAACAAGCTACGTAATATGGCTTGATTGAAATTGAAACAGCCCTCTAAACGTAAGTGCCGTTTACAGTAACTATTATTTCCCATTGGATCCTCTCCGTAGTGTTTGAAGGACAACACGACCTGCAGTTGACGATAATATCACATTTACTCCGATAAAATCCATATATACATCATAGACGATGGAAACCAATCAGCGCTTAATTCAAACCCATTCCTCACACACATCATCGGTTGCACACAATCATAGTCGTACACAAATCATGGTTTTCCATCAACTAACCATCACTTGCTTCGTCAAGAAAGAGCAGTTTACGGTTTACGTGCCGAACGAACTCTTCTAAACCAACAAATGGAAGAACCATCTGATTGCCCCTGTTTTCGCCACTTCGGTTGGTCAAACAACTAGCTATTTATGTTTTCGTTGAAGAATCGAGCAAACACTCCCTTTATCCAGAGCATATCGCACTCATTCAAATCATGGAAGAGGGAACAATATACGAGAGAAACACTAAAAACCGATATGAATATCACATGATGTGCGTACACATCCTCGGTCAACAGCTACAATTAGGTAGTCGTTATCCAGAGCCAAGGTTCTGCAATATCGACAAACACGCATTCAATTAGCGGTGCATTGTTTGAGACAGGAAGTAGAATATGAATATATTAGCTGTGGATTACTCCATGAAAATGGTAGATAGGTGTTTCTAATCGATAGGGCACAAACTAGGTTGAGATGAACAGGTAAACACGTGTTAAATATCGAAGAGAAATCCTGAAATGTATAGGTTGATAAAGGAAGAAGACAAGATCTTTGAAAATGAAGTATATAGAAAGAATATAGAAAGAGGTATAGCATCTACAGCAAGAAATGTTCGTCTTTACTATGCAATGACCTATAATAGTAATATAGTCCGAAATTACTGTATGTATAAAAAAGGATCAAAATACTGGGGAAAATTCATGGCCAAAAATTAAAACGCAAGATGAGCACTGACTGTAATATAGGGAAACCGCAGAAAAGATGTTTAACTTTAAGGACACATAAGCATACTTCCACCTTACTAACTCGCCAAGAAGGTTGTTTTATATAGGGTGTGTAATCCACAATGCCACGGATAGCACATGTAATATTGTTTTAGGAAAAACGCGAGTACGATCAACAGTAATTGATGATAGGAATACATACATGAACAAGGTACATGGGGTAGGGTGAAAAGTTCTGGTCCTAACTGTGAATGGCGGATATTTTCAATTTTATAAAATTATTTTATTTTCCTCGTAATGCAGGAAAGAGGTCATAAACCAGGATAATATGGACTGAAGAGACGTAAAGAATTCATACGATTCATATTCATATGAATTCATATTCATATAATTTCTAAATCATATCATAGAATAAAATAAATTAGAAACATAAGAAAGGAAAATCAAAGGTGAAAGTCAGAATACTTTTCATGATCAATTCAAGGTTTATATACAAATAATAATAAAATAGATGGCAAAAGTTATAATTTCCTTTGTCAATTCCTGGGTTAAATAATAATTATTTCTCCTTTGGATGGAACTTAAATGTAAATGTGAAATGAAATGTTTTAACTGAATGCATGAGTTACGTGCCAGAATTATAATTGCAATCCAATGCATCAGATTGGAGAGTACTTCTAATAGATTGAATGGAACGCAATGATCTTATCCGTTGGTGCAATGATGAAACACGAACATGCTTTATGGAACGATGATAGGATTCTATCGAGTTAATAATGATTGCAGTGATCAAGGGCACTTCGTGCGCCGTGCTTTCATTTATGACGGTCGCACTTTCCCGATCGCTAATCCTATTCCATCATTCTGAAATATTTTGCTCTCTACAACAACTCTACTAGTTGAGTTACTGCTTTTCAAAGTGGATATGTGTATGTTCAGTATTCGTATTTGTTTAAAGTAAACAATTTATATGAACGTGTTGGATTCTTTTTGAAGGAGAAAAGAGTATGATTTATGTATGAGTGTCATCTCTCGTGAATATATTTCACCTTATTTTGTTCATTTTTGTATTCAATTGATTCAATCGAAAAACAAAGAAGTAGAAGGTAAAATGATTGATAGGATAGCGTCCAGTAAAATGTTCTCTTCATATATCTGCCCGGAATGTGTGGGACCTTGGTTCGAGTCCCAGTAATAGCCAGTTATGTCGCTATTTTTCACTTTAGTTTAACCTGGTATTCCAGTCGATGGACGTAATCCTGAAGTTGATTCTCATTTCCTTCATTATATGATTTAAAGATATTATCAGAAGATAGTGTTTATTCCGTGGTGAATTTTGAAATTTAGTACATAAACTCTATTAATTCCATATTTTTATTTAACAATTTGAATATTGTAATGTTATAACCTTTTAATAGCTAAAAGCAGCTAGTGTGTTGTTACAACTGTTAAACTGTAAATTTTCGGTGGATATTCCCTAAAACATCAACATTCTAAATGATCCTGCTATCATAACTCTTTATTGCTTTTATAAATTCTCAATCAATACTAAATTTTAATATTATTATTACATTTAAATACTTTATTTAGTTTTTTATTTTGAATTTTGAAAATTCCACTAAGTTTTTCGTTGTTATTATTTATCTCCCTTTCATACGTTAATCATTTAAATTAAATTCGAATCCTATAATGAAATAATTCCCTCTAATTTGATTCACCGCACGATATTCAAGTCGGAAATTTGCTTTGGATGACCTGTTCCGGTGAATTTTCGATACCAGAATTTCACCCTTTGATGTTATTGGCGCTGACATCGGATTATTCGTAGAAACGAAAAACTGTTTGCACCAAAGTCCTCATAATCCCATTTTGGAAGGAATACGTATAGTATATATGTATATAGTAATAGTACGTATACCTAGAAATAATCCTGAAATAAAAGTACTATATATCTGCTTCCATAAACTAGTTCACAAGTAGTTTGCAAGTATGGATAAGTTCCTCCAGATATCGCTAGAAATAGTTAATTAATCATATCTTTGAGGTCATAGTAAAAAAACTGGATTCAATATAAAGGAGGAATGTCGTCTATCAATCATAGCATTGCATAATTCAAAGGGGTTAAGGTTTATTTTACGTGAATAGTTCACGCGGCTGGAATAATAGTAAAGATTAAACAGGCGTGAAAGAAATGAAGGGAAGAATTCGTTTTTTATACTTAGCACGAGAAAGCGTGTGCTCGTTTCACTTCTGTGTAGCAATGTGAAAGAAGTTGAATAGGACCGGGACTCGAACCCAGGTCTCCCAATTGCCGGTCGCACGTTCTAACTATTGAGCTATCTTGCTGGAACATTTAATATGTTATCTTCCGAAAGTATTTCGGGGCTATTCTGGTACGGTATTAATGTACATAATATTGCTTCTCTTACAGAGTGATCCTCTAATTTTAATTAAACCCAGCGAAATAACCTCCATCCCTTGTGTAAATATCATTTTACACAGCTTATACCACTCTTTCCTTTCAATGATAGCTTTTTTGAGTAAGGAGAAAAAACTTCCATAATTATGTAAATCCAAAGACCTGGGGTCAGACATAAATTAAAGGGCAGAGGTGATTTTGTAAGGAAGAGAAGAACTCTGAGATGATGGAGCTTTCTTAAAAGCCCCATTTATTTGAGTATGATATGAAATTGGGGGGATTAAAGGCAGCTATCCAAAAAAGGTAGGATACGAAATCTTTATAAGAGAAGCAGTATAGTGAGTATATCGCAAAAAGTGAAACTGTGCTGGATTGACATTAAAGTACTATTTTCACTCAATACTGATGTATTAAAATCATATTTATTAAGTTACAATATCTGGTAGTTCACCCTTTTCTATAGCAACAATCAAAGTAGTTTGTGTTGGAAGGACGTGAGTTTAATTGTTTGTCGTCTCTATAAGGAAAGATCTTGGATTATTATGTACACATTGTTATAATTTTAATTATTGTGAGAGTATTGTTGTATGTTGTCTTTTATTTGAAATAATCTTTCATTTTTGTAACTTCTTTTGGAAGCTCTGATGGCCAATGTAAAGAAAAGATGTCTAATCATCATCATTACTTTAAGAAGTAGAAAAAATATCAAATACTACGGAAAAAATTCTAAACTAACAAACGTAGTTTTGCTGTGAATTCTACAGCTTCAAAATATTTCCATGGAGTTGGTTTTTAATTCATAATATTTTCATTTAAACTTTCCTTCGTGTTTCATCTTCATTCATGAAAATTTTTTGTGGACTGGAAAGGGGAAAAATTATTTTAATGATCACCTTAGCAATGCCAAATGTATGCTGATATATTTAGTCACTTTATTTTAATCCTATTCTTATTCTATCCGTTGATCTAATGTAATTTATCTAATTAACCGTCCCCTCGTTAACTACGCGTTCCCTTTAAAGCTAAATATTTGCAGCATTAGCCTAAATTACCTCGTCTGATTTTCGGTGGAATACCTCCTGAAACTTTTTTGAAAACGAAGGGCACAAAAAATCATCAAAGGGAATTTTTGATTACCTCGACTCATCGCACAATATAAAGCGAAGGTTCTCTCCCCCTTTCACGAAGCCCTTATGAAAAATGTGAACCATCTTGAATCAACCCTTCAAATGGGCGACAAAATCCTCTGAAAACTTTCCCCTTGAAAATCCTTAATACCTCCTTGAGTGATTTATACGTTTCACTGAAGACGGAGAGGCTCTCCTGTGCGAAACAAATAAGCATCGATTGTTTACTATGAGACGGTGTGAAAACCAAAATGGCGGAAATAATGGGTTGTGTGAAAATTCCTATGAAGCTTGTTTGTCAAGTTAGACTTTAATTCGAAAGTAGAATAGGTAAATAAAGACAATGAAATTATTATGCTTTTTATCTTCAATATATGTCCAATGTTATCACGTACGCTTTTATTTTATCTTTTGTAGAATTTAAGAGTATATGAGCTTGATTCGTAATAATTATAAACCAAATCCATTTCGTAGAATTAATCACGACAATGTAACTGTCATATTTATTTCGTCAAAAGTCAATGTTTGACATTAATATTTACATTTTTATCGAACTTTTTGATCAACTTATTTAAATAAATAATTTTACGCAATATATTTAACCAGAAAGAATTATCATGATAAAAGAATTTAATTTTTATTATTATTATAGAAATTCTGTAGGAGAAGTTGGCGTTGAACGCCAACAATGTTTGTGACGTCGGTGTAAACAAAATATTTCTGTTAATCAAGTTGAAAAGAATAATATTACAATAAATATGAAATCTTTTACGTAATTATATAAAAAAATTTATTTCTTTAATTACATTCATTTGGCGTATTTTTGGAACACTCGCTTTAACTTTTTATTACATTCTGATTTATTTTATGCCATGGGCTATCCACGATATATATATATATTTAAAGTGAAAAGTGAAAGTCTTGCATAAAGTTCAAGTGTGAAATCGTTCTCAATTTTCGATATTTTTTACAGCATTTATCATTTAGAGAAAAATAATACTGTTCCGAATGTAATTCAAGGCCTACCACATGAGAGGTTAAACCATATCTGTCTAAATAATAGTAATTAAAACTTCTTAAATGTACTCAACGATATACATTTTAATACATGGAACTCGTGGATATTTTTCTCCGTATTCATTTTTAAGACTGAGATATGCTTCCTGAACAATGCTATGTCTCAGGACAATTGCAGTGCTTTTCGCAGAGAAAAAATTGGAATGGCAGGGTTACGTATCACGAGTTCTAAATAATGTCCTTTCTGAAGTCGACGTTAAAAGAGCCTTACTTTGGGTGATATATATATTTTGTGAGATCGCGAAGGTGGTTGAAATCCTCGTTTAAGACGTAGCTGAGTAAAGAAGTGTGTTGGGGTGCATTGTAAGGAACGAGGGGCTTTGTCTCACGGGTATAAATGGGACTGAAAAAGATATAAGTTTGCAGAAAAAGAAGAAAATATATAGATATAGAAAATGAGCAGCACTTACGCTGGTATGATGCGATGAATTTTTTAATGTTCTTGATAACTGAGAAAATATAAATATTTCGTATAATTAGATATTAATTAAAAGGCAACTCTTAGTCTGCTAGAACGAAATTAGTTAATTGTATTCAAAACTATTCACTAGTATATGATAAAATTAATATGATATAGATAAATTAAATAGTGTTTATATTTATAGTATAATATGTAGAATAGTGTAAACTTTACATTAGGATAACCTTTCAGAAAAGAAGCAACGAATGAGCTCGATTTTTAATTGAGTTTACTTAAGTCGTATAAAAAGCTCTGAATATTACTTAATTGATAAGTTAAACGTTTACTCTTAAGGATTTAAGATATCTACTCCGCGTGTGACGTTAAATGTATATACTTAAGTATTTATTACTTCGACTAAGTGATTGAGAAAATTACTGAACACTTATTTATGCAGTCGTGCTATTATAATATTTTTAGATTTGTTTTATTATATTATAGTATTTTTATAGATTTGTTGTCAAGGAATTGAATAAAATGTTTTGAGTTTCCATTAGTGATATTATAGCATTATAATTGTAAATTAAATAACTAGATAAAACACGTAAATATTATAAATGTAATGATAAAAGTGTTCGTATCTGTTACAATGACTTTTTTTAAGTAATATATTTTCATTATTTATGCGAGATTACGTACGTAAATATATCGTGAAAAGAGATTCTTTTAATATCAGTAACTGCTAATGAAATCAATGCTACGTGTTTATTCAGACAGTTGCTATGGCTACTGCCCTTTCATATATTAGGTTTCTACGTATATTTCAATCCTATTTAGAGAATAATCCCCCGGGTTCATTTCTTATCAATAATTGCCTACTTCGACTCAATGCTTATCTATGAATACCCGTATTTTACCTCAATAGCTTTAAGCGGATGGAGAACTCTTACTAATAGAAGGAAGGGTCTTCGATGGCACAGAAGATACCATAGCGTTCGGAACGTACGCATGTGGCTTATTAAAAAAGTGAGCGAATAAAAAGGGTAATATTTTTAAGGAGAGGACCGCAATCTTGGGCATATTTTTTGGATGGCGTTGAACGAGCATTATGCAGAGGTAAGGGATGAGAGGAAAAACATTTAGAGGGGAGAGTGGAATTTTTGGAGATGCTTTGGAGATTGTAGAAGGAGTTGCTAGGTTACACACTGGAAGACGCTTAACTTAATGGCCCGCTGATTAATTTTAATAGAAATGGCTATCGTATCCAAACGTTGAATAAATTACGTAATATATCCTTACAAATTAAAATGTTCGTATAAATACGTACTCTACTTATATTATTTTATAATTAATAATCATTCCGTATCAGATAAATATAAATCATAAATAAAATATATCATATAAAATCTCCTAAATCTACTATACATGTATACTAGAAAAAAATATATTCGTAATGAATGTAATTTATTTGAGAAAGCGGTATAATGGAAATATTGTTTCAAATGCGTCCAGATATACATTGCAATTACTGTTGTTCGATTTTTATACATCCATGTCGAATAAAGCTTGAAATCCTCAAATATAATTTGAAATAGATTTTCCATTTGAAACCTATATTACTATATCGGAAAATGGAAGTTCATAATCCATTTAATAAAAGAAACGTTCAAAATAGAATATAATTTAATTTCTTTGATGGTGCTGTTCCGTATGTGTAACATTACTCAATCATTCAGATTCTTTTATTAATTTATACAGCTTTCAGAAACATGTATTCGTTGAGTTTTCTCAATTGACATTGTTTTGATCGTTAAATTACTTTTATCTCTTTTTTGTATTTTATTTTAGTGACTCTTTTATTTATTGGATTCACAAAAGGTGAAAATAATTTTACTCGATGAATTCGTGGAAACAAATCCGTTTAAACAGGAGTTTAAATAAAAGGTAACTGGGTTCGATTCCCAGTCACGTCGCTTTTTATACTCTATGTAACCGTTGGACTTTCTTTATTGTTGTATCACTTTAATATATTTATTGTTATAATACTTTAAGATAAACAAATCCGTTCAAACAGGAGTATAAATAAAAGGTAACTGGGTTCGATTCCCAGTCACGTTGATTTTTCAATTCCGTATAACCGTTGGACTTTATTTATTGTTGTATTACTGTAATTGTAAATGTTTATATATGCAATATGTTTGTTGTTGTGTTACTTTAAGATCGGTAAGGCCATCATCCTCAGCTGAGATAGCGTACTTAACCACCTTCCTTCTTGTTCGTATTTTTTTCCCTCACCGGTGCCTTCTTCCCCACGTCGTTGTATGACACTCAATGGCGTTCAAAAGTGTCTCACGATGAATTAATGGCGAAGAAAAGAACTTTCCACACCGCGTCGTACGAGAAGGAGTTTCTATTGAGAAAGGGAAAGATATAATGGCTCTGAACGGAGAAGGGTACGGCGTATATAACCTATTTACCATATTCATCCATATTTAAATTCCACCCCTATCTTAGCCCCGTCAATGAATCATTGCCCCATTATGACTTGGAAAAGTGGTTGAGTTAAGACCCCGCCAAAGATATCAAAGGCTAAGAGATGCATTTCTCATTTTCCCTTCTTCTTAACTGAACCCTTTCCTTTTTAGCATTCTCGAGTGGATATTTTGCTCAAATGCTAATCTGGGATTGTTTTCTCTATTATGATCTCATTTTCCAATTCTTTGCAGAGATTGAATGCATTTGAGGCACTTCGTATGTGCCACTGTACTTGTTAGATATCGATGTAATGAGTTAGGTCCTTTGTAAGCATACTGCAGTTGGATACTAGGGTATTTACGAGTATCGTTGGAAACTTTGTCCTACAGTGTAAGAGTTTTCTGTATACTCTGATATTTTGCGTTTAGATTTACGAAAAGGCGTCATACTTCATTATTAAATTTTGTTATTTACGTTAAATGTTAATATAATCATCCTTTATTGGTAATAAACCATCGTATTTAGATATTGAAATGAATCCATCATACATGTTTTCCATGAATTCTTACCTTGTAATTGATGATTAATTAATCTTATAATCATCGTTTATTCAATATTCCCCCTCATAATATAATAAATGATAAATCTTCTTTGTATAAATTTGATGAAATATAATTAGTTCGTTCCAGTAATACAAATGTGTACAGTACATCATCTTGAACTAGAAATACTACCCAAGTAACGCAAATCTTCTTCCCAACATATTATTAGAGATATTTAGACTACAAATGAGGTGAAAAGTTTAAAAATGAAACATAAGTGTATAACATTATGTCTGATAATGGTAGACTTCAGAAATGCCCATCAATGAACAGTAAAAATCTGAGAGTCCTAAATATTATAACCGTAGTTTCTAATCCTCATCATTTACTCATTAAAATACCCGATATACCGATATAATAATGAATATAGCTATGCATAGGAATAATATAGAGGCTTACCGACATCTGTAACTATAGTAACTTGGAGGTCAAGGGGGTAATGTTCTGTGTTTCCTTGTAATGTTCCGAGATCGCATTCTTAAAGGTTCCACGTGTCGCAATTCTTTTTAACGATCGTAAACCACGATCCCGAAATATCTTTGACAGCTTCATTGTACCTAAAAAAGAATAACGATATCCCCCGAAACGAAGAGATGCATCGCCCGTGGAGCACAGTTGGAGCCAAGAACATATTAAAGTATTTATTTATCTTCTAAGACGTACGATCGATGGTTGTGGTTTGAGGAACAATCTTCTAAAGATTAAAGTGATGATAGTATTTAGCTGCTGGAGAGTGTGTTATATCGGTATGAGAGTTATGAGGGTGGTATAAGGGAGATGTATGGGAGATGAAATTTCGATATTCCTTTATTTGGAAAGTATAAATATTATACGGTCAAATTATGAGCCGAAAAGCCAATTTTTAGAAGAAAAAATGATTATTTTTTCTAACTTTTCATATTTAATTTGATTTTAAAATAATTAAATTAATTTTGATTGTTTTATTTAGAAGAAAATGTATAATTTTTATTTAATTTAAATAATTTAAATTGTTTTAAAAATGCTTAAATTAATTTTCATTTATTATGCATCAGTTGACCTGCAATTTGAGTAACAAAAAATTTAATGATATTTGCGTAAATGAAGTGAATAATATAATGATAATAACTGATTAAAAAATAATGAAAGATATCCATGATTTATGCGACCTTATGGACCGTTTCTTGCTCAAATAATTGAAGTTATATGGTGATAAAGCCGCGCGGTTATGTTAAAATTTGCAATTACTCAGATGAATTTTTGAATATCCATTATATTTCTTTCTCGACTATTCAAATAATAGTTAGATAAACTGTATGGACTTGAAACAGGAGAAAAACATCTCTTGCTATGTATCCTGCGAGGTAGGCAACACATTGTATATCCATCATTTAGGCGGAGTGCTAAATTCAGGGGCACAACCTTGACTTTATATTTGATTCCCGCCATTCGCTTTCATCGGCAGTGAAAGTGTAACCATATGTATCTTATAATTAGTTTTGTTAGAAATTCGATTATGCTATACTCATTCCATCATCAGAACCCCTTTTCTGGCTTGTATCTATATTCGCCTCAGAAACATGCTTTTCTTTCATCCCACTTTATCACGAATAAATCAGTGCTTTTTTTTATTCGATTATTTTCTTTTTCAGCTCATAAACACACTTGCCACGGATCTCGACTGCATGTTGACGGAGCTACGGCTCTTCGACAGCGAGGCTACTGGACCACTTTCAGACAGCGACGACGAGGATGCACTCTCGGATGATCAAAGGTAGGATTCATCTAATTTTTATTCGTATCATATTATAGGCTTACACATAATGTGTAAATATATTGCTGTAGCATTTATGCTACGATAGTATCGTGTGAAAATAATTCCTATATTTACAATCGGATTGTGACTACCCCAAATTTTATCAATCAATAAAGATTGAAAGATAGATGGATCCTTTTGGGCGAATTTAGGCTCCATTGGGTATTTCTTAAAATTAGCATCTTCCGTCGATTACTTTACCGCAAAAATTAAGAAAGAGTAGGGTGTGGGAAAAAAGCCCTGCGACTGAAGTTTGATAAAGAAAAAGCTACGTTAAGCATATAAAATATATTTGTAATTATATGAATCTTATTCCAAAAATAAATAACGATGTTCATAAAACTCATAAATTATTTTACGTACTTGTTTTTCCTACCAGATCGCTATATAACCTCATCCAGTTCTGAAACTGGTTTAACAAGCTCGAACCCTATTTTTTGCGTGTTATTCTCATATAATTGCATTTAATATTATAAAACGAAATTTTTGAGCGAGAAAATATAAAATATAGATGTAATCTTATTCTTATCTACAGTACTTTAAAGAATAACTCAAAAATTTAATGGTCTGATTAATTTTCTAGCGTAATGTTGATTAAATAAGTAACCATAGTAACTCAATAAATCGTATCTTAACGAAGACGTTTATGAAGATTCATAAGACTAAGATATATAATATCCGCTAGAATATCATTATCTGCTGAATTTCTCATCTTATACTCCGATATCGACCTTTCGAAATCTCTCTTGACTCGTTCACTTTTTTTGTCCAACCAGTTACAAGCCATTTAAAACTTCTTATATAGAGGAGGCATTAAATTTTACGACATCTTTTGATGGAGGAATTGGTTTCATCGAAAGAACGTAACCATAAACCTGTTGCTGTCTCAATCTTCGATGCTAACGTCCATTATATTCATCATAAGGTTATTTGTAAAGGGATTTTCGTTTATGGCAAAGATGCCTCAGTCATTATCATCAATTTTCGGATATGATGATGCCTTGGGAAAATGATATGGTCCCATGGAATAATCGATTAAGTCAATTTAATCTATTTAGAAACAGAAATCCTCTCTTCATCCTTTAGCTGTTAGATATGTTTAGTATATATTACATCGTATACTCAATATATAAGAGGCTTAAGTGTTAAAGTATACGTAAGAGGCTAAAAAAGCAAGTACAATTAGATATCAGCATATAGTTGGAAATATTAATATTAATCTTACGTATGTCGTTTAACTTATTGTTCTTTTGCCAGTGTAATATTCAGGAATTTACGTATTTGTTATAGCATGCATAAATGATTAGAGTCTAAAAATAACTCACAGAGTCTCTAAGATAATGATCCAGAAATAAGCAAATTGGTTGTTGCGTAGCAATCAATTGTTGTGTTTATGGCAACTGAAACTTTATAGAAACTGTAAATAAATATATACGTATGTACAAAAAGATAGCTTAAGAGTATGCATATAAAATAGACCAATAGCTTGTTTGTTTTGTTAGTGCCACAATTTTATTTTTCGTTTCTCTCGTAAACTTCGTTGTGAATATCGTATTTGGATTCCTTTTTGTTTGTCTATTGTTAATGCATAAGAATGATACTTTTTTACTGAGATAGATAACTTCGCAGCCTTTTATAAAAGACATTTGCTCATCTACTTTTGAAAGACTTCCAACGCTACTAAATCGGATATTTGGCTCTAAAAGAATTCAGCGGTCAACGCGTGGATCAAATTATTTTACGAGAACATCACACTTAAGTTAATATCGCTGACCCAGCAGAGTTACCTTAATTGGGCAGAATTTGTCCCCATCAATTACATCCTTCTCGTGAAAGTGGTCCATGACATCATTTCCAAAGAATTCCTTTGCGGCCAATTCACTTTTCAAAACGCGGTCCTTATTTGTAAGTACGCTTTTCATCGGATATTATGTCAATTCGAACAGGTGCATTTAAATTCGTGCAAAAGGAATATATTAAGAATATTGAGTTACGATAATGAGTCAGGTATAAGGTTGGCGAAGTGCTTCGACTTATAATGGCTTACCGAAAAATTAACGTACGAGTATACTTAAATATATTAGGAACATCTTTCTCAGGTCTCATCATCATTTAATGAAGTACGTTATGGGCGTAATATCATATCTTTAAATATAATTTTAATTATGTACTATTCTCAGCTGAAACTTGTACAATCGAAATAAAAACAACTTTGTAAATTTCCATATAAAATATTTTCTGTGGAAATTTACAGTTTTTTTTATTACTATGGCATTTCACGAAGTCACGCCTTCTCAGATTGATTTTATTGTACAATCGATTCTCAAGATAGACTAACTCTAGATCAACAAAAACTAAATGTAAACTTTAAGATGTGGTTGCCTAGCGAATGACATCATCATAATACATATTGAAGCGAACTGAAGATCATGAAACTACGTTTTTGGATTAAATTAGTTTCCTTTTAAATAAAATACTTAATATATTTCCATGTTTCCTGAAGTATGTGTTAAATATAATTAAAATTTTATCGTTGTTAAATGATTTTGAAGTTTAGTTTGGATCTTAATACTTCATAACTGGTCTCCCTTTCGTATTTCTTTGCTTAAGATTTTATTATTAAATTCTTATCTATTAAGGAAACTCATTAATATGGAGGAAACTATAAAATATAATTAATGTTAACGTAACCCAACGTTCTATAGTATCCTTAAGGATTCGCCTTATTCAGAGTAGCAGGTTGGGAAAAAGAATATATAATTTACTCAAAATTTCGTCTTAACGTATGAAACTATACCATTCTTACACGTCGAGTTTCTCATTTATAGGTTTACGATCGTAAATTAATTAAGCAATCGAATCATTCTTAAGCGATAAGTTCTGTAGCTTAAGTAGCTTTGTATCGAGTTCTCATCCCAATTATTTTAAAGATACATTAAGAGATAAATATGAAATGGATTTATCGACAGGCTAATTAACCGCTTGAATTCATTCCTCATTTCATTGCATCACGCCAAGCAGTCGTTATGGCTCAATTAAAAAAAAAGATTTCGCTTCTCGAAACCAAGTTCTTTCGTTTGCTGAGAGAAATGAGAATTCTATTGTAAAACACATCACGCTCGTCTTATGTTACTCCCCTTGCCCTCTTACGATCTGCATTCAAAGGAATGTCATGGGTCAGGATGCACAGTTTACGAGGAAGGCGGCTCTTGGATGAGTCATGCATTGGGAAACCCTCTGAGGTCTCCCTTAAGATATGGATTCGGTCAGAGCTGAAAATTTAATTATATATAAGCGCCTCGAGGTAAAGCCTTTTTACCATCTGCCATTGACGATATCATTATCATCCCTCGTATGATTATCTGTGATTTGCGTGTTTATTATACTCCAATACGTATAGAATGTGAAAAGCATACCCATCGTACTTCATATTCTTCTTCTATGGCTTCTGTCGTTGTATAACTATATTAACAGAAGAACGATTAGTGAAACAGAGTAAGTGTGCGATGTGGGCATGAGTCATTATGCATCGCTTGCTGTAATAAATGTTTGCTTAATTTATAAATCAGAAGTATATTTTGTTTTCTTAATCTTATAAAAATTTTTAGGAATTCATTTATTAATTAACAGTGCTCAATTATTTCTGATGAAACTTGTTTGTACAATAGTTTAGAATAGAATTTTATAAAAATAAATTTTACATTACGATCTATTCATACTTTAAGTCTCCGTTGGTTCTTGTGTCAGAGGTTGAATTAAACTTATCTTACAGCGTTTTACGGATTGTACTCCTACCTTAAATAAATATACATCTTAATGTTTCAGTTAAATGATTATGTGAATTAGAGGATCAATATTCATTTTAAGATGCAGAATGTTTTCCCCGACCATTATAAACTTTCTCTTTTTGGCATGACTCACTTTCAGATGTGGTTGATAAAGGTCAGTAATCAATCATTGGGTATTTATGGAATTAAATTTTTTGTCTCCATTAGCCGTTCCATCAATTTCAGCCGCGGTACCAAGTGATGAAATTAAGAACGAATTCTTCATTACGTAGTCACGCATTCCTTCACTGATGTCAAATGCGATTTTTCAAAGTATTATTCTCGTATTAAAATGCGTGATGTTGCGTCTAGACTCGTCACTATGTAAGTAAATTTTATTTCAATGTGGTATCTGCCCAAATGAGTTGCATACAACTTTCTCAATTGGGTTAATGTTCATATAGTTTCACAGCTGTCTCCATTTGAAGCCTAAACACAAGTGAAAACAAGCGACGTAACTGGGACTCGAACCCAGGTCCACTTTAGGGGCAAGAATGGTTCGTCACTTTAAGACACATCCATGTTATGTCAATTCCTCTCCGTTAATCAAAGAAAAGAAAAATCTCAAAGGGTTTTTTGTTACATTATGTTTCCATTCCAAAAAGTGGAGCTTGTCCATATCAGTTTTATCCTCTTTCTTAAGATAATAATTCTTAAGCAAGGACATAGTATTTCGCAAAGTCACCAACCATCGTTTGCAGTCCTCATCGTCATGGAGACAACCAATTATAAAGCGGATGTAATTAATGTATCTTCCTTAAGGAAATCGCGGGAGAAATTTAACGTATAAAATTATTTCCAACGAATGCATTCGTGCAATAAGATACTATAACCTTCGTAAAAGGGCTATGGAAAAAAGAAGGAGCGTTATGGCAAGTAACGACTGGTCCGGAAAAATCGCTCGAAACGCTCAAAATACTCGTCCACGCAAGAAAATTATGAGAACACAATTGGAAAAACAGAACTTAGAAATTTCTCGCGTAGAAAATGTCTTTATAATGCACAAAAATGATTAAGATCCGATAGTAAAACATCCGTTCAAATCGTTTTCCAGTTTATGACCGAAGGATATTCACAAGCATCATCTGTTTCCATAATTTGTTGTTTCATAAATGGCTGAAACAGCTGCATTCTTTCTAATTTACTCATTTCGGAAGACGCAAAAAGAAATTTTCCGATTATTAGGTTTCTTTATAAGAGAAGAAGATGAAATCATTTCACATATGCTATCTTTTTTAATGCTTAATGTCTTGGGTTCGAATCCCAGTTGAGGAGGAAGTTTTCCTCTGGGGGTATGAATGCTAGTGTACCTCTATTGTTGAATACCTCACTGTAATTCTTCTACAATTGGATTTTATTGAAGGATAAGTAAATAAAATAAATACACATTCAGTGTAAGTGGAAAGAATGATAAACTCCATCAAGTCGATTTTTGCTACGCGTAATTTGTTTTTCTGCTAAATTAGATATCCTAAAACGGAACTGTAGAGACTACACCTTTAATCATAGAGAATTACTACTGCGGATGGAGACCAAAATATGGAAGCCCGCTCATGCTCGACGAGTCATTAATGAATTCCGCTTCCATTCAATACCTCAAAGCAATCTGCGACGTCACCGTCTATCCAATTCGGCGGAAATAGATACACGGTCTTTGAGCAAGGAGATCATCGGGATGGGTGGGTTCGATGTTCATAGACCTTTGGGCCAAATGACAAGCGCCTTGGCTCACCTCACACCTTTTGCCCATTACCCTCTGACAGGAAACACCTATTTCCTTCGATGCCGAAATGTTCGAAATGAAAGGTAGGCAGGATTTAGGAAAGGTGAAAGTTGGTTTACGCGGTGGGCATGTAAGGCTTGAAAACAAGGTTGAACAGAAGGGAAAATTACTTCAACGGCTGGGACTCGAACCCAGGTCTCTCAAATTCTGAATAGTTATGGCAACCAAGAACACCTATTCCTACCTTATATCAGATAGATACCGGTCTCGATTTGATAACTCGGTTTAGTGTTTAACATGCTAACTTTATAATGCTAGCATGTCTCCTGCCTGTTTTAAGTTGCCCTAATAGGCAAAAAATATTAAATTATTTTGTGTTTAATGCTTAATTTTCTAATTCTAAAAACCTGGTTTCGATTCCCAGTTGAGTAGGAAATTTTCTCCACAGATGCTGGTGTACATTTATTGTTGATTTTAGTACTTCATTATTAATTGCCTAGTTACTGTATGTATTTGGGACGATGTTTTGTACATAAACACGTTAATGTATTGATTAACATACCAGCCCGTAAAGTGTTCCTTGGGACCTGGGTTCGAGTCCCTGTCGTGTAATTTGTTTTTCCTTCACTTCAACCTTTTTACATTACATTTATAAAAAAATGCATACCCTTTTTATATTAAGTTCAATATCAGTCTAATATATTCTATGTTAATTAACGTTCAAAAAAATTAATGGATCTCATTCGAAAATTGAGGTACTTAGAATTCGATGCATTCATAAACAAAAACTGAATACGTGACTGCCATCCTTTTCCAGAAAAAACATCTCTTTTCATATCACATACAAATTCTATATGGGCCCTTATTTTTTACCCTCAATTGGCCCTTCATTAGCACTCCATTTCTACGTTTGTGTCTTAATTAAATTACCTGTTCTATAGGAACCCGTTTTTTTTTACATTTTCCGTATTGATACACGTACTTTTCATTCACCCGCATCATCGGGTGCAGCGCGAGTTCGTAACTCGACGTTATTTTTTCGACTTCCATATAAAATATTGACCCTTCTGCGACTCGTACATCATTATGGATCGTTTGCTTTGAAAGACAGACAGAATATAAAATTTCCGACGTGAAAGGGGCGTAAAATTTTTAATCGCGAGTCCAATTACCTCGTCACTCCATGAAAATCCACTTGAACCTCCCACTCCATCGAGAAAAAAAAGTAATTCTACAAACTCCTACGGTGAAACACTTTTTTACTACCCATAAAATTCCCTTTTTTTTCCTCCGCTATCGGGTGGATGATGTTCGCAGACCCTGGTCGTAAACCCATTGTCGATTCCCTGGTCGCCTTCCGAAGACGAGCGCGCGGCGTTAGCGGCGACGATATGTACCTCCGGGCGTCTGCATGGCTGTCACGAGGCCACTGCAAATTCCCTGCGTGTTTTCCAACTGACGGCAAACTCGTAAGTAGATTGGAAAATATCGAACGTGTTTCCAGAGTGATTCGAAGTAGGCTCTATTGTCGTTGAAGACTTTTTAGTCTTTTTATTTAGCGAATGTAATTGAAAAGTACGCTGAGGTTTTATCCAAAATATATCGAGTTAGAATTATCAGATGCGTTTGTAAAATATAAGTTATCTTAAATTTAAAATTTGATTAATTATTTAACCAATAGCTAGGTTAAGCACTAAAGGATATAATGTTTATTTAATTATATTTTTATGGAAGGAAAGTCTTTATTTATAGGACATTTAACCTTACCTTCGTAATTTTCAGCTTTAAATTAGGGATATTTGTTTACTTTCTACGTGTTTTTCTTCGTTAGTAATTATATTATTTCATTTATATTGTAAAGAAATTGAAGAACGCACAAGCAAACTAGAAAATAGTCAATTTCTGGCACCTGTTTAAATAGATTGCCTTCTCGTATACACTATAAACCTACATTATAGTAAGAATATTAATTATTAACAAAGAAACATGATTATTATTGGATATCATTAAAGATTATAAACTTTAAATTTCAACGATTGTTTGAACTTTTACTCTCTCCCCATTCGGTTGATTATTATAACAAACAATGTCTTGTAATGTATCGTAGGTTACGCTAATAATAGCCAGTAACAATAGGAACCCCCACGTTTACTCTGTTTTTTTTTTTTCGCTCACAGCGACAGACATTGTACGGATCTCGATTTGCTCTCTTAAAGTCGCGCATTCTTCGCATAAATTTACGAGAGTGTAAGTATTTCACGCCGCTTAGCGGGAGTGTGCTAACAGTGGCATTTAGAGATTGCGCGCAAAGAAATCCTGCTAAGCGCATTACTTCTCTACAAAGGGGTCTTTATTCTCAAGAAAGTGTCCCTTGAAAGTTTCTTAAGGTTTCTTTTAAGTTTTCAATTACATTTTTGTTTCTTTTCGTTGGTTTAAATCGATACTCGCTAATGAAGTAAATCATTGAATTTCATGTTGACGTTTGATCCAAACTTAATTCCTATTATGAGGTTTATTTTAAGAATCAACGTTAGACACAAATCTCCTAGTTTATTTCCTGTCGAGTTCATTCTTTTTCAAGTCACAAAATTTAAAGTTGAAGTCTCATTCCGTTAAATGTAAAATGTAACGATGTATAATTTCTTTACCTCATTCATTAAGTTTATAATTAGTTATAATATCATAAAGAATATGTGATGTTTTATCTTAGTTTTGCCATTGGATTATTAATTATTTCGTAATGAAACGCGCCTAAATTATAAATTTGTAGTGTAATGAAACAATGACTCAGATACAATGGATTGATAATCAGTTATAAATTATGAACTTTAATGATCAATTATTTACTTTTTTATCTAAACACGTACCTCACCAACTTACTCATAACATCCATACACTGAGAGGAAAATTTCTCCACCAGCCGGGATTTGAACCCGGTATCTTTGCATAAGAAATTTACCATTATTTCTTCGCCAAGTGAGTGTGCGCCAACTTGCATCTATAAACATCTATATTTAATAATTATACTACCCACTCATCATAAAAAGAAATTAATCACTGGAAACTTTAATATTCTACTAATTAGGAATGACTGAATTGTTTATAGGTAGCAACGAAGTGGATTACGTATATATTCATTAAACCTATCATTTCTCTCTCAAATCAAGCGCAAATTAACGATTTTGGAGTGCCCGCGAACACATACGCAACCTTTCCGCTCTTCAATTCACTAGACCTACTCCATCTGCATTAAAAGTACGTACGCCTTCGTTACGAAAGAAAAACAAAACACTACCGCAAGTTTATTTCTCCCACTCGATCGTACAACCTGCTCTCTCTATTGCAAAGGCAGACGTTGGGAACGTACAATCATTTTTTCGACCTTTTTAATGATTTTCCGACAGGGAGTGCTTGAAAGAAATTGGTACGGCCGCTGGCTGGTTAAAGCTTTTTTTCTGCGGGAAAGGTAGAACGAACGCGGTCGAGCCGTGTTCTGAAAAAATGCGTATCTGTTTGGCTTGTGGCAGGAATTAAATTCGTCCCGTGCTGTTGCACTAATTTAGAGAGGGAAATGCGAATTAATGTATCATTTCGTTTTTCACTTGTCAGTTTGGATATATGTGTATGTATACGTACGAATTGAAGCATTGATGGTATTGATGCATTGAATACCTGGTCGTGAGTGTATCTGTTTATTGTGGTGTTATAAAAATTATAAAGTGTTCGTCATAGCATTATATTTTATTCTCATCAACTAAAATGGGAATTGTAATGAATCATGTTTTAATTTCACTCTGTAAATACGTAAATTTTTAATAGATTCAATGCATTAATAATGTTTAAAACAACTGTAAAGCTTATTCTTTAGATATTGAGGTCTTAACTTCGTGTATTATTTATTGAAAACTAGAGAAATAGTACATAATATAATAGTAATGTTTAAAGCAACTGCAAAACTACTTCTGTTGATGTAAAAGTCGTAACTTTGTGTATTATTTTTGAAAAAACCAGAGAATAATATATTATCATAATAAATTCTTAAAGTTCTTGCTATTATCAAAAGGAAAATGAAGATATAAGTTAAAATTTGACCTTAGCTGGTGGGTTCACTCAACTAATTTGGAGGAACAATATTTCTTTATTCTGCTGCTAAAACATAAACATTAGCTTAGTATTCTCCCGTTGATTAAAAAATCTTTTATTACCTCCTCAGTGGACTCAACCTCATTATGCATTTGTTATTTAAGAGTGTGTCTTCATCTTTAATTTGCATCGCTCGCAATCTGCACTATCACGTAATGATTTCGCGATTATTGCACACAATCTGCAGTCTTCGATTGCGACATATCTTGGCATTTAAATGCTTCCGTTAGTTTGCATAGGCGACGGGTTCGCATACATATTCCACTCGGCGCATCGGTCGTGCTTTGAAACAATAGACTATCTCATTCCAAGATTTCTTTTTTGTCTTCTGTATTCTGCTTCGATAATTAGCTAAGGAGTGAAGATATCCCATTTTCTTCTTAACGAACTCTCCGAATGGATTATTTTCTTCCGAAACTTTTAACAACTTCTTGTTTGGACAGTTTTCTTTGTTCTCTTCTCGAGACGATGCGCTGTGAAAGGGATCGGGTTTTGAAGAAGGAAAAGATTTAATAACGAGACCATCGAATTCTTCCCTCGTCCTGGAATTTTTCTCGTATTTATTTCCATATTTTTCGTGGTTCTTGAGAAAGTTCGTCTTCGTGTGTTCATAAGCAGACACCGACACATCTGCTAGTAATTGGAATGTCCCAGGAATCAACAGACATGAAAAAGTCTGGAAAGGTAGAATCGGGACTCGAACCCGGATGTTTCAATTGCATAATTATTTCTCTAGTCATTGAGCCATATTGCTTGAATATTCAAAAGAGCTAGAGATACTTTGTAAACATGGTCGTTGTAGTTTCGTCCGACTGTGCGGCATCGTCTGCTTACGCTGTCTCAAACAGGCACCGGTCATACAAAGTAGTGTTGAGGAAGGCCCGCCTTTAAGGTAGCACAAAGTAAGTAAATCGCCTCATTATCAAGTGATATTACTTTGTTGTGAGAGTTAACACAACAATACAGTCTCTCTGTTGAGAGCTGTATCCGGTACATAATGTTTTGTTTACTTTTTACGTACTTAATGTTTTATTATTGAGTTATCTATTATTTTATTATTGAATAATCTATTATTTTATTATTGAATCATCTATTATTTTATTATTGAATCATCTATTATTTTATTATTGAATTATCGAATTATCCGTTGAAAGTAAGAAGTTATTTATTCAGTACGTTATCATTCCACAAAGTAACGCTTGACCATATTAACTATAATTATTTTATGTTCGTACTATTATCTCGTATTACTATATTTGTCCTAAATAGATTAGGTGTTCGTGTGAACAGATTTGTAAAATCACAGCTAATCACTAAAAATTGATCCTTTTTAATACGTGGGTTGTGATAGGTTCCCACCGCGGAATCTATGCATTAGGGAAGAGATGCTTGTATCGCTTTGCCTATCAGATTAAAAACCTCTTCCGCGAAGCCATTCTGCACGAGAGTGAAAGGTGTCTGCATCACCGATGAAGTTTTCATAGATCGTTCCCGACCAAATACCGTCTGGGTTTCCCTCGCTGGAAGGAATTTCTTTCGCAAAACAAACATTATCGAAATTTTATCGGAGCCGCGGTAGAAAAAAAAATCCGCGATAATAGAATAAGAGGCAATGAGGGGGAATGGAAAAGGATGGACTGCGTTTTCTATTCCTTTCTTTGTGAGGTAAAGGTCATTGTGTTCTGTCACAATGGAAATTTTAGGGGTGGGGGAGAGATGGTTGGCGGTAGTCGCGTATGATGTGGAAGAGAAGAGAATTCGTTGTGAGTCGATGTATTATAGAATTGGTTCGATCGCTTTCCTGAATGATGAAATATATTTGGGAAGGTTGAGTTAAACAGGCTGTGCTACTGAAATGTTAATGAGGAAATATTAGGAAAATAAGGGAAATATATAGACTACATTATAGGTGGAATACTATCCTAGGTATTAAAGTTTAGACAGAAAGTTTATATTTATAAATTAAAGACAGTCGACTAAGGATGAACGTAGCGAAATATTCTTTCTGTAATAGGGGTATTATAGATTGGAATAAGTTACCTGGTTCACCTTTAAAGCTCTTACCAGATAGTAATGAAAACTTATAAAGGAAATGTACTTTGTAAGTTATCAGTAAGTAGCTTTCCTTAAGTAGTTTTCTTAGGTAGTTTTTCTATTTTCAATCACTGAACAATGTGTTGTATAAGAAGGTTTACATTTCAAGGAGGCTTTTTGCCTATATGCTACAAACTTTTTACGGCAATAATTATGACATATGAAGTATTTTGTATTAAATTTTGTAGTAACTTAGAATTTCTCTTGTGGTTATTGAGCCTAAATCAAAATGTACTTTTAACTCAATGCTAACTTTGCTAACAATGCTGAATTTAAATAATTCGTGTTAAATAATAATTTAACCTATGTTTTGATACTACACAGAATACATTACTTTTCTTTTGTTCATGACAATTGATTATTCATTAGATTATATAATTTTATTTATTGTCAAATATCGTAATGCTCAGCTTAAGACGGAGTGATCTCCTGTTAAAATAGGTCACCTAGGCATTATTTTAGAAATCTATTTTGAATCATATGCTTTGAAAGACTTTCTCAGAAGAAATGAAGTTTACGATCCTGACTGTAAACATTTTCCGTGAAAGATTTCACGAAACCATAGATTTATTTTTGGTATCAACAATGCGCGTAAAACAAAACAATGTACGTCCCCGATTGATAATTTAGTCACGGGGTCTATGACGTAATAATAAGTCGGCTCCGTTCCGACTCCGCGCATTGTCGCCCATCCAATTATTCCAAGTGGGTATAAAAAAAAACGAAACGTATCGAATGACTCCGTCGTGTCTGCACGCGCCTTCAAGAGGATTTCAATAACTGTAAATGTACCAGAAAGCTTCATTAGCTCAGCGAACATTAGAAAATCACCGTGACGATCTAAAAAAAAAGACGCGCGAGTTGTTCAAAAATTGGAGGGAGGGGACGAATTTTTTTTTTTTTTAGGCGATCGGTGACGACTGGAAAAAGGGCAAAAAAGTCATATAAAAGACGAAAGGAAAATGTCAGCGACTTTTTTTTCTCATTTTTAATATGCGAAAGCCCTCTCTTCGACGCGAAAGACTGACTTAGAAGGGGGGGAGAATCGGATGGATTGGGAGGGTGGTGGCGAGGAGAGCTCTCTCGGTTTTCATTGTAGTGCGTGCGTAAGGAAGGGTTGTGGATTGGCCGGACCACGTGGCAACAGCGCCAGTCTGGAATTTGCAAGGAAAGAGGTATAATGCGCTACGAGATTACGTTTCGCTAAGCGGAGTAACGTTTTATGGCGGGAATGAGTGGTTGTAGGATGTAAACAATAAAGAGACAAACAAGTGAATAACGGTTAATACAAGATGGCGGAAATTAGGAATAATATTACGTAAAGAAAGAAGGAATATACCCTCGGAAGATTCAAGTGGTGGTAAGTTGTAAATAAGATATCAAGTGGTTGTGTAGGATATAAATAATAAAGAGACAATCACGGGAATGATGGTTAATACAAGATGGCGGGAATTATGAATATTATTACGTAAAGAAAGAAGGAATATATCCTCGGGAGATTTCAGACACCCAAGTATCTGTTTTCAGCACCTGTTAGTCCCGAAATTTTCCATTAAATCCCGTATAAATACATTTTTAAGCCTAAGCAGGATGGATTGAGGGGACTAAATAGGTGTTTTAGATGCAAATTGTTTGAGAGGAAGTTTGTGTGGTATACAAAGTTACAAAGACGTTCGTTTATGGATGACTATAAGATGTTGTGCATGTAAATGATGAGTGTTTTGTGGATTAAATTCATAACTCACAGAGTTAATGTTTGTAAATTAGTGTTATTTACGTATACCAACGAAAGGGATTCAAGAATGAGGAAAGTAATTTCTTTGGTTTGATTGGTTTAAGTTTTTACTTCTCTTTTTATAAAGTGCCAATAATAACAGTAACTCTCTGTTGACTTCCTTTCATTGTTGTAATAGAAGAATAAGAATACATTTAAACAGAATTCATAATCAGGATTGTTAATTATTATACGCCTTGCATTAAGGAAAGCTGTAATAACTTCACAAGATGAGTTCATTCCACTTGAGTAAAAAAGAAGTTAAAATGGTTAAAAAAGAAGTGAAATATTTCCTAATGAGAAGGACTCGAACCCAGGTCCCACATTTTATCAGGAAGTTATACTACTGTTTACTATAATTAATATTTCTGAATGTCTGTATTAGTTTTGAATAAAAAAATTACTAAATCTTCAAGAAAAATGTCCCTAGTACTTGGAAAAATGACACAACCGGGGCTCGAACCCAGTCCTTCGTATAATTACGCTAAAACAATTTGACAAACGTCACCAAATTTATAAATATCTATAAATATGTCTTTCGGGATATATAGCGATTTTTACGCTTATAAATTTGAAAAAAATATGTGACCATAACACTACGAATGTCACATTTTATTCGGTAATTAATCAGATGAGATTAATTCTAGTTGCACAAGATCCGGCTGAGTTTTTGAAGTGGAAATGAGGTTATCTGGGTATGGGGCGAATGCATTAAGGCCAAGAGGGGAGCTCTGAGTGATGGGAGGGAATTAGAAAGCGAAATCGCTACGATAGAGTCGATTCATAAAAAAACGAGCATCGGCAAGTAAAGGTACGTAAGTCCATTCAAAGGAGCCCCACGGTAAACGCTGCCCAAATGTATAGGTTTGGATTTAGGGCAGTGGCATTAATTCAGGACGGATCAGGAGGAACGTATCGTTACGTGATAAGGTTTGGAAAGAAATTCTCTACAGTCGTCTTGGAGTAGAGAAGTAGTGTTTTCGTAGTCTAGCAACTGCTATTCGTATACGTAAATATATCTTAGTAGACATACAGTTGGATCTTAAGTTTGAATGTCTTATGGCTCAAATAATTTACGTATAATTTAGTTGTCGAATTTGATGTAATCAGTTGATTTCTACAAACATGACCGTTAGGGATAGAATTAACTTAATGCTAACTAAAATTTACGCTGCAAGTAATGAATTCGTTTTTTATTCACTTCATTTCTTGTGTTTCACGGTTTAACTTAACATTGAAAAAGACTTATTGAGCTCTGAGTACATTGATGAAGGAATCAAATGAATCATTATGTATTACTGTGTGCCTGTTCGAAACCTATATTACGAACTTACTTACTTAAGGACAGCATGATATTACCCTCAAGAGAGAGGGTTAGATAAGTTTGCAAAATCTACTGATAACAAAGTGATCGCTAACTTTTAGAATTAGGGAATTGTTTACGTAAATCTGTAGGGAAACGACAAAAGAATAACTAAAAAACTAAACATTAAAATTATAAACAGAAAAATCCTTAATAGAAAATAATCTCGAGCATTAATATTACCTAAAATTAACGCAGATTTAAATAACGAAATATCTTTCACAAACCATACAATTCTACGTTGGTTACAGCCCGTAACATTCGTACTCGCGTACTTTTTTAGCCACAACCGTACGTTACCATGACGGCGCGATGGAATCAAGTGGAATCCGTGCTCCGGAAAGAAGATGCTCATGCAGGATATCGAGTGGGGGAGGAAAAAAAACGACTCGCGGGAGAGTATTTTATTGGCGATCGGTGATGAGAATCGTATTGGCGCGATTGCATGCGGGCGGTTTTCATTCGGAGCCGTAGGGCACAAAAAAGAAACGATGGGAAGGTGGCGTGTCTACAAAAGATTCCGCGGAATATTTCGGACGAAAAGAAGAGCAGCGCGGAGAGCGTGTTCCGATGGATTGAAGTGTTTTCGAAGGCATGAAAAAGAGAAGTACGGCGGTGGTGGTGGTGTAAGGAGCGGAGGAAGTGCGCTGAAAAGGAAAGGATATGGAAAAGGGAGGATGAAAAAGATCGTAGTTGGGGAAAACATTAGGAAGAGAAGATGAAAGGAAAGGCGGGATAATTAGAAGGAGACAATGGACTGGAGAGTGGAAAGGGAACTCGGGACGACAAAGAAGAGGGATCGGAAGAGTGCAAAAGAGAGTGGAGAGAGTAAATCATCGAAGAAAGAAGCGTAGGATTCGATTCATGGTGGAAGTGAGACGATAATGAAAGGCAAAACGATGCTCTCTCTATAAAAGGGGATGAGTAATGGGAGGACTATGAGTAAATTAGTTTGGGTTGTATTGGATTAAGAAAAGGTGAATTTGACTCAAGAAGATAAGTTCCTATAACCTGAATATAGAAAGGTGGAACAGAAGTGAAAGATAGCGACAGTACTAGGACTCGAACCCAAGTCCCTCGCTTTCTTTTCAGGCATCCGCAAACTAGTATAGAAACCTGGGTTCGAATCTTAGCTATTTTTCACTTCTATTCAACGAATGGGTAGCATTGATGTTAAACTAATAAGGATAAGTGGTTATAAGTGTATATGGATAAGTATAAGTGGATAAGAAACTCATATAGAATATAAATATATTATATACAGACTCCTTACCTTAGCAATGTTATCCCTTTTTATAACGAATCATACTTTTGATAAAAATCCAATCACTATTCGAATGGACCTAATTATACTTGAGTTGTTAGGTTAATTATGCTTACGTGTCTGCGTTCGAAGTTTCCTTCGTATATTTAATTCTGAAATAGACGCCTCTTTCCCTAATTAAACCCAGAATTCATCAATGCGAATTCTAGAGGGCCCAGAACGATACATGATGCACACTTTCATACAACGTTACGGGTTGAAAAACACGTAACCACTCGCATCTAGTTAACGATAGTGAAAGGGGGATGAGGTAGACCTATGCATCTATATACAGAGAGAGAGAGAGAGTAGTAAGCGAAAAAAATAAAAAAATCCAGGTGAAGTACGAATAGCATAGTCGATGGGGGAATATTTTCAGCGAGAGAGGGCCTCGCGATCGGCGGAATGGATTATTCGCGAGAGGGAAAGCGATGAATGGGGAAAAGAGTTTGCGTCGAGAGTGCAAGTGGAGTGGGACTCCGCGAGATTCTTGAGGGCGGAGGGGAAAAAGAGATTTTTGTTCCCCGGAGGTTCGCGTGGAGCGGTGATGATGGAGGGGGGGTGGGTTGCGTGGTAGAGGAACCCAGAAGGTGGAGGGGGCACGGGGAGACGGACTATTCACGTTGGTTCGGAAGTCAGTCAAGGGATACCCTTCATCGGTGCCGCGTGCTTCGTGCGTTTTTCCCCTCTTTCGTAAAAGAGGAACCGTACCTGTGATGTCCTGGTTTTTTGTGCGACCGTGAATCCTAGAAGGTGTCGCAAGAGGAGGTAGACCCTTGTGTGCAGCATCGAGTTTCTTATGGAAAGAGTACACTTTGAGGACGAAGCTGTGGTTTTTTGAAGTTTCGTGCACTCGGTTCCTTCTGGTTTTGGATTAACGTCCTCCGTGGACGTCGTGCAGACGTCGTAGTAGTTCTTCGTAACCAGGAGCTACTTTATACACGGTGTACGGTGCACTTTTCCTTTCAATAACCACCAAAGACGTACATCATAATTGGATGATTGCGTAATTGTCTGGCGTAAACAGCTCTGGCGCAGTTCCCTCTTTAGTGAATGAAGGCTTTGAATCAGTCAACATCAACGACTTGTGTTTGGTTCTTCTTCTTTTTGACCTCTTTGTAGCTCGTTTCTGTACGAAAGAAGACGTGCGATTGCCCTTCATTGCGTAGTTCAATGTGCCTTATACTACAATTCCCGAGTGTTAGTTAATTGCCATAGTAGCGTAACGTAGTATTCGTTACCAAGCGACATGTTCTGATTGCGGTGTTTGCGAATCGAGCTTTTGAGTTCTCCCAAATCAGAAGCATCGGTCGGTCGCAGGAGACAAAAGACGACTGAGCCCGAGGGACGTCGAACGTGAACGCGTTTTTGGATCGCATCCAAATCCCATGGAAGATGGCTCTCGAGTAATATCCGTAAGAGAGAGAGGAGAGGAGACCACATAGCACCCGAGGAGTGAGACGGGAGAGATGCGTCTCGGAAGCCCGAATCAACGGGAAAACATTCACTTTGCGAGCGGAAAATATTAAACATCGGAGACGGTTGTGACGGAAAAAAGCTTTTTTTTCATCGTCGGGAAGGGAGATCTCCGCTCGTCGAACATTATCAGCGTTTATATACGCTTCGGAAAAAAGAGGAAGAAGAGTTTTTCGCGAAAAAAACGACGATCACGCCGCGATCCGCGCAACAACTCGTGCAGTCGCCGACGAGGCGGAACAGTTGCCTCGAACCCGGTTCTTTTTGTTCTGCAACCCTCTCTCACACCCCACCCCACCTCCTCCCCCGCTGCAACCACGTGACCGCCTTCGTCACTCCATCCCCTCTTGATCACGAGGTCACACCGCCATCTCAGGAGACTTCAGGCCGTAGTGTGCGTCGTTACCTGAAGATCTATCCTCTCTCACACAAGAACCATCCTTCCGCTACACCCACAAGCGTTTTTCAGCGCCTCTAGGTACGTACGCCCGGAGGTGCTGTGGTTGGTTGTCGTTACCTCTTGCGGAGGTTGCTGACCCGAGGAGCGTGTACCGGATAAGATCTTCGTAACATCTCCGCCTTTGCGAAAGATTATTCTTGTGGTTAGTGAGTGTTTTTGGTTCCAACACCAGTACTGTTCGCCCTCAGAGGTCTACTTTTTGGGTTCCAGTACCCGAATACTTTTACGTCAAGTTCGTCCTTTTTGGTAAGGTTACGGTGGGGAATGCCTCTGTTAGTAGCTTCGGAAGGCACGGCGAGGAAGACCCGGCTCGGAAGAGAGTGAAAAAAGTGGAGGAAAGTGAAAGTTTTTGGGCGGACGAATCATGGACCGCTCTCAGTCTGCAAATTCGCGCACTCCAAAAACGTAGCAGCGGTGTGCCCAAGGAGGGAAAAAGTAGCCAAACTTTTTTGTGGAGAGACTCTCGAGTGTTCGGTCTCATTAGATCGAGTGCAGTTATAACTCGTGTTTCGAGGAGGAGTAAGATTGGGCGTGATTCTACAAGTGGCTCTTTTTTGAAATGTGCGCATGGACCTCCTAGAGAGGCGCTGGACTCCTACAACAGTTCTTGATCATCATTATAATTGGCGGTGTACTCCTATAGATGAACTGGTGACGTTGTCGTTGATGAACCCTAGTTGACCAAAACTGTTTGACCAAAAAGTTTAACTGAATGTGAGAGTTCCTCTCTTACGGATGTAATCCTTAAAAGAGGACCTCACAATCTTGTCGTACCGCAGTGGAAGGGTCATTGCCTCCACGTCTTTCTTTTTTTACCTCGTGCCTTAGCCATCGGGTAAGACGGCCTCCCGTGCGTGGTGGCGGGTTCGTACCTCCGGCGAGGCACCCTCCCGCCCAAGGGATGTGATGATGCGCAGGAGACATGGAGTGCTCAGGCGATTAGTGTATTTCATTTGCAGCAAGTTCGCCAAAAGGGTACAAGGTCGCCATGGCGAGGAGGGCATGGTGTTGGAAGAGAAGGGGGGGTTGCCGCTGGGGGAGGGGGCAGTGCCTTCGGACGGGGGAGTGGTGCCCTCGGAGGTTGGGGTTTGCGGGGAAGACGGAATCAAGTCCACGTACTGGGAATTTCGGTGAGTTTTTTTTATGAGGGAAGTGACGTGAGGGTGGAAACAAATGACGTCCCGGAGGCGTTCTTCGGGACTGTTCTTGGTGGTGGATTATGGGTGTGATTCTCTCATAGCGGTCGTGGTCGAAGGATTATATATAGTGGGTTTATTGCGTCATCGGCAACAAGCCGGTTGATATAAATCGGAAATAAGTATATACGAAAGATGCGTGTTGAATGAATTATTGATAGAACGAATTAATAAGTATATAGTTAAAGGAAAAGTTGTAAGAATGGGAACGCTGAAAGCTATCACAACTAAGCTGAATATATATATTTAATGGAAAACGTTTTATTAGTCTATGTAATTGTATTAATGATCGATTTATATGTTTCGTTATTAGATCGTATCTGACGAACGTTCCAAAGGGAAAAGATCAAGAATTAGCTAAATATTAGAATCGTTTTTCTTCTTCACATTCTGTGTACCAAATATGTTTGCAAATTTTCGTTTAATCGTTTATACAGTCTTTTGCTGCGAAAGGAAAGTTAGATTATATGTTTTGTGTTTTTTGTCTCCTTTAAAATGCTCTTAATTAATTAGTCGGAAAGATAGGTCCTAAGATTTGGTATTACTTAATTAAGGTGTTCTTATTTTAAGTAAGGTGCCAAGCTTATAGAAAGATTCATATTTTGTGAAAAGGTGATCAGTATAATCAGGGAAAGTTTTCATGACCAGATTTCCAGTCCCAGACATGTCTTTAAATTTCACTTCTGTTCAACCTGGAATTCCAGTCTCATCAACTGATTGCTTAAAGTTATTTTCACTTGTTCTCAATCCTACATGGGCATTGTTTTAACTGTTAGCAATCGTATGGATTCAGGGACATTATAACTTGCGGATCCACTTGATATTTTAGATCTGAGATTATCACTTTTATATTAACATAGATTGGATATCACCAAATCAGTTACTTATCCATAAGGGTGACAAATTCGATAATCGATCTTCGATGCTTCTATTATTATAAGGTGATTTAGCTTTGTATTACCTGGAATATTTTTATCAATTTGTTATCTGTTCTTTCGGAGCACGGTTCATATATCTTTGGGCCAATTCGTGGTAAATTTGATTGCCATTGGTTAGCGCTAATGGAATCTTGACACGCGATAGTTGTTCTTTAATGGACTTGTACGTCACTATCTCATTGATTATTTTGGATACTTCGAAATTTATTGCCTTTCTACGGATCAACTATGTAATTCTACAGGTCTCATTGCATGCTCTCAGAATACGAATATTCTACGTGAATAATATTTTCTGGAAATTATTTAAACGTGCATGAATTAACCCAAAAAGAAGCGGTATTTATTCTTTTTGAAGACTCTCAAATCCTAATCCTAATCGATTTATTGTAATGAAACTATATCTATTCTTCGTGTAGACTTTTAAATTGTGAATTCTCAATTGTAAAGAAACTACTGTTTGTTTATCGTTTTAAGGGATATTCGATTTAATTTCTTCATTTATAGATAAGTTATGTTACTCAGTACTTTCCATTTTCGTAGACTATCTTAATTCACGTCTGATAAATGTAACAGCGGTATATGGAAACATCCTTTTATTTAGTTTGTTGATTTAAGTCGTGTACTTGCTAAAACACACTTAATGCTACCCTCGTGTGACGTTTCGCATCAACCGGTCGATTTTAAAGTCCGAGTTCTCTTCCTTCTTGATCCGTAACGCAGAGAGCGTACTCCAGAAATAAAAAAAACGCTGTACCAACCCACTTGGCGTCTAAGATTGGCTCGTGACCGTTGAAATTCCAGCGGATGAATCACGGTGCATTCTTTGATCGCGGCCCAGCAATGATGATGACGAAACGAGTGAAATAAAAATGAATGCACTCGGCCGTGGTAATGTGCATGGTTGTTATAAAATCACCGCACTTCACTCCCAACCCTTCGTGTGATTTTTCTAATGGCACTTTATTATGACAAGTCACGCATTCCGCTCGGATAACAACTTGGAAATCCACAGGTACGTCTCCCAGCTTTGGTGCTTTGGCACCCTTTACATAGGACACCTGTTGAGAGAATGCCCCTATTCTTAAACTTTCTGAGTATCAAACCTTAGAGTCTCCATAAACTTGAGTTCTTTATTTTTTTTGAAGGGCTGTACTTTTTGAAAGTTTCGCGTCAAGATGGATATCAGTTTTATCCTCGAGTTTAATTGGCTGGTTTTCAGGATTTTAATGTGGGTAACTATTTCAGCTCTTACTTGCAGTTTCTATTAATCTATCTTCTATAAACTGGTGGTTTTGTTACCTAGTTGAAATGGGAATATTGGTTTAGTTAAAAACTTCTTTTTTGTCATTTACGTACATGCTAATAAATTCTTTATGTTTTATCTCGACTCCAAAAATTTAAAAGAGATAATTGCATTTTGATGTTTTGTATACATATTCCTTTCCTTTATGATGGAAAACATTTACGATAGAATGGAACATTTGCTTTGAACAATCGCGTATTACGTATATTATTCATTTTCATTTGTGAACTGCCATATTGCCTTAATTCACGAAGGTTTATATTTTTAAAGCGTAGACTAATAAGCCCTCATTTCATACTATGTTTAATTTCCAGAAAGAATGACATTTTATCGGTCTCATTCGATTATTAATGAATTAATATATGATATCCTTAATTCTGACTAAATGATGAATTTAGAATACTTTAAAGAATAGATTTATAAAATATATTGATGTGATATAATATAATATTGTGATGTAAAGTAATTGATATGTTTTGTCAATCTTTGTGAGTTACGCTATTTTGAATATTATTCGGTTAAAGTTTCTACCGCGGAAGTGGTCAATCCGTAGAAAGTACAGATATACCTACATAACTGTATACGTCACGTTTTTTTTATATTATTAACAATTATTATTAATACCTAATATATAAGAATACTATGAATTCTAAAAAATTGTATCAAAATGTTTTTAAATTCGATATTTTTGTGTAGATTTATTTTCATAATCTCTGCTAACCCCAATGGAACATTAATTCTTTTTTCTAGAACGTATTTAAATACTTTTTCGAAGGTTTCTATGCTTAAATCCTTTTCCTACACATAAAATATTATAGTTGAGGAGTGCACAGAGTTTCGCTCCCTTTGGTACGCCTTCTGAAGGGCGACGTTTCGTCTTACCTCGGAGTAACCCAGTACTCTCAAGGGTTTTGTTGCGCATACCTTGTTACTTCGTCTCTCTTTCTTGCATTCGTGAGCAAGGTGCCTTGAAACTACTTCGTTCATCACTTCAGCTAACTTTTAATCCCGTCTCGCGGTTCGTAATTATAATATGATTTCGTTTTCTGTCTCATATTTTTTCTTGACGAATGGTCGTACAGGAAATTCTAACTCGTCCCCTTTCCTTAACTTTATATTTTAATTTTATTTCTGAGTGTATTCATAATAACTTTGTAATGTTTTGTTCTTTTGAGGTACGTGATTTCCTTATATCTGTCTCATTTCTTTAATTGCTATCGGTTCTACTTTCTAGTGTGACGAGCTCAATGAATCGCACTACTTTTTATTTCTAGTGATATAATTTCACTTTTAATTTCAATTCTTTCAACTTCATTCTCTTTCAAATGTTCACAAGTTTGAGTGCCTTTATAAATGTACGACTCAATGAATTTGTGGAATATGTGATGAATACCTTGTACATATCTCTACTTATGTAATGCGTGTCATACCTGTATCCATATCTGTGCGTGTCTCAGGATTCAAGGTTTTGAAAATGATTCCTACCCTATGTTTCTATAATGGCATCTGCAGTATATGTTTCGGAATCAAATTCCCCTACTGATATACATGGTCTGTCCTGAAAGTAGTAGGACTGATTTTTTCCTGTTCGCACGGACGGTCGGACGGGAATTTTTTGGATTGCAAATAGAGGGGGGGACTTTAACGAAGCGCTGACAACAATTGGAAGTCGATTCCCAGCTTTTGCGATCTGTGTATCTTAGTTTTCTCGGACCTCCGCAAGTGACCTCGTCACGGAACGCAATGGACCGTTTGCTGGAGCAGCGCTATGCAGTGAAATTCTGCGTTAAAAACTCGTAAAAAATGGCAAGGAGAGACACAAACTCATCAAGGCAGCTTAAGGTTTGATTTTTAAACCGTATTTGAGCGGCACAAGCTTTTTCGAGAGGGGAGAGAAGACGTCGAAGACGCCGAGCGCTCCGGACGCCCTTCGACCTCGAAAACGGACGAAAATGTGGCGCGAGTGAAAAAATTATTGAACACTGTGAGTGTGAGAATGTTATCGGACGAACTTTTTACGTTAAAGTACTCGAAAGACAGCGAAAACGCATCTTCCGTGTCCGACCCGCTATGGCCGCCTCGTGGGTCCTGCATCGCGACAATGCGCGGGCCCACACGCGCACATTGTTTCCAACTTCCTTGAGAAAAACGGTGTTGCATCCCTGCCTCACCCACCCTACAGCCTAGATATTGCTCCCTCGTACTTCTTTCTCTTTCCAAAATTTAAAAATCCGCCGAAAGGACGTCACCACGGGTCGGTGAGACCGTGGTGACGTTCCGTGACGAGGTCACTTGACAGAGGTCCGAGAAAACTAACATACACAGAACGCAAAAGCTGGGAATCGACTTCCAATTGTTGTCAGCGCTTCGTTACAGTCCCCCCCTCTATTTGCAATCCAAAAAATTCCCGTCCGACCGTCCGTGCGAGCAGGAAAAAATCAGTCCTACTACTTTCAGGACAGACCATGTATGTATGTTTCACTCTCTACGTAACGTCATAGATGCTTAATGTTCCTTTTCATTGTTGCCTTATAGAACATTATTATAAATCTCGAGAAATTGATTTTTTTCATTTATTTTTCATCTTAAAACTGCCTTCCTCCTCTATCCGTATTGATACCAAAGAATTTCTTTGTAATCATCCCTCCTTCTTTAACTTCAGACTGTAGACATTAAACAAATTAAATGATAAAATATATATGCATACATCCTTTGGATTTAGGATTATATATTAAACTCGTATCACAGGTTCTGAAAGATTGAATTCAACAGAGAAAAACATAAATTACTTGAAAATATTAAAATACTGATATATAGTTACGACAAATATATCTGTAGAAATTCTCTTTAAAAAGATGGCTTTGGTTTAGACTCATTGAATTGGAAAGTAGCGTTTATCCGTATTATTTATATGAGACAGATCGTGAGACGTTAGCTTTGGCTTTTTTGGAGATTACCGAATTTTAAAACTGGATATGTGAGGTCGCATCTTTCTTTTTATAGTTCCCATAATCCTACAACTCAGGTCCAATCCCCTCCATCCAATGCTTATTCCTTCCCTTACTTTTCTACCTTATCACTTCTTTTTCCATCTTCAGCTTCTTTCTTTTGGATTCAGAGAAAGGATGTATCTTTTTACCTTCTATTCCCTTTAAGGAAATATCTTTTTATTTTTCATTCATTCTCGGATATATAGCTATTCCCTGTATTATTGATTTTAATTCAGTTTTATTCATATTCTTTTTCATGATTTCTGGAGAAGTTTTTTTAAATATTGATTTCATATCTTATCAGTTTATATGTTACCAATGATCTCTTGCCTACAACCGTTCGAAAAAATTTGCTCAATTTCGCATTACACCTAATAAATGGGTTCTGGAACATAGCAAAGAAACATGGGTACCTTTAACAAGTTTATAATGGTGAAATCTTCTTTTCATATATTTTACAGTATTATATACATCGATAGGTCAAAGAAACAGACTTAGTTCTGTAGGTATTTATCATTTAAGAAATAATGAACCGTAATCACAATTCTTGTTATTCTTTCAAAATTAACTTAGCTGTTAATTTAAATAGGACGAATTTCATAAATTCCAAGTACGATTAAATGAGATGCTCTATGATGAAGAGTTCTTAAAAAGTTTGATGCATATAGATGTATTTAACTTAATTCTTCCGTACAATCTTACTATATTTATTTATTATAATAATTATTCTAGAATCAAATGATTTTTAATTAACGTTTTGGTGCTTCATTTTTTATTTCAATTTTTCAATTATTATTTTACTTTTGGCATTATTACTTTCAAATTCAATTTTGGAAATCTCAGGAAATTTATTACATCTAGGCATTTGGAACTTTAATTTTTATCGTCGTTTTACACTGATATATAACTTTTTAAAATCGAACCATAGAAAAGTTTACATTGCGGTATTTAATTATATTAATTTGGATCTTCAATTATCACATCTTCTTTTGGCATTCCACTAATTAATTTAATCAAAGAAAACGTAAATTAGGAGATGATGATACAATCATAGTATTCTTTTAATTTAACCTTTCACATGGAGGTCACATTCGACTCATTTCGCATTTGACCCAACGCTTCTTTCGTGTTATAAATATCCCTCATTGAAAAGTGGACGAACCATCATTGGCTCGAGGCATTCTTCTCAAGAGGTCTTCTTCTTTATCTTCATGAATCTTAAATCCAGGCTTCCATCGAGGAGCTTTAATTTCTCCTTCATCAGCCTCTCAGCCATCATTTATCAAAACTCTCTTTTCTGAAGGAGAAAGGCCCGTCTTACCCTTTTAACTTACTCTCTTGTTCCACGCCCATCCATCTTTCCACTTCCTCACATACAAAATACATCCCTCGGGGAGGAAGACCCCGCGTGAATTATTTACGTCGAGATCGCGGTCCGAAAAAGATGGCACGAAAAATTGTTTCCAAAAGAGGATGACAGTTTCTCCCGAGACGAGAAGGTTATTTTTCGGTCCATCGCCGTCTTTCTGAAATAGAGGCAACGTACGATAACACGCGCGAGATACGTTTAACGCTGAGGTGACACGTAAGAGCGTCTGTCTCGTGTTTTTAAAGAGCTATTCATCGACTGGAGGTTTATCGGATGTTTACCGTTTCCCTGAGAAACGGTCTCGTCCTGAAATAGAGTTGTATTATTATCATTATTTTCATCATTATTATTGTTGTTATAATGAGGAATTTTTAATAATGATTGTTCTATCATTTTTGAGTGACAATATAATATCCTAATGAACAACTTCCTTTGTTGTATTTTGTTGTATTGTATTGTTAGATTGGATTTAATTGGTTTGATTATAACTGACATTTTGTGAACAATTGGGCTTTATAATACTTTAATTGTTGTGATAAAGGTCCTGGGTTCGAGTCCCAATTATGTCGCTATTTTAACTTCTATTCATATCGCGTATGAATATCGTAAACTTGTCTTCTACAGTGTATTGTGTAATTAAGTTTCAGTTTAATATCTTCTATATATATGTCTACTAATTTGTAGATGTGAAGAAAAATCGGTTAGAAAGTATACTTGCAAAATTTAAAATTTTCATATAAAAATTCTCTTGTCCCGCAATAATATCCAAAAACTAATTTTATTCGTACTCTTTATTAGTTTCAATTATTTCATTTGTATTTTATGTGTTCCATCATGAAATAGTAAGGATTTGAAGATTTATTTGGTGTATGTTGGATATACTTTTATATCTTTTGAGACATAAATAAAGGTTACGGAAACTAATTTATAAAAATATTTAAATAACTTTTCTGTGGGAGTATTATTATTTATGGCAAACTGGAAAATGGACTTTACATGTTACAGAGAAGAAGTGGGAAAGTGCTTTTTGTATAAAAGGGTCGGTGAAAAAAAACTAGATTTTAATAAAGCAAAATTCACTACTTCGAGGTCGGACTTTGTGGTAGCGCTTCGTAATGAAAGGAATGCAGGACACTCGTATTCGTTACCACAGAATAATTTAATTAACGCGATCCTCTTCTTACTTCCATTTCCATCCCTATTTTCCTTATCTTCTATTTATTTTGAACTTTCTCGGTTTACTGTACCAGAAGAAGACGCTACACGTCGAAACTCGGAACTTGTCGTTAAAATTATTCGGTAGTAAAGAGTACAAGTGTTCTTATTTCCTTTCACAAATCTTTTGATCGTAAACTCTTTCGATGATATTCACGTTACTTTATATTTTTCTGTGAATTTTCTGCAATTGAATAGCAAAGAATTTCGCAAAGTATGAAGGGAAGGCAGCTTTCATTTTTATAAGGCTTAGTTCGCGCGACTTTAATACAAAGGTTAGATAAAAGTGAGGAATGTAGGCATTACTGGGACTCGAACCCAGATCCAGAGTACCTTAATAGAATGTTATTTACTGGGCACGATTGTTGGTGTGGTTAGCATACCGCTGGGGAAAGTTGGAGACCTGGGTTCGAGTCCCGGTACTGTTGCTATATTTCACTTATTATTTAACCTATATAAATTACCATACGTGAAACTTACAGATTATGCATTGTAATACGAGTATATTATAGTATCACAACGATTAATAATTGGCATTGTATTCGTTTCTGTCCTTCGGATACGACCTCAATTTCGTTTTCAGACATTCCAAAGCTTTTCCTCCAAATCAGACTTGGCAAGTGTTCTACGAATTTTTTTTGCTCAGCTCGGGATTCCTCTTCAAGGCAAAGTAAATATTTGGAGCGCCGTTGACCCGCTCTCATCCCACGTTCATGTGCATTCAACTCTCGTCTTTGCATCCTTTGGTAAAAAAGACGATGAACCGCTCTCGTCCATTTTGGTAGGTCTTTTGTTTCAAGTCGATGGAACGCTGTCTCTTCCAAAAGAAGACCACTGCCTTTTTTGGTGGATTCCCGAAAGAATTCGCTGATTTAAGATTCCGCGGTTTGAAAGGCGTACGCTTTGTGAGGGATTTACGATATCTAAATTTTTCTTTTATTTGTCGTACTGAAATTTTGGGTTCTTCAGAGGAATGACTCTTTCGTCAAGAAGGAGAATTTATTTTCTTTTAGTAGTTTTTCTCTTATTTTAGCGAAGTTTATATTCCGGTACGATAAAGTTACATTATTTAAAGTATTATAGCTTCGTCATTGTTGAAAGACTGATTAAATAAACGAGACAAAGCTTTAATTTTCAAATCAATGATTGTTTAATATCCATTGTAATTGCCTGTTGTAGTTCCCCCACCTTATTAGATCACCTATTATTATAGCTACTAACCGATATACAAATGCTCTTGTCATATGATTGTCAGATAATTATTGAGTCAATTACATGTAATTTGATTGTTTCCATTAGTTGAATTAGTTCGACTGTTCGTTCAATACGATTTATACTGAGAATGTTATTTTATGTTTCCCAATTTTGCTAATTATACTTAAAGATTTATCATTTATGAGCCATAGAGCCTTGTAAATTAGAGCCTCATTATTTAATAAATTGTGTTCTCATAATTTGCATGCATTTACATTCAGAATCAAACCACAAAAAAATCAATGTAGAAATATTCGAAAGTAAAGTTTTTCATCGTTCTTAACGTTGGAATTAATGTTTGATAAAATTCCCAATATAACTCTGCCAATCCTTATTTCAATCAATGAGTTTTTACTTTCCTAATAACAGCACTCGAATCTAAACTTCGTAAAATTTAAATTAAGGTGCGGGAATTCCTTTCAATTTTCTATCGTACTGAATGTTTCTATCACTAAATTTGTCCACTAAATCATTATTTTATAAATATTTATTGGATAACGTGTTCAAAGAAATTTGATTGATAGTTTTATTTTATTTTACCTTTTCATTTTAATATTACCAAATCGTTTTCATGGAAATGTTAAAATTGTGTCAAAGCCGGTAAACTTGGCCGACCGTGTAAACCCGTTTCCATAAGGCAGCTTCTCAAGGGAACACTGAAATCCAGATAAGGTAAATGATTGGACGAAAGAAAGAAATGGGAGTAAAGAGTAGAATTATGTGAACTGTTGAAGGACGTTCCTTAAAGAGGTCGCTGGTGGGCAAAGTAACAATGGAAGCATGTAAGTAGAGCGGTTGTGGGACGATAGATCGTAGAATCGAATTTTGATATTTAACTGTTCTAATGCTGGAATCTACCTCTTGATGGTCGAGCGTACAGTTTTATGTTTAGATAATAAAATATATTATATGGATAAATAAATAATATGATATAGATTTATTTCATTTCACTATCATTGCCTTCCTTTGCATTAAGTTCAATGAACCTTTAGGATTTGATTTATTACTCTGAACAAACTATCTTCTATTGAAAGTCATCAGAAAGTTTTGATCGAGATGTTAGATGTAATGAGACTTGTATTATGATAAGGCAATCAATTTTATACATTATTAAGAATCAAATATTCGATAGAGAATATTTTGTGTACATCATGGGAATGAATGGACCTATTAAAAGTCTAACAGGACCCGGACTCGAACCCAGATCTCCCAATTTCTATTTTATTTCTCTGCGCTAGGCATCAAGCTCTACCTTGTAAATCATATTTAAAGTGAGAATTTTATACAAGCTCGTATACTGCATAATTTCCAACTTATTTACGTTTAACTATGAAAATAAATAAGGGAAAAAATCTGATGATAATAGCAGCCTAGAAGAACAAGATTCTTATCATGGTTTAAATCATAAACAATACCTACAACGTGATAAATGCATATATAATCTCCACATAGGTTGATATAATATACTGCATTAATAAGAAATAAACTAAACATTGAACCATTCGAAAGCAGAGTATAGTAATATATTTAGTATAGAAGTAGTACATCAGTATATTCCTTCAAAACACTAAAACTTGCGTATCACGTTCTTTTCACTCCTATAAAGTGATTCTCCACGACTTTAAATTCTGTGGAACCTTTACTTTAGTACGTTGTTGCATCAGCATCATAGTTCTCTGCTCGTAACGTCTGAGAAGTTATGACGGTTACTACGCGACCGACTTAGCAACACACGTGACAAAACACTATCTACTTCGCTTCTCAAAGACACTTGATACACGAAGGAAATAGCAGAATACGAGAGAATGGGAGCGTGGTGGCTTACTCGACTTGATGCAGAGGAATCACAAGCACGAGATTAAATTGTGGATATATTCGTTTGAGAAGTCATGAAGGAAATGGCTACACATCCGCCGGATCCCGAACCACGCGTAAATCTTTTTAGTAGTGAAGTTCTGTTTTTTTTTTAATATGACAGATTGTTCCTTTAAGTTTTATATGGTGAAATTTTATTTTTCGAAGTATCTAAAAGAAAACTTGGAAGTGAAAATAGGTACATTATATTAAAAGATCATCCACAAGGAATTTTTATCATGCATTTAAAACCCATTTTTGTATTCGAGTTAAATCATTCTAATTATATTCATAAATTTTAGATAAAAATTATTAACACTTTCAAAAGGTATTTTTATTTTGCGTGCTTGCTTACTTTCACATTTATTTACATTTATAATTTTTCATTTTATTTCCACAGCTAATCTGAAAATAAATTAATTAATATTTCAATATATATTTACACCATTTCAGTCTTTTCTATAGAAATCCTTTCCTTAAAAGTTATTCGGTTTTCAATGGACACATTGAAGAAGTAGAGTCTAAATTGTAGTGTATTGGTGACATACTATATTTATCATTTAGTAAAAGTTTTATTCATTTCTACATCATCAGTACAATACATTTCTACATCATACTCTTTGTTGCCTAATAACGAGCAATCGTGATGCTGAAATAAATATTTAGGGTTATTTGTAACGAATCTATTCGATTTAAAATATAATTTAGCGAGACGTGAGGTAAAATTTAGGTAAATGAAATTATGAGATATTTTAAGGGAAAGTTTTGGTGAGTGCATGAATACTAGCAAAAGGAGGGCGAACTTATAGTCTCGGATAACGCGAGATTCAAGAGACGTAGTGGGAGGGGTTGGCGAGTCCCCATAGAGTAGTTGAGCCTTTAAAGTAGGACAATCGGTCGTCGCCTTCCAAATATATAGAAGTACCGCACGGCTTAGTACTCGGACCCATCACTTTTACGTTCGATATTTCTCATAAGGTCATTCTGGCTATATACCAACCTGATAATAAAAAACCCAGTATTTTTTATGCGTGAATTGGAAATGAAGTGAGTGAATAAATGAAAAGCCCTTTCTGAGGTGGTAAAAATATTGTGGGGGTACTAGACCTATCATGAACTATCGAGAAGTGCTAGGAAAGGTGATGGGAGGTCTGGGTGTTGCACGTTTCCTCCTCTTAAGGTCTCGATGCTATTTTCTTTATTCCTCGCTCTGGCGCCTTGGCTTCTTTATGGAGCTCAAATCCGAGAGACGAGTTTACGAGTATTTTCTGAACAGCAATATTGTGTTCGCTCGATAGAAGACCTTTATATTTCATGTTTTTCCTCACAGATAGTAAAATGAGGAAATAGATGGGGTTGTCGGCAAATGTTCCCTAGACTTTGCTATGATTTTATTAAAATTTCTCGTCTCAAATTATGTTCTTTTACATCTAGGCCAAACAGAGCTGTTTTTTGTAGCATCTTCAACCGATATATTTCTCTTAACGAAGTATATTTGATCATTTCTACTTGAAAGCAAGTAACTCGTTATTTCTTTTTTTAATATACATGAAATTAACATATAAGTCGTTCTATATACATAAAGAAATAGAATTATTTTGATTAATATGAATAATTTTTTAATAAGTTATAATATTAAGTATATATTTATAACTTTCACGGAGTCAATAAGAGAGTATTGGAAATCTCGAATCTTTCCTGATGAGTGGATATTAAATGGATTAAATTATCTTAAATCTACGTGTCATGATGCAGTTATACTGTACTAGAATTAATATAATTTTAAAAACTGTGTGTTATATTTTACGTACGTATATATCATATCAAATCATAAAAATGAATAAATTCTATGCATCATACATTATATGATATACACCCTTAAACAAATATAAAGGTTTCTAAGTAAGTAGACGATCTGGGTTCGAGTCCCAGTGATAACGTTCTTTTTATTTACACTTTTATTTGATTATACACTTAAGTCCTGCAATTTGCTATATTACCTCAAGGAATTGCAAGAATGACTCATTTACCTTATCTTACAAACTGGGAAATCTCTCGGTGCACCTGTTTTCGCATACGCAAAATGAGACTTGGATACACGGCTTCCTCGGAGGGTCTATTCTCTTGAGGCACGGCAAATCCCATCTCGGGATGCATTGAGGCGTGCAAGAGAAGCAGGATTTAAGTTTGAAGGAATTGGATTTGAGTCAGATAGACTTCAAAGGAGTTGGATTGGCGAGGGAATTTATAAGATTAGAATCGAGTGAGAGTTACGCTTTCCGTTATGCACCGATTTACATCGTAATTGAATGCTTGTTGATTGATTTGGTTTCGGGTGTCTTTTGTCATCCGAAGGAGGAGCCACTGTGCTTGAGTTCGCGTGAATGTTTCTGTGTTTAAATGCTTTTTATATGGCTTTAAGGTCTGTCTTTAGCTAAATCGCGCTTGGACGTAGAAATACATGTATATGAATAAGTGCATCTTACGTGATAAATAAATAATTGTTGATATCAAAGGATTCAGGAAAAGTTAAAGTAACTGTACTCGATGAGTTTGTGTGACCAAATCGAAAAGATTTAACAAAAATAAAAAACATCTGAGACTTGAACCCAGGTACCCAACTTTTTGGTGAATTAACCTGGGTTTATATTTACCTAAATAACTTTCATAGCAACAGAGTGCTGATATAAACAAGTTGATAAACGATCGTAAAATATTATTAAAGATTATGGTGTGATATATTTTTAGAATGATTTACAAATTTTAGAAACTTTAGGTTTAGGAGAAGTGAAAATATAATCATATAGTATTATCTTTAATGTTTTTTAGGTAGCTAAAAGTGTTTTTATAATTTTGCTTAACTTAGCTAATAATTCTTCCTTTGCGTTGAATTGCATCGTTTTATGTATTGTAAACCAATTGTCCTAAGTTTATTATATATCCTTAGGCATTTATATAATTGTAGTTATTATTGAATATATTTACAGCGTAGGAATAACTCATGAAATTGGCTGAATGATTGTTTCAATGATGAATAAATTATATTACATTACATCATACCTCAATATTTCTTTTTAATTAAATTCTTAAATGTATTTAGATTAAATTCTTTAATGAATCTTTTACGTATTTAATAAAATAGAATTTTTATAACCTCAAGACAATCTCGTAGCTTCCTTAAATTGGAAGAGACGAGGTCTTAAAGAAGAATTTCATAAGTTAAGGAGAAAAAAAAAGAAACCCAAAGAGTTTCATATGCAAGGTAAACCACGACTCAATATTCTTCACCATAAAGCTCTTTTGGAATGAAAGTCTTTGCAGTCGCTAACCTAAATAGACGAAGTACTGTCTCAGCGATAGTTAGGGTCGGGAAAAACCCTTCTCTCTCTCAAAAAGAGAATCCCAGCATGCAATGCGCGGTGCATTTTAAGCCGTCCCAAGAGAGAGAAAGAAAGAGTCTACTTTTTCACTCAAATAGCATCTGAGGGAAGAGATTCGCAGTGGAATATAGAATGACTGAATTTTGAGCCTTCCATCTTAGCGTTGAGGAATGAGGAGGATTGGATTTTGCTGACTGTGGAGGAAGAGAACGTAGCAAAGGGAAAAGGTTAGGAATGATGAACGACGGGATAAAAGTATTCGAGTACGCTTTTTGATAAATTGATTCGAGAGTTGAATTATGATAAGATAATATACACGTTCCATCACACATATCTTTTTTATGAATGTTCATAACAGCCCAAATTTAACGTTAAATATTACGATTAATATTTAAACTAAAGCTTCTTTTTCTAAAATACATGGATAACTGTTAATATATGTGTGGAAAATTCGATTTATTGTTTATCTACAAAGCTCTGATAGTAAAGGATAGGAAAGTCTATTGATACAATAGATTCGTTCCAATATCTCCTAGGAAACGTATTTCTAAGCTAGATTCCTATTAGAAGACAAACAACCGGAAAGGGCGTGAGGTTTCTATAGAAAAGGCTTGATATTCTTTCTATCCCAATACGTATTTTGGCTTAATGTTTCCATTCTTTTAGATAGAAATAGAGATTGATTATATATGTTTAGAAGATTGTTATAGGAAAGTTAAAGGCCCCGAATTTTTCTCAATTCTAATAGCTAAATAATGTAACTAAAATATTGCTTTATACTTTCTAATATTATTGATTTATAAATTAAAATATATCGATGCATTTAAATAAGAGTGACAAGAAAAGAAGTGATGCTTTAAAGTATTCAGCTGATATTATTATATATAAACTGGACAGAAAGAACGATTCATTTGAAAATTTAATTATTACTCAAAATCTTTTGATATTGTAAATCATTACAATCCTACTTACTCCTTACTGTTCCTATATTTTGTAGTAAGAGGTCATCCAAGGCTAAACAGAAGCGAGAAATAACGAAATGACATAGAAAGAGGGAGACTTGGGTTCGATTCCTTGTACTGTCGCTTTATTTCATTTCTGTTAATCTTTTCTGCATCATTTTGGTATTTATTTTGTTATACTCTTAATCATATTCAGCAAATGCCAGTTCTTGCAAGAAATATAATCATACCTACATAAATACGTAACAAGTCTCCTATTGACGTGTGACAGGGGAATTAAACGTTTTTTCACTGTTAATTGGTCGATTGTTGTTCAGGTCAGTTCTTACAATACGATACAACAAATAGATCGTAACTTAAAGGTATTATTGTAATTAAAAAATAAGCCCAATAAAGACTGGATGTTTAAACAGTGAATACGTCACATAGCTGCATTCATTAGTTATTATAAGATGCGGTGACCGCATTTAAAAGATAATACTGTAAGTATTCTCTCTTAAACGCATATTAGTTTCGCGGTTGATATTAAATCTTCTCTTAGTTCCTGATTTATCCCTTCCGCGTAGGCAGATATATCTAGTTCCGTTCTGTAGTATTCGCGGTATCAAATCGATCCGTAAGTGATATCGGCCTTGTGAGAGTATTCATTCTTTTCCCTGTACCAAGGACGTGAATTCGATTCCCGTCTATGGTGTAGACTGTTTCCAGCACCTTTGTCTAGCGTTCTTGAGTCGATGGTCCTTGAAGAAGTTACAGTGGCTGATTTGAAATAGAGATTGTTTTGATTTGTCCAGTGATTGGATGGTCGCCAGGATTTTTTGTGGTTAGTGCTTCGTCTTCAGGTTTGGTCTACTCATTTGATTTGATGCCAAAGGTTAATGGTTTTGCTCTTTTATTTTATACTTTCTCCTATTACTCGTCACATGTATTTATCAGTAATATTTCTTTAGTTTATGTATCCATTTCATATTTTTATATCTCAGCTCTTTGACTTTAAAGGTTGAGGCTATTTTAAACTACGTAAGGGCACTTTTAAGTTATGAGGTTTAGCGTTAAAAGGTGTAGCAGTTTTCATTTTGTAAGGAAGAAAACAGAGGCCCAAATTTAGGCTTTAAGAAGTCCAGTTGATTTTGATTTCCATACTAATTCTTCCAATTTTTAAGAGCTCGTAATTTATGTCATATTCTGATATTGAAGTAAAATTGTTTGATCTACAGGAAGAGTTGAAAGAGGAAAGAATGCTGTGTGAATTTGTTCGAACAAGAAGTCAATATATCGAGGATGAAATGTTAAAATATAATAACAGATTTGATTAAAGGTATTGTATGATCACAGCAGACTTTCATGCAGTAATTTGAATGAATTATAAACGTTTGTTACAGAAGGAAATTCATTTATAAGTACTTAATTTGATGTTTAACATAGATGTCTTGAAAATTGGTTGTCTATATATTTCTTTCAAGTCTCTTCATCTATATTTCGGTGAAATATATATCTAGAATTAACTATAATATTTTCAGTTAGACACTGTAGAATATGCCCTATTTACTGGACTAATGTTAGTAATTTAATACGGCTTTTTTAGAGATGCTAATTTCTATAGAGTTTCATTTAATCGAGAAAATATTGAGCAGCTCTTTCGGATGGTTTCCAGAATTCACAGAACTAGTCCACAGCAGCGTTTGAGACTCTGAATAGGATACAAGGCCATACTAGATTTGGAACGTCTAATTCTGTTCCAACTACATTCATTGGACTGTCAGCAACTATTTTAGAGTCACCTTTTCCAGCGCGCAATTTTATTGCATATAAATTAAAATTATGGAAGATGTAGACATTCTGTGCTATAGGATTATGTTTGAAGTTATCAATTACGATTAGTTTTGACGTAATTGTTGTCTCAAATAGATCGATCTTAGTCCATATTAGTCCATATATACTTCAAAGGTTGGAAACAATAGATTGAACCCTAAGCACTAATGGTCGTCGATCGGTTTCCATAGAAACATCTGGAATATTATACTCGTTGATAATCCCTTCAATGATTCATATTCTACATCTTCTTCAAGAGATTCCCGAGCAGTTTATTGCCAAGATTTAAGATCCGCAGAGAAGAAAAAGAACATCTGTTGGAGCTCACGGTATTTGCAGACAAAAAAAGAAGAAGATTCTTTCCTCGCACAATGGTTTCGCAATGGAATGAGCTTCGGTTGTTCCCAATGGAGTATAACGACCTCTCTTTAAAAGTGACTTGGCTACTTACGCTCGAAACATCGGAGTGCATTGTTTTTAGCTATTTATCGATCGTGTTGGATTACGTTCCATCTCGTGCTGCAGGAATTAAAAAAAAATGTTTCTTGTGAAAATCTGAACTTTGATCTTACCTGAAAATAATTTTTCCTATTCTATAAAAATAGAGAAGTGTGTCTATGTGTACGTTGTTCTGTGAAGGGAAATATGTGTCTATTTAAGTCTCGTTTCGGAAAAGGTTTGAAATCTTCAGGAGCCAATTTCGTTTCTCAATTTTGCTCCAAGACGTTGCAGTGCTACGTTCAACTCTCTCTCTTCCCCATTATTGTTCAGAAGAAATAAAGTTGAACTCGTAACTAGTTTAGGACGAGTCTCATTTCTTTTAATATTATATATTTATTTATTTTTACGTAATTATCGACCAAGAATGTAAGACGAAGTCTGGTGGTAACACAAGGAAATACAATTCAACTAATAATGCATTATTGCATTAATAGTACAATAAAAACAGTACAATTGACGTGCAACAATGTACAAAACAATTAATAAATACCTGTGCGAAAAACGTTTATGTTATACTCAGTTCGGACGCTACTTAAAATAATAGGCCAGACGAAATTGATAAATAACACCTTTGGTACGTGCACATTGTTAAATTATATTTACGTATTCCTTTTAAAATTTCGTCTAAATTCCTTTCTGAATTTTGGAAATTAATTCACGGCCTCCTTAAGTAACCTATTTCATTCCTCACTCTCTCTTTAATAGAAATAAATACTTTCGACTTCATTCTAAGTTATATACTACACCTCATCTTCCGCCTTCATTCTAAATTTTATCTTTCCATTACGATCCTCCACAAAAGTACGTATTTGTTTCCAAACGTAAAATATTTATTTTACGAGAAAAGGTACTACCAGTTACGGCGTTTTTAGATTAAAAGGTAAAAACAAGCCACGATTGTTCCTCGCTTGGATGGAAGTGGCGTTGCAATTCGTGGCTGTCATGGAAACCACCCCATTTGCAACATCCCAACCTTTCGATTGGCGTAGAAGATGGTTGCGAGGCCACCATCCAATTCCCTCGCTGTATCGCTATATAAGAGCCGTTTTTTTTCTCCATCCGATTCCGCTCTTGCTATAAACTACATCGCCAGACCACTTCTCATATCAGAGATACGTCCTCTTCACATGGAATTCCCACAGTACGTTTCCTCTCCTTCCCCACGGACGCATTAATTTCCCGGCATTCCTCCCTCTTCCATCAGTTTCTTCCTCCGCATCATCATCGTTAAACTCCTCTTTTTTTTCGTAACGATATTTGTGCCCTGGAAATGGTTCTCTGACAATGAAACCGATTTGAGCACGCTTCGTGTTTTCTCTCTCTCTCTCTCTACAAAAGTATATCGATAATGTTTGTGTACATTGTGTTCTAATGGTGTTTGGTTTTCTGTGTATATTCCCTAATTCGCTTTCGTATGAATTAGTCTATATTCGTCTTTAGGGACGTTTCAAAACGAACTCTAATGCTCTGAAATTATTTAAATAATACGAGTTTATTTGTAGGAGGTTAAGGTTTCAATGGATAAAGCTTTAGAGAAAATTACGATGTTCCCAAATTCTGTTTAATATTCATTCTCCCCGTTAGGTTTAACGTAAAGTATTATTCAGCCAATTTTTTTAACAGAAAATTAGTAACCTAAATTCCATTCAATTCTTCATGATTTGATTAATATTAGTTTGAAGAATTTTTATTAATATTTATAGTTTGAAATGGTTGTCATGGAAACGTAAGTAACTGTAACCCAATCTAAATTCTTCGTATCAAGAGCAATCTTAATACTAAAGATTTATTATGAAAGAGTATGATCATGAGAAGGAATTTATATGTATTTATAATCATATTTTTATCATATATTTATCGTCATGGTAATACAAAGACGAATAACAATAATATGGCGTGTATAAAGATAGCATGAATCGCAAAATTTACTTTTAACAAACTCTTTATATATACGTGTTCATTCGTTCTAATCTGTTTTGTCCCATTTGTTTTTGCCTCCATCGGAAACATGTTAAAGAGTTCCTCGTAACGCATCCCTTCCCTCCCCAATAGCAATGTTTCCTTCCTTCGCATTCCCAAGGAAACGGACACATTAAGGAAATGTGGATGTTCCCTCTTTTTCAACCACCTTATCGCCTCTTTTTTTAAAAGTCTGACAGGACCGGGACTTGAACCCGGATCCACCAATTACCGGTCGGTTGCCGTAGGCGATTGAGCGAGAACGGAATGACGGAACGTTCAGACGTTAAAGAATACTTTGTAGACATTGGGGATGTAATAAATCTGATACGATCAGGCTCAACTTTGTGGAAGGGAGCCGTAGTAAATCAACGGAGAACCCTTAGTAACTTCTGCAGTAATTCATTTCGAGGTGACGTGTTTCGACTCATCGATTCATTATCAAGACTTTTATGACGACGTTTAAACCTATCGAACTGTTTTTTTTACAGTTGTAGTTGAAGATTAAGTCCTCATACACTTTAATATTTCTTCATGATTTTTATATTGGGCTACTTTTCCGAAAATAATAATGTTTAAACTGCAAGAATATGTTCTTTATCCTGTAATATGGTATGTTTAAAAAAATTTAATCTTATTACTATCACAAATTGCAACTCGACAGAAATCAATCATTACCAAAAAAATAAAAAAATTAGAACCAATGTCCTTTCGTTACATACAAGTATATACCAGTAACTTGATAATAAAACACCCGAAATAAACACTTCGAATATAATGTTTATACTAATTCGGTTATTAATATCATAATAATCAGGAATGAGAGGGGTCCGAGTACATGGCCTTGCGGTATTCCCTGTGTAGCCACAGTCTCTTTGCAAAAACTATTTCTGATATAAGTTTTTTTATTTTTTCGAGAAATTTTTGATCTTGTCTGTAAACCGATGATCGATACGTAACATCCGCATTATTTAAGGAGTAGTTTGTGAGGTACTTCCTGAAAGGCTTTGGCCAAGTCGTTCACAACCGCTTACAACTTCATCCCGGATGTCTAAAGTTTCGGCGACGTATAGAAATAATCTAAGGAGCTGCGTCTCGCATAAGGGACTCGGCAAGAACCCGTCTTGCCTCTTAAATAGGTGGACGATTTCTTCCCAGAATGCTTTTAAATAGTCTGCTATTCTCCTTCCGTTTACCGTTGGCCCTTTAATCTTTGGAAGTTGAATGCTTGATATTCAGCCCTATATATAAATAATTTAGTACCATGTTAATCTCTTGTTCTATCATTTAATTTCTAGAAAATAATAAAAAGTGGAATCTAATCATGAGAAATTTGTTAATGATACCTCCATCATTAAAAAAGCTGGAAAAATGTATACTCTAATATACTTATAGTTCTTTCGATATATATTTATAATTTATTTTTCCAAAAATGGCTGATAACGATGAAAATAATGTTGATATAAATATAGTATCGTAAAATATATTTAGTCTGCTTTCAAATAGAAAGGAATTACTTACTCTTTAATGAAATTAATTATTATTGAAGAGACAAATTATGCGTTAGTTATTGTTCCTAAAGAATTAGAGAACATATAGACATTAAAAAATGTACTTTATTTAAAAGATTACATGGCCTTCCCAGAAATAATTCCTTAATTAGAGTTTTTAAAAGCAGCTGCTGAATTTGATTCTGTTAATATTTATCTTTCTCCGATTATAATAAATGTAATTTATCTTAGAAGATTTTCTCTACATCTTTCATATACCCGTAGAAACACCCAAAAGACAGCTATTATTTCAGATAGTTTTCTCTACACCTTTCACATCATCATAGAAACACCCGAAAGGTCATGATACGGCTATTATTTCCATACTTTTATCATTAATAAACGCAAACATCGTTCGGATTACTTTTTTATGGAAGATTTGGTAGAATTCCCGCAGTTTCCCTCCTATGGATCACCTTAACATAAACGCGCTAATGGTAGGATTATAAATAGTACATTTCCCCCTTTTATTCTAGGGTCGGATGAAAAAGTGAGCGAATGTCAGCGTAGATAAAACTTCTCCACTTTCAGGTTTTGTGTGAGACGATGAAATATTGTGGGCTTTTTCTGTGGATGGAGTCCTCCCCACGAACTGTGAGAAGGTCCTCGTGTGCTCAGTTAATGCCACTTTTCAACTCCAAGAGAAAAATGCGGATTATTTATTCTCTTCTCCTTTTGTACGGAAAATGGAATTGTTTACGGTCGTTCTTGAAATGTAAAGCGCGGAGGCTGGATACGTCATCGCCGTCTTCATTACGTACGTTTATTTCGTTTTTTTATCGCGTTCGCTTTTATCTCGGAAAGATTTTCGACATTTCTCTCCTTAAATAAGGAACTTATCACGTAAGGGTGGTTGAACGTTAATTCTAGTGATATATCCAAACCTAATATATTTATAATCTGTTAAATTTCGTAAAATTTACGTAAGATAAAATTAATTGTGTTTTTAAATGATTCCCTGAGATAGGATAGTTGCTATATACATTCATATCATTGTTTATATAATCAGATTTAAATTAGCAACATTAGTATTGTTGAAATTGATATTCATCTTCATAAAGTAATTAACGTTTTAATATTATCGAAAAATTTCAAGGTTTTTCTCGATTAGAAAATATTAAACATATAAAGTTTATGTATTCGGTACAAACCAAAACTCTGTTCAGTATAAATACATTATTTATGTAATAAATATGATAAGAAAATAATTGAACTCCAAATAATTGAATGAAGAAACATTTTGAAGAAGGTTCATATGATGTTTCTTCCTTAAAACTTTTATGGATCTTTATTAAATTACTTCTATTTTTTTTCTTGTAATGATAATGTATTAATATTTTTCCTCGTCCAATTTATTTGGAACTTTCCTCTGTAGTTATGATTTCTAATTTTAGGATATTTTGTCGTATACATATGGTCTCTAGTTCCATGCATCGTATATTAGAAATTCAAAGAGCTAACTTGACACCGAATAATTTAATTCCATGTATCGTGTCTAATTTTATCTTTCCCTTTATAGCTGTTCTACTTAAGATAAAGTTCGCTTTTATAACATCCTTCTTGTAACCCTTAATGTTATTCCGTTAAAGGATCGTTTTTCCTATAAAACTACAGGATCACATTCGGTTTGATGCTTTACGTGGTTCTAATGAAAAATTGTATTTAAAAAATCAATTCGGATAACTGAATCAAAAACGCTCCTTTGTTTCAAAAATGATTACGATCTTATTTTCGGTTTGATAAAAAAGAATTCAAAGGGAACTGCATTTGCATATTTTTTATCACATTCGTTGAAGATTTAATGGATTTTTAATAATTTTAACGGACTTTTAGTAAAGTTAAAATTCGATTAAGATTAGATAATTTATATATATAATTCTTATTGTCCTTTAAAATAGAATACATACTTTTTAATTTTTGCTATTCGTTAGTATATTGTAGAGTATACATATATAGTTAGTTAGTATAGTATAAATATATTATATATTTAAATACATATTTATTAAACATCTATATCTTTCCAAGCGATAGAAACTGTCTTTACTCATTATATCCCATTCATTACTTTCGTCATTGAATTCTCTTCATCTGAAATAGCAAAACCCATTAGCAACCCATTTCACCAAACCCTGACAGACGTACATAGCAACCGGAACATAACGCGTACCTCAATCAACTCCGCGCGCTTTTCTTAGAACCAATAAGTAGGTTAGAAAACTAGACTTCCCTCCTCCAGTTCAAAATCTCAAGGAAGGAAGCGGGTTCAATCCATGGAAGAGAACGAAAGTGAAGTTGGAATCCAGGAGACATTTTTCATTTATTCAGTCCCCTTTTCAACAAGAAGTGCGAATCGGATTGTACGCGCCGATATTCCGTCCTCCTTCCTTAATATCAGCCCACAATGCCTCCGAACCCTCTGACAACAATGCGCGTCTCCATAGTGAGAGATGCTCACTAATATCCTACTTTTTTTCCCTCCCCTCGTTTAATTTCCCCTCCTTTTCTTATTCATCTCTTGTCTTCCTTGATTCTCCATAAAAATGACTCGAGGCAATATACATCTCTTCATTCATTCTCTCTCTCTTTTAAGGGGTTTTCTCTTTTCCTTTCGAAATCCTCCTCTCGGCGTGAAAATTAACATTAGAAAAGATTTTTCGATCCGCGATCGTATTATTCATTTTAGGAACGAAGACAATTTTCGTTTGTTTGTGTCCACCGTGTTTATATTCTTGTCACCTTTGGGGGAAAGCTGAGTTTAATCGGAATTTTATAAGAAGATTTAACTTTTATATAGTGGTAAAGAACGTTATTATAGTGCGCTAATTATGCCTTGCTAAGGTCCCGGGTTCGAACCCCGGATGATTGGAAATTTTCTCTATTGCGATATATGTAGGTGTTCATCCATTGTTCAGTACTTTACTGCAATTGCCCAATCAAAGGATGTTTTTGAAGGATATGTTTAATAAATAAATAAAATTAGTATATATAATCAATAAATATATTGAATAAGTAAAAAATTTTTTTCTCAATAAATTAAATTATCCACGTCAAAAAAGAAATATGCTTTTTAATAACCAATATGTACAATGGATATCAGTTATTAAAATTAGTATTTTTTGTGCTGTTTTTTGAAATAGGGAATCATTTATATCCATAAGCTAGTATGTTCGGAAAACCAAAATAAATAAAACTTTGCGATACGTCTCTATGGAAATAAATTGGAAAGGAATATTTATGTATTCTACTAATTAACGGATTGGAGGCTAAATAATGGACGAATAAATCAGCTAAAAACAAACAAACAGAAATTATTTAAATTGACTAATTTTTCGGTTAATAATCCAAGTTTTATCATTGCAATAGTATAGAAGAATGATAAAAATAACAGTCCTCAATTAGGAAAAATATCAATATTGTTTTATATCCTAGCTCACTAGTCACTAGAAAGGTAAAGCAAATAAATTTTGCATCGAACTCAACAACAAAATAAACAATTTTTAAAGCGAATTATTTTGTAAAATTCGTATCTAGTCGATGCGTGTTGTTCATTAGGAAATACAGCATTAAAAATATTAATACCGAAATGATTGTCATTCCAGTTTAATTTGCCGCTAAAATCGTACATAATACGCAAAGTAAACAAAATAATCAGTTATCAATCAATATTGTGTAATGTTTTGATCCATTAATCGCAAAAATAATCCTATATCTTCTTTTAATTTCTCAATCCCCAGGATATCTTTTAAATTCCTAGACCATGATTTACGTTGAATAGGAATTTATTTCCGTACAGATAAGAATTCCCAATGTTGTGGATGAATGTTTTTCCTCTATATCGTTGTCTGAATTCAGCGGTTGAGATGACCTTTGAACCTCATTTTTATTTCCCGAATACACACAGCATTCACCGACCACTCCGTAGGGTCAGTCGTCTGCATTGCAACCGGTTCGTCGCACGAGTAGGGCACCGCACTGTTAGATATACTCGTTTTACCTCCTCCTTTTTGGATGGTCGTCGAATGCGTGTTCACGAATGCATCCATTTGTAGCATTGTCCGGTCTCTTTCCACTGAGGATTTCCAGGAATCGAGAAATGCCGGAACACTGAATTTCTACCTTAATCCGGTTTATATTCGTACTTCAGAGAGCTCGTTTTTCTTATTCACGAAGTTTGCCATTATACGATCTATTTAATTGAATAAGAAGTGCTCTTGTTTCATTGATATTGTTCTTTTAACTATTCCAACGAATGAGGTATATTTTTAGATATACCTTTTCGTATTTCATATTCATTTCATTTCACTCATTTCGTATTGAAATATTTAATTTTCGAGGAAATAAAATTACTTATTACGTATTAGATGTAAGTAATAGGTTACACGTAACTCGATCATTCAAGTTTTTCATAATTCACGAAGACATTAAGATGCGTATGAATTCGACACGAGAATTTCTTCTTATTATTATTTTTCTTTTGAATAGTTAAGTTGAAAATCATACTTTGAAAATGAGGAATGTTGTAAAATATTCACAAGCACTTTTATTCATGAATTTAGTCGTATTTGACCCTCAGTATAATTTTATACTCTTAAATAAACCCCTTGACTTTCATTGTAGTATGTGGAATTTACAGCGACCGTACGAAGTTTCAGACTCCGCAATCTTTGTAGTTTTGGCCAGCTTCTTTATATTTTAGATCACCGTGAACATAATTGATTAGTGAATATTTGGAAAAGTAAATATATATTTATTCAACATCACTCATTCATTTCATTTCATTGGGACTCATACAATGATGTCCCAAGCAACAGTATGTTTTTATGACGAATATAATGGATTTTGTCCAAAGTAATTTAACACACCATAGAATAATCATAAAAATCATATTAGAATATATATGTATATATATTCTATGATTATATCTTCTCTTGTTGGTGTGAATTTGATGTTCACTCTAAACAAATAAGAGTGCCATTTGAAATATGTATCAAAATTAGTTAATGATTATAAAATTAGAATTTATATTCTATATCAACAGAAATTTTCCTTAGGAACGCAGTATTGTGAGGAGCATTTACAGCTATTGTCATAGTCCCCTACCGTGGATTAATATTTCATTCAATTTTTTCAAATAATTATCATCATAACATTTCATATCAATAGAAAATTTCTATTCATTCCTCTACCATTCAGAACACCTCATATGATCGTAACTTTGTCTCTCCTGTTCTGCGGTTATCCATCAAATCACATCCCATCAAACAAATGTTCACAAAGTTCGCGACGTAAAAAAAAATCCGAATAAATTTTGATTCGGAAGCGAGATGTGTAAATCTTTCTCGATAACACCATCCGACAGTTGGCAGCACTGTCTGGAAGGGGGATGTAAGAAATGATGGTGGAAAGAAGGAAGGAAAGTATCCAGGGATGAGTTTCAGAATGATTCTCTTTTGGGGGGGGGAGAGCCCGAGGGCTGTAATGCGTCATATAGGTAGGCCCCACACGAAAGATGATGGTGTGAAAGGGGGGATTTTTTGATTCGCTCGAGATATAACTCCGTGGAGAGGGATCCTTTCCTTATCTTTTATTATTTCGATCTTTCTTCTCTCCCCCTTTAAAAATATCCATCCGGTCGCGACACTTTCTTCAACCTTTAGGAATTAAAACTGCGTCTCTGTTTATGTAACGCGGAATTTCGCCGTTCTTTTGTTTTACTCTATGGCCTTCGATATCGTTGATTGTGAGTTGCGATATGAGTTTTCAAGCCTATTTTTTTGCGGGTATTATGTGTAATTATGTGTTTAAATCTAGCATTATTAAAGTGATTTATCAACAATGGATGTTGTTCCTAAGAATTATGAGTAATAAAAATTAATTTACATTCTTGCAAGTTGTGATTCTGTTATAGCAAAACTGTTTGTGAGACATGTTGCTAATAAATAAGCATTGTTGTTACTAATAAAGATATCCCAAAATCAAATTTCTAATACTTTAAAATTGACTAAGAACTTTGAAATTACCATACGAAATATTTAAGTGTGGTCTTATATTTTTCTGCAATTAGTATCGAATCCACGGCTTGCTTTTTAATTCTCGTTGTGATTGAAAGTAACTAGGCCTAATGCTATCCAATTCATTTTAAATTGCTTTTATTACCTTAAATAAGTTAGATAAACTGGATTTGGGTTTTCAAAGCCAAATACATGATAATTAACATACGATAAATTATAGTTAAAAGTTGGGCACTAAGTTTTGTAGCATTTAATATAATACATTGAGTTTTCTTGTTCATATAGAATTTGACCTAGGATATTTTATTACATTAAGATTTAATAATATCGTAATATTAATAAATAAGAAAACTGTAATTTCCATAGTATTTGTAAAACTTCTGGAAATAATTAACTGAAGTAAATTAAGCAAATAAAAAATCAATAATTCTCCACTTCAAAGAAAACATAGAGTGACGAATTATAAAGTATTTTGTCGCTTTAATGCGATCGATTGAATTCTACCCACAGCTATTATTCTTCGATCTACACATTCCTATTATTCAAAGAATTCATCACGTAATTGGTATCTTGGAAACAGTCGCTGTTCATAATAGAAAATTCTGGGAACAATTTCCGCTGCGTATGCTTAGTCTTCATAATTGCCTATTTTCATAGAAAAGATGAATTGGTTGGGAGATATTCCATTTCTTCAGAAAGATGCATATCGTATTTTATCTCAGAGAACTTGCTCTGAAAAGACGGATTTACCAGAGATAAGAGTTCTGAGTGGGTGATTTTTCAGTTCAAATGTTTCCCTTTTTGCGTTTCCCCTGAGTAATGATTTCATTTTTTCCTTCGGATACGCTGTAAGAGTTTTTTTGGTTCAAGTAGGAATGGAAAAAATGCAAATAACCAAAGATGTTAACATTGAAAAGGAGGCTATGTAAATGATCCATCTTTTGTGTTGGGGATAAATATTAAAAATGTCTGTAGATATTCTTCAGAAGTTAATTATGCTTCAATCATATGATCCAAGTTAGTCTGAATCTTTTCAAAACCAATGCATAATAGATACGTATCGCTATTTTTCCTCTCTGAAAGGTTAGATAAAACTGAAGGAGGTTGATTACGATGATTTAGAGAGAAGACGATAAGAAGTTTGTCCTTGATCACCTTACTTATTAGATGGCATGAAAGAAAAGCCCAATTATTGATCCCGTAATTTCATGTCATGCTATAACACATTGCCGTATCACTCGTAACTATGTGGTGTAATCGACAATAGCGAAGTAAACAGAATGTCTTCGCGTTGATAATGTTCCGAAATTATAACAATTAAAAATTAATTCCTTTCATTGTTCCAAACGGAAGCGATTGTATATTCCCCTGAATTGAAACACTGTATTTTGATATTGTTTACACTAATAAGATTTACTTCTACGTGTTGATTAAGATATACTTGACAATATAAGTTCTAATTTAATCAACAATAAGCAACATTGTATAGCAATAGTGTTTATAAAAGCTTTATGAATAACTAAATAATGCTGGTTATATCTCGTGTAAGTAATATGTAATAGTTGGAACAAAGGCATACTTTATCCATTATATGAAGACTCAGACATTCTATTTTAATCCCTGCAAACATTACCAATATTAAAAGAACAATGATGTATTAAAGGATTTTGCAGTGCAGACAAGGAACGTATCCGTCAGAACCCTTTTGAATGAAAAGAGAGTGGAGTGCAATTCAAGATCTGCACACAAGAGAAGGTCGCTTTGCCCATTGAAATGAAAAGCACAGCGAAATTAGAGACAATCTCGGTAACTCTAGTCTTTTGTGTAAGTTCTTGCTCCGTTTAGGACTTCCTATTTTATATCCCGACAAATATAAAAGGGGAGCAAAAGGTTTCAATTCTGAAAGAGAACTAACTATCTTTTCTTTTTCTCGTTATTTTTCCTTTGATCATCTTTCAACTGCGAGATTTAAATATTTGTGCTCCCTCATACGTTTCATTACATGCAAATTCCATCCAGCATTGTTACATGAATTTCTTATTGTATATGGAATACGTTATAGCTGTACCTTGTAGCTTAATTGGTGTTATTTGGCATTTTTGGTCGGTATGGTTTAATTTTGTATGTAGATGTGATTATCAAGCATTGTTTGTTATGAGTGTGTATCCTTGCCACCAGAGCATTGTTATACTTGTAAGGTTTTGTTATAATAATAATTATTATTATTACTACGTAGTTACTTATACGTATTGGAGAAAACTATATCATTTCTTTTATTTATTATCAGCTTTATGAGGCTTTTTATTGCCTGGTTGTCTCCGTGCATGATTTCCAGTGGTTCTAAACCAATCCAAATCATTTGCAAAAAAGTTAATTCCACTTATTTTTACTTATATCGAATTAATTGTAACCTAGGGAAATAGAGAATGTAAATTACAATATTCTTTGTTATTTAAGTCTTGTTACATCTGAGGATTTATCGGAGAAGTAAACTACTGTACCTCTGTGCAAAAATTTCGTTTATCCATTACATTCTCATTTTCGGCTCTAATTCATGAATTCTCGAAAGCATTTTATTTGTCCACTTCATCTGAATGTAACCCATTCCATACTAACGCTTGAACGGGTTACATCGATTGATTTTCATTATCAATCACAAGTAATAATCATTGAAGTGGCTCTCCCTTATGTGTAATATAATTTTTATCACTTAATTTAACAAACGCGCGATTTCTTTTCGCCTTATCAATTAATCGTAATCAATTTCACCGAATTAAATAGAGAGGGTCGAATCACCGATCAACTTGTTCGGAAGATTGAAATGCCCCTTCAAAGAGGTGAAATTTAATTAATTTTGCCCTTTGATCTTTCTTTTCTGGAGAGAGTTTTCAATTTAGCATTCGTCCCAAATGAAATCGAAATGTAATATTCTGGTGATGGTAGCGAATGATATTTCTTTCATCGAAGTGGTGCGATATGAGAGGTTATATGCTATGAGGTTTAACAGTAGTACGAACATTGAGATTTGACTGGGACTCGAACCCGGATTCCGGGATTCTATTCAAATGTATGTTTTAAATTAAATTACAGTATTTATTGTAATAGTTACTTTAGTATCATAGTGCATGTATCACGTACATCATATTATGTTTTTAAATGCCTCAAAACTGATTTGATCTTCTTATTTTTCAGGTAAGAACCATCTCCTTCTGCTAGGATTACCACAAACATGAATGGGTCGTGATAATATTCACTTATTTGTAAGTAAAAAATTACAACTGGAATTTTTTAGATTTCTTTTTATCCGGGTAGTTTGAAGTTGTTAGAGCTTTATAGATATTTGGTAATTTTTAGTGAATAAAGTTCGTGATAAATAATTTAAGGAGGAAAAATGATTACAATTAGATACGATGCAATTTTTATTCTAATAATAGTATCTAAGAACACAATATTATGATTAAGGGTCGATCAAACTGCGTGATTTTTGGATTCTCTTTATGACTCAGTCTATATTCTATGATTAATTCAGTGTATATTATTTTTGCGGTTAAAGTACAAGGATTTTTGTATGTGAGTTTTTGTATTATATTTTGTTTGCTAAACTCTCGTACATTTAGAATATATAATGCCGTTCACCACTTCCATCGAAAACTTTAGAAAATCAACCTGTTTTTCCAAGGAGTATTTAAAAAATATTTTTGTACTATCTAACCTCTAATTTAATCAACGAAAAGTTTCTTACGTTGTCTTCCTAATTTCATCTATTCCCTCTTGAATTCCTTCCGTCTATATTTTGTACATTGGCTCAAACTTTTGATGAAATTTCGTCCTTAAAACCCGTTGCTATTTGGCAACACTATTAAATATATATTTTTCACTCGTAGCGTATCTCATTCCCACTGCGTCTATTTCACCGCTTTCATTATAAATTTTCACATTTTTTGCTGCTAGAGTATTTTACATGCATTCCCCAACGTGCACGGAACACTAGAAACTTCCCAAGACTCAAGGATACCTCAGAGGCGATATACCAAGTTATTTTACCACTTTCCCGCCAGGTGGCGGATGCTTCGTCACACCGTCTTCAAATTAGTTCCAACAATATAGTACCGTGAACTCGCGTAAACTTCTACGTACCTCACGAAGTGAATGAACCGAAATATATTAGTTTTTTTATGTGAGGATGCAGAATTCATCTAATGCTTTTTATTACAAATGTGCTTTCTTTGATGTCACTCTAATAATTTTAATTATTAGGATTCCGCTGACGCATGTATGAAATACGATGTAAAGTACTTTTACGCGTTAATTTTTTCGAAGCGATATTTAAGCCTTTATTCCAGAAATAGTTATAAATTGCGTCTCATTAACGTAATATTTCCTTGTTCGATATCGAGCATCACTCTTAATCGCCCTGATTTATTGACATTGGAGATACTGATAATGAAGATAATGAATGTTATGCTGTATACAATGTACATAATAACTTATTGTTAGTCGTGAATTTTTCACGGTTTCGTGTCAAGGGAATCTTATTGTTGCGTCAAACCGATTATAATAATACTGTAATAATAGATTCATAGTAAAGGATACGAATATTATTCGACGTATATTGAAATGCAGCGTACTATCACCAAAAAAGTGTTCCTGAAGTTTGCATTAAAATTTGGTAGTATATTTACGGAAGGAAAAGGAAGTTAATGGAAGAAAATGTCGTTAAAATACATTCGGAATGGAAGGAAATGAAATCAGATGCAGAATAATTACCCGCCGAACACGCGTTCTAACATACCATGAAGGATATCGATTCATTTTGCGATGTACTATGAATAAGACTTTTTCATGTATTCAAAACCTTACCTTTAAAAGTTAATTACTTGGAAACAATCGAATTTCGGTCGGAAATGTTCCAAATAGGTAATAAGAATAAAATATTTTATGCGCTTAAAAGGTGTACCTACCCAACTTCATGTGATTTAATGAACAGAATAACACAGTTATTCATTACTTGAGAGCTAGAAGATAATTCACATAGGCCAGGATTCGAACCCAGGACCTTAGAGTCGGGAAGTTAGTATACTTAATTATATAATCGTTTGCTTAAGAATCTATCTTCACTGAATGATCAAGATACGTTTAACATAACCGTAACCAAAATATTAGAGTATAGAATAGCAAATAGAGTACATAATAGTAAATAAAGTTGAGAATAGTTAATAGAGTATATATAGAATACATAGAATACAATAGAATACATTTACATAAATACCTCGCAAACCACCTTGTAGCGTATGGCAGGCGGATTCATTTAGGGAAGTAAAAATAGGAGGGATATGTGCTAGATTAGAACCAAGATCTAACTTATAGTAATAGCCTTAATTTATCACGAACATTATCACCTCTGCATATGAAACTCATTCGTAACTAGGCGCCTGAGTAAGGAGGCAGACGTTCAACGATATCTCGTTGCCAATCAGCCGTGCGTCGGTGCGACAAATATGAGATAACGCGGAAAGACAATAAAAAAATTTATCGAGGAAAAAGTTCCATCCTCCACACAGTGTGCTACGGGCAGACGTGGTATCCATAAGTAGTTCATCCAGCTTCTGTCTTAATGTCACCTTTAGGAGTTTTCTCAGTTACGTTTCCACCGTAAGTTTGTTTTTTCACTCGTCCCGGATGACTCGACCACGCATGCCGCATTTCTGGGCCAGACTCAAGAAGAGGGGTCTTTTCAAATTCTGGAGGAGGAAACATTCGCTTTCCGGTAGAAGGATAAGGTAGGGCATCAATCCTTTTCTTAAACGAATTCGTAATTAAGGGGTTAAAGAGAAACTCCCTCACCTTTTTCTGAGGAGTCTGCCCCAGGGAAGGGAGGTTGATGACATTCTTGTCGTTCGTAAGCGTAGTGTAGAATTGTGATATGAATATGTTTAGGTTACACGGGCAAGACCAGGTGTTTTTTTAACTTTCTAGCGTTTCTTGAGTGATATTTTTTACTTTATAGTTTTTCTTAATATCTGTCTATACCGAATCATTAACAATGTTTGATGCATTAGGGCCTAAGGTGGCCGATCATTAGATTCAACTCACTCATTGTAATTGAAAACATACGAAGGCTATCGAAGAAAGTATACAGCATCTCGAAGGAGCCGGTTTAGTAATATTATAAAATTATTGAATGTAATATAAAATTTGAAAATTTCAATTCTTGAATAAAACCTTTCAAAAAGATACGTACGGTTTAATTCACGATGACTTAGAGTTCTAACAGAAAACCAAGAAACAGAAATTATTCTGTAGTATTTTTCAAAGTCATTAAGAATGGAAAGTATCGATGTCCTTTTGAATGAAGGTTATTTTTCATCCATCTATTCATTCGAACAATTGTTACGTCAAACGTAGAGGTGTTGGAAGATACTGGAAGATTCGGTGTCATTGTCCTGTCTCCTGTTGATAGAGACTGCCATGAAAAGTCTTGTATTTTCATGTTGGAATAATCAAATTCATGTTGTAATGGATAAAACAGTAATGGTTCGAAGTTTAGACTTGACACTGTAATATTCTTTTTATTTCATCATACTCTTAACGAAATTAATTGCTACTGTTTAGTGTGGTCCAGTATCCAGTAACTATCCATGCAGACGAAATTTGACAAGTTTGACCATTTCTATCCATCGAACATAATTCAAGCAGTTAGGTGAAAAGAGAAGCATAAAAGTCAATCTAACGTAATAGATATGCTAAGTTACGTGCCCTGTACTGGAGTATAACATTTCTACGTCTTCTTTATTCTAATCCACTGAGTGTTTCTTGGGAATCGACGTTCGATTTGTATTGTTTTCAGGATTCTTTTGTTTCGGTTGTCTCGGAGTTTTCTCCGGCAAAGTTTGCATCTGTTTCCGTCCCCAAACATGTTTTGTATCTTATCGGTCGTGCAGCCATTACTCTTACTTCACGGAACTAATATGGAAGCCAAGGACACGTCGATATCGTCCGTGACGCAAGTCTATAGTGCATGTTTCTCTATCGAGTAAGGGAAATGTTATTCTTACGGAAGATATGTTTTTATGATTCATAAGACAGACGGAGCCGCGGGGAAAACAACGCTATGCTATCGTGGAAAAGGGTGACGTAGCGAATCATAATTTCCTGTACTCAGGATTAGTAGTTGGATACGTTTCCGGAATCTAGGAATGTTGAATTAACAGTACTCGATCAGTGCGTACCACGGGAACTTCAAGTCAATGGAAGAGAAAAGAGGAACTGGGACTCGAAGCCTGGTCATATATGTCAACCACTACTCCACCGTGCCCTGGGTTCGAGTACCAGTCATATTGCTATTTTTCACCTTTTCTCAATTTTAATATGCAAAGTTTTACACTTTTAACAAATTTATTTTAATCATCGATTAGTATTATTTCGCTCATTTTCATCACATAATTGAGAAGTTTCTCAAGAATTTAAGACTGTTCAATATACATTTTTTTCCATAAATTATTATTATTCATTTATTTATAATAATATATGGCTCGAGAACATTATTGACAGCATCATTTTGAAAAGGTTCTTCACTTTGAATCCTTCGTGTTTCATTAAGTTTTATGGAAAGTAAGTTCTTGTATTCTTGGAAAGTAAATCATCTTTTATTATCAATAATGGAATAATTCAATGTTTTATTATGCATTATTATGGTATGATCTTAAGAAGTAATTGATTAAATCATTGTTGATCTATTTCTTTACATCCTGCCCTCAACTGTAACAATGTCTTTATGATTGTTTTGGAATTGAATTACTTAAACCTTCTTGCACCAACAATAAGAAAGTAATTTGTCATTGAGGTTTATTATAACTGTTCTAACAATTGAATTTCTTACCCAATCGTGGAGAATAGTGATGTAGCGGGAAAAGGTGGGCATTATAGGTTTCGAAATACCCTCGTAAGAGCTAGTTGACAGATACTCAAACGAGTATTGTTGACGTACGAAAGGATACGAGAAACGCTCGTAAAATCCTGCACGCTAAGTATCATTATTACCGGACGTATTTTATTTTAACAATGAGTTTCGACAATGAATATAAATTGCATAACCACAATCAAGATTTAAAAGGAATATACGTCACTATAAAAAGGGGATTAAAATGATTTGTCTCTTAACAAAACGATACGAAATATCTCGTTACGTTACTGTGGGATTAATGAGTTTAACAATAATCAAAAATATGTCATTGTTTTTTGCTTCGAAATAAATTTCTTATTCGTCAGTCAAATTTATGGTTTCAAATGACGCGTCACCTACCGCGTACTATTTTTTGCGTTCTCTTCGGAGAGGAATTATCGGCTTGATGAATCTTACCTAAAAAAGTGTTGCCTTTAAAAGCGGTATATGGTCCAATGCCTTGGCAATATAAATCCGCGCTAATGGACTGTTCCTTCCGGCACTTCGTAAAGACCCCCTTTCAATCATGAAAGTGATGGAAAAAATTGCGTCATTCTGTGAAAGAGCACTTTAAATGATTTTTCATTCTGGATTAAGGATGATTGTATCAGAAAAGCGGAAAGTTGGCTTCGTTTATCGATGCTCTATTTCTCTTATGTTATTAGGGATTTATTGCTTAAGATTTTTATCTCTTATATAATTCGTCTTTAAGCTAGGAATTAACGGAGGTGATAAAGTTCGACGAACCCGGGAATCGAACCTGGATCTTCTAGTTTTCGGTTACTTTAGCCATTGAGACATTTTGACAAAAAGTTTAGACACTGTTTAGGCACAGACTATTTATGCGTATGGCTAAACCATTTTTCACGCAGTTATCTTTACTCCCTACCTATTCTTTCCAAGATTTCTAATATTCTAAGTCCGTTCTAGCTAAAAATCATATTCTACTTCTGCAACCTTCTTATTTGATTTCCAAAGAGTATTTATAAGTGAATTTTAAATTGCATATTCAACGTATTGAATCAATTTCAAATCTTTATGATATTATACTTCTACCTATTTAAACTTACGTTCGCTAGTTAAAATTTTTTCGATCAATTGATTATCAATACGTTTATTTATATCTACTTCTATTTAAACTATATGTTTTTCATTTATTCGTATTGAAACCCTAACAATGAGGCGAAACCTAGTCTTTCAAAGCAATTATTCCACTTTGAAGATCTCTACTATCATCTTTGCTTTACATTATATTACTATAGATTTTAATTTTGGTATATACAGAAATCATTTTCCTCCAAATATTAACCCTTGAAATCTATAAACCGTATCACGAGTTTATTAGGTACTCATATTTTAACGTATAGCATTTTTAAAGGTAGTGTTTCGAATTTTTCTCTGGGAGATAAATGGATGATGATACGCGTTTTCAGTTTACGGAGCGAATCAATGCACGTTTTTTAAAAAAATGAACATCGTTTGCTTTCCCTCCCCTTAAGTGATTTTTGTCTCATCTCTTTTGTGGGGAGTCCTCCGTCATATACATTGCCCGCCCACGCCCTCCAATTCTTAGAAAATCAGTCCATTTACGTGCAAATGAAGTTGTGTCCTGAGAGATTGAATGACACATTTTTAACACGAAAATTTCCGAGGGATGTTTTTTAAAAAGTCCGCTTCTTTCCACGAGTTATAAAAGCGCCTAAGGATTCGGTGTTTATTCAGAATAATGGAAACTTTTCAATAGCTGTTTTATCTGGTGGTAACTAGGTACATGCGTCCGTTGCTATGACAACCTTATCCTTAATTGAATATCCTGCGATACGGTTGGATAATATTGTTGAACGGAGAAGAGTTACAGTGCGCAAAGTTGGAAATTATAATATTCTTTTTGAGCTTATATTTTTCGTTTGTCTTTCCTGGAAGATGTCGTAACTTGCATGCGATCCATATTAAAAGCTAATTATATAATATATTACTATATATTTTATACTATACTATAATATACTTGTACTATATTTTACTATATAAATCCTTGAAAATCATAAAATTATCTTACAAAGCGTTTAGTACATAACTGATTAGGAATACTAGAAAGTATTATTTTTATATCTCGAAAACTCTGGGTTTATTTATAGATATACATTTTACTATGTCGCTATGTTCTTACTACTATGTCTAAGCTTTTTTATTACTATCTGTGGTAAAATATAATTCTTTTAATCATGTTTTTTCGTAATATTTGGTTCACAGGCTTATATTTCACCTACAGATGTTGATCGAGTTGACGATTTGCAAAATTAAGCTCATTTTCATTTTTATTCACCTTTGCTCCACCCATTAGCTGCTTTTAAGTTTCGCTTACTCTAAATAAAAGTGCACGATGACCGCATGACCCAAATACTTACCGGTTTATGCACTTCTCCGTTTATAGGCGTGGTTTACGTGCTTTTCGAATAAAAAAAAACTGTAAAATGGGTCGATTAATAAAATAAGCAAAGCATTTCCTCGCCAAGTATGAGTTTGATTAATTCTGTTTTCGAATTATTTTTCGATTTATTTTTTTTGAAAATGTCACTGATAAAATAAGAAGAGACAAGATATAACTCCTTATTCTGTGTTGTAAAATGTTGTTTTTTGTGTACATAATAGTTCATTTAATTTGAAATTGCGAAATTTTGTATTATATATTCCCACCAATCATTGCTGAAAAATTTATTTGATATTTATTTATCAAAAATACACAGAGCTTGTATTATTTACGAATTATGAACTTGACAAATATTTTCTTAATCTTCCAAAATTATTATTCTGAAATTACGATCCTTAAATCATATGAAATTTCCGACGATAATAAGTCATTTTTAGATAGATTTTATTTATTTCAGGGTATATTAAAATTATACTTCCCAAATGTTATATTGAACCGATCCGCATAAACATAATAATGCCCATAACTCAAAGTATTTTTACACTTTTAACAATTACGTATTGTTTGCGAAAATAAAGAAAATTGATTGAATATAATTTGTTTGAGATAATGCGGAATGGCATAAATTCGCACGATATAAATTTATAGTAATCGCAGATTAATTTAAATTTAAACTTAACGTCTTTAAATGATTTAAGGTGAAGGATTCATATCATAACGATAAGAGCTAAGTTAAGTTTTTCAATCGAGACGACAGCGAATATATTTGACGTATATTAAAAGCTCAGGATATTAATCAACGTTAATCTTCTCTTTAGATTTAACAGCCACGATATATTAGCTGTCTTCAAAAACAGTCTCATCCATAGCAGCTGTAGATGATTTACTCCCGAAACATTTCCACTACGAAGGAAGTCGGTTTTTTGTAATCGCCCTTAACTACCCGTTTTGCGAAGGCTGTTCATCAAGAGGGAAAGATAACCTTTATGGTAGAAGGGCAACCAATTTAAGCGATATGGAGCTATGCGAACAGGTGATTGTGACGTGTATACCCTTACGATAAGCATCGATGTAAAATGAGGCGAGTATGTTCTGAATCGTCTGTTGGTATTGCGACTTCCATGATGGGTGTGGCTGCTAAATACTCAATGCGATTTGGAGCGAAAAATCCTAACCTACTCGGATTATAGTTGGTGAACTTTTAGACTTGAAGTAATGCAGCTAGTAAACTAACAAGTGTATGAAGTGAATTTCAGCGTTTTTAATTATTATTAAGGTAAAGATTTTTAGAACTCCTTACGAAATCGTTTGTTAAAATAAAAATCAGTAGAAAATTAGTACATATCTCAAATAATTATGAAGGCTCCGTATAGTTACGTCTGATCATATTTATTTTCTATTTTATTTGTATTTTGTTTAGTCTTCAAATAATGGTATATATTCGATTAATTTCTCGAATTCTTATGATGCGTTTTATGTATCTTCAGATGCAATTCTATTTCCATATTTGTAAAGTTGTATATAATTGGGCTGTATAATATAATTGAATTACGTATTTATTGAAGCCTTATATATCTTATGAATTCATCCTCCATCAATGCCAATACTTCTATCATATTTACGAAACACATTTTGAAAAATATATATCTTACTTGATGAAATTGATTTACGTATCGAAATCCTTTTCGAAAAATTATTGATGTTATTTATATTATATTGAAGATGTTATGTTTGAGTATATCCTCCTGGAAAGAATGAGTCATTCAATCAGTTTTTCTTGTCTGTATATGGCTTGAGTAATTGATACTTACGTATCTTATTATCTGACATGTATCTGCGGAATGATATGAGAAATAAATGACTATAGAAAAGAATTCATTGAAGAAATAATTGAAGCATGTTCTTTAAAATGAAACTAAAATATAACTTTGGTGACTTTCTTCAATGAAGCCAGTAGCTAATCTTTTACATTGTAAACTCATTTTTAAGATTATTTGATTCGTTGAAAAGGTCAAGTTACGATGACCTTTCTGAATATTTATCATCCGATTCTCATTTGTTATGGAGAATGCATAGCAGAGTAACTCCTACTCAAGTTGGCATATGCAGTCGATGATTGAATTTTTATTTCAACTACCGGAGACGTTCATTTTTTTATTAATCACCTCTTCTTTCCTTCCTCTTGTCTTCTCCCTTAAAAACGCTTCCCCTATTTAATTTCCATCGCCATTTTCCTTTCGCATCACCTCCTCCAAAGACCTTTTCTCATAATCTTTCTCCCCCACAATTTTTTCCATCTCGCTTAGCGCACGTGGGTTGTTTTTAAGAGCAGCGTACTCTGTAGAAAAGGGGGTCCTACCTTATGAGCCCCAGATTACTTCGGAGTTTTTGGATGGTTCTCCGTTAAATTGCCGTGTTGCATGCAGATGGGGGCATTTATGCCTCGTACGGGAGGTTTCTAGGACCGTTCTTGAATTTTTTTACGGTAGTTACACTTTGGAAATTTTTCGAGTTTTTCGAGTCTGGTTGTCATTCATCAGATTTCCATTAAGTGGGTGTTTTGTGGGAAAATTGAAACCATGACATGCTTCTGGATTCCTTTGCAGATTGAACAAGCGGACGAAGTTTTTATTTGTGCACGTATTTGTTTTATTTTGTGATTTCTTTTGAATGAAATTTGCAACAAAAACTTCAAAGACAGCGTTCTATCTTTCAAAGTTTTTATTCTCGGAAGGACTTGGATATTAACTTCTCAACAACCGGAAGATCGAATTACTTAAACCTCTCACAGGTTGAGTGATTTTTATTTGGAAGATAAAAATTATTATAACGTAATAAGGAAGTAAAATCGAATCAAGCTTCGACTAAATGAGTTCATTTATTCAAAAAGCAACGATTTGAGTTTTATTTTAAGGCAAGAATTTATGTTTCATAATAAACAATGAATATATCAACGGACTCAAATTTGTGTAATTGATTATTTCAAACTAAGATGTTAGCTTGTGTTATGTCTTCGATAGTTCCCTAGTAAAACGTATATCATTTATAAAACCCCTAGAGATAAGTCATCCTACTGGTATGTTAGCTGTCTCCCAATGAATTGACATTCAAAATAATTGTGGATTAATCGATTTAATATTTTTTATTCAAAGACTTTATCTGAACATTTAAAAAACTTGGTTGACTGATCTCACCCATATGTTCAATGTTTTGTTGGTAATTATTATGTTTTAGTTGTATATTTAAAGTATTGCAATACTACAAATGTTTCGAGTTGCTTACAAGGCATAGTTAAAGAATATCGTCTATTACGTAAAATAATTTAATATATGTATCTAGTACCCAAAATTAACGATAATTCAAAGATTCTTAGTTATATAAGTTATATCAATACATTCCTTAATCGAATCTTCATGGAATACGAAATTACTTCGTTCCTTTTAAACCTTCTAACTGCTAAAGTTATCTAAGAGAAGCGATTAGAATTTTCAACTGTATTTTCGGTGTTAGCGTAGTAGTTCATCGTTAAATAGTTGTGTTCGTTCCCAAGGAAACTATGTCTAACAACGTATCTATTCATCGTTCTATATGACTCATCTGAACAATACCCTGGTCATTTTGCTGTCATTGGTTAATTACTTGCGTGTTCAAGTTGATAAATTATTTCTTCGTCTAGGAACCCTACATCAGAAAAACCTCCATGTATGCGGAAAAAGGAAAAAATACCAAATCGAATCATCCTAAAACTGTCTATCTTCACCCTCTTCTCTTAGTATGGCCCTGTAAAGTGGTGGTAAAAGCGTTCTTTTAATACATCACTCCCTTCTTTCCCATCACTCAACCATTTATTTTCCCTTCATTGAGAAATTCCCTGGAATCCTCTCAAACCCTTTTATAGCCTTTCTCATTATAAATGCTTCTTCACCATTATTCGCACCTTATTGATTTAACGCTTCCTATTAAAGTTATCATTCTCTCTTATTATTCTCTTTCGGACGGGTTAGTGTACTAACAACTGGCTCCTTCCATGGTACTGGGTTCGAGTCCTGGTGGATATTATTTTTTTGATCTTGGATTAGTTGTTATTGTATATTATTATTGCCAGAATTAAATTTAAGATTGGTCTATTTCGAATATAAATTTTCCTAAATAAAGGCTAATAATAATTATTATATTTTTATATTCTATGATTCAAATATATATAAACTTTTTGATGGTAATATTAGTAAAAGTTTGTTCGACAGTACAGTCCGACACTTGGACCTTCATACACGTTTCATGCAATTAATTTTCGTTCATAATTCAGTTGTAATTGATCAAAAAATAAGTTTTTTGATCAATTATTCAATAATATCGAATTATGTGTCGATTACTAAGATAATTATTTTCAATCCATCCTTTTGTATGCACAAAATATCAAATGTAGCTCAATAATAGAAGGAAAAGAAATATATCCACTATCTGTCTTACCGGTTCTCAATATGAGGTCTTCTTTTAGTATATCTATCGTATTTTTTTTATTTTCTACCTCGATATTTCAAGATAAAACAATTGATAATCATAGTGTGATAAAACATTTTTTCATCCTTCAAGCGTAATTTTTATTAATCACAGAAATGTTTGTCGTTCTCTTATATCTAATCATTAAAGCATCTTCTACATCTGATCGACTACTTTGTATTCAAAGTCTCAAATTTTGCTTCTTTTGTAAGTAAATTGTATCCTGATCAATGAAAATATGCTACAATCTTTTTCCATGTATTTGGTGTTAACTATATTAATATTAAACATAAGTAACTCGGATATATTAATTAATTGATTTTTAAAGTGTATTCCAGATTCAAGCAATATGCCTTGTCATCTTACCTCTTAGAAAAAGTTGTTAACCTTTCCTTAATTTGAATAAATGTCTACATGCAAGTTCAAAGAAACCATTCTACTACGAAGCACTTTACTGTAGGGTATAATACCCATGGAAGAAGACTTCCTCATTGTGGTGGATCTAATAAATTAGTAGGGCTGCTTGTGAGGATCAAAGTTAGGATGAACTCTCTCGTATGCAGCAGGGAAGTGCCTTCTGAATTATATCTAGCGGAGAATAGCCGCATAAGAGTACCGTCTCGAACGGATAATGCCTCCCTACTTCTACATGACACTCCTTTAAGCATATACAGGAAGTCTAGTGTGAGGGAAAGGTGCTCTTACCTTGGAAATCAATTACTCTTAGTGGAAGTCATTCACTGCACCTGCGGAGTTGTGTATGAAATATCAGCAGGTTGCCTTAATTTATTCTTCTTTCGGAATAGGACGTATGGCGCTAGGTGTTTTGGACATCCGTTAACTAAAGTGTTTCTTATTTAGAAAGAGATACGTAGATGAATTCTTATTCAAGAATATAAATTTAAATTATTATTATTCTTTGTGTCTGAGATAATAGAAAAGACAACGGTAGATTCACTTTTAACTTGTATTGTCGTAAAAGTTCATTATCAGCATAGAAAATGTGGAATTATTGAGGTTTGGAGACGCTCTGTAAATTCTTTTTCTTAATTTTCACATATGCCTCTTATTTAAAGCAATATGAATTATATTTAATGCTATAAGTAAGTGAATTTCTTGTTTAATATTAATTTATGATTATATCGTATATTAACTGATTATTTTGCTGTAAGTATTTTTATTCATAAACAAGGAACCTGTATGTAAATTTTGAGCTCGTAAAAGAAGTAACAGAATTGATTATAAATGAATAATTTTATTATATTTGTAGAAGCCGATTTCAGTTGTGTAATTCTCTTTTACTGTATCATCCCATAATATTGAATTAACAATTGAAATTAAATAAAATAGCTTATCTTATCTCCACAAACCAGTTGCATTGTATCGTCCACTATACGAGTGTAGGAGTAAGTTATTAGCTATCCTTAATTGAGTTATTCGTAGGATCAAATGCTTTACTACGGGAAATAATTCCGGATTAAATTTATTCTTCTCCATTATTCAGCAATTTACGATAACTAATTTTATTTCACAACGCATTCACGTGCACCTAATACATTCACACCGATTTGAAATCGACGAGCTATTTAATTCTATAGAATCGATCACGTTTGAAGGTCACCATGGTGATACAGACATCAGACGCCAGCGTGTTATTGACTACTGCCTTTATTTATTGTCACGCTCAGAATTTCGCAACTCTATAGCACGAATAAAGATCAGATTTGCAGTCGGAGAAATAATACTTCCTCCCAGTCGGTGGTATCACATCTATGGGAGAATCTATCGCGATATATATCGCGCGATAAATCTCTTCGTCTTTTTAATCGTTCGAGATCGAGTTTGAGAATACTCGCGGACCGTTATTTACTTTCTCGCAGAATTTTTACGAAATGCGTGTTGAAACAACCTCTCGCGTGCATTCGCGGAAATGGTTTCCTACCCAACGTACGGACTTTTAATCGAACCACGCCCTGTTCAATTCCTACATGAGCCGTCCATCATAATCTCAACAGTATCTTTTTTTTTCATGGTGCGTTCATGTGTACGTATTTACTCAAACGCAGCGTACACGTGGTTGTATCTTTCTCTTCTTCTTTTTTACGCAAACATTTGGAGTCATCACTTCTCCTCATGATGGCTAAAGAAGCGCTTCTCATGTACAACAGTGCAGTTCCTTATCTAGAAACACCAAATACGCAGCGTGAGATATTTTCCTCGTACAATTCATTACGCTTATTGTTTGTTTGATGTGTTGTTAGTGGTTTTGTCGTTTATTTATTTCTAAGGAAGCGCTTATTTACTCGAAACTGTTGCTATAGTCCTTTTATACATATATTTGTATACCTTTATACATATATGTTACGTATTTATAATGTATTTATATATTACGTATTTATATTATATTTATATGTTACGTATTTATAATGTATTTATATATTACATATTTATATTATATTTATATGTTACGTATTTATATTTTATTTATGTATTACATATTTGCAAAAGAGCGTTTTTTTACTCAGAACTGTGGCTAAAAAACAGTTGATTTATTCCATTATATAACGTTGATAGAGAAATATCAGAAATGATTGACCGTTCATAAATTATCTTCAAACCTACATGATCACAATTAATATATAAAAATAACGTATATAATAATATATTAATTACTCATTATGATAGAACACACATTTCCGTGAATAATACTATTAAGCTGAAAATGAATGATAACACATACGATTCTATATAAAATTATCACAAGGAATATTTAAAAAAAGCATAAATAATAATAGAGTAATTATTTCTTATGATATAACATAATTTTCAGTTATTAAACACTCATAAGCTGAAAAATGAGAGAAAGATAAAGCAAATATAAAAAGAATTTCAAGAAACCATACTCGCTGAGTAATAAGTAATCTGCAATGGATTGGACCCTCCCTCACTTAAAGCCTTACATTTCAATAAAAGTGGATGAATCGAGTTGGAAGATTATATCGATTTTCATCCATAAATCGCTGATTAAGGTATCTCATTTTTTTTCTCTTAGCCGAAGGAAATTAAGGTATCTTCCTCTTACATTTCCGGCCGGTGCGGAAAAGATTGGGACCTGACCGTCCCTTGATTAAAGATGTTATCCGTCTGGGCAGTTGGTGAAGTATTGGCTCTGGAAGAGGCAAAAAGGAGAAGATTAAACTTAACTACTTTTCCAATAACGCCCTTTCACTGATCTCTTTCTTTCATCTCCATGGAAACAGTAAAAGTTGCTGATTTTTTCATTAAACAGTGTTCCTAGTAATATTCGATTTATAAATGTGCTTTATTAAATTATTATAAACTAGATTAGTGTAATTAATGTGCAATAATATAATCACCATTTTACTATTGCACATTAGTGCATACTTTGCATTTTCTTCCTTAAATAATTCTGTATTTATTTGAGAAATTTACGGAAGCTTCGTGATATAAAATAGTGTGTGACGTTACGTATTTTGTAGACTGATTTGATTGTTAAAGTTTACGTACATTCATTCGGAATTCAGATTCGTGTTCTATTTGCCTTACTTTATAAAACGAAATTTTTTTTCATTGACCCTGATATCGGTCGTAGGCTTAATGAAGCTGAAAGTAGCTGAAGAGAGATCGAATTTATGAATAAATCATACACGAAGTTTTTTTCATGAAAGGAATTATAGAAGATTCGATTCCCATTCATTTTGCTATCCTTCACTTCCGTTTAATCTTTTGTATTCAAGTCGCACGAACTCGTCGTGTAAAAGTGGTTTTCACCTTTTTCAAATAAAGAGCCAGAGTGAATAAAGAGTCATTCATGAATTAACTATTCTAATCAACTAGAATCGTGAATCAACTTATTTGAATCTATTAACATTTTAGATGCGGAAAATACTTCCCCATAGCTTTTCCTTATTACTTTCTTTTTATTTACTATTTATTATTCTCTTTACTATAGATTGCATATAGATAACGATAAAGAGATGGGAGTGAGAAAAACCTTGGGTTAATATCCACAATAAAAGGTCAAGTAATAACAATTTGCTTCAAATAAAGTGACTATATTTTTCCTGCAAGAGTTTTTATCATGTCTCGTGCAAAACGTTTTTATGATTTTTGGGTTTCGAGTTTTCTTATAATAAATTGCTTTCTAGATACGTTTTTTTCTTTATAGCTTTCAAATTATAATGAATAAATAACGAAGTTCTTTCCACAGAGGTTTTAATTATTCGACCGGTTTTGTTAGTGAGCTAATAACTTCAAGATGTTATTCATTACGTTACCATGCCACCTAACTAGTAACGTTTTATCTATATCAACTTTATACCTTTCAAAATTCCAAATGGTAAAATAGTCTTAAGAAAAACAAGTAAAAGTTTTAAGAAATATCCTCAAATGGAAAGAGCTGTAAGTTTTTTTATGGTGACACGTCTCCATGGAAGAATTCATGGGTTATTTTTTAATTGCTTTTAAAAGTGGTTAGGCTTTTAGAAGCGTTTATTTTAGTGCAGCATGTCTCGTCACGGAATTTAAGAATCACCTTAAAATCGCTCCTATTTTGTGACTCTTGGTTGTTAGGGAAGTTATTTTGAGGAGCGTTATTCATAATTGATAGATAGGAACTTTAGAGAAGTTGAGTAAGAATCTGGTTAAGTTGCGGGGAATTCCAAAGTACCGCTATGAAGAGGCAGGAGATTAATATACTTGGCACAGTTTACACAGTAAGAGCACAAAAGACTCTTACGAAAATAGTTGAAGACGTGATGTCTGGAGACATAAGACTATGTCACATTCAAGCTGGTAAAATTAGATATTAATAACTGCTATAGAAATGCGCTTAAAAAAATGACTGACTGTAAAAAAGAACTTTGGAAGAAATGCAGTGCAAAAGGAAGGTGAAATGAGATTTATATTACGTAGATTAAGTTTGATTTCTGGAGTATTTTAGTATTTAGCGATTAAAATATCCATTATATACGCTCAAATCTCAATTTACAATGTTTTTGAATGTTAATCAGTCATCTCAATACTGAAAATTGTAGCTATATAGTTATTTTTTCATTAGTTTGTTGAAAAAAATTAAAGATTCCAATAAGAAAAAATAGTTATGAATATATTTCTACATTTTCAGATTTCTTAAGCAAATAGGCTGGGAAAAAGGATAATGTGTTTATTTCTGAAAATGTGTTTACGTATTCGAAGAAAATATTGAATATTATAAATTAAATTCTACAAAAAGGGGGGGTATTTTACTAGTATTGCATGACTTTATTGAAATTTTTGATTTGAACAAGAGTAATAAGAATGTATGACTGTTATTTACAAGTCTCTCTTTTGACCATTTATTATGTTTGATCGTGTAGGGAAGTTACATATCCTCAGCCGTATGTTACGCTCTGTAGTATATCAATATTTCAAACCCCTAGCATTAGTTTCTAGCGATCTGTTAATGTTCATCCCTATTTCCTATAATAAAACTAATCCGCCTTGATCTCCCTAAGGATATATACATCTTGAGTTACAGTCCGTAAGTGGATTATATAGACAGTAAGTGAGCGCGTAACTATTGTTTATATCCTAAGACCCGAGATTCAGTGGTATTTAACAGTCGGTTATCAACCCTATATTCCTTCTAAAACCCCAAACTGTTTCGACCCTAAAACGCAGCCACCGAAATACTTCTCGAATTCCCGCAGAACTGTCGCACATTCCTCTGCTGACATAAATCGGGTTACCCCTCTTCTGCATATTTCAATCCCTCAGAGTTTATTTCCATCCCTTCCTCCGTAATCTCTTCTAAGCGCTGTTCACGTGTCTTTGGTTCTCAGCGCCTTTTACACTTGGGACTCTCTCTTTTTACGTAGCGTTGATAGTTTTGTAGGAATGGGTCTCTAATACTATTTCGTATAGGTGAATGAAACACTTGCGATTCTCTTTTTTTACGTAGCGTTGATAGTTTAGTAGGAATGGGCCTCTAATACTATTTCGTATAGGTGAATGGAGCACTTGCGATTCCATCTTTTCCATAGGGTTGATATTTTAGTAGGACTTTTGTAGTTAATGGACTGCTAACAGTGTTACGTAAAGGTGAATGAATATAGTGTGTTGTGTTAGGATGGTTGAAAATAGTGTTTTAAATTGGGATGAGGGAATATATCGTAGAGTTTGATATAGTAATGAGTGAATAAGGTTTTTTCTATTGGACATCTAATAATTTTGCGATCAAATATAATATTTTTTTACAATTAACGAACAGATTAAAATAGATGATGCTTCAATAACATCGAAATAAATTATATGATTAAATATTATTAGTTTCATAGGAAACTTTGATCTACGTTAGCTGATATTACTTTTATTTCTTTCGAGTATTTAAAATTATCACCGCTCAAACTTTTATTTTATGAGTAGCTCTCTTGAAACTGTAATAGAGTTAAAATTAGTTCTCTTAAGGTTTACGTTTTGTTTAATGGAAGACGCAACTATAAAATAGATCTGAAAAAATTATGATGTGGTTAAGATGAATGGTGCTTAATTCTATTGGAACGCTGAATATTATGCTAACCCAAAGACTTTTAAATTGTACTTAATATCTGATGAGTTTTTTTTCAAACGAAACCCATCTTGTTCATAGCTATCGTAATAAGTTTTAGACTGTTATGTACTTGAGAATAATAGGGACTCCTTAAGTTCGAAATGAGTAATTAATATTACTCTGGTGATTTAAATTATCATAGCTTTAAATTTTATTTAATGGACTTTTCTCTTTAAGCTGTTAAATATTTATCAAAAAGTCTTCTAAAGTTGATTTTAGTGCGTTAAATAAGTGACGTAATTTCTAAAAACCCCATCTTGCACGTCGCCAGCCTCAGTTGCTGAGTAGGTAACGTATTCATCAGTTAGCATTCGAACCTTGATTGTCCTACGTCCCTTTCTTGGGGTAACATATTATTCTGATTTATTATTGGCCATAATTTTTTGTTTTGTTTACAGATTTAAATTTGGAAGTAATCTAGTTACTTTAGCTCTAAGTGCAGATTGATTTAATTTAATATTATATTCATTTACCCATAGATAGCACTTCGCTGTTAATGAATAAATTTATGTTATAAACATTCCTAATACCGATGTATAAATATCGAACTTCAACACGCAAGATTAAAATAAGTTCGATCTTTCTAATATTTACGTTTTTGAAATCGTCTCAATGATTGTATGACGACATAATTTTCCTTCAGACCCATTTTTCATTTGGTCCTGAATAATTTAGAAAGGAATGGAAAAGAGATTTCATTCTTGTCTCTTCGGGCGACCCATTTGACGCTGCATTTCCCCTCCCTATTTTACCTCATTCCCCCTCCACATTCTTCTCTCACGAACATTAAATTTATTCAAATGCGAGCAGAAAGTGCCCATTGTCTTTCCCTTCGCGTTGTGGAATCTTGACACATTGCATCCGCTTTCATTCTGTCCTTATTTTTCTGCGTGTTTTCCTTTCTTTACCTGCTAATGTTCCTTTTTCGGCTCTGTTAATTTCATTCACCCTCAAATTGCAAACCTCCACGTGTATTTTTTTTGCTTAATGGGTGTTGACGGATAATGGTATCACATATATGGACAATACTTAATGCATTAAAATATATTTGAATAGTGTATTTTATTATCTTATTATGTTATATTATCTTCTTCCATGAATCTCCTAAAATTTTGATCACTAATTAATTATTTAGAAGATATTATGCATAAAAGGGGCTTGAAGTAGCCTAATATTACTATTAAAATATAAAATAGCGGCATTAGTTGGTCCCGGGTTCGAATCCCAGCCATTTTTCACTTCTGTTTAATCTTCATTATTGTGTTGTACTTACTAGTCGTGCTAAGTTCATTTCACCTTTCCCTGGTCCTTCATAACACAAGAGACAAAGGTTTTTACAGAATCGAAAAAAAAGAAATTTCCGCGGTAATCGAACCCAGGTCCCTGACATTCCGTATATAACTTAAATATTCATGTGTCATGAAATAATCCCTCCAAGTTATTTCAGTTATCATTAATCATATGAAGAAAGACTTATTCTTCGTACTTTGAACTGCTTTCATTTCTTATTTCCAATCAGTTTGAATAATACGTGTATATACTAATCCAGAGCTTTAAAACACGTGTGCATCATGCACCAAGGATTGTCCAGATAAAGTGTGTATGTATGGGGTTTGTTTGAGTGAAGAGCAGTTGTTGTTACTAAATTCATCAGGTTGATCAAGAAGTAGCTTCCGCATCATTACGGACGAATGTGTTTCTATGAGTGATTCTCAGGCTTTCATCGCAACAAGAGGGTTGAGCCACGTCTGCAAATCCTTTAAGCCTTTATGATCCAACACTTTTCATAGCTTAATTGAGCTTATCACCGCTTCTTGTTTGTCCCCTAATCATACCAATGTAACTCTTGTAATCCCTTTTTTCTCATTTCTCCGCTAATCTTCGGGTTATTTTTCTGTGTCAAGTTCGTTAAGGCGCTACTTAGACTTCATTTGTTTTCCCGCCTTTTTATCATCGCCATGGAAACGTACACTTTTAAGTAAAAAAGCTCGTATTTTTAATGCGAATAAAGCGTTTAGTCGTACATTACAGGTGTTTCACTGCCTTGTTTACAATCTCTTTTCCTCTCGTGTATTCAAACAGAATGTCCTCGATGTTTTGAACTCGTATCATTGAAGAATCAGTCGAAAAACTTATAGAAATGGTTTTTTTTAATTAAATTTAATCTTTAGATTGTGTTGAAGCGTGATTCGCAGCTAGTTTGAGGGTAGGATGAAATGTCGTGCACATCTGCTTGCTGAATACGGACGAAAATAAACATTGAGATCGTTAAAAAAGGTAAATTAATTCTGAAGGTTTTAAATCAGTTACTTTTTCTACATAGTTACCGTTACGACTCTTCCAACGTGCAACTATTTTGTGTCTTTGAATCAGGATATTAAAAGCAACGGTTTCTATTAGGATTTTTGAATGCTATACAAAATGTGATGTGAAAATACGTATATTATTTTACTACATAATGGACATTTATGATAATTTGTCACAGAGGAATAATATCTTCGTCTCGTTTGGTCACGCTCAAAGAAGTTTATTTTTTTACATTTCCATTAATGCGCTTTGACAATTTCCATGGCAACAATATAATCCTACGTAATCCTAGAATGATATTTTTCATCTCATTTCCTCTCGTTGTCTTGTGTTTCTTTTTATCGTCTCATTCTCCATCTCTGGCCGTAACATTTCTTTTTATATACCTTTCCTTTCAGCTCATCCCGTTAAAGTCTTGAATGGCTTTCCGAGAGTGCTTCAGAACAGTTTTTGTCATCACAGTCTGTTTTCTCTCCAAAAACAGAAGCGTTTATCTCGTTTTGTCTCTCAGATTTTTTTATGATTTTCGTGTGAATGCTTAAAAAAATGTTATTCCAAACGAAGGAAGGACAATGGCTAATTTAAAAAAATTACAAAAAGCGGTGATGAACTAAACCCAAATTCATTCATTAAAAGCAAGTTTTTCTTTAAGGTAATTACATATTGAGAGTATTTTACACCTTGTAGAAAGTACATTATCTTAGCTATAGATTTAATCATTTATAACTGTATATTATCCTATAAAACGTGATGCATGCCTTAATTTAATTATCATTGATCGTAATTTAAAAACATACAGTACGTTGATTAATTTGTTTACGTTTCCTTTCTTCCGTCAATTGTTTTAAATTCATTGTTGCGTAGCTAATATACAAACCACAGTAGTTCCCATTGTTGAGGAGAAGTGAAAAATAACGAAATGACTGGGACTCGAACCCAGGTCCATTTTTTCCCTGGTAGGTATACTCATAGTAGTCATGTCACTACGTTACCCTTTTTTTCAACCTTATATTCATGTTCCACGGATTCATCGTGCTAAATTATTCCACCTATCCTTTATCCGCTTAAGTTTACCACAAGTTTTCCTCTCTCTGCTCTTTAGACCAAACTTTAATAGCCCTAAACTATTTCCACTGTCCTAAACTTAATAAATTATAGCGGTTGTCTTGGCGACCGTAAATTTCGATAGCATTGGGGTGCGTCTAGAAGGGGCGAAAAGTTCACATCCGTTGATATAACCCTTTTAGTCGGTGGTTTTTCCTTAAGAACATAGTTGTTCGCGTAAGGATTCACCCCCAGAAGTATGCTGTGGAAATAAAGTCTTCCCTTCTGTGGGGTGAAGAAAAGAATGAGCCATAAAAAGAACTTGTTTCTCTCTTAGATATATCTTTATTAGAATGATAGCTAATTTATCTCCTTGTTCGTACATCGTACAGTTTAAGTTGCAATGCTATGTTCTTCATCATGTAGAGGGTTGTCATAGCGTCTCCATATTTTAATATTATTATTTATGTTATGTTGTGGAAGCAGGTAAACACAAGTGTGCAAATTCTGTAAAACAGATAATGTTACAAACGTTTTGTTGACTTTAACATGGGGAATATTCGAAAAAGGAAGAAAATTAAATTACTTATGTTGCATTGATGCATAAACTACAAAATGATTGCATAAATGCCTGTAGGATACATTTACCATAAATCCCTCGTATTAAAGTTTGGGAAGGTTTGAAAAAATGGATAGAAAAACCAGTAGTTATAGGTAAAGATAGACTTCATTTTATAACGAAGATTAAGCAACAAAGAACTGATGCAGCGAAGTATTAGTCTCTTTAAAATGTCTCTAAATTAGTTACCTGTATCATTCTTTAAGCCCTTAAATTTTTAGAAAATTCTAAACACTCCTGAAAGAAATTTACCTAAAATGTTATTCGTAAATAGGTTTAATCAAGCAGTCATCTTAGGTCGTTCATCTTCCATAAAACGCTGCACAATATGTGGTATATATACATACGATACTGCCACCAGGCTTACATCCTATCTGCAGCCCAATCACATTAATATTAATTCCCCACAAGTCGTACGAATTTCCTTCGTTCATTAGTTTGGACCGTTTGGGGGCAAAGTATAACCAACCGAGAAATGTCATCTTCTTTTCTATTTATCCATTAGCCATTTATATAATAATAAAATGTCGGCTCATCACAACCGATGATAAATATCCTCTTCACTTCTTGACTTCAATTGCCCTCACTTTAGTGCCTTAAGGCCATTTCAATTTTCGACACGCTTCTAGGCTCTTCAATTTGACTCAATGAAAAGGTAAAAAAAGGCCTCCCCCGAGGAATCTTCGAATTAACGCAGAAGAAAAGCTCGGTTGCCTCAAACGTATCTCTTCTTCTGTTTTGCTGTTTCTTATTCTCCTTTTTTCATTATTTACATTTTCGTTTTTCATTTATTATTTAAACCAAAGAAGCGCCCCTATCGGAAGAGATGAAACGTTTCATTTCTTTATTATGATTGGATGTAAGGACGGCATTTTGCAAAACAAATGAATCCCATAAATAAATTAAATAATTCTGGCATTATCTAGAGTAAATTAGGGGTAATTCTGCGTATGGAAGCAGAGTAATACTGTGTCCACAAATAATATTAAAGAATCGTTATTCTTTGGACTCTAAAGTAATTATTATTATGATTATGAATAGAAATATTTGAACATAAATCGTAAACAAATTCAATCCCCTATGTCTTTTATATATATCGAGCTTATTATTATTTATCTTTTTATACTTCATGATGCTTGTTTGATTTTCTTTTTACTTGGTTTTATTCTCTTCAGTCATAAACTTGAATAGAAATGTAGATATTTGTTCCTTATTTAGGATTCTCTTTTCTTATCGTTCTGAAAAACATTTGAATTTCTCTTTATGTAATTACTTTCTGAATTTTCATTTGTATTCACAAATTCGACTTGACGTGGATCTTTTATATATATTTAATATAGTTAATTTAATAATTAAAAGATACATTTCATAAATCGTATGCAGTATTATTATCTAAACATATCTGTTTCGTATAACAATATCATGAGGTAAAAGAAGAATAAAAGTGTATCCTTGGGTTGCGATAAGGAGAAAATTCGTCATTAACATAAGTTTTTCTTAGCGCAATGGAGTTTGACTATTTTTTTATGTGCATTTCCTGGTAAATTTCTGAAATTTCCTTGAGTGCTAGCCTATTTTAGTTTCTTTATCTTTGAAAAAGGAAAGCGAAGGAAAATGGTGGAAATAGCTATTCTATCGGTTTTCTTTCTCATTTAATCATCCGCTAATTCACTAGAGTATCCTAGAGCAATAGTTTTTATAGCATTCAACTCTAGGAATCAGATGGCCTGCGTTGGTGCACTCCCTTCAGTTTATAGAGAAAATTTTTGTGATTATTAAAATCGAAACGTGAGGGAATTTTAAAGGCACCATTAAATTCTAATATCGGATATATTATCGTGAAGATTCCTAGGTTCCCACTACTTATGTTACCTACCGTATCTATGGTAAAGTTCAGTTAATCTTCTACTTAAACAAAACTGTAAACGTGCCTAACATAGGGGAAAATATGAATGACCCAAACCACTCCCACTGTGAAAACAAATAGCCTCTTTTTTGCCATTGAAGATACGATGCGCGTATCTCTCCATTCGTGTTCAGATAGGCGCAGTAAAAAAGTCGCGCGCTGGACGAATGGGGTGAAATATCTGAATCGCCCACGGACGCTTTCTTTCGCGAACTATAAATCACTCCGTTTAATAGCCCAGCATTAATGCAATGGCCGCGCACGATGCAAGAAACTTGGATGCGTTGCTTATCTGGTAGCGACACACACACACGGCCGTGGCAAATGTCTCCGCTAATATTTTGGTAATGAAACACATTTAATTGCCAAGAGAAACGACTCGGAGTTCTTGTTGAAACGACCATTACGAACTGATTGCTCTGTTTTATGTGAAGTTCATGGTTTGTTAGAGTTGTATTGTGCGATGATACGATAAAAAGACAATTTCGGTTAATTTATATGGTATATAAATTAGTCTTTTGGTTTAATAGGAGTACTCGTTTTTATTTGAATTTTCTGTTGGAGGAGTTCAAAATCTTTGTTTATATTGAATGTAATACGTTTCCATGGAATTATTTACTATTTTCAATAATAAGTAGTCTATTCTTTCTGTCTTTGATATTTCCCATTAATTTAATTGTATTTTAAAATGTAGATTAAAATTTAGTATTCGATGAATTCATTCAAAGTTTTTTGTTTTTTAAATATATTTTCCTCGTCACTTGATAACATCAAAATTACTTTAAAAGTACGAAGTAATTTGTTTGAGTTAGTTGTTTTACTACAGTAGATGTTTCTAATTATTTACCGTTGCAATTTATTCGGTGGTAAAGGTTAATTTTCCACTCCAAAGGTCCTGGGTTCAAATCCCGGCTTACGAGGAAACATAACCTCTTAGGGAACGGATGTATATGTTCGTCCGTAAATTTTATCACGCAGAATTGCGTACATTTATGTATTTATTATACATCAATCATAATTATTTATTGGAATTATACGTATTAGTTTTATATTCGTTAAATATTAGTTAAATAAATCTGTACCTAATAGTCTACACCAAAAATGTAGGATTACGAAACCTCATTTATAAACTTTCAGTTTAACTCACGCAAGCACGATATCAGTAACGAAATTAACACTGACCATTCAAGTATATCTCACTTTGATATTTATGCTTAAAACTGCATTCATACATGCGAAAACTTCTCTTAGTTGGCTCGCAAACTTATTGAACTTGAATGCTGAATATTCGGCCGTAATCCGTAAGAGCACGCTCCTCTTTTGTCACTGAATATTTACTCACCTTTGCATCTGAACTCCTTTCCCTAATACAAAACCACTCGTCTGCGAACACAATTCTTTAGCTCAGACATCCTTCTCTTGGGGTTCAGATGTTAAAACGAACTCCATTTTCCTCACGAATATTCATTGCTGCTCAGAGATTCGAAACATCCCGTATTTTTTTACGGATTCTCCTCGCGTACGCATGCATACGAACTTGCTCGCGACTTGGAAGGATTATTTTTGAACGAAACTATCTCATTTGAATTTACTGCTTTTTTATTTCTGGGCATCTTTTTTTTTTCTCGAGATTCTCGAGAACGATCTTTCGAGATTCTCGAGAACGTATCGGAGCGAGATTTTCTTCGAGAAAACATTGCCCCCTCGTCAAGCTGCCGTAAATTATCTTTCTTCTTTTGTTGAGAGGTCTCTCTCTTCAGCTGCGGTGCCAACATCTTATCCTCGCGTTGGAGTGCTTTCTACCGTCGGTATATCTTCATATCGCTTCTTTTTGCATCCCACCTTTGTACCTTATCTCCTCTGTTTTTTTTACATTCGGCAAATTTTGGAGAGTTTTTTTTACTTCTCTGTTATTATCTTTCCCATTTCTCCGGCCCGCTTTCTTTCCCAAGGGTTGTGAACCTTCTTTTCGTATCTCTTTTGTTTTTTTGTTTGTTTTTGCGGTGGGTGAACGGTAGCCAATTCGATATCGCGTAAATTTTTCATGCAGTCAAGATGATTAAGACCGAAAAAGATCTGGAAGGTACGTATTTGCGGATTCAGTAAATATTTTGCAAAATATTGGAACGAAGAGGGAACGAATTAGTGAAGCAATTCCTATCTAATGATAAGAAAGATAACGCTTAATAATGATGCAATTTATTTCTACTCATTCATACAGCGTAAATTGAACACTGGATTAGTAAAAAAGTAGGTTAAATAATAAGTAAGATGAAGTAATTTAATCATAAGGATTCCTGGGTTCGAGTCCCAGTCATGACGCACTTTTACCCTTCTGGTCAACCCTTTGTTCCTTGTTTATCAAACTAATGTGGTTGTAGCTGACAAATTCTAATAAGTTTTACCCCAAAAGGTTTAATTTCGATGGACTGAGACTGCATTATATTGTTATGTATACTTAATACTTCGAATGTATGTACTTATTACAATCGAAATTCCGTACTTAATTCAGGGAGTTACAATATTAAAGTTACGTCGTTAGAAATTTTTACTGAAATATTACAGATGTACATGTTTGCACATACGGCCCGTATATAATAATACTTAATAATAGTTGCTAATTAAATACTAATTATGAATGTATTAATTAATATTAAATTAAATGTTGTACTAAGAACTGTGAACGGATTTATGATTGTTAAGAAAATCACATTGTTGTATTATTAATTAAACTAATTGATAACGAAAAATTCTATGGAAATTAAACACGAGCATTTCTTCAGATATTATCTTCAGCGATATTTAAGTCATCAAATCGTGGATTCTTCTTTTGTCCTTCAATTGTAATTGAAACACTTTTTCGTTTTTCATATTATGGATAGAATGTATCAGATCGGAAATAAGTCTTTTTTTATCGCTCGATAAGACGTGTATTGCATCAGCGTAATAACTATGCGGAAGTGTGAAAAAGGCCCGTGTCATTGTCCCGTGACTTTGAGTAGAATGTCCATCTCACTCTATTTATTTATTCTCTTCCCCATGTGGGAAACGATAAGAAATGGAAGAGCACGTGCGTGTTTACACAGCGTACGCCTCCTTCCTTTTTCTCTATCGTATTAACTTGAACCTGTTCTTCATACACCGCCATACAGTTTCCTGCATCGCTCCACGCTTCGTTTTAAGTACATACAATTGATATCTTTCATTCGCGGGATACCCGCATATTGTATTGTGAAGTACAGACGGTTGGACGAATATATGCTAATGCTACATTAACAGTTTTAAATTTACTACTTATTAATTAAATTTAGCCTTTTTGCGCATGATAAATGTACCCAATTTAAACTAATTTTATACCAATTATTAGTTATCGAAATATCTTCTATGAAATGCCCCACAAACTTTAAATTACGTAAATATTACGATCAATTTGGTTAATTAAATTAATATGGAAAGATTCGTTAACTTTATCTTGGAACTAGAATACGAGGCTAGACAGAAGTGAAAAATAGTAAATTTATTAGTACTCTAAACGATCAAGGGATATTAAATACCACACTACAATGGTTGCTAATATTCTGTTATGGTATTGCTTACTAACTATGGTAACTAACCTGGCAATGTAATAACGAAAAAGTGTGAGACCTGGGTTCGAATCGCGGTCATTTCGAAATATTTCACTTCTGTTTTACCGTTGCAATAAAATCGCATGAATACATCCCGCAAAGTTTTTGGCTATCCTGAATCCTATAATGTATTAGCGTAAAAATTCTGGTAGGATCTTATTTTATTCATTGATTTATTGTATATTAAGGAATTTAAATTATTTAATCATTATTAGGAAACTATAACGATAGTGTAATTATTCCTATGGATAATATGCAAATAAGTAAGTCGAAACATCACAAATAATATGTAATAATCGTATATAAAATAAAAAACTTTCAAAATGAATGTCACAGTCATAAATCTTGTCACGACTCACGTGTCTCTATCATTTCCATCCAAATTTGTTGTTTTTTAACCTACGACTCTTCTTCTTAGGGAAATTCATCGTAAGTTCAGAGCAGATGTTACGAAACTTTGGTAGTCCCAATATCTAAGGAACTGGAGTGAATCAGCCTCCATCCTCCATGGCTTTAAATGGAAACTTGCATCCAAGGCCTCTTTGGTTGCCTACGGAAATTCCTTTCTTCTTTACAGACCTTTCTATTCTTTCACGAGTTATATATTTACGGTGGAATTTCGAGAGATTTAATTCGTGGTGCAAATAATTGAGCGATTAAGAGTTTTTTATGGGAACGTGTTGGGAATAATTTAATTGCCGCTAACTTACGTATAACACGATCCATGCAGGTGGTCGCCATTTAAACCATCATTATCGAGGTCATGATTTCCATCATGTCCGATTTTCTCAAGAATGAATGATTTATGTAGAAGTAAACGATTGCGAATATTGATTTTGTTTTCATAAAAATTCTTCTTATTATTCCGTCGCGAATGAATCAGTTACAGCGTTGGAGTTCATCAATTCTAACTCTTTTAAAGTAACGAGTAAAATTCTCTATTTTCTCCGTTAAATTTTCATTCATGAATATGAGAGGTTTTTATACGTTATTTATTCGTGGTATTAGTTCGCTTATTGGTAAACTTATGCTGTAAAACTTCCATGGAGTTATTTATTTATTTTTCATTTTTAGCATCCTTCAATGTTCACTCAGGAATTTTACGCATAATGTCTTGTCTAGTAGTTGTATCCAGCATTGTAATTTAATAATACAAACAGTTATGTATATTCCAAAGCATTGGATGCACTACATTAGTAATAGCTTTTATTATCCATTTACATATGATGAAAAGGATGATAAATATACGTTTAAATTGATTATTGGATAAATTTAATTTATTTTAATTTCAATATTAACAAACGAATTTTAACGTATATGATAATGATATTCACACAATAATACAAATAGTTAATTATATTACATATATTATTATAGGTCAGTTGTATTTTTAATTAGAATTTTAATTTTGTTAATAAACTTCATTACACAATATGTAAATAATGAAGTACTTAGGGTTAACTTGGCAAAGGGTATCTTAAATTGTTGGAATGGAGAAATTTGGAGAGAGCTCAGGGAAGCCTAACATCCGCTGTCGGATTGAAAATGACAGATGATGATTAATATTGTCTCTTTTTTCCCGCAATTAACTCCCTAATTGAATACCATTCATTCGATGAAAGTATTTGGAAAAGAAATGTGAGAAATTCTCATTGGCCTGAAAGAGTAAGGGAGACCCAGGTGTTTTCGTCCTTCCGTCCCAGACAGAAGGTAGTTCAGTGGTGGTCGTCAGGTGGTGTAGGCGACAAGTTGGTCGACTTCTTAAGTATGCAGGTATATGAGAAAAGGAAACGGCTATCGCAGTTTCGCTAAGCGATGCTCTTATCCTACAAGGACGTTCAAATATTTAATAGATGTTATTATTCTCAAGAATTATTAATATCTTATTGTCTTTAGATGCTTTTCTGTAGAATAGACATTGAAATATAATTAAAATTAACGTGTTTTCAATTTTGTATTTATTTTCGCGATGTTTTTAGATTTCTGCAATATTTACATTGTGAAACTTCTCGTACAGTTTCTTTATTGTGGATACCAAAAACATCTCGTAAGGCTTACCTTCTGAGGTGATTAATTATTTTTATTTTATCGCTTTATATAGGTTTCTGTATGTTTGTGTTTGTATTTTTCATATTATTTCCTTAAGAATTATACCAAAAATCTCTCGTAGGGTTTTACATTTTGGTTGCCTGATTATGTTATTGTTGAGTTTACAATTGTCATTGTATGCTAATAATGTTAAATAACAAGATAGATAAATAATAATAATATTAAGATTACTTCAAAGTCTTCCACCTATAAGTTTTAAAAACTTTGTCGTAACTTAAAACATAATGTATATTTATATTTATACCTATATGAGTTTCCATGACAACAAAAAATACGATTGATTTTTTTTCTTGACCGTTCAGTATTTCGTACATATTATTCAAGAGAAACATTTCGCGTGGAGTTCATCATTTATCAGACGGTATCATCTCATATCTGCTATCTACAGTCGGAGCACATTTCCTACTTCTATTTTCCTCTCCAATAAACCACAATCCTCATCTGAATAATCCTCCGTGCCGACGAATATCGATACGTCCATTTTTTCCGAAGAGAGAGCTTCTTATGCCGCGTGGAATAAGCTTAATCCGTTACAGTACGTGACCGAAAATATCTTCAGAGGTTTTGAAATACTCTCCTTACGAAGGCACTTCTTCTCGAGGAATATTCTTACTTCTCTTATACGACTCAGCATCTTACGTAGTGTATCCCACTCAGATTTCTCTTTGCATGACGATTGTGCGATTGTGGAAACAGTGCGAGCCGAGATGAATGGATTCCCTGAAAGAAAAGTGTACGGAGTTAAAATGGTTCTTTTGTGTTGTTTTGGATTATTAATAATCGACGAAATTGTACATTAATATTAATTCCTTTGTGCAACTGAGTAGGGATAGTAGAATTTAGGAAAGGTGAATAAACTTTTTACTTATCGGTCCTACGTCTGAAATACCGGGATATATGGAATTAGAAAAAAAAGAAAGTACGGGTGCTCGAACCCAGGTCTCCCAATTCATTCTATTATAATATATAAAAAATACACATGAATACATAAATTCTTTTTGTATCAAGTACAGACACAATCTGAAACCCATAGCTTAAAATATTTAATATATACTGACTACGATTCATGTTTTACTCATGTAATTGTTTATCAGTAGTTTCATCATATAGTTATCTGTGATTTTACTGCTACAAAGGCATTAAATTTCATTCATTGACAGGTTGCCAGTCTTCGTTTGTTTTAATGCGCCCAGTCTGCTTTAAATCTCATCTGTCCTCAGAGATAATCGTACTAAAATTAAAATTGATAAAATGGATTGTATTAGGTACCCATTCATTACCAAAGCATTTAAATAGGTGCTTAAGGTATTATATCTAATGTAAGATACCTTCCCTAGGACGTTATTGTCATTATTTTTTTAACGAAAGGTAGATGTTAACTTAACACGGAGTGTCACAATGGTTAAACAGTAGGGAGAAATAGCGACATGACAGGGACTCGAACCCAAACTCCCTAACATTACTTATAGTTAAATTTTAGGAACACGTAAATTACATTTAAATGCTTATTAAAATCGGAAATATATCTATTATCCTCTTTTAAAATTTTCACTGTAATATAATTTATAGTAAAAAACTATATTTCTATTAAATGGTGGTATGAGATATACTGTTAATCGGTATTGCCTAGCAACTGATAGTATCCATGAAGTAATTTTGAAATTTCTTATCTATTTTCTTGTTTAAGATATGCGTCAACATAGGAATCTTTTAGAGTAACATTTACCGTACTCATGAGTTTCTGTAGAAGAGAAATCGTCTGTATCTGTAGACGGTATTCTGTCTCGACGCTCGGTATCTCCACGCCCGACATCTAGTCGTTTTTCTGCAGAAATCGTAGGCGTTGCGTCTGAACAGTTTAGTCTTTCATTCTCTCTCGTGTTTATTTTTAGATACACTGTTAATCGAGAGTTGAGCACAAAATGACGAGTGGTATCTGTCGGTGCAAACTCTACGTCTTGGATTATTTATGAGGGCCAAAATTCATTGCTATTTTTTTAACTTCTGAAGAGTTTTTATTGGAATTTTAAATACTTTTTCATATCGTTTTTGTATAATGCGTATGTAATTATGATACATAATGATTAAAATATGTTATATATAATATAAATATAAAATTAAATGAATTATAAAGGATAAAATGCTCTTTAGAAAGAATTAGGTCGTCTCAATTCGAGTTTTGAGAAATTTTTCGGTTACTATAACCAACAATTGATTTTGATAATTTAAAAGTATTTTTATCTTATCTTGTTTTAGTGAGATTGATTTGCAATAGAATATAATTTTACGCTGTATAAGTGAGATTTGCCAGTGTTACGAACATTATATTGCATCATAATTTTTATTCGTTAATAAATCTGTCTTTGTCTGTTAAATGCAAACCTGATTTCTCTCTAATCTAGCTTTGTATATTTCTAATGATATTCTTGATATTGTATCAATGGTACAGTCTCGTGATATATTATCATTAAGTCCTAGTTTTCGCGTTGAAATTTTAGAATATCAAAATCGTTTATCTTTTTTCTTCTTCAATATTGATTATTGCGAGAAATTCTTACTTTTACACGCAACATTTCAACAGAATAATTAAGAAACTAATCATATGGAAAGACAAATTAAAGATACAGTATTAACTTTACACAATCATTCCGTGGGACAGAAACCATGTTAATTGAAAGTGAAAAATAGCAAAAATGACTGGGACTCGAACCCAGAAATCTTAACAATATCTATCTCTTTTCTTAACAATATCTCTTTCCAGGTACGTATTCTAACCACTACACCACCTTGCTGCGTCTATTATACTCTTTGAAACTACCTGGGTGACCTGGGTTCGAGTCCCAGTCATGTCGCTATTGTACATTTATGTTCACCCTGCCATATAGGAAGACATATGTTGCGGATTAATCAAAGGTTAAGAAAGGTTTTTCAACCCACAATCGAAGCCGACTTTTTACAATTACGCCTACAAACGCATTTCTGAGAATTGATCGAAGAAATGTCTCCCAGCGCGGTTTTCTCTCTCGTATATTTTTTTTCTTCTGCGGCGCCTCATTGATTTTCTTTTATTTGTACTGGCGTCCGGTAAAAAGTGTCTCTCCAGAGAAAATTTCCCCTTCAATCCTTCCAAGAAATTATCGCCATGGCTTCCATGTCGACAACCGTAGTTCTTTGAACTGCCGAGAATGAGTTTCCTTATGCGAAGGAAAGATACTATAGTAATTGTGATCTCTTTCGCAGACGATTGGAAGAATGGATAAGAGTTTAGTCACTGAACTGTTCATACGTTCTTGCCATTTTCGAGGATAACTATCGAGATTCTCGAGTAACTATCGAGATTCTCAAGTAACTATCGATATAAATCGATAGTTTGGTAAAAATCGATTTATATCGATAATTAGTTACAGATCGATATACATCGATTTATCGGATACGTTGTTTTATATTTCCTGTGAATTTTTTTTTTTTAAATACAGCGGCTTATATAAAGCAATTTTCGATCTATATGCGTAATATTTAAGACTAATGTATTGATATCCAATGTACACGTAATTATCTTTAGTCGTTGAAGAATCAAACTAGGATCAAGGATATTTCGATTTCAATGACGAAATTTTTAGTAAGTATGACAGCTCATTGTGACGTGAGTTTTAGTGTATGATTGGAAAACCTTTCTTTTAGGCCAGATGAATCTATTTTCTAATTATTCCAGGAAACCGTTCCCATGACAAATGATTCATTCATTTGCATTGTATTGGTCTTTATCAGAGTTTTCGTCCGTAGCAGAAACACGTGGCGTTTTATATCTATTCTCAGTACTTTATCGGTATCAATTATTTAGTCACCCGGAAATGTGTGACGTGACTTTTCTTAATTGCACGCGTTCCCTCTGCTTCCTTATCCTTTCTTTGAGAGTGACTTTCAAAAAAATGTATCACCCTTTACGAAGATATAAATTAATATAAATTACATTTGAATGATTCGTCACAAATGTATCGTTTTAAAAATTGGATGAGCTTGTTCATGATAACTATGTTAAATTCATGCTATATCAGTATTTATTTAGCGTTAAAACTTATTTATTTTGTTTATATCTTTTATACAAGTACAGAATGAACTTGATCTGTTACAAGAATATTTATCGCCGTTGCTAACTTTTCATTCTTGTAGTTAAGGTAATAGGAAAAGTCACTGGTCAGTTATAAATGGTTCTGCTCAATATATTCGCATCATCTGTTTATTTTCAAACACAGAATTTTATTAAAAGAACGCTAATGAATGCTTATGAAGAAAAAGCATATTTGAAGAGTATCTTATAATGAGAACCCTGAATCGTGTTTAGAATTCATCCATCAAATACCCACGCAGGGGTTAAGGGTTTGCTGCCCAGACTGTAGCTTATTAAATATACAAAGGGATGAACTTTGTTGTACGACTGTTCTGTGGTTACGAATTAGGAAAAGATAACGTATTTTACGTTAACCATTTTAATATTAGCGTTAAAGAACGTTTGTTATTGAATAGAAAATGAAACCCGTTGTCAGTTGACTTGTTTTTTTAATTGTTGAGTTTTTTTTAGTTGATGTTTGTGCTTAAATTTTTGAAAATTTACTTAGGTATTATTATTTGTTCGTAGTTTATGGACAATTTGAAGTATTTTTAAATGGATATTGCTTGTAAAATTTTCTGTTAATGAATTTTAATTCAACCCAATCAGTATGATCAGCACTCACTTACTTTGAAAAATCATTCTGGAAGGTAACAGATTCGATTTTTAAGACGAATAAAAATTTACTTCAAGGAAAGTACTGATGGAAAGATTATTTCTGATCTAAACTGTTAGAATGGATTAACTAGCTGTTAAAAACAAATAAAGAGTTCAAGAGGAAACAGGATTTAATGTCAAATTAGTTAACCAATTAATTTGAACAAATCGTAGATTATTTTACACGAGTAGGAAACATCCATTCAACCACTCAGAGGAATGTATACTTTCTAATAAAATGAAAATATACGCCTTCGCTTGTGATCCTTGTCGTTGCTTCACTTTCTTTCGTGTTTAGCGTAGGAGAACTTGAAATGTCATTCATCCATTCGGAATATAGGAGTTCTGTGGGAGTCCTATAGGTGGAGTGCTTAAAGAAGGGAGGTGTAGCTAATGATTTTATATAAACAGCTATCGTAAAGAATGTAGATTTAGTAGATCTGGAAGTTTATTATCGGGTTCTCCGTTCCACCCAAATGACCTTTTGATCAGGTCATTGGAATCACTAGAAATAAAAGTTGAATTCACGTTGCTAAGTAACGAGTGTATTTTATTTTATATCGCTGACTACATCTACCTTAATTTAAAAGCATCCCATCTGCTGTACTCCTCGTATCAATGAGATATTTTACATAGTACGATATTTTACAAATTATAATAATGTATTTTTCGTTGAAAAAGTCATACATAAAAATTTAACTGAACAGATATCATTATACTACGCGTGAAATGATGCCTACAACACGTTTCGTTACAGCCTAATGTTTCCTGTAAAACACGTAACCAAAATGAGACATTAATATAAAATTCATATAATTCCTGAAATGCTCTTTGTTATGTCATTCATTATATGACGCAATTTATGTGCGGAAATATAACTTATGTATTTCACTCGATAAATTTTCTCCATTGATTCGTAAGACATGCTGTATGCTTTGGTTAAATGAACCATTCATTGTAACTGTTGATTGGTCAAGTTGATTGCGTTGCTATGAAATGTGACAGACGTTCTAGTAGCAATTAATCTCTAGGATTGAATAACCTATAAATAAAATTTTCCATGTGGTATTATTTCCTTCAAACTGTTCGTGCGTATCTGTTTTAAACATCGATAAAGTTCTCTTTGCTTATTTGTCACGCTTCAAGTACATCCTTTGATTTATAGTCGTATGGAATATAATACGAATATTTTCTTAGGACATTTATCACTATATCCTTTTGCTTTCTCGTAGATAATAATTCTATCGTCTAAATCTACGTAACTTTAATAAAATGCTTCTATGCTGGATTCGAAAACATTTCTCCACGAATATAAATAAATAAGATTGTTTGTACTATTTCTTGTTTTAATGCTCGTCCTTGTTTTGTAATATTAAAACTCTTTGTATCAGTTCCACGACATATAACCAACCTACTGATGACGTAGACTAGATCTTTATGAATTTCTTAGGGAAAGCTTTTTTTATCTGGATTTCACAGAGAATCAGATTAGACAGGCAAAAAGTAGCCTATCCATTGCTCAATAGGCGATTGAAAAGTCCTCGACCTGTCACAGCGTTGGCTAATAGACAGTTCTACACGTTCTGAACGATGTAGTGTAGCTTTCAATTTCAAGAACCTTTACGCAATAAATAAATTCACCAACACGCGATCTTTCTGGTTGGTTTATAAGATCAGCTTCTTGTTTGTCTCGAGATTCTCCAATTTAAAAGCCTCTGCTGTTAAGATAAACCCGCTTCTTCTTTTTCTCTCCCGATCTTCGTAATTGGAAAAGCGTAGAAGAAGAAGCTTCCTTTTTTTTCTTATCATTCTCAAGTCATTTCATTCCTCTCACGCACCACTCCCACGAGAGACGCATTTATTCTGGACCAGAATTATTGCATTTCCGGATGTCTTTCGAGCCATAGTCTCCTATCATAAGTTCACTCTTCTTTTCTGTTGTCAAGGAGATGATATTTGATCTTGGGAGATTGTTATTATATTCTGTATATTCTCCTGTATGTATATGCATATTATAGCACTTTGTGTATGTATACTCGTATCATTATTATTACGAGGGAGCTGCTTGTAGGATGTAAGCCTGGCACGTAATTTTTACCTGCATGTATACATAAGCTATAAACATACAATAATCAATAAATTGATATTATAATACATTTATAGTAAACAGACAATTTCAAGTAAATTAACATATCCTTAAATGCATAATATTCACCGAATAATTTTAAAATACTTAATCTAATTGCTTTTACTGGAGCTTTCGGGGTTCGTATGTAACGTCATCATTAGCTAGTTTCAATCCTACACAAGAATTATGTCTTCCCATGGACTCTCGATTCTGAACTTCCCTTTACCAAGTTATCTATAAGTACTTGATTATGTCTCTATCATCTCTACCTAAATAATTGGCCATTGCATGACTAAAACACCTTCAGCATCATCATTGTAGTTTATATCTTACATTGTTGCTTTTGAATGGTTTCATACGTGAAAATGTAGCTGAAAACAATTCTAATCTCAGCCCTGGGGAAATTGTTAGCGCTTGAGATTACGTAAGACGTATCTCGTTGACGTATTTCAACTGTTTTAAGAATTGTTAATGGGGAATAGAGAAGTGTGCTGCATGCAACGATATTACTAGAAGAATCAAGGTATGAATTTGTTGTTAGTAACGTATATTTTTCCTCTAATAGGCTACCTTATTCTGGGAATAAATTATAGAATTTTGGCATTTTAAATAAATTCATTGGTGGTTAAAATGTATTCAAATCGATCTAACCCTTAATCACGCACTTTCCCATCCATCTTCCCCTCACCACTCAATCACAAAAGCTTCCAAACTCTCGAGATTTCTACCGAAAGAGTTTTGATGATCCCATTGTCATCCATTTCGAGAATTTATTATGCGGGCTTCCAAGTTTCCTCTTTTCTTGGGAATATTTTTCCATCCCCTTCCGGTGTGCTCTTTTGGAAGCAGATTGAAGGGAATCAATGGTGTGGTTTCCAATACAAAGAGCTAGAAGAGTCTTGTTTGAGCTCGATTGCTCAGTTCGAGTCTTCGAAAGCTTTTTTCTTCTTTTTTTTAAAGAGCGAATGAGATTCCAGTTTGTTTGCACGAGTGTTCAGGTGGGGTTTTTTTTAAAAAGTTTAGTACTGAACGAGATTCGGTGCCTGAGAAGTGATCTGTTTTTAATGTGAATACAAGGGTGATGTTTACTTTAAAATTGTCTTTCTTTAGCGCGTAGTGTTTCATTATTTACGTTTGGAATTACAGTGAATTTTAACTATATCCCCTTAGACTACCTACTACCAACCATTTAAATACCCACGTAAATATCTGCTACTACCTTTACTATTTAAATACCCGCCAACCATAGCTCCTCGGTGATTTTTCAGTTATTCTATTCTAACTATATAACATTTTTAAATAGTTAGTAACATAGAAATAAATTTCTTTTATTATTTAAGTTTCTTTCTAACTTCTACAGAACTGGGTTAATAAATAGTTTCTTTTAGGGGGTTAGTTTAATGTTGAACGTTAATTCGTAATTTCATGATAATCTCAAATTATTTATTTAATATTATGATATTTTTTTCAAATTTTATTTATTTTCGTCTTTAAATATTTATTTAACCTTAATTTTTGATTATTTCAGTATTTTTTTTTTGTTTAATGAGTTTTCGTTTTAAAGTTTCCAATCCACTATCGATTATTTGTACTTTCGTACATTTCTCTTCCATATATATCCATCAATTACTTACTCACCATCCCCTTTACATTACTTAGTCTCCTTCTTATTATCTCGCGTAAGTAAGAAGAATTGTATGTTCTTGCGCGTTACGTCTATCTTTTGTTCTGGAGATAAAAATGCGCAAATCTCCGTTCATTTGTCTTCGACTCTCGCATCATCTTTTTCCCTCCATCCCTTAGGGACTTCCAACTCTTCCAGTTTTATCTCCTCCTTACGAATCATCCCCAGACACGCTTTTATCTGCAGCCCTCTCCACAGTCAATACACCTCCGAGGCTTTACTGCGATATTTGTTCCTTCTTTTATCAGTTCCGGACTCGTAAAGAAGCGATCGCAGGCCATCTGTGGTGAGCTGCCGAATTAAGAGATAATGCCTTATATGGGAAATGGAGATGTGTTCGATAATAAACTCCGAATGCGCTTTTCGATGTCGTTTTTGTTGGTGCGCTTTCATTTCGTCGGGTCTTTTACGTCTCGTGCTCGATTAGTTTCTCCTGGATCGTGAGCGGTTTCGTTTTCATTTCGATTACGAGCGCCGAGGGTTATTTATCGCTCTCTATTTCTTACGGAGATTTTCAAGAGACATTTCTATTGTGCTGCTTCATAGTTTGGCTCTAAATAAACCTTAAGAAGGTGAATTCAGTATGAATGATTGAAGTTAGTATATTTTGAATTAAATTATATAATATTTATCGTCTCTATTTATTCGATTTGACGATATTATGACTGTAAAATCCCTTCCTATCTCATTACTTATATATTTGTAGCTTAATAAATATCTTTTTTGATGAATTTAATGCCCTGATAGTTGATTTTATTGTCAAACTCTTTGGAGAAAGTAAAAGGAAGCAAACAGTAAACAATAATCGATATATATTACGTCCTAAGATGTTTTTACTTGTGGAATACTGCTAATAAGCCATCTCTGATTCTTTGCGATAGAATTACTACCCCTTAACTTAAGAAATAACGAATCAATTGATTCCTAAATTATGAGGTCAAACCAAGGGTTGTAATGAAAGGTTTCGATATTTTAAATATCATGAAGAGTTAAAAAATCCTAATATTTTAGATACGAAAAACTACTAATGACTTATATATAATTCTTCGAATGTATATATACATGTGGTTTTTTCTTGCTGATTTTCTTTCATCAAAAACTAATGAGCTTAAACGAAGTTAAACAGGAGTGAAACTAACGACATAAAATAAAAGAATTACGATATGACTGGGACTCGAACCCCATTCCTATACTCCCCGTTATAACATTATTAGATAACTTACTAGTCATTATCTTAATGGAGTGGTAACCACTACCAGATTGCGGTATAGTGGCTAGACCTCTGCCATAATGAAAGAAAGTGGAGAACCTAGGTTCGGGTTCCAATCATATTCTGATTGTTCTTATTTGCCCAACATTGTATTAGGTTGCTATAATTAATCGTGTCAAGTAATTTCTCCTTTCCTTCAATCAATTGTGAACTTAACGGCGATGTTTAGCCAACAATGTGTACGTAAAATCTCGTAAAACGATGTTACTAAGGAAACGTAATGAATAATAAGGAGATGCACAAACTTGTAAAAACTTTACGAAGAAGAGTAACGCTCGTGACGTCACAAATTGTTTCCCTAAATATTAGAACCGTTGACAAAAGAAAGGAGACTGGGGAAAGCAGACGAGGGTATTTTGTGGTCGAAGGAGTTTCTCTCGAGAGATATATAAAAAAGGCCTCCCCACGGAATACATTTTGTAGTGGGGGAGGAGGGTGTGAATATGCGAGAGTTTGCATAAAAAGCCAAAAGATGGGAAGGAAATGCGTTGCAGAGGTCAGGCGGATTGGGGGTCATTGCGGGAGGATTGGGGGGGTCACAGTTGGAGGAATATATTCGGGCATATGAGAAGGGGAATGTATGCCCACAGCGGACCTTTTTACATCGCCACGGAGACAATACCGCCTTCGGAAGATAAACGAGTCCTCCTTGTATTATTTAAGCCGTGTTCTCCTCTATAGAAGCTAGAAAGTTTTAAAAATGAGCGAGATGCATTATACAAACGTTCATGTTTTACCCATCGCGGTGTTCTTACGTGTTTTTTACGTCTTAGTTTGTTTCTTTTTACGGCTCTTACGGAATGAGGGACTACGAAATACTTTTTGTAGCTCGCTTGTTGTTAATAATTTGCTTCCAGATTGGAAGATATTCGTGTTGGAAACTTTTTCTCGTATTGTTTTTTATTGTTCGAGTTTTATGATTGGCGTAATTCAGTAAGATGTTGTGCGTAATTGTTTTCTCATGCATAAACTGTATATTTTAATTGTCTTAAAGCTGTATGTTTGTGAGGGCTTTGTTAAATAGTTAAGAATATTACGTAATCATTTATTACGTATATATAATTAATTCAATAATTAAACGTAAGTGAAATAGTGAAACAAATACAGTAATAGTTATAACAGTTAGTATGCAATCAAATAATACATTGATTGTTATTAGTTATTGCAATTAGTTGTTATAGTATTATTCAATAAGGAAGCAACAATCGTTTTGGTTCATTAAAGAATAAGTAAGACTTTCCAGCAGGTGACATGTCAATTAGACCAATCTATCAGCTTAAATTACGTACATTATAAATACAAAAATACAGGACAATAAAGAATTAGAATAACGAGAGTATGAATTTAGAAAATATTTAGCATCTCAGTTGACATTTTCCTCATAGATTCTAACTACCAATTAACTTGTCAACCTGGATTATTAATCAATATGGAATGATTAGAGCAGGAATTGGAACAAAATTTGCTTGAGTTCAGTTGTTTAAGTTCAATTAAAATTAAATTTAATGTAATCTTTCCTCGTGCTTCACAAAGTAAGTAGGTCTTAAAAATGTTTGCAAAATCCGTGACTATAATTTTATAAGGCTGCAATTGTATTCCGATATTGTTCGCGTGGAAGGAGGTTTTTAGGGGAAGAATGATTCAACTTGGAAGATTGCGAAGGTATGGTTTTCTCTTCATGACGGATGGATCAATGCCATGCAACGAATTCCGGAGGCGAAGTGAAATTTTTGGATGAATCATTCTTACTCTTCAGAATTGTAAATACGTATATAGATTTTCTGAAAATTATAGATGAAACATTTAACTATTAGGTGCCTAATAACCAATAACTACAAACTGATAGGATTAATAAAATAAATAGAAAACTTAAGTATCATTTATGTATAGAAAAAGCAGATCTGTACTGAAAGACTGATTTTGAAACACAGACTATCACAAAATTCGATTACTTGAAAAAGTAGTCCATAGCTTCTCAGTGAATACAACAATACAAGTTTACCGCTACTTAATGAAATAAACGCTGCGTTTAATCTTGTACAATAAATCACAAGATACAGAAATATATTCCAATTTGTTCCTCATAAAACGTATGACAGTTTTTACGTGTTTAAACTCAATTTATATCAAGCTATCTAAATTTTGTTTCATATTTGTCAAGCGTCTAAAACATAATCAATTATTTACTTACCTCATTTTAATCACCAATGCTTTATTATTAAATCAATTAAAACAAACTTTTTAAAGACCGATATGTGTTAATTAGTTTTTACATTTTGAATTCAAATGGTCATTTATTTATCTAAGATGGGTTATTTCAATCGATCGTGCATTTAATTATTGATTTTCTAATTAAAACTCACGCGTGCCAAATCTTCCAATACACATGCATCATGTATATGTCTCCATTACGTAGCGAATCTTCTTTAATCCCGAGAAAAAAAGACACGATCAAAAACAAACTCCATGATGAGTACCCATCCATCACCTCCTTTTATGGACACGTGTTATCTCTCGAATTGAATAAAGAGAAAAATCGCTTCCTCTCAAGACAGTGCTTCGCGGCAATTTTTCCTATGTACCAAATCGTTTGATTTAAAGTCTCATTTCTTGGAAGAGCTATAAGGGGCATTGCAAAATGATAGTGGTGATTAAAAGGGAAAAGGTTGTGATGAGGACCCTGTCATCAGAACATTGTGAAATTTCTAAAGGAAATTTCTCAGGTCCACCATGAATTGAGAACGCATTGTCGAATCTCTAGCTTTTACCGTCACCGATCTTTTTATAGTAATAAATGGGATGGGAAACGTTAGAGTATAGACGATCAAGGCGTAGTTTAAAGTTACTAATTAGATGCAGAAAAAGAACGTTCAAGGAAGAATTGGTAAACATCATGTGCCCTCCCTGCTATATAGGCCGATACAGCGAATAAAAAAAGGGAAGTAGATGCTAAAGCAGACAAATTCAAAAATTTGTTTTTTCCTCGAACAATACGCTAGAATGATCGTTAAGGCAGGTAAAGTCTTTGTCCTTGCACCCCCTGCCACGCACTGAAAGGTGGCTCGCGGTGTATCTACATAGGCATAATAATAATTTATTTATTTGGCGAAATTATGATTTATGAGTCCCAATATGAATTACATGAAGTCATTATATACTAATACAAGTATATATTATTCATTAAGGGAAATATTACACAAATTTCTCGTCAAGTAGCAATCAAAACGAGTCCATGAAGACTGGAATACCTTCCCTATTGGCATTTTAAGCCTTCAGCCTATGAATTGAATTAAATTACTTGTAAAACTTAAGTAATCAAATGATTTTTTAATTGATATATTTACTACATTTCCAACTAGTATTGCTGAATGAACCCGAGTTTATTTTTCACTTTGCATGAGAATGTTTCCTCGATATGTTTACGTATTTTATCTTCTATTTCTAGCGAAATATATTTCAGAGATAGATCTTTGAACGTTAAAATCACAAGTATTTCCAAATACAATAACACCTGTATGTCATACTGTCGGTAGAAAGTGAAGGACAGATCCTATACGATTTTTCCTTACGTAGATAATGATATTCGAAAGTTACTTTCCATTAAAGAGTCCATTTCGAAACGAAGTATTATTCAAAAATGACGAATGTTTACATTGTGGTTAATTTTATGGCTGTGGATGTACAGTGAAGGATTCATACAAAGTAATCGATTGGGATATCTCTTACAGCTTCCAAGTTTGTATTTCCTTACGGCACTGTACCATATCTCATAAGGCATTCAGAATGTCACGTCAACGCACCCGAGCTACCATTTGCATTTTTGAAAGGGATATCAACGTAAGAATTATTGAGGAATTGACCATTTAAGGAAGTGAAAATACATCATTGAGATTGTGAAGGTTTGAAGAATAATGAAAGCTTGTAACAGATAACACGTTTAAGTAAAAGGATTCGTTTAAGTTTATTAATGTCTGGAGTATTAAGAAGCTTGCTTAACTCAATTATAGGTGTATTGTTGTGCAATGTCTCTTGAAAATCATCAGGAAATTCATGAAAGCTGTCGTATCTTGCAATTCTGTACTCATTTGTGATATCTTTTCTTTACCAATCAACCCATAATTTAATACGATAAACGTATGATTATAATGAAAATTTTCTGGTAGGAATGACAAGTGAGGCTATGAAATTACTTTTATTTTTTACTTAACTGATTCAATCATAGAGCATAAAGTTTTCTTTGTAAGTAATCAATAGTTAAGATAAATTTTGCGAGCATTTTAAGACAAGTATTGGACATTTTGTATTGATCGTTTAAGTAAACTTTATGGATATTAAATGATCCTATGGTTACAAATACGACTTGTTGATTGGGTAACATAAAAATAATATTCCGCTGAATCAATATTGAAATATACTATCGTCATTTCCATGCCTTTGTGAGTCACGTCTCATGAATGACTCAATATCCGGTCAAAGTCTAGTATACACGTATATTCATAGAGATTAAACATTATTTTAACTCGTTCGAATCACACTTTTTCTCTTCCAAACCTATGATGTTTATTTAAGCTTCTATCATTGTTATGCGTGAAATGTTTCTACAATCGCCACATTCCCGTTAATCAATTAAGAGCACGTTTCATTTACCTCTTCTAACAATCATATTAACGTTATTGTAAATTATAATATTCATTAATTCTACTCATACTTATCCTCCGTTTACTTTAAACTTACTTCCAACCTTTGCAACTCCTCCTTTAAGGCGAAATTTATGAATAATTTGACCAAATCGAGTCATAAATTGATAATTATGTCAACCTGATTCTTGACGACATTCAATTGTTAGTTGCATTAGCTTACCGTAATAACCGACTCCCCTTCAACTCCTAATAATGGAACTGATATAGTGTTGTACCGCGAAACAATTACTCTCAGGCGTTTTCCCAAAGCCATTCTATCGGCCGAATGCTTGAAAATAGCGAACCTGACCCAAATGCCCTTAGAAATACCTTTACGTTCGTCTGCTATTAAAAGCAGACGCACGTGTTTCCCATCAGAGCTTCTTGCATCACGTCGCGAGTGACAAAACGAGAAGTTGAAAGAGCAAAAAGGGAATGATTATCATGTAATACCTTCTCTCCACAATAGTCTATTTCCTTTTCACCTTTTGTTCCCAACGAAGTTCATTATTTCTTCACAAATAAAGAAGGAATACTTTGTATCTTTTATACAGTATGTTTTAGTACGACCGGTTTTTCTCCCCTAGTAGTATCTTCACAGTATAAAAAAGATACATTTAGACTTAATTCTTACCATTTTTGAGACTTCACGTTTACAACAATGTCTAAAGAATGAGTAGAAAGTAATTATTGAGAAGAATTGTCTTCTAACGACGTTTTTATGTAGTTAACCCAATATAGACCTATTAGTTGATAAGAATTTAAAGAACTTTATAAAAGATCGCAATGAATTCTTTCCCTGAGTTCATGAATTGTTTTGGACGTATGGTTGGTTAAAGAAATAAATTATTTCACGAGGTATGATTCATATAGCATAAGATACGCAAATTTTGTGCCTGTTGTATTGTTATCTATTACTAGTTATTGTCTCTTTCTTCGATATTCATAGCAAATGGTGATGCAAGTCTTCTTTATTTTATTCTTACTCTAAAGAAAAATTCTCGTAATCAAGTAAGATTGATTTATCTCCATGTAAGTAGGATTCGTTGATACGAGAGGTATGAATAGCCATAGGATTTTTGAGTAAATTTCCTCACAGTCATGCACGTCCTACTTCTGCCTTCATTATACTCCTTCCATTTATGCATTGATCACGAGAAAGTACATTATCAATCACTATTTGAAAATATAAAAAACTTTTATCGCATCTCTGGGGATGTACATGTACGTAGGTACTCGATCGAACCAATACATAATACAGCTACTTCAAATCCCTTCTGTCAGCATACTTTCCCGAAAAGTTGGGGACCTGGGTTCGAGTCCCAGTCATGTTTATTATGTTTAGAATTAAATCCTGTTTACCCATGAGTTTTGGAGCATGGTAGGATTATAGTCAATTTTTCCTAACTGACCCTTAATAGAATCTTTAATGTACCGGTATGAGCTAATTGAAGCTGGAACAATTGGCCTGCAGTCAGTAGGCAGTAGATCGAGGTTCGAATCCCAGTTCTAGCACAATTTTTATGTCTATTACTCCTTGGAATAGTTATTTAATTCTCGTTCCTTCATCATAGCGTAAAATTTTCCAAGAAAATAAACAATCTGTAGCTGCAATATGACGCTATTAAACGATTTCTGAGAAATTCTATTTTCTTCAGCGCTATATTTTGTTGATGTCTTCGTTGACTTATCCCTTTCACCACCCAATCTTCAAATCCCTCTCATCAATACTTCTTCTGTTCCTTCCGCTTTTCTATCGTTTGTGCCTATATTATACACTATTTCAACTATCGTGTTTGATATGGGCATTGTTTCCCTGGTCATAACAATGTAAGTATTGCAGTATTGTTACAATACGGCGTGGTCTGATCATTATTGTTTGAAAATAACCAAGCTGTACCTTAACTTGGTTATTTTACCATTTTATACTCTTTCGTTTAGTTCTAATACAGTTTACTGCCATGAAAGATGACATGTATTAGATAAAGACGACGTTGACACAGTCTCCGCAAATAGCTTACAAACCTCTCTACAAGTTGTCCAAATGAACATCTTCACATTTTTCCACTGACCCCCTCTCTCTTGTCGTAACTCCTCGGAAAGGGACTTCGTTTAAAGCTGACGTTACAGCCACTTGGATAGACCCGTCCAAAACGACTTCCTTTAAGTGCGGTCTTCAACTTGGGGAAAAAGTCGAAACTGGACTGCAGGATGGCTGCGGCAACGTTACCAATTTGTACTTCGCCGAAAAACCCACGGACATTCTCAATTGAACGCTTTGTCTTATTGCGGTTGTAAATGTAGTGACGATGTCTTCTCCTATCACGTACTCTATGGTACGCCTTTAGTAGTCCTGTGTATGTCCTTTAGTCGAAAACCCCTTGTAAAACACTATTTACAGTAGTCTGATAAGACGATCAACACCGCTTTTAATTCGCTTTTGACGTCATATATATTTATATATAAACAATAAGAGAGTACAATATATTCCAAATTATTTATTAAAATATAACGTTAAAAATTTTCTGATCGCCTCTGAAGACCATCCTTTATGAAATTATTTAGATATTTTTATGATATCAATATATTTTTAGATATAGATGTTCATCGTTGAATTTCATTGTTATTATTTGATAATGGTGAACTTTAATTTGCTTTAAATACGTCTGAATATTTTTATTGATAAATAAAAAAAATCATTCTTACTCTAGGTAAAGGGGTGGAAGTTATGTTTTCTTGAATATCTTTAGTGGCAGGAATAATCCTAAGGATTTATTGCACAAAAAATCTGCTGACAAAGTCCAGCCCTGTTTTTTTTCCATATCCGTAAATTGTGTATACGATGGCTTTAAATACATGTAGATTTTTATAAAGGAAATATATTATTTAAAATGCAAACTTTTCTACGTAATTTTCATTAATTTTAATGTTATACAGATTTAAGTTGAATCTATAATCCTAATTTCATCAATACTAAGAGTAAAATCATGTTTGCTAATGCAGAAGTCGTGTCAGGACATGCACCTTCTTAATCAGTTGAAGTAAATGGAAAATATAAACTTCAATGTTAGAGAAATACCATGCATACGTAAGTAGAGTTGGAATATAAATATGACCTTAGATAAATGGAGGGTCGAGAATGTGATGTGTGAAAGCAATGGGAATAATTTGGATAAGTTTCAAAGAGGAAATGATCAGAGAACGTCCTTTGATACGCAGAATCTGCTGTAAATTGCATTAAGACGTTTTGATTCACCTACTTTATCAACAAGAGAGAGTAGAATTAATAAGAGACGATTATCGTATCGCGAAGGATTATTGTTATATTATTACATTGTTAAATTCTACAACGTAAAGAGAAACTTTGTAAGATTAACAATCAAAGAACATTATCGTCTTTTAAAAAAGGTCTTTTGTAATTGGCCGAGGCAGCCAACAATACATCGAGAGCTTTTTCACATTACTCTTACTTCCCAATAGAAATTTTCCTCTTCCAATTCATTTTCGATCCTCCTTTATATATCTGACGTAATTGCACTCCGTGGATTTTTTTTTCTTTCCCCTCCAATTTGGAACTCTAGCGTCTGAAAGCTTTTTCCCAAATGACTCTCTTTTCCCAGACTCACCTCAGGGCAATCAATTCCCTTAATTTGTCCCAAAAAATCACCCTCTTACTTCCACTCACTCTTACACTCCAAAGAATCCGAGGAGGGGCTACACCTGTGGATCTCAGTATTTTCTACTCTTCTTTCAAAACCCGAAAGTATTTTGTTACATTCACTACGACTATTCGTGTTTGAATGCCTCGCCCATCAAAGAGAATTTTAATTGCTATTAGTTAGACCCTCTCTTTCATCTTCTTATTGGTTTACGTAATAATAAGTTTTCAAATTTATGTACGTATTTTAGAAAAATAATTGAGGGTTCCAAGCGGATGGATCTTGCTCAAAGAATGAAATGTGGTACATGGAGAAAGCAAAGACTTCATTAAATTATATATTCAATAATAAATATGTTAATGATAAGCGTGCTCATTTTGCAGTGCTAAGGTTCTAGGTTTGAATCTCCTCTGATCGGAAAATTATATTGATATTTCTTTTATTGAAAGTTTAAACTTTATTAAAAAATTCGAATTACTGTTTTATTATTCAGTGTCGATGGAAAATTGTTATTCAAATGAATATCAATGAATTCAGAATACTATTTACTACTATATAACTAAATTTAGATGAATGCATTGGAATCAAAGGAATATCGTTTATTTCGAAAGATCTCGAATCTTCGCCCCAATCTATATCGATTTATTTTTCTGAAAATACGGGATGAAGGAGAAGTGAAAAAAATTAGCTCCAATAGTCCAATCGACCTGAAAACTGCAAGGATGAATAGAAGTGAAAAATAGGGAAATAAGTGTGACTCGAACCCAGGTCTCGAGAGTGGGTATGCTAGCGTTTCGATTGTGACAGATTCTTTTTGTTTCGCGAAATATTCCTCTTCTTTGAACTGAATCTTTGAAATGGATGCAGAGTTCTTTTGGAAGCGATTTAAAGAGGGTGACACACATTTCATCTCCTTAATTTCACAATTAAGCTTACACCAACGCCTTTTTCCCATTTCGTTAACACGGTTACTCTGAATCATTTCTTACGTGCTTAGTGCGAATAAACTTTTCGTAGACCTTCATTGCTGATTTGAAGTTGTGGTTAATAGACTGGATAATTAATATATTACAACGGAGATGTTTAATTATGTAATATCATTCCAAATTTCATAGCATTTTTATTTGATAATTACTCATATTAATTGTAATGAAAGAAATATAGTACACTTGTAGTCGTTAATACAGGATAAATACATTAACGACCATAGTTCCGATTCATAGTCATCTTATGGAATGAAAAGCAGAGAAAATAGAATACATATGCTCTCTGCCAATCGTAATATAGTAATATTATAATATAGAAATATATTTTTCTCTATATTATTCATTATTATGAGCTTCCACTGACTCGAGGCTGTATCATTCAATTTAAATACCGTATTGCGTTTCTAAGTAAACATTTGTTTAATTTCCATAACAACGCCAGTTCCACTTAACAATTCAATACTTCAAGTCGTCGATATTCCGATGAAATTTACAGTTGAAGGAGTTGTATTTCACTCGTCGAAGTAATTGTTTCGCATTCGAAGCGCAACCTATTTATTCCTAGTGTTTCCGCAACTCGAGTCTGCCAGCAATAAACTCTTCAAGGACACGGGTCGTCTTATCTGTCGACTTCCTTCTCAAGAGAGGCGTGCTGCCATGGATGAATAAGCCGCCCGTGATTCCTCTCTTTTCTTTCTCCGGAGATAAGGCAGATAAACCGAAGGGCGTGCTATGCCAGAGTCGTAATTCGCTCCGAAGAGAGTCGAAGAAGCCAAAACAAGGAATTCGTTTGAATGGATCGCGCATCATGAATCAGTTGGTCTGTGTTCTTTCCGGAGAAAGGGGTTGGGCGATTTGGGTCACCCGAACCTATCTGCGTTCGTTTTCTTATCAATGAAATGCGATTTAAATTTAGATATATGTATTATGAAATGCTCTGTCGCAATTTAAGAAGTGACTGGTTGTTTAGTTACTGGTTACCAAGTTACAGGTTGTTATTTATTTATTGTTTCGAAGTATTTAGCATTCTTATTCGAGAATTAAGGTTTATTTACTTCGATTTTGTTAACCGTAACTTTTGATATTATATCGCATTAAACGAAAAAGAAAAATACAAGTTTACTGGGGCTCGAACCCAGGTCCACCAACTTTTAATTTCTCCAATTTTTTATTTTTGTTCAACCAAATATTCCAGACACAGAAACTTATCGTTTAATGTTTATTAACTTTTCTTTAATGCAATAGCAGTTTGTTAGAAGTCCCAAATTAAAATGCATTTAATTCATGAATAAATATGTTTACGTTCAAAGAACTTCCTGGAAAGCTTTGCTAATTTATTTGAAGAAAAGTAAGTTGTATTGTTATTGCACCAAGTATGTTACTATAATTAATTATTAATAAACGCAAATAAAAATTAATATAAATTTAATGAATACCATAATTACGCTGCACCGTTTTCCTAGTGATTTTTCTTCATTTTCGCCCATTGAGCAGTACGAACAGTATGTCACATATTTTAAATATTAAATCATAATTTAATAGTAATTTTAGATCACTTAAGTCATCAAATAATTTTATCAAGAGTTATCATAAACTAATAAATATCATAAACTGTTGATCCAATTGTAAGAAGCTTCCATTTCCATTGATCTTATCCTTTACATATTTCTGTAAACTTCATCAGCCTATTTTATTGAAATACAATACAGAATTCGGAATAGAAAATAGAATTCAGAAGCAGTACTACAAGAGGAAATTCCTTGACTTATGTGAGTTTTGATTACGCTAATTTTTATGATAATTGTTTCATTATCATCCTTTGTCATCTTCAATCCGTCCGCAGACGTAATCCTCTAAAAAGCACTCACCAATAAACAGAATCCTTTTATTCTCCCTGTCTATGCATAATCTTGAGTCAATATCGGGTGAGTCACCTGTGACACACATAAACGTTAATGATTTCCTGTCAATAATGGCCGAGTATAAGAGAAGACAAAGGCAACCGCTAACTCACCCATTGTCCGGAAGGATATCAATGAAATATTAAGGAAGTCGAAGCCGAAAACACGACATCCTCAAGCTCCCATTATGGTAACGCACAGAACGGTCGTAAAACGGTGCCGGGTTATGAGCGGGAGGTTACTATGGAATTAAGAGTCGAAAACAAAACGTACGAGTCTATAGCAACGTTCACCGACCCCTCAAACTGCACGATCCGGATGTATTCATACAGCTCCGCCGGAAATACTAAAAAAAAGTTATCAACCAACGTACTGCTTTTTATTCCAGATACGTAAAATGGGTTAAGTATCAAATATGCTCAACCATTTAGCGAAGAAGTGACTCTAAAAGAGCTTTTGTAAGGGATGCCATAAAAGTATAACCGTACGATGAGCTGGGAAACCATGAATGAAAGAAAGCTACGTAATTCAGCTTAAAGACAACGTGACAAAGTTCAAAGAAAAACTGTTTTAGCTGTTAGTTTTCTCTGAATCATTTTCCAGATTTTTCAATAGCAAAATAGGTTTGTAGACAGGGTGTCTTTAAATTTTCAACTGCCAAGAAAATGACAAAGTTTGATACATTCATAGCAAGGTTATCCCGCTGTTTTTTCACCATACGGTTGATTTTTTTGTGGACTACTATCTCAGTTTATCTGTTCATCAAACTGTCTCGCTGAAGGATTGTTATGTCACGAAGTTGGGGTTATAGATGTTAAATTATTAATCCCTTGACGTTATCGACCGTCTTGTGTTTTATCACCGTTACAGTGGATTGATGGAATAATAAGAGACAGGTAGCGGGTATTTCGGTAGATCCATTACCTCTTGGTTCCTCAGAAGCTGTCGCCCTTGAGGTACAGTTGCTCCGCAGTACGCGTTGAATTCTCCATGAATTGAGTAATCGAGTGATTATGTTTACGCACTGCTACACACTACGTAAGTCAATAACGGGTTGAGTCGGATGAGAGAGATTTCCGTGTATAGTTTCCGAGTGATTCTCGGGGTAAACCAATTAGGATTTGGTATGACTGTCGTAGTAGTACTTCATCTTCGGATAATATATTTATATTAGTTGTATCGTAAAGTATTTTAATGTATCAAATCTAAAACTGAACAATTTGTTTCTCTATAGAAGTGTATTATGTACGTGTTCTAATACGATTTCTAAACTTTTCTTTTTTTCTCGTTTCAGGTAAGAAAATGTTTCCGGTGTCCATTATTAGCTGTAGCCGTGAGCTGTAAGTTGCAATCTCATCAAATGTAACGAAGAACTAACCAAGTCTTTCCGTGTGGTCCTTGAATCAGTCATACGTTCCATCTGTCGGTAATGATCGATATCTATTGATGCTTCAAGTATTATCCTTCACTCCTTCTCGTGTCCCACTCTTCGATAGATACCTGAGGCCTTCAAGTTGGAATGAGAGAAGCTGTGTTCTTATTGATACTCACGCGAGTATATTCTCAATTCTTTTCATGCACAACAATTAATAAGGTCCTAAATTCTTCTCAGTATTAAGATTCTTGTAGTAAGTAAAATTGTAACAGGTTTAAAACTTTTATATTAGTCTAACTTGAAACTTCTTTTACACATTTAAACTTAAAGAATAACAAATATGAAATTTTTCATAAACTTGATGAATACCTCATACTACCAGTACACGTTTCTTTTAGTTATGTAAATCCATGGACATTTCGTATTGATTGTCAGAGAAGATGGATATATGTTAATATAATGTTCGCTTTTGAGAAAGAGAGGCAATTGTTAATTAAAAAGTTGTAAGTTCTCAGAAAGTTTTTGATCTTGCTAACTGTGTGATTAATAGTGTATTGTAATATATAGTATAAAAAATAGAATACAATTATCTATTGGTAACCTGTCGTCGATCATTAGAGATAATCGTATGGACTAGAAAGCGAGTTCTATCCGTGTCCCAATAATCGAAGCTGTCCCAGCTGAGTTTTTTCATCGCGTCATTTCATTCAGAGACTTTCAAGAGCTCGTTTCAAGCTATGTCCTCTCAGCTCAAGCAAAAATCATTGCTTATCTTGAGGTCGAATTCTTTTAATCTCTCGATGCAAATTAGATCCATCTGTGTCGCATAAGATCACTTCTAAAACGGGAAAGATGGATTACCCTAATCGTTGTCACTCTTAATCTTAAGACTTGTTTTCCCAATAATAATAAGAGTGACAGTCACAAAAGTGCACAGAAAGGAACTGATGTAATAGACGATGATAGAAAATTCAAGCGATAAAATATGACCGTCGAAGAATACATTGAGGTTGACATGAAATTATCTTTTTACATTTTGTATGTTTTAGATTGTTTTCGTTTTGTATCATCAAACAATAATAATTCGATAATATTACGTGATTCAAAGTCATTTAGCGAGATGAAGGAAAATTCAAAGGCGTTAAATTATTGCTTAGAAGTGAAATCAGACATCGAGAGTCATTTTTAATGTTGCCATGATAACCATGAGGATAATTATTGCTGTTTTTACTCTTAAGAGACGAAGAGAGTTTTTCTCAAAAATGCCATGTGGCTCGAAGCGTAAAACTACCAACTTCCAGAACGGCATGTCAAAATGTTCTGGAACACCGATTCGATCTTCTGGAGTAGCGTCAGGATATTGGAGAATGCTGTTTTGATTCCCAGTCATGTCAGAGTTTCCGTTTGTCCTCTTGTCCAAGGGTTTCTTTTACGACAGGAAGGTTAAAAGTTCTCGGCCTGACACAGTGATTTCACAAGCAGCGGAGATTTATGATCCTTAGAGGACAAGCCTCCACATGTCCTCTGAAGTAGTTTGCTTACACGCATTGTTACGGTAGACGCGCACTCTTAAAAGCAAAACACTCACTGTGAGTTAACCGAGTCTATTCGACCAACAGCTCTTCCCTTCACCCTCGTAAGCACTTCATGGCAACGCGAAATCGGTACGAAAATAACCATAACGCGGACTTTGATCCCCGTTCGTGAAACTTTTGCGTAGGCGATTCAGTCGGATCCAGAGGTTTTTTTTAAAGAGGCGGTTTCTATAATATCTCTTCGCCTCCTTACGCGAGTAACACACGACGCCCACGGTTGAGGTGGGCAAAGGGGGAGGGTGAAGGAGAAGGGTGGAGGGTCGCGACAACACCACCTTCGCAGACGAGTGGAAGTTGAGAGATGCCCTCGCAGATCAGCAGTGTGCAGATCTCCCGATCTTCAACTATTAACACTCTCGGAGTCCAAAGGCATCTGCGGACGGAGATCGATTAGCGTGTCTCAACCACGAACGGTCATTGATCTCTCCGCAACGCATTTTTATGTTCCTCGCCGTTTCTTTACGTATTTCTTACTCTTTATTCCCATCCGTATTTTCCCGTAAAAATCGATGTTCCTTTTAGAATATCCGCCTTACTAAGTCCTTCTGTTGTTACTCGTACCGTCACTATCGTGGTATAAAAGCTTTCGATGTTTCTTTACGTAATGCAAGACATTTCCAAGACTACCTATCAAGGCTGTTTTAACCTTAATTATTAAAGAGACAGTCGAATTTAATGGCTTATGGTGATGAATAGCCTTCTATCTCTCTCGTCATAAAATTTAATTCGGTGTTGATAATTAAGGATGACTCGTTATCTCGCGAAGGACCAGTATGGTTCAGTAAGTGAAAGCAGTCAGTCCTTCTGTTGGAAAAATTTGCATCCGCGCGTGAAACTTTTTTTTACGGTGCCCGAGTCTTTCGTTTGATTGATCGTTTAATTAACGTAGCGAATAATTAAATACTTCGGCATGGAATTAGTCATCTAATTTTGTGTTTAATTCGTGCCTAAATTCGATAACTATAAGTCCTCGTTGAGGTTTGTGTTGAAAAATTTAATTTGAGTTTGAATTTTCTTTTGATTTCTGACGATTTGTATTTTTGGCGTAAATTACGATTTTTATCGGGTAATTAAATCGCTAATAATGCTTATTATTATGTTTTAATGTTATCCTTCTATTAGGTTGAATGTTTAGGATAATTTAATAGTTCGTCACAGTCCAAACAGATACAAATAGGTATCAATTTAATTCGTAAATCATTAGTAAAACAACTTTATTAATTGTGAATTTAAACCTCTGCTATCCTACTTGACTGCCTCCAACACGTATAAATGTGAATGGACATAGACGTATAAACCATTATATAATACGTAAGAGAACATAGTTCTTCCGCAACAACCTGAGCTGAGATCGTGAAGGAAAAGTGAAATGATGATGGCATCGGATTGCTTCGTATCTTCCGATCCGCACATGATATCGTTAAACCCTTTTTCGATCATATCTTTCACATTGTGGTAAAACGTGAGAGTTATCTTACGCATTATGGATTGCTTCCTTAACTGACAATTAAACAGTGAGGAATTCCAAAAGATCCATAGGTTATAGGAAATGGTATGATAATATCGAAAAATGTACGTGTTCACAAACACGAAAGGGGAACAATAGAATGACTAATATACATATTGAATGCAATATTATAAATCGCGCGAAATGGACTGCTATTTATTTCATAGCGTATGTAGCTCTTTATTTTTCGTTTTATACGTGTCATTTGAGTATATTTACATTAAGTATTTACTTCGGTTGCTGTCGCAACGTGCGATCCGCAAAATAAACAAGGCAAACGTTGCATCCGCAGGATAAATAAGGCAGGTGCCCAATCGATTATCCTCTCGCAAGGCGATATCTCGAAAGTAATTTGCCGCGCTATCGCAACCGGAAGTAAAACGAGGACACGAATATGAGATAAAGCGACCTTAAGCTTAGTTCGTGTGGCGAAATTTTCTTTACTGTTTCTTCTTTAGAGAGAATCGAGAGTTAGTTTCGAAATGGCGTCCCAAAGCTTACATTTCTCAATGATGGAGGTTGTCCTCGCAGCCCACGCGCCAAAATAAAGGAAATGTCGTCAGGGAAACCTGGTCTTTCGATATTTTCCTCTCATCGACTTTCCGCTTCCATTCCAGTACCCCCACGTGTCGCCGTTTTTACGGAAAATCTTTTGAGGCGGTTCAGTGGAGTCGTTTGTTTTTCGTATGTGTATAATGTTACGTGTCTGATGTAATTTTTCTTGCTCCTTTCATGAGTACGAGGGATTACATTACGAAATATAGTATCAAGTCTTCGGGTATTCTGTTCGGTGATGATTTTTAAGATCGTTTAATTATTCTAAATTTCGGTTTAACAAAAATGATAGCGGTTCTGTTTCTAATATCTATTCCGTCAAATTTTTATTTAATTATAACACTGAATTTTAATAATTGGTTGGTAATATTTCACAAGTTATGAATTCGTAATGGATTTAGTAATTAGATTTAGTCTCGTTCTTTTAATCGTTATTGTGATTCGATAGAATTTTTCTGTAAGTTTTGATGTTAAGTATTTATTAAGCCAATGTTTCCCTTAAGATTCTAATCAGATATGGTAGTTCTTTAAGTATTTGTGAATTACCCATTGCTTTTCTGGTTAATGACCCTCAGTCCCATCCAGATGGTCGCCATAGGAATTGTTAGCCAAAGAACTAACGTTTGGGTAACTAAATCACTAATTTGAATGCTTCATTATTTTCCTAAGCTTAAGAATTTAAAATATTATCAGTATGTTTTCTAATATTTTCTTTTTAATTGATCTTCCATTAAAAGAAGAATCGTTTAAATACATAAATTTATAGTTGTATATGTAAAAAGATTTGCGTAAATGAGAATGGTTGATTAACCTTTTCATTAATGAGCAAAAAATTTCTTTCTTTGAAAATCATTCAGAATCAGAGTTCGCAGTCTTCTTCAATATGCGAGTGTTTCTCCAGATTACGATATTTTTTATAAATTTTACTTTCGTTGACTGAATATTTATATGTTGACTTGCGTATGATTGTTCAACTAATTAAATAACGCTTAAGCATATTTATACTAGTATGATTTCGCGATTTAATTTTTTTTCAATAAATTTTATTCAGCTTTAAGTTACCGAAGGAAATACATTAATACTAAATTATAATCAACGTAAACAATAATAAATAAGTCTACTGCCTTCTATGTATCCACATCAGTGTTTATGCAACCCAACTGGATTCTATAGTTCCTTCGGTATATAATACGCGAAGGATGAGATGGTGGAATGCTTCGGAGGTGGGATTGGGAGGCTGTTTAGGCGTAGGATGAGGCGTGGGAAGAAGCAGCAGCCATCTCCGCGAAAGAAATCTCGATACGCCTCTCGCTCTTGTTTTACCTCTGCGTAGCCTTTGCGCGTTTTATAATCCGTACGGATTCCCGTTGGAAAATCACCTTCACAGTGTTCAGAAATTGTTTACTCTTCTCTCACAGCCTTGAGAACGAATCTGTTACATTCCTCTCGAGATGCACCGACATGTTTACAAATCGAAAAGGTGAACGAGTTAAATGGATTTGGAAACACTTCCTTCTCGACTCATACTCATAAGGTTTCGAATCGAGTTTATAATATGTTAATATCTAAGGAATTTCTGAACTTTCTAGTTCTCGTTTTTTTTTATAGTTCGTCTATATCACGATGTTTGCTTTATGTTCTTGAGGGTTCCGTATATGGATCTTCAAGGTTTTTCTAACGCGACGAACGCGCATAATTTTCATTATTCATAATCTTCGCGTCACCTATCCTGTTTTTCTCCGTGGATACTGTTGAGTATCTCGTCTGGAATCGATGGCGATTTTTTCTACTGTAAATATCCATTAAAATACCTTATCTTGTCCTGGAATTGTCCTTAGAGGTAGTTACTTCTTTTAGTAATACTTCCGTAACCACTTGTCCGTGGCATATTTTTATCAGTTATTGTTTACATACGTAAATTTATACGTATATTTACATTCCTATCAAAACACTCGTCAAGCAATATCTATTTATTTACACTGCCAACTTTTATTTACATGGACAGTTGCCAAATGTACGGGTATGACTTATCGTAGTCAGTATGTAGAAATATATGCGTATAGATTTTAATTTCTGAATGATTTACTCTCCTTAAAGTAAATGCGTATCGCTGGAAGTTTTCTCGGCTGTTCAACCCGGTCTGCACATCAGTGTTTCGGCATATTGCCGTCGTCTTCGTGAGGAAGGATCGAGTGTTTACTCACACATTCCTCTTTGATAATTACCGCTGTCGCATTCCAATGTAATTACCGAAGACACGAAATTCGTACCACAGAGCAGAAGTGGAAATTAGCGACATGACTGGGATTCGAACGCGGAACTAGCGACAAACGAAAGGTGTGATAATTAGCTTTGAACAGTGGAGGTAATAGGAAGCTAAATAATGTAAATATACCGCATTCGTCTCTTGAAAGATGTTTTAGGTTACTGATTTCTCCGAATCAATTCGCCTGTGCGATAGATATTTCTTCCAAAAGAGTTACTCTCATATAAACGTTAAAATGACCTCAAGTTTTATTAGAATAATAATTATGAAATTGACAAAAATACGTAAATTACCAACGTGCTGTATCTCTTCTCACGCGATGAATATTCTATACGAACATGACGCAATGCAAAGAGGAAATTCAGTCTAAACAAAATCGATAAAAAATGTTACGCAAATATGATATGCATTCCCCGATTCATTATTGATATAACAACCTTTTAAATTTCTAATATTATCTTTACATCTTAACATTTCATTTTATTCAAGATTTTCTTAAACATTATTCCACTCACAGGGAAGATATTGAATACTTATTCACATTATTGAGTTACAGTCAAATGCGTTTGTATTACAAATATAATCAATTATCAATTCGACAAGGCTCTAATAAAGAAATTGTGAATTTCCGTTGCTTCATTTGCTTGAGATATTTATCGATATATAGATTTTTGCCTCAAATATATAGATAGATAAGCACTTTATAGGCGAGGTTAGTTTATCTATCATCTATCTATACGAGACAAAAGACCTATCAATTGATAAATACCTCAAGCTGTTAAAGCAATTAAAGGTACAGAGATGGGTCAAATTGTATTGATAGATTACAAGGAAATAAATTGCACAAATAGAAGGACGATTCATGGGTTGTAATTCACTATGCCATCTGAGATGTTTCTCTTTACAAAGTACACGTTTTAAAAATAAGGTTTCCTGTGTGCGATAGCGTCATCCGTTTCCCATTCGCGATCTTTTATCGACAGTCCTCCTTATCTGACACAAATCGCCGACAGAGTGTCGGTGTCTTCTCGAACGGAGTTTCATCGGAATTCCGAAGAGGATATTTTCATTGAAAACACGTCTATCCGTAGATACGTTCGCTGAAAATGTTTCTTTGTATCTGTTCATTCTATACTATTGGGTTGGACATCTTGTAGAGCAGTAATAAGAATAAAAAAAAATATATGTATCGTCCATTAACTGTGATATATTCAAAACACCTTCTTCAATTGTTATTTTGTGATTTTTATTTAAGAACATCTCGGGTTACGGAAAGATATGTCGTAGTGTAAATAGCAACCTGTTTTATTTATGAAACGAAGTACGGTTTGTTAAATACCATTATGAAATTAAAAGACATTCGTCGGATTATATTTACAGACCTTTTTTATTATAATATTTATCTATGTATTATAATGGTGTAAATTTCATGCGTATTGCTTTCACGTACGTAACAATTAATGTACATGTAACTTTACGTACCTTATTATACATGTAACAACTAATTTTCCACCCGTATTGGAGTATAAATGTTCACAAACAGTATCACTCCATGTGACGAACACTATTGCATTGTATACAAATGTTAGGATCTAAGCTTTGTACGATTTTGAATTCCCATTCGAAACGTATCGCACGGACGGATCGAGAATCCAAGTAGTATTGTGCTTCCAGTTCTTTGTTACAGTACCAACAACTCACGAAAGAGCCTTCGGGAAACCGTTTTTGTTTTGTAAATCGATTGATCGGAAACGGATTGAAGGCTCCAGAGATGAAAGTGGAAATCGCTTTCTCCAGTTTCCGGAGAGGTTGAAAATTCGAGATTAGAAAGTGGCGGCGTGAAAACAGTTTTTTTTCGGTCGCTTACGACGTATTTCCCCGTCCTAACGGATACATACTTAATAGATGACAGACTCTCTCATTGGGGTCTTCAGAAGCACTTTCCTTCGTTGATTTTCTTGACTTGAGGCGATGGATGGTTATTTTTAGTTGTCAAGGATTGTTATTGTGTATGTTACTCTTTGTTGTAATATGGCTCATAACCGTTACATTGTGTCACTATGTTTTGAGCCTTGATTGTTGTGCGCAACAATGAGCGTTAGAGGATACTTTAATAGCATACATTGTCTTAATCCTTCATTTTACTATATTGTTATTTTGATTGGAACTTATTTTCTTCGTATTAAATGTAAACAGTTCTATTCATTCACACTAGATGTAAACAATAAACATTCTATTATATCGCTTCTCTATTTCAAACAACAAACTTTCGAATAAACGAGACGTCTCGTTTAAAATAAATTTCTCTTAAAGCCACAAAGTGTTCTCTGTTTATTTAGCATGGCTCCCTCCGCGAAGTCGAGTTCGATCACTTTACAACTTATATTTTCTTTAACCTCCTCCCGTCCGATCAAACCATCGAAAACCATATTTTCTCATCCTCTCGAAATGCATTAGGGCTTATATAGGAACCCCTTTTCAAACCGATCGATGGTTATAATTCGACGAATCGGTCCCGTAGACGCGGAAATAAACAACTCGTTAAGGTTGGCTACGTAGTGACTCGCGACCGAGGCGCCTCCCGTCGGCCCGGATCCGAAACGAGGCACTTAGGCGTGCCTCTTATTGTAAGGGGAAGGCGCTCGCCTTGCCCACGAGGATTCAGTGTTCATCTGCGACTCGGTGGGGCCTCACGTCGTCCACTCGTTCCCCGTATTGCCTCTGGGTGTTGTCAGTGTTCGGTATCAACAGTGTGCATAACCGCGTGTGGATTTGGGGACACTCTCGGTGTCTGAGTATCTCGATCAAGAGGGCATGTTGTCATGTGACTTCCAAATCGCATATCCCCACGAAGGAGGGGACGTTTAGTTCTTCCCTTGTTGTCTCCCTTTGCCATCGTGTGTGTGTATGTGTGGATTACGTTTTCGGATTAATCATCTGGCACCATGCTCATCACGCAATACACGGCTCTGCTACTGCAGACGACGAACGACGCCGGCGCGGTGAGGGAAGGCGGTAGAATGGAATACGACCAGACGTCCAGAGGGATATACAACAGGTAAAAAAGTTGGCTCCGGATAGCCATGTCCAAGGAGGGATAGGAAGTATCGAATTTCGCTTCGAGAGAGCATTATGACTCATTTTCTTCTTTTCGAATTGCAGCCGTTGGTGTTGTATTACAATAATACGTATAGAACTGTAAATCGTAAGATGTTTTAGCGTTAAAATAATTCTTAAATACGCGAATTTGTCTTCGTATCAATGAATTACTTCCTCGATGAATGGAGCTTTTTGATTTCAGCGTAATATGAACTCGTGCCTTTGTTGTGGATTTGACCAAACAATGGCTCGGTTGTTCTGTTGACAGTTTGTCTACTCCCGCTCCGTCTTCTGGTTCTTGAGTATCGGTTTTAGAAATATTTTTTAATGGTCTCAGCTGGTTGCTATGTGACATGTGCGCTTCGGGAGTAATTATGCGTTAATAAACCGTCGAATTCACGTCAAGGACGATATGAAAAGGTGAGGTCGAAAGATGCCCGGGAATCTTTTAGTAAGAGCTTGTTTTTTGTGTCTTCCCTGTCCGTGCGTTTTTAGACCTTGGCAGTTGATCCAGCTATTTTGCCTTTCCGCCTCTATTCCACGAATAACTTTTCGCTAAGGGAAGACGTATTCTCGCCAGTAACCATTCTTCGAGGAATTTTTTATTATCGTACGGACTCAATTATTCTTCAGCAGAACTTGTAACTCTTCCTTTGTTATCTGAGGGTTTAATCTTTCCCGTCGAGATAAAGGTTTTATGCTGCATTGCGCCGTTTGATTTGAAAAAATCGATTATCAGCTGTTTCACCTTCCGACCGTTGCTTTTTTTTTCTTCGCAACCCAACGTTCAGTTCGCAGACGTATCGCTTTCAGAATCGTCTTTCATTCACGCCGCTATTGTCTCGTAAGTTTGCATTCGCCTCCAAAGTGGGTTCCTCTCTCCAGTGGTCCCGCTCTAGTTATTTACAGAGCGTGGTTTCAAGGACGCGAAATTAATTTTGCGGGATCTTCTCGTTCACTTAAGAAATTGCTCTTGACATTGGGTTCATCAGTGACGCTTGTTGGATGCACTTCGATGAAATAGTGTAATCAGAATCTCGATGTGTTTGTATTATGCTCTATCAAGGTTAGCTTTTGTGTAATTTAAGGAGTAATTAGTTAGAAAAAGTCTGTTTTGTGCATTTATGAAGTTTACGAAAGGGCTTGTTGACGTCCCGATGTCCAGTTACCCTTAGAAAGTGAAATTTATCGTTTTAAGTTTAATCTTGAAGTTATATTGTTAAAAAATCATTATTTCTATTCTTTTCTCACTTCTTTGTTGTTTATCATTGTTGTTTGTTTATCATTTGGTGTTCTCACCCGATGTTTATGTCTCTAAGATTAACTATACTACTCATCATTTTACTGTCAAGTACGTAAGTTACTCCTATGGCACAAAAACCAGCTACATACGAAAGCATTTTTTATGAATAATTATGCTAAATTAAAGTACGAACTCCATGGTTAGGGTAGTCTGTGATTCCTCCTATTGTTGTCAGCTATGTTTAAATCGAATTTCCTGTGTCAAATGTTCTGTGTAGTAACCAGAAACGGTCAGTATAGAACCGTATGTACACCTCCAGAGTGACAATAACGAATCGGATTAGTTCAGCGTAACGCATCACGATAACGCTTTCCGTTTCCTTCTGTTGCCATCTTTAAGTGGTTCGTCTTCATAGTGTTTCGGTCCTCTGTTGTGATTGCCAAGAAGTTTTGGGTTTGTGTCCAAGCACTTCCTTCCTTACGCTTCTTCGATAGATCCACATTCTTGCCGTTAGAGATTTCTAAGGTCATCTCTTTCGGCATTTGCTCCATATCGTATGAAACTTACCATGTGTTGCTCTTTCTCGCTTGAGATGTTTGATCTCTCTTACGCGTCGAGGCTAGCGATATTCAAAGACCTTGGGAGAGACGGATTTAATGAGTATCTTTCCGCGTCATTCCCCCCAGGGCATATAGTTAGCTTGTTCTCAAGGAAATGAAAGCTATATTGTAACATAATAAAGTATACGGTTATTGATTGGATTGATTTTCTCACGGTTATGTTTTGGACCAATGTATTTTCCTCCACCCATAATGAGATGACGGTTGTATATATTGTTGTCGTATTTTTATTAGGGAGGTTAATAAGAAGTATTACGCCGATAATGGTACGAATGATTTTAATCCTATCAACAAACCAGTTCGTTAAGTTGGGCCTACATTAATTTTTGTGTGTCGAGTGAGTAATTGTTGGTTTCAATTCTAATTATTCTAAGGCGAAAACATACTTTATTTGTTCTGTTTGTTTGTTGCTTTTACTGTAGTTTTACTATTTCTTAAAGAAAAACGTTAAGTGAGGTTGAATTTTCCATTTCAGCTTAATTAAATACACGATTACAAGTCAGTTGACGAATAGGAGTTCATTATCGTACACAGAAAAGTAACACATGACCGTTAAACATCTTGATTTTCTCCACCATAGAAAATGCTGAAAATGCTTTAAAAAAAAAGAATCATTAGATAAAATTAACATCATTCATCTTTCCAGGAACACACATTACATAAGTATTCAATCTTAGCAAATGGATCCATTTCACACGACCAATCGTGTGTGTATGTAGGAATGCATCTATTGCCCAATCCTCTGTGCCTTGGACGGCTCCGACTCCGGCAGAACTTCATATTCACGCATCTCCGTGAAAAAACCGGTTTTTCCTACTCCAGGAGAAACGGCGATGATATGCATTTGCCAACCCGATGCAGTAGCAAAAGGCAATTGACTCATCGCGGGGTCGGTTAAAAAAAACCTTCCCTCCCGTTTCGAAGCCGTGTTTTTGCACCACAAGTATAGTAGACTGTTTCGTTTGTGCTTTTTAGTACACCCGTCTGCAGCTAGGGTACCATTAGGGTTGTACGTAGCAGATCGTACGTAATGATAGTGTTAAGATGGATTCTGCAGTAAACGGTGGTAGCTGCTTCAAAAACCTGTTCGAGCCAATGTCCTTTCGTTTTCAAGTAATTAACGTTTGAAAATTAGGATTCAGATGCTATGACGTCTCTTATTCCTAATACATCGCAAATTGTGAATTTATGAACACCTTGAATTTGGTTAATATCTTTCCACCTGAAACCAAACGTAGATCGTTCAGTCTAGAATTAAATTAAGTGTTGAATTAGCTATAATGTGTTTCTTAACCTTGAGTTCATTAGCATACCTAATGTACGAAAGGAGGAAGTAGTTTATGGTTATATAAGGGAGATAAAAATTGCTTACAAATCAGTTCTTTATTATCGATAAGGTTTGAATGTAATATTAATATTGTACTGAAAAAGTTCACTAGATTCCAGGATATCTAACCATCAAAAAGCTCGAAGTTTTTCCTATACTATTTATCCCGCAGAAAAGTCTTTCAAGTATGTTTACTCTGATCAAAGAAATCGAGCCTAATTACTTGTCTAATTAAACTTAGTTTTGTATAGTTTTCTTATGGATAAGATGCAAAATAGTAGATTCATTTACTTCCTCTGTTTATTTAATTACATTGAGTAGTGTTGAAGCTAAAGACCGCGTTCTAGACTAGGCCCATAAAAGTTATAAATACCCCATTTTCCATTCATATATATAATTATGTATTTTTATGGTCGCTGTATTTATGGTCCACTAATGTAGCACTGCACCATTATATCTTCTTCATCTACGTGTTACTTAAATTCAAGATCACAATCCTTTACTATCACTCTACTTTTACGGTCAAGGGTCATAACTGTTGCCTTCTTTTGAGTAATTTGGCAGATCAAATACACTCTCTCTCTCTCACTCAACTTTTATTTGACTTCTTCCCATTCATCTTTGCCCTTCAATCGATATTGCTTCCGATGGAACACTTTTAGTCTTCCATTAGCCATCTGGATTAGTACTCGACATTAGACCCGCTCTTCTAAGTTCTCATCTCTTCCTCTGACACCCTTAAGAACACTGAATGATATCGTCCCTTGATTTTGAATGAAATTTAAAAAGTCATAATTCGTCTATTGTTGAAACTAGAATGTGTTTAGTGAAATTTTAAAATGTTTAGAAAAGTTATGTGAATGAAAATTGGAGACGTATTCTTTCATTGTTAAGCTTTGTTTATTGTTTTGATTTTAATTAATTCTTTTCGTATTCCATATCAATTGTTTTAGCGTATGTGGAATTGTACGTCTCTCATTTAAATCTTTATTTCGTAATTCACATGATAATTTAATTTTCTTTTATATTTGGTATTTCATTAACATCCTTGAAAACAGGTGTTTGGGAATTACGTAAATATTACGAATTTCACTCTAAATAAAGACGTTTCATCGCTATTATTCTTATAAAAGTTAATTCTATTTCATTTTTCAAGTAAACGATCCGTTTGTAGTGCAATTAAGGGTTTGTATTGTTGAGCGACCGACTGTAGTAGTAAATATTTCTGTTATTCTCATTGTTATCTGGTTAGCCATTTCTTTATTTGATTGTGCTGATAGTGTTATCGCAACACAAGAAGATAGATAATTATATTTTTAGTAGTTTGAAGTCTTTAATCCGTCCTCGGACTTTGTATTAAGTCATCGTCTCTTGCAGTTGATTTTGTTAATTAAAGAAGAGTGCTTTTACGTAAGATCTGCTGTGTCCTCTGTTACTCACCTTAGTATCATTAGTCAGATTTATCAAAATTTCTCCTTTATTCCTTCTCAACATAAAGATTGTGTGAAATAATTCGTTGAAAGCCATCTTTTTTCGATATTTCAATTATTTCATGTATTTCAGGTATTAAGTTTTCTCGTCTGTCGAATACATCTAGAATCATTACCAATTGGCAAACATTGATATTACTGTTGTGTGATATTCTTGTATTCGATAATTAATTATATATGTATTATTGATCGTTAAAATTTCTGATCGTGTATGCTTAACCGTAAATGTAAACTAAGAAAATAATTTTTATCTAACAATCATCCACTTCTATTAAGAGTCACTGGGATACTGAAAACAATAGCTGTGGATAATAATAATAAAAATTATTTCTTTACGGATCCACTATTCTATTTTTAGCACAAGAAATAATCTTAACAGATTTAAATTGACGCGCTATGGTGGTGTAGTTGCTAGGATAACTCTCTGAAAAGTTAACAAGGATCTGAGTTCGAGTCCCAGTCATGTTTATATTTCATTTATTTGTCCTTTAACATCAACTAAACCCATTTAAAAATTTTGGTAAAGACGAGATCTTTTCCTCAATGTCGAACCTCCCAGTTCCTATCGCTTTTTCTCTCCAAACTCACTCTTCTCAATCCTCCATTCCTCGCGCAATATATCTCGAATACCCTTAAAAAAGGATCCTGAATTTATTTTGGCAGCCAAAGATGCGTTCCTCAGACATGCCTCCCCAGTCCTTTCTTTAACGGTCCTGAAGAATAGGGAAGGAAGTCTTTAATTGAATTTTGTGATGGATCACTCACATCCCTAATCATGAAGAATATTGGGAATCGTGCGTGCAAAGGGAAGCTAAGGTTTTTTTAAAAGAAGGGTTTGCTATTGGAAGAAAGATTTATAACGACTATTGGGACGGATGCTTTTGTGCTTTATATCAAGATGTTATAAGGAAATACGTATATTATCATCGCATCCATCCATTTATTTAAAAGGAGATGTGTAGTAATGAAGTCGTTTCCTGTAGGATATGAAAATCGTGTATTTTATCGTCTTTGAATAACGGGATGGTTTACGTTATTTTTGGTACGATAAGAGAATGTTTTTGGTGTTGTAATAAAGATTGCATTGCATTACATAAAACATCGTTTAAATCTATTTACTTGAAGTATATTTAGTTTACGATTCCACGTATTTATTTTATAATTATATTAATATTTCTTTCGTAATTTTAAATTCATAGTTTTTAAAGTCACAGTCTCACATTAAAGGAAAAAGTAAGGCTTGATTTTAAGAGAATTTTATTCAATGTCGGAATATTCCAAGTATTACTCTTACATACTCATAAGTATATCAGAAATGATACTCGTATATCTAGGGAAAATTATTATGTAAACAATTCGGTTTAGACCTTAGCAACGAAATTTTGTATGAAATATATTTTTTGAGTCGAAGTTTGTTTTAAATATATTTTTCACTAGTAATGAAATGCTCTTTTTAATGTTAACTTTAAAATTAGAGATTATTTTCGATTCCTAGACGAAATTCACCATCAATATACTGATATGAAAATCAAATATTTCCTCTACTATTAGTTTTCTCCATGGAAACAAGCATGTTTCTTTATTTCAGTTCTCAATAACACGTAATTATATTACAAAAGACTTCGCACCATTTCTACCCATAATTCATTCGATTCCCGAAAGCAATTTAGAAAAGGGACCAATGGTAGCATCGTAATATATCTGAACGGTAATTGTTTGCCTTATGGAGAAATACGTCTTTTTAACACCTCAATTTGTTTCCTTCCAATCGATGCACACTCCCCCTACCACGAATCTGCTCTTCTCTTATTGCTTTTCCCCCCAATTCTTTAGCTTATTTTTTACTCGTTCAATTTCATTAACCCTCCAGATTCTGATTCGCTATTTCACTGACTTTTATCCCAAATCGTTTAAAGAAACGGAAATCTGAGAAGATAGGTTCATTTTCGGTACAAAAATGGGTAATTTATCTCTGAATATGGTGAAGATTTCAGCAATGGAATGATTTTACAGTTATTTTAATACCTTTTCCTATTTTAATCTCCCATGAAATTATCTTTTTTAATATATGCCATTCCACTGCACCCTCACGTATTCCAATTGGGTAGACTTCGTTCGATTACGAAATTGTATATATTGTTGAAGATTAATCATCCAAAATCTGCCTTCATTTTTGGAGTAATGTAAAGTTTTAATAGAAGTGAAAAATAGCGAAGTGACTGGGACTCGAACCCAGATCCCCCATTTGCTCGAGGGGACAGTATAAACATATCCTTCCCTTTTCCTAAGAAATAGCACAAATAAAAGATCCTTTATTATACATTAACGCAGCCTTGATTATTAAATACATTGTTAAAACATTGTTTAATTAGCCTTTATTATTATATGCATTGTTAAATTTACTTTTTTACTAGCCTCATTGTCCCTTCTGTTGCCCCACCTTATCATTGTAGAGGATGTGATTGTTGTTTTTACTATACATATGTTGTCTAATCAAAACGCATTCTCGAAAGATATCGCTTAGAAACCACAGTTGAGAGATTTTCCTTAGGAAATGCAGAAAAAGGATGCGGAAATTCTATTATCTCGACCACTTCCGGATTCATTTTGACTTCAAACGTAACCAGTTCTTTCCGTAGATTTTAATGGCTCCGGAACTTGAAAAAAAAAGATTAAAATCGCAAATAAGGGTCTGAAATATGTCGCAATAAAGTGAAGGCAATTGGGCATTAAAGTGGGGGGATGAAGGCCTCTGATTGGAAACTTAAAAAGGAGGGATGATATAATGATGGATTCTTTCCATTTTTTCTATCACGTTCTTTTTCAGAGTATTAACGAACCATTTTTTATCGGAGCTAAAAATTTAATTGTCGCCGAATTTTTTAATTTTTTTTTTCTTTTTCTTCCAGTCACCTCATGGACCAATTAAAATGTAGAAATCATATTCTTTAAATGTATACTTTAACTCATCTTATTATTATCTCTGATGACTCTTTTCTTGATATTTATTGTGAGGATTTCAGCTAGTATTAGTTTCATACTTTGGAAGAACCATTTTCTATCGTAGACTTTCTTAATCAATTATAGGCTAAAATCCCTATACTAAATTCAGAGATAATTCCCACCAACTCCTTCGTATTATTTCTCTCCAATTACTTTTTAAGGGCTTCTTTATTCCCTTAATAATCTCAGAATCCATTCCGAAAACAATTTTTCACCTTATCCCCAACTCGACGAGTTCCAAGACACTTTTTTTATCCCTCTCAAATTAGCCTCATTTAATCTTTTCCGATCAGAAATTATTTTGGCTCGTAATTTTTCTCGTTTAATTTTTTTTAAAGAGTGGACGCAAAGAATCCCTAGCAATTGTCACGTTCTCAAGAAAGCGGATTAATTTCAAATGAGGGAGCCAAAAAGAAAACTTTCCGATTTTTTTTTATCCGAGAAAATTATACGAACATAACTTTAGTTTATACCCCATCAAAATTCAGCTTTGAATGAATAATATAAATATCAAGTATTGATATCTTTCTTTTATAACGCATTCCACCAAGCAAAGCTTGTACTTGTGTTGATTAGAATTCAGCTATCACGAATTGGATGTTATTCATTGTTGAAATTAATGGGTTGAAATAGCTCGGTATTGTTACGTAAAAATTCATTAGTGTTTTAATTGGTAATGTTACAATTGTTGGCTATTTGTTGTCTATGATATTCCAAGATATTCTTAAGAATGTAAACCCGCAAGAATATACGTTTAGAGTACGAAATAACATATTGAAGTACTAGAATAATTGAATTGATGTATTAACGAATGCCTAATTAATAAAATATAACTTCTTGAATCGTTAAATAGAACTTTCACATTTTCTAACGCATCTCTCCATTTTTTAAACAATACTTTAATAATGCTTATAAAGGAGAATATATTAGAACATCATATTTTTATGTATTCATGATTTTTACATATCCTCATTTTACTTCACTTTTTGAAGAATTCAGATTAAAAACCCATTTGTCGTTTTTCTCCTTCCGTCTCATGTCTTTTTTGCCCTCCCTCCGTTTATTCCACTTGCATTCCACCGCATGAATCACCGCCGCTTTCTCTTTGCGATCTTTTCTTACGAAAATCTGCAATCCAACTTCTCTACCCTCCGTATAAACGTTGCTAACGCTTTCAACACGCTCCACTAGTCGTCAACGCTTGTTGCAGTGCAAGGAGTATATCGTACTCTAATATCCTTTAACTTCTATATATCGATTATAACTATCGATAGTTTAAATTTTCTGTGCTAGGATACCAATTTATCAATCAATAGAAGTGTATTATGTATAATTTAGTATTATATTTAGATTTACTATCATAATCTTATCATCATGGTAGCCCATTGGTTAGCGTGTTCGACTTCCACCCTCGGGTTCAGGGGTTCGAATCCTGTTAAAGTGAAAAATTTTCCGGTAAACAACATTCGTTGTTCCTCTTGCCTCTGTCCCATACAAGGTGAGATTTGCGATTGTTGTAGAGTAATTCAAGTTTAAGGATTGCTTCACCCAGGATTGTCCTCTATGACTCTGCTTGGCTTTGCGGATCCAAACATTTTTACAAAAGATTTCTATTTTTAGCCCTATTACAGAACTTACAGAATATATATATATATATATATATATATATATATATATATATATATATATATATATATATATATATATATATATATATATATATATATATATATATATATAACAGAAATAACAGAATCGTCTATTTACGTTAGCGTATTATTCAAAAGTTATTCAACAAGTTCTTTTTCGGATGTTTTCTTCTCTTATTTGTTACAGTGCCAGTAAGGTTCCTCAAATTGTTATGGTTACGAATTCAGATATCGAAGAAGATTTTGAGAAAATTTATGTTTTAACAAAAGCTTATCATTTTTGATATAATTCCTTCAAATTTTAAAGGTTTTATTTTCAGAATTTTTTAGTTACACGAGTATAAAGAAGATTTTATTATGATGTAGATAATTTTCTGGTATTATCTCTTGTCATTCTTTAAGTATGCAGCTCCTCTTATTTTCTAATGTAACACTTTTTTAAATTCTATGTCTAATTATTGCATTATTGTGAAAAATTGACATGGGAAAGAGGGAATTTCAACTCTCATTTTTTTACTTATAAATATGCATCATATCTCATTATCACTACTTCTTCTTCAACCAGTTTTCTCATTCAACTCGAGTGTAAAAGAGCCCTCTATCTAACCCAGGGCGTGGAGTGGAAGAATGCTAAGAATTCTCTTTCAATTCGTCCTTATTTCTTTAAAAAAAGGTCTGAATTTTCGTAAACTAGTCTCCTTTACTTTTTTTGTCTCTTTTTGAGCTCGAACTGTGTCACAACAGTGTACTTACGCTATTTGTTCTGCTTTGCCCTCAATTCAGCTCGTTTAACTTGCCTTAGAAAGGCCTAATAATATTTTCATTTAGTATTTATTATGTTTATATCATTATGAGTTATGAATAACTTATGAGTTGCCTATTCTCAATTGTGCTTTTGTATAGAATTCCAGTTTTGAGTGGAGTTTTTCTCTTTACATTTTTCAAGATAATGGGAGAAACTTATTTATATGTTTAACGAGAAAGTTGACTGTAGTTGATGAATACATCAAATCGTAACTAAAGCTTTTGAATAACTGAAGTTCTTTTCACATCAGTAAAATTCCATGATTCATGAGTTTTTTCTTTTCATTTTACTTTCATACATAATTTTGTAATGAGTGTTTTTGGTCACGGTGAATTCGTTTGACATTAAAAAGTAGAGGGTATGTTAACTCCCCAAACATAGCTTAAAAACTCAATTCTATTGTTTCCTTGCATTTGTATAATATCAGTTTTTACTCTCTCATCTGAATAACTTTTCAAATAAAGCTATGAAAGTTACATCTCAATATTGTAGTGGAAGCGAGACCAAGAAATTATTTTACAGCATTATTACGACAACAATACGGTATCCAGATATAATTCTTACCATTTCACAACTATAATGCACAACAATATATTATGCTACTTTGTTGCCGCAGGATTGATGTCCAATCGCAACAATTGCATGAATAAAAATAATGATTATAATGACTACTACGTCCAACTACTACAATAGCAAATACTTAATTATCAAAAATACTTAAATTTCGCGTATGGCTTTAGATTAGTTTGATGTTTGAGGATGCCTCAGCGTAATTCCTCGGCTCTTCATACATTTCCTAGTGTCGGCAGCTCCTTGTAATTCCTCTCCATCCTCTTGTGTTCTCCAGAAAAAACAAGACTTAGCTTTTTTCCTCCATTCCCGCATTCCCGCTCGGTCGACGCGCCAAAACATCCGCTCTTCTTTTGTTCCATTCCTCTCCTTGCTTAATACATTCCTTTGTATCATCTTACTCGTACAAAAATTATTTATCTTTTGGTCCTTAATTAGGAATGAGCTGACAAGTGAATATAATTAACACTAGAACAGCGGGAAACGGACACCCCCCTAGAACTGCGGAAGGTGTCCTCAGGACACCTACACTTGCGCTTCTTTTAAATTGAATGAGGCAGTCGTATTTAAATTTATAGTCTTTCCTTATAAGCTTAAAAATTAATAACTAAGAATGGGTACTTATTTATCGGCAGATCATGAGGTAAATAGTTGCTACATATTTAGTATAAAAATTGTTGTTGAGTTCAATCAATTTCATGAGACTCATATTCCGATATAAAAATATACAGAACAATAAAGCCAGAGATAAATTATATGAATAAATTAATATAAAGCCTTTTCGAGATAAAATAATTATTTGCTTGAATAAATTTTGAAAATTACCCGATTTTATCAACAATTTACATGGGGTACAAGAAAAAATAAACTCGCGTAATAAAACTTTACCGCTTCACGTACCTTCCTTTGATTTTATTTGACAACAAAAAGACTAGAAATAAGGTTTATGATACAAACTGGACCTTAAAATATGTTTAGCATACGCAATTATATTAATTTTTCTTTTTTAGCACAATGATGCTGTCACGAAATAATTACTCCACAGAATCCTTCCACGAAGCTAATACATAAATCTTCTTGATGTTACAGTTTCTATTAACCTATTCCTTGCACTTCTTACACTCATCTGATGCTATATTTCACTTGTATTTTCTTTTGAACAGATATCGGTGGCTTCATTGGATGATGTCTCGTGCATCTAGTGTTTACTTAGGTCCTTTTTGAGATCTCTTTCGACAGCTTAGGTTTTACTTTGTTTATCTGCGTTTCGTTGCAAGAATCTATATCTGGTTATTTGGCGACCTCTTTTCTGCTTGCAAATAACCTATACATTGACTTCTGCTAGATAAATTTTTATGTAAAAAGAATGCATTAGGCAACGTCGTGAGTCTGTCTCACCGTGTGCCTACGCGCCATTTGGTCCACTACGCCGCTTTTTGTACAATTATGGTACGTCACCGCGTCTGATTTTCTTTTACTAATACTGTCAAATACGACATTAGAAAGCATCTAAATCGCGAGAAGAACATGTTTATTCGGTTTAATTTTATAAAGAAGGATTATTCTTCATTTTTCGACAACATCGGAATTCACTGCAGATTTTTGCTGGTTTTCAACTCCAGCGACTCTCATCACAATTTGTTCTATGTCCCAGATAAAAAATACCTGCTTTCTTCAGCTTTTTAAATATTTTCTTTAATTTAAAATAATTATCGGTCATTAGGTTAATTCCTTTTATATAGGAAAGGTCCCATCAAGGTCATGACCACATGGTTCAGGAAGATGGCCTATCCTCCAACTCGATAACTTATGGAAATCTATTCTATGCATATTTGGAATTAAAATCCACTACTAACCGAAACTTAAGTACATAGTTATCAGATTTATCAAGAATAAATTGTGTGAATAGACATCTACACTTTCTGGGAAAAAGCTGATCATTCACCGTCACTTTGGTAACGGGATTGTAGCAAGCCTGGCAATATTCAATGAATGAGTGTCACAAAAAGATATAAGACAAATTAGTCAATTGCGAAAATAGAAATGGGAAACGTATCTTATAAATGGAAATATTAGAAAATATAAGGCAAAATGTTTCCAACTCAAATCATCATTAGAATTGCTACCTCAAATTTTTATACACAACAATATAATTAATTAATTTTAGAGAACAGGGACAAAATAATAGCAAAAAGCAATATTATCTCAAAGTACATTCGTAAGAGCTTCTAATATAAAACAATGAAGGTTTTATCATAAGAAATAATAGTAAATATTACGTAGGTGTCCTGAGGACACCTCCGCTGTTCTAGGGGGTGTGTGGTAGGATCTCCTATGAAAATGTTCCAATAATTATAAAAATTGGTAGAAATACGCAGAATATTAAATAATTAAAAGTCACGAAACGATTTTTTTCTATGATACAAATTACAAAAATGGTGCGTTTTTTTCATGGGCGAGGTGTCCTGAGGACACCTTCCGCTGTTCTAGTGTTAAAGGGATTAAAATAGGTTCAGTTGCAGGATATTTTACTTCGGTATAAGTTAAATTACATGAATAATTAATTATATTAAAAATCAAAATTTAAATTCTATTCTTGAGTAAATAGTATTTTTCGGGAAACTTGTTCTTAACTTCAGAATTGTAGAATAAATTTAGAGCAAGGAAAGTTGATATATAATTGGTTTTATACTGGTATTATATTGGTCAAACAATTTTTATAAATCTTATATGATCTAATCTAACTTCGAGGAAAGAAGTTTCTATTCTAATATGCTAAATAATCGAAGAACGCTCGGTAATTTCCATGGAAACTTATCTATTTCCAAAGGTGGCGAGTTTGGTCGATAAGGCGAAATTGTTTCCAACGCCCAATTTTTTTCAGAAGTCACCGAGTGTTCTACTCTTAAATAGCACAAACATTTGAATTCATTTTATATTTCATGCCTTAAATAATATCATTGATTGTAAGTAAAAACAATAATCAACCCAATGGGGCACTAATTAACAGAAGGCCTCTAATCAACAATTACGTTTCATTTGTTCATTAATTACTCATCTATTGTTGAAATACATATATATTGCATAGTTGAAGTGTAAACATGGTGGTAGATTCAATTACTTAGAATCTTTAACAAATAAGCATAGGATTATTTTTCTATCTTATCTATTGTTACATTAGCAAATCGTTTTGAATGAAACTTTTTAGTGCTAAGATCCCGGGTTCGAATCCCGGCAGATTAAAAATATCTCTCTTTTAGGGTATGCATTTTAGTGTTCGTCCATTGTGGAGTTCCACACATATATGTATATATCCTATTAATGGAAGTGTGTAATAGCTATGTTATACAAACATTTAGTTTCCTCTAAAGTTAATAATGTGGTGACAAGATTTTGTCTCACTAAGTTCTTGAGTCCAATTTTTAACCACCAGATGCCCTTCCTTCTCCTCAAACTGTTCGTCTAAAAGTCTCCTGTGATGGATCACTAGGTCCTATAGTAGTTCCCTTCCTTAATCACGACCGTTTTTTATCCGAGATTTGTTTCTTAGCAACCGTATTTCTTTCCGACTCCCCCTCGCATTCCTAAGCATATCTTTTTAAACGAGACCTTAAAACGATCCCAATGGCGGAATTTTTTCCTCTTTGGAGGCGATAGAGGTCCTTTTGTTTCTTGCCCATAACAGGAGGCTATCTGTTCCGTACGAATAATGGTCCTCCTTGGACGATTCCCATATATTCTGTTGCTTCCTTGGCCTTGGAGGAATTCGCCAGTACCTTTCCGGCGATTTTGGGAATGGCTACTCAATTATGATTACCTTCATTCCCTTATTGGATACTTTCACTTGACCATCATTCCTGTTTTTCGGAGTTCTCTTCTTGGTTTTCAGATTTCTCTTGTTCGAGTTTTTTTCCTGGTAGTTCAGCTATTGTTTTTTATCGTTGTTAGTATCTTGTTCGTAAGCTATCGTTCATTGTTGATTGTACGTCTCAAAATTAAATCTTGAAATTTAAGGTTTCACAATAAGGAAATGATTAAAACGAAGACGTGATAAAAAATGAACAACGATATTTACCGTATTGATATTTATTTTACTGTGTCTAGGAAAGGCAAATGAATATAACACGAGTAGTTCGTGCTTCTGAAATGCGAAGGTTAAACAGAAGTGAAAATTAAGGAACCTAGCTTACGCTCCACCCTAGTGGAACACCTGGGTTCCAGACATATCACTGTATTTTACTTCTGTTTAACTTGATATTTAGTATTTTAAAACATTTAATTTATTTGTATAAATGTTATCGACTCGTTTATATTTATTTATTTCATTGATAACATTCATTAAGCTGCGGCTACGGCCTTCAAAACCAATTTACGACTTGCTAAATATAAAATGTATTTACGTGTCTAATAACTTTTCAAATTGATTCTTTGGTACAGTGACTAGCTTTGAAGTTCCCGTAAGACTTCATATTTCTTGGTTTTTTGAAACTCTCTTCTCCATTAACCCAAGGAATTAACGGACTGCAAAAAGTCAAACTGAACCGGGTCTCGAACCCGGATGTCACAATTTCTCCCAATTAACAGTGTGTGTGAATGTTCTGGGAGGATAGCTCGATGACTAGGGAAACCGACCGGAAATTAGGGATCCGGGTTCGAGTCCCGGTCTTTTTTAACATCCGTTGATTCCTTGGGTTAATGTGAGCTTCGTTAATCGTTAAGTTCAAGTGAAAGTTTTCCGAGTGAATTATGTTTTATTTTACATCTCTATTCTCTATATTAGATTGTACGTGTATACGTATTGAGATTTAAAATAGAGGTTGTTTCTTAAGAAGTTTATCTCTTTGGAGTGTGTTTCTATTCTTGGGTGTCAAGCAAAGATGCTCTTTAATTTAAATGAAATATTAATCATTAAGAAGTTAATACGTCGTCAATAACAGAGATATATCAATTTAATTTAATTATAATTATATTTTAATTATTTATTTTAATTTAATTATCATTCATTATCAGTTTCATTGTTCATTTTTCGATAATAAACTTATAAGTATTGTATTTAGCTATTCTTTAAAATATTATTATTCAAGAAAATATAAGGAACAGATTTTTATAGATTCAGAATCAATTTTACTTCATATTATGTTCTTAATGTTTAATTTCCACTTTTGAGCTTCGAGAAAATCTCAAGTCAACTCGGAAAAGGGCAACATTGTATTGAAAAAAAAAGTAAATTGTAAATAAAGGATTAAACAAGAACCCGAGGCGTTATATTTTTTTAGTATCTCATCCTAAAAAGCAACACAATAGACTAACTGATGTTCTGCAGCTTTAGCCGGAAGTTAAAAAATCGATGTAGACCGGAAACAAGTGAATCTTCCTTCTTAAGACGGAAACAACGCTAAGTGGTTTTTCTGGATGCTATATGTCTTCCCAAATGCTACCTTTCTCCAAAAAGAGAACTTTAGGATTAATATTTCAACTCTAACAAGACCAGTAGCAGAGGTTCCTGTTTTATATTGGCTTCTCTGATTGTGCATTTTTATTATACGTATATAATTACGTAAGAATTAAGATTCAGAATCAAAGAATAAATCTGCAATGTGGAAAAGATACGAAGGTTATTATCTATTATTATATTGTTATTATTATATTGTTATTATATTGTTATTGTTATTATTATATTGTTATTGTTATTATTATATTGTTATTGTTAAAATTATATATTGTATATTTAACGTAAATTTATTTCGTCTTATATAACGAAAAAATCTCTCTGCTGAACTAATAAATCTAAGTCTTTCATTTTTCAAAACGAAGGTAAATCTGGATTTAATGAGCCATCACTGTAAATCCTTCTCTTTAACTCGTTTAATTCGAAAAGTATATACTTTTTGTTAACAATGACCTCTTATACACCTTGAGAGACCAGTTGCTACGTTTTCACATCTATTTTTGACTAATCATAAGCTTTTATTTACTCAATATCTCCACTACGTGCGTCAATTGCTTATCCATCTGCCGATTAAGCAATCTTCTTCTCTACTTCCGTTTATGTTACTTCCTACGTATTTCTCCTTCGCGCGTGGACTTCCATAAAGCAAAGCCAGATAAAGAAATCACCAGAATCATGACGAATTACCTCGCAGCGTTTGGAAGCATCAAGGACTTTTCAAGGTTGGATGGTTCGATTTTTTTTCGAAATTACTCGATAGAAACAGATTCGAGCGCGGATTCGGCTGAAACTGATTCAGCCTCAACGATTCGTTTCGCAATTCACAGCGGCAGTGGCGTATCAATACGTTATAAGACACGTTTCTATGGGGACGTCTTTGAAAGAAATATACACTCGGTTATCCTATAATCTCTGTCGCAATGAAAACAATGCTAATTGCTATTGTGTTGTGCAAATCCGAGTATGGCGAGATTTGCTTCTAAATAAATCACGGAACGTTTGCATATGTCTTAAGAGAGGTCGAAATGTTAATTAATTCTGAGTTAACAAAAGATATGAATATTTCTATTCAGGTCTCCCATAAGGAACTAAGTAACCATAAACAACAACTATGAAAGTTCCCTCCTATGTGATTATACCAGACAAAGTATCTTCCAAAAATACAAATATGAAGTATAATTAGTATATATATTTAATATTTGAGAAAATATATCTTCTGGTATGGTATTCATCAAACATATTGCGAAACGAGCTTTGGTAAACTCAATCCTGAATTCAGTAGCTTATATTTTCCAATATATTTCATATTGTTGTCTTTAAATGCCACGTATTTAGAAGAATTACCTGGATTATGAATAAGTAACTTAAATATACGAAAAACACTTATTTACAGATTTAAAGAAAGGTGAATTAACTATAAAAGATCAGTTCGTTTGCCTGGAATTAAAGATGGATTAGAAGTACCTTAGCGTTATGACTGGGAATCGAACTCGGGTCCTGTGCGTGATAGGCAAGCCCAGGAGGATCTGGGTTCGAGTGACAAACATGTCAACCAGAGCACAAGGGACTAGCTTAGTTGCCACGAACAATAATAAACAAACATGTAACTAAGGTACTATAAATAAAGTTATAAGGTTACCATATTAAATAAATATGTTACTAAGTAACTGAGAGTTCCAGGCTAAACAGAAGTGAGAAATAATGATAGGACTGGGACTCGAACCCAGGTCTTCAGGGACTAGTATACCAGCTTTTCAAGCCGGTGAACCTGGGTTCGAGACTCAGTCATATCACTACTCTCCTCTCTTCTGTTTAACCAGAAACACTTAGTGACTTTGTTTATTTAGTACAACTCCCTTTCCGCAAGGTTGAGCCCGGGTATATCAGATATGAGCCGTGATTACTTTAGCATGTCCCACATTTCGCACAAACATTGGATAAAGTTATCGCTATCTCTCCTGTATCTTGCGCACGCGACTGTTTCAGCTGCAAAATGCAGACCGTACTAAGCACGCGAGAGCAGCTGGCCAAAGTGGCGGTGGTGGTGGACTAGTGTTGGAGTCGATGGCAATTTAGCTCGGTCGGGCGACAACATCAGGTCGAACCATCGAAGGCTTTTAGGGGGGGCAGATGTCGCGGGGGTGGAATGCGTGGCACGTTACAGGAAGTGGGGATATCCCTTCATCTTCACCGGCGGTTTTTATCATTGTCCTTCACTCCTCACAACAAACACACACTTTCGATCGATTGGGGTGATTCTAAGGATTGTTATTGCTGACCGTGCGAGATATACAATCGTTCTTGAGGTTACGAAGTTGATTGGTGATTGATTTTCTGTTCTGATTTGCAGAGGTTTATCACTAAGTTTAGGTGGCGTAATACTTTTGGAAGCTTAATTACTTCCTCGTGTTTATTTTACGAACTATTATAATTATTTACGTAGTTTGAACTAATTTTGAAATTAGAATACGTCTATTCTGCAGTAATTTACGTTTAAGTTTCCAATACTACCAGTTGATTTCTAATCAAACTTAGCGAACTAATATCACACATAAATCGCTATCATATGATCGTTCCTGTTTTCTCTTCTGCATTGCTTTATCTGTCTGTAATACCCTTACTTTTCCTCTTAACTTTAAAGTTTCAAGTAGTAAGTCTCGTTGGAAAACCTTACTTCCCTCTTCTACTCCCAGACTTTCTCGTTTAAAGCGCTCGATTTTTTGTCTGCTCCCTCTTTCTATTTAATTCCACTACCCCCCTCTCTGTGGTTCCATTCACCCTACCCACAAGGGAATTAATTCGTGTGACGTAAAGTCGCACCGAACGGACGTATTTCTTTTGGTGTTACGTTAATTTATTTTTTTCGTTCCATTCGTTTTCGTTCGTTGTCTATTGTTTTATTTTTTTTAAGACAGCGCAATTGATTTTCTCGGAGGATTTTCAATTGTTTATGATTATCTTATGTATCTGTTTGAGAGACACCTGCAGACAAGCTGTGCTTGGCTTAGCAAGTTTCTTAATTAATATTGTGCGAAATGTTGTGTTTTTTATTTTTGCGGAGACGTTTGTATCTTTATTCTAACTTTGTAGGGTCTATCTTATTTCCTTAACGTGTTTACTGAATATGTTTTAGTGTTCACCTAGTATATATCTATACATTGCTTTATTTTCACTATATTATTTGTAACTGTCTTATTATTTCAACGGAACAATGATATTGATTCAGGAATTAAATCGAAATTGTACTTGCATTGTTATTTTATTGTTATACATAACTTACATCAAAACATTATTGCTATAACTAATGATATCCATGAGTCATAGCCGGATTTATTTAGTTAAGATTGGCGTAAACTATAAATTTTTGCCGTAAATACTTTTTGATAAATTTGTCTTTATTTTACTCACGTACAGTTCGTTATTGAAGCGTAGTGTCCTTCAGTTGTAAAGGTGCAGTAGAAGTTTTTAATAAGTATAAAAAACAGGGCAATGTGGAGCGGAAGAGATACTACGAGCAAAAAACGCATGAGAAAAACCTTGTTCCACTTTTCACCTGCTCTGAAAGAGAAGAATGAATGGTCTCATGATGTATTTCACTCCTCTCTATTGTATGAGATACGAAACACTGGTTGTTGGGAAAGTCTCATTGTTGCAATCTATATGCGAATATAAAGCGTCCATAGATTTTAATTTGTTGTGGGATATTGTAGTACATACCTATCGCATTTCTAAGGAACTCACTTGTTTATAATCATCACGTTCCTGTCCGTCAGCGCACGTTGTTAGTTCGTGCCTGGTGCCGTCACGGTATTTACCAACAATGGGAACATTTTTCAACAGTCGATTATAATGGGATTAATTGAATTATGTTTTCCAAGAATGTAAAGTGTGAAGGAAGGAAAATAATAATTTTTAAAGTCATCTTTAACTAAACACGATTAAGGCAAGATGAAGTTACCGGTATTGTTTACTCATTCGCTAAAGAGGGACCTGGGTTCGAGTCCCAGTAATGTTGTTATTTTTCAATTTTGTTCAACCTTGAAATTGTGAATTTTTTATTAATATTATACCCTATTTAAGGCACATTTAATACTTGAGTTCTTCATTTATTGAAATGGAAAGCTGACATCAGCCAAAATTGTTGACTTTTATGAACGAGTTGTTGAAGAACTGTTACTTAGAAGTTTTTGTTAGTTAATAAGCCTTCTATGAAGGAATCATCTGTTCTTTTGAATTCTATCGTATCTCGCAAAAACTCCCAGAACCCTATCACTCCAAATTTCTTGGTGACGAACCTTTGTTTAAATATTTTTCTACTCACCCTCTAATTAATACCGTGACTATTTCAAAAGTTAAAAAATAGTCCGAGAACTTTTAACCTCATCCCATAGCTATTACGTATTCCGAGAATACAAACAAAGGCAGTTATGAAAACTAAGCTAACTTTCGGTCTTTGTGAAACAATCTCATTAACTGAAGGATTACGGAAGAATGCCCACGTTGCGTAGAAACACAAGGGTAAACATATTTTGGCTGCTCACGGCGCGTGGGAGTAACCCAAGAGGTGAAACTGATTTTTTTTAATCCCCCTTCCTTCCGACAATTCCAGAAAGGATTCTTTCCAAGCACGGACTTCCCTGACCGTCACGAAAGCTTTCAAACTCGGGCTAATGTTAAGGAAATGAGAATAAGAATGGGGAAAAGGTCTTTTCCTTCTGTTAAAGAGAAAGATACGCGGGGAATGTACGTTATTGGGCATAGTTATCTGATAAGTCCTTACGTACCATCACGCGATAATCTTTATACGAAGTTGGAATAGGGATCGTTCTTTGTATGTGTGTTCTTTGTAAGAATGTGTTTGATTTTTAATTGTTGTAAGCTAAAATAAACTTCATTATTGACTGTAAACAATCTTTCACCTAAACAATCAGTAAGTAGTAACTATAAAGGGAAAATGCTCTCTTAAGGAATTGTTTAGTGTATATAGGCAACCGTCGTTTACAACTACAATGTATTATAATTCTAAATAGAAAAATATACGAATAATACCGATTTTTTGGCTAAACAAAGACTGTACTGTACTCGTTAATGTAGTGACTGTACTCACTATTTGAACGAAATTATTCCACAGAAATGTTTAAATTATTTCCTCCAAGTATATTTCGCTGGAAGTAGCTGATTTTTAGGTAATTAATTAAGCTTTTTGTCGTGTATTTGTTATGGCCTCCTTTTTAAAAATCGGGACTGGTTATATTAAATTCAGGACTTGTTTTTACCTGTATACGTAATCAGTGAATGGAGATGGGCCTAAACACTTGTATCATATCAACTCAGATGATTAAAATAACGTTTAATTTTTATAAAAGACTTCAATTACTTAAATCGAGCTCTTGGGAGAAGAGAGTATTTTAATTAATTGTCAAGATGACGAAGTATTATATGTATGTTTATAGTTCACATTATTCCTTTAACTTACTTTTTACTTGTATTTAGAACCCAAGGGTTTTAGCACGGAACGAAAGGCCAGTATGAAATTATAGATTCTCTTCGTGATCATTACCGGAATTTTCTTCCGCTGTTTTCGTTGTTTAACTGTCGATTTACATGAGAATCGCTTGAGCGGCTGAGTAATCTTTTTTTAAACACATCGCAAGCATTTTTCGATCCTTTCCGATCCATCCATGTTTAACGAAATTTCGATCGATATGTCGTACATGCCTGGAGCAGCAATTCAAAACGTACGCTTCCATCCAAAACCTTAATGTCCTCTCCAATTAATATACAAACATGCTGTCAGCAATCACGCCCTCTGAATATCAATGACCTTCCTAACGCCATCCCAGTCCTCTTATACCTCTCGAATTTTGCCATTTTGGGAAAAACCCTTTCTCTCATGGTCGCCAAACGCTGACGTAGTATTCCTTCCGGAGACGTTCCAAATCATCGGTCGCTTCTCTCTTTTGCAAGGCGAAGGACAGGATTGTTTTCTGGAGGATGTGGTGTTCTCGTGGGAAGCGAAGTTTGCGTTCCATACCCGTTTAGTACACGCGCACGGTTTCGTATTTGAGCGTAGGAGTGATTCGGTTGTGGTTTGTTATAAAGTGCCGTAATTTGGACTGAATGTGGGGTTTAATCTATTCGAATGTGTTCATAATGAATGTAATTGTATGGATGTATTTCGCATATATATATTTCTCGTATTTTATCGTTTTTACGTACTGTAGATATGGTTACAATTATTGCTTACTTTCACGACTTCAATAATGCTGCTATATGATATGTTACGATAATGTTCGTTACCGTAATATATGTTGCAATAATATATGCTACGATAATATGTAGTACAATAGTATATGATACAGTAATATATACTACAATAATGTATGCTACAATAATGAGTTTTTATCAATCGTGATAATGATACTATTATTCATGTTATCCTCAGATCAATTGTTCAATAATTGCCACATTTTTGTTTATTATATATTAATAAAAAGAATGATTACAGAAAAGATTCTCGTTGGGTTTAGAACACATTTATTTCAGTCTTTCTTTAAATAACTTCTCTGTTTATATACTGTATCTCTGTACTGTTTATCTCTGTATTTAATAATTGTTTTAAGTTGTCCGATTGTGTACTGATATTAAGAAGCATGAGATTATAAACCAACGTACTTTTTAAATATATGTTACACCCGTCTTATTTGTTACTGTAATTCCGTCGCACTATTTATTTATAATCATTTCTTAACGGAATTCTCCTTGTCTTGGAAAAATGTCCCACATCCGACTGCTGTCTTCAGTTTCCTGTTCCGTCTAATTTTCCTTATCTGTTAACTGTGGCCGAGGATATATTTAGCAACCTTTTTCACTTCCATTTCACCACGAGTTCAAGATTTAAAAACTCTATTTTGAAAGGGAAATAGTAACGGAACGTAAAAGCTTTGTTGCCTTCTATTGTTATAGTTTGGATGTAAGAGGGGAGTTCATAATCATAATTTCGTCTGCAATAATTAAGTCGCGTGTTATTGTTGCCTATAATGAGCTACTGTTTTCTTGATTTCCCTAACAAAACTTACTCCTATACTCACTCAATAGTATCAGTTAGACTCGCTGAGTCGACAAAGTAACCAATTTAATGTCGTAGTTTTTCATTTAAGCTGTCTCGTGGTACCACGAGATGTGTTCAACGGTGAAATTTTCGGGTTTTTAAATCACAATACTGTCACTTTTATGGTTTTATTGAAGGAAAGATCTACGAGAAAAGTTTACTTTGTATCTTTGTCCTAGTTTGTATGCATCTTCATAGTCTGAAGTTCTCTCGAAACTATTTTCTGGCAAACATTCAACTATCCGAAATTCTAGCTCGGTTTCTGTCGCCATAGAGTTTTTTACTTGCGAAAAATATCGCAGAGGAATGAAACCTTTCTCTGAGAAGCGCATAATCGACTCCATCCTTAACGAGGTACGCACGATCTCAGCACCTTATAGCATAAGTAAGCATGCGTCTTCCAAAAGTATCCTTTGGACTTCATTTTCATGCGTAGTATACTCCCTTGAGAACAATTAAAACAAGTGAGTCACATCTACGTGTGAAGGCGATGTCCCAATCCATTTCAGAGGCGAATGAACGATAAAATCTTCACTTGTTGGTGCATTCCTTCTTGTGTTCTTTCTCAGAATACGGGTTTGTTTTAAGTTCTTCAATATGTTGCAATACTAGACGATCTAATTTATTGTTATTTTCTGATATCTTTAGAATATTAACATATTTTCTGGATGATAAAATGAAGAGTGGAGAGATTTATTAATTTGGTACAATCAGAATATTGCGCTCAATTTTATCTCCTCTGTTGATCATCTATACCATCTATACCACCTGTGATTGGCTCGAGGATTCATTATTACGAAAATTTAAGCATTTAACTTGAATTCGTGTTAAGGTATTGTAAACCTCTGTAATCCATTTAGATCTGTAGTTAATTAATATGTCGATTGTAGGTATTACTTTCTTGTAACGAACATTTTTGAGGACAATGATTTAATTAAGAAACTATAATGGACACTCATTAAGAATATTATACTTCATTATTGAAACTGTTGCTCGTCTGTATCGTAATTAATAATAACCTTGAACTCCTCGCCGATAACTTCCTCATTCATAGACATCTACTAAAAGGACGTTCCTTATAAATATCTAAACGTAAATTCAAAAACATCGGATTTGATTTGAAAATGGATACGACACGATTTTATCATTCTACTACGGGATATCAAGAAAGCCCATTCATTCCGAAACGATGATCAGAAGTGGCTTTTCTCGGTTGACGGCTTTAATTAAGCCACTCAGTTTTTCGATTTGCCTCACAAAGAAGAGACTATTCCTCGAGAAAGCGTGCAAATGCCTTTTAGTATTAGTCTGTTTCATTCACGGAGAGTTTTTTAAGGGGAGACTGTCTCTGAAAATGTGAAAGTGTCAAACAGAGACATAAACTCACCTCATCTATACACAATGTTTCAGTTTTTTTTACTCTAATTGTAAAGTCATGATTTCGTGCTTATCTCTTTGTCATGTTTTGTTTGTTTGTGCAATGGAAGAGGCATAAAGAAAGATAAAATGGTAACTTCGAAAATAACGAAATAGTAAGCAAACGATATTTTATTATGTCTAGTGTAAAACGACTTATTCTTACCGGCAAAACATGATGTTTGTTATGACTTACTCTTTTTTTATCTCCTCTCAGAGTTCAGAGACAAGTTACATAGTTGGAATTATTTGTATACACAATAGAGTTGTAGTATGTAGGTGGTTGAATGTTTATGTTGACATAAAAAATGAATTAAAAAAATCCAAACAAACGCTTATATCGAGGTTTTAATGACCACTCTTCCACTTAATCTAGACAAAGTGATCAGTAAGTGAAATAATGAGACAGTGATAATGCACAATGTGTTGTTCATTTAGAATTAAAATGGAAGTGGTCCGAGCACAATACCTTATGGGACTCCATGATCGACATATCAGTGTAGAGTATAATTTACTGACATTTAAAATTTGAAATGGATCCTTCAAGTATGAGCAGAACCATGACCAGTCTTTCTCATCTTTGACATTTGTAACTTTTATTTATAAAGTGATTGTTTTTTTTTCAACTTCTATGACTCGATTGATTGGCCCCGGAAAAGTCGTACGATTTTTTAGAATATTAACAATCGATTAATCTTATAAAATTGATGAGGCTTCGTAATATAATCGCACTAAACGTAACAGGCTATCGTAATAATGAAGAGTATATTTTGAATGCCCTATTCAAACTGTGGCTACAGAGTAACCCCCCAAGTATCATTGTTGGAAGTCCCTATCTCATAGCCCAGTTGCATAGCAACATGATGTACTGGGAGTCGTGAGATCTGGGTTCGAATTACGGTCATTTCAGACGTTTTCACCCTAATTTCTACTCGGGTAATTTCTTCTGGTGTTCCTCTTTAGAATTTTTTGTGGTTCACGTCGACAAAAGAAGTAGATCAATAGAGTCTATTCATAGGTTCTTCATCTCAATATGCTGCTTTTTTGTACCATCTCTCTCTCTCTCTCTACAGATATCAGTCAAACGAAAAAATGTTCCTCGTGCTCATTTGATGTCAGATCTATTTTCCGTCTACTTATACAGCTCCTTAATATCCACCCTTTGTGTTCGCATCTTATTATTCTTTACGTCTTCGAACCCCTCTTACTTATCCATCTCTCCTTTATCTTCCTCGTCTCTCCTTCCAGATTATTCTCCATTCCATTTAGGTGTTTCTTATTCTCTCTTTCTGGCTTCTCCCCTCAAACTTTGTTTCTACTGTCATTTATTTTGGAATAATTTGAGAATACATATTTTAGTCCTTGAAGTGTTAAATTCCTTGGAATGTTATATAAATAATTACAATCTTGAAATAAAACCGTTCTTCGTCTCTTAAAAAAGCTCAAAAGTTCATATTAGTTAATTTGGCCATTTTGATCTTTCTTTCTTCATTATAAACATACCTATACTTATAATTAATTCCATACCTCATCGGCTAGTAGTTGGCAAGAGTAATAGCAATAATGATATATTTTAGCCCTGAAATTTATTTTAGATATAATTAGACCATTATTACATTTAACCCTATAAGTAATTACATTCGGGCACATTTAGATCGAAAACTTTCCGATCGACCGGGACTTGAACCTCGGACCTCGGGTTTGTAAGTACCTAGGAAGTTCGCTTATCACTGGGACCGGTACTTAGCATACTAGCAATGAGTTTCGATTATTTGGTTATCCCTTTGTAAACTCGTACAATCTTGATGGTAATTGCCTACCGACTTGTAATAGATGAATTGAAATCTAAAGTGAAAGTTTTCGAATTTCGGCACGGGAATAAAAAATACAGTTACCTGCACACCGAACTCAGGTTAGCTATTCAGACATCCGAGATGTTTTTTTTTTTTTCTCCCTCTTCTCCATTCTCTCCTACACTTCTCGATTCATCCCCATACCCTACAAGATCCATAAGGTTTTTGTCCATGTCTCCTTCATTCATATGCTAAGCCTTCGTCATACCTGGATGGTATTGACCATGTCGCAAGGGTGTTCTTCTCGGGGTTGCATTAAAATGGGTTCGAGAAGAGATTCTTTGGTAGGGGATGAGGGTCCTTCCAAACGTCTGGAGGGAGGCTGCTAAATATCCTAAGAGGTGGTTCGTAAATTGTAAATATGATACTTTTTTACACATGATGATGAGGTATGGAAGATACTCGTTATTATGAAGATGGTTTAGTGCAGTTTTATGTATTTATTTAAACATTCTGTGGAAGTTCAATACAAGGTGTGAGAAGGTTTAATTGTTTACTATAGAAGTCGATTGTTGAAGCAGGATATATTATATATCGTATTTTTATTTCATATTTTCTTTTTTCCAAGCTTTTTTTCCACCCAATATTATTGAGTTTTAGTAATTGACTGGTTTATACTTTTGAGAAGTATTCTCTTTTGAGATGACTCACCAAAATATAGACTAAGTGTTCTCACGTATATCTAAATTAATTTAATCGCAATTCTAAAGAAACTTTATAAAACGAGGATGAAGTATTATAGACTCAATAAATCAAGTTTTACCTCGCATGAAATTGTTAAAAATCAGGGAACTTCAGAGCACTGTTGGGGGACCTGGGTTCGAGTCCCAGTCATTTTGCTATTTTTCACTTCCGTCAACCCTGGTATTCATTGCGTACGAACTGTTCGTGTAATTTTAATTCACTGTTCTTTAATTTAGAGTATATCTTTTCGTTGCTTTACTTTTTTATCGTAGTTCCTATCAGTGATCTTGTTAGTAGTAGTTTCCCAATCAGTAAAATTTTCATTAGTTGTTATCTCAACTAAGATTTTAATTAATTTATTAATTGTTAAGGGTGTCAAAAACAAGAGAGAAAGCCAATTACATTGAATCGTCTACAATGTATGTAATTAGACATTGTTTAAACAAATTTGTTTCAAATCAATCCTTACTTATCAAGTATACAGAAGAATAGATTACGTTAGTATATGGTTACACTATAAGGTGAAAATCTCTCCTACCGTTTCCAAGTTACCACTTGCATAGCCTTCAAGCATCCTATTGCTCTCCTATGAGAAGATCACCCGCTTCCGTGATGACCGCTGACCTCGACGGATTACGTCACGACATGGAAGCTTGGGAAAATGTTTTCTGGAGCTCCTTTGTAACATGACACGTGTGAGGGTGTTACGCCCTCTCTATTCTCGTACACAAGTAAATTTCATAATGCTGCTCTTAGAAAGAGCTTCAAGGCACATATTGTGCGTGTTGTAGATTTCACTCTGAATACGCGTCGAATTCTTAGCGTTAAGATTATTGATGTGAATTGTTAATAAGTGTTAATATTCAGTAATAACTGAATTGCATATACATCAATGCATGGTGACAATTCTCGCTCCTAATTATATAATTATTGGGTATCACTATAATCTAATTATTAGTTTCTAATAATTGCATTATTAAATGTTAAATTATTATTTATTCATTATTAATTTCTCAATAATGATTGACTATCATTATTACAATGCATTATTGGATATTTTGGCCTGCTCTTTTACTTTGTAGCATTTAAATCAGTCTAAAAGTGATCTTTTGTTGTAAGAATCGTAACAAATAAGACTGCATCTTAAGAAGGAAGTATGAAATTAGTTTATTTGTGTTTTCTGAAATTATATATTAGCTCTATAATTTGTTATTTAATTATCACAGACCACACAAACATATCATACACTTTCTAGAGTTGTACTCAAATTAACAATGTATATTGTCAATCAACAATAGTACACCAACATACATACATTGAGAAGAAAATTTCCTCCTGAGCTGGGATTCGAACCCGGGACCTTAGCGTTAGAAAGTTATAGTTGTCGTCTTCCTATATTATTTTGGAGCGTAAAAATACTCTGATCCAATTGAAACATATTACAATTCGGCGAAGAATATGTACTGTATTTATTTTAATGTACGCTGAAATTTCGTCTTATGGCTTGGTTGAGGCGGTAATATTTGCATATAGTTGGATAAGATAGATGTAGAGATATGTGAATCAAGAGAGATCTACGTTCTCTTCGAGTATCTTACTTTATTACGAGTACTATTCTTCCGTCAGCTACAGAATACTAAAATAGAAGATGACCGTCAATGGAGACACCTACAAAATCAGATCAAGGACCCATCTCTAGGAAGTGAATGGAGTCTCCTCACAATGTGTCGCTTTCCCTTCAAAACCCTTTTCCGTCCAACTCCAGCGAAGTCGAAGTAATTTGATTCTTCTCTTGCGAAATGTAGTTCGATAATCGAACAGACTCCACCATTGAAATGTGTGACTTCTCCATCTGAATTTCTCCACCGCTCTCTTCCGATGTCTTATGTGTCCGACCGATTTCGCATCGTATTAATTATTATTCCTTTTGGATTGAGTGACAATCGAAAGGCTGTCTGATTCGATTTAATCCGAACTCGTTCCCTTGTTGTCTTACCTCTTTTCCTTTTATTGTCGTAACGTTTTTTTATAACAATGGTTGGGAACAATGACGTCTTACATTCTTGCCTATTGAGTCAAAATGCAAATTGTGCCAAAGTAATTTATCGAAGTATGTGCGAGATAATAACTGGAAGAAATGTAATCGAATTTCATGAATAGTATTAATATTAAATTGTTAACGTATTAAAAGAATTAAATATGTACATTATTTTTTCGAAAGGGGTACTATGGGAAAGAAATTGGTTATATGCTCATAATTTTTTACTTGATCGACTTTGTACGGGTACAAGCTCTCTTTATCATGCCCTCCAGAATAAAATTCGTTCACAATTTAAATGAAATAGACTGCCTACAAAATATGCATCATTTTTTTAATATAAGCATATAATTTTATGGTATAGTTCTATGATTTTATTATATATTTTAACATATACTTCACATTTCGTCCAGCTGTTCAAATCGTATCTTTCCATCCAAAGAGTGTCCAGAAGTTTTATCTTTTCTTTACGCACTTGGGTGACTTGTTTTTTCTTTGCAAAATACTTACTATTCAGGTGGGATGTGTTTTTTTTTTCTCGTGAGTCTTCTATACTAATAGACTCCATCAGTGTAACCGCTGACTCACTGTCCGCTGTTTCTGCAGCGAAGCTGTTGTTTTCTGCAACGAGTTGCTCGTATTAAGAATTCCCTCTTCTGTTAAGGATACGCCGACAAAGACTCGTATTTTCCCCTCTTAAGGGAGATAGGAGAAGAACTAGCAGATGGCGGATTGTAGACAATGAAGCTTCCTTTCTTGGAGGTTGCGTTTGCGTATCGTATTGTAGGAATATCAGATGTACCACTTTATACCAATAGTAATAATGTTCATATATGATAAAGTTTGGTGTTTCATGCTTAGAAATTTTCAAGTCTGATGATATTATAATTGTAATGCACGTAGAAACACAGCTATTTACAACGCAGGCCATAGAATATCATTGGAGGTTTACGTATGGGTTAATTTGGTGTCATTTAAGAAAATATTCGTAGATTAGAACTTAAAAAATGGATGAGTACTGTTTGTTCATTGTAACCTAAATAAAGAGACAATACCCGCAAACTTTCATATCGAATTCTTTAAAAAGTTGAAGGGATCTTTATATTTTGATGAACACTATTTTTACGTCAGCCAACACTTACGTTGCTAAGGAAGTCTTTTCGTTTACTGTGTACGGTTCCTTTAACGTGTAAACTAAGAGTTATTCTAATGAGTGTGATTAAGTTTACTTTTATATTTTATTCTGTGAGTTATTTGTTGATTGGTTCCTGGAAAAGATTTTTAATTTTATTATTTTTCCCTTTTTAGGTAAGCAACCCTGTGACAGCCTTCTACGATGGGTTTTAATTTCAAGGGTGCTCCCATCTTAAGTGTAAACTTCACTCCTAAAAGACATCCTCGGTATACGGCTGTAAGTTATTTAAGTCGTAAATATTTTTAGTGTTGATTTTTCTTTCGCTGTAGGGAATGAGTAAATGTATGTATATGCTGATTATAATCAATCTATGTTGTAAAATTAATATGGATAGATCTTACTTGGTGGAAAGTCATGATATGAGGGAAGTGAAATAAAACTTATTAAAAGTGGGTTTTGTCTGTCTGTGTAACTTACAGAGTTTATTTTACTTCACTGAATATTTATTGCAACTTAAATTTCACTTTTTCCTCCAAATCCCTTCCTCTTACAATTATAAGCTCTGCCTTTAATTATTTTTCCTTATAATCATAACGTTAAAAGATAAGATGAAACTATTACATAGAGAGAAATACTTGAAGCATTGCAATCAATCAGAAACCTTCTCTTCAAGTCTCTGCAAAAAATGTGAAACCATTACAAAGAATATAATTGTGATTCCAGTCCAAATTTACCTTAGGAAGATCCAATCTTTGAAAAAAAATAATACTTTTGCGGCACTGATAAAACGGCATTAGGTAAACACCCTTATCGTGAAAAAAAACTCTAGAAATTCCACTCGGAGATAACTTCATGGAAAAATATATAAAAAAGGATACACTATAACCCGAACGTAAAAGAGTAAACAAGACGTTATTTTTGGATACGTAAAATGTTAAAAGAAATGTGCCTGTTTACAATAAATACTCCTCATATTAGTTTGCTATCAGATCAAATATATTCGCAGGGACGACATCTATCGGATAAGATCGGAATCAAAAACTTCGCGAATTATATTTGGTTAGGCGTGTTGCTAGGAAGGGGGTTGAGTGATTCTTATGCGGTGTGTTGCGGTGTCCATAAGCGGTTCGCAGGAGAAAGTGTGTGCGCGCTCACCTAACGGTATCCGCTACTTAAGAAGAATGCGAATCGATTGGGATAACATATTGGGTGTTGATTGAAAACGATAAGCGTGTGTATCGAGAAGTGTATTCCGTTTCCTTGGCGTCGGATGGCGGCTGATCGGCGGTTTCCCGAGCAACGGTTTCTTCTCAAAGGAGAGAAGTTGTCACGTGACGGAAATTATAAAACCGTTCCTCAATTAGAGATCGACAGTTTTTTTTTGTTTGACGTTTTCTTATGGTCAATCGAGTGAAGGTTGTCGGGGCTAGAAGTAGGCTAGAACGCGGTGATTCCGTGTGTCCGTGTCCCACTATTCCCGTGTTGATTTTGATCCTTCGTGATGATTCATTCCGTTGCGAAGTTGTTGAATTTTAATGATGTTTGTTTGATGGAGATTTATTATGATCGCGTATTAACTTTCAAAGTATTGACTCTCTAATCTTTTGAATCTAATTGATGGGTGTATCAATTTTACGTATAACACACAGACATTTATTTATGCATTTTATTACGTACGAATATTGTGTGTTAACTATTACCTTATTATAATTTATTCACACATTTATTAGGCATTTATTGTTATTAATTAATTGTGACATTTAAACATATAATTTATTTATTATTTTTCATTGATAAATTTAATAAAAATAAATTATTTCAGTCAATTACTCGCATGTATATATTTCTTCATTTAAGTTCTTCCGTTAGCTGTAAAAGTTAGTTTTACATTTATTTTTTTTCTATTCCCCATAATGCCGTTTTATATTCAGGTCATACTTCAGAGTTAATGTTTATTTGAGTTCATTTTTTTTTCTCTGTAAATCTCCTTAAACCTACGTAAGAATCTCGAGCCATGTTTCGTTGGAAATATACCACTGCTTTCCAATAACCCTTAAAAGTATTTGCGTTTTGTCATTAATGTTTACTATATATTTATTAATTCGTCGACTGTGAATCAGTGTCTTCCTTTGTATTTACTCGTATCGTTCATCAAAATACCTTTGATATCAGGCAACGTATTCGCTTAACCAACTCAAAGTTCATAACTCTCTCATTATATCGTGTTTTATGGTGTAACGAGCATTTGATTGTGATAATTAGTCACTCAGTGTTGTACCTAGGCTCGATTGCTTGTCTAATAGCCTATAAAGTATTCCTAATTTATAAGGATGTAGATGACATATGTTCTTGTTGATGTTTACATCGTGCGACCAGAAGTCCTTCCACAGCCGAACGTGATTGATTGATACTTCGTCAAATCGGATAGAACCCCCTATCGTAATAAAACACCTCTTATCTCTTCACAGTTATTCCTACGAAACACGGAAACCCGGTTGTTTAATAAGCCACCTCTTTATCTGCCGTGTTTCATCACTGATATCTTCATCACCCAATCATTCGAACCAAGAGCTCGTTCCCTAAAACGCGTACATATTTCCGTCATTTCGAATTCCCCCTCTAAATTGGACCTCGAAGCGATGTTATGAAGCGAACGCACGTAATCACTCTTTTATTCACGCTCGTGGACGCACGCGCGTGTTTCTGTTTCCAGTATGTCCTTTTTAATGCTAAGAAACTTCACGACGTAGTTCGTTGGTCGTAGTTAGCAAGGAAGACACGTTAATTAAGCCATTTCAGGTGGACGTTTGTCCCGTTGCTAGGGCGTACTGATTGCCCGAGATTGTCCCGTTGCTAGGTTATATAGATTACAAGCGTTTGTCCTGTTGTTGAGGTATATATTTATGATAGGAAATGTTTATGAAGCGTACTGTAGGGAGCCGTCGTGCGTAGACATCGGTGATTGATTAAAAAATCGTCAAATTACAGTAGCAAAAGTGAACATAATTATATAATCGAACACGACTCAGAGAGTAAATTTAAGTAAAGATTTGTTTTGTAACGTGAGTGCAGAACAATGGAACGCGTTGCCTACCTTCTAGCCATTTCTACCCACCTTGTGTGCAAACTTTTTATGGCGAAGATGCGAAAGATACTACAATAAAAGTGTGTTTAGATTCGAGTATGTAAGAGACGAAAAAGTCTTATATCGTAGCTTGGCTTTAAGTGACGTTTTTTAAACTTCAAATGTATATATATGTGAATTAAGGGTATTGGTTCCAATTTGTTAGATTTATTTTTGTTTTATTCGTTGTGTGATTATTTATTGCTTTAATTGTGTAATTCGCGTTTTTATTTATATATTTTGTTGCCACGGACGGAAATACAATCGCAGCAATTGCAATAACAATAATAATTATTATAACAGTTTTCCCTTTGTTAAGGTATATTTATTACAGCAGTTTGTCCCGTAGTTACGGTATATTTATTACAACAGTTTGTCCCGTTGCTGGGGAATATCGATTACACAAGCTTGTCCAGTTAACGTAATGTTTTTCGTCACAAGCCGTCCTTTTTAAAAATGCATGCGATTCTCGGTAAGTCGTGTAGGAAGGGGGGGGGAGGCGGCCATCGGCTAAGGCATCGCCCGAATCACCTTCCGTGAAGGGGTGTGGGTGCATGAGTCACTGCTGCACGTTGCCACCTCTCCTACCAACCGTTCTCAGGCCATGCCTCGCTTGATTTACCTTTTTCATTCAAATTTTTTTACGTTTTCGGTCTCATTCGGAACTAGGATTTATCTTTGTGGGACGTTTTCACATCGTTCAAGATGATCAAATAGAAATTTCTTCTTCATCGCGGTTTTGATAGTTTGAACAAACGCTTCCCCACCAACGACATGTTTCCTTTTCCTGGTTGATCTTGTTTCCTGACCTCCTTCCATTGCTAAAGCCGAATATAGTATTGGTTTGAAACTCTTGGAGACTTCGGGTGTGGAATCGCTAATGTTTGGAAAGCGCTCCTCTTCATTCAATAAAACGAACTATTTTTTACGTCGTGAGTTGGAAATAGAAGGGAAACTTTCGTGTGTGATTCGAACGTATATCATCTCGATAGGTTTATTATAGTTCTCCACTGTAATTATCTCTGGTATGCGTCTTATCAGAACTATTCGTTCATTTCTCAAAACCGCTCTAGTGGCACCTAAATTGGAATCAGAAATATCTGGTTTAGGAACATTCCTCTCGTTCATTGTCATAAATCTGGTAAATTGTAAAGTAATTGATAAATATTTAAATGGTTCTAAATAAACAAGAAGTATCTTTAGTATGATTATTAACGAGTGCATTAGCTTACAATTAAAATTCCATCTACTATTTATTGAGGGTATGCATAAACATATTGAGAAGCCGAAGTAAACTTTCGTAGGACTTATTTTATTTATTTGTAAGTCGTAATTTTCTATTAATCCTCATTTTTATCTTATTATATAAATTATATCTTTATATACTATACTATATCTTTAGTACCTGAAGACAATAATCTATAACTTTAGTACCTGAAAACAAAACAATACGATTTATTTTAATCATATGTTTAAAATTTTGTTTGATTAAATCGTTAGGTACTGTATTGAGTTATCTTAAGTTATTTTGTTATTTCCTCCTCCTTTGTAATTCTATATAAATACAATGAAACTCTATTGTTTCAAAGATTCTTTTTTTATATCCCTGTAATATAATAACAATTCAATTGCTTTTACCATTATACATTATAAGAGCCGATATCCTTTCCAAGAACTCACGCAACAATTATTAATTAACGTAAGATACAATTTACCAATAATTATGGCACTATTACTAACGGAGACGGAAATTATCTCCTTTAATAAACATACCCGATAATTACAAGCCATTAATACGTGTAAAACTGGATCGTCCTCTTACGAAATATATTCAGTAAAAAAGACTGCAGCCGTTACCCGTCATCGGGAAATCTCATTAGAGCAGAGGACAGGGCCGTTTTAAAGATTGAGTTCAGATGATTCATCCCGGTCGCTCAAACCGATTCTAAGGAATGCAATCTTCAGATATAACTTCCGAGGAAGCACTGGAAAGGAAGTAATGCTCGCTGGCGTTGGCGCTGCTGATTCAGGATTTTCCCGTAAATGAATCGTTTTATCTCTGTGCTCAATGACTTGTTCACGTAAAGAATGCGTTTGAATGATGTGACGAAATCTTCGATATCCTTTGTATTCGGCCATTACGTAGATTTTGGTTTAATTTATTCGATGTCGTAATATCACGCGTACGTATTTACGTAACATGAAATATGCATATAATGCTATGCTTGTGTGTTATTAACGGATGTTTGATGAAGTAATGTTCTTAAGATTTGAAAAGTTTTATATCACTTAGAATACTGTTCATTAAAAGTTATCTAGTCCTTCAAAGCATTTTCAGCTAAAAATTAACTCGTGATAATTACTTATTAATTGATACGGAAGCGAGATTAATTAGCAATTTATTGACTCAACGATGTGAATTGTTGGATCTTTGTTACATTTCTTAGAATTCGTATCTAACATTCATTTAATTGTTCACTTTAATCGAATGAACTCCGCTGGTTTTGAAAACGATATCTACCCATATTGTTACGATTGAGTACTGTGTATACGACTGATTTCTTTAGAATTTCTTATCTTTGTTTCAAAATCGGTTAGGAGACCTGATCAGGAAGTATTTAACTCCATGGACGCATTATCAATACGTAATAATATTTAGTGGTGATAGTTTTTCTTTTAACATAACTATTTTGAATCCAACCGTTATTATTTTTTTTTATATTATACACATTGTTATTATTATTGTTGCCAATGGACTTTTATTTGTTCGCAACAATTGAATTGATAATAATAATAACAATTTACCAAATAACAAAATGGTTACAAGTAACAAGCACTAACAATATAACTCACTCTTTCTTATCGAAGTTCTATTTGGTAAATAAAACAAATGAACGGTAGAATTCGAAAAAGTAACCAACCTCATTGCGCCGTAACCTCGTGAAATACCCCCAGTAAAAAGCATCCATTCCATTCCCTCGGAAGCAGACGGCGTAAAGTGAGCATGCAGCAGAATGGCCCTTGAGAGCAGCCGAAATATTTTCCCGAAATAAGAAAAGGTTGTTTGTAGTGGAAGAGTGGTCTGGGGAGATATCGTGCTAAGTACCACGGGGTATCACAGAAGTGGCGGTTTGAGGAGAAAATGTTATAGCAGGCGGGAAGTCTGAGGAGCAGAAATCTAGCAGTAGATAATGGGAAGGATAAAGCTTTAGGATCGAGTGGTGTGTTTAGAAAAAGATGGGGGACTGATACTCTTTGTACTACAGCCGTGATTCAACGCTTTGGTATGCACGCCTCGAAAGAATGCTGTGAATGAATATGGTTTGATAAAGAGATTAAGGAAATGTGGAATGAGTTGACGCTATGAGTTTGTGAGACTTGATTACTTAGGTTAATTAGAAGTGGAATTGAGCTATAACACTGGGACTCGAACCCAGGCACTTTTACTTTACGGGAAAAGCTTATACTCTGGGAAATTTGAGTTTATCTTCAAATTTCGAAACCTTAATTAATTCCTTTTTAATAAGGAAAAAATATTATTTTTAATTAAGCAGAAGTGTAGAATATAGAGATGTAACTGGGACTCGAACCCAGATCTAACTTAGAGAACCCATATATCATTAGAGGAAGGACCTGGGTTCGATTCCCAGTCACATCGCTATTTTTCACTTTCTGTTTAACCCTTGTATAGCTTGTTAATTTTATTAAAGACCCGAGTAAATATTTATCTCATTTAATTTTTACTTTACTCGTTTATCATTTGAAGCTTCTAGGGTAAGTCTATCTGCAGGTACGAATAATAATTATAAATTTAATTTACGTAAAAAATTACGCTTAAATAAAATGAATTACCAAAATTCTTTAAAAACCCCTATTTCCTAACACGCCCGTCAGATTCAATAGCGAATCAAAGTCAAATATTCTCCAACTGTACATTTATAAGGCGCCCTTTCTTATCTGAAACATCATCAATCTCGAACTCTTTAATCGAAGTCTCGTTTCTAAACCACCCTCGTCTCTCGGAATATTTATGGCTCTTTATGAACAGCGCGAATGAGGAAATCCGGGGCCGCTCATACTCTTCCTTCCCTCCAATACTCTTTCATTCCTCTTCTTATGTCCCCATGGGAAATGCGGGAGCACATTTCCAGGATCCCTTTTCTCCTTCCTCTTTTCTTTCTTCTCTCCGAGTCGGGTTACTTGAATTTTTCTGGTTCCATTGAATGTCGTGATTTTCTTCGACTGTCCATTCTTATTCATTGGTCGAGATTCTTTTCAGATGACGACCATATTCAGGGACTTTCCATCCTCACAAAGATTTTCTGTCGTTACTTCGGAACGGATTTGGATGTTTTTTTTATTTTATTAGTAATGTTTCCCTTAGGGTTGTTGCTTTCTTACATCTGAGATCCATTCATATTGGTTATTGATAATTATTTTACGTAACGTAACGTTAAAAAATTCACGTTTATTAAGGATTACAACCTAAGTCCCTTTTGTCGTCAGGGGTTACCAGTTTTAACAATGTTATGTATTTTTACAAGTTGTTACTCTAACATTAAGTACTCAGCAGTAAATACGAAAATTAACGTATTTTATTGTACAACGAATTTTTAATAAGATAAGAGATATGCAAGAGTATGATATTTAAAAATAATTGAGTATATGTCATATTATAACTATCGCAGTAAATTAAAAGGTTGAACTAACTAATTTTCTATTTTATACTTTGTCTCATCTAGCCATTTCATACCATTAAGATATGATAGAAATTTGTTAAAATTTATAGATCGGCAACGTTTAAATTTTGGACAATATGATTGTTGTAGTCAATGAGGTAACATTCACATAGATCCAAAAATTTACCTATTCATAAAGTTTTTCCTTTAAATTAAATTTTCTTAATATAATTTTATTGGACAAATAAATTGAATTTGCTTTATATACTCCTAGTTTTAACCAACTGATTTTTTGCCATCTGAACTCATGTTCATCTTAGCGTATTTTATTTCTTATTAACCTTTCCTTATTAGTACAGTTTTGCATACTCAATTTTTAGAACTTTGGGGTCTCTAAAGATTCCTTATTATTATTGGATTACGAAATATATTCTTCTTCTTCATTAACTCTATGATTAATATTTTAGTTACGTAGAGAAGAATTATTTTCATCAGTAATAAAAGAAGTGCGTTTTGAAATTCTCTTCGGCTTTCTCAATTACGTAAATAAACCACAACAAAGTAAACAAACTTCCAAGTTCCATTATGCAATACTTAAACAGTTCTTGATCTGAAAGTTGTCATTCTTTAGATTACAAAATGCTTACGGGTGGCGGTTTTTAGAATCAGAAACTTCTTTTTCTTCCGCAACTGCTGCCTATCATCAGCTTTCCCCAGAAAAAAATCAATCATCATCGTGTCTGTCATATAATCTGCTGCTAATACAAACTTTCGAGTTTGACAGTTCGAGGCCATAATGGATCACACACTTGTTTTTCACTCGTTCAGATGTTTACTCAGCCCTCATCTCCACCTTCTTTGGCAGACGATACGGTTGATCATGGGCTCTCCGAATTCACACTCATACTTATCCGGAATACCAATTCACCGTCCGTTGGAGAAGTCCTTGAACTGCAGTGAGTACGTCAAAATGTTTGAGACACGTTGCGGAAGGAAAAAGAAAGAAAGCTTTGTTGGACTTTATATATATATATATATTAAGACCTATTACTTTCATTTCGGCGTAGTGATCTATCTAGGATTGCGATAGATTGGTCTCTGATTCAAAACTTCTTCGGAGGACTACATGTCGTGGCGGAGGACAAAGAGGCAGTCGGGAAATCAGCCCCGGTGACGTCATCGCTTTCCGCCTTCCGAATAAGGACTGTCCCTCGCTCTTCTTTCCCTGCTTTCCATGACACACGCTGGAGATGTTAACGCTCTGCGGGATGTTCAGAAGGCGGAGTTGTACATTAAATCTCGTTGTTTGTTTTCCTATCATTGTGTTCATAGTTTGTATCGAATTGAAATTATCTGGATGCATATTCCCAGTTGTTAATACTGCAATTACTTCAACTATACAATTATAATAAAGCACTGTATAATCCGTGCTGCTAGTCTCAAACCTAATCTCTGTATTTGAAGACTAACCAATGGAATGTATTTTCGATATTCCCCATATCTTTTGTGTGGGCGTATGTTTGTGTCCTCTCTCCCATAAATGGCAAGAGAAAATTACGTAGAATTTACGACCGATTCACGAAGGCCGTCAATCTTTCACTTTCAAATGGAATATTTTACTTCTTTATCGGTGATAAATATGCTAATAATGACTGTTATTCCGTTTTGGTCTTATCGGCCTTGTGAAATTGCTATAATTCTCAGAAGAGAGCCGTTTCCAAGGAGTTATTTGGATTTGATTTTTGTGTAACTAAGAGTTACGCAGGGTTCAGTTGTGGGACCTCTATTCTTACTTTTTCCAATATCGTTTCCTTGTAGGTTGGAATTGGTTTAAATTGTTTTGATTACTGTGTCTTGGATTTTAATGTTAGCAGTTCTAATTGCTATCTACTTATTTAAGGGAAATATTTATTGCGTGAATTTTGGTTCTTTTAAATGGCACAGCACTGAAATTAGAGGTCTTTAAACTTAGAATAAAATTACATATTACGTCGTGGTCTAGTGAGTGAGGCTTGGATCTTGCCTCTTCATTTACAAAGATGACTCTTGATAGAACCTCATACAGTTATGAGATTCCTTTTCTGTTCAATAAGTAATGCTTCTTAGTTGCTCTTTCTTCCGTTACTACGTAGCAATCCCTTTTATTGACCAACGATGCAAATTAACGGGTAGGGCCGTAACGTGGTTTGTCTTAGAAATAGAGGAAATACAGATTTAAACGGTTCGTTTTACTTTTTTATTATCTCCTTCGATTGCTGATTTGAGTATTTCGTTACAAATCGAAGAAAAGATGGAGATGAATGAAGAGAATCGACATTTTTCGGGAATGAAAAATCATGGAAGGAAAGTTCGGCTTTATTGAAAAGTGGGATTGAAAAATAAACAGATACGTTATTGAACCTGAAAGGAAAAGAAAACAAAAGCAATGGAAGAAATGAATATCAAAAGGGAGGAGGAAACAAAAGAGGCGGAGTTTCTGAAAGGAAATTCAAAGACAACAGAACAAAGGAGAGAATTTATTTTTTTCTATTTTTATCGATTTTATGATGAATCGACATGTAACGAAAGGGCAAGGGCATACTGTTGAGGATAATCAAAAATTATTACGAAAATGGTCAAGCGGTCAAAAATATTTTAAAAAGAGAATGATAGACAAGGATATGGTATACTTTGATATAGTTAGTTAAGTAATCATAAGTCTTCTTTTATGTTTACGATCATCTTTTCCTCAACATCTGCACACATTCTTATTTTTCAGAGAACGCAGCTTCTAAAATTTAAGAATCTATAAATAAATCACTCTATGAATCCTAAGCCTCCTAAGAAATCGTATCTAGCGGCATTCAAGATGTCTGTCCGCGCTTTATCAATCAAGGAGCGGCATCGTCTAGTTTATACTCTGATCGAGCTTAATTTGAATCCATCTTCTATCACAGAAGTCCAAAGTCTTATTGTTTCACCATCGGAGTCGTAGTATTCTAAATGTGTCTAAATCTATATTCTAGTCCATTCATTCATTTAACGTTTACATATAGATTACGGAACTTCATAGCGTAAATAGAGTAAGCTTAACTCAACATATACTTCTATATAACACATGAGGTGTAAGTAATAGTTTTTCTTTTCATCTCGGTTAATGAAGGTGCATTTGAACATTGTCAACAACAATGAACAGTTGTCTTTTTTACAGTTTTTTGTTGTCTGAAGCATAGTCATTTGCTTTCTGAGAAAAAGTTTGTTTAATTGATGCCGCATTGTTTTGTTAGACCTTTAAATTTAGAAATATATACTCGTTCTTTATTTCCCTCGATTACTGGTTCTATCTTGGGTAATATTAAGGATGCATATTAGAAGCATTTTTTACTGTCATACGCAATTGCAATGTATACGTGTATTACAAAATATTACTCAATACACATTACTTATTTGTAGAGAGAAATTTCTTAATACATACTAAAAATTAAATATATGCACATAAATAATTAACGCGTATGTAATTACAAACTTGTATTTTCTCATTGAATAAGATGAATACGCAAAATGAATCAATTTTCAATTATTTACGTAATAGTATATCCCGTTCATAGACTTAAATCATCACGTATATCCGTTACGTAAATATAATGAAGAAAATCTTAATAAGTTATCTTTATTCAATAAGCAACTTGTTAGCATTGAAATTAAAGTCAATTATGAGGTAAGTGAAAGGAATAAATCGTGATAATTGAAGTAATAATAAAGGCTTTGTGGAAAGTGGAATGTTAATTTGGTAACAGGCATAAATTCAAGGATTAATCGAATTAATGGAGATCTTTATGTATATTTTAACTCTAAAAAATAATTTCTCTTAACAGAAAGGAAATACTGATTGTTTACTCAATAATTAAGTGTGCAATTTAGACGCGCGCAATTTGAGTTTTAAATTACGATGAAACAATAGAAAAGATCGGTTTTAACTCTTTAGACGATTAAATCTCTTACGCAACCTTTTTTTGAGTTTAAAATTACGATGAAATGATGGAAAAGATGGGTTTTAACTCTTTAGACGATTTTCCACATCTCCCTTGACAACCTTTGTTTTCTATTCTTCCCTATCTCCGCGGGACTGGAAAACAAATGAGAGTACGTAAGATTTGAGAAACGGGTGTCTCTTCGGCTTAAGGCGTGGCTGCTCAAATGGGGCGAGTGCATTGAATCACTCGTCTCAGCGAGAAAGTGTTGATAAATGCAGGGTTAAGAAACCATTATGTGAATGGAAGGAACGAGTCTCTTGCGAGAGTCGGGGAAAAAGGCTGAGCTCGCTTTCTTTGTCTTTATTTGAATGAAGAGTATGTGTACCAGTTCACAATCTCTCTCTCTTCGGGGAGAAGCTCTCTTCATTTGCGTAGGTGTAAGATGCGTGGGTGGGGAGCAGGTTCGTGGCTTTCGTAGCGTTTTCGACGCGAAATGTAAGGGAAAAGAAAAGGGGTAAATTCACGGATCGTAAGAGGTTCAGATTTGCGCACTTTGGTGCTATGGCAACACTTCAATAATAGCTCGTTAGCGTCCTAGGAACACTCAAGTTTCCTGTCGTTCTATCTGTTGGTAATTTATTACTTATGAGTTCGTAATGTAATGAAATTTATCATGTATTGGGAAAGGATAGATATAGAAAAGATGGAAATTAAAAGGAGAATTTGATTTTACAATTAAAATCTATTCTAGCGTATGACGTTCTTCTTACAAAAGATGATATTTTGTTTTTGTATTAAGTCTCGACTTTTCAATTTTAACTTTTACAATTTTAACATTCACGTAAATATTTTAACACATACATTTTACGTTTCTTGAGGAGTTTGCGTAATATCTCCACCATCGAGTGTAGTTGTTATGGCTACATTTATTGAGCTCTTGGGAGTAATTTGATCTGCATGTTCATTCATGCGTACATATTGATGTGTGAAAATAAATGTCGATAAATGATTGTCACCTGGCGTATTGTCTCTCTGTAGTCATACAACATAGATAAATGTACTTTATTGCAAGTTCACAGACTTCTACCTTAATTACAGGATATTAATATATTATATGCTTAATAATTTCGTGTAGAATACGAATTTAAATGCGAATTTAGAATAAAATTTACGAAATATAACCCTCTATGTATATGAATATGAAAGGTAAGTATAAGAAAAGTATATGAATAGAATTTAATATTGTAATTAAAATTTTTTTTATAAATATAATTCATGGCTTTGTGTTTATAAGCATAATTCTCGCCTAATGATACACGCTTATGATAACCCAGAGCTATCAATAGTTCAGTTTAAAAATTCATCGCTTTACTGTAAACATATAGTGTATAAGAGTATATGGATTATTATCGAAACCCTCTCAGTTTGAGCATAAAAACCTTATCGCGTAAGCGTTTCTTGGCTTCATTCATACTTTTCTCCGCAACTGAACCTTGCAATTCATTAGCCATTCATGCAAAAATGCCTCGACATCTCCTTGAATCTTTAGTCTAATTTTTCTCCTAAAAACCTGTTAACTTCGCCCTCTTCTCTCATATCCATTTTTATCCTTTAATCTGCATCCCCTTTAAGTTCCTCAATAACGCGGTGTTTGATCCCTCCTACGGTATGCCATCGTTACCTCAGCATGCCCTAAAACCACACTCCCTGGGACGCCTCCACTTCGGCCCTTACTCCAAAGAGATGTCCTAGAAATAAGGAGGCTGATGGAGCCAAAGAGCTGAAATAAAAATTCCTTGATAGATAAGGAGGCGACGTCCACGGAATATAAGTTTGCGTATTATGTCCAGTTTTCCAAGCATCAGGATGCAATAAGACTTCGTTTGCTTTAGGGAATTGCTTTCGCTCAGCTTTTAAAGGTTTTGAATCTCACGCAAGATTACTATCAGTTATTTAGTAGTTGCAAATATAGTACATGATTTGAATAATTCTTAGAGAAATTTATTTTTATTTTGTCCACAGAAAATGGGAGTACCATTTCCTTAAAATATAACTGCGTTTTTAATTTTAAGGAAAATTATACAAGTAATTAATTGTCTGCAGAGCTGAACAAATGACTTGTGAAAATACTGACGTTTGTTTCCCCAAAACTCAAGGACATATAGTGAAATAAATTGGATCATATTTCCCTTCAAAGAAGAATAAAAATTATCTTTACCATGCAATAATCATGTTTTCGTACCTTAATGTTTGTAAATTTAATAACAACACATTTCTATGAATTCTTTGAATATTCCTTTAAATATTTTCAATATAGTTCTAAGGTTCTTTGCTATAATTATAAGTGTATAATGATAGTAACAAATCAATGAATACACATTACTCAAATTTGAAAATGATGACAATAAAACATGTAACGGATTTTTATTCCTTTTAATTATTTATCATAGTACATTTTTCTTAAATTAAAATACACTTTGTACACCAAGATGTCGTACATAGCAACCGCTATTTATTTGTAAAGCAACTCTTCCCTTCTTTGTTTTACCTCCAAATCTTCTCATTCATTTATGTAAAAGAGATTCTCTTAACAGGAATTGGATTATTCTCGAATATAAATGTTTATGAGCCTGAAAATCGCTTCTCACGAAGCAAGACGATCTAGTCTTCAAAAAGCTCGTTTCTCCAATCACTGGAACCTCGATCGACAAGAATCTCATTTCGGGAATAACCTTTATAGGCCTTCTCGGAAACAGAGAATTGGAAACATCGTTCCCAAATCATTCCCGCGTCTAATGCTCCGTAAGATAGTAAGATTCTTCCGCGTTCTTTCTCCAGTTTTGATAATTTAAGGGTCATATATCCATTCCTTCCATGAAAGACTGTGGGATGGGTGTTTTGGAGGGAACTTGATTTCATCACGTCCTTTTCCGCGTAAACAAAAGTGATCTAAACATCTTTCCATGTGTTACCACGGAGATTTATTGGTTTGTTTTTGTTTTGGGATAAATTACGACACAGCGCTCTCAACGGTCCTAGACGAATAACTTGGATGAGCTGATCCATTGCTTAAATTGATTTTCAGTAGCTTTTGTCATAGTCTGTGTGTCCTCTACTAGTATACTAAATCCGTCAAAATGAATTCAACCCGCAAATCATGCGATTTATTTGAATTCTTCGTTTCTTGTGTTGAAGCAACCGGAGAAAACTTAGAGATGCTAATACAAGCTCTGTTGCTTTGTTAATCCACATGAATCACTCCTTAAAATATAGGATAATAAACCTCTGATGCAAAGGTTAAATAGAAGAAAAAATAAAGACATGACTGGGACTCGAACCCAGGTCCCACCACTGTGTGTAACATCTGAAGAGCATGGAACTTCTTTTACATAAATATAGATATGGCGGAATAGTGTATTATTAGCATAAATCCATTAGGGGAATGTTTATTATAGTCACAAAGTCATTTTGATGATGTTCCGTAATTATAGATGTGTTTGATAGCATTACTGATGGCTATATAATAAAACGAAACGTATATTCAGTCGAACAGGATTCTTTTTATTTTACCTTGCAATCTAAAATGTTTTGTAATCTTTCATAAATAGTTTCAAATATCTATATCACCACCGAAACAGAAAATTATGTGCTTCGAAACATACTTACGCGCTCTTAATTGTAGCATATTTTTCATAACAAGAAACGCAAGAAGCAATTTCCGTCTGAAAAGACGATTATAATTTACGGAACTGGAAGTTTTACGAACGAACCAATAGAAACTGAAAGTCGACGGATGAGTTCATCGAATTGAATGTGAAAAATTCAAATGCAATTTCCAAACGCAATCATACAGACGTACAGAATGATTCACCTTCTCATAAATCCAGACAGCGAATCAGCTTCCGCCGAAATCTGAATCATACATCTTCCACGGTTCCTTCGTTTCAAGGATGACGCTGTCATGCATAACAATCATTGGAATTTAATTAACGAAATTAACTTATAGGAAAATCATCTTTAATAATAAGGTTTTGCTGGACATAGTTGTGGTATTTCATATTAGAAATGTAAAACATAAGATTGAGCATTTATCATTCAAATAATGTTACAGAATGGTGAACAGAGTTTGTAATCCTTACAGAATAGTACTATAAAAATTATATCAATTGTATTTCTTAATAATGAACGTAGTAACATTATATCCTATTAGAAGGCTTTTAATGAAGTTTAAAATGTTATGTATTCCGCTGAAAGTGACAAATATTTTTCTAATTTCAAGGATCTTCACATAAGTCAAAAATTCCAGTGTTGAATTAAAAATAACTCAAAACTAGCTATTTCACTTAATAGTTCTTGGCTACTAATTTAATCGATCGACTAAAGATAGATAGACTAAATAAATAGTTTATAATCAAAATAAATGAAGGTAGTTAATAAGAAGCACGGTGAATTAAGTAAGCAAATTCTATTGCGAGAAATTCTTTGACGTAGTAGAAAGGAAAAGGTAATGCGTAAGATGTTACGTGCGGAGGAAATTCAATTTAAAAAAAAGATCGTAGTCTATCAACATGCGTATAGTACATTTATGAATGTGCATTTTGAATGCATAGGTCTATTCTACGAATTGATGATACTATTAGTGAAGAATGTTCTTTTAGAATTTATCTAAGAACCAACTGTTAGGGAGTTTGAGAGATACTCAAAGATTAAGACTTACGTAATATGATTCAGAATCCTAATTCTAAAAGTGGACTTTAATGATAGGAATTGACGTATTTCATGTAAAATTATATACGAATTTTCGTTGAGAATTTATCTAAAACCACACTCTTAGAGAGTTATTGAGGGCTACTCCAAGATTGAGACTTACGTGACATGATTCGGATTCACAACTCTAAAACTGGACTTTTATGATAGGAACTGACGTATTTTTACGTATATTTATATACGTACATTACAAACTCTCCCATTTTCGTAAATTGAACGAAAATTCTTTCGCTTTACCGACTCGTAAAAATAGTTCCTCCTCTTTCTTCTTATACAGCCCTTATAAAATCGCGAAAGGAGACTAAAATATCGCAAATTATCAGATTAAGGTTCAATTTTCGCGTCGTTCGTACTGAAGCATCTCTTGTGCTCGTTTTTAGAAGGAAGCGCGTCACAGGGGAGGAAGTGTGTAGGCGACGGAAAGTTGTGTGGGTTGCGAAGGTAACGGTGAAGAAGTGGCATAAATGGGCACAACCGATGAAATGAAAGACACATTTAATTTTCAGAAATAGTTCGCAACATGGGCGTAGATTGGGTGCGTTAAATAGCAGTTTCTCTTTGTAAAAGATGATGAAAAAAACTCTCTTATAATGACAGTTTATTCGTCGGCTTTATTTCTTGACTTTGTGAAACACGCTTCGTGTTTAAGAATGAAGTTCTCATAAGAGAAACAAAATATTAGAAAAAATCATGTAAACAAGTATATTTTTTGCGTTGTTAGGAAGATGTGTTTACGGTAACTCAGAAATCTACGTTTATAAACAGCTGAGTGGATAAGGAGAAACTTGTTCGGAACGAGGTGAATTGTCTTAGATGTGATGACTACTTACTTAGAGATAAGTGTAAGAAGAGACTTTACATACCTTTATATCGCTCTCATAAACTTGTTTTATAGCTATTGGGAATGTGTTTTATATCGTACGTAAATTGTGTTAATTTGATGAGATTCGATTGCGTAAATAATATCGATGGACATGTAGGTTGAATGGAGATTTACGGTTTAGAGAAAGTATGGGTTTACATTGTATTATTTTTATATTAAGGATTTAATTTCACTTCAGAATACGATCTCGAAACATTGGTAAGCTCTGTTTGGACATTTAAATTGAAAATAAAGGTGAACTGAAGTAATTGAATCAGTTATGGAGTACAACCATTGTGGCAAAGAAGGAATTGAAACAAACGCGAGAAGTAATAACAATTGATAATTACATAGTTTACAAACCTCACAATGAAATCTGAGGAATGTAACGGAATGAAAACCTAACAATTATGTTTAATACCGGAAGTTATTAGAATTCGTCCACGTGATGAATTATAATAACTACCAATAACCGATAGCTAAGTTGAGACAGCCGATGAATGTAAAAAATGATACCATCCAAGTATTTATTATCTGAAACGCAGGGAATTTAATGCTAATTGGTTGGGCAATTTCTAATATTGAAACGTAAAATTTTTTGATTACTTTTCAGTCTTAAAATAGAGGTCCTGCATGATGAACTATTAATTTCCATTTCATGTTAATCATATTCTAATTCATGATTTCATTATGGTGTTATTCAAGATTTTATATTCCTTCCTTTCTAATAAGCACGACCATAATTATAAATTTTGACTTCCATGTAAATTCGACTCTCAAATGAATCATACATTCTAACGAATGAATTGATGTAGATTGTAGCTAAGAATAATATTAATAGGAAAAAGTTAAGAATTTGTATATGCAAAAAGATTGCTAGAAAACTGAAAGAAAATTAAAACCTCTTTCTTAAATTCTCGCGGGGTTATATACTTAATAAAGATATCTGATATAAATAATAAAGTCACTTAGAATAGATAGAACCTTTATTGAGCACAAAGAAGTACATACAAGACAAATGAAAATGTGACAGAAATTAAGTTATATTTGATTACATACAAAATCAAATATTTTTGGAACTGTCAACATAAACTGCTGAGACTCATCATTGAATAATTATTCAAACAGTTGTGATGATTGAAATCATTTGATTCTCAGCAAATATAAAGAAAATTCAGAGATCTTCGCTGAACATAGCTTCGGACTATATTTTCCATTTTCATTCTTGTGGATGTGGAACTATTCTTTGAGCAACTATCTGTACTGTGTCGATGTACTCAGGACGAACAATTGGTAGACTTCAAAGTAGAATCTTCTGAAACTATGCACCTTTGTGAGCATAACATATAATAGGTTTCGTTTTGATGATCATCTGATTTTATCAATTATATCAGCATAAAGCGTTTTTTAGTTTGAATCCCACGTTATTCAAAGTTTGAGCCCGAAGAACTGCATAGTGTTGAAACTCTTATATTATCAGCATGCCGTAGATAACATAGGCATAAAATCGATATCATTTCTTGAGATGCTCTAGTTATAGAGATATTAAGTAGCATGATGTATGCAGGTATAATAATTTCTGAACTTCGAAAAAGAATCATGCGAATTCTTGCATTTTTTTCTTCAAAATGTTGTCGATTTGACTCCATCTTTCATCGAAGTTTGAACTTGCACAACTGCTTCATCTTGAGATATGGATACAATATGCACATCTAACATTGATTGGATGAAGATTAGCGCTATCAGAACCTCTATAAGTATTCTTCTTTGCCTCCGTTAAATTCTGGAGACTTTCACTCGAGATAGGCAGTTCGATCATCTTCGCATCTTCATTCAACACAGATTTTGTGTAATATTATGTACTTTATCTATGTCCCTGTGTCCGTCAGTCGATGTCTAATGATTTTGCGTAAGAATATTGTGGATTTCGGTCACTTAAATCAACGGTTGCTATGGGATATGCATGTCAAATGCATAATAAAAGTAGATTCAAGAAGTGAGTTCCCATCACTACTGTCTTATTTATCTACCTCCTTCCATGGAAACGAAAGGTTTGAGTTCCTTTCTTCTTTATAGTTGTAGAATGCAAATATTCCTCCTTTATAATAGTTATGTTTGCATATTCTTGGTATATACATATGCACATCTAACAGTGATATTGGTTGAAGAAGTTCTCAGCACATCCATTTTTATCTTCTTCCCCTCCATTTAATTCTGGATATTTTCTGGATTAATAAAAGGAATTTGATAATCTTCGTCTTTATTCGACATATGTATGTGTGTTATTCTATGTAGTCTATGTCCCAATGTCCATCCGTCTATTTTCGCTCGTGTCGAAATTTCATAATCTTCTGCTGTTATGCAGTATGGTCTGCATACAAGTATTGTAGGTTCCGTTCCCTTTTTCAGAAAAGGTCGAATTTCTGGATCTGAATGCTCTTGTGATACTATATGCGTACATAATATAGATGTTAGTTCAAGAGGTGATTGCCCATCAGAACTATCTTCTGTAACTTCTTTTCTTCACGGAAACGAATTGATGGTTTGAGTTTTTTGTTCTTATCGAGGTCCTTTATCGTGTAGGTCTACGCAGTCTGTCTATGAACTGATGTCCGTCTGTCCATTGCGTCTCCTTAGATCATTCAAAATATCCTCGGACGGATCCTGAAGATTCAACATAAATTAAAATCAAAACTACGATATCTTATTTAGGGAAGAAACTGACCCTATTTGCATACAGAGACAAATAAGCTTATTATATGCTCGTATTCATAGGCCAAACTTCTAGAATAGACTAGTAGGACTTAGTAACGTACCGAGCTTAGAGTATACGACCAATACACTCTGCCACTGCGGGTCGTTCGGTAAACTACTCTTTCCCATTCAAATCGTAATATCTTCACTCCTCTCGTTTGTCTGTAATTAGATAAATTACATTTATTAGAAACACTTTCAATATATTCTAATTCGCGAAAATTCAAATAATTCAAGAGGTAAAGTACGGTGATTTCATCATAATCATTATATTGAATATATGTACTCCAAGAAGCAACAAGCCATGACCCAATATTGGGATAATTAAAGCATTTTATTCGTTTAAATTCACCTCCATTGTATTACGATGTTCCACAACTCCCTCCGATTCCGAATAATGTAAACAATCCCGTGAATGAGATTGGTCACAAGAAATTGGATAAAATATTCCAACAGTAGGTAAATTATATCCATCTTCACAGCTTCACTTTCGGAGAGCTAATGAAAGTTATCCAGGGACGGTTGCTATTTACGTTGCTAAGGGCAACAAAAGTGACGCAATACTTCCGAATTTTCGTTATTCAACTTAAATTAGGATATTTAACGTTCACCAAATCCAAATTAGTTTAAAATTAATAATATGTAGTGTTTTTTATAAATATTTATAACACTTTATCATGTTTTTGCGAAAACCTAAGCTTTTTTTCGGTTTTTCTATATAAATGTTTTTCGAAGGCTAAGCCTAGGAATTAAACCAGTGACACTATCCTTCCTAAATTTTCTATTGTGAACTAAATTATGATTATTTATGTTTATCTTATCGAAATATGTTATTCACCACTTTTAATTAATTTATATGTATATATTACTGTTTTTATCATATATTTAATTAAACTTTACAATTCATCGAACATTCGACGTCATCGAACTTATACCTTTTTGTTTATATTTTTTTCAATTCTTATAAGAAAAAATATTCTTATTATAAATTATAAGTCCATTTTCTCATATTTCTCTCATAAATTACATTTATCAAGTTGACCGCATTAGTTTTAATTACTAAAGCTAAGGATTTCACCGCAAATACTACTAGTAGTATTATTGCCCTCTTTCTGTACCAAAACATTCTTACGGAGTTGAATCATTACGTATAAATATATTCATTAGGATGTTTACAAAGCAGTCCTTTCTGAAAAGATTTTACTTACGAGTACTTACTTTTACGTACATTGCTATAAAGTAACAAAAACTATAATAAATATTTTTAAGAATACTTTAACCTTAGAACGGATTTTAAAAAATTATCATTTTTTTATGAAAATACATGAAGACTAAATATTCATTATACATACGACTAAAATCATCTTTTACGTATTTGAACCTCTATAACTCTAATTGTATTTAACTGTTTTAAATGAATAGTAACCTTAATAGGGAATAGGAAACTTATACTCACATAAATAGGAATCTATTAACGTATTACTTCTAATTTTTTTCATAGTAGTTTTTCCATTGTCACCCCTTAAAAAAGCTATTTTATCGAAATCCTGGAATTTGATAATACAATTCCCGCCGACCCTTCCTTTCGTTTCCATGGATTTTCATTGTCTGCCTCCACTTACTCTTTCCGCCCTCTTTTCATTAGAACAAAAAACATCCCTCCTTTACGTTCCATCCTCTCATTATTCACTCCCCTTTGCTACGTCACTCACCAAATCCCCGGATTTGGTGGACCAACTTTTCGCTAATTGCCTTAAACCATGCACTCTCCGTTGGCAGCGTCTTCTTCTCCCTCCTCACGCGGGATTAGCCCTCGGAAAGATTTGGGTGCGGCTGTCGCACGTGCGATCCTTCGCATGCAGTGGGTGTGGTTGGGGTCTCCAAATTGCGATGTGGGAGCGCCTTTTCTGCATGGGAGGCGATTGGTGGTTCTCTCTCTTTTCAGGCACGTCCTTCTTACATGCTCATTAAGAGCAGTTGTGCCGATTATTGGAAGGATGATTTCTTTTTTAGATATGTATCACATGTTTCGACGTCACCTGCCTGGGGTTTGAGTTACGATCTTTTGGAATCAATTTGAATGTCCATTTGTTGATTTTGGTTGCTTTTGATACCGATAATATTGTCAATATTTTCTCCAATAACTTTATTTTATAATATATGTTTCCAGTTATTTACTTTTTTACGTTTCTTTTATCGAAGTATAACAATTATAAATTTAAATCATCGATCGTATATGTTATTTATAGTATGATGGTATATATTCGTCAGAATTCGCTCTAATTTGAAGTCGTAAGTATTTGCTAAATAACGGTATAAATCGAAAACTTCCCATATTTATTCCGAATACCTTTTGGTATTGTTTTGGAAAGCTATCTTAAGCTATCGTGAAAAATCAAGGAAACTGTTGTAGGAGGTTTTGGGGAATTAAAAATGCTTATTAAAAGCCAAATACATCAGCTTTATTTTTTATTTTATAAAAGAGTTATAAATATATTTTTAGCGAATCGCTGAGCAGTATATTTTAATAATTAAATTATTAATTGATAAAGTAAATGATCGAGGTTGACTCTTTGTACAAAAACTGTACATTGATTTCTTTCGGAAAGTAATTTTGAATGTGCAAAGTTTTTGTGAAAATTTAAAAATATGCTTTAGGAGAACGAATATATATGTAAAAAAAATGATGGAAGGAAATGTCTTTTTGAAAAGGGATTAAAGACTTTGGATTGGAGATTATATAGGGTAGGGCATTAAGGGGGGAGATATTGGAAATAAAAGTGTGCGTAATTGGGGATAAAGAATTCGAAGAAATTCGCCATGTCTTGAAATTTGTTGAAAATATAAGGAAATTCGACCCTCCATTTTTCAATTGAAGCATACGTAAAAATCGCCGAGTATTGTGTTCTGCAAGGCAGTGTAATAGGACCAATACTCTTTCTTGAACAACCCAAGAAAAAATGTGTACAATTGGGAAAAAATGAACTCCAGAAAAGTCACTTTGTTTAGCAATCCTTAGGAAATATGAAACGACGCGCTATTTTTAGATCAGAACCCTGGTTACCAAAGTAACCTTTCGTGTTCAGCAAGGCAGCGTACTGGGACCACTTTTCTTTCACGATATACATAAACAACCTCAGAAACAAATTAAGTTCATTAAGTCAGAACACTTACGTACGCCTAGTTTACAAGGAAATCGAAAGTATTTCATCGGTCGAACACGCAATAAATGGTTAATTTCATTTTTACGAACAAAAAAGTTAATTCAGCGATGTTTACTAAAACTAAGTTTTTTTTTAATTAACGATATCCTACTGATGTGAAATTGAAACGAATTGCGGAGATACAGTAGAAGTTCAAGCTTTTAAATAAAAAAATGTTGGATACGAAACTGGTTTTAAGGAAATTACTGTGAAGGAAAAACAATCCGGAACTTGTTACGACACGTCGGCTGCACTTTTCACCTCCCCTTTTTTCCATACGTTTTCCCCTTTTCCCTCCTCCAGCCACTTCAATCCGATTCCAGTACGTTTCGCCATTTCCCCTTATCATCCAACTCCCGTTTGATCCATTGAAGCGATCCAAAGCGAGTGCCACCTGTACGCCTGCATCCGCACCACACTTCTTTGTTGTCATTCAGTCGAGAGGGAAACGAAGTCCTTTGGCGTAGTTACGTCGACTGTGCAGCGAGCGTTTCCGGGGAGATTTATCCGGATAATTTGAGAGACGAAAATTTTTGTTACGTTTTCTACGTACTCTGGATGCTCGTAGCTGTCGGTTCGTGTTTTTTTATTGTCGATGTTGGATTGTTTTTAATGGTAATTGTATGGTTATATTTTTTCCCCTTTAATGGGTATTACTACATGCTGCTCGCATTGGATTTATTTCCGTTGGAAGTTCTCCTTGTGCTGCTGCAGCGGATGTTTTTAGCGTAGCGGAAAATTAACATTTTTTTACGGATGCTGTGTTTGGATGTTCTGGTTTTTTGTATCCTTTTGGAGATGTGTAGAGATTTAAGGGTTTGCTAATCTAAAATGAGTATCGTTTTGTTACGGAAATCTTTCTTGCTCTCTAATAATATATATATTTATGTATGTGTACACATTCATGTGTTATTTATGTACATGCACAAATAAACGATATAATTCGAATGGGAAAACGTTTAAGAATTATTTATAACACAATTACACATGCTAGAATAATCTGCAAATTTGTTGTCTATAAATACGTAAATATTATCTAATACAAGATTTTTTTCCCTATGCATGAACAATATACACTCTCGCTTTTAACTCAACAATTTATTTCTATTAATCTGTTATATTAATCCCCTATTAATTGTTAATCTGTTTTCTACGCATCCTCCATAACATCATATATGAGCTTAAAAAATATTTCGAGCCAATAAAACCCAATCTTTATTATGGGGTGCTTTTATGAATCGTATTTGCGTTGAAATTAAATCATATGAACTATTAGAAATTTCCTAAATAAATGGTCATTTTAATCTTTACCTATTTATAAAATAATGATAATAAATCGTCGTAGATCATTATATACTTAGCATATATTTAAAAGGTCAGATCGGCAAAATGGCTAATAAAAGATACGAGTTCGAGTCCCGGTGTGATTGTGATGTTCTCATCCATTGTTTTACCATCCAGATGATGTTAAAGCATGATGAATAAGCTTACGAATTCTTCTTTAAGGCTTCTTAAAATCAAAGATTACAATTCTTACTTTGGAATCTGCACAGTTATTTAACATACTCACTGTTATGGAAACCTGCACAGTTTAGGTATATTCGATTGATTTCAGATCTCAGATCCGTTGTCTTACTATCACTCGGTAACATACACAACGAGTTTACATCCGTAAATAAACAAAGTCGTCACCAAAGTAACCGATTGGTCGCTTAGTTCTCAATCGCATGAACAGAGTCGCGCATCTCCGTCGCAGATCTTTACCATTAATTACCACCTTTGAAGTGTTCCTGCAAAAGGAGTGACTGCACCGGAAATCCCCCCTCTTCCGCTCGCGGGTCATTGGCTTCCATTGGCGGAAAAGTAACGGTTTTTAGCGACGAAAAAATCCGCTCATTTGCTTCTTATAGGCACTAAGCAAATGCGATTTGATTCAGTGCACTCTTACGAGTAAAAGACTACTTCATCGTTGAGAAGAGACCTTCTGGTTGATAGGAGTCGCATCTGTCTATCTTTGGATCACTCATGGTTCACGACTTCCATAACGTGCTGTAAAAAAAGGATTTTTCTTTTCTTTCGTCTTTTCTGTATTCTTTTGAGATTTAAGTATTATTAGATTGTAATCTGTAATTGGGAAAAACCAAGAAATACATGAATGGATTCCCATGGCAACATACTCTCGTACAGCTGTTCACGAAAAGCTTTCTAGAAGTAATTAAGACCACATGACTCATTCTGAGAGGAAGCACCTTGCCTTCTGATGGATTTGCGTGAGTTTCCTCTTTTCTCTTTCTTTGCTGAAAATACGCTTTTAACCTTCAGCTGTCACACATCCGCCTTCTTTTCTAGTGCTAAATTTAAATTATTAGACAATTGTCGGTGCAATCGTATTAGAATTTTTTATTTGCTTAGGTTCGATGAAGTATGTTCTTAAGTTTGCGTGATTTAATATTAAAATGGAAAATGTATCTCTTGTCAGTTATTTGGTGGTTAAACATTTTTATATGAGCTTTTATTTATCACTTAACGAGATTAAACAAAAATTATTGTATTCTAATAATAATAATTATCATTTTCTGGGTGTATAGTTAAAACTTTCAGTATTTGTATTCGTATACCGTTACAAATTTTTAAAATATATATTGTGAAGGGAAACTTATCCATTTTGCTTTATTGTGTTCATTGTTTCTAGATCAGTCCCACGCTTTCGCTAATCAATAATATTATAACTGTTGTTGCATTAAATTGTTGTCTTCATTGTTGTAATCATTATATGAATATTGTTGAATTATTATAAATTTCCTTTTTATTTTCGTACGCTCCCCAATTCATTAAAATGGTTTAATTTGGGATTATATTTTGCAGATATGTATCAACAGTAATGAAAGTAGGTGTCATTTATTTATAATAAAACTACGGATGAATAATTAGAAGATATTGTAAAGTAAATTATTATTATTATTAGAGCTAGAGTTGCTTCATTGGAGGCCCAATAAAGTTAGGACTGATTTAATCTCCCATTCTAAAGTTCTAGTGCAAGTTTATGATTATTTCCGAAGTTTCCAGAATCCGTAATGATCCTCTGGTAATAATTTATAGACGAAAACTTCCTGTGAGTAAACTTAAACTCGGAATCAACGCAGACAGAATCACAGACCGACAACGTGGAATGTTTGGTAGGGTTAGAGTCAATTCGCGTCAAGGAAAATATTTGTTTGGAAGTGAAAGTAGATGGTTTATACGGAGCAGTTGGTGAAGCGGCTGAAGAGAAGGAATTGTGGTTAAGAGTGGTGAAGTGTAATGAGATTCACTGGACCAGAATCAAATGCGGCTTTTGGATGTTCCAATTGCAGATGTCAGACAATACAAATTAACACTCGGTCATCCTAGTATTTTGCTCATTTAGGAATGCCATTCTTATCTCCAAACTGTTTTATCTCATGCGATATCAGGTTTTAAAAGTTTACGTGATTGATTCTGCGAATTTACTAACTTCTATTCTTCTATAGACGAATTTGTTTTAGAGAAAGTATTAAATGTAGAAAAATATATTAAAATGTAAGATATTTATATAAGAATCATATTATAATATATTTTTAAATCAACTTGAAAATCAACATCCAATGTCAATGTATGATAGATTATTTTTGAATGCGTTTGATAAATAATTCGATACTAAAATATTCGTAAATATTTGCGTCGATTAAAGGAAAGTAAAGGGGAAGTAGCATCTTATTCTCTTTCGTTTAGCCCTCCAAAGAACTTTAATCCTACTTTCCTCAGTTGACCTTGCTTTTAGCTGACCCTTCGTCTCGAACCCTGTGTCAGCTTTTTTTCTTGTACACGACACACATGTGAAGATAAAGAGGCATTTACTCTTCCGTGGCTCTTCAAAGCTTTTAGAGAGCGTCAAAGTGTTTCACGAGGATGTGTGGCTGTCGAACACGCTCGAGGATCGTGTGCCGTGACATTAAAGGCCTTATGGTAAACAAGAGGGCAAATCAGTGTCGATGGAGAAGGGTCTTATGGAATGTTCAATGAAACAGTCTCACTGTCATAGTCTTCTATCTACTATATACCTATGTAGGTTTCCTAAAACATTAATAGTATACATGATACGTATAAGAAATACGAGATAGGATGTATGATACCTGAGAAGAAATAAAATTAAGGTATTTTTACTTATTTTTTTGAGAATACTGAATAAGTTATCGGTTGGTTGTGAAATAGTTTTCATCTAGTTTTTAATGTGAGGTATTATTTTTATTTTATTTTTAATTTTTTTGAGATTACTCAATGTTATCAGTTGGTTGTAAAATATTTTAATGTAGTTTTAACATGGTTTATTTTTTATTTTTGGTATGTTTACTCTTCGAAACACTCTATATTCTATATGATACTTAGTTTATATAATGTTGTAATGCTTAAGAATGTTATCTGAAGTTCAAAATTCTAACTTTTTTATTTATTTTTTCCAGGTGAGTGTTTCATAATCAGCCATGATGCTCTGAAAAATCTTTCTAAACGAAAATCTGTGAGTATTATGATTTAATAAATTTTAACGGAAGAAAATTAATTTTCACATTCTTACAATAATGACTTCGCTCATAGTACTTCAATAATAAATAACTATAATTATATAATAATAATAATATACATGTATGTAGTTGAAACAAAGCCGAAGAGGTTGAATTACTTTTAGTTTAATTTGAGTAGCGTTTAACCGTATTCATTTTTAAACTAGAAGTTAATCCTTGTAAAAAATTCTCAGTTTCTTCTAATTTGATTCATTTTAACTCGGAATACATTTCACGAATTCCTCTGATTTCAAAGTTTAATTTTATGTTTCTGAATCCTCTGATTTAATTATACACCAGTTTCAACTGCCTCCGGTAAAGAATCACGCTTCAAAAACAAGTAAACAACAACAGTGCCTCAGTAGGCGACGGAAGTTAACTCAGTTCTTCCATCGAGGATACATTCATAACTTTACATCACAACGTATCCGGATTTATTCTTTTATCCTTCTCATAAAGAAGGGAGCTAATAATTCCACATAAAATAATCTTGCTAATGGCTTTAGAGCGGCCGTTTGTCTTGAAAGGATTTGCATGTAACGAAAATTTCAGGAAGGGCTCCAGCTAATTATATCAGGGTATACACAAGACCACGGAGAGAGAAAATCCATCCCTTTCCCTCGGTTTCGGAGGTCAAGGACCGAGTGTCTCATCTTTCCCAGGCCTTCTTTGACCTCTCACAGACACGAAAAACAATTGCCGACCGTAAATCCGTTACGTACCATCCCTCTTATTAGGGATTCCACCGTCTCTTTTTACGTCACCCGATGTCGACGTCCCCTTTCGGAATTTCAGAGAACTATGGAAAGATGTCGGAACAAGATCGAGAGATTTTTCTTTTAGGGAGGCTATTTGTTCAAAGGACAACACCCTCCAGGGATTTGATGTTCTCTTGGAAGGAATTGTATAAAGTCTTTTTAAAATTGTGGTAAAATTTGTCTCAGCTGGGGATTATTTATTAAAGAGGTATTTATGAATATCTACTTCCGTATTCTAAAGTAAACGAGCTGTCTAGTTATTAATGTATTTTAAGGATAACTTAAAACGAATTTATCATTTAAATTCGTCTTTACATTTAGGCTATTATTATTTTTTTATCCAAAGACGTCAAAGACAGAATTGAATTTGAAATTGTCTCGGGAGATTATTTCGACGAAGGGATATACTGGATGGAAATCGGATTTGGGAACGGAAGTATTTTCTTTACTCTACGATACTTCCTGAATTTTCTATTTTGCGAGTGGAGTTCTGATATCCTTCTGGGTATTGCTGATAGAAATAAATTAATCCCTGTGTAACAAACATATCTTGTGCACTTCGGATACTCTTTGAGTATTTCGCATCGACTCACGATAGTTTCCGAATCTTTTGACGTCTTTGTATCATTCATTTAATCTCCAATTTTTATATTCTGAAATTATCTTTTGCGAATTGTAAAATCACAATGATTATCGAAAATTCGCTTTGAATGAACGGTGAATGCCGATTTATCTTGTACGTTGTGTAATATATCTAAAGCATTCTAAATTAAATTATATAGCCTTCTTAAAGTTAAAACCTTTTTTTAATTATTTTCTTCTATATTCGACGTGAATGACCGGTAGACCGATTTCATGAAGACCCATAGCTTATTTTTATATGAAAACCATTCTCTAGAAATATAAAAATTCTGATAATACACACAGTAGACAAGAAGGGGAAAATGTTGTATGGGTAGCCTTATAAATTTTGTAAAGTAAGTGGTTAATTTAAAGCCATACAATATTCGTAACTTATATTTTGAAATTATTCGTAATTGTTAAATCGCATCCAAAAATATTTAACTTTAATAAATACAGGAGTCAACCTCTTCCTTGACGGAACCCTCTGTCAGTTTTCCTGTCATGATTACCGTTAACGGAATTCAAAAGTCTTTTAAAAATGCTTTCTCCGAAAAAAACCCTTTTTCTCTAACTCATTCCCCGCCGCAGCAGTTTTTAACATTTCTCAATCCGCTAATCTTATTTTTCACTCCGTCTGTTTCTCTACGCTCATTCTTTCCTCACCTTTATTTCAAAGATGGCGTGACGTCCTTCCTTTAAATCCTTCAATGTCCCCCTCCAATTATTTCTTTCCCCTGAATGCTCTCCAAGGATCAAATGAAGAAGCTGTAATTAAAATTTGTCTCACAATGGACCTTCCCCCGCAAACTTTTGAAAAAACTTTCGCAATTTCGCCGAATCTTTTTTCTCCGGCATTTCCTTCTCGCGAAATCTCCCTCTTTAAGTTCTCGCTTCCATGTATCCTCTTCTCAGAAAGGGTCTCTTATCCTCGTTTATAAACACTCTTTATTTATTACTTATTATTCAGGGTGCACAGTAGGTTATCCCATTATTATTGTACGTTACATTCTTATGAAAAAGTTTTACTAAGTTACAGTCGCTCAGAATTTAATGGTTGCTTGGTTACTTCCTCATTCTTGCTTTTTAAAACCACTCCTTATTTATAGCTTATTATTCAAGGTTTACAGTAGGTTATCGCATTATTATTATAGAACGATACATTGTTATTGAAAGTTGTTACTGTGTCACTCTCGCTCAAAGTAAAATTGTTGCCATTTTACTTCCTCATTCTTGCTTTTAAAAACTCTTCATATTTATAGTTTATTATTCAGGGTGTACGGTAGGCCATCTCTATCTATTATTATAGAATATTTTATTGTTATTGAATGGTTTGTGACCATAGTACATTAGGTCAAAATTAGACGGTTGTTAGGTTACTTGAGAAGTGAGATTTAAATTTCCACGCCTAAACTCAAATCTTTATATTTTTTATTAGTTAATTTTTTTTATACTATCCTTCAAGCTATATATTTTAGGTTCAAGATTTAATTATTATTATTATTCACAAAATACTATGTACGTATATGACGTTCATGACTAATAATATAATGAAATTACACTATAATATAATACTCTCAAATTATACCGACTAACATTCCTGTAATATCTTATATTTTCGAAGATATAATTTGGATTTTATTCCAATATTGATTTTCTAATGGCGTTGATAAATAAATAATAATAAAGGCATACTAATATCTCTGTAATTAAAAACTTCGTTCATAATGACTGTATGCACGAATTTTTTATCACCTTCGACCAGTCTCTAAAGAGTTACTCTAACTAAATATTATTTTAGATTTTAGTACTAGGATTTTAATTTTAGATTTTATTAACAGGTTGATTTTAGAATTTAAATGCTTAGGCTATCCGCAAATGATAATTGTTTGTGAAAGTGAGAATTTTTTAGAAATATATTAAGTTATCATAAGTATAACGATCATATTCCTTGATTAACAGTAGAACCACGAGATTAAAATAATTATTTGTATAAATATAATATAATCTAATCTAATAAACAGGTGCATTTGAAAGAACAGTGTGATTTTTCTTTATATTTTTAACAAAATTTTATAATAGAGTTATTATGATCATTTAAAAATTTTGCAGTTTGTTAAAAAGTTATATTATGCGAATATTTTTAGATGTCGCTAGGATAGTATTTTGAGGAAGGATTTCGTTAAATTTAACTCGTAATTTTTCATCTCATATTTTGTACCTTTAAGCCTACATTCATATTTATGCTACAATTTATTCGAGTTATTTTTTCGCACATAATTTCATTTCGTCTCATTTTTGCCTTTCTCCATCCAAAAGTTTAACTTCTTTCCAAACTCAAATGTCTTTCTATTCCCTTTCTGCCATTCTCATTCTTCTTTATTCCCTCCGGAACCTTTATCCCTTTGTTTAATTGTAATTCCCTCGAGTTGTGCGCTTTTCCGTCTGCTTTTATCTCTTTTCATCCTTCCGAAACATTAAGAACTTCAACAAGAAGAGTCGCTTTATTTCGTCGAATTTTTCCGGTATTCGCCGTCCGCGGCTCCACCGTCGCTCTTCACTCACGAACTTTTATACTCCAACTTAGAAACAGAAGAATCAGACGAAACTTTCGCGTCTCTTGATCATTTCATTTCCTCGGGGCTTTTTCTCGCCTTATCCTCTTAGGAAATCGTCCCTTAATATTCCGGAGATCGTATAAAACATCGAATCAATTTGGTGGTTATATCCGGAGTTCCGTTCTCTCGCCCGTGCCTTTCTCCGCCTTTTAGGGTAAACACTTCGTTATTCCGAAGTGGCGAAGTTTTATAGACAGCGGCTTGATTGGGATCGTTTAGTTTATTGTTTATCGGGGACTTTTTCATTTCTACCCTCTGGGAATTGATTCCAAAGGTAAAGTGTTGAACTTTCGTCTTCTGATTAAAAGTGGATGGTCTAATGAACGAAGTGAGATGTTAATATTCCATTCAGTATGAACAGAAGGGAACAATTTCGACATTACTGGGACTCGACCCAAGATCCCCTACTTATCGCTCATAAAACATGACCTTAAGAAGTTGAAATTGGTGGTGTGTCGGTGTAGATGTTAGTCTACCTGCCTGGAAAGTGGAGGCCTGTGTTCGAGTCCCAGTCATGCTTTTAAGTCATTCTTTTTTGACGTTTAGTAACCTTTGATACTAAATCCCGCAAATTCATCGAATGATGTTATTTCACTGTTTATTAATCTACTAATATGTCAATTATGATGCGGCGATCTTAATTTTTTTAGCCTTAAGTTAAAAGCTTTACGTATTATTGTAAGAATGTACATATAATTCTCAAATAGTAACTATTTTTTTTTCTGGAATTATTTTATTAATGTGTATAGAGGGGAGTGAGAAATTGATGCTTATACCAGTTGAAATATTGCTATAATAATTAGGTAAAATATGTCAATATACTGTACTCAATAAATCGACGAGTGAAAAATCGAGCCAAATAATGCCATATGCATCTGAATTGTATTCATTCCTGCTGATATAAATTTAAGACAATTTTAATGCCTATTAAAATCTTTCCTTTTACAGATATCGTACACCTAATATGTAAAATTTGATTTATAATACAATTTATCGTGGAATATACAATAGTTTAATATCGTGGTTATTTTAGCTTAATATGAAATTATATTCTTAATAGGTGTATTAAATGGCAGTGTTTATGAATCAGGTCAATATTCCAATGAATCTCTCTTTTAACTTATTTTATATTATCGTTATTATATGTAACCAACATAAGTTTTAACCATAGTAACCGTAGAGTCTACTTCTGTCCTTTAATTACAGCATTATAATACTTATGCTGTTTTTATCGCCTCGCTTCACACAGCCGTTGACACTGTTATTTTCCAAAGGTCTTCTCACTTCCTTTTTCGAGCCCTTGACTTCACCCTTTTCCATTCCATAGCATTTATCCAGCTTCTTCCTTTCCTCATCCACTTTTCAGTCCATCGACGTATCTCCTTCAACCCCGTAATCCTCTTTGCCCAGTGGTTTCTTACTCCCTCTCCTCTTTAAGGTGTTTCTACGGAAAGAGAAGATTTGGGGCCATAAACGAACGACACTCGGTTGCTAAAGAGCCGGTTTCCTAGTGACGACTAATGACTGAATATTAGTGATGGATGACGTCTACAGGGAAATAGAAAGAGAAAATATATTGTGCTTTTCATTTGAACTTTGTGTATTAAGTTTGTAGAACCCAAACAATGTCCTCACGCTGAATTTGTGGATAATAATGAAGACGATTTTGATTGTTGAATTAACTCTTAATTACGTATCGAATTACTTGTTTATTGTTCTAATGTAACATGGCTAATACAAGCATCTAATAATATAACAATAAGGTTGCTTAAGTGCGTTAGTCAACAATAGACAAAAACTAACATATTTTAAGAGGGAAGTTTCAAGGTTCCGGGACTCGAACCCAGGACCTCAAGAAGAGTAAAGTTAGCTTTCTAACCACTCTGCCGCCTTTATGGTTATATAATAACATCGGACAGGATCTCTACTGCTCCAAGAGTTCTGTCTCAGAATGTGCTTCCTATAGAGGAGAATTTTCTTCCCTCGAGTAATCCCATCGGAGGTGTTTCGTTCCACACTCAATCCTTTCTCTGGAAAGGCGGCACCTCCCAATTGCTCCTTTTCCGGTAGGAAATCATGTCCTTTCTTTCCCTATTCCTTCCACGTCCAGGGAGTCCATCCAAACATACTCTCCTTTGCTTTGTTCCTTTCAATCCTGTTTCCTTTCCTTCCTTGACCCTTACGCTCTCTTCTGTTGGACTTTTCGAGGTTTCTGTCGCTTGACGAACTTTTATTGGACTCTTCCCTTCTTTAAGTCGACGTGAATTCGTGTGAAGTTACTCCTCATTGGTGCATTTGTGCGAAATTGCCCAATCAGGATGGGACTTCGTAAAAGTTAAGTTTTATTGTAAATAAATCAATGTTCAATTGTTACATGCGTTGCTATGTAAGTAAGAATAAATATACAGAAATATAAGAAATGTATATGCATATATGGCATTTACGAATGAATGTAATGTATTGAAAATGGATGTAAAAATGAGAGAAATGAATATATGTCAGGTAAGTTATTGCTATGATGGTATAGCTGGTATTCCTGTTCCACGATATTTCATTTAATTTTCGGATTTTTACTGGACAAATAAAGGGAAGATTATGATGTACTTTTCGGTTAGAATTTACAGAGAGAGAACTAAGTACTTAAGTAAAGAAAATAACTAAATTAATGAACTCATACGGTCCTCCTGAGCCAATGAATGGTTCATAATTAGGCTCCATGTTGTTTAAAATTATAACGTTGGCTCAATTAAGTTTTAATTATATTTCGTTTATATGAATCTAATCAAGACTTAATTGAATTTGAAAAATAATTCGTTGAAGTAATTGATGCTGATACTTTGTATTGTGAGAAATGTATGATAATGGGATGGTAATTCTCTCATTACTTGAATAATTGCTTGTACTTCTAAGCCATTGTAATAGCCTTTCAAATTGAAATTAATACCCATGACTTAATTATTCTGTAAATTGCATAATGGTGTGAAAAATCAGAAGTAAATCAACTTAAGAAGATATTAGTGAAGTGAATGGAATTAAATAGATAGTTTAAGAAACAAGGTACTAATTCATCATTGAAACAGCTCCAAGAGAAGCAAAGAGAATTCTCTACCGCAGCTGATGTATCTCGTGCGATCAAGAGGGTTATCACTTCCGCTTTATGGAGAATATTATTATGAATAGGTCACTCTGCAAATGTCCTTGATTCCTCTGAAAGAGTTTCCGTATATCTAGTCGCGTTTTGAATCTGGAAATGACGTCATTTCCTCTCCATTTGTCGTTTCGTTTCAGTTTCATCATGGAAGGTTTCCATCGGTCAATTTGAGATATCTTGATACCAAAATAGAACGCTACTGTGGTATTTCAGTTACATCATTGAATTCAATCTGTCATTGATAGTGCGTGTGGCATGATGTAATCGTATTTGATCTTTGGGTCTGTAATATTTTTTTAGACGTTCTTGTATTTTATTTGGTAAAGTATTTTAATGAATTTATTATGTTTTTGGAGCTCAGTTTTTATTCCTCAAGATTTCGAATGCAACTAAACATGTACTTAGTCCTTCGTTATGTTTTTTTTCTCTTCCGTTATGTATTATTTTTTCGTCTTCATTAACTTCTATTTTATTCTTTAATATCTCTTATGTATTCACAATGGCACTTATCCCTTAATCATGGCTTTTATTTAATTTGTATAATTATTGTGTATATTGTATATATTTGCTTCTTTTTGAAGTATCAGTAAGCTATAGGACGGTTTTCAATGCAAGGAATACGATGTTTTGAAGCTTGTTACGGATAATACTCGTTCCTGTTTTTTTAGCTTTAAACTTCACCACCTACTTATCACTTAGTTATTTTATTTATAGATATGTCCTTATATCACACATAATATTCCAAAACGTAAGATATATGGAAGGTTTTTTTTATTAGCACTAGAGATTGCGAATTTTCATGCATTAGTAATGTTAAGATGATGTGAATTAATCCGTGAAGGATGGGAATCGACAATGATATACAATAATAAAAAACACGATAACATATGATATTCTGACTGTAAAATGATAACAGAATCCTGTCGAAGCTAACAAGTAATAATTATGTAATTCTCATGTTGTAAAATCTTTTTTCCCGCCAAATGCATTCGCTAATGCTTTCTTAAACAACTGTAGCCCCCTCCAATTCACTTCTCCACATAGGCTCCTCCATCAAATGCCCCATCTTCAACAATTCTTCTACTTACTCTCAATTTCGACCCCAATCTTCTTCAACTACCAATAACTCTTTCCATCCCCACTCTGTCTCCCTTAATGAAGACGCATGGCCTCGGGTTCAACGTATCTCAAGACGAACTAGAGAATTATAAAGGACCGTCTCGACAGCGTTAACCAAGATGATTAACTCCCCAAATAAAAACAAATGCCTGATTTCGCCCGTGCTTTTGTTTCGTTGTCGCGAACCATGAACCTTGGATATTTCTCTTTGTCGGTTCCTTTTAGTTTAGCTGTTGTTTTTTTTCCGTTTTGGTTTTTGTTGTTTTCTTGGTTACCATTGGTTTCTGATTTTTCTGCATTGTTGTAGGAGGAAGCTTTATTGCGATGAAATTAGGTAATGAGACTTTCGATTGTTATAAACATCGATTAATAAGCTGAGTAGATTCATCAAGTGAGAGAGTTGGTATCCTATACGATTTCCCCTACTACAGATAACTTACTAGTTTCAATTACTCTACGTAGCTGATTTTCTTTTACGCATGTGTTCAATACTAATAGACTCGTTGATTATAAAATTGATCGGCATTAAAGTTACGTATCAAATGAAGAGTAATGCCATGATAATTCATGAAAATTAAAATTTTTATTATAAAAATAACATTATCAATCTTAATAGCAGTCGAATTTATTAGTAAGAAGTCTTATTTGAAATAAATCTGTAGTTAATCTAACGCTAGTACTTATACTCAATAAAGGCGTGTTATAATTATTAGAACCTCCGAGAATTTGATCAAATATTGAGGAATCGAGGTTGAATAGGAGTGAAAAACAGCGACAGATGGGACTCGAACCCAGGTCCCCACTTCGTGCAACATCCAAAAATATATAGTATGAGTAAAAATATATTTCATATAAATACCAAACAAACAAATGCATGAATTTGATGCCAATCCATCAATCAACGCGTAACGTGTAATTAATCCTCGAATCGATATATATATATATATCGATCATGACCTCACTTTGTGTACGATTGAGGGCAACGGATGAAAATAAACGAAATAACCACAGTTCAAACATTGACTTTCGCGGGATTAATTGGCTTGGTTGGGTATTGTACATATGAACATACAAATAAAAGAATTGATGAAAAAAATTCTCTCGCGTTGAAGTGGTTTTGAGAAGAATTTGACCTTTTTCTTTCGATTCGTGAGAATTGTTATCTACTCCATGGTATCCCTGATAAATTCCAAACATTTGTTTTCCATCTTAATGCTTTTAAAAACTATCTATCAGTTGGTACGACTGGAATACCAGCATAAATAAAACTTAAAAAAATTAAGTGCGTACTGGGAATCGAACCCAGGACCCTAGCCTTTTTTCTCATTCCCTTACACTTAAGATTAGAACGTAGAACTAATTGGTAACATTTGACTCTTCCTTTTGCCATGGCACTCTCGTTATCACACGAATATGTATATGAGAAGCTATCCGTTTCCCTTCCTTCCCTTACCCACACATCAACCCTTTCTCAAACATTCGACCCCCACGAAGTTACCCTTAAATCCCCGTTTCCAGGGGAGCCCCTGGCATCACTTGATACCTTTTACCCTTTCCCTCGAAAGTCATTGCATAAATTCCTACCGATTCCCCTCGCTGTCCTGTAACGGACATCCCCCTTCTAGTCTTTTACATTCCCACCGACCTCTTACCTCTCCCTTCTAAATTAAATGTCATATTATTGCTCTGCCTCTCCGTATCCTTCGCTACCATGTACATAGAAACCATTGCTATGAAGTCTGTTTATTTCTTGTATACTGTGGTTGCTATTTGATTGTTTACCTGTATGGAGTCTCAATAAGTGTGAATTGTCATGGAAATATATTACGTCATCTCTGCGTTTTTCGTATGTTTATTGTATATATAGTTACAAATGTTTTTATTTTGTATGTTTTGGCTGATACATCTAATTATTTCATCTACGTTTACATAAGTATCCTGTTGGGACGTCTTTCGTGGCACGTGGCAGGGTGTTGCATAACATTACGTTTCTACTAGCCTATATTTTCTTCCATAGTAACCATTGAATTAATTTTAATTTTACTTTCTTTTGTTTTTAGTTCGTTGTGTAAAGGCGTAGGTTCTTATGCATTTAAGAATGCGAGTTGTTCACATGTGTAACTAAAGTCGTCAAGTAAAATTGTTTAGGAGATTTTTCTTGAAACTTGCCTCTTTTATTTAATTTACGTTTATAAATAATAAATAGGAAATTAAAAAGCGTTTTATTCTTATTTTCCTATTTCAATCTTCAAACATTCTGTATTTTTTACTCATTTCTCATTTCGTTGTATCGTATTTATCTGCATAACACATCCTTATTCTACGAAAGGTAAGGTAACTGTGCATTATTGTGCTCTAGCATCTTTTCCCTGTATATCTTTCTCTGTTTTCTATGAAAGACGTATATACCGTGATCTATGACAGTCTTTAAGTCTCTCCTACTCTAATGGATGCTAACACGTGAAAATGGTTTACTCCTCACAATGGTCGGGTAATTTCCCCTTTTCAGGGTAATTTTCTGGGTTATACAATTCTTTGTCCTATTCTTTTATAATTCCTTTGTTTCTCAGAGTTTTCAGAGAGATTTTTGAACCGTGTCAAGCGCTGCAATTAGATAATTTCTTATTTAATTACGTATATGAAATATTTAAGCGGAAAATACGTGGAACAAAGAGTTTTCGAAAAGACGAACGATTATATATGTGCATTTCCTTACTTGATTTTATATTCTAGTGTGTCCTAAAATAGAATTCTAGCAGCATAGATATAGTTTTTGTAATGGCAGTTATTTAGCGTGTCATACTATATAATACACATTTTTTTTAAATTGCAGGCATTATTTATACCTGATAATCATTCATTTATATATATTTTTATATTTATTATTATTATTATTTTATTTATATATATATGTATATTTATCATTTAATTGCATAATATTATGTATTACATATTTGTATTTGTTAGAGAAGTAAATGTACGTATACAAAAAACTGTTAAATCATACATATCAGTACTTGAATAAATATTTAAATAATATAGGCTTGATTAGATAATAGATTCAGATTGATTTAAACTATCACATTTCTTTATTTATTATACTTTATCGATCACTTCTGTTCTGTAATTCCTAAACAGTTTTGTCCTGACTTACAAATAATTCAAAATTTATCTAAGTTTCATTCTCTTATGTTTCAACCATATATTCTATTCCCTTCTATCTTTCCCTCTACTCCAGGGGAAGTCAAAGAAATGCAGTCCTTTTACAGCTGTCGATTTGCATTCTTCTCAAGGGGAGCCATTGGATGACCATTCAACCCTTTTTAATTCTAATTAGCCCTCATCCGAATAAAATACGAGCAGCTTTTGAGCTCTACGAAGTACGATACGTTTTTCGTTTGTTTCGTAAGAAAAGTAGAACGCGTTCGCCGTATCAGAGGTGTTTTTCCTTCTGTGTGCACATGAGCATGAATAAAGGCCGTTTCAAAAGCCTTCTTTTCAAGTATCAAGTTGCCATAGAGTTTTGTTTGTTTTCCATGTCATGTTTCTCCTTGCTTATAATTTCAGGATTGTGTTTTCTCTCGTCATAGCAACGCTTCGTACGTTAACTCGCGATACCACAAGTAGTTGTAAGTTTTGATGATGAAGGATAATCTCAAAGTTTTCGCGAAACGTGCATTCGTGCAGAGGAATGTTCCAAGACTTGTAACAAAAGCCACAGCGTATGTTTATGATCTCAAATTAGTGTCAGTCTGAGATAGTTTTATGTATAAGAATCCTAAGTGTACATTCTAATTAGTGGATAAATTTAAATATCCTCGTAAGAAATATAATTAAGTTTTTTTCTCGTAACTCTTGTGTTTCATCTTGCTTCATATTCACGTAAATTAAAGATGTATACTTCAATTTTCTATCACCTTAGTAACCATCATAATAATCTCTAAATTCATCTAAATTAAAGATAAATAAATGTTTACCTATATTTCTATTTTCTATCACCTTAGCAACCATCATAATGATATCTAAATTCACCTAAATCAAGGATAAATAATTGTATTTGCATTCTCCATCACCATAGAAACCATTATAATAATCTCTACAATAGGGCTACTTTACAATCTCATTCCTATTTCCAATTTCTATTGTCGTTCTAGCAATTGAAACTAGTACACACGTAAGTTATTCTAAACGTCTTCGCTAAGATTCATTCTCTTGCAAGAAGGGAGACTGTCCCATTCCTTTTTCGGCCCGTTTCTTTCTTTCCACGTTCCATAATATATTCGTCTTGATGGGGTTATTCACACTGTGATCTCTATCACCGACTTCCAGGGATTTCGAATAAGGCATGGATTCAATGTGAGTGCAGGTATTTTATAGCTCGTAATTTCAATGGATAGTATGGTAACTGGTAAATCGAGGTAGAATTTAATTAACTGTTTTATTTATCGTATCACAAGTGCATTGGGAATAAAAATAATCTCTGATGTCTTTATTTCGTGGATACATAATAATTTTTTTTATAAATAATATATGTTAGTTTGGAACATACCTTATCCTGTTTCTACAATACTTCGAAGCGCAACTATTATGCAAAACAGATTCAAGAAAACTCGTAAACATATTAAATGTATCGGTTATTTGGAACTGATTAGAATACTTTATGAATCTCTATTTAGTTATGTTTTTCAGATTGTTCTTTGATACATAACTCTTGGTGTAATTAAAAGATTCCATTTTCAAATGTTTATTCCTCGTTCGATTGATTTTACGTAGATTATATTTCTAATCATATTTTTCCAACTTCAATGTCTCGAAGAATCTTCTTATTAAATATATATATACTTCGTTCAGTAATGTCTTTCCCAGAAAATTAATTTTTTTTCCGAATTCTGTTTAGTAATTATAATTCCAACCTTAAAAATTAAAAATATATATAATATAATAAGTTGTCATTGGAAAATTTACCCCAAAAAAGGAATACATAGCTCTATCTTCAGTTTCAAAAATCTCTCTCTTCCATTTCAGAAGTTCTGAAATTTGTTCCGATTTTCTCATTTCCTCTGTTCATTATCTATTGTTTGCAGCATTCCATTCTTCTGATTGTACATCTATTTCAGATGTCGTGATCTTGCTCCGTTTAATGACTGTCGTAGCATTTTGAAATACTGTCTCCGTAGTACGAATGCCTCGTGGAATATTATCTTATCTCTCCTACACATGATCATAAACCAACCCGAATGACTACTAGTAAATTTTTATTCTTTGATTGAATATTCTTCAATTTCTTGTGGACCAGATGAACTTTTGTTTTGTTTTGATATTAATCATCAGCAATTTCTTTGCAGCATATTTTTTCTCGATGTGCGTAACTACCAATTTTATCGCTCGTCATTTATTATGTCTCCTATTTATATGTCTCCTCAATCAACTTTATAGTAGCTCGGATTCGCTTTACTTGAAAATGGATTAAGATTAACTGGTTTGAGTTAAAACTGCTGCTAAAGGCGGTGCTACTCTATCCAATTGTGACACACAAAAGATGTCTCATTCCTACCTCCCTTTTATTCATCTGATTCTCGTAATGCTCCGGATACTTCGTCATCTTCAGCGAAGAAAAATAGAGCTTTGAGAGGAATCTTTACCATTACTGTGATTCACGTCTTCGTTCTGTCATTTCCGCTGTTATATTTCAATTTTAATCGTAAGATGATAAAAATACATAAGAGTTGAGACAAAGAAATTTCAAGCATCACTTCTGTATCTTTTGTATCTTCGTTTCTAACAATGTGGATTTCCTATATCTGTATTCCTAAATCAGATTAAATCACTTACGATGGATTAATAGAATCATAATAAAACATTAAACCTAAACGAGGTTGTTTATTTAAATATAATATTTCATAAGCGATTTTTTCTTTATGAGAATTCCATAATGTTAATGTACTACACCATCTTTAATTTATTTTTAGCCAAATAAGTTTAGTTAACATAATTAGTGCTGTAGCTTATTATTGCTTCACTCACGACGTATAATAGTTGATGCTGACTCGAACAGGTGTGAATTAATTTTAGTTTAATTATTTTATTATGTTCTATATTACATATTTATTATTTTTATACAACATTTTTAGACTATAATAATTTTATTATGTTCTATATTACATATTTATTATTTTTTATACAACCTTTGTGGACTATAATATGCATTTTAATCAAAGGAAATACATTACAACCTTCCAATCTATTTTTTCATCCGCTGCATCTTTAAGCTTCTCAGTCGGAAGTCTTCGGTGTCCTCCTTTTGTCACGCCATCATTCATCCCTTGGCATTGTGCATCTGTAGCAGGTCAATTGGCTCCGTCGTTATAAAAAAAGGCCCATCCATCACCAAATGGACGGACAAATTTTTCTCAGATTCATCTCCGACACAAATGCGCGCAAGAACGAATTGCTTCGAGAGCTCATTCGGTGGGCCCATCGATTCGCCCGTTCTTCCACGTCTTGAGGAGAGACTTTGAGGTGGAAGAATTCAGGGCATTTCCCCTTAAAAAGACGAGGTGCCATTTCACCTAATTACTTTCGTACCTGAGGTCGATAATGATGGAGAAGTTAATGATATTCTGTTGGGAGAATAGTTAAAGGTATTTAGCGTAATTGTATGTTAGCATTTTCACACATGTGCTATGAGTATGATCGTGTTTGAATTGAAGGTGTTAAAGTGATATCATCTATGATAGACTTCCAATCAATCGGCTGAAAGGACGATAACTCTGAAAGAAATAGATTACGTCAATCTTCAATGCTAATAATGAGGGTAAAACTTTTTCATTGTTGATTACTGCTTATTGCCAGTTATTATCATATCACGACGTATATTTATAATGTCGCCCGAATTAAAGACATCTATTATTATTATTATTGTTATTATATATTTACTAAAAGTACTTTTTTTCGTTTAATGGTGGAAACGGTTTATTTGAAATAAAAATTTTAGGGATGAATACCTCGTTACTTAATAATCATTACGACAATAAAATGGTTTTAATTATACTCAATTATTCGTTTTCAAACGTGAGTAAACATTATTACCCTTATTGTATTTAGTTCGTTATAGAGTTGCAGTAATTATTTTCTGTGATATTACTGATTAAACTAATTTCTGATGACAATTACGAATTAATTAATTTTCTCAATTAATCGGTCGGTTTCAATTCCACTCATTGTACGTGTTGATATGATTTGCATAATCTCATCCATTCTGTATTTTTAATTTGTTTTATTTCGTATCAAATCGTATTTATGCAGCATAATTTCATTCATATGCGCTTTTTTGTGAATAATTTATGAATATAACGACATATTGGTAATAATTAATAAGTTGAATATAAACTCAATTTAATTTATTATGCAATATAGTGTATTTAAGAGGAAAACTGTGATTTATTGTTCAACTGTCGATTGTATAAGAGATTTATATTAGTGAAATACAAAGAAGAATTATAGGTAGTCAATCAATATTTGGTTTAAGTGTACTTATCTACTCTGCTACACTTCGTATCTTTTGAACGTCTTTTATAACCATAGGAAGAAGGAGAGATTAATTTTGATCCGCGAAGTGTATGAAATATTAAGGACGATTCAAGTTGATTTTTAATCGAGAATAAAGTTTTTTTAACAAATTAATATTCAATGCAGATTGCTTTGGTGCTTACTTATTGAAATCTTGCTTTCTCTAATGTTTGGTTGTCGATAACCATAAGTATCAATCGCCATGCACTAGAGAGTGAAGTACTTGATCATTAAATGTCTTTGTTCGTAAAAACTTTCGCGAAATTCATAATTCTAAAAATATTAGATTTAAGTATTTTTATGTACCTATATTTATACTTTTCTTAGCATTATTTAGTACACGATATATTTTATCGTTGAAAAATGTAGGTAACTTTTACTGGTTTACTTGCTCTTTAAAGACAGCGTTAACTTAGTAGTGTAACGTAAGATAGGATTGGAGGAGCAGCTTTCTCTTGGAAGAGAAAATATCACGTTCGTTGCGATCGAATGATCCTGGGAAATGTGGCATTCGCTGGTGACTAATCTGTTCGGGATGTACGACAATAAACGGAGTAGAGTTGCCATAGTGAGAAAATCAACATCTGGAAAGAAGAGGTTTTAGGAATAATGAGGCGTACTCATTTGGTCGATAGTGTCGTGCATTTATTCTGAATCTTATATAGATGTGCCTATTTGAGATATCAATGGTTAGTACTTGCTGATTGCGTTCTTTTACTATGATTGTACGAGAAGGAAAGATTCTAAGAACCGAAACAAAGCACAGTGCTGCGCCCAGACAATATGTCGACTTGTTATCTATCATTTTAATTTGTTTTTAACGAAATATATCTCTTTTAAAATCGGTAATAAAAGAATCAAAGATACTTTTCAATTTTTATCCAATTTAATACGTATTTTCAACGAAAAAAATCGATAACTTTTGTAATGTACAGTCTTCCATTCTGTAACCTACAACACACGTATTTCATGACGTCTCCAGTACATGTTTTATGTCTTTCCTCATTCACAATGGGAAACATATTATTTCTCCCGTTTTCGGTATGATCATGTTATAACCAGATATTCCCAAACCGTCGCTAAGGGTCACCCGACTAAGAGAAGGGAAACCTTATAAGAAGGGAAGTACAAAAAATGTAAATGGCCTCAGAATATGGAAACCACTGTCAGCGGAAATCTGTGCAGATCTCTCTCAATTTATATCTCCCTCTTTTGGAGGAAGAAACTGTTGGATAAGAACAATCTGGGAAAGAAGGAGGGCCAATGAGATACTAGTGAACCTAAGGAAGAGGAAGACTTTCAGAAATATTCACTTTCATCCATTAAAATGTCTCTCCTTATTCTGTGACAGTTGTGATGTGAAGGTGCGTAAAATTTTGACAGTGAGTTTGATACTGAATTAAAGTATATCCTCTAAAGAAAACTGTTTTAAATATCTTGGACCAAGAATGAGAAAAAGTTGTAGTTGATTATTGTGAGGATACATTAATTCAGTAAGTTCACCATTTCATCTTAAATGTTTTTTCAATTTGTTTGTTAATATGTGTATCTTTTAAGGTACCACTTCGTATTTTTCTATTCATTATTTTCTCCTCATAAACTTATCGATTTGTATGTATTGTTATATGTACATTAATGAACTATTTTGTTCATCCGTTGCTATGGAGTATTTTGGAAGTTCGTGGATATGGTTACCATCCATTTGTAACATCCTGTAATACTAGTGTGAATGTTTAAACATCCATATTCGGATTCATATGACGTATTATATGCAAATATATTGTTATTTAAAAGTATTAAAATATTATTATGAAAAAGTACTATCATAAAATGAAGCTACTGCTTCAAACGCTTGAAATATATTTGGTAGCGTTAAATTTATTGCGATATTACATCTCGCCACGTTTACGAAAATGTCCGAAAGTAACCTTACGGAATACAAAGATCTCATAAGTAAGATATAGGAAAAAAAAGGAATTTTTAGGGAAGAGCATAGATGGAAGGGGGGGAGCCGAATAAGAAGTTATGTTTCAGTCTGGCATGACCTCGTTTTGCAGAGGGACTGAGAACGTGCCTATATTAGAAGGATTTATTGAGTGCGAGGGTTGGATTGATGAACCAGCAAAAAAAAGAGAACCGGTAGGGATTCTCTTGTTAGCATGATTGAATACTTCTGCGAAAGAGAATCAACCCCTTATTCTTCGGTATTTTGCGACTGCAACGTCGACTATTACTTAACTATTCGTGGATCTGTGAGGTGATTTCTTTTCCCAGTAGCCTTGGGAATTTCGCAGTAAATAGGTTGTCTAACAGTGCAGTTCCTTTGGGAATAGATTTCGTATTGATGAATTGTTGTATCTTGGAACATAATAAGTAGTTTTAGGATGCGGGAAATACAGGATATTTTCTATGATCTGTTCAGTATCCGATTCGATTGTTGCAAATATTGTTTGAACGTAAATCTCATATAGAACCTGTAATTTACAATTATATATAATAAAACTGAATTCGCGTATTAGAAAAATGACTAAATAATATATGTGTAATAAAAATAAACAATTTTAACGCCTTTTTATGTATAAAGTATATTATTTTACCAAGTACTGTTTTATTTGTATCCAAATTTCGTCTAGAAATTTTCTCGTAATTATTTTATGAAAGTTCTCGTCAGTGAAGTTTGCAGAAATTTTATTATTAATAATTTCTGAAGTTAAAATTAATTACTAAAGCTATGCTTTGCTATGTGATTTTCAACAATTAAAAATTCTAAATATTTTAAACTTTACACAATCGTAAACATATAATTATAGCACTACCTGTACATAATGCTTTTACCTGACTGATAAGGGTTGCATTTGGGTTCGATTCCCCGTCATGTCGATAATTATCGCTTCTGTTAAAACTTACTGTCGGTTCGCTTTAGTAATTTAACTAATGTATTTCGATGCGAAAATATTCGTAACATTTTGATCGAATATATTTTATTATTCATATTTTTTGTAATATAATAGTACAGTACTACGATTGGTATCTGCGACGGAAGATTACTTTTCATGGTGACGTAAGCCTTCGTTATACATCTCTGTACTGCACATGATCTTGTTTATTACGAAAACGCGCAAGATGTGTTTAGCGTTCCGTACTAAAAACTTTTCTCTCCTTCGTTGCCATCGTTACATCAATAATCAACCAATTTCTCTCGATAACACACTTCATAACGACGTCTCTAATCATTATTAGCGAACGTCTCGTGTAAATGGTCTCTTGAAACGGAGATGTTATAGTGGCTAAAGACTTAACTTCGAGAAGAGCAATGACACGACGTGAAATTCACCTTAAGAAGAGAGAACTTCGAACCCTGAGACAACGAAGTTAAGGAACTGAAATAGGAATTAACTCGCCGTGGTTCCTCCACGTCTTCCAAAAGGAGTCAAACGCTGCAGACGAAGCACCAAGGTATTTAGGAAGCACTAAATACCTATTCCGGAAGCCATGCTTCTATCTTACAGATGGTAGAACTATTACGTTAGTCTAGCGCTCCTACCGAAAATGGGACTTGGGTTTCCGAATACGTATTTTGGAGCTTCCCAAATACCGCTGCTACGTCTGCGAAGTTGGATTCGTCAGAAGTAGCAGTGAACCCGTAGGTTAAAGTCCCAATTCACAGTTCCGTAACTTGGTAACGTCACAGTTTGGAGCTCTCCATGTTGTTTAGTTTTTATTAACAGTCGTGTCTTTAGTCCTTTCTTTATTTGAAATGTAATATCTTCTTGTTTCGTTTCTCTTCGCCATTTTGTTTTTTAAGGACAAGCGGTTTTTTGCGAAATATCTTTCTTTCTGTATCACTCTTAATCTGTTGTTTTTTGTCCGAGAAAAGTGGTCGTTATGGCAACATAGAGCCTTAAAGAACCTTTGCTAAGGATGGAGGAATGTTATTATATCGCTAGAGTTATTTTTTTAATAGAAATCTGACGGAGTTGCTGGCAGTATCTGGTGTAAAACGTATCTTTTTATTATTATTAGCAGCGATTCTGCTGGTACAAACCCAGGTTTGATCGATTCTCAACTGTTATTTACCTAAAGATATTTTAATTGTTAAACAATACAAGCTTTATTATGCTATTATATAATCCTTTGATTTCGTTTGTCAAACTTTAAAAATCCAGCCGAGATTTTTCGCATTCCCCTCAGCCTCCTCCTACAATGAGAACGAAACACGCATGTATTCGCTTCGAGGAGACAGTTGCACATCAGAGAGCGTTCGATTTAGAGAACTCGGGACATCAAACGCGGAGAGAATTTCAAATGGCTCCTAAGACGTATACTCGCACGAATTCTTGAGGAATAATATCGTCTTTTATCTTCTCAAAGGTAGCGTGCTCGGTTTTTCCGGAGGTTGGCTGATTGCTTGTGGCTTCTTTTAGGCCTTTGAACGCGGAACGAGTATTTATTGGGGTTTTTGATTGGATTGTTTGATGGTTATTGTAGGAGGTGTAAGGTTGTCTCAGGTTAAACTTAGAGGTTAATATTTTGTTTTTTTTTTTTCTATCAGTTTAGTTTAAGAAAAGCAATTGGTGTCCATGTTCTACTATGAGGAACATTTTGCCATTTGAAATGTTTACATGTCGTCATAGCGATGTTTTTGTTCTTTAATAGGGTTTAACAATAGAATTATAATAAAATATACTAGCATTCTATAAGCAGTCTTGTGATCATAGCATATACTATTGAAGTAGCTACTAATTTCAATATAGTACGTACTTCCAATATTATTAATCTAAGGAAGTTAATTTATTTTCTTTCCTTTACGTAAACAGATTTTCTACTATTTGTGCTTCCTCTTTAATTTCATAGTAAATTTATTTCACGAACAGAGAGGTCTGAGCCTAGGGTCATAAGTAAACTTGTAATTCGTATAGGTTTTGAACGAAACACGAAGAATCGTATTTGCATCGTCCAGAGATACAATCGGATTCAATAAATCTCGTCCGTATTTGTCTATAGATTTATAAAACGAATTTTCTTTTTATAACATACATCCTTTCTTTCCAGTGCAATCTTAACGAATTTCACCGTTAATTCTAGACAATAAATATTGTTGTACTATTGTTAGGGGAAAATTTATTCAACAATGTTGTTGAACATTGTTGGGCCTGCCATAATTAAAAGCACTTACGTTTACTTCTCTCTTCATCGCTAGGTTATTGAATACTCGCTATATTTTTCTATCATTTTGCAATTTCAACTTTTTCTATAGAGCCTCTTTGGTTTGTTGAATAACAGAATCTCTTTTTTATAAAACTGAAATGTTTTATGAAACTATGAGCACGTACTCGTGACATATCAACCCGCTGTACTGCAGTCCCACTTATGTGTATGCGAATAGTTTCCAAAGCCGCAGTCTTTCAATGAAAAAATCCAGTTTCGGGCAAAGTGGCACTTTTAATATTCCTGTTTCGTTGCACACGTCACGTTGTTTTCATCACTCCTTTTTGTATCGTACATGATAAACTCTCGAGACGATATCCGCTGCATGCATTTCTAGGTTTTTGCCCGATATTCTATTTTTTATGTATTTACGAGTTTAATCTAATTTGGAATTACTTTTTGCGATTTATTTTACGGAACTTTTATTAAAGTTCAGTTGGATTACGATGTATTCTTCCCTAATTTTTATCATTGTTCGTATTCATTAAACTCATTCGTATCATTAATCACATTTTGGTTAAATTTAAAACTCATTTTATAAGTCGATTTTTTAAGAGAGAGTTTTTAAAAACTTTCAAAGAATAACGATCAAATCTGTACAGAACTATTATTTATAAATCTCGTTTCGAGATATTTTATCATTATTCCAGTTTTAACCTGGTTAGAAATATAGGAAGTATTTCCCTAGTAGCAGCGCAAAAAAGTTGCGTAATTTGTTATAAAGTATCTGAAGATTTTTCGTTACATTTTATTCTAATTTTCACGTTTCAATTCGTGATAAAGTTTGACTAGCTTCATTATGTGCGCTCTGACTCTAAATGCAATCTATTTCTTCTCTTATTCCTTATATGACACGTGATGATACTTCGGAGTAATTCCATTTACGTAACTAAGGTTGAATATATTTAATCAGGATTTTTTTCCCTTTCATTTATCTCATTTTTCAATAGAATTAAACAGTTATAAAAAAATATGGCATTCAACATCTAACCTGCGCATCTACCCAATTATATGTTGCTTAATAAACAGGCGAACATGTTCATCCATTCCCTAACAAGAAATTTTGCATTAGCCTGGAGTCGAACCCAGGACTTAAAGTTGGAAAGTTAGTAAATATTTTAAAAAAAGGGGTTTTCGAGTTGGTAAAAGTATAGTCGGAGTTTGTGCATACATAATTGATTATGTGCGATCTTCATAGTCTTTATAGCTCACTGTGTGTGTGTATTCTTTGTGTTCCTCTTTAATCATTAACTCTTTACCGTTTCGAAAAATGGAAGCTACCTCAGTGCCATAATTGGCCATAGGCTTAAATTGTGGGGCCCTTTGCTCATTCAACCCTCGTCGTTTATGGTGAGAATCGTACGCCAAAATTAATCTCATTTCATCCAACGCGTCATGCATTTCCACGTACTGCCATCACGTCTTGTCTCTCTGCTAATTTCATTACCGGTTTCCTCGCACGTCATGCCCTTTTTTCGTTCTCATCATCTCCGAACCATTACTGCCCTTCTAAGTCGTTTTGCATCGCTTTGTACCAGATGCTGCTTTGGAAGATCCCGGTGGTATGGAAGTAACCCTTGGAGATTTTTAGAGTTGGGAAGTTTCTTCTATTCTCTAACGTTTAATAATTTATAATTCTAATATTTTATAATTATCAATAATTTAGAACCCAACAAAGGGGCTGACTTTTTACAAAAAAATTCATAATATTCCGGTTGAATTACCGGTAATATGATAAATGAATTTCATTTGCGCTTATGGAGGTGGAACTTTATAATAACTTGGATCCTACATTTCAAATTATGTCGTATGATGTAATGGAATGTTATCGAATATTTTAAATTACATCTTATCGGCTATAAATATGTATGAAATACATAGCAGTGAAATATTTTTTCGGGTATTTGTAGATAATCTTCAAAGTATTTACTCTCTATTTGATTAATTAGGTTCTGTTACGTTATATTGTATTATTTTCATTTAAGGAAGCGATTTATCCATTTGAATTTAGAAATTTTATTTAATCTACTTTATTGCACGTTACGTTCATGATACGTTTTGGGGATGAATCCATTTTACATTAGCTCTGTATTCCTCCATTACTTAAAATTATTTAAATTAATATCAGGTTTCTAATTCTATCCGATATTCACCGCCAACAACGTTAAAGTTCCTCGACTGCTCGTTTGGACGGTGTACGACACTGAAATCGATACGGTCAAGCAAAAAGTTTTCGTCAAAAAAAGCTAAAATGGGGTCAGAGGGACTTATCACCGACCTCATTACAACCCCATTGAAAATTTACACTCGTCTGCATTTATAATTGAGGATGCGAATGCGCTAAAAGGGACGTAAATGCACCTCCGTTATGGGGAATGGGAAAGGCGGTCGAGGAAGTGCGAGACGAGACGAGAGCCACGCTTCCTCCGCCGCTCCTGCGCCTGTAGTACGTGCTTCCGGTAGTCTCTGGTAGGGAGCAGAGGTGTCGCCTGTGAAATTGCGCGCGCACCTCAATGCGCCCTGCAATTGTTTCGGCATCGGGGAAGAGAGAGAGGGTGGGGTGGGGTGAAGGGTGAGAGAGAGAGATCTCTCCGGGAGTAGGAAACCCTTCCAGAGTAAAGGCCCCCACCCACACGCGTGCGAGGAAATTTCGGTGGGGGAAACTAGTAGTAGTAGGGGATCTAAAGGGGAGACGTCAGTCGGCACTCCACGCTCGAGGCGCTTGGGGGGGTTCTCGTGGACACTCCGTGGACTTGCTTTTTTGAACGTATTTTTTTCTCTATAAGGACTTGCGAAAGCTCTTTTTTTCAACGGCAGTCGCTTTCTTTCCGAGACCAACAACCTTGGGTGTCGCGTCCATCGAGGTTGTCGGGAAAGGCTGTCGCTAATTTGTCGAACGTTCCGGGAGATTTGGTATGCAATGCGATTCGTAACCTCTTTCATGCGGCAGTGAGCGGGTGTGAGTGGTGCGAGTGGTGAGTGAGTGCGTCGGTGGAGGTGGTGAAGGAAGTCCGTCCACCCCAGTGACGGCAATCGAGGGGGGACCATAAGTAGTTGGCGGCGACTCTGAGGACTTCGGAGTGGTTTCACGGGAACCTCGACCCCTCCGGTGGTTTGGACTGGTATCTAAGCCAACCATTGACCATTACCACCGCGTCCTGGAGTCCTCGTACCACTGAGTCCAGGAGTTTTCTTGGGAAAGCTTACGGAAATATGTACCAGAAGAAGAATCTCGCGTAACTTCCTTGGATTAGCGATCATGATGATTCACTTCTTTAGTACTTCGGCTTCTTGAGGAGGAAGTGAAGTACAAGGATACCAAAATGCCACCGCCTTCCTCAGTGGCTACCGACCTCGTTGGTGGGGAAGGCGTGTACTGGAGGCTGCAGATCAAGAGGCGTGGGACCACCACCAAGCTGTCCCCTTCTCCAACAGGGATCGGCTCCAGGCGATACGCTCAGATCGGCAATGCCCTGTGGAAGTCGTGGTGAGGGAATCGCTATACGATCTATAAAAGGGGTTTCGCCACAAAGGGGCGAAAATTTTCGATTTCCCTTTGAGTTTTCGACGCTGCTTCCAATGCTTTTGTTTCGTGTTTTTCCGATCTGGAATTCGGGAAGTGGTCAGGAGTTTTGACGGTTATTGAATGGAGATTTTTTGTTTAAAGTGATCGTAATACGGTGTGTATGTTTCTATGGTTACGATTTCTGTCTTTAATTACGGAATTACTGCGTCTGGTATTTTGTGTGAATGCTTGTTAGGTTTTCGTTTGACGTATTCGCGGATAGATATAAAATCTCGTACACTAACTTCAAAGGGTCTAAGCTTGTACGATACGTTAACTTTGATGTTTCTTCAGAGCGAATTAATCTAACGCTATCAAATACTTCGAATTTTCCTCAAAATTTTAATTCTCAAATTATTCTACCCTATTCTGTTCAAATCCGGTGTAGAAACTTATTCATTATCTATCAATTACGATGGGTATTGAAATAAATTCATTGAAAAAAATGAATTTGAATCGAAATGAAGCTATTCAACTCTTCCAAATTCATACCGCCAAGTTCCGTAAAAGGGAGTTTCGACTTGAAAGCAGGGAGGCAGGAATTCGTTATTGGTCCAGCTCGTCTTTTTTGATGAATACCAGATTTCCGAAGGACGATATCAAAGAAACCATAATTTAAAATGTGAATATTGCCCTTAAAAATCTCATTAGCTACTTTATTTTTTATCTTAAAGATTTGGATTTTAGTAAAGTATATTCGCACGGACCTTTATCAGGAATTCTTACCTCCGAATTTGAGACTTTTAACGCTGATGAGTTTTAAAGTTACGATTATTTATTATTAATTAACTATAGAATAATGTTTTTGTTTTTCGGAAATATTTCCGTAACATTTTTCGAGTATTTAAAAACTCTCTTCTGGGACAGTTTCCAACTCTATCCATCGGAAATCGTTTTTCTATCGAGTGCAGTAAAATACCAATTTAACATCGATTCTAGCGAAGCCTAGAAAAAGTATCTCTTCTGCCTAATTCCACGCATCCATTCATTTCGGAGATCAACGTCACATACGTGTGCATCCCTTTTTATCACTCTCGATTGCAAGAAACTAATTCCGCTCGTACATGTACGTCCCACTGGTCCATCATTTTTCGCGATAAAGCAATCCATCAAGGGGTTCTGCAGGTATTTAATGGGGTAGTCGATCTACATGCTGTTTCGACACATCTCTACCGTCCGAAGATTTTAATTAGCCTCCCCCACCGACGCATATTCATGTGATTATTTGTGCCGGTTTCCATTTGTTCTCTCGCGGATCACATCGCCGTCTGTTTTCCCATCTCTCGGTTGACGTATTGGTCCGAAGAGGAGCGAATTTCGGGGGTTCTAACAGATGGCGTGCGGTAATGAACGGGGTTTCAATTGAGGTACTTTGAAGGTGTTTGAGCTGCGTACCCTGCGTTGTATTTCGTCAAGTAGTATCTGTGAATGGAACGCCCCTACGTTTTGTGTAAAGATGATGCCAATACCCCCGCTTAGTTTAGGTAGTATAGGAGTGTCTCATACAGAAAGTTGAATTGGAGTTCGATAGGTCAATGACCTCCGATTACGTATATATTTTACGAAGTTTTTTTTCTGGGTTAAATTTCAGTTATTTTTTTATTTTTGTGGTTTGGTTAAGGTTCATAGAAGAATACATGGGATTTTAATATGAGGGTTTTTAATATAAGGGATTTTTGCTCATCTGCGATTATGTTTCAAAATGCGACGAAATTTGTGCTTAATTTTAAGTATACTTTTATCTTAATTCTTAGGAGCTATGTATGTTAAAGCTAAAGGTCGTGGATAATTTAAGGGTATAGTTTTCTTATAATTTATTAATTTAATTAATTCTATTCTGGGAAAGGCCCCGCGGCGAAGTTATATCCCGTTCTCGATTTTATCGTAATTTTAATAAAATGTTTGAAAATTCTCTTTTTGAAGATACATAATACAGAGCGAATATATCTGTTGGAATATTTAGCATGGCCTTAAGTATTGAGCCGTTTACGTACAGGAAACAGTGTGGAAGCGAATTCAGGAATGTGAATGAAAAGTAATTATTTGTTGAAATTCATATTTTTATTCCATCGTCTTCATCAATTTCAGTTCCGATTGTATTTATAGTCCAAAATGCAAATAAGGATTTTTATCATGAATGGATATTTGATTGAATTTTCGTTTAAAATCCATTTATTTAAAATTTTAAAAAATCCGTTTTTATTAAATTACTCTGAGTTGAGAGAATAAACCCACCTCTATCGCTTCAAATGACGTCGGAACGCAAGTGAGTGAGGCTTTGAACAAATTGGCTTCTGTACGAGAGATGCGTGTTAATATAATAGCGTCTGGTCGAGAAATAAAAATTCCCCGCAATTCGTGTCGGTGAAGCGTTTCTCAATTGAAATAACCTTCGCTGAGTTCCGGTGACAATCAGCGCCGTATTGAGTGCGTTTTTGATTAATGACAATACTTAACTGTTTCGAAAACATTCGCGGAACTTATTTTGCTCCGTCCGTAAGCTTCCACGTCCGAAACTAAACGTACCACCCTCATATTGATTGTTTCCGTTTTTAATCCTCGAAACGTTATTTTATTTATATTTATATGATTTTTTTTCTCGTTATTCGTACCATAAATCTTAGTGGATATGACCTTCGCGGTCTATGATTGTATTATATTTATAACCTACCAGAGGTGTCGTAATGGTCGTCCTCGTTCAGGTTAAAAACTCCGTCTAGTCTCGAAGTGGTAATGGGAAAATGGCTAATGTCCAAAGAGATAAAGAATATCAGTGTTGGTAAACTCGCTCTTGCAACCCGATACACTCCAATGGATTTTCTCTCCCCTTTTTTAAAACCCTAAGAGTGGAGCAAAATTTTTTCCGCCGAAATGAAGCCGTATTCAGGATTCCTTTCATCCTCATTGTGTCCGACGGCAGATGAAAATTTTTACTCATTTAAATGGTTTTTTTTTGTGAAGAGTTGGTTCTCACTTTCTCACGGAATTGATCGTTCGTTCATAATGCGACCGATTCACACAATCGGAGTGCCTCAACATTGCAGGGTGGTTTTTTTGAGCAGAGTTTTTTTGACTGATATCAGCGAAAGAATTTTGTATTTATGAGGCTCGTTATTTTGATATGTTATCTGATGGATGTTTATGGTTGTCATGCATGACATCTTTAATGAATAGCTGAGTTTTTCCTCAACATTATACATTAACAGACTGATATACACGTGCGAACATTTTGGAGAACTTATTCCAATTTTATCTTAGATTCTGTGGGGTCATTTTTACTCGTATTCAAAATCAGGCTTTGATGATGATTTGTATGCCGAATTGTCTTTTATCTTCACAAATTTGTCATTTCAGTGGATTATTATGGTTCGATCTAGTATTTTGATTATTTGAAACGTATATTCTTCTTGAACGTTTGTCACTTTTTAAAATAGAACGATGTAATTAAGGCCTTCAGGTACTAGTATCTAAAGATAACGAGTTGTCAAATCTGAAAGGAGTAAATACCAGACTTTATCCCAAATAGATAAGTATGTGTTTGCTATATTAGTCATCCATTATTAGTGTTACATTCACTTCTATCAATTCAACAAATTTGTCCAAATAGAACTTACTATGTAATTCTATTACTATCTATATTTACTACGAAAACTCTTAAAGCTAATGCTGCAGTTGATGTTAATATATCCTTTCCAGGAGTAGTATAGATAAGTATATATAGTAGTAGTAATATAGAGTCCAGTATAGATAAGTTACATTTTATTTGCTGATGAAATGTAATGTGAATTAATGTTTCATAGATTATCATTTTTATGAACGTTGTTATTATCCATTACGTGTTTATGTCCTCTCACATTCACACTCCATTCGGTAAAATCCTAAAAAGAAACTGGAGCTCCTGAAGAGAATAGCGAGTAAAGAAGGATTAAAAGGTCGAGAACGATGCTACTTCACCGTACTTAGGCCACACGGGTACGCATGTAAGTGTATAGAGGCTCCCGCCGTAAAGTCTTTTCCCCGCTAATTAGACGCACTCAGGCTGGAACCGTAAATTTTCTGATATGAACGCGATCTCTTTCTATTAGAGGCCGAGAAATTTTCATCTTACTCTCGTTCGTAGATGCAGACGTAGCCACCGAACTCCACCCACCAAAATATTTCGAGTTAAAGTTATATAAATTACGTCTAAATTAGGGTTACAATTCGATTGTTTTCTAGAGTTCGTAGCAGTTCAAGCGTTTTAAACTAATATATTCAGCGTACGTGCAAAACTTCTTCGTTCGGAACTATTCCTTTCCGAAGAAAAAAAAGTACGTCTCGATCTCTTTCATGCTCCCGATAAAGTTCGTCTGCCTGTCGAACGGGAGATATTTCCCGCTCGGAAACTTTAGATATAAAGGGGAAGAATCAATCATTCGTCGGACAAAAAATGTCGACGGACGAGCTGTCGATACGATTTGGACAGCGTGAAACTTGATGGCGAACGTCGAGGAAAAGGGTTTGAAGAACGGAGACCTTGTAATGGAATTTGAGCCGTGTGGGGAGAACTCACCTTTTGTTTACCCCTTTCTCTTTTCCCTCCGTCGTACATCCTCCGTAATTTTCTTCCCTCTACCCTCACGTTTCCCTCGATTTTCTCTCTTCCTTTATTTTTACCCACAATGCAATTCTTCCTATTCTACTAGTACGCGCCTCTCGTCTGCGGTTGGAATAATGCTACGAGTCTAGCGTGGGTTTTGAATCGGTTTAGCTTTGAGGTTATTGTTGATCTACGCGAACTGTTTTTGTTTCTTATGATTTCGTCTTTTTTTCGATTTATTCTTTTTAATATTAATTGCTGTTAGTGTGAGATTTACTTTCTTTCGGGTGAAAGGAACAATATTATCCTCTCTACCTTTATTTATGAAATTCTGCGTCAAACGATCATCAATATTATGAAAAAGTGAAGCTCTATGTTCAGTTAGCGATGTTTTTTTTACATCGAGTATATATATATATATATATATATATATATATATATATATATATATATATATATATATATATATATATATATATGATCGCGTATAACTATTTCGTTGTATTAATGATACGTTTATCTAATGAATCCTTAGCTATCTCTAATATCTTCATTTTTATTCACTATCATATTATGATATGAATAAAATGACTATGTAATCTCTTACGTTATCAAATACTTTCCCGAACCTGCAAACCGCTTAGGCTAACAGTGTCTTTGCTATTTTTGGAACTACTTTTAATATGGCGGAGTGCACTTTATCTATATGAATAGTTAAAGGAAATGTGTATTGTGATCCATATTACGGCCTTACTCAGGTTGGCTTTCAAGTTTTCTTTTGGGAATGATTTGAAAAGGAGGAAAGAAAATAATCTAGAATATGCATCATGTTTATAAGGCCCAGGGGACAAAACATACGTTCACGAAGAAAAAATACGATAAAATTTGTTAGAAACTGCTACAATAAAAAGCGTGCGTTCCTAGAATGCTCTCAGACTCAACTTGGGAATCCTTTTAAAGATAGAAGATTGGAAGTTAGATTGCGAATGTTCAAGAACTTCAAGGCAAGTACGTTTGCGGAAGATATTATGCGACTTCTCTCTTACTTTTAGCTCTGTGGTAATGTGCGTTAAGTAAGAGAAGTATATGCTCCGAAACATCAATATAAAAATTCATTCATTCCGCGAACTGTGTGTGATTAGAATAGGTTGGAAAATTCGCTCTTTTGGCCAGGTGTTTTACCACCTGCCACACGGCTTGTGGTCATTATGTAGATTAAAATGGGGACTCGTCAACCACCAGTCGACTCAATTCAAACCGCGTCGAATGCCAATTGACCCAATGATTACGATTGTTACGACGACTATCTGACGATACTAGCGCGTTTTATCGCCCAATAAGAAAGAGATTATTTTAATTGCCTGGAGATTACTTGGTTACGGTGCGTTTGTTAGCTGTTTATTTCGTCTACGCAACGCGTTTCATCGGAAATGTCTGCGGGGGGTTAATTGTTGTGATTAGGAACTCTCACTTTAGCTTGGGAAGTGATTGGAATTTTAATTAGTCGGTATCATTCGTGTTATTTCGCTCTGATTTGCGTATCGCTACTGTCTTGTGATATTGAGAGGATGATTCATCATTATAGCTATCCAAAGCGTATTATTATTATTATTACATTTGACTACAAGCAGTGCATAATTAATACATTTGCAATACGTGATAATTGCATCAAATAAATACGAAAGAGAAAAACAATATCATTAACATGCAAAAAGAAATAATAAATAAATGCCAAGAACAAAAAAGAGACAGGCGAATTGAGATATGTAATTAATATTATAATAAAAAGATATTAATTATAACTTTACGTACAACCCCTTTCCATTAGGACAACTCGCAGGTTAGTTTATAAATGCATTATTCAATTTCGTATCTTCCAGAAATCGTCTGTTTTGATGAATGATTACGCTATGATTCGAAATTAGTCTCCTATCACTCTAGAAAGAAATTTTCTTGGCGATATTTGTAAGAGCTTTTATTTATTTTTTATTTTTCAAAACTAGTCTTTGGGATACGTAAAAATCTCGTAAAGAAACTACGAGTAATTTGGTGAATCCGTTTAGTAGTCCCTCCAAGTCTCTATCTCGTCTCTCATAGGCATACCAAATAGGGGATTTTTTGCCACTCTATCGAAGTACTTCCGAAGTAGTTTCCGAGTTCAACGTACTTTCTGAATTTACCTCTAGAATTGCCAAGAGTAAAATGTTAGACGGTCGGTTATTGATTGGATCGTGATGGCGGCTGAGTTCAACAGTCTCTGCTTTAATTAATAATCGAAACACAGACGGCTTCCGTTCGTCTATTTTTATCAGTGAAAATGTCTTCGGAATTCCATCCAAAGGAGCTCTTTCAGATTAGTGCGAATCGATTTCTCTCCACTTCTTTATTTTATTTACATCGTTGCCAATCGTCTTCTTCGATACGCTTATTAAATTTAAGTTGCTAGGTGTGATTTCATTAATATTGAGTTTTACCTGGTTCTCGTTTTGGATGGAAAAGAATAGTCTGATAATAAATGTAGATCAATTCAGTCTCCTTATTGTATCTTTTAGTTCGCTTTTTATATCAGTTTAATTTTCAGTTGTATATTACTCAGAAGCCCCGGTTCCAGTACATATACGTCTGTATATAAGTACGTATGAGTGTATAATTCGTTGAAATGATAATGAACGCAAGGTAATTCATGTATCGGATACGATAACAAATTTCCTATAACTGATGGATTGTCATTGAGAAGTGATTCCCTGCAATTATCATTATAAGATACATTATATTATAAGTACATTCAAAGCAAGTTTAACTTTATTGTGTTACTATTCAACTAGACTATACACTTGAAATTCTGTTCTCAGTTAAATCATTAATAACGTCGCGTCGGGGATAGAGTTTTCTTTTATGGAACCTGCATCATTTACAGATTAGATGAAAGTGGGTATTTCCAAGTCCCAATCTCGCTCAATTTTAATATCGTGTTATTCATGTTATTATGAAAATAGATTGACATTTGACTAGTGTGTGCTATTGATAAATTAGAGGATTTTACCCAGTTATTCGTCCATTGTCTTGTTTTGTCCGTATTCTACTGAATGGGTTTCCCCTTCTTGATCTGATACACTACCATGTGCACTTTTTCTCATCATTAATCACTCGCCTCGATCGTACGTTTCCATGCCTCTTCTGTGTATTTATTCGCACCTGGAATTTGCCTCCAATCGTATATCCTTCTCGGAATATCATCGCTCATCGCCGTTGTTTTGTTTTGTCTGGTTCCGAATTTTTCAGCTTTAAGTTATCCGGTACCGAAATTTCACCTTGTTTCAGTATAGAAGTGCTTTACGTATGAGTACGTTAATATCGAGTTTAATATAGAATCAAAAAGTGTTTTTAAAGGAAAGGATAGTCAAATAGATATGAGCATTGATGTTTCCTGTTGCTTTGATAACGTATAGCTATTCCGCTAATAGATAGATAATGAACTCTCTTTGGCAAAGTATTAATATTATAAAGTTAATATTACTGTACGTTGATTTACTTGAGTTTAGTATATATGTGAAATAATATTTATAACTGATTACGTTTTTCATAATGCTATTAATATAGTACATTCAAACGCGATGTAAACGTACTTTTTTCTTGCTTTCACTGAAGTTAAAATATTTTCATAGAAAAAAATTTTTAGTTTCGTAACTCAAGCGTTTAATAGTTCCATACGTATTACCGCAGACAAAACAAATTCTATTTTTCCTCCTGAATTGTTAAAGATCTACATATTTGCATATATGTGCACGCACTCTGTAGTTTTTAAAGTAAAAGTTCCACCAAACATCCCTTGAATCACAATTTAAGTTCTCGTAACTTTTCATCTAGGCGTTTAATATTTCCATATAATTACCACAAACAAAATAAATTCTATTCTTCCTATTGAATTTCAAATGGTTTACATGTATGCATATATGTGTACGCACTCCGTGGTTTTTAAAGTGTAAGTTCCACCAAACATCCCTTGAATCACAATTTAGTTCTGTGCGGAGTTACAGATGAGTTTAGTTATGAAACGAGACAGAGATGGCCGACATAAGGAGAAACCCAAGAGAATTGTGAAGGATCGCGTGAAAGGATTGCGGCTTTGGAAGGGATCTGTAGAAGGAAGAGCCCCTGACTAAAGTATGTTCTCCACCGACTATATGCTCTCCTCAACTGTGCGTCTGTTTCCAAGCGTTTCTTTTTTGTATCCCTAAGTTTTTCTCTACTAGTTAGCACGCAGTTGTAACCTCTACGCCCTTATTCAAAACTCTCTTACCTTTTGGAATGATATTCTGCCGCAAGAGGTTCTGAACCTGATATTAATCCTTTTGGGGATAAATGTTTTCGGTCTTGTATTGAAATTTGGTGTAGTGTATGTTTCTTATAAACTTTGAGCTTCCTGTTCGTATATTACTGTGTTTAATTGACGGTTCAATTCAAACTTAGCTGCTGACGATGAAATGAGACTTTTTAAAGAAACTTCCATGCCCTAAATCAATCTTCTCTATGGATGATTCAATTTTTTGACACGTTGTTATAAATCTGTTCGTATTAATTACGTTTGTGCCGCTCTTTCATTTAAGCTAAATGTAAGTAAGATTTAAAATATATATTTGTAATTGATAGATTTGTAATAACCGACTTTAAATTAGTGTAAGACTTGGATTGTGGTTGTAAAATTAATTCCATTATGTTCTGAAATTGCAAAACGGTCTAGATATCTTAAGTAGAGGTAGAAATTTATCTCGGGTGTTAATTTAAAATGAAGAAATCGGGAGTTTTAAATTTGCATTAATTTCGTATCGATAAAATTTAATTATTAAGTTCTAGTTCATAAAATACAAGACGCAATAAAAATCCCAAAAACCAAATGTTTCGGAAGGTTGTATCATAAAACTTCATTTATTTTATTCAAGAAAACCCATTTCTTCTTCTGCTTACGTGTATCACACCCTCCTCTTACAAAACTCGTGTATCATAAAAATTTGCATGTTACCGATTAGCTCGTTTTAGAGAGAGATGCGTGTTCTCTTTAGCATCCCGAACTATGTCAGAATACACCTCGAAACTGCCTCAAGCAAATAATCCCACGAATATTTAGAAGGCAGTAGACCTTCACAGATATAGAGACGAGATGAAGACGTAGAGGATGGAAGGGTAATAATTTTAACCCCTACTGAGGGTGGATTAGGCCTTAAGGGTTCGAGGGTACGTTTGCTTACCACGGTCCCTTCCTGCTGTGTATCGTAAAACTTCCTTCTCCCGCCATTGAATACAGTCGTTTGTTCGCCTTTGAAGGAGTTTATTGGTCTTTCACGAGTTTCGAATAAATGCGGACTTGTTATGGCTGTTTTCGCATCCGAAGTGATTTTTTTAATCACGTTTTATTGGTTTAGAAATGCGAAATTGACTTGTAAGAGACAGCGAAAACAATAAAACATTTGCGAAGAACGAAAGAAAAAAAAATTATTCTTATTGCCAATTTTTAAATTACGAAAGCACTTAATTTTATTCATTAAAATTTATTAATTATAAAAACTACTCTTCATATTTTTTATTATATATGAATGCTTCTAATAGGCAACTAACAGCTGCAGTAATTGATCTTCATAATATTTATATATTTTTTCTTTAAATATTACATAAATACGTAATCGAATAATTTACTTTTTCTAAAATATCCCTAATTTTTCATGAAGTTCTTCTGTTATAAAGATTTATTTTATTCCAATTTTCAAAATTTAATTGGATTTGTTTGAACTGAGATAAAATAAATAAGCTAGGACTTTTGAAATTTTTTTTAGATCGTCCCATTAAGAACACAGTAGTAGATCAAAACAATTCCTAGTATAATTAACCCGGCCTTTCAGCTATTCTACTATTCTAGCTCGTTTCCTTAAAAAAACCTGACGAGAAGTCTTCTATTCTTTCCTCAATAAGACATCCTATGCTTAACCTGTGAAGCCATTGAAGTTTTTGGGGGAAATTTCCTCATTTCTCAAGGTTTCTTCGAATCCTGCTACACAAACGTATTTAAAAAATGATTTTCTAACAATCTTACGTAACACGTATAGTGAATAGTATAATTCTTATGAAAATGCCGAAAAATTAAATATAGTTGAAGTAATTACTCGCTAAAGAAATATATATTCATATATATAATATACGATTTATGTAAATATTCAATATATTATATTCGATTACATTGAAGAAACTCGATACTTGTGATTCTATTAAAATTTACATGCATCTTAGGCGCTTTCAATACCTCTACTCCGTTCTTTAATAAGCTTGAGTTAATTTCAGTCGTGGGTATTTATGCCAAGGATATGACGGGTTTGAACTGGATACCTATGAACCTTGTTGTCACTTCTGCCAAGGAGAGCAGTCAATTTCAGCATGCGAATCGACCTTGTCCTCGACTGCTTACGACATTCTCTCTCCAAAATTAGTTTCTCATTCGAACATGAACTCATATTTTATTTATCAGTTTAAAAAATGAAAATTATTACAGGAAAAGTGATATAGAATGTACTATCGTTGGAAATTGAAGGTTAAAATTTTATTAAAATTATTTCTTAGTAGTAATTGAAGTAGAAAATTAAGGAATATTAATGATGTATTCAATAAACTTAAATTGTATAATTATATTATTTTTCTTATATAATATCATAATAAATATAAAATTTTATTTAATATTTTATTATATACTCGTAATATCATGATAAACTTCAATCTATTTATGAAATGCCTGAAATAAGTGAATATGGAACGAGGTACTCAATATTACTTGTAAGCAGAGTTAGAGTACTTTTCATAGTATTTCGATACTTCTATTTTTCTGTATTTAATATAATATAGTACCTAAAATAGAATCATAGAACATCTATACAAATTTATTCACTAATTGCTTGAGAAAAATTTACGGAAGTAGTTGAAGCTTTCGTCTACGTATAAATGAATTTCCTTTAATGAATCTTGTTTTTATATTTTTTATTTATAGAGCATTATGCTGAATTGAGTACACTTTTCGTGAAAGATGGTATAAGTAGATTACTTTAAACGTACATACTCACTTCATTTCACTCGTAAAACCTCGCGAGCTAACTCCTTTTTATATCGAATAACAATTCACTCGAACGTGTCCTTACATCCGTTGGCCATATCCTCTGTAAATGGAATTTTTAGCTTCTAAAGGGAGAATAAAATTCGCTACCTCTGTATCATTTTAACCTTATGCGTTCTCCAATATATCGTATCCACTCTTCCTTTAATACGGTTGGATTTATTCGTATTTTTTGGCTCTCGGATGGCTCGAGCGGGAAGTGAAATGAAGCAGACGTAAAAAAAGAGCTGAATGGTAATGTGTTTCCAGTGGGCGCTATAAATACAAACCCCCGGAGGATGTAAAATATCCGTCCCGAGCGTGCATCTCCCGGAACCCAACACCTATATACCTGGCATTTTTTGTTGCCTCAAACATTAGTAGTATCTTTTTGTACGACCGCGTGAGGCTGCTGCAATTTGTGTATTCACCTCACGCTCAGTCTCCCCCACACGATCCAACCTTCAAGAGTTTATCTTGGACGCGATAGCGTCAGCTGCTGCAGCCATCCGTACCCCCTGGATGTACGGCGACCCGCAGTTCTCAAGGGTAATGCGTGTTGCATACGCTGTCGCCGATAAAGGGGCAACCCTCGGAAAAAAATTGATGGAAATATTCACGCATCAAGGAGGTGCGGATAGTGGAAAATCGATGGCGTACGAGTCGTATCAAGTAGGAGACGTAGTATATAATAGTATAACTAGATTATACTAGTTACTGAGGCGTAATGGCAATCTTTTTTTAACTGTAATTAATGTATACCAATCATTATTCTCCTTAAGAAAGCTTCATTCTAAGTGTGTTTTTGAAGTGCATACCCAAATAAAATTATAATTTGAACGATGTTCATTCTAAATTAATAATTTTTATTTAATTAATAAGGAGCATCTGGCTGTTAGGTAAAAATAAAACATTAACTGCAATAAGGTAAAGGATCAAGAAATATATGAACGTGAAAATTCAAGCAGCTCAGAATAAATCGCGGAATTAACGGATTTGAAGAAAAAGTTAATGTGGACCGGGACTCGAACCCGCGGCTCTCACTTATTTTTGCTTCCTCTAGCTGTTGTGCTAACTCAGCTGCGCATTCAGACACGCCATAAAGGGTTACTTATTAAGCGTGGGCAACGTACAGTACAGTAACCAGCAAAAAAGTGGAAGGACCGGGTTCGAGTCCCGGTTCTCTATTACTTTTTTAAGTCCATTGATTCCTAGCTCTAGTGACCACTATACTTTTATGATTGAACTGTGATTTATTGTTTCTAATGTCATATATTTTTAACGTTTGAAACGATAACGTTTTATCTCCATATCGATTGTACGTAACCGTGTCCTTTTTCGTTTTTCAGGGGAGATGCCTTTTTGGAGCCATACATCGGATCCAACTCGAGCATCCGCCTTATGTCGAATGGCCGACCATCTTCTCCTTCTCCCACATCCCCACCTCCACCATCTCGACCGTTTCTCGCCACTCCATCGCCCCCCGCCAACATCCGAAGGGACTCCACTGCACCCTCCACTTCCCAGTTCGACGAAGCAGACAATGACGACCAAGTAAGTAACTTTTACTGTTTCTCTCGTTTTTCTATGTCATCGAATTCTTCCTGCAGAGTTTCGTTCCGATGAATCGAAAGAAAATGCGTATATTTTCTCTGAATTCTATACGTCATATTTTTGATTTATACGTAATAATAGTCCGCAGTGACAGAAATTGTTTCTAGGAACGTATTATTAGTAAGAATTGTATGCGTCATTTTACGTCTTTTATACATAAAAGTAGATACTAAAGACAGATTTGTCACTGGGAATGTATTAATACGTATATTTTCTGAATTATATACGTAATATTTTCGCTTGTACGTAATAATAAATTGTAATTACAGATATTATTGATAGTAACCTATTAATACGTATATTTTTCTGAATTATATACGTCATAATTTGGCTTATACGTAATAATACTTGCGTAGACTGATATTATTATTAGGAGAGTATTAATACGTATAATTTTCTGAATCCTATACGTTTTGTGTTTTGGCCTATACATAATAGTAGACCCTTAATAGACAGATATTGTTAATCGTAAGAAAACTTATATTTTTTCTGAATATTATACGTTATAATGGCTTATACCTAACAATAGATTGCAAGGTCAGATATTGTTACTAGGAAGTAATTATTACGTATATTTTTCTGAATTCTATACGTAATAGTTATGGCTTATATGTAAAAGTAGATTGCATTGACAGATATTGTTATTAGGAAGTAATTAATACGTATATTTTTCTGAATTCTATACGAAACATTTTTGGCTTATACGTAATGGAGGATTCTAAAGACTATACTATATATATTCTACTCTATACTCTATATTGTTATTGTAACGTATTTATAATTCTGAATGGAGATCTGAAGGGATGTCTGTTTTTTACGAAGTTCTGTCTTATAGATGGAATTCAAAGTAGTGGTCGATTACGCTTTCCGGGATTGCCAGGCAACGGCTCTCTTAAAGCAGTGGTTCACACGCGTGGCTCTAATCGATTTAAGAAGCATGCGAGCGTAACAACTCTTGCTTTCAGCTTTGCACCAGAAGGGAAGCACAAATGCTTGGGATTGAAAACGGTTCTCGAGTGTTTCACGTTCGTTTAAGTTCTAAGGTCGACGCTTTTTGTAGCTTCTTTTGTTTCCCTTGTTACGATTGTATTTTTCATGTTTGATGTTTACCATGCTATAAGTTCTTCTTGTTATTTACCAACCGTAATGCGAAATGAATAACGTTAGCTTAGAATGAAGTCAAGTTGGAGTACTTGCTAATGTGAGCAATAAACTTTATACTTATCGAATGAACGTGGAACTAATGTTAAATATATATAAATATATAAATGTATTAAATAATTAAATGCATTGTTATAAGTGCTTAATAAAGCTAGACTAAAGTTCAGTTTGTTAATCTCTAGCATCTACGTAGGCATTTCTGTACGCAGGTTTCACTTTTGAGATTTATTTAAGATTACGATTATTCAATAGTTTCATTCATTCATCGTTCGTTATTTTTGACGAACTATGTATTCGAATGGATATACGTATTTCATATAAATCTGTCGAAGTTCGGCTATCACGATATCTAAAAATTATATGAAAATTTACTTTGAATATTGATGTTGTGGAAATTTATTTCCCATTAATGTCTGCAAATTGATTTTGAAAATGTAATTACGCGCTCTATTTCTAAGATACCTTATATTTTGGACAACAGAGTTGACCCTCAGATATACTCCTAAACAGATTTTTGTACTTATTTTGACCACGTGCGAATTTAGGAATCTTTTAGTGGTAAAAGCACCCAAGATGTGCCATTTTCCTTCACTTGTCGAGAACCGCTCATCATCTGCACGCAACCAATTAGAGATTATTTCATCCCTCCCTTCAGTGAAACGTTTATCTTAATGCTTTAATGAGTAGGGCACCATCAATTGAATCATGCATCTTGACACGCTTATTGAGGACATGTTTTTCGCTTTACGGGCTCTCTGTACTGCTGTACGCAAGTTGTATGTGCAGTGAAGTACAAGTTGCTTTCAATGAATTTGTCGTAAACAAATTAGTTATTGTAAACATTATATATTTATCAATAAACATTAAATTAGTACACTACAAGCTCCCTAATGTCGTACCACTGAGTACTATCTATCTATATAGTAAAATAAATATAGACTTACCTCATCGTGTATTATAACACAATGTTTTTAGTCTTAATTAACTTGACCTTTTTATTTACGATTCGTGCTTTACTACATATAAAATGACATCTAATTTTATTACATTCTATGAGTTGAATAAAATGTATATATACGTACATTCCCATCGCGTATTATAACACAATGTTTGCAGTCTCAATTAACTGGAGCTATTTATTTACTATTAGTGATTGAGTACGTATAACAGTTAAGTGTAATTACATTACAGCTGATTTCATTTCGCCCAAAGGCGGCTATATTTCGTATTATCATCATCCAGTTCTTTAAGCGATTATCTTCATGATTGGGACAAAGAGGATCTTGCGTATCTTTAAGACCTCCACTTCTTTCCAGACCCAATCAGGTTTCCTTTACATCCGAAGGATGGACTTCCCCGCACAGAATCAAATTCCACGTCATCCCTTTGTGCCCAAAGATTGAATCATATTTCCCCTCTTCAGTCCGCCGAACCTAATTTTATACTTCTTCGACGAAACGATAGAGGGAATGATTTTCTTGGAGCTTCCAGAAGTAGCATCTCATTCAGCGATCTCTAATATGGAATTCGACTCGGTAAAGGTAATTGATGACAGAATGATGGAGATTTTCTAATGGGTTATGGATGAGAAGAGAACTCTTTCTGGGACGTTTTGAATGCATGTCAGTTTAAACACGAAATTAATCTACGCGAAGCGAAGTGTGACGAGTTATTCGAGATCTTGAAATAACGAGTATAAAGATTAGAATGTTCCACTCAATATTTACGAATTTTCTTAGAGATATTATTTTGATACCGATGGAGAAACACTGGACTGAGTATGTTGAAGTCAAGGGAGATTATGTAGAAAAATAAAATAATTTCTTTTAATAAAATATCACAGTCTTCCATTTTCTAGGTCGAGAACTTTTTACCCTAGTTTCGTAATATTCCAAAATTGAGCTTGTTTTATGATTTTCATTAATCGCAAAATACCATAAGATGAATAATTTTTGTTCCTCTTTTTACGTAAACTTAAAGACAAGATGAAAATTTAAACTTATTTTAAAAGAATATTCCTGCTCAGTAAAGATAATAGGAAAAAGGATTCTGTAAACGTTAAGGCAATTAAGAAATAATCTGTTTTTGTCGCAATTGGTAAAGACAAGAAGAACATGTCTTCAATGAGAAAAAGAATAAGTATTTGAGGGCTCTAGCGTAGGGAGGGTAGTCATATTCTTAATTGAAGACTAGTTTCTACGGAGACGAGTCAGGTTCCTAAGTGAAACAATTCAAATATTTCCGTTAACTCTAACGTAATGTAAAGTAAATCTTTTATGTAGATATGGTTTTTCTCGTGGAAAAATGGCCCAAGATAATCGGAATGTAAAATAAAAAATACGAGTAGTAACCGATTCAGAGGTTAACTGATTTGATTATCTCAAGTTTAAACTTTCCGGGAAATTTCCTCACCGTATAAATGGTTCTGTAGTTGTGATACTACTTCGAAAAACCTTTTTATATAACAAATGTACAGGAAACTTTAAGACTAGAAGTAGAGTAAAACACGAGTAAAACTTAGGAGATGAATGAAACGGAATTTCGTTTCGAAAACAGAACCTTTTTCCTTGCGATATTAGGGTCACAGAAGGAGTCCTCAGATTCATCCTATGAAAACAAGTTTATAAATCAAGGAGACCTTATCGTTTATTATTCATCGGAAGCAGTTCCTCTGACCGAAGTCGTGTTACTCGGGAAGTCGAAAGGGCAAAGTGGGGTTGTCGAAAAATTCGTCTCTTATAAATTCTCCTCCCTTTGCTTTAGATCCGTTCAAGGAAAAAGATACACTATGTAAACACAGAATTTTCCCATTTTCAGGGTTGTTTTAACCGTTTCCCGTTTGAGTTAACAGGAGGAGATAGTGCGTTAAAAAAGCCCCCCCTGTACGAATGAACGCCTGTATCAGATACCATAAATGATAATAGTATGTGTGCAATGGTAGAAATTTGGGAATAATGTACGTTTTGTGGTGAAGAGTTACCAGATTTGTTATATAGAAAAATTAAACTTGTTTTTAATATCAGGAATAGTTTTTTCCCTCTAAATTTAAGGTTATGTTTCGGATAAGATTTAAACTCTAATAGTTAGATAAGTTTCAAGGTATAAATTATTATCATATAATACAACCAAAGCTCTATGTTCAGAAGTAATTATTCATTTATATATAGAAAAGGAGTTTTCTATTGTTCGTTGTGAAAAATACTTTAATATTTACGATAGAAAAAATATACATCGCGTAAATTCGTATGAAATTAAATCGTCTCAGAATCAGTTCATGAAAATTTGGAAATCGAAAGTACAAAAAATATTTCATCATAAATAATAATCGATATCCCTGAACATTTACAGATGATCGTTCTGCCGTATCATATTACTTCATCTTTCGTATACTATATCACCATAACACCTAAATCCAACCCTCTTTAGGCAATACCGCTCGAGCAAGTTAACAAACCAGCCCTGCATGCAGGTGTCATGTATTCGATTCCCATTAATGTCCTATTTAACAATTATGAATAATCCATGAAGATCAAAAGATCTTTAGCGTAGAAAGATATGCTCGTAAACAATACAAGGAAATCAATCAGCACGTAATCGAGTGTTCCAAATTCCTCGTTAGTCGATAGGGAAACCAATACGTCACATTCTCATTAGCGAACAAAAACGTTCCGAAATCAATGCCCACTTGATCTCAACGGACGCTTTGCTGTGAAGCCTTCGACGACTCCTTTGGTAATGTGAAGAAAACTCTTTCGTTCGGAAATCTGAAGATGAGGGATGATGACGCATCTGCCGGGGGTTGGTCTCGCAAAAAGAATTTTATTGGATCCAAGGGAGTGCCTTAGGGTTAGAAGTACCCTCTGGGTTAAGGTTACGTATCTGCAAAGGGAGGTTCTAAGGGAATTGCTTCAGCTCTGAGGGGGAGGTAATCTGGGGGAAGGGGTCTTCTTTTCGGATGCTTATTGCTGTATCCCTCGCCTCTTCGCCTTTTTTTTTTTAAAGTGCCGCCAAGTAGAAGACCCGCAGTAATGCTATTCGAGCCCCTCCTTGTGTTTTAGACTCGGATTCTCACTGTGCTGCCGATTACGTTCTGTTGTCCATTTGGACGCTTTCAACAATGATGTATTGTATTGTTGTTCCTAAATTAGGCTTATTGAATTAAAGGGCTTTATAGATTTCATTAGAAAAAGTAATTTAGATACAAATTTGACAATTTATGAAAATATTGATACCCCGAGAACATTTATATGTTAACCCATTTGAAAATATTTAATAATTATTTTTAATTTATTATATTATCCTAAATTATTACCATAGAAAGATAATTATAGTCTAGTAGAGCAATAGCGAAATTAGGTATCCCAGAAGGGTTTTCGTTAGTGATATTGTTTATTGATATCGTACGTATTACGTTGCTATCTCAAATTTCTCCTAGAGACAGAAATAATTGTTTGTCCTATTCGGTTTTTAATTTAGTTTTCAATATATTTACTTCTTTAATCTGCCGTCAATTTTAAAAGCTGGTTAAAAAGTTACGTATTTATTCCAGCTATCTATTAGGCTAGCAGCTGAATCTTACGTGTGGAATTATTAAACAAATGTTTGTTTATGTTTTACTTAACGGGCATATTAATGAAATTTATTACGAAGTACATAAACTCATCTCCGTATAATTATTGATCAAATTGCGAAATCTTCTTTAATATACTCGCAAATATCGTACAAATTTGGAAACATCTTGGGGAACTTGAATTAAAAAAAAAGAAACCTGAAAATAAATAAAGCATCGCTCCTTCAAAATTGCCCCGAATCAAAGCGTCCGATTTAAGGGTTCAACGTTCCCTAAGCTCCGAGATTTAATAACGAAGAAAACCTCTTTTCCATTTCGATGCGAAAAAAGTCATTCGGCGCTCCCAATTTATCTCCATCGTTCCGAAATATCTTCAGCAGATCGACTGCCAGTTTCGACTTTTTAACTCCTTTTTCTCTTTCGTGTCGTTTTAATAATCGAAACGAGCCCGATATTTTCATCGGAGGTTTCCATTTCCGAGTTAATCCATCGGAATGTGATTCCAAAACGTTTCCTTGAACCTTTTTTTTTCTCTCGTCGCGGGTCAAATTTTTAACCTCGAGACCGCTTCTCAATCTATAAGTCGATATTTTCTTTTTCCTTTATTTTTCGATGTTTCCGGGTCCGATTCTGGTACCGGTCGTATGCATTAATCAGTCCCCCTACCATCGAGTGAGAAATGTTTTCGTTATTCTTTTTTTTAACGTCTGAATTTTTTTTGCGCGCTCTTCAGTTCCCCATTTGAATCGATTGATCGATCTATCGAATGGGATTTCGACTTTAAAATCGATTTATATCGTTGAAATCTGACGTTGAACATAGCGATTTTTTTTTCTATTTATTATCTCTGCATCGTTATCTTATTATTATTTATTATCTTGCATTTTTCTTTTTAATTTGCTCTTGGTCGTTTTAATTAAAAAAAATTCCATTTATCGCTAGCTCTTTGAAAGACGTAATTTTTAATGAAACGCGTTACTATGGATTGTATTCTATTGCGATGTTGTGGATCGTATTTATTGGCTGCTGCCAGCAGCTTTTCGGTACCTGTCAGTCCCCTAAGATAAGAACGGTATATATTTTTAATATCGTTTCTATCGAAGGGGACTGTCAGGTACTGGAAAGCTGCTGGAAGCCGTCTGTAACTACGACCCTTAGTCTTTGGAAGTATAGATAACGAGTAACTCAGTAGAAGATATCTTTACCCGTATCGAGAAGCCGTAGGAAGTGGGGGTGAAGTAGTGGAATTCGAGGAGGGTAAATAGTGAGGGGTAAGACGATGAGAGAAAGGAATTTATCGGATGAAGGAGTGGATGTAACTCGGTTACAAGAAACAGACAAGAAATTCGCTTCTCTCTAGAAAGCACCTCGAAATAGATTATCGATGACTAGTATTTGATTACTGTCATATCCTGAAAGGAGCATATCCATCTTCGATTTTACTTAGGATTAAGTTAACATCTATGTATACCTATAAGAGTGTTTTTGCGTAAGGTTTTTTGATTTTGATGGGGTGGAAGGTTAAAGAAATGTATGGTTATTATAAATTACTATTGGGCTGAACCAGAAAACCATATTCTTTGTTTCCAACATGCATTCTGTATAAGTTATACGTATCCCAGTGAATAGTTTCTGCTGATATATGAGAGAATGTTTTATGTTATTAATTTTTGAATTGGCGTTTAGAATTTGTGGATTATACAATATATTTTTATTAAAATTAACGTATTTAATATTGTCTGCGTACCTTGAAATAGGCGAATAATTCCCAATGTAAGAAAAAAGGCAACTGGTGTTCAGCTTAACTTAAGAACTCCTTACGTATAGATTAAAACAAAAATAGCACAACAATCAGACATACTATAATTAAAGCTGCAGAAAACACCTGGGTTTAATTTGAGTATTCAAAAGATTCAATTACTTAGCAGCATTTGGGTACAAATAGCCTACGATACTCCAAATCTATTCAATAGAGAGCAGCATAGGTCGATGCACCTATAAAAAAAGGTAAGGGACTTATAAGGTCTCGACAAATCTAAAGCTAAAAGGAACTTTTTAAGAAACGCGGTTTCCTGTACGGAATGGAGTTCTTCCGATAAAAAAAGAAGAAACATCCAAGACTTTATAAATCCAATCTTTCTTTCTTTTCCTGTTCCCCCGCCCACCGTTTATTTAATTCCCGAGCTCTTCCTTTTCACCCTACCGTTGGTTTTGCTGTCGTAACAGCGGTCTCTGGTGTCTTTGAGGGAGCCTGGATTACACTCGCAACTTTTTTTAAGTATCCTCTTGAATGCTAAACTTGGTGTTCTAATATCCTGGATGATATCGCCACAATTCGTGTTCTTCAAATTGTAATTTAATCATCCACGAGTTGCTCTTAATGAGTTGGTTTCTGTGGCTATTCTCATTCGTTTTATCTCGTAGTTTATTACCAACGCTATTCGGTAAAGTTTGTGTACAAGGTTCGTCCGCAAGGCGGCATCGTTCGCTGTCATGGTCTCCTAGTAGCAACGGTGTAATACCTAGCGCTATAAGGAACGCCCCCTTCTTGTTGATAAATAAAGAGGATAAGATTATCAATTATTATTAGTAATTATCTAATTAATGAGCTTGTTACGTACATTATTATTTGTCACGAATAGTTTTACTATGTTCAAACGTAACTTGGCGTTATGGACTAGATATCTTCTTGAAGATGATGAATAGATTAGATAAAATGTGGAGACAAATTTTTGGATAAAAACTAAAACCTTCATTGTTCCTATGGTAATTACAATTGCAATTTTGGAATTCGTAGAATTATTAGTGGGTAATAAGTTGAACCATTTCTCTCTACTTCTCGTGTGGTTTTTCATTGTGCATGACGCAAGAGAATAATTAATATCTTCCATATCTTCTTACAAAGGTATCCGAATAAACAGTTTTAGATTTTTATCAATGACAATTGCTGTAAACATTTCGGTTTGCAATTCATCAACGCAAAATTATTATTATTATTTTTTTCCTTGAAAACGAGTACCGAGTATACATTTTTAGTTCTCTATTATATAAAAATGTTGTTAGAATGTCAGTTTACATTTTGTCGTCGTGTAATTAAGGTTGAAACAGTTATTAGCATTGCAAACTCACAACGTAACGTAAGAACCCCATCTTTATGTACGTAGTTGTTATTACTCATTAATTTATATCCAGAGGAATCTTTTCGAAATGCTATCTTGTCCGAATTCAAATTTTCAGAACCTTCTCTTTTTATGAAGGCGAGAAATTATTCTTTTGGAATCTTCCTTCTTTTTTTATCCACTTCAGCTGAATCTCTTCCACTCTGGAAGAATTCTTCGAGGAGTCTAATTTAAATACGTCTTCTGAAATTCAATTTTTTCGTAAAAATTGCTTCCCTAATTTTTTTAACCGGTTCCTCATTAATATGCATCTTTCAAAAAGCAGGGATCCTTTGAATATTCATGCTTTACGCTTCGTTAAAGGTTTCCTTCAATATTCCAGTTGTATATATACGTGTATGATATTATATGAAGGCCGTATCGATCCAGAATACAGGTGGACGCTCGAAAGTTGTGCGAATTCATGTTCCGTGATTGGGTTATTGTTGGGAAACGCAGACACGCGACTTCGGGCGTTCCAAAGTTGACAGTGAGGAACAAAAAATTAATCGAAATATTTCATCTCTTTTTTGTTCGAGAATTCCCTTTCGTGGAATTTTTTCCTAGATCTTCCGCATAATTAAGAATTGTAGGAAGCACGGCAAAATGATATTTAGGATCCATAGGTTATACAGTTGTGAACAATTGTGACATGACTTGGATTCGAACCCAGATACTGCTTTTTACCAGATGGTTTGCTAACCACTACACCACCACCTTAATTACATCATGTTGAAGTTGTAACCTTTATTATCAAATTGCACGAACTTATCGTATAGGGTTATGTTCATTTATTCTTCATTCTTTGAGTTGTGATTCTTTATCTTAATGGCTAATTTAGATTGGGATTCCATGATTTTTTCGTGATAATAACCAACTTAAGACAAAAATCTATTGATAATAATAATAATAATCTTATACAGTTTAATATCAAAATTTCAAACTATTTTAATGCTAAATGTGGTGATGTTAGAAGAATAATCTTACAATCTTTCGTACGAAATTACACTTTCTATGATGATATTTTTTCACTCTTTTGTCTGGATTATTTGCATCACTCACTTTCAATGTCATATATTTAACGAAATAATCGGGCCATTTTTGTCAAAATTTAATGATTCTTGAGTAATCGAAGTATTTCTAAAGAACAGCCATAATTATTGACCTTAAATAAGTACGTTTTTTATGTTCTATTCTCGACCAGAGCTAACCTTTTCTGTAATAGACTTTTATGTTCGTAAAATATTCAAATGTTGAGTAGATGTGCATGCAGTCACTTTATTTTACCACTAAATAGTGGGAATAATTCTGGACGTAGGTAATTGATCTCTTATATCCGTAGCCAATTATTATTCGCTCCAGTGAATACGGAAATTGTCGGCATTTTTGAAACTCGTAGATCCATATTTCCCCTTTAAGTTCCGAGACTTTCCGCTCGCGAATCGAGAGCGCTCCGAGCGGCAGTAGCCTTTGAAGAGGTTTCACCTTTAAAGAGCAAAAGCTTTAGCCGTGAAATGTTCAATCCTTACAAAATTAATGGTGGATGCAGACTAATACATCGTACAGTTGACATTTTCAAGAAAAAGATTCAAGGTGACTTTCCGTGAAAATTAGAGCGGCTAGGACCGCTTACACCCAGTAATTATCCAAGTTAATGGATGCAAAAAAAGTTAAACAGAATCGGGACTCGAACCCAGGTCTTCCAATTCTATTGGGTTTATCTAGCAATGGAACTATCTTGCTAGATCATTCAGACACGCTCTCAAGGATTGCTGTTTATCGGAAATTGAGGAAACCGGGTTCGAGCCCAGGTCCTGTCATAATTTTTTCTTATATCTTTCAATTCCTGTTTGAAATTTTTATGTTTTGGGAGTCACTGTATAGTTTCTTCCATTATCGGCCTTCTACCTTCGTTAAAGTAGTGTATGTACCCAGAAGTTAAAGGTTATCTATGATATTTAGCTGTTCCGTTGTCAATTATTATGAATCACTGGCTGTCCCTGATAAATGTGTAAAGTAATGGAAAGTAAGGCATAGTAATGTTCACAATATGGAATGAAACTATATGATTTGTCTTAAGTATCGTTTCATTTTACAGGCTCAATAATTTTTTCCTAGAAAAAGATATAAAAGTTAATCTCCGCTGGAACCCTTTCGTATTTTGGTTAATTAAAATCAGTTGGTGCTTATTTAATCTCATATGCGAGAATCGTTTTCGTAGAAAATAAATTTGGAGTATTTGGTTGAATATAATAATGCTAATTTCAAGATTGATGCTTTATACATCGTGTAATTGTCGTTTGTACTTCCAGAAAAACGCATCTCATCTCCGAATTGACGTATCACATTCCAGTACGTTCTATAGATTCTCAAAAAAACTATCTTTAAGGAAATTTCCTCAAATTTATCAACCGTTTAGCTCAGGTGCAATCTTATCTCAATCTCTCCTTAAAATAGTTATCGAGCTTCTCTTTTGTCTCAGATTAGGACATAGAAAATTCAGGAAAACAGAGTATCTAATATCTTTCTTAATCGAAATCAAGGGTAATAATTGGGGAGTAAATGGGATCCTTAAATTGGCCTTTTATTTGAGAGGCGATGGCGTGCTGAGAATCATCTTCCCCGAAAACGATCTTTATTCTTTATTTCTGAGTGGGGATCTCACAGCTGGATGAAAGCTCTCCAAGCAGCGATTGCTTTTTTCTCTTCTCTTTTTCTTAGCAACGGAAGCGGTGTTTCTTTGCAAGTGCTGCCCTCTAGCCCGTTCTCTATAATGGATCATTGTTGTAATTTCTAATAGTTTGATTTTATCGTATATCCTCCTGTTACGACAATGATGCATTTTGTTTATTGTTTCCTAGGTGATTTATTTAATATCCTGAATTATTTCCTACTTGATTTTGAGATTATAAAATTTTTATTAACGCTATTCTTTTCATTTTCCTTGTCCACGAATTGATCATGTGTTACTTAATCGGTAAGCTGCATTATAAAAGTTGTCGGCAAGATAATGATATCGAGTTATCTAACGTTATCGTTTTAAGAAACGATTTATTACGATTGCCATATCTCTTCGGAAGGTTGATTTGTAAGAAACTATGTAATACGTGGAAATCCTGATGCCAGAAGGATGTTTTTCTATGTAATCAACGGTTGTATTTACTTTTTGCTGTTTTCTATTCTAAATTCTATGAAGCGGTGATAAAAGTTTATGAATATAAAACGTTGCACGTTTCAGCCAATTCCTGTGTATTCTATTCTTATATATCATGTAAAAATTCTCTTTATTCGTATCTCGTTTGTAAAGTTATAAATCTAACATTTGTAATATCAACCCTAAAGGCGGATTCGTTAATGTCTGCATTTAAAGTTAGGAACGTCTCAACCATATATGTGCTTCTTTTACATCTAAAAATTTGCGAATAGAATAGAAGAACTTCTGCAATTCCCAAAGACTCCCGTGAAAAGGAATCTTTCTCTTTCCGGAAAGTTTTATTTGAATTAAGACGTATAATTGTATATTATTCGTCCATTTAACGTAGAATGTGCCAAGTCCCCCTATGTTTTGTGGTAGTTCTCCACAATGAACAAGGGACGAATAAGAAATCTTATACATTAACCGGAATGTTATGTTTAAACTTCTTTCAATTGAGGTAAAGATATAAGTGTTCTTTTTGATTTTTAATCATCTATTTACGTTTCCATTGAAACCAACGTATGTTAATCAGCAACTTATATTCAAACTAGTTTCTTGGCAAGTACGTCACTGGCGATAAGATTGGTCTTTCGGCTGCGTAATAGAGCCAAAGAAGACACAGATAATCTTCTATTGTTTCCTATTCTCGGTCATTCCACTTCCATCTGGAATTAGTCGGAAAGTTCACTCTTTGATCTATGATAAACCTTCTGCTTGAATCTCATTGTTTGTCATCCCTGCGTTCAGGTAATGAGAAATTCGATAAAGTGCGAGTAAATATAGAATGGTTTATCTATGTTCCAAAGTCCATGTCTCTTTTTAAAGTCGTTGCATAACTGTGAAGGTTTGTTCTCCTTTTTCACAAAATTTGTGGTATTTTGATCTTTCGATGACGTATAAATACCATAGAAATGAATCAAGCGAAAAAAGGAAATATTAATTGTATCAGTAACTGCAGCATAAATGGTTACTGAAACATGAGTATAAATAAGTGCTTTGAAATTATTTACTAGTTCTGTTTTATAAATATTTACGTGTTTTAAATAATAATTAATCCACTAGTCTTTCCTTCCAATAACGTCTAGGTTAGAGCAATGTACCTCCAAAAACCTTAAGCGAAAGACTATGAATTATTTGTTTCATCTTCAACTGTTATATTTTTAATAGTCTTGTATTTATAACGTGACAGGATTTTATATACTGAAAGAATTTTGTATTAGCACAGACTCTAACGTTCAAACCTTTTTTAATTTAATCATCTCTAATGATCGATATATTATTGAAAGATAGTGATGTTCTAGCCAGGGACTTAAAAAAAATTAAAGTTGTCGTAAATTTTCTATTATAGTTTCATATATATTTTCTTTTTTTTCATATACCACGCACATCCCATACCGCACGAAAATCTTGAGCTTAGATCGTAAAAACAAGCTGGCACAGTTTCAACTCGTAAAATTTTTTTACTGCATACTCGACTTGTTAAGGCGTTAATATTTGAATGAGTTTGGGCTAACGGCGCACTCTTTGTGTGTTTTTATAAGAGCCATTCTTCGTCTTATCGTTAAATAAGTTGCAATCGTAAGTGACGAAATCTGAAATAAAAAAAGAATCAAGGCTGAATTTGTATCATCACTTTTGGTTGTCCACATTGAACGTTTATTCTCAAATCAATTGCTGTAATGTCAGATTTGGATTTTCCTTCTTACTTTGTGGTCACATTGAATTCTTTTAAATTATCAACCCTTGAGTTATTTACTGATCTCTATGGAAACTATTCCGAGTGTTTTCCCTTACTTTTAGGACTAATATTTGGAAGAATACTGATGTCCGAATACGTAAATATTACCTCCATTACATTAGGTTCAAAAAACGGTAAGTTTTAATAAGGGTTAGTTTTAATGCGTTGTAAAGTACATACTCTACTAATTTTTAAAGACAGTGCATTGCCTTCCAGTGATATTAATGACGACAAAAAACGATTACTAATTCAGAGTATGTAAGCTTTTTAATACTGAAATGGTTAATTTTTTCTGGAGGAATGTTATCAGCTTGAATTTACCAGTTGGCTTGCTAAATCTGGCCCATTCATTTCAAGCGGAAATGGAATTTGGCCTTAGCATTTGGACCTCCATTCACATCTGTAGCGATGTAATTACGTTCACTTGGGGCATCTGAACCACAGAATTCCTCCGCAGTAGCTTTGTCTTCCTTCCTCAGCCAAATATTTGCGTCCGAATCTTGTAATCGCATGAGATCATTTCTCAGACCACAACTTATACCTCTCACGTGGTCATCTCGGCCATTGTACGCACTCGATAATGGCACGCGTCTTGTGCATACGTAGCATACCGCAGATATCTGCCTGTGACGAAGATGCCGTACGTGAGGATTCTCAATGACACGAAAGTATTCTAATGATTGTTATACAGAAAAGACATTTGATATTGTTGCGTATTATATATTGTATTATATTAAGAGCTATATTTTGATCATTGTTATACCTAAATGTCATTTCATATTCTTGCGTATTATACGTATATTATGTTAAGAGCTATTGATTTAAAGATGAGTCGATATTGATTATCAAAAGATAAACTAGATTCTAGAATCCACTTTTTACGTAAAGAACCCATTATATTTTTACGACGTATCATATTATATATTAGAACTGTTGTGTATTTATGTCAGCTATTCTTTACGATTCTGTATTAGGTGGAACTCGGTTCGAACTGCAATCTTTGAATATAATAATAATTATAGTATTGCGGGAATGCCGTAATGAGGTCCCGCATGAAGTTCATGGAATTTACGGGAAAGAACTGAATAAAATAACCTAATAAGGAAGACTTAATTATCGATAAAAGATCAAAATTTTATTGGTGAACTTTTTTCAATACATTTTCCAATCTCCGAAATTCCGTTAGTTGACGGGTCATTTAACGAGTGATTTGATAAATTTATCTCTTATTCTATCTAAATTCCATCGTTTAACTTCTAAAGAATTTTTTCATTTTTTGTGATGTAGCTCTTCTGTAATTTGTATTTTATGCCTTTCAGATTTCGAAATATTCATTTAAGCATAATTTCTAGAATAGTAGTTTACTGTTCGGAATATTCAAACTTTCATAAATTCTATTTGCTTCACCGTCCCTTCAGATCTTTCGCATGCTATGAATTCGGAATTTTAAAATTTTATTTAGGAATTTATTCCCCACTCAAGCTCTTATCTACTCTCTACCATTCAGCATTTATAATCTCAAAAAATATCTGTCTATTCAGTTGAATGAATTCCTCTTTCGGTGTAAGCAATTTCATTCATTCCTCGCCTACGTTACCTCGGGGAAGATTTCTCCCTATTGCTAAAACCTCCCACGTATATCCAGAGTGCACATCCAACGCCAAATCTCCGTCAATTAATTTCTAGAAGAGAAAGATAGTGAATGCCCATTCCTGAAACTCAGCGATACGAGGGTTAGACCGAGATGTCATCGCGAACGGCCAATTCCTTTCATCCTAAAAGACCAATGAATTTGGCAGGAGGCCATTTCCAGCTAATCTGCTTTTCTTATCATCCTAGTATTTATTTCGCTATCTCTCCCCACATTCCGTTGCGTCTTCTATCTTCATCTACATAAATACGCTGCCAGCCGCCCTTCGGCGTGTGATAGGGGTTGGAACTAGAGACAGTATGGGCTAAATTTATAGCTTCTTATTATCGTAAATAGTTCGCGGAAAGAATAAATCATTTTGGTATAATAATATTAATTAAAGGTAAAAACCCTCTATCAAGTTTGTTCTCAGGTAATTTAAGAATTAAGGGAATAACTTTAAATATCTAACAATGCCATCAGTATGTAGAATACGTATTGTCAAGAGTTTTTGCCCAACCAATTATATCCAACACGCATTTATTACGTACGAAACTTCGCGATGCCTATGTTTCGTAAACGCTAAAACAATTAGGATCTACATAGGCTCAAGGACAACAGTAGATTGTCTCGTAATTAAAATATACCTCTCACCCTATATTTCTTCCGGTCCTAATTAAGTTTTCGACTCTCTCTCATCACCGGCAAGCCACAGCCATCAGGGCCTATGTCTTCTTACACCGCATTCCTTCACCCGCACCTTCAACGCCCCAGATTAAAACCGTGTGGGACACACCACCTCTAATTACCGAGACGGTTTCGGAGAGGGTTTTCTTTGCCAAAAAATCTTTCCCCTTGCCGCTCTTCTTTCACATCCCTGTCCGCCCTTCTTGGACCAACGCCTTATTGCCTCCACGTTGAGGATCTGTGAGGTGGATGGGGCGTCATAGCTAATCTCTCTCTAAGGTCTCTTCTCTAATTTTCAATTGAAGAAAACTGTGTGGCAGAGACGCTGATGCCGATTGTAATATAGATGAATGAGTTGTTTAAATGCGTCTCATAGTAAACAGGAGCTGGCGAACAAAGAATAGCAAGGGAAGGGAAAAGAGTTTTAAAGAAATTAAATATTAGCATGCTAATCTTCAAACGCTAAGGTCCTGGGTTCAAATCCCGGCTGAGGAGGAAATTTTCCTCTCAGGGTCTGGATGTTTGTAACGTCCGTTGTTAAGTTTACGCCCACACTGTAATTGTTTATGATGTTTATGCGTTCCTTGAGAATAAAAAATAAATAAAAAAACTAAAGATTCAATAGCTACAAAATGAATTACGGGGGCGATAAATAAAGAATAGAATAGTCTGTAAAATTATTAGATTATATGTATATCGAGTCTTAAATGGAGCACGTTTTACTCTTCAAGATGTAAAAGAAACCTTTGTACAAAGGTCTTAAGGCTATAGGGACCTATTTCTTTTAAAATCTCTAAAATCTTAAATGAGATAATATTAACGTGTATGTGTGATAGATAACACCTTGTTAAATTCCATGCTAGTCATACAAAGCAAAAATAAAGATGAGAAAAAAATTCTTCTGACTTTGTACGAAAATTTATGGAAATTTTGGTACAAAGGTTTTTGGTTGGGCCTTGTGGAATTTATTTATTTATTTGAATTTAATCTTTTATTCGTGATAGAATTTATATTTATAAATCTATGTTTGTATGGCTAAGTGTGTAATAGACATAACCTCGTTTAATTCCTAGACTAAGCTTTCAAAAACATCAATATTGAAAAAAACGAAAAAAAAAGCTTTCCTTTTCGCAAAAACATGATAAAGCGCTATATATAATTATAAAAAATCCTAAATAATATTCATTATTAACTTATTTGGAGTTAGCGAACGTTAATTATCCTAATTTAAGATGAATAACGAAATTGCGCAAGGATGGCGTCACTTTCGTTGCCCTTAGCAACGTAAATAGCAACCGTCTATAGCTAACTTTCATTAGCTCTGCGAAAGTGAAGCTGTGAAGATGGGTGTAATTAGCCTACTGATTGATTATTTTATCCAGATACTTGTGACCAATCTCGTTCGCGTGATTTTTTTCACTCTTCTGAATTGGAGGACGTTGTGGAACGCCTTTATACTTTGGAGGTGAATTTAAACGAATAATATGATTAAAATATATCCCAATATTGGGTCATGGCTTTTCACCTCTTTGAGTATATATATTAGCTTTAATGAATACGATGAACTAATCATAATTTCCCTCTCGATTACTTAATTCTTCGTGAAGTAGATATTAATGAGTATGTTTCTAACGAATGAAATGTATTTAATTGTAGACAAACGAGAAGAGCGAAGATATTACGATTTGAGTGGGAAAGAGTAGTTTACCGAACGACCCGCAGTGGCAGAGTGTACGGGTCGTACACTCTAAGCTCGGTACGTTTATGGGTCCTTACTAGTCTGTTTTTAAAGTTCGATCTAAGATTACGAGTATAAAATAAGTATTGCTGGCTCTGTATGCAAGCAATAACGGTTTTAAACCCAAATAAACTACAATAGCTCTGATTTTGATTTCCATTGAATCTACAGAATTCGTTCTACAATGTTCCGGAAGATGTTTCGGAAGATGATTATGATGATGATTAAACAGACGTAATGGACGGACAGACATCAGGTCATAGACAGACTACGTAGACCTTCACAAACCATGACCTCGATAAATGGACAAAAAAACTCGAACGTCTTGTTTCCATTGAAAATCACTATCAAGAACAGTGATGGAAACTCACGTCTTAATCCGAGATCTACATACATTATGCATTTTATATGAATATCCCAAGTGCATCGAAACGTAGAACTATCCGACCCGAGCAATACGGAATAACAACTGAGGAAAGATGGATTATGTGACCTGTACACATTTACGGACATATACTCGGACTCCGCATTACTATGTAATACCAATGTCGAATATAGTCACCAGTATTATCGAACTTTCGAGTGACAATCTCCAGAATTAAAGGGAGGTAAAGAAGATAACAAATGGACGTGACGAGATGCCACGTGTTCAACAAATCACTGTTAGATCCGCATGAATGCATGTGCATAAATGCAAACATAACTGCAATAAAGAAGAAATGTTTGCATTCTACAACTATAAAGAAGAAATGAACTCAAACCTTTCGTTTCCATGGAAGGAGGAAGATAAATAAGACAGTAGTGATGGGAGCTCATTTCTTGAATCTACTTTTATTATGCATTTGACATGCATATCCCATAGCAACCGTTGATGGAAGTGAGCGAAACCTACAATATTCTTACGCTAAATTATTAGACATGGACTGACGGACCCAGGGACATAGATAAACTACATTGTATTCCACAAAACCTACGTTTGATGAAGATGCGAAGATGATCGAGCTGCTTATCACGAGTGAAAGTCTCCAGAATTTAACGGAGGCAAAGAAGAATACTGATAGAGTTTTTTAGAACGGTAATATTCAACCAACATCAATGATGGACGTGCATATTTTATGCATATCCCAAGAGTGAGTGGCTATACAAGTTCAAACTTCGATGAAAGATGAAACTTCGAGTAGGAACCAGACCGATAGCATTTCAATGAAAAAATTTCATGAATACACATGATTCTTTTTCGAAGTCTAGAAATTATTAGACCTTATTGCATCATGCGACTCAATTGCTCCATAACTATAGCACCTCATGAAATGAAATCAATGTTATGCTTTTGTTATCTTTGCTTATAGTATACATATCCCAACAGTTTGAAGCTCCTCGGGCTCAAACTTCGAATGTCGTGTTATTCAAACTTACGAACGTTATTATGCTAATAAATTGGTAAAATCAAAAGATTATTATCTAAACGAAATCTACTATATGTTTTGCACTCAAAGAAGAGTTGGATCAGAAGTCATCATGATCAGAAGTGATCGTTTGAAATCTACCAATTATTCGTCCAGACTACATCGATACAGTATAGATAGCAACTTTTTGGATAGCTCCACATTTCCCAAGAATGAAAGTGGAAAATATAGTGCGAAGCTATATTCAGCGAAGATCTCTGAATTTTCTTATCATTTGCTGAGAAACTATTATTTCAATCATTACTAATGTTTGAATAATTATTCAGTGATGAGTCTCAGAAGTTAATGTTGACAGTTGTAAAATATATGATTTTGTATGTAATCAAATATAATCTAATTTCTGTCACGTTTTTCTTGTTTGTACATCTTTGTGCTCAATAAAAATTCTCTCTATTCCAAGCTATTTTCTTATTTCAGTCTGATATCTCTTATTTAAGTGTATAAGACAGCTAGAATTCCTATATTTTATGTAATCCGTTTTACTTTTTAAATTTTTTTTGTTATCTATCGACACCCACGAAAATGTTAACCCATACCCTCCCGTATGATCCCGTCAGGTTTAATATATATTGGTATTATTTTCCGTTTTTGTCTTTTAAATATTCATTTACTACCATTGGTCGATCTTAACCAAAATACCATCTAGATGCATTTAAGGTTCCAGTTTAATTACGTTTAATCCTTCGCTACCAATATGTAGAGTTATAGGAGTTTGGTATTATTTATAATTCCTTTTTTATATTTTTCCTACTATTTCACATAATATCGTATCCAAACATCGTTCTCTTCTTCATCAACATAAGTACCCTGCAAGATGCTTTTCGGCGTGTGTTAGGGGTTGTAATAAACACCTATTCAAGCTATCGCGTGTAGTATTTCATTCTATTATTATCTCATATCGTTCGCGGAAGGAAAGAATTCTTAAATCGATTCGTCCTAGCGTCTATTTCTCGTATTTTATGCGCACGATATACTATAATATCGTAATATCCATAAAAAAATCTTTCGCGCAACCACGTGCACATACACAGATTTCCGTTCCGATTAATTAGAGAACTGCAAAAAACATCCAATCAAGACGAGACCGTCCTCATCAACACTCTTGTGTAAGTGACGTATGTCCAGTAGCGTGCTCGTTGTATACAAAAAGACTTCGAGTGTAATCGTCAGTTAATAGCTCCCAATAGAAGGGAGCGAACCCGTCAGGAACCGGCGGAGGGAAAATGCGCCAAAAAAAACGCGCGAAACAAAAGCAAAGCAGATTGCGTGCCACGGGTTGTTGTGGAAACGGGATTTTCAGAAAGCGTCCGTTTGGCAAAAAATAAAAACCGCAGACGTCCAACCGCAGGCTATTCACAGGAGTGACTGTTTTATTGTCCAACGCGAGTGCAAAACGCGTTGGTTTAATTGCGAGGGAGGGCGAATTGCGGGGAATAGATTAAAGGCGGGAAAATGGAACGCGGGTGTCATCGGTCGAAGACCGCAGCTGGAATCCGATAAGTGGAGGGAACACCTACCAAAGGAGAGAGAGGGTTCCAAAGACCGGAAGACTCTGTTGGGCTGACACCAGCAAAGGGTCGATTCCACGGATTCCACAAGCACGCCCCCCCCCTCAGCGGTTCACTTTCGGGGCGATAAATAACAACTATGTAGGCGTTCACTATGGAGCCTCCGGTTCGACCCGCCACCTCTTTTCGATTCCTTTAATGTGTTTTGCGGGGGGGAATTCAAAAGGACTCTAATGGCAGATTTTTCCATCGATCAAGCGCCGTGTTGCGCTAATGGTTCGCTCATATTTTTCCCTTTCGGTGCGCCTGCGAACTTCCTAATGGGTGTTTTTCTTTTGGCCCTCTGGTGGCGTTCTCCGCAGTGTAATATCCCGGAATTTCCGGGTGTTGTAGTTTTTTTTAGCCTATAAGGGGACAAACTGCATCGCCATATATAAATAAGTAGTCTGTATATCTTTATCGTAAATATAATTCTTAAAGCGAAGTTCGATTTATTTAAAGAGAAGTTTTTTAAGATGTTTAAAATATGAGAATTATTCGTTCGGTTTGAATTTTTGACGGAAATATACTTGTGTCCTTTACGTATTGCTAGTTTACGAAGTTGTATTTTTCGGAAACCGAATGTTTTATTGATATTTATGACGTAACAGTTTTGTTGTTGAGATTATGGTTTTTTAATTGTTCATAGTATAATGCGTAGTTTTTATTCTTAATTTCTAATATCCTTTTTATTGTATATTTTTATTATAATCCTTTTTTGTCACTAATTGACTGCTCTTTTAGTTTTTGTGGATTTTACGTTCGTATGTTTATTTTATACGCTTATATTACTAAGTACTAAATGTATGTTATTTTTCCATTTATCATTTATTACCGGCGACTTTTTTTTAATAATCAAAATAAAATAACAATCGGGCTAAAATTTCCCAACGAATCGAATGCAATTATTTTCCCTCCAAAAAAAAAAAGACGACACCGATGTTTTTGAATCGAGAGAAAAATCAATTGCTAATAAACGAAAACAAAGGTTTAAAAAAAAAGTCCTCGGTACCCAACATTCAAAAGGGGGTGTTTCGACTAGAATCCTGAGGGCTCTCTTCGTATTAACGAGTTGGCAAGTGCGTGCCATCACTTTCGGTTTCACCCCCCCTCGTTTTATCCCCGATTCATCGCTCTTAATGTTTCATTTTTCGCCGACAGAGGCGCTCTCCCGAAAAAGAAAAAATGCACGTAGCGGTTACCAATTCCGCGCAAGCTCCCCTCGCCTCGTCGGAAAGCGTCATTATATTTACTGCATTCCATTCGACCACAAATCCAAATCATTCGAAATATTCGTCATGACCAATTTACCTCCGATTCTCTCTTGTTTTTTGTCTCTTCCTTTATTCCTCTTCGTATTTCATGTTTCTTACTATACCTCAATTCTATTCTCCTAATTTTGTTGATTCGCTATGCGTACTCTTTTATTTCGTTTCTCTAGCGCTATCTGTACACCTAAGTTTCTCTCTATACATTGCAAAATACATAAATTTGCACAATTAATAAAATAATATAATTAAGGTATATCAATCAGTAACGAATAATTAAGAAAAAGGAATAATAATATAAAGTTTATAATGCTAACAAAGATGGCCTATTGTTAGGTATAATAGTAAATAAGGAATACGGAGACGGTCCCTGGTTCGAGTCCCGGTGAATCGGAATTTTCCTGGAATGGTTGTGATTGTGCTGGTTTTTAATTATGAGAGAGGTCTGATAAGATCATAAATACATTCTAATTAAAAGCGGTATTATTATCACCATATAGTATATCTGTATACCGTATATAATATATAAACTCACCATATGGTGTGTAGCCCACCAATTATTTTTCGTGTAACGGACGAGGAACACAATTTATTGACCCTGAATTGTTAAATTTCGTTTTCATTTTTTAAATTTTTAATTTCCGTACTAATTTATACGTTAGCGGTTTACCATTTAATTCGGTTTCAACATAAACTGCGTAATAAATTATAGAGATTCAATGAAGGAATATTCTGTTGTTTACATTTGGTTAATTAAAGTATTGTTAGAACGGAAATGGCGTTGGAATTGTAAGTATATTGTATGAGAGCAGTATTTTTCGATGCTCGGATTAATTAATCAATCGTAACTAAACGGTACTTGGTCTTTGTTAACGAGTCATGTCTTGTATTTTCAGAGTGATTCGAGGGATCCACAGAGGGAAGAGGACGATGACGATCTGTACGATGAGGAAGAAGAGGAAGAGACTGCTTGTGACATCGGACTCATGGAGAGGTTAATAAGGAGTCATCCAGTGTGGTTCCTTCCCGGAATCCAGAGGGCAGGAGCCGTGCACCTTCTGCAAGGCAAAGAGGAAGGGGTAAGTGACAATTCATTCTTTTAAGAGGCGAGGAATTTCCTATCCGTTGAATATCATTGCAATGCGCAATACTAAAGAACTCATTGTATAGACACGACGAATAAAATCTTTGTAGTCAGGCATTACTTTTTGGAAAGCAATCACAGTAGACAAAGACGATGAACTTATCGTAATTATTAAAAGTGATTTTTCTTAGTGAAAGGTTTTAATAGCAGCGTAACATTATCAGGTTTAATTAGATCATATAATGTTATGTTTCGTACGAAACTAGTCACAAATAAATAGCCTATATTCTTGTTCATATCTAGTCGAACATTCCAGTACTATTTCAAATTTACAAAAGTAATTTATTCATTAATAAAGTACTAAGTTTTTAACTAAATTTGTGCAGGGACTTGAGACCTAATTCATCATTTATTCAGATTTTTAAGTTCTTAAGTTGTTGGGAAAACACATGGTTACAGTTAATCAATTTAGAAGATTTTTAATTTTAGAAAAACGGTCCCTCTTTAATATCCTATCAGATTATTTTCAACCATAGTAAACAGTTTTGTTTATGAATATTATATAATTTTATTGCAACCTTTTCATTTAATCAATCCTTTTCTTTTACAGAACTTCGTCGTGAGGCAGTCGAGCCAACCAGACACGATGGCCATCTCCGTCAGACTGCCTCAAGGGAAAGGCCCATACATAGAACACTATTTGGTGCAGGCAGTGGCATCATCAACACCATCCCCGACGACACCATCTTGTCCTCCGCCCCCTCATGGTTCCTGTGGTGGTCAACAGACGCTGCATTCTCCTCCACCACAACAGTTGAGCCTCGAAAGCTCAGACAATCGTTTCGATAGCATTCCAGCTCTTATCGCTCACTATTCTCAGTGTTGGTACGTTTGTCTTTTGTTTTTTTTTAAGCTGTTATATTCTAGGTTGAGCTCGGAAAGATCAAGGGTCGAACAGGTCGAACAGTTGATTTGAGTGGCTATAGAACGTACTTCTCCCTATATTCCGATATCTGGATTCAAAACTATGTAACTACGTAGCAATTTTGTATACAGTTGTACGTTTGTCAACATTTTTTCAGCCACTTGCTATTTTACGCGAAGTATATTAATTCGGCAATTATAATACATTCCTTTTTGAACGTTTAAAGAGGTTGGGTCCAACGAATCTTCATTTCATCAAAACCCCTTGCTAATGTACAAAGAAATGTTGATCAAATTATGTGTTTCCTTAAAAATTTAAACAATAATGAAATTTTATAAGAATATCGTTTGAAAACATGCAGTACTCTCGATAAAAAATGATATTGTCTCTGAGCGCAAAATTTCCTATTGAAGTATTTCATTATTATGAAAGTATCAAGGAAAGATCAAAGTATATTTTGAATGTTTATATTTCTTTGGCATCTTCTTAAATTTTAATGGTTTATATCCTCGGAAACTCCTATCTTTTGAACTTAAATTTATTATGAATGATTCTTAATTAAGAGGAAAAATGTATTATCCGTAAGTAACATCGAATTCAAGCGTCTGAAATAGTAAGGAATTTCCTTTTGGTATTGGATCTTAAATTTCAACATTTTCCTTTCTTTTCATTAGTGATGAGTTACCAGTACAGTTGACACTGCCAAGAGCCATCCGCGAGGCAAGAAATAGACAACAGTTATCATCATTAGCTCTTCTTGGTCAGGGTAAGTAAACGTTTAACTTTTAAATTTGTATTGATACAATATATTTTGTGGGTACTTATTTAACGTCAACTTTTGTCCTTTTGCAGAATTTTGGAGGTATCCCATGGCCAATCCTCGACCAGATCGAGGGGTCGAAAGCGGAAGTGCAATATTGGACACTGCAGTCGCCGATGGCCTCACTCCTCCCAGTAGCCATCATTCCAGTTTGAGCTCATTCGGTAGCGGAGGCAACCAGAGTGGCAGCATACATGGCAACTGCGTGAACGGCAACAACACAGCCGGAGGCGTTACTTCCAAAACAGCTTCCTCTCCCGATAGCTGTGACGCAAACCTGGGCAACAACAACATAATCCTCAATCTATCCCCGTTGAGTGGTGAAGGACCTACCCTTTCGTCTTTCAGGGCAACCTCCAGTACCCTGTCCCACCCTCCAGTAGTAGCGACACCCACCAATCCATCCCCTCCTAGAGGCCCTCGACCAACTCCTCCCAACACCCTCAACATCGTCCCCGCGGCAACTCCTTCCCCCAACAACGCCGTGGCAACTCCTCCTGGCCCAAGAGTTACGTCCCCATCCGGGAGCTCCAAAGCCCTGAGCCCTCCACCTCCACCACCGCGATGGGCGAAACCCGCCTTCGCCGCCGCTGCAGCCGCGGCTGCTGCCCTTTCTGGACAAAACTTCACGGTGACCACCACAGTGACTTTCAGCGTCAATCAGTTGAATGGAGCTCTTGTAAATTACGATCCGGACAACGCGAACTCTCCAGCGCCCGCACACGTAGAAGTGCAGCTAACACCACCTCCTCCAGCAGCGCAACAACAGCCACAGAGAGATCCGGTCGTGAGTCCTGTGCAGATTACCCCTACTGGTGAAGGAGGAAGGAGTAAAGGTAATGCTGCCGCCAGAAGAGAGAAAAGAATAGCTGCAGCGAGAGCAAAGGAATCCAGGCACTACAGAGAATCAGACATCCTCGATTCTCCAACCGTATACTACAGGAGCTCAATGGCAGATAAGATCAGCGACTATGAAGACATCTGGGGGCCTTCACCCAGGGAAACAACTCCTCCAGTAGATCGTGTAACAGGTACCGGAAAAGCTACCACACCTGAGCTCTTGACATTTAAGCCGCGACAAGGTGGAATCCAGAGTGGCGGTGACGTACATGCCATGGATGACGGTTCTATGATAGCATCGACCCCAGGAAAACCTCCTGATCTTCTGGAACGGTTGAACGCCTCCGCCTCGATGGCTTCGCTCAATAGGTTGGGGTCTCCCCTTTCACCTCCTCCTCCAACGACTCCCGATCAAACGGATATTTCACCTCCGAAGCATGGCAGCCCTTTTTATGCCGAACCTGCGGATGCCATACTCGGGACTTCTCCTGCTCAAGAAGTTGCAGCAATAGTGGCGGCGACCGCCGCCGTACCACGAAGAAGGCAAAGGAGAGGGGTGGGTGAAACGGGAGGTCCTGCAAGGCAACAGCTACAGCAGAGGCTTGCCAGTCACAGGCACTCTGATCCCACAATGTTCAACTGGTCCTGTGGGGTGGGCCCTAGGAAAGTGGTCGGTGGGGGTACTGCCCTGGAGAGGATAGACTCCAACGACGAACTGAGGGCAGTGGAGGGTGCGGAGGCGGACAGGATGCAGCTGCACGCCCATCTGCACCGTCTCCATTCCCCTCCCACACCCCAACAATCTTCTGCACCGCAAGCTCAGCTTTCTTCGAGCGTGGACAATTTGAATCTTCTCAGATCATCTCGAGGTCCTCCGGTACGTACCGGGAAGCCAGTGCAACCTCCGAAGATAGGAGGAGCGAATGTGGGTGGACAAAAGACGAAGTTGCAGGCTCAGAAAGTGCAGAACACTGGGCGAAGAAGGAATAAAGGGGGTTTGTTCCACGATACTTCGTGGGCAGTTGATTCCAGCTGGGAGTTCATTGGAAATGGAGAGGAAGCTGAGGATGAAGAAGAAGAGTTAGAAGGTAAAAACGAGCGAATTGCCTAAAAGATCGAATTGTGTATCTTATGTAGAATATAGAATTATATATGGATGTCTTTATTCCGTTCTGCAGCCTTACCTTTCTGTATTTTCATCATCACTGCTTTTATTCCATTAGAATTTTCGTTTCTTTAATATTGATTCCCAGATAATCTCTTCTTTGACTTGAACGCATTGTTCCACCATCTTATATTCGGAAGGCTTAGTATTCTTTAAAAAATATTTTTCGCAATATATAATTATGTTCATCTAACTCTACATTTTCATTTTCTGTTAATATTGTTTTTTATGAATATTAGTAAAATAATTATTTTGTAGTTGAAATATTTTCAATTTTCTGATTGTTAATACGGGAATTATAGGGAGATTTTTTCTCTTGCTAATCATTTTATAAATAATTTATAGCTTTATAAATAAATGCAGGTAATGAAATAAACTAATCTTTTTCCTAAGTTACTAAGTAAACTGGTTATGAATTGATATAGTCAAAAGAGATTAGTCTGCTCGTAAACTTTTGTCCTTAAATATTTGGTAGATAGCCAGATTATCCTTGTAATTAAAAAAATATGAATTCGCCAAAGCTATGTTTAAAATCTTACCAGGCTTATTTACACAATAAATGCATAATATATTGTCAGAAAGGATAGTAGGAAATTAGCTGTTATCTCACTAAATTATTTTGTTAATCATTAATACATTATATTTATAACGATCTAAATTTTGTTAAGCTCATATCTCATACTTTCCGCGCAATCAAATCGAAGAGGAAGCTGTGGTCTGGGTTAACTCAGTTTTGGAAATGCCCAAAGCGGAACTTTTTTCCCCACAGGAAGCGTTGCTAATGCGCTAATATTGAACCGTTTACTTCATCCTCAGGTCCTACGGACGGGGATATCTGCGAAACGGAAGAATTAACCAGTGATGCGGAAGACGTCTCCCAGACCGAACGACGGTTCCCTTGCCTCCAAGACGGTGACCTTCCAGCACCCAGCGAGGGTCATCGCCTTACGGTTCACCACTTAATAGTGAAGAAACTTCCCCACCTGTACTCCTTACTCTTCGAGAGCGAAAACAGGGACACCTGCGGGATGTCCTTGGTCGGAGGAACCGCCAACGACGGTGGAGTGGTCGGTTCGAGAATATCCGCGTACGATAACGTGGAAGGAAGAGGTATTGAGATGTGCAACAATGGGACAATGAACAGAGGTCATTTATCGGCTGCGTCGCAGGTCAGTGACGAAGACACGCAGACTGTCTTCTCTGAGCCTTGGGACAGCTCGAGATGGGAGGGTCTGTTGAAGGGCAGTGGACGAGGACAGGAGGGCGGGGATGTGGCCCTGCAGGCGGAGGCGGAGAAGGCTGTGAATAGTTTCCTGAGCGACGCGGAGTCACTGGTTCACCTGAGTTCGGCACAGCCGCTGATCAGCGATGCAGAGGACGAGACTATGGTGTCAGGGGAAGCGTCTGGTTACGAGTATCCGGGAGGGTGCTTCGGTAGGGCGAGGAAACCTGGACTTAGAGGAAGGATTACGGATTCACTCATATGTAAGTGTTGCGTAGCCATTAAATGTATCTGTAGGGAGTTTCAATTACGTTATGTATCAATTCTATGGTGCCTGAACTGACTGTTTAAGCCTTGCAGCTATCAAAAGTACCAATTTATTATCGGAAAGATATTGATACGTCAGTTACAGTTTGATTCGCTTTAGTTTCATTAGTGGTGACGTATTTCTACTACAAATTTAAGAAATTGAGGAAGCTATTTTGTTTGGTTGGACCAACTTTCAGGTTAGCGTAACGCTATTGCTGTCCTATCATTCATACGTGGTTTTAGACTACCTATATTATACATTATTAAACGTAGCTTCGTTCAGAGTGTACATATAGAACTTTAAGACCCCGTTTTAATAGTATAGATGTTATCATGATGGGTGTAACAGCATTTAGAAGTAATTCATAATCAGAAGTTAATTTAATTAGAGTTAGTTGTTGCGAAGCTTATATATTCTTCGCGGAAATCCATGGTTAATTATCCCTTTCATTTTACATTATTTTCCCTCTTAAATATTTAAGAGGTCTTTTTATCAAGTCCTGGATTTCTTAGGATTCTAATTCCCCCCTTAATTGTATTTTAAGTGGAATAGTGTTTTGAGTCATTGGATTACGAACGGTTCACACAATATTTTAAAGAGGAACGATGATGTTAATTCTTTAACGAAACCGATGAAATATATATGTTTTGTGGAAGTCACTCAGAGTTTTACGAGTGACTCATGTTTATGATGGTTAAGTCAACATTCTAGGAAGTGATGATCGAACGTATTTATTTTATCGGATATTTCTATGAACATTATATTATGCGTTCATTATATTATTATTCTTGTTTCCGTTTGTTTATTTATCATCAGAGAAAGGTTTAATTTTTTTAAGAAAAGAGCAAATCGACGTGTAAATAATTTTCCAGTCATTTTTTTCACGAATATTTAGTCAAAGATTTCTTTTACCTTATGAAGATTAATTTTAAAATAAAACACTTATGAATACATACATGAGGGACATCCAGGAAATAAGTTTTCACGTTGGTATATAGGTCGCTTGATGTGCTTCGAATTAAAGTCATATTATATGAGAGTGTGAAAATTTTTTAATGGAATGAGAGGTGATAGGATTACAAGTAGCCTTAAAAACACGGTCAAAGCGAGTTGTTGAAATGGAGCCCTCGACATCGCGTCCCGCCACCACCGTCCTCCACTTTTCCCAGTTTTTCTCCGTATGACTTGCCGTTTGTTCTCTGAGGTATACCGTGACACTTTGGTTTCAGCTCCAGTTTCTATGGACTTTCAGAAAGCGTTCAAGTCTCTTTTTACAAAGACTTAAATAAGTTATTGACTTTCATCCATGTTTAAGTTTGGTAATTGGATGATATTCTAATAATTATGTTTATAATAGGGAAGGGAATCGCTGAATCGCTTTGCCGGCCTCGTTGGCGGAGTGGTTAGAATGCTAATGTTCTAATGCTGAGGTCCCGGGTTCAAATCCCGGCTGAGGAGGAAATTTTCCTCTCAGGGTCTGGATGTCTGTGACGTCCGTTGTTGAGTTTGAAACCTCACTGTAATTGTCCCGTAAGAGGATGTTTGTGTGGTATTTGTTAATAAATAATGAACATTAAAATCTTCAAGAAAAGGCATTCCCAGCTCTGTAGAGTTTCCAAATTCTATCTGAAATAAGTGTGAAAAATGTAATAACTGACTAACAGAAAAAAATGCGGTCTCACTTTACATTGTACAGTGAAACTACAATTCTTAACTGATTTGTGCAACAGAACAGAAAATCTAAAGAATATTACGAGTTGTTATACAAATCAGAATAAGGAAATCATCCTTTGGATCAGTTAAGGACATTGATTTATTCATAGAATACAAAAACGTTTTCTTCCGATTATTATAATAAAACCGATAAAGTTATTCCGTATCAACAAACTCATATTACTTCCCCTTTTAAATTCATAATGATTAAAATAAAACTTCGAAGTTTTAGGAAGATAAACTGAGAAATCAATTCGCGGTCTACAAAATTTCAGTTTCGTGTAAACTCGTATCATAATCGACGTATTTAAGGCTTCAAAGGACCCTCATGAATCATCACTTGACTCCACGTGTTCATTGCATGCGTGACGCGTCATTGCCCTGTGAGGCTTTCCCAATTCCGCCCACTCTTCCTCACGTGCCCAAGTTGGGTACAAAGTCTCTCTCGGCCGTGTTTATCAACAATGAAGCAGGAGGTGGGGGCGTTAGAAAAAAAATGTGGTGCGGAGATTCGACGAAAGAAGAGCAGTACATTTCTTGTTGAGAAACCGTGTTTCTGATCTCGATATACACTTCGAAGAATTGTGAAAAATAGGTTGGATGAAGAATCATTACTCACATAACATGAAATTATTTATATATGAGTACTTCAGTGATAGAAATAGTAACGGATTTCGAAATATTTCCGTCGGTGTTGATACGAATGTAGTGTTAAATGCTTTCAGACTGTTTCTTTGTGAATGAAATAGTTGCATTTGTATTGTTTTCAATATATTGTATGAAAGTTTAGTTCGTCTATCTCATTGGTATATTTGTTTATAGTTTTCTGTAAATATTTCATATAATTTATATCATTTTTCTGCCATTTCTGAAAGGAATCATATGTTTCTTAAAGGTGATAGATTGAGGAAGTTAGCACACAACAACCGTAAGATGAAGTGCGTGGTTAAAACAAGAATTCTATTGTAGTATGTCCGAAAAAGGCCGTCGAAACCTTAGTAGATTCGATAGATAGCTAATGGCTATCTCTCTTTTGGCCCAGCGGTAGCTGAAATACGATATCTTCGGGCAGGATAGAAGAGGGGGGATTGGTTGTTCACAATGGGAAGATGTCTCCTTGGTGCGTCTATTTGTCTAGATTGATAAGGGATACGGGTACAAGGGATCATGAAGGAAGTGGGAAGGAAAGGAATCACGTGATAATAAACTGCAGAGACAGCAGAGCTCCTCATTCAGTCTGCATCTGCGTTAGCGATAATAAAGTTCTAACGGGCTTTCGAATTACGGTATCTCTGGACTTGGTAAACATTGAAGGGTTCCTCCGATGAATGAAATTTTCGGTATTGGCCACTGTTGAGAAGAGTGTTGACACGATATGAAGCGTGCACTGAAGGCCGCGTTGGGGCGAGTAATCAAGTGGTTGCGCAGCGCTGCTAGGAAGACGTTGAGAGTCCTGTCCGCGATGTCCAGGAGCTGCTGCTGCTGCTGCAGCGTGACACCCGATTTGCGTGAGAATCCCTTAGTGTCCCTTGTCTTTGTCGCCTCGAGGTGACAATGCGATAGGAAACGTCTTCGGCGTAATGTTACGAATAGCCATCCGGACAGAGGGGCTGCGTCGATTATGAGTTGGTTCTTAGAAAGATTATTACTTCTGCATCTGGTATTTATATTTCTGTTTTATCGCGAAATGAACTTTTGAAGTGTCTTTATGCCAAGAAAGTATTTTGGAGTAACTGATTCGTTCTGTGGCGGGAAAACACGGTTATCTTAGGTCATGAAATCTGCTGTGAATATTCTGTATGATTTTTTTGGACATTCAGTTCAAAGTCTGTTCAATCCATATCGTATAACATTAATGAACGATCTTTCTTTCATATTGAATTATTTCGTATAAAACCATATGATTTCCTTTAATAATAAGTTAAACTGTTCATTGCAACAGTATTTAACATCAAATGGTAAATTCGTCGATTAACAGAATTTTCTGAAATTTATATACGTTTACTTTATACGTGATTCCTAAAGAAATTAGCGCTTTAAATTATTATTTTGGTGGTAATTTTTGCGTGTTGGTAAGTAAAATACTATGCATTAGCCAATTTATAATGGAAACTCGAATCGTCAATGAATCGTAAATTAGTATTCTCATGTGAGTATTTTTCAGTCGTTCAACTTGAGGTTCTTTAATTTTCACTCGTTGGATGAGTTTCAGCGTATATAATCTCGAAAATAATTGTCGAGCTATGCTACCGTGCACTTATTCCGGAATTCGGATCATCAGTTTCCTTTATCAACGTGAATATCTTATCTTAATATTATCGGGTGCACCAGCATTTAGGTCTTCCTTACAGTTGTCATATCAATAATGGAATAGTTTTATTTTTATGGACCTTCGGATTTATGCGGTTACTTTCACTCAACCTGACCTGGTTTCTCATAAAACATATTAATATATTCCGTTAATATGGTCTGTTTTACTTAATATTTAAAAATTGCCTGTGTTTTCGAATATTAAGTTGTAAAAATTGTCTAATTTTCGTTTAATTTCATTATGATATAAGTTTATAGCATTTCATTTTCTTAGAACTATCACACTTTCTAACAGTGTTTACTTTGAATAATTCCCAATTATATTGGACGAATTCCCCACTACAAGTCAAGTATATCTGTTTGATTCGCTCATTTGCAACTCTACTTCCAGCTCCCCCTTCAGGTCATCATCGTACCCTCCGAAGCGGTGGATGCATTGGTCTCGGAGGTGCAGCAGGCGGTGCTGGAGGAGCTTCCATACGCGCCTATGCCCTTCAACTGGCAGCTGACTCAAGCACCACGTTTGCTCAAAACATCGAAAACTTCATAGCATGCACGAGGGAGAGCAGAGAAACGAGTCCGCAGATAGTAATGAGAAACATGAGACAGTTCATGTCGGGAATGAAGAACTACCTAGTGAAGCACGGAGAAAGAGAGTTTGAGAAGGAGGTTGAGAAAGAGAGGTTAAAGGTAAGTAAAGGTTGTTTACAATTGCAATTTTTTTTCTTTGCTTTAATTAGTAATAATTTAAAATTTGTTGCAACACGGATTATATACAAGGTTTGTTCAGAATATAGCTACCACCTGGCCTGGTGCCTATTTGTAGTTCCAATATACAATAAAATAAATAAATAACATAACAGGAATTTTCACTTTTTGGAAATAAACATTTATTTATTCCACTATATCAATGTTATTGCCTTTAAAATAGTCTTCTTCAATCTTCAAAGTTTTCAGAGCCATTCTGGAAATGTTTATACTAATCATAAACTCTTATTTTACTCATAACAGACATACTATAGGATTTTATTAACACTTCACAATCATTGTTACACTTTCAATCATGTAAAACTTTAAAAATGGTCTTTGATCCATTTCTGTAAACAAACGAAATTTGTCGAGCTCATAGAAACAGGTCTAAACTTAGTGGCTGTTACAGACAAAGTAAACTACAAATAAAGCTGCAAATTTTACCATACTTCAGGAGAATATACAACAGTAAAATATTTTTTTGTAATTGGACTCTCAAAATCCCAAAAATATAATAAATTCCATTATTTTTTTACACACTTCATATATGTATATATGGTCCTGAATATAAATAATAACTTAAATAAATATTTGCCAAAGTTCATTACTCATCCATTGAAATTAACTCTGCAGCTCAAGGCAAATGAATTCCTGAATTTGGATGCCATACTAGAAGGAGTTATGCATCGACTTGTGGTAAGACCTCTCCGTCAACATCTTTATTGTCTATTTGTGGAAGAGTATACTCAAAATGGAGCCATCCAACTCTTGGCAGAAAACATTCAGTTTGCAAGATCAAAAGCTCCACATGAACTTGGTATTAGGGTAAGCAGTTTTTAATAGTCTTGAATGTTTTTTTTACCTCAATAATGCTCTTTATTGAATTAATGAAGAATTAAAAGTAAAAATGTGCATTCATTCTAACAGCTAATTAGTCTTAGGATAAGTGTCAAAAGTTAACCTACAAAGTATATTTATAACTTATATTTATAACTTATATTTATATTCACACCCTATAGCCTAGGATATGCCTACCAAGTGAGCAATCTCTGGAAAGAATATGCCAATGTTTGCAGAAGTTGCAGGATGTCGATTCACCTCTAGAAAAACTGGAACATTTGCTATGTTGCATATCAGCCATTTTTAACTCAGTAAGTTTAAAAAATCTTATCTTTTTAGAATCTAGAAGTTCTATCATATAATCCAAATAAATTATTTATTTTTTAATATTCTGAGGCATATTTAATTAACTTTTGATATGCTGTATATTTATTATTCTAAATATATATGTGTTTGATTTATATATGTTGATGTATTTCCTTTACTTATGATCAACAAACTAAGAACTAATGTGCTGGGGGTAACTAAACTGTGCTATCATTTGCGTATAATTTTATGAACATTATTTAAAATAATGGAAAATTAGTATCTTGTACAGTCTTTGAGAGTATAAAACATTTGTCTCATTCTTATTCAACTTATTAACTGTTTACCCCCTGCCACACGCCGAAAGGCAGCTTGCAGAGTACTTATGTAGATGTATGTGTTAATCTTATTTTTCAGGTAAAAGGCTCTTCATCTGCAAATGGTCAAAGTCGTGGAGGTGTAGCTTTAGGAGCAGACGACCTGCTACCTCTTCTTGTGTGGGTATTGGTACGGTCTGGAATGGTCGGAGCTGAAATCGAAGCAGAATACATGTTTGGTTTATTGCACCCTGCTCTTCTATCTGCTGGTGAAGGAGCATACTACTTAACAACATTGTCATCAGCAGTGCATGTGCTAAAGAGCTTCCGAGCTTACTCAGAAGCAGGTGGTGTTGGAGGTACTGCTGGACGTTTGGGTATCAGTCAAGATGGAGTGTTTACTCGAGATGGAACTGGGATGGGTGTGCCTCTCTGCACTCTTGATGTAAGTTTCCTATACGAAGTTATCTAATTCTTTGAAAAGTACATCGAAATTAATATTCAGCCTTAAAAAATTATATGCTATACCTTATCAAGATAGTCAATAATCAAGATTTCTTTAGTAGCTTATTATAAGTCTTTGTTATTAAATTTTGAATGCCTATAAAAATAGTTGGGGCTGAAATGTAAGGAAACAATGTACATAGGCAGGATAGGTAATGGTGGGTATGAGAATGAAGGCTAGTAATATTGAAGAAGAGGACAGATTAAATAGTTGGTATCAATGATTTATCAAGAGCTCTTAACAATCTTATAAGTATTTAAGGTGTCAAAAGAATTTGTCATTTATCATACAGGTATCATTGTCATTTTAAAGTTATTTTAATGCTGCTTTGTCAGCAAATTTTTGCTGAAGTGGGAACCAGATGTATTATATAAGGGCTCATTTATTTTCTGTTTGCCTAAAAGGAAGATGAAAATCTACATATAAGACTAATCTAATAAGCCTAAATTTTATTTTAGTTGTCTCATTAAAGTTTATCTACGCCATTTCTATTAGACAAATCAGCTGGATCTTTGCTTATACTTATAGATCTTCCAGTTTTTTTAATTTCTCAAGGTACTATATGAACCATTAGGGATGGTGTTCACCATGAAGTAGGGCTTCTCACCCAAGAATTTGAGGGATATTAGTAAAATTTTATCCGAAACTATTCTTTTATTCTTTTTTGTGATACTGTTGACAATACCTTCATTTATGGCATTTTTGTGAACCGTATGTTTCAAAATGTCAAGCTCCTTTCATAGTCCCGCACAGAGGGGCATTTAATTGTCTGTGGACCATGCTATGATATGCAGTCAATTTTTTGAGGAGGGAGTGAAAATATTTTTTAAAGTTATATTTAAAAGTTGTGGCTTAACAAATTTCAAACTAGGTTGTACTGTATTGTCAGGTTACTTTTTCATTATCCATTCAGTCTTCATATAGAATTCTACCTATTGAAGAAGGAGTTAGAAAAAGAGAAGTTAGTGGTCTGTAGATAATACTTATATTTGTGACTTAAATTTTATTGCTTTTCTTATTTCAGTCTGGTCCTCTGTCGGAATTCAGAGCAGTACTTCGAATAGTTGTGCCCGATGAAGCAGCTGGCTCACTAGCCACCAAAACTCTCCCAGTTAGGCCTAATATGACAGCAAGAGATGTCTGTAGAATTGCTGCTCACAAAGCAAGAGTAACCAACCCTCAAGATTATGGGCTGTTTAAACTTGTTGATGGTGAAGGTTAGTAGTATAAAAATAATAACCCTTAACTCATTGAGTGTAAGATAATTAAGTAACTATAACTCATATTGAACCATATATATTATTGAAGAGTCATATAATTAATTATAGAAATAAATTATATCAAACTCATATCATTATGGACATTTATAATTTGACTGAAATTGCATTTTAAAATGTAAAATATTTTGCTTAGTATCAAGTTATTTGATGAAATAAGCATATTGCTTAGATTTGTGATGAAATAATGGAAAATTACTGAAATTTTGATGTTTTTTTTCTTTTTTCATTTCAGAAACTCTGCTGTATGATACAGATTGTCCCCAAGAAGTGAGGGCTATGGTTGCCCAACAAGGAAAACATTGTGTCTTTGCATACAAAAGGATTGATGCCAAAATTGCATGGCCTAGAACTGCTTCTCCCCCAAAATAAATATAACTCTATAATGTGACAGTTCATCATTTACTGATATTCTTCTATCTCCTATATGAAGGAGTGTGAATTGAGAGATTATTCTATGTGAAATGGTTTTCAATGCTCAATGGGCCTCACACTGCAGGTTTCCAGTGTCTGATAAAAAGAATGATTTTATACAACCGCTATGCTTTTTCACTGTGTCGATGCCATCGTCAACTTAGGTTACTTTGACTATGCATTTCCTCATCATACAATCTTCCTTGCAAGGAGATTCTTGGAAAGCCATTTGAAAAGGTAGAATGAAATGCTTTGATAGACATTTCTTGAAAAATAATCAACTATTTTTATAAGGATATGTGGCTTAGAAGAACATTTGAAGGATAATGCAGATCTGTAAAGGAAATTGATTATATTTATACATATTTCTGTGTACTTGCTTACAAAATTTGTTTTTCAAGATATTTATTTTCTTTATTTACAATGGTGCTTATATGTTTCATTTAAAAACCTTTTTTGAAAGAAATAACATTGAGTTACTCCTTGGATGAGTCAAAATGAAAGTAAATGAAACATTAATATTTATTTGAGCGTAACATTATTATTTTTCTTTCAATCAAACCTTACCCTCTTTAGGTTCCAGGGCCTGGAAATTTTTTAAGTTAATTGTATAACATCTTTAAACAATGATGGATTAATGCTTATAATATACACAAGAAACAATAACCTGATGATACTAAAATTATGAAGTAACAAAGATAAATTAATCAATTAAAATCTGATGAAAAATGACTTTTCAAGGCCTTTCCCTTAATTGTGATAAACAAATCTTTCCATTTTCCATAAATCTATATTGCTCTCTTCATGTAGTTTAATCATTTTACTAATGCTAGTCATTTTACAGCTGATAAAATCAAGGCTGTTTGGTAGGAAATTTTCTACCATTTGTATTTTTAGGATTTTTGTACTGCTGTATTATAATATGTAAATCACTCCATCATTTACACTGTATCAGTTTCTGCCAATGGCATTTCTGTACAAGAAAATAAAAATCAAACTACTGCAAGTTGTAAATATGTGTATTTATTTCTGAGAAAAATTATATTTTTTCTTAAATTATCTGATTTGTTACTATCGAATATTGAAATGCCTTTTAATTTTAAATGGTATATAATTTTGTTATTCCATTCAATTCCCTGAAGGAGTATTCAATTTTCATTTCTTCTACATTCTTAAAAGAAGCTATTATTTTCCATTTTCTTCAGTGTTTGGTTTGTGTATTTTAATGAAATATTTCTAATTATTTTCTGGCATATTTTCCTGTTATGAAAAATTTTAATTTACTAATAATTATTCAGTATTCTTTGTTGTTATTTCTCCTTTATCATTATTTTATAAAATGAATGAATTCCCTACAAAATAACTGAAAATATTTTTAAGAAAAATGAATGAATGAGGATAGAATGCTTTACATATAAAGTTTCCTTTGCTCATTATCTACAAGAATGCAAATATTTTATAATTGTGCCCAAGGAAACATAAAAATAATGCTGAGAAGGTAATATTATAAAATGGTGAGCATATAATATGCTTTAAATATATTAGTAGTCATTTTGTAAGCTATCATGTCAATAAACTGGGATGAAAGGCATGGAATAAAAAAGGAAGGAAAAACAAGATTTAAGTCCTTTTCTGGAAGCTTCCTGAAAAGGACTCAAATAACAAACACCCTTTTAGATAAGTTATTAAATATTCTTTCTATTAAGATTTTCTGATTAAGATTCTTCTCAAACATTATTAATCATTTATTATTATTTGAAGAATTAAGCAAAAGAAATAAAAATGGCAGCAATATATTACTTGTAAGGAACCTTACCTGATAGTTGGTCTTGGTCAAGGGAAAAATTAAAATAATGGTACTTACAATTATAGTTCATCTATTTCTTCCCTGACTGATTTCTGCAACACCTCAACTGATGCAGTAAATATTATTATTTGATCGGTTTACATATTATAAAATTTAACAAAGTTTATGCAACCAATAAGGAACAAGCATGCTCTTCTTCTTACCGATTAATTATATTTTATTGGTAAATAGGAATTTTATTTTACATTCATCGGAAGATATAATTAAAGAATGAGAATCATAGTTTGAATGTATAATTATTGTGTGCATACTGTTGCTGTGTATTATTTTGATTCCTCTTGTCAAATACAATTATCACGGATATCATAATAAGATAACGCCTTCTAAATATACACCAAAAGACTTTATGTTAATATCATAACCTACACTCTATGATGAATAATCTAGGATATTTATTTTCTGCTTAATACTTCACTCATATGGGCATCTTTAACCGTATGTTATAAAGGGTTAATATGAATAGTTTTTCCTTTATTAATATTCCTTTGTGTATCATGTTCTCAAAATCCCTTTTCCTTTTTAAGAAAAGATTTCCATTATGGCAAACCTCTAAAAAAAGTTACCAATATTTGTTAGGGTTAAATTAACGAAATTCGTTGGAAATTATATCGTAATAGTAGCAAGATACATCTAAATGAAGCCTAATTCAAAAATCATCACAAAATATAAATTTTATATAATGAACTGCCTTGAATGTTAGTTTATATTTGACGCCGAAAAGCAGGCGAAATTCCTATTTCAATTGTCGTACAGTTCGCTCGCCATTTGTATTCAAATTAACGATCTGAACTCAATATTTTAATTTTTAATCTTTTACAAGATGAACAATGAGTTGAAGAGTGATTTTAATGGAACATTCTATGAGTGGAAGTATTTTGCGCTCGCTGTCCATTAATGGTGTTGCCAAGTGATATGGATATACCCGAAAACTTCATGAGAAAGAGGTGAAGAAAGGATTCACAGCGTTATGATATCGAATGGTTGCAACTTCTTTAGACGAAATTTAGCTGAGGTATTTTTAGAAATATGAGTATATTCAGAATTTATTTAGATATGATTAATGTCTTTTAAGAATTATATTCTTGATCAGGTTGTGAGTTGTAAATTAAATTTCTTTAAATTCATATTATTCCTTCTAATTTTCTTTGAAGTTAGCCCATTTCAGTATTATTTTTAGAACCCTCTTAATAGTTTTTTACACCATATAAGTGAATGTAATCTATCCTTTCAATTCAATTGACAGATGTTATGAACTCTCTGGTCAACATCCTCTAATGTAGCCTTATTTCTCCTTTATTTTATATCTAATATACCCTTTTCGTTTTCCTTTTCTTTTCGTGTTAAATTCATTGAATTATAATATTATTATTGCTAAAATGCAATATATTATAGTTTATTTCTGTTCATTTTAAATACCCCTTTGCCATTTAAAAGGCAAATCCTCAAAAAGGTCTTCACTTCATTTGCTTAATCACATTGTTTCTATCATTTTCCATGCGTTAAAATCATATTCAATTTTTTCTCCTGCTAAAATCACATTTTTAAGTAAGATTTCTCCCTTCATCTTCATTATAGAGTTTTTATTAAAGAAATATTGAGCAAAGGTGTAGAAAGTCAGTGTCAATTTTGACTGAGGTATGCAAAATAGGAGAGAATATTACTTATGAATAAAAAGGTTCTGTATCTAATACATGCTCAGTATTTAGTGCAGTAGGTTTGACAATTCATAAGTATATTCTGTAATATTATATTGGTGATGATTGTTTTATTTCTTAAATAATATATATCCTTCAATTAAAAAATACAAATTTTTCCACTTTATTGCCTTGTTTCTTGAAAGTATAAAATTAAAATAAAATATCTTGACTACAGTATCAGAATCAGAAACAAATTCCATTCTTAAGATAAATATATTTATTTATTCGTATTTTCAAAGGGAGCAATGGATAAAAAACTCATATCATAATCCATTTGGCAAATGTTTTAGTTAGAAGTAGTAATAATTTCCTTTCTTTCATCACAAGAAGGACAAAATGTAAAAATGCTCTATTTTCCCCCAGATATAACTTCATATGAATCAGCTACTGCTACAAGTCAATTGAACATCAGTAGGTTATGTCTAGAGCTAGATTCAAACCATTTTACTCTATTTGCAAATTCTTAGTCCTTCCCAAATTTTATGCAACCTCTCTTCATTCAACTCTGTATCTCTCATTTTCAGAGGAGGTAGCCCTTGATTTGTGCAATTAGATATTTCAGAAAATATGAAATATAGTTTCCAAAAACTGAAAAACCCGTCTTTAAATTTGGATTGAATCTCTATCAAGCCTATATTGCTTCACAGAAGCTATAAAATCCTTTATATGTCCTAAAATTTTTACACTAAGTTAGGTGTTTACTTAATTTTCCTGAGTGAACAAACACTTTGATTCATATATTTATCTTCTTTTTTAATTGTGATGGGAAACTGTAACTTCAAGAGAATGTTCTTTGTCAAGTTAAATATGCTTTTAATTTGGTTTTTATTTTGTCCTAATTCTACAGATTGTGAAATATGATATTAATATTGTAAACATCAATGTCAAATAAATTCCCAAAATATGGATTTACTTAAGGAATGGATATGTTCCATTTATCTGCAAGATTCAAATGGTTTTCTAATGAAAATTATTTTAAATAATTCAATCAAATTCATTTCAGATAAAATGACTTACATCTGTTCAAGAATGAGACTATAACAATTTTACAATTGTCAATGCCACGTTCCAAATATATTTCGATATTAAAATCATATTTTCAATATCATTACAACAAATTTTAGTTTTTAAAGCAATTGATTCTCTATGATGTAATTTCCAGATATGTTGGTTCCCTCAAAGTTACATGTCAGTTTGAAGGATTGGAACTCCTATTAACATTCAAGTTTATTCGAGAGGGCATAAAAAAAAAGATTGAGAACATAAATGAAGTAAATGAGTTCTTGTAATATTTTTATTATTTATGACCAATTTTCATTTACCAAATAGAATTGTATGTTGATGATGTCCCTCACTATTATTTTTGAGTGATGTAATTTTATATATGAACATTTAACTATATAAACAATCTCTATACATTTTTAAGAAACTCCAAGGACAAGAGGAAAATCCACCAGTGGGGTGTACCAGCTTTCCTGTGCTGACTGTCCCATGACCTACTTTGGAAGAAGCCTCTGTACCAGGGCGGCAGAACACGAAAGGAATTACCACCTGAAGAGAGGACTACCACCATTTTTGAGCTCCGCTCTACACCTCCTGGACAATAACCACAGGAGCAACTTTAAACCACGGCGACTCCACCAGGAAGAGAAATCCGGACTATTAGACCTTCTGGAAGAAGTAGAAGTTAGGGGTTTTCACCAGCAAGTACTCAGAAACTAAAGTTTGTTCCCAAACCCTTCACGCCTTCTCTCCTTATCTTACAAAATATTCCCATGATGCACCCACTCCTCCCTTCCCCTCCACCCTCCCTCCCTCTCCAACAAACCTATATATTCCGTAGCAAAATACCCTTCCATGCCTGAAGATGTAATTTTATATTATGAAACCGGTTGCAAATATAGCATATATTTTCTGTGGAAATTTACAAAGCTTTTTATTACTATGGCATTCCACGAATTCACGTCTTCTCATATTGATTTCATAATTGAATAATATTAATTTTTCTACATAATATCTTTTAAGATAAATAAATATTGTAATATTGAGATAAGAATGGTTGTAATTTCTTTTTCAACTCCTGGGTAAAGATTTTCACAAATAAAGGATGTATCTAATCAAACACATCTTTGATGTAGATCTCATGGTTCAAAAAAGATTTTTCTATAAAGCATTCTTAGTTTTGATAAATAAATCCATTAAACTAATATCATTATGGAGGTATATTTTATTGATTGATATATCAAAGAGAACTTTAATGAAAACCTCAAATAATGTTATTTCAAAAAGTTGGCTTTGTTGGTTTTTTATTAGTGATACCATTATATTTAGAAATATTTTTCTTCTTCGATAACCTATAATCAGCTACTTATATGAATATAACACGATACCTTATTCCTGTAATACAGTTGAGGCTGATTATTTTATATCCCTTTCTCAGTGGATACATTTCCAATGAATGAAGTGTTTGAATACATTATGGAAGATTGGAAGATAGAGCAATGTAATGTCCATAAAACTTGATCTAACTGGTTCAACTGGTCCAAGACACCTATAACCAAGCACTCTTACCATCTTTGAAGGATGAAAGGTAGCATTTCCTATTGAATTTGATCACTGGTTGGTAAGAAATATGTTAGTCAAGGAGTTGAACTAGTCAGGTTCGTATTAATGTTCTTTATGATTCTCCATGGAAAAATAGAGATAATTAAAATATTTTGCATAGTAAATGATAAATAAGTTAAGTAAATAGGGATTTAAAGTGAATTTGAATTTATAGTGCAAGTATTTGTGACAAAAGGTTAGTCTATTATATTATGCTCTAAGAGATGGGAATATTATAGTCAGATAGTTTCTTTCATGATGTCATTCGATCTCATATAACTGGAAGTTCTGTAGTAGTTTTACTTTCTTTAAAATTCCTTTAGTAACTGTTAAAAATGCTTCTTTTTCAGTCATGAGCATAGGTATTCATATTTTGGTACTTATGTTGAACTGGACTCTGAATCTAAAGTCAAAATCTAGATATTCTTATTAGTTATATAATATATCAACTTAAACTGTTTGTTAATTAAATTTTCAACTTTGAATAGGAAAGTGATTAAGGTATTGGAAACATTTGTGTAGTTATTTTGAAATATTTAAGTAATGTTCAATTACAGTATTATCACAGAATAATACATTTTGATTAATGTTTGGCTGTATATCAGTGTGATTTCAATTCAATTTTCAACATTTTTTTTCAATTGTTGGTTGAGCTGCTTATTTGGTGAAAAAAACGATTCTGTGAGAACTGAATATTTAGATTCTTAATAGCTTACAATTTTAAAGAAGAATTGATGAAGGTTTAGAATGGATTCTAATTTAATTGTAAGTATTGTACTCTCACAGTCCATCAATGATGTTGTCAATCGTGATGGAAGGAACATGAGGAAGATATTAAGTGCTGGTGCTAGAGTGCTAGAACATAGAATGGTTGCAACTTCTTTGGATATAATTTAGGTGAGATATTTATTATGAAATGTTTATTGGCATAGCTTATTTAATTAGGAAAATGATTTAAATGATAATTAATAAAATATTGCTCTTAAATTAAAATGTATTGATTACAATTTTTGGTGTAAATTGTAAATTTTCGTACCAAAGTACTTTTCTTGTCATAGTAATTAGGAGAGGAAACAACATAAAACATCAGTACTGTAATTGGAAATATATAGATAGATAGTGTACTTTATTTGGTGAAATTGGAATATGCTCTAGAGTTAGAATGCTATAAATAGTAACACATTAATAGTTTGGAAAAGGAATGTAACTTCTTCATATTGCAAGTTCTGCTGTGATATTTTAAATGTTGTAAATTGTTAATAACTGCACAAAATTGATTACATCTTTCCATTTTCAAATTCAGTTCAGGCTGTTGTAGTCAGTTCTTTGATGTGTTCAACTTTTCAATGGAATTGGATTGCTAATTGAATGTTTTGTGGATACCTTGAATAAAGCATAGGTAAGCAGGAACTATAGTACTTGAGAACTGTTTTGTTTAATTTATAAATAATATTAAGAAAATTAAGTGCAAGATCTTATATCATTGTGGAAATTATGATAAATAAAATGTGTTTCATGAATTGAAAAAACACTATTATTTTCTCTTAAATCATTAAATATTTGTTATTGCAATTTATTTCATGTGTACAATGAAATTTCATTTACTACTTGAATTTATTTTTTTAGTGAGTTAACTTTTACTAGCTTCGGTTTTCATGTTCTCTAAGTATTTTAAATCAGATTTGCTTTATACTCTATAATTATTTAATTTAACAGATATGATGAATAATAAATCATAAACTACTATCTTATAACATGGTATGATTACATAGGCAGAAGAATAATTTCTGTTCATAATATTTTAATTATTATAATTAATTATTATATGTTATATTCAACCTGTTCATTCATCTAATATAATTGTCCATGGTAAGTTGTTTTTTTGTCTTTATACTGAAGTTAATTCTGAGTGAATGACATGCCTGAAAGTTAGACTCATCAAATATGGGGTGAATTATAATTTTTATCAACAATCTAATGAAATAAATCAATTATTTTGTACATTTTTGTAAACATGAATTTGGAATTTTGGATGAGAGAAAATATTTAATTATCTAAAAGTAATTCTACAGTAAATTAAGATTGATTGAGTTGATATTTTGTATTTTAATTGATGCATAAGTTTTAAAAATATGTGAAATTAAATTTATGTACATTCAGTTCAAGGAGTTAATATAGAACCAGGATCTTAACAGCCTTTCTTCTTTTGATTGGCTGAAAAGGAATGAGGAAACATCCTTAAGGAAACATCAAGCCTTATTGTGTCAGAAGATGAGCTGATGGGAAGGAGTAGAGTTACATAAAAGACCAATAAGAGCCCATCTTGGAAGTAGAGGCATTCCTCTATACTCCATTTCACATTGAGGAATGGTAAGTGTTTGAGAAGTGAATAATGTATGCTTAGTAAGGCAAGTGAAAGTTTGAAAATGTATTGATTCTGCCTTAAAGTCCACAATATAAATTCGCCTTCATAGATAGTGTGGCGAGGATGTAGTCTCATAACGGTACATCCTCGCCCCTGCCTCTCGGCTTGCGAAAACGGTCGCGACTCCGCCCCGTCGCGGACACACTTCCAGATGGTGAGGGTCGGCTTTCTTTTTAATTGCACGTCGCGGACCCTGCTAGATGTGGCACGTTCCGTCCGTTCTGGAGCTTGAAGCGGGGCGCTCCAGAGGAAAGGCAGTTCTTCTTCGGCTTCTGGACGGTCTGGTGTGCCTTGAGCGAGCGAACTGTGTGTGGATTTCGCGCGTTTGCCGTGCGTGGGAGACTGTGTGTGGAACTCGAGTTTGGAGTTCGTTTTTATACCATAACACGACGACATTCAATTGTGTCAGGTTTTTTCTTGCGCTACGAGCTAGATCTCAATTCGCTCCTGTTCATTTACGTTTATTGGTGTCAGATGTTATCAATCGGTAACTTCCGGAATACGCTTTAATTTTTCGTTGATCTGCGGCAACTTGGCTTGAGTTTCATTTTCTCACGCGCATCTCGCAGTCATGACTTACGATTTTATTCTTTTAATCCCATGTTTCAGTGGTGAGAACAGTATGTTGGTGGAAAAATTTCTTGATTGCGTTCAGTTAACCGGTCGCCTATGTTCTATGACCGAGGATCAATTACTATGCGCCGCGCGATTGCGTTTAAGAGGCCCTGCTGCCTACCACTTAAAATACAATCCGCATATTTTGGACTGTTTTGAAAAATTTTAAAGATATCTCAGACGTAGGTTCAGTCCTAATATGTCTTTCTTCTCCTTCGAGCAGATTTTTTTCAGTTGCGTGCAAGGTTTCAAAGAGACAAAGTTGGAGTACTCCTCCAGATTTAGTAAGCTTGCTTTTCAAATAAAAGAGGCGTATCATAATTTACCACCAGATTCGGTCCAATTCATGATGGAAAATCTGTTTAGGCTTAGGATAGATAAAATTTGGTTAGGTCCCTCGGCATATTGCGGGTTGAGCAATATGTCCGATCCCTTGCATCCCTGGGTTAGTATATAAGGGCTTCCAAAATCGTAGCTAGTCACACTCCATCATTAGGGATCCGGTCGGCGTGTTTTTCTCATTGTCAGACCCCTGCGCTTCGGCATTGTCTCTACAGACTCCGAGTGGGTTAGGACCGAACAGATCGTTCGCAGGAGGCCCGCGGTACATCCCTCCCCATTGCCAGAATTTCGAGCCACCTCGGAAGTAAGGTAAGAAAACCTTTTTATATAGAAATATCGGCCTTCCTTTCATTTTAGTTTCTTGTTCCCCTTCGACACCACTAAGACACCTTGACTCCAGTTTTGCCGAAGAAGATACGCAGAATTTCACCGAAGGCGGAGTTGCCCTCGTAGAGACTGCCACAGCGGAGAGTGGAGTTGGACAGAAAGCGATCGTCGTGAGAGGACCGATGCTGTATGCATGAAGAAGGAAGACTTCAAAAAGACATTCATCGAGGCTGATGTTGTGAGCATGCTGAATTCAGAAGACCAGGAACAGGTGTGTTCGCAAAAGTGCCAAGACAGACCGAGGATGGCAAAGAAAGAAAGAGTTAAAAGACGTGCCTGGTCTGCGAGTAAGACTGCCCTCCGGCCCAGACTCCACGGCGACGCAAGTTAAACGTTGATTATTGTAAAGGTTAGCAGTAGCCATTATGGTTAACATTAAAAATTATAAAACCGGCCAATATGACTGATCATTTATGTCCCTACGACAATAGAATGCGGGCTATTCTGTTATCTAATCCAGTATTTCCCTTTTTCTTTTCAGGTAAAAAGTCCACATAACATGAAGAGAGGAAGAAGGAACCTCCTTAGAGCAAGACAAAAGAAGAAAGGTAATGAGTTGAAGATTTGGTTAAAGCAGGTTGTTGAAAACACCTGGAAAATTTTGTTCTGAAACGGGAAGCAGAACATCTTGAGTGGGATTTGTATTAGAAGTGTGTGATGAAAAGACTGAGAATGTAGAATAATTGAAAATAATAAAGAGTTTCTAAGGTTACAATTTCTAAGGTTTTGTTTATTCATTTAATTCCCACAATGTAAATGAATGGGGTGGAATGATATACGCGAATATATCGTCGGTAAAAGAGATATGCAGAAAAGCAGAAAAAAATGGGGATGAATGAAACATTCGTATTTATAAAATTCTAGAACAATAAACAAAAACTTTTAAGTAGTTTACTAAATAGAATACGTAAGGTGTGGACGTTGTACCCAGAAAATATCAGTGTAATAATTTGTGAAAGGAATGATAATATAACAAAATCGCGGAAAATCGAACTTATATCTAAATTCGCACACGGAATGTTGTTAAATCTTGGTTGAGCAGTATGCGAGCTACAAAACAGTTTCAGAAATCTTTGTTTACTCATTATTGACTGTATCTAGCACTTGTTTGCAGTTTGCACGCTAAATTTTACGCGGATTATGTACAGATGAAAATTATTCAAACATTTTGTTGATGTCTAATTTTTTAAAGCACGAATTCAAATAGTTTACGATGAAACGAAGACTTAAGAGCCACCTACAAAACTCTTCTGATATCTATTTTAAATTTGAAATTTCCCTCTTCGTTATAGTAACGTAAAAGTGATCGCTAGATGTCACACAGCATTTATTTGCAAATCATTCGTGTTTATTACGTTTTAATTCAAATTAAGAGAAAAATTCCTTCAACTATCACTCCTATTTGGATTATTTTGGTAAGTTCTATCAATTGACCCTTTTCATTTTATCAAACTTTAGCTCCGCACCCATAATACATCAAAATACAACTCTCGGTACTCCCGTATAGATAACCCTTGCCATAGCCTCTGTTGATTTGTCGAATTTACGAAACATACCTTTTGGGTATAAAATGATTCGGACGGGGACCAAATTTTTGGGGGGTCATGGAGGAAATGCTGCACCAATTCAGTTTGGTGTACATTCTTCCAAAATGACCTCCCGCTCCAGATTCTGGAGCGAAACCGATTTTTGAACGTAAGTTAAGACACCCGGAAAATTTGAAAATAGCGAAATTTAAGACACCTGAGGAACCACCATTTCATAATAATTTTAAAACGCAAGATTCAAGAAGAATGTAAAATGAGGAAGGAATTTTTTTAACGAAAACGTGATTTTCTAAAGTAAACGCCCCACCCACATCCCCCTCTTCGAGCCTACGGGGGTCCAAATACGTGACCTATATCCTCATTACATCGTTCCGCGATGAATAAAGCCTTTAAGTTGTAGAGACATCTCTACTCCACTTCTATCCTCAACCATAGTTCTCGCCCTTTCCGCTTTGGCGCTGATACCAACGAAAATTACGTACCGTATATACGATCATCTTTGAATTTTTTTGTTTTTGCCGCCAGTGATACCCACCGATCGCCACCGATAATATATCCCAAATCTTATCGTAAATAAATAATAAAAAACTGTAGACCGTCCTTCAAAGTTCTTTAATACTTCCAATTGCATTACATTCTCAGTCTTTTCATCGTACACTTCAAATACAAATCCCGCTTCTTGTTCCCGATTCCTTCATGCCTGCGATGACTTCTATCCTGAGAAGAAAAAAAGGTAATACGGGATAAGATAAATGAAAAAAGTACTTGGAACCTTTTGGCAAAAAGCTTTTTTTTGGAGCTTTACCCATGGTATGGTCTTACCAAAAGGACGTTCCCAAACATCCACATCCTGAGGGAAAAATATCCTCTTAAGCCGAGATTCGTACCCGAAACCTTAGCGTCCGAAGGTTAGCATGCTCACCACTCCGCCACCGAGGCCAAATAATACAGATTACTTACTTTGACATTAATACAACAACCTGAAAAGCCAAAACGATAATCGAGGCTACCACGATTCATTTCTCCTGCAACACCCTTAAACCCAAAGTATTTTGCTTTACAACGTCATTGTCTGATTTCGATGCATGACTAACGAATTCGACAAGAAGACGGAGAGAGAAAAAGTTGGTTATTCATAGACAATAGAGCTGTAGAATATGAAAGACAATTTTTACCTCAAATTCAACTACTGCACTGCACCCGCTAGACCAACGGATAATCAATTTCGCAATTAGAAATATAGTAAGCTATTAGCTCACGTTTCTTAGCGGCATTTACACTTTTCATAGCAGACACATCTTCGCTCTGACCTAAAAATATACGTACATGAATTATGTCGTCCATTCCGGAACGTTGAATAACAGAAATCGAGGATAAATTGATTCACCGGACAATGGATAAATGGATTCACATAGCACCGGACCATGAAGGAGAGTCAAGGGGGCATAACTCTATCCTTGGTAGGAATCTTCAGGAGGGAGGGCTACTCAGGAAGGAATCATAGGAAATAAAACAAAATGATTACTAAACTTAAAATTTTCTTTATTTTCAATTTAAAAAATTTTCTATTTTTGCCCTCTTATGTTCTTCTGTTGGCCAAATGTAGTGCACTCTCCCTCCACCCAGTTTCCTTCATTAGAGCTCCATATAAATAGGCATACATAATTAATGATAATAGAATTATTGATGAATTGGATTATGAGAGAATTATTTAAAACTGAGATCATAAAAAATGACTCTCCAACACCAAAATGATATAATAGACTTGTCAGCTTCTCTATGGTTGACAGGAGAGAGCATAATTAATAATAAGATACAAAACAACACAAAGAAGTGTGGTCAAGTTAATCATGCAAATAATGGAGAGGATCAGACTGTGCATTAAAAATCTATCTAAATACCTGACTTGCAGGGACCAATTATTCATATAAAGCTCAATAACATCCCAAGTGGAAGGACAGAACTCAAAATTATAATAAAGAAGAAATAATAAACAATAAAAAAGCAAAAATTAAGAGATTCTGTTAACTGGCCACAAGGATAATCATATGATATAAATTTCACAAATGATGGTGGAAACATAATAATTAATGAAAAAGCTCTTTTGGAATTTTACCTTTTATTTCTATACATTTCCTTCAGAACTGACATCCAATTCTAGTATTGCAGTTTCATTTTCATATGAATTACTTTGAGAAAATTTCTTTCGGTTGAAAACTTAGAACTCAACCTTAAATCGTAATAATAGAGAATATAAGGAAAGATTTATAATATGAGGAGCTTTAATAAAAATGACTAAATTATTATAATAAAAAGTCAACTTAAATCTTTAAGGGCAATTCAATCATCTTCAAAGTGATATCAACATTGAAGGACAGCACATTTACATTCAACTATTAATATTTCACCAGAACTATATTTTTAGGAGAAGTAAAATAGATTAATTGCATATACATTAGATAGCTTAAAAATTTCATATCCCTTTCTCTTTTTCACTCCATAATAAAAAGGTAAATATTCAAAACATAACTAACTTTCATTTCCCTGATCAGTGAATGCATAATATTGCATGGGTGCATTGAATAGTGATTGGGTTAACCTTACCAATTTTTTTCCATAAAAAAGGAAAAATAATATAAAATATAAATAATAGTCCTCTATCTTTATATGGTCCTAGTAGCCAAATAATTTAATTGAAAAATATCAGCAATAGGATACAGAAAGAAAGAGCAGAGGGTAATTTGGGGTAAATTAAGCTTACCCTTTCAAAAACTGCACTGCTATGTCTAAGCCCAGAAAAGAAATTTTTGTACAGAAAAAACTTAAATCTAATCCAAAGTGCTTTTCACTTTGCAAAATTAAGTAATAACCTAATCTAGAATAATAATTTTAAATTAATTTTTTAAAATTTTATATCTTCTGTGAAGTAATATAGATTTGATAAAGTGATTCAATCCAAATATAAAGACAACATACTTTAGCTAGTGAGAAACTATATATTTCATAGTTCTATAAATATCTAATAGCACAAATGCTTGGCCACCTTCTCTGAAAGAGGGATAGGCAGTATGCCACTGAAAAGGAATGATCGGACAGTAAAAAAAATCATTTCCTTTCCTTCAATTAACTTATAAGATATGTATAATAATTCAGAGGATACTTAAAATAATTCTAAAATGTACTAAATTCAAATGAAAGATTGAGATAATAATATGAAGAATATGGGGGAAATTAAAAAGAAATATTTAAGTAAAGTATTAAGCACTTGTATATTAACAATACAATATGCCGTCCAACATTTTATAAAGGAAGTTGAATACTATTAAATATAAAATGGAGGACAAAAGATAGTTTCATTATTTAATAAAACATTTGTCAATGTACTTTGCTAATTTTAAAATAATGTCAAGTATTTCTTTCAATTCATCAAATACTAATGGGCAAAGAGTTCACCATGATATAAGATCTTCTAATGCTTACCTTAATATCATTTATTTGCATAAAAGTTAATCCTACAAGTGTTCCACTCACACCGTCCACCACCAAATGTTGATAAAATTCTAGCAGTATTGTTACTTGGTTGGGAAATTGAACATGCCAAAGAACTGAATCCATCTATCTGAAGGTTCCATTTATCTAACAACTGAATTAGAAAAATGTTCAATTACTCGCAATGTATACGATTTTTAACAACACAGCACAACTTGTATTAAATATTATGACAGAAAGGAAAACAATGGTATGTTTCAAATGCTCAGAGAAAATACAGAAATAGAGTCATGTGACCAATGAATAAAGAACATTAGGAAGGAAATTACATCAGCAAAGTTTAAAATTCACTCCAAAAAATGTGGTTGTGGGCTGCTATTATATGGAGTTTAAGTTAATATAAATAGATTTCATTGTAATCTCGATATTTTCATATTAAATTGTACACTGATCATACGCAATTTACTATAAATATCTCACCTAAACTTCATCCAACGAAGTTGCAACCACTCGCAGTCATAATGCTCTAAATCCCATCTACGTCAAGTTCTCATGAAGTTTTAATGTTTATCCATAAAGATTGGCAACGTCATTAATTAACGTTCAGCGTAAAATACTTCCACTTATAAAGGGTACCATTAAAATCCTTCTGCAATTTTTTGTTTATCTTATACATCGTAGAAAATAAACAAATTCGGTCTACATTATAACTTTGATTTTAGCTGTCTATAGGACAATTGAATGCTGAATATCGCACTGGCTTTCCGGCGTCAATTATAAACTAGAATTCATGACATCATTATTCGATATGTATATTTTGTGATAATATTGGCATTTAACTTTATTTAAACGTATTGTGCTATTATTACAAAGAGATGATTTTCAATAAATTTTGTAAATTTTAACCAAATAAAGAATTAGTAACCTTTTTTATAGGTTTACCATAATAATAGACAACATTTCTTAAAAATAAAAGAAAGATTTGAGAACTTAATATATTAAATTAATTTAAAAACTATACATAATTATTTTCATAAGGTTTAATAAGTCCACACGAGTATACAAAAAGAACTCACACCTATATAATTGAGAGAGAATTAACCGGCTAAATCCCACCCATCGGGGGAGACTTACTTGTTAGATATCTATCATCATCCCTTATGGACATATAGTTGAACAGCCTGCTCTATTCCATTTTCAAACTTAAATTTTTTATTTAGATTTTAAATGGATCAAGGCATTAAAGTAATACTTGAGCTTGTGATGCATTTTCTGGTGAACTGGTTCTTTCTTTGATTTCTTAATTCGTTGCATTACTCTGTTTCGGATGATTTAATTATGTTTTGATATTTATTATAAGTATTCATGTATAGCCACAAAAGCATCTTTAAAAAATATTTCATTTTATTATCACATGACTCCATTCCATTATCAAGGTTAAATATTTTATCTTAAACACTTGAAAGTGCGCATAATCGCACCAACGTATTAAATCAGTCACCCATTCGTGGAAAAGGAATTTAATTCTGTAATCGTGGGCGAATTGGTGACTTACCATGATAGGGACGACAGAAATTAGAACCGGTTATCGAATTACTATTTCACGCTTATAGAGCCGATCTACTTGAGAATGAAGGAATAGGGAAGGGTCCGGGGAGGGGGAGGGGTGAATTACCGAAGAGAATTTTCCCTTTGGGAATGGATAGGAAGGGTCGCGAGAGTAGGGTGGGGGAAGTAGGGTGCATGACTTAGGAGTTGGTGAGCCAGAATTAAAGTTTTTTTCAAAGTTCGCATGACGGATCTCCCAGAAGTATACATATAAAACGATTTTCAACATACTTGACCATTAGCAATCGAAATATGAAATGCGTCTTAACCTTAAAATAATTTTATCTTTTTTATTTCGATAGGATGTTAATTTAGATATATGTATATGATTACTCGGAAGGGATGTTATAAATAGCTTATTTATAATTTCCATTTCTCTCGTACACGTATAAAGAAAATAATTCATCCAATTAAAGTTTATCATTATTCAATGTGAGAAGGCGTGATACTTTGTGGAATGCCATAGTAATAAAAGCAACTGTAAATTTCTACAGAAAATTTTTTTGGAAATTTATGTGGAAATTTACAAAGTTGTTTTTATTATTCATCATTATTTGTATATATTTTCTATAATACTGATTTACTAACAATAGTCAACGTCATACAATGAACATATACATTTTAATGGGAAATTAATTATATTCTAAATGAAACAATGCGCTTTGAGAATAAGTCAAGTGGTATCTTAAATTAGTGTTTTAAAAGATAACTTATTATTAAACATATACTTAAAGCACTAGGACTTGATGGATAGTAATGTTTGAAAGATCTATTGAATAGAGAGGAATATATCACTAACCAATAACATTACTTTCTCCTCTGAATCTTTCATAGTTTAAAAGACATGAAAAAAAAACTTCAATGAAACATTCGCGATTTATTACAGAATACTATTAAAGTAGAAGACAAAGATAACAATACGATAAATATATCTTAAAATCGCGCCGAGCCTGAAAATATGCAATTTAAATTCAATATCTGTGGCTTGTGATTAAAATAGATACAATTTAACATCAATAAACAACATCGCAACAATGCATTTACGCCTTTTGCGAAATAGCGCGGGCTCAATAAATTCAATAAAGGTCTCCTACTTCAGGGTAAATCAAGTTAAACTGTAGTTACTCATCGAGTATTTTAAATTACAGTAAATGATGCAAAATAGGAGACCTATTGATCTGCATCGATGGATTGAAAGAGTTTGAAAAGGAACCTTCGGTAAGTAATCTGTTGCGGAACATGGGGACGGAAGATGGCGTCTCTCGCACCCGAACACCTGCGCCACCAGAAGGGTGGTCAATTAAGGAAGATAGGAATAGGCGTGAAAGTGGAATGATGGGATGAATGGAGAATACAATGGACTCTTCCCCTCTCATGGGACCAGAGACGGAGGCGATGGACGAATAAGTGTTACTACCCTATTAGTGCAAAGATCTACGGCCACGACATCTCGTCCTATTTCCTAATTACGATCCAATTACATCGAGAACGATTGGTGCAATGGTAATAGATTTTATAGCTACGAAATAGTAATGAATCTGTGACAAGAGAAGTGAAACTTTTTTCTTCGCCCATTTAGGCTTCATCTTATCTATTTTAAACCAGAGAATTAAATTGAATTGAATATTTAAGTGAAGTGGACGAAACGAAATCCTGGCTTATACCCTGAAGCTTTCCGTTCGTTTACTTCGCCTCGATTATTGAAATTGTATATATCCTAAAAGTCTTTATCCTACTTAAGCTTTGATCAATCCCTGAAGACAATAGTTTTTGCATAGAAAACTACAACCTCGATGTGAGAATGAACACGTATAAGCATGTGCGCAAACACGCATATCCTCCATCTTGTTCGCTTTTACGATGATGTTTTATAAATAGTACGATGAAGCTATTTAATTTTATGTAATTGTATTTATGTCTCTCAATGCTGATTATGGTTTAAGTTACGTAGGAATGTGGGTTGCAAAATAAAAATTTCTCGTAGAAACTACACTACGAAAAGATCGCACTGCAATAAATTTAAGTTAGAGTAAGACGAGCAAGTACTTAAAATTCCGAAAAATTCATTTTATTGTATTGATTTGTGAATCAGAATCAATATTAAAATGGAAGATTGATAATTATTCGGTGAAATTCTTTGGACAACTTGGATTGATTGATGATGATTAATCAATCAGACAGATGATCGCCTCTAAGATTGATGTATATATGATGGTGTTTGGATGAAAACCTTATTGTTTCTCACGATATTTATTACATTTTCTTAATTTGAAATGATTTTCTTATTATTCTGATGAGCTGAATAAGATCTATTTACTTTAATCAAAAGGAATTCGAACAGAAGTCGAATGTACATTTTTTTGATAGCAACGTAAGAATGATCAGGTTGAGTTATTCCGTTATTACAGAATATATGTTTCCCTATATGGTACTGTTCATTTATAAAATAAACATTACGTGTAAAATGTAACTTAAAAATTCAGGGAAATCAATAAACAAAATTCGCGAACTTTCACGTTTCCTCCCATTATGATCAAATCTGTAATCATCTCATAATTTTGATTCAACTTACTTATTATCTTCTCTCTATAATGAGAATTTATAAAACCTTTGATTTTTAAAAATAGCAAAGGTATTGAGAAATTTTTAATTTGAATGTAATTTCTTACTTATTTTTTTCTCTCTATAATAAAAATGTATGAAACCTTTGATTTTTAAAAATAGCTTAGGTATTGAGAAATTTTAAAGTCAAATATAATTTTATAATGAAAATAAGGAATAATTAAGGATACTGATTTAATGGGAAATCATTTCTTTATTTGTTGTAGCGACGAGCTTCCAAATAAACTGCCCTGAAGTTTAAATGGAGAATCTGAAGTGTTAGTTGAAGAGCAATGCAAAATGGAGAGAGCGAATTCGTCCCACGCACCACCAGGACATCGATTTTGGCTCGAGCACCTCTGGTTAGAGACGTTACAGCCTTCAAATTGAATTGTTCTGCGAGGAATGCAGCTGCTTCCTCCAGCTAAGCGATGGGAATCAATTAACGAGCCGAAAAGACAATAATCCTGTCCTCGAACACGTTACAGTACTACATGCGAAGATAGAAGTGAGAAGGATTTCGTATTTAAAAATTACGAATGTAACCAAGGAAACCGAGTTTCAGTCAAACATTTTAATTAGAAAAATCAATGTAATCGGAATGGAGGAGTTATATGATTACGTAGCAGAAGAACAGACAGGATAAAGGGATGTAAAATAAGAGCTTTAAACTCCAACATCGAAAACGTATCTTCAAATATAATTCTAGAAATGAATCTAACGAAATATTTATTTCTACCAAAATCTAAACAAAATCGTAATTCAGTAATTTCCGATTAATATGGTGATATTTATGCAATAAATTCATCACCCTTAATATGAACTTCACGTTAATGAACGAAACCATAAATCGAGAAACCTTACCAAGAATTATTCATGAATTAAACGAATTTTAAGGAATTAAGAGTTCAAGTCTACATCTTTAATCGCGATACAAAGAATTATTTAGTACCTTACTCATTTTAAGTTTTGTTCAAACACAAATGTCCAAAAAGATAACTATTAATCTTAAAGGATTAACTACGAATCCTTCTGATAATGCTGATCCATAAATTCTTCTCAATAGTGATTATTAACACGAATAAAACGTTTCAATGAATAAACAATGACATGAATCAGGAATTGATAATTGAATCCCTTTAACAATAGACTCAAGAATGGAAAATACTCTCGATACAATGTAGCGAAGAATTTTTGATTTATACGCTTCATTAAATAAAACATAAGCACAACTGCTGACATAATTAAGAAATAAAAGTCAATCATTCGTCGATTACGACAAATATCCGACTTAACGATCATGATCTATTTCCGACGTAAATGATCTAACCATAGGAAAGCAGGAACGGTCAGCGTGATGGATACACAGCCCGCTCGGAAGGGCAGGATATGTTATCAGTCGCGGTTCATCGGACACGACCCAAAGGGCCGAACTCTATCCCACGGGAGCATCCGAAATAGAAGAAACTAGGAAAGAATGGAAACACGAAAAGCAATCAAAGACTAGGGATTATCCGATTGAAAAGAATCAAAAAAAGCAGCAGTTACACTGAAATGATAGTTTTCTGGAACGGCCATTTCACGCCCACGAGTTGGGTTGTTGGGAGAACGAAGATTGCTTTCTCGGTGAATGGTATCATTAGATAGAAATATAAAGGCCCCGTTTACAATGTGCACACGAGATGAATGAGACAAATAGCTTAACAATTATCGAAGGAGATTGAGAATATTCCAATTTGCAACAATCGCTTCTATTTTCAACGTTACGTAGCATTGTTGAATCAAAAATCTACCGTTTTACAAAAATTAATCGTAGAGTTCTATATTTCATGTATTACGCGCGAAATGATACAGAATATGCGATGAATAGGAACTCAAAAAGTTGAGATGTGTTACTTACTTTTATATATATATATAATAGCGATGGCCACACTGAAGTATTTTAAGAATGAGAATGTATTAAGGTAACGAGTTTATTAGTCATCTAATTGATCATCGTCCATAGAAGAAAGAGATGAACTAGAAAATGTGATGTTATTCTAAGGACTGAAAACCTGTAATTGTAACATAATTAATATTTCTTGATTATCGTATAACAGTTGGATAATAAATTCTCATAAACTATTACAGCTCCATAAAAATATAAATAGCGACGTATCAATAAACTCAATACATATCTTAAATACGGCAAATGAGTATATGTTGAGAAAAATCTGAAACAAAAATAATATTATGGGAAATATGATTTCGGATATCAGAAGAATATATCAAACTTATGATCACGAATTTATTTACAGATTTACAGAAAGAAGATCACAGACAATTATACATATGTATGAGAGAGATTTGACATGATTAAAACATATCAATAAGCTATCCCATTTTAAAGGTAATAAATAGATACCGTAACTGTATGGAACATGATCACTTAAACTCCTATATATTTACAAAAAATGTATACATTCATATACAAACATCAAACTAATCCTCAACGACTACGAAACGCACGGTTTTTAGATATGAATTAGGAATCGTTATTTCCGTCAAGAAAAGGGCATATATAGCTTTCTTTTAAAATCGTTAACTCCAATAATGCTCAAAATAAACTCAAAATAACTCAATTAATGCATTTCTTCCCATTGTTACGATATAACGCGTCAAATTTAAAAAGAAGAGGTAGAGTTTTACAAGGAAAACATCGCGTGCGAAAGGTTTCCAAGGTTTAGAGCGATTGAGATAAAAGTTTTGTAATGGAACGAGAGAAACCTTTGCAGCAAAAAGACGGTTCACTTCGAAGCAGATAGGATGTCGTATACGGTGGCCGAACTGCTGCTCCTTTCGCTTCTTGTGAACTTGCATTGTTTCAGCAAAAGGAATGCATGCCATTGCAGCTTAAGCTGTGTTCACAGTGACAGTTGACAAGTGTACGACGTGTCGAGTCGAAAATATCGAGTTGACTAGAAACTTAGAAATTAATTTCTTTGCACGATGAACGAATTAATGTTTCAAAAAACTTTCGAAAGAAGTGATATCGAAGAATTCATTTTAATGCCAGATTCAGCGCATAATTTAGTTGTTTTAAAGCTACATACAGAGTAAAGTCAGGACGTAAACCGACTAATGCTAATATCTTTATATTAATTAGTCCTTAGTCAAAGAAAATAATTTTCTGGTAACTTACTAGGGAAAATTAATACCTTAGTGTTCCTCAAACTCAAAGAAAATCAATTTCGTCTAATTTAACCCTCGTCTCGAGTAAAATATAACATTGAGTTCAGTAACCTTTAACATAGTATTCTTTGTAGCGTCAACAATAAGCTACGATTGGGAATAAGCAGATATCTCAATAATGATAATGAGACTAGATTGTGAGGTCATTCTTCAAGACAAATCAATAATGTTCCACTCAAAACTCATCCCCACAGACGAATGGAACAAAAACAAAGAGCATTTCTGCTGAAACAAGGTGGACTAACGATTGGTAGACAGAATGTTAATGAAATTCCCTCCATTAGACATCTAGCACGTGGTTGAGGTAAGCGATATAACATATCGCAAGTCGTAGTATTTCAATCTTGGAGAGCTTCTTGTCTGGAGGAAGAGTTGGAAGCAATCTTCGAAGTTTGGCGAAGGATGCGTTGAAAGCCTCGACCCTTACGCGTTCACGAGTGGCGTGTGCAGTCCTGTATTTGGCTGTGGCCCTCCGTCGTCGCCGCCTCTCTTCCCGGGAAAGGGGTCCCGCCGTGGAGGGTGTAGGAGTTGAGCACGACTGGATCAAATACTGGTTCTCACGATCCCTAAAGATTGATATAAGACAATTGTAATCACATTATCATATTGAATACTAAGTTATTTGTCATTAGAATCAGGTTTAAGTTGAAATAGCTTTAATAGAAACGTAGTTTATATATATTCTATTTTTTAATGATACTGATTCAGGAGTAAATTTGAGGCAATTATTAATTTATAAAATATTAAAATCATCCACGAGGGTTAAACGTTATATTAGAATACAAGAAACAACAGACACGGCCGTATTTTCTGTAATGGTTGTGGTAATGTTACATCTTCAGCTGAAGATATTATTATTTATTTTTTGTAGTAAAGATTTTTACCTTCAAGAAGTGTGTTCTAATTTTAAATCTTGTTTCTTTTAAGCTTTTATTTGAAGCATGAACTGTTGAACTGTGCGGTAAGAAATAAAATAAAACCATCGTAGTTTCCTTTGCAGAAATTTTAGTTTCAAATCGTTATTATATGTAGAAAATAAAGGAAGCTGGAGATGATCTGTTACACTCTGACCTATGTCACTAGCCGGTAAAAGGTCTTTGTATCCTTTAGGTCCTTGGACTTACTTAAGATTGGAACATTGCGGAAGGCTTATGGTAAACGAATTTTTGGAGAAAAGGAAGGGAATATTGCGGAAGTCGGTACTGTATTAGAGCATATCATTTCGATTCTCAATAGTGAACTGTCTTTAATAAAAGATATTCCCAAATAAATATTAAAATACGAAATTTGAGAACCAATAAAAAATTTAACAATCAACCACAACAACAACAATCGCCAGCACATACGACAAACGAAGCTCACGAACGATAGCATAAGCCGAGCGATACCACACTCGCGTGCTGAGGAAATATCGGGAAAAAGAAATTTTCCCACAAATTCATCCTCCCGATGATCGAATTCAAAGTGGGGGAGTCTATTGATAGCCAACCGATATGCGAAAGAAGGCGTTCCTATTCCCCATCGGCTGATTCCGCATAACCACACATGAAATATGAATGTGCAGACATGGGAAAAAGATATAACCTAAGCCCTAAATAATTGATGGGAGAGGACGATATGCATTCACATATTCCGATATGAGATCGCATGAGACTGGTGACAATCCACGAAAGGACTCAGGTATGAGTAGATGTAGAGAGGATAGAGTATAAGTTAGAAATAATGTTACGTAGCAAACAATGTATTTACCTTCTCCTAAGAGTTGACAGATGAAGGTCGAAAGTGTGGTGGTTTTCTCCGTCTGATAAATCCATTTCTCCAGCGCTGTCCATTACTTAAATAGAAGGAATTTATTTTAAAATGCATTCGATAACATGTACGTATATAACATGCAAGCTGCCTCGTGGCATACGGCAAACAATGAAAAAGCAACGAACTATTCTTATATCTGATTGTTGTAGAAAATACTGCACGGAAACATTGTTAAATAACAATGGAATCGTAGAGTTTATCCTATTGGTGAGTAACAGTAATGCCCTCAGTTAAGAAGAGATCCTAGAATAAATCTCTTACATTGTAACGAAACTTTTCAAAGTGAGTGATCGAATTCACTTGAAAAACGGTAAAAACCGAAGAATGATCAATGTTCTCCCAAATTGCTTTGAAATAACTGCTCGGTACCATTATAGTAAAACTGTTGCGATAAATTATAGTTAAATAACGGTTTGCACAGTCTATTTGAGAGATATATACGTTTACGAGAAGTATTTGATTTATAGGAAGCATTGGAATACTAAATCAAACACCGAAAAGACCGGTTTAGTATTAAAACTCGTAACATCTTGAATTGAGTTGAGCTAGAGAAAAAGAGATTTAATTATATTTTACATCTAATAAATGCAATTAAGAAGATTGAAGTTCCGTAAGATACATTTCTGTCGATGAAACAGCATGATGATGATGACCAAATTAAACCATTTTACATTGCTCTCATCGTAGAAAACATACCAATGTAGAACACACAGTGTTAACAATAATGAAAATTAAAAATTGAAAATAACATAATGATAACATTTAAATAAACATTTTTTGGAAGATTTTTACAATCTGCGTATGGCATTTAGTACTACTAGAATTAGGTACACGATTATTCATATAATATTTATCATATAGTTCATCAATACTAAACTAATTTTACGGAATGAGTCACCGAAAATATATTCGAAAATCTCTAATCGCCCATATATGAAGTACGCTAAGAGACTTCAACGAATGGTTGAAAATATAATCTACGAATATATCTATGGATTACTCTCGCTATAGAAAAATAGCATTCAATCACTCAGCGGGGTCAAATTTCCTTCGCGAAAGATACACACTCTGTCCTTGGGATGGAAGAGATGCATAAATCGAACGCATTTTTCCCTTAGGCTGTGTGGATGCTCAATAAGTGGATACGAAAGGAAATGGTGGGCAAACACGGACAGCCACGGAAAAGGCTAAGAAGGGAAACAAATAGCCTTTGGTGAGAGATGTCCGAAAATAAATCACGGTAGGGCAAGATGGCTATTTAAAGGTTTCTGAACTCTGCTAATCTTTTGTTTTTACATGAAATTTAAGGAATTGAGGGTATGGTAGAGTAGTAATACCAAACTTTTTGAATTTTTAAAATTCGTCAAAACATGGGTTTTGCTCAAGGATTGAATAGCAAAATTTTAAAAATACCGATATATCTTCAACTGAAACGAAAGAGTATAAAAATTAAACGTATGTAATCGAATAGCTTATTATAGGAGATTAAGAAATAGTGAAGTTTGTATTTGATAATTAACAAAGAAGATTGATGGGGAAAAGCGGTAAATTTATTAGAATACTACTTTTATTATGATATAAAGAGATTTTATGGTAACATTACTATCATTTTTGAACATAAATTTGATTGGAATACGATCAATTAAACAGAAACATTATATGAACTGTTGATTCCCTCAAACTTAATTCTTGCAACCGTTTCCAATAATGAGAATGAATGATTGTTGTAATATCAACCGAGTAATTTGTCATTGTAGAAGAAATTGAGTTGGATTTTGTTTATTTAACTTAATACGAAATAATTTTAAACATTTATTTCCGTATGAAGGATGACGATGAAGCAATCATTTTCCTGGACCTCTAAACTCAAACAAACTGTCCTTCAACGAAAATTATTTCGATTAAAATATACTCGCAACATTCTCTTTGAGTTGTAGTATTCTTCTGTGAATACAAAGTACAAAGAAAACTGATTGATGACTGTTAGAAGACATTACCCCAAAAACTATTGAAGCTCCTATTGAATAATAAAAATGAAATTGAAACGTACAGTACTGTAAATTATGTAAAAATTATGTTTGAGTATTTCGCATGGGAACTTTTTATCAAATGTAAATTAGACTTTATAGTCCGAACACCGTTTAATGCATGGATTAGGTTATAAATAAAGATAGGGAAATATTTTATTGTTTGCGTCACATGTACAATGCTTTTTTGTACAGCGGTGACCACGTTACTACCATGGTAGCCGTGAAGATCTGCCAGGAAATCAAAAAAATCTTCATGATTATTATTAATACATATTATAGAGCTAACATTTCATATTCATAACTGTAACTTTTAATATTGTTAATTGTGATTTTGTAGTTTATGCTTAATTAATATTTGTGTAAATTCTGCCATCAGACTTAAGTTAAACTGCAACGAAACCCATAAGTAAATAAGGGTGGGTTTTGTTAAATAATTTCAATACATTCGTACTGATATAAGAATTAAATTCCGAATTCAAGGAGTTTATCAAACATAGACAAACGAGTTTGGGACTTAATGTACTAAATACCAATGCCAATAACTATATTACTAAAAGCCCAATCCCCGTACAAATTTTGAATGAATTTAGGGTATTTCGAAACGCAAATTACTATCACTTAGGTACGCTTTAAAATTAATATTTTGAGCTAATAAGGAATGAGAATCACAGATTCTATAATGAAAACATAGAAGTGGTTTGGAAAACGTTTGAGATATGTATGGGGCCACATATGGAGCGTGTTGAAGGTAAACACGGGCTTAATCCTTTAATCCTCAACAACCATTTATCAAATCCGTAACAGGATTTTGGTCCGCCTCGGCGCAGTGCCCGACGCCTGTTCCCCCTTTCTGCTGCCGCTAAAACAAACCCGGGGATCCCCGTAAACCCTTGTGTTTCCCTTTCAACCCTTTACTAAGTGCACAACCAAACAGACGTGGTCTGAGACTTCTTTAGCCAATAGCAGGTGCTGCTTCCAGCAAGTGTTTCCACCGATCATAACTACTGTGACAGAAGGGATGAGCCATTACGAATCAACTTCGAAAGCTTAATTTATTGAAATTTAGACACCCGCTTTCAAATTGGACTGTTTATGATTAAATCCTCGACAAATCTCTTCCATAGTGAATTTAGTTTAAGGTTTAGCTCAAAATATTCTTCTTTCTATTGGTTGTGAATGTTTTAAATGTCTCACTTGATTAATCTAACGAGATGTAAGATGGATGGATAATGTAAGATAGTAGATAGATTAGAAGGTAGTAGATATATGTATATGATAATAGGTAAATGATAGCAGATAAATGTAATATAGAAGCTCTGCTTCGGTATAAAATACTAAAACGATTTTATTCAAGAGCAATATTAAGATTTAGAAGTATCTTTTATCCGCACAACTGAAAGATTAAAAAAAATTATGGGACTACAATAATAGAAAAGTGTCATAAATATTTATTCACGATTTCATGAATAAACTCAACTGGAAAACGTCTTAAAAAAAGAAAGAAAAACCAGGATAACCAACTGAAAAAAAAACAGCTATCTTGTGAATGAGGATTTCGGGAGAGAATTAATATTTTCCATCAAACATCCCTAAATTCAAGCACACATAGAAAATCCTTTGTGAAAACTCGTCCCTATTTCCCGAGAAGATGCAATGATATTCAGTTTATCTCTGGCTTATCATAAGTTAGTATCGAAATACATTTGGAGTAAATTTTAATTCAAACTTATCATCACTTCTCGAGATCAAAGACAAAAGAGATAATCAACTTTCTAATTGTTAAGAAAATGTTTCATTATTCTGTAAATTAAATTCAAATTCCTCGATAATATCATAATTTTTCAACATAACTTGGAGGAAAACCACAATGAAGTGAAAGTGAATACCTCTCTGTTTTCCACAATAAATTTATTCTACGTAAGTTTACTTACGTGACCGCTCGTAAAATAAATTCATAGTGGAAAATTACGAAGTATGCACATTCATTTTATTTTTAAATTCCTTATATCAGCGCTCTGTATATATTGAAGCATTAAGTTAATCGTAATTTATTAAATTCAATTCCAGAAATTGTTAATTGTTGAAAATTTCACCGTGAAACCTTAAAATATTATTAAAGCAAATATATAATCATTATGTGATCTTCTCATAAATGAGGTAGAATCGTGTGGAAATGTGTGTGGAAGAAATGCGGGATTGATTTTCTACGTTAAAATTCAATTTCAATTCGTTTCAACCATTGCATTGTGAAGAAAAAACTATCTCTTGGTAGCTATCAAGGTGAATATAACTAGCTCTATATATTTCTCCATTTTGATGAAATGCAATAATTTTAAATGTATACGTATGTTAACATTCTATAGAACCATATTTCGACGCTACAGATGAATATAATTGTTAAACTCACAGTTACTTTGGGTAATCGTGGCTTGAAATAGAAAAACTAAAGGCTTAAAAGGATAGTGCATGAACTAAATTAAAAATATTAGCGGTAATGCAAAGAATAAAAATAAAATTAATAAATTTATTAAAAGCCGATAATATTGGACTAGATATATTCATTTCTGGTTTATTAAGGTATACGTTTTACTCCAGTGTTTCTTTGAATAAATATTAAAATGGTGAGGGAATATACGATAAAAAGAAAGAAGATAATGGAGAAATATTTGTTCGAAAATTTCTATATCGTGCAAAATTTTTTCTATGGTTTTTAAATGATAAATGTTAAATTATCGAACTATATCCTCTTCATAATAATAATCCTCCTTCCATTTATATGGTAGAATCAAATAAATTATAAAAACTTTAGACGTATTTGATTGAATTCATGGAATTGCTCGGAAACAACTAGCGTAGAGGTATGACAAAATAGCCTTCCTTGTAAATAATAGCGTATGAAAGGAATTAATATACTGACCGATGCAAGCGTGAATTCAAACTTTTCCAATAAGTATGTTTTCAATAAATATTAATTCGGGAAAAAATGTAAAAAAATCTACGTAAAGGATGTTTTTAAAACCTTTGGAATCTATTATATTCTGTTCATCAGAGAGCAAAACTCTCTTAAAAAAGATGAATATGTAATTTCAATTAAATCCTTCTCAAAATTCATTAGATTTCATATACAATCTTCAGGGAAGCAAATAGTGTATCTTTGTGGACGAATAAGGAGATAAATCATTCCCTACCATTAGTGTCTTACAGATTAAAAATCTAAATGCGATGTACGTTATATTAAGAAAACAAATGCTACGGACAAATAAATAATTTACATCGCACAGTTAAACCGGAAACTGTGATCTAAAGCGTAACATTTCAAGAACCAATGTAAACCCGATTGCATTTATCTTACTCAGCTACAACGAGATATTCTAATAATAACTACATCAATCGTTACCGTGCAACGTGCCGATAGCTAATTTAATTCAGATAATCACCACCTTATAACAACCCAAACATTACAATCCTAACAGAGGATATTCGTGGACACAAAACTGCGAGAATACTACAAAAAATACCTAAATAATATCTAAACACTACTAAATATTCAACATTAGTTTGTAGGCGATGAATCCCACCCAATCCTAAATTATCAATGGACAGTTGATGATGGATGGGCCAGAAGACGCATGCTTAACAACGAAACAATGTTCTCACAATCACGTGACAATGGTTCCGTATGATATTACACCGACCTAACGCCTTTGAAACAGAGACAACCCAACGGACACATCGTCGTTACTACGGCTCAATCATTCTGCATAGGACACGTGTCTTTGCGGTAGATCTCTTAAGGGCGTGCGACTCGGAATAATTTGCGTGCGGTCGCCCGTCGCCATGTTGTTTTAATTGCGGTCCTTATGGGAGTACGCGTCGCAATCAGTCAACGGGTGTGGTGATGATTGGTGGGCAGAGGGCAGCACAAGGGCGTGGGACGGCAAGACTCAGCTGCCGGGTGCTGATGAGTGATCTTACGATTGAAATTTTTTAAAACTCCACACCCGAGAGAGGGGGGAACAATCATGAAGAATGGGATGTTAAAACTCGATCTGAATTATTGGGAATCCCACCGTATATAGTTCTATATGTATAGTTCTATTGCAGACGTTCTATTCAAGTTTCTGTTGAAGCACAACGGACAGAGCACTCCTCCGAAGATTGGAAGACTTAGGTTCGATTCCCGAGCCCGTCAGACTTTTTTCAACTCCATTATACCTTGGGAATTTATCCTCGGTGCACAGCGTATCTGTGCAACACCAATGCCTTGTTTCTTATGTTCTATTGAAGAGTTTGTTCAGCTACCGCGTTCGAGAAGTAGTGGTGTGTCGGATGGATTGTACTTTATGGAAATAATTTTCTCGTGGATAAAACTACGCCTACTGAAAGCTTCATCCAAAGAATTTGCTTAAATTATCGTCGGAAATGTCCAGAAAAAATAACGTTTCATTTAATATTAAGGATGACATTAAAAATGAGAAATTCAAATCTAAAAGAAGAAGAATCAAAACGGGATGTCTGGCAAGTCAAGTAACTATTTAAAAGAACTAGAAGCTATAACAAGCTCGAGCACGATTCAATCCCGCCTTCCATAGAACGAAAATTAAGATAATAATCCAACAAAATAATCATCCCTTTCCTTGTTTCTTCAAAAGTAGGATGAATATTCGAAAAGAAAATAATGTTCTTTATTATGGGACTATGGAGTTTCCGTTCACATATAACCTTGTTTTTTATAAAGAAAAAGGAAATAAGAATAAAAATAAACAAAGAGAAGGATAGGTAAAGTTTGAATGAAAAAGGAAATAATTACTGACGTGTTTTAATCGAAACCTAAGAGATGAAATTACGAAAAAAAAATCACCGTCGCAGGTAAAAACCAACAAAGAGGAATGAAGAACTTGCGAAACCTATTGACAATGACTGATAGTAGAACTAGACAAGAATTATCATCTTAATCCTAAATTAAAATTACAACAAGCGACAGGGAATGGTCAAAGATATTTAAGCTGATAAGCATAAGACTAGATATAACCTATGTAATACAGCTCTGAGTTAAGTTCCAGATAAATCCTTTCAAAGTTCAATGATTCTTTTAGTGTTGAAATTAATGAAATGCTTAATGAAATTCATTGCCCTTTCTAACATGAAAAGATGTGAAAGCCGTCAATACGTCAATATGTACTCAATAATAACTCAATTCCATATCGTTTAGTACCCAACAATGACAAACTCTACCAATGTTAAACCCTAAAATATTAGGCCGGGACCCATGGAAAGTAATACTAAGGAAAAAAACTCTTCTTAGCTTCAACAAAAAATGTTTAGTTTAATAACTACCATCAAGAGACCTTTATTGGTCTACCAATATTGTTTGTCTTGTACCTTATTGCTGTGAGTTTATTTGACGTTTAAAATAACAAACTGCTACTTTAATTCTACCAACTTTGATTTCTCTCTAGAGTGTATACTAATTTTCCGATACTCAAGATACTTCCAGAAGCTTTTCTTACCCGTTAGAACCTTCGCAGATCGAGAAACAATCGGGATCTACCATAAAAGACCTCGGCGGACACATATACGAGTTTTCGGCGTGAAAAATACACCATTCAACCTTCGAACCAGTGGATAAAAACAAGGCGACCGGCTTCGTAACAGCACCATCTTTTTATTACGGGCCACCCCGCGTTACTTTATTTAAGGTGTATTTCTCTCGGCCCTAGGCGACCAGTAGACACGCCGAGGGAGAAGAAAGGTTATACCACCGCGTTATGACCCAATATATTAAGTATTCATTTTTATTCCCGAACGGGGGTTGAAAGAATCCACGCAGGGCTCATCGGTGTACCATTTGTATTCCGAGGCTATCGAAACGGGATGGCCACGGAGGATGGATTTACGCCACAAGGCCCAGCACTGATTTCTTCTTTTTCGCCGGTGCACAAAAAGAGATCTATCAATGATTCAATGAGTAAGGATATGGGATTGTGTGACTGCTATGAGCGCGTAAACAGGATTTAGAACCATGGTAACGACTCGTCTCACATGGTGTTTATTTAATCTCGTTTACGTGTTTCTATTTTATTCAAGATTTCGTTCTGTACGAGTGCGTTAAGTTGTAAAATAACAAGTTAGTGTTGTTAATTATTAAGAGGCTGTTTTAATGATGTTTTCCGTTTGGATGGAGTAGGATGCGATAAATCTTTAGGGAATAAAACTTCCGTGCCTTCCAAGTAAAATATCGGTAGTGGAATAGGATTGAATATAAAAGAAAATTTTAAAGTACGGTTAACATTTCCAAGTATCTTCAAGAAAAATACACCTGAGGTTTAAAAAATTAGGGTTAAAGTTTTAAATAGAAGGTTCGAGTACAAATAATTTGCTTTCTTATTCGTTTGGTATATCCTAAAAAAGAAAAAGTATTTTAACACGTCATTGCGTTGATTCAAAGTATAATTATCGAAGTTTAAGAGTTTAATTTAAAATAAATTCTTTTATAATAGATAAATTAAAAAATTGTAGTTTTATAAAGTAGAAGAATGTGAAATAACCTGAATAGCTTGGGTTTCATTAAATCATTTAAATACTGTAAATTAAATCAAGGTGCATTTATTAAGATTAAGTTAATTCAAATGAACACAATAATTTAAATAATTTCTTAAGTATATTTGGGAATTTATAACTACAGTAAATCTTATAAAAATCTATTAAAAATCCTAAAAAATAAAGAAACCGCTGGCTATAAAATGCATTATCTACAAGCAGTGTTAAATACTAATTTCAAATTATAATTTCATTTTAAACCGAATGAAATATAATCTAAAATTTCTAATATAGCCGATGATATATTAAGATTCTATCCCATTAAATATGTATAAGAAAATATAACAACAATTACCGATTCCGATGCATGTTATGGCAATCACTTTGAATTTATTTTACGACCGATTATAATAGTCTGATATTATCTATAAATTGAAGTTAATAAAAAATTACATTATTTCTCCCACAGAATGAATTCTAATAAATACTCGTGTCGGGTATATTTTTAACAAACAAAGGATTGAATGTAATTACATATAACGGCACCTAATTTTTACCTTAATGCAAGGCTGGTTAAACGGAACAGAAATGTAGGAGGATGTATTATAATTAATTTCAAAGACGCTTTCAAAATACGAGTCGGATGATATTAATGATATAATATATGAATTATAGAAGTATATATTTTATAGAATAATTCTTTAATAAATCAATTCAGATAGAAATACTCTGAAAATATAAATCACTTCAAAGATACATTGGTTCGTGGCTCAGTATATCATGTTACATCGAAAAAATATAATTGTACAAAACCTTTTAATGAAATCAATATGAGAAGGTGTGACTTCGTGGAATGTTATAGTAATAAAAACAACTTTGTAAATTTCCACAGAAAAAATTGGTATATTTGCGACCGGTTTCGTAATATAAAATTACTGAAGATGTAATTTTATATTACGAAACCGGTCACGAATATACCAATTTTTCTGTGGAAATTTACAAAGTTGTTTTTATTAAAACCTTTTAAAATTGGAAATCTTTTCTCTGTCAAGAGTAAAAGAAGAAAAAATAAAAAAATCAGAGTAAATTCAGTCAATGAAACTAAGGTCATATTAAACGAAGGAAAGAATACTGTGAAAATAATTTTGATTGGTTATCAGATACATCCAGTAAGGAATATTAAATAAAGCGATTCTAATTAACGCTTAGAACAATTTTTGAAACTGATATTGTTCATTATTTTTCTAACAGTATCAAAATTCTAAAGAAAACCTGATTCCTAAATTATTTCTATATTTTTCTGCGGCACTGGTCTTCAAGGACAACATTTTCTTTGCAAAAAATTATTATATTATGCCGAGATTATACATTTTACGATAAAAAAGTTTCCGAATTAGAAACGTAAAAAGTTCTACCTATGTTTAATAATGGGGCTATTATTATTATAAAATTGAAAATAATTTAATATTCTAAACCTCATACTAACCCCACATAAAAGGAAAAGTTAAATAATTTACGCGGTGAGATCGTGTGTAGAAAGACTTTAAATTCGTGTTATTTCTGTTAAACTTCTACATCGCTGAATATGTTTTCTTCTAATTTTAACTAACAAACTATCACACAATAAGAGGATATATCAATGTATCTTGTGAATAACCTTATTATTTTAAAATATTCTAAGTTCCTCGTATTAAAAAATATAGCCTAAGAGTAAGAAATATCAAGAAAAAATTACGAGATTTGCAGGCATCCACATGAAGATAAGAAATAAAAAGAGCAGATTGACGAAAGAATAGTTATAAAATAGTTTTCATGCTTTGAAAATATATACTTACAATTTTAAAAAATATATTCATAAATTACGATTTTTAGAAAATTTTAGAATAGCCTCCATCTTGTTAAGAATACCACCATGTTAACAACGAAGATATCAAATTATACAAGACTAATAAATTTCACTTGAGATGACAGAATAAGCGAAAAGAAACATTTCACGAAATAGATATATTACAAAAAAAAACTATCCCCAATCAATTCATCCCTAAATAATTCAAAATAAAAACAAGATCGCTCACCTTTTACCGCAAACCGTATCGGCTGCGTCTGGAGCTGTTCCCGGAGGCGCAACACCAGAAATGATCCAGATGGGATGCTGCACCCTCGGTCCTCACCGATGGACCCTCTCACACCACTTTCCAGATGACATAGCCCTCTGGGCGACCACGCCCACCTACGCATCCGTAAACCAATGAGATGCAGCCGTTCGGCATCCGTCCCTTCCCTGAAACAATCCCCCTGAACCCTTTTCCATCCCTCGCCTTCCATCTCCGCGGTGGGCGTGGCCTCGCTGTCGTCTAGGTAACGGCCAAGATGCTGAGGGTGGCCCGTGCCTCGATTTTATTCGTCCCGAGGGAAGTACGCCGAATGGCGCCAGCGCCTTCTCAGAATTATCACCAATCAATGGAAATGCTGAATTATTTAAAATTTCCCACGTACTGGAGGATCCATGTTTTAAGAAGGAAAAACCCTGAGTTTTGTTTTCGATGTTTAATACGATGTTTATTTCGCGGATGACGAAAAACTGTCATAAATCGTCATTTAGAGTCGTGAATTTTCACTGCGTAGAGTAATCAATACATGAGTATGAGGGAACGTTGGGTTGTTACGAGTTATTTTATTGAATTGGCGTGTTTTATACCATGGGTAAAGTTTTTAGGAATTAAAAATATGCTATCATCTATCTGTATGCCTTATATATCTGTTTAGTTTAATGTTTTATTTGTATTTATTAAGCGAAGTTTAATTGATACACGAGTATCAGAAGAAGCAAAAAATGTTATTATGCTGACGTGGCATATACATGTATATGGCTTGAAATTACCAAAGGTTAAAGTTTTCGAAGAATTTTAAAAACGCTCCTATGTACCTGAAAATCCTGGATTTGGTACGTATCATGTCTGTTTACAATCATTTTCTATCTATCACATCTTTATACCATCTCTACCACCGAATCTAAACTAAATTCGATGAATTACTGAATGTGATGTGCAGTTTAAAGGTGGATTATTTTCCAACATTAATTATATATTGTTATGCAACTCATTATGTTAAAAATCTGTGTAATATGATCACATGATGATGTACTCATTATGCAATCCTTCAAATTAGAAAGAAGGTAATGATATACATAACTATCATAAATTAAGACGCATCTTTTATTATAAATATTAAAAATGTAAAGGAGCAATCCTTACCGCTAGTTATATCATCGCGGATTGAATTCATGAATCCAAATAATTTTATTCGACTTAAATGAGATTCCCTTGGAAGATACTATTACAAGAACATCTATTCACCTGAAACCAGATTTAGAACCATCCAATCATCTTTAGCTTTACTAATACCATTCAAAATAATGGAGAGCAAAGCAATCTTAGAAGTACTTATGTATATCTTCATTTCCTATGATGAACTACTCATAGCATCTCTTGCTATAGCATCATCATATCCGATTACTAACTCTCCTTCAAAATTCTAGTATTTGCCACGTATTTCCAAAACGTACACCATTCATTCGTTAGATAATTATCTTTAACTTTTCATTTCTATAAAGGTACCCTTGAAATCGACTTGATGTCTATATTGTTAAAAATTTTACTAAGACAAATATAGAACTGGCTGCAGATTATTCCAGACGTTGTTGAAATTGCTTTATTTATTCTCAAGAATTCGCTAGTAAAAACTACCAGATATCCTAAAATGAACCTGAAAGGAGACTGAAATATTCGTATCAGGGAAAATTTTTTATATCCAACATCAGCAAATTACGATCGCACGAATTGTCTATCATTAATTGTCTTCAGTCCTTGTCTAGTCTAAAGGTAGAGACTTTACGTAGGTTTAGATGGAAATATTTTTACAATGTGACTTACATGAAAATTCATCAATGATGAAAATATGGTACTTTACTATCGGTTTAAGCAGAAAAGTGAAAACGAGATAAGTTATCCACTTATTATGCTTTAAAATAGTAGTATAAAAGGTGAAGTCAATCCATATCCGTGTACCTTTCACAGAAAAAAAAAAAGGTCGAAATATTTCACTGCTCTTTAAATTCTTCCTTTTTGTCTCGCGAGAATGTCATGCTATGTTAATTCGTATTTCCTCAGAACTTGAAAACAAATAAAAACATACCAATCTGATATATCACCTTACACACGGATTCAAAGCAAAGTTGATTACTCCTTCTGTAAAACCCATTATTTTAAGCAAACGAGAAAAAGGAAAAACAGGTGCCTACCTCCGTAGTACACAGATAAAAAATATTTAGGCAGGAAAAAAATATACTTAAATCTGGCAGTGTGAGTAAGAATTTACTAAAGACTAAAATGGACTGTTAAAGGTTACAAAATTAAGCAAATAATCTGAAAAGACATTCAAATACCCAAATTAAAATATAATTACAGCTAAATTAGGAAAAGAAAATGATAGGTTATTACTCTTCAAGAGGTAATATTCTACTTTTACACAAAGTTAAGCGGAGGACCTGGGTTCGAATCCCAGTCATGCCACTATTTTTCTCTTCCATTTAACTTTTGAAAGTTAAAATACTTCTGGGAAATTAATAAGCGTTGCAGGCGAAATTCTTCATATATTTCAGACCAAGCAAAAACCTTCGTAAACATGCAGTCATAGCTGTAAACTGGAATATCTCTATTTCTGTACGGTAGCTCATGGTAATTGATCCATCGTTCCAAAGCATGCAGATATTCAACCCACGCTGATAACCATGGCTAAACGCCGTGTCGTCCATCGTACGCTTAGCCTCCCAAAGACTCAGTGCTGTACACCCCACCCCTCTCATTCATCATTCCTAATCCCAGTGGCCTCACCCCACAGAAACAGAAGAACTCCTATTTCCCCCGTACCAGGTCCCAACTCACACAGTACAAGGGAAGGGTGCCATCCCAAAAGAAAGTAAGGAATGGGTGGGGGAAAAGAATGGGTGTCGTGAAGGGAAAAGAAATCAACAACAATCGATACGAAGTAATGCTCGGAAGGAAATATAATTAAAGGTCGAAGAACGATGGACAGTTGAATTACGTCGGACGAATCGGTTGTTTAAATGGAAATGGATATGGGAAGAAGTCGACCTAAATGTTCGTTTAGGGAATACGTCGAATTCCCATAAAATCAAATATTACGAGTAATTTGATTTATTAGCATAAACAGCGAGTTGGTAACTATAAACAAAGTATGCTGTAAACAAAGGAATGGCGGCTTCGTTAAATATTTGGATGAATGACTTATACGAATGTAATTAACAAAAGAAATTGATTGGATTCTTAATATTTTACGTAAAAATGAACAATGGAATTTTATATGGATCAGTATGCAATCAATATGAACAATGGAATTTTATATAGATCGTTATGTAAATAAAAGGCAAGCGTAGATAAATAAATCCTAGTAATTGCAGTTTACGTATTAAGAAAGACCAACTTTAATATAAAAAAAGATTCTCAGTGTTTAAAAAGCTATGATATATACTAATTATGGCAATTAATGTCATCCCATTGCAGAAAATAATCCTGATAAGATGTTATTAAATCAAATTTGGGTAGAACAATTGTCTTCTTGCTTGTTGAAACTTCCATAACTTATAGAACGATTTTTAATTTATAAATTCTTTTAAGTTTTTTTTTTGCTTGAGCTAAACTTTGCAGAAGGTAACCGTGCTAAGTTACCACGTGTTCTTCATATTTTTCTTAGCTCTTATTCAGAAACGGGTATTACGATTCACTTGGAAGGTACCTCTTAAACTGAAGCGGGCTATCAGGGTGCTTTAATGGTTCCTTGCATGACTTTTATATGATTACTGAGTTTTCCGTGAGAGGGAGACTGGGTTGCCACGGGCACCACTCATTGTTTACTCGGTAAGTTAGAAGCGGTTGGTTTAGAAGACGCCAAGAAGTGTCCCCGATGTAGCCCCGAACTGGGAAACACGCCATCAGCAACGCCCTCCGCGAAATCAGCGACTTCTGCAATCAATTAAAAGCTAAGAAAAAAGAAGCATCTTTGAAATCACCAATCAGGAAGAGGTCTCAGGGTTTGGCATGTCTTATCATTTCAGCGCTAATCAGGTACATGAGTTTCTTTATCCACCTCTAATGTAAGTCCATAATGCAAGTGTGGGTTATAATGGGTATTGTTGTCATGGTTTTGTGATGTGTTCAATGATACTTTTCAGTCGCTAAGGAGTCATATTATAATGATAATAAAAAGCGATATTATTATTGGTAAGATTGGTACTAATAGAAATCTCTTTGTACGTCCTAAATTAGTTAGTTATGAATGAAGTACCTTTAGAGGAAAATTGAATGTATGTTACATTTAAGTATGCTCTAAAATGAATTGCATATTGTCATATTAACCGAATATATTTATTCGTTGCCTCTTGTGTACAAATATATGTTATTAATAAAAATCCTTATAGTACGAAGTCTATGTACGTATACTAATCTAGTAAATATTTATCACCTAAGTAAGAAAGTCAGCTGTTCGAAAAGTGTGTATACCCTACGTTAAAAATATGCTATAAATGCTTGAAATAAACTGTAAGTCTAAAATAATTTCTTACGTCATAAATATTGATTTTAAATCGATTGGGAATGGACGTCTTGAATATTCTATATGAATGAAAACTTTTAGAAATGAGTATACGACATTGTTAAGTAAGAAAATATAACTCAAGTATGTGAACTTTTGATATTATTTTTTTTTAAGAGTTTAGGAAAATATTTGTGAGTCACATAAATTTTGTTATTTGAAAACCATCAAAAATTATGCCTGTAAACCTAAATTAAACTCATTGATGTACTTCATGGTTTAAACGCACTATCAATCCTAGTCAAGTATCCTAATTACTCTATTTAAGAACTACTTCTAAAACTTACATCTTCGTATAATTCTTCGCTTTATTCATACATCGGTTCGTTTAAAAATGACGAGTAGCTTTTTCGTCTGAAGGCGAAACGTAGTTAAAATTGATTCCCAAAAGCAATTCCAAATCAATAGAAAATATTTATTCATTATATTAGTATAGTTTATAAATTAATAATAATATTTTTTATATTTTTAAGTACTTAAGCACCTACATAAATATTTAAAAATCTTTCTATCGAATCTCTCATAATGAGTACGCTTTCTTAACTGGATAAGACCTCGTTCACATGTGTGTTTTCTCAAAATAGTTTCGATTACATTGAAATGGCGTTCTATATGAGATAGGAAACAAAAAGACATCGGCCGAATCTTGGGCGTTGGGTGGCTGCGGCATCGTTGCTACGTTACGCTTCCCAAGGAATTCACCGACTACGGGAACGTGTATTTCAGGGACCACTTTACACAACGGGACGATATTAGTAGGTTCAGCTCGGTCGTAAGGAGCTAATACGTATGAAATACCTGAATTTGTAAACGCTACGTAGATCATATTTATGGATTCTAAGCTATAAGGCAAACTCTGAACAAATATTCAATTCAAAAGAATCACGCACCAGAGTCACGTGTTCAAACTTTCTTTCGTTCACAGTCGTCCTAATAGGTAGTTTTTTATTATAGGTTTTTTACTCTGATGATCCTTCTTAAACTCTTTTACCTTACATATCCGTAACTTCTCTTTGAACTTCGGTACCCATAAGTATTTTTTGTGCATATAATCAGTTCAGTGAAGAAATTATAATTAAATTAAATATGAATTAATGCTGATTTGTTTATTCTTTACGTTAGAAACGAATAATCGGACCATTTCTACGGGAAAATAATTAAGTTGTTGGATAAATTTGTTAAGGAATTTCTCTCAAAAGATTTTCTCTTTCAAAGTCACGGACATGGCTGAAAGTTCAATTTAAATAGAAGCGTAAATCAAAAGAAGTCACAGTTATATCGGTGGTCCGAAATTATATTATTCCTAGTCCTTATCGTCAGTTTTATCGAACGATAAAATTAAAGAATCTGAATATTGAACCAATTAAAATTGAAAATAATTTAACATATATTACCTCAGAATGTAACTTAAGGTATTATATACACAACAGGAAACAAAATGTCTCAGAAACTGTAATTAAACTTTAAAATCCACGTATTTATACCATTTCGTGACGGTGTATTGCGTGAATAGGTACCATATTATGATACAAAATGACATCTGAGGGATCTAAAATTCCTTAAATTTTTAATCAATCAATATTGTACACCATTACATGTATAAACTACTTGTGCTTGTACTTAGAGATAATACAGAAGATACAATTTCCAGTCAACAAATAATTTCCTCAAATACTCAAAAATAGTATGATGTTCGTATGATATTAAGCATTATTAAAGGGAGTAATTGGCCACCTAATGTTGAATAACAAGCTATAGAATGATTGCAAGGAAAATTGTCCATAACCCGAGCAAAAATTAAATACTGCACGAAGAAATTCCTCAATAAGAAAAGACACGCAACAACAATCCTTGTCTAGACTTTTGAAATTATTAAGGCATTATATTTCTCGTAACGCGTCAATATTTATTTTTCCGAGCCTTGTGTAGCGTAGGAATACATTTGTGAAAAAGTAAACAGTCTTCCATTGTTACCGTAAAAGTAAACAGGTTATGAGCGCGTCGCAAAATAATCATCCACGAAGAGCACCGACTCGTTCGTGAGATTTACGATGGCTCATTTTCTCTTCGAATTATGAGGAAAGAGAAATGTTCATGCAGACACTGTCACGGAACCTTCGTAGCGCACGAAGTCTCCTCCGCAACAAGAACAAGAGCTTCCAGTCTCGAGAAATTAATTCATTTTCTACGAACGAAACTGACTGCAAAAAAAAGACACGAGCCTGGTCGGAACTACTCAGACCTAGTCTGGCTTTCTTAAATTCCCATTAAATTTCTTCCCTTATCATAAATGAAAATCTTCATTGCGGTGAATTAATTCTTAATTTCTTGCAAAATACTCTTCAAGCCTGGAAGAGGGCTAGAGGGAGTTCCAAACGATTAAATATGCTTTCATATTCTTATTTTAATCCATGCCATAGTTGCTACTAACTTGAAGGAATAGATACAAAATACGACGATACGTTAATAGGTAAATGATCGACTGACGAAATTTATTTTATTTCTAAAATTCGTTAGAATTAATGATAGCTTACAATATGTCAAAGTCCTTTCATAATTAATATGCATTGACAATTGGTAAAAATTCACTTTGGTAATACTTAAGTCTTAGTTGTAAAATATTTACCGATGAATGAAACGTATTGTTGGTGTGTTCACATGCACACAATCTTGTAACATTAATGAAAATTTATTTTGAAAGTTCATCTTTTAGTCACTTTAAACATGATAGAAGTGGTCTAATTGTACATTTATTATTCTAATTTTATTTAAAAACCAATGAAAAACGCTCGATTTCTATTCCTATTATATAAACATAAACATTAATGATTACAAATTTGAAAATATATATCTCTGAATATTTAAAAGAAATTTAATCATAAAATACCATCAACGAATTAAGAACCAGATAATAAAACGAATTTCCACGAAAATCCTAGTTCCTCCACTCGGTTATAATACAGCGGTATTTGTGAGTCAACTGTCACTTAATTTCTCCCGTGCCTTCGCCTCGAATCAGCTGACATCCGTGATGCACGCGAATGGGAATGAATAATAGTCGCTGAAGGCAACGCCCACTCAATCGATAGAATCTCTAAACCCTCCTTCACTACGCGTAAACGATTTTTCGAATGGTCGTATCGGTGGGTAACGAAGATGAGACGAAGGGTGGTTCAATCTGTACTCATGAAAAGGGAATTGAATCTTAGTTTGAAGAGCTGATTCACGTGTTTCAACCCTACCAGTCTGAGGAACTTCGAGAAGGGATATGTACCGCGTAACACCAGAAGGTAACAGACTTTTGAAAAGCTTTTACATCGTATCGTAGCTTTTACATCTGTTCGTAAGGTATGTTTTGGCTTGCTGAGAATTCGTTACGAAGGTTTGGATATATTTAACTGTGTTTTCGGTAATTTTATATCGTTTTCACATTTAAAATCTCTCGCAAAATGTTACGTATGCCGAAAGATGAGAAACCCAGAGTAGAGTTGTCACCTTAACGGTTATGCGTACCATAATATTTGAGGACTGCGGGTGATGGACAATTACATGCCCCGTTATTGTGCCAACATGTTCTCAAGCATTCATCACAAGAGTTTTTTAACTCTCCCTACGTAATCCGAATGTTTTCGAATGGCACGTGACCTTTCCAAAAACTTTAAAATTGCGGTTCGCGGCCCATTGAAGTCAATTTTCTTTGACGTCCGTTTATGAATACGCGAGGATGGCAAAGGGTGTAATTTCCGAAAGCGCGCTTGAGATGTTCCGAAGCAATTGTTGGCAAGAACACAAAGGGCAAAGCGTGGCGTCACTTCACCCGAGTTTTCACCCTTAATGACTGTTACGTGCAATGCTCGGGAAGAGTTGATTTTGCCGTACTTCACGGGGAAGTATCGATTCAGCGAGAAAGTTTTAAGCTGAGTGACTCAAAGGAACTTCGCAAGAAGTATGTGTTAAAAGGTTGAGATGCCTCAATTAGTAAAAAGAGCATCGACTGAAAAATTATGGAGAATGTATTATATTACTAAGACACGTTTCATATGCTTGTGATTACTGTTAGAAATGCTAATAGTAGTAGAAGAAGGAGTAGAAATAGTGTTTGGATGCTAATTAGTGGAACATGCTAGACTGAATTATCTTTTTCTCTAATTCGGCACTATTAAATTCGATTGTGAAATAGTAAACTAAGTAAAGTAATTTTATATTATAGTGTTTCAGGATCGTTATTTCACTGATATTTATCAACGAAATAATAAATGTTACTATTTTATTACATGGATATGAACCTTTATTATATATGCTGTTGATGTCTTAAAAAATTGTCTTGTTTTCCTATTGTACTTTATTCCCTCTTGAACTATCCTTATTCTTGTTCGTTAGACTACTATGTATCTTGTGTATAATAGGCTAAAATGAGAGTTATCAGTATTGCGCTATGTTTTAAATACCCTGCCAATAACTCATCTGATCTTCCAATATACATAACACTATAATTTTACATTCTCCATCTTCTTGATTGCATCCATTTTATCTTTCGCATTAAATTAGGGGTTATTTTTTATATACTTTTTATGTATTTGTTCTTTTTTAAAATCTTCTAAAGCTTGGATAAATACTCTTTAACCATTATAATTAACATTTCCTCGTTTAGATAGTTATTCCATCTTCTTCCGAAGGTCCAAATATCTTTTTCCCTATAGTCTCTTGCATCGCTTTCTCGTTGAACTTCTTGACATCTTACCCGATTGCTTTCCTGACAGAGTACCATGTATTCAATATTATCTCAAACCGTTTTTCATTTCCTATTTCGTATTTCAGGACCTTTTTTTATCCATTTTCAATATTTCTAATAGACACTATACACCTGCACTCGTGTACAGAAGCGAAGATAAAACATGAATGAATAATCTAGGGCAACTTTGATCGAAAATGACATGTCCAAATAAGAAGGTTTATTTTAAAAGCTAACAAAACGCTCAACTTATCAGGCTAGAACTCCACGTTAAAATGAAAAAAAAGGTTGCGTAAAAAAAACTTCTGTAAGGTCTCTTTCGGGTAAAAGAGGAGCATGTTTAGACTATGCTTATGTTGGAAAATGTTTAAAAAAGTAAAGAATAGCGTATGAGTTATTAAGTCAAATAAATATGGGATAGATATTTATGTATAACATGAATTCTTGAACTGAAAATTTGGTTTGGGAAGAAATTGAAACAATAATATATATTTTTCGAGATATCTGCCAAATATTCTTCATTTAAAGACTTAAGGATTAATGAGTGTAACTAATAGCTATATTTCTAGGGAAAAATCACCCTTATTCGACGTTTACAACAACATATATAATAGTATGCACTGTACACACAATTTAATGAAAATATTTCTTTAAAACCTTTACAAAAATATTCTCATCCTCCTTACTGGAAGCAAGTGTATCTTCCAACTCAAATCCTAGTAATCCTCTGTTATAGAATCTATTTCACCCTTTTTTTTACTCGACGAAATATCGCTGTTTTTCTTTGGATACCCATTAGATAATGTCAAATGTGCCCCATCCCTGTTTGTCCACTAACAAGCACCCTTCAGAATCGTTCCACGCCCCATTCGACACAATGTGGAGGCTGTAATCCCCGATCAATCTATTCTACCCTTGCGCCCAAATCTAAAAAGGCAGCCAAGCTGTGTTTACAAACCGTTAAAGGATGGAGTGACTGACCGGGGTCTGATAATTGCCCTCCGCCCCGTTGTCAGGGGCGACTCCTCCCAGATTCAACGGGTGGATTCTATTAACATACTTTGGTCGTTAAGGATGTGGGATACAGTTGCATGCACCGCCCCTTCTCGCGAACTAATTCATACGGCATCATTGGGATGCGCTTTGTAAGAATGCAGGTGCAAGTTAAATGGAATATGGGTGGAAAAAAATCGGAATTATTCTGGTATAAAAAATGAGGATGATTAAAGACGACAGGAGTAAAATGCTTTTTGATAGGATTGGCAAGTTAAATAGCGAATATATATATATCGAGTTATAGATACGTACGGATGCGTAATTAAGAAGATTATTCTGTCTTTTGTTATTAAAAATATCTTCATTTCGAAAGTTAGCCTGTTCCTTAAACTAAGATCTGTTTTAAATGCTATCACAGACTTATAAAATATTTCAGGTAACTCTTCACTTTACTTCTACCAGGTTTATATTCACAAAAACAAATTTACGACGAAGCGTAAGTAGATATTAAACCAAAGATTTTAGTTTTCAATTGTCTTTCTAAAAATAATCAAATATTATTATAATGCAAATATTCGCAAATAAATTCAAAGACGTGGGATTCATATACAGTAATTATCTGCACAAATATAGCAGTTATATTAACAGAGATGTATGATGAAAATCATAAAATATTTTAGCATATTAAAAAGAGAACATTAATGTACAAATCCAAATTTGATGGACTTCATTTTGATTTCTCTTATGATTATGGATTCGAATTCAGATGACGTATTGGTTAAATTAAGTTTAAATATTAAGATCACATTTACGAGTATATTATTAAATTATTTATAAATGCAAAAGTGAGTATTTATAATTAAAAATTAAGGCAAAACCGACAAAATTGTAAAAAAATAATGTATGTATAATTTTAAAACTTTCAAGAGAAATGATTCCTATTGAACTCATGATTTTCTAATTTTTTAAGCGAATAAATCATATGACCATTCTGCATCTCAAATATGCCACTTAGCATTTAGATATACTTCGTCGTAAAGATTTTAAAAAGTGTATAAACTTGCGAAAAATATTCTTATCTTCACTCACTATTTGTTGAAGAGTTTAAGTTGCGTATTTTTTAAGTTCCAGAATCAGACCTAAAGTAACCAATGCCCTGCGAAGTATACTACGTCATCGCAATTGCATAAGATCGATTAGCCTAGAAATAGATGGCCACATATGGGGCTCTGATAACTTTCCGGGATGGGCCGACCTCGTTTGGAAGTGATTTACTGGGGATATGTAGGAGTCCTCCAGGGATCTGGACGGATGATGTACTCCTCGTTCTGGACTTAGTCTCCTCGTACCTTCGTTTCAATAGATAGTTCCATTCCACAATAGATCTTTTCCCCAATCAATCAGACCAACGTGACTTGGATGGATGAGCTCTCCGTAATTTTAATCTAATGATTCGAGTTTTTTCATTCGAATTGAAAATAAATAATATTATTGGGAAGGACTGTTACATCAATGTCCTCTGCAGATAGGATGGATGGACTGAGCCTATGTGTTACCATGTTCCATTCAACTTTTTATGTAGCTTTTACGATCTAAATACAATCTACGATGTAATTGTGTCTCCGACGGATGAAATTTTTATCCTATTCTTAAACGATATTTCATTATTTATCTAAAAAACTTTCCTGGAGAAACTTGAACTACATGCATAGCTCTATCTAAAATATATTTTACTTATGTTTTATCCCGTCTAAATTTAACTTTGTATAGACATTAAAAACTTATAAAAAAGAGCGTTTTTAGGGCATTGTTTTTATAAACTTTTTAATTCGATTATCCAGTTGAAACTTTAAATGTAAGAGCTGAAATACTCGTATCCTATTAAGTTAAATATTTACATGATATTAAAATTGTAAATTAACTCGTCCGAGTTAGCTTGTATGTGTACATACTCATTGAAATCTATTTTAATTCCTAAAAAGTATCAAATATATACAAATATTAACCCTTATCTGAGAGAAAATAGTATTGTATTACTGTGTATAAGAAAAGTTTAGTATTATTTTATACAAGAAATTGATTGCTCTGAATATTCCTTCTAAACTATACGTAAATAAATTCTTAGCAAATTTAATGTCTTTATTTTTGGCGATAAACAAATGTTACGATTCAATCATCGACTATCTATATCTTGATAATTACATTCTTATTTTCTTACGTAATATTATCAAGACTCTCCCTCCACAATTCCTTATTTATAGAATCCTATCTATTAATCAATAACAATTTCCTAGAATACGTAAAACGTCCGAAAATGTAATGTTTTGATTCAACTAAACAAATACATTCGCAACCATCGTTTCCACGATAACTACTTCCATTGTTTTGACAGTTTGAGAGAGAGTTCAACCCAAAGCGGTTGGGGAATTGGGAGGTGAGCAAATGGCACCCGGAGAGACCACGACAGCGTTTCAATAAGACAAGGATCATCGCTGACGACAGAGGTCACCTGCTCCCAGGCATTCCCCGCTTCACGGAGAAGGCGCAACAACGATATATAACCGCGTGGGATTTTCCCAGGAAGATATCCAGAAAGTTCGGTAAGAGTTATGAACGTTTTGAACTTTCCTCTGCGAAAATTTCGTAATGATGTTTGGGTAGAAAGTAAGAAAGTTTTGCTAGTAGAAAGGTATTTTTTGCATCTAACTAAAATGTATACGTCAAAATGTTTGGAATAATCTATATTCATATCTACCTGGTCTTAATTTTCGGAATGGCGTAACTTTGATGTTTATTTCGAGTTAACAATTGAAGAGCAATATTGTTGTCGTAATTTTCGGAATGTCGTAACTTTGATTTTTATTTCGAGTGAACAATTGAAGAGCAATATTGTTGCATAAAGCGTTATCTAGCGTCGAAATTTCGCTTCTCATTAGATTGATCGTAGTTGTAATGTTGGGAGTGCGTAGACGTTATATGGGTTTATTATTGTTAGTTTACTCGTCCTTCTTATCATTTGATACCAATTAAGGTGTTTTTATGTCCACTACACACACGGTAAGTAGTTTTTATTGAGCATTTCTTCTTCCAGGTTATAAAATGTAAAAGAAACTCGTAAGTAAGTAGGAAGGATGTTAGCTTAAGAAATAGCACCTATATCTATGCAAATTAACATTCTCCGATAATAATAAGAACTTACTTAATAAGAATAACAGGATTATTCTTAAAAAAACCAGTTTCCAGATAAAAGTGACTAAAATATAAGGAGAATTTACTAGTGAGATATTTCAAATTTTGCGCGTAAACAGTAAAGAAAAACAAAATGAAGGAGGATAATGATTCATTGTTATGAGAGGTAATTGTTGAATTACCGTATAGGAAAATTGTTATTTGGAAGAAGAAGTCGTGATCAGGATTCCCTCTCGAATGAATACTCTGGGCGGTGGAGTTAAATTTATAGCAATTGAAGACGGAGGATTCAGTAAAGAATTGTGAGTAGAAAATAGTTAGATATTTGATTGTGAGAGATAACAGGATAAATGATATGTCAGTACCTTGTGCCTTCTGACTTGGAATCTGAAATCGTTTCAGATCCATCCGAGTTATTGTACATAACAAATCTAAAATATTTCAAGATCGTAGTAATAAAAGTGCATAATATAAACAAAGCAGTTTTTAATACGAAATCTAGAAGGCGAATATGGAATTACAATAAATTAAACGAATAATCAGTGAATTTGAATTAATAGCTTAAGTAAGTAACCACTGCTAGAAATTCTTCATTTCATTCATTCATTTGATAGAATGGAGATGTTTAGAGGTAATTGGTATTATATTAAGGAAGGCAAAAGGAATGGAAATATGATTAAAGATTAATAACAGACGTCTATATAGCATATTAGCATTCCGTACGTTGTATGTAATATTTTAAAGTATTTTTAACAAATTAGGAGCTCATATATGGTTATATTTACGTATGTATATTCCTCATTATTTTATATAAAATATCAAATATTCACAAATTTCAAACTGTTGATATATCCAATAATTATAATAATTCTCTTTTACCTACAATCGTAGTAAACTGAAAATTTTGAGATCCGTAAGAAGTGGGTTTAGTGTCCGTGTTGGTCCATCTTACACTAGTAGTACTCATTTTGAAGTAAGATATTTCGGGTTTCACTCAAGAGGCAGAATTATAATGGAGTAACTAGTACGGTACTTACTCTCCCGGTAAGATGATAAGATTTCACACATACGCATTCCGTAAAAGATCATCAACAGAATTCTTCAACAAAGCGCAGGAAATGGTGGTTTCAATTAAGAACAAGAGCCATCTCCAACAGGAATCAATGAATGAAGAAATTCATTCCTGATTTATGATTTTTCGACTCCTGAATATTTGAAAAAGGAAAAAAGTAGATTAAATTACGACTTAAGAACACTTTGCCCTTAAGAGAGCTTTCATCTTATTTGTTTTTTTTGCGGGTTAATTACCTAAATAAATAACCGAAAAATAATTTTAAATAATCACTCTATTCATAATTTTAATTAACTTTGTATTTTTTCGAATACAAAAGTAATAGAAAACATTTTCAGAGAATTATTCGTTAACTACCACCAGTTTATTTACGGTTAATATCGACGGACATGTCGAATAATAAGTAAAATTCCTTTTAAAATAAATCAATAATAAGAATGAAAATACTTCTACTTGAAACTACCTGAAATATGCAATATTGTGCATACTTTTTTAATTGTTATATACCACTTTGAATAACGTTATATCTATTGAATGCGGGAATATTAAGCTAAATAAATAAAACAAATAGTAGTAGAAAGGAAACAGATATATGACAATATATATTTCCCCTTCCCACAACAGTCGTAGGCAACAATTTTTATTCCATTCATTTTTGTCAACTCCGTCTCCTTCTCTGGTCAAAACCTCGCGCGACCTTGGGTCCGTCGGAAACAACAATATGTACCACATCGTAAAATACGCCATCTATCGATTTACACGTGAGAGTATAAGGGGGAGGAAAAATAGAAAGGAACGCACCAATTGTCGGAAGAATATGCTTGCTACGAGACTCCGCCAGTTCGTGACCTGGCTAAATCGATTCAAATCACACAGGAGATGGTTTCTAGAGATAAGACCACAAAAAAGGGGACGAATGTCATAGGGAGGTGGGGGATGACAGGGAAGAGGCTAGCAGAAAACATTTATTAAGCCGGAGTAGGGGACACTGTTGTACGGTAACATACCGGGAACCGTTGTCCTATTAGCCCCTTTATCATATTTTGGTAAATAGCTGAAGATATAGCAAAACCACCGCGCTGGAAGGTTGCTGCCTGGGCTCAGGAGGGTAAGGACGAGGCAGTTGAAGGGGAGCCGTCGGGAGAACCAGAAGAAACTCAACAGCCGTCGTCGCCCTTGAAGGAGCGTATTTTCGAAAGAGAAGTTCTCGAGAATGAGGAGGTTCGCAGTCTGGTAGGAGATAAGGTTGACGAAAACATCGCACCTGCTGGAGAATTGGAACCTTTAAAAAACCATATTGAATCGGAAGTACCTGAAAGTGAACCAGTAAAGGCTACAGAAAAAGAACCGGGAACTCCAGAGAGTATCCAGGCACGAGACAACAAAACTTTGGGAGAAGATGTGTTGATTAAGGTAATTTTTCGCTTGTTAATATGTTTTCCCTACTTTTCCTTTCTGTAAGCATCCACTGCATTAAGAAAAAGGATGTTTCTACAAAACACACAAAAATAAGACGTGATCATACTTTTTCCACAATTTAATACTACCGGTTTCAGCGAGTGATCGCCATCATCAGCTGAAACCGGTAGTATTCAAATAAAATTGTGGAAAAAGTACGATCACGTCTTATTCTTGTGTGTTTTTGAGATGGAATTCCACAAAACAACGCCTTCCTTTGTGAAAAGCATGTTTCTATCTCGAACCAATTATTAGTCTTTGCATTTTCAAGCTCGTTCTTTTTCTAAAGCAACTTGTGCGCTTGAAAATCGGGGATAAATTTTACGGAAAATGATTTCTATAGATTGAATTATTTCAGGCAGTTCCAAAGCATATTAGAGGATCATTCTGAGCCGAAGATAGCCCTGATGATCTCATTTAATTATTATCTTTTATAACTATCGCCTATGACATGTTTTCTTGAAACATTCAAGCACTGCGCGGTAGATACGTACATGCGCTCTCTGCAACTGTGGAAGGGTCCCCTAATATCTCTGATCAAAGAAAAATATTGTATTGCCTCCCTGAGGATTTTGGAAGCGTTTTCCACCAGCCCATGATCAAATGCGACATTTAACACTTCTGAGGAATGCCTTCTCTATATACAACCTAGTCAATTATAAGGAAACAAGTTTCTAGACTCAAGTTTGAACGAAAATTCTTTAAGAATCAATCTATCAAGTCATTACTTTGTAAATTTATCTTTCTAACATACTCTGGTAAATTAATCTTACAATATTAATTTTTTTAAAGTCAACTTTCTACTTTTCTTTTAAAATGTTTTAATATATTCACAAAACTACACCTAACATATTGACTGAGAGGAAAGGATACATCTAAAGTTTGCAATTATAAATGATGATTTCTGTCATATTTGTATATTTTAGGGGATCCATGTCAGGTCAAAACAATTTGAAAAATAATATATTACAGTTTCTATGATAAAGATAATTTTCATTGAGACCTTGGTACATTTGATGACAGAAAAGAATGTATGAAGGAAATTGATGGTTAAATAAAAATTGAAGTTGGTTTGAAATGAATTTTAATTGCAAAATATCTCTTTCAATTTATGAAAAAAATCATTCTCCATGATTGATGGCTAAAATTTAATTTCAAATATAATCTGAAGGGAGGAAAAGTTGTGGAGGGAAATATAGAAGAAGGGACAGAAGATAAAATGAAGGAGGCAAGCAAATTTGATGAGGTAAACCTACAAGTGATAGGAACACCACCACCATCAAATGGAAAGAGTAATCTCAAAAAGAATGGACACAATGATATGCCACCTCTTGCAGCAGCTTACTCCCCATTTCTGGTGGCTAAGCAATTTGCAGAAGACAACTTACGACATCATCCTCTGCCTGATATGGTCAGTACTTAGTCTACTATTTTGAATAAATATTTCTTTGGTAAAAATATCCTACAGTATGTCTCATCATATATGAAATATTGATGCCTATAATATTAGAGAAATATTAGATCATCAACTTTTCCCTATATATATCCAAATCAGGGGCAACATATCTATTAATGCCCAATATTTAAGGTAAGAGTTAAAACAAAGCATAATTCATAATTTAAAAATTTCAATGGTGCTTACAGAAATTCACTATTTTACTTTTTTTATTTGATTATAAGCTCCGTGTGGTGTTATTTTGTTAAACCTTAAATAAGAAGTTGTTAATTAATATCTAGAAAGAAATATTTAACATTAAACAACTTTGACAGCTTAATAACAGTTTTAAATTCATAATAAGGCAGTTTAATTTGTTAGAGACTAATTTATTTTACAATCTCAGACACACAAAATTATACTTCAAGGAAAAATAGTAGTATATGTGGTAAGACTGATGGTGCATATCAAGTTGATGTACACAATCATCAGTCATATTAAACAATGATTGTATTTTCAACTTACAGCAATCGAATTTTCAAAGTATAACAATTATTATTTTTCTATAAAATGCAAACAAGTGGAGTAATGTTCTGCCATTTAGGGTTCAACACACAACAAAACTACAAACAAAACCTTGAACCTTTGGTATATCACCACCCTTGTCAAACATAAAATAATAGGTCTACCGGAAAGTTCTGTCTGTTTTTGGAATGAAACAAAAGAATAAATTTTTTCATACTTTGAATAAAGTTTATTGAATAATATAATTGCAATCATTATTTATGACTCCTTTCCAGCGTGACTGCATTTTGCAAATCCTATTTTTAAAGAATGTCTTATCTATAGAGGTCAAAAATTTAACCAGTGTTTGTCTGATTTTGTCTTCTTCCTTGAATCGTTTGCCCTGCAAGAAATTTTGTAAGGACAGAAACCATAGGTATGCAATCGCGTCTCACTTAATACTAACAAGAATGGTCTTCGTCTTATTCATCTAAGACGAAAATGTGTATACATTGTAAGCGATCAAAAGAGAGAGCCAATATGTGTTTACTGAATATGAGCTTAATTGTTGAAACATTAAAACCAGAATGGACAGAACTTTCCAGTAGACCTAATATCACAATATGATTGATTCACCAAAACATATACCATACTATTAGCTATGACAATTTGGACAATAACAAAATATGCCAATGAGATACATTAAACATTAATGTCAAAATACATACATTATTAGATTAGACAAACAAAGTGACAACAAATATAAGTATGTAAGATGAGTAACAGTCATTCCTAATCCATCTGCACTTTTTCAAATACAAGCATATTCATTAATACAAGATCTACATATTTTTTTAAAACCGTTCAAGATATTCTGGTAAGAGCCAAAGACGACCACAGGCAAATTACTCCATTGCTTAATAGCATGATTTAAAAGTAATAATTTGTTTACTTTAATCCATAGTTAGTTACTTTAATTTAATACTTATTACCTCTCATCTCTTGCATGTAAGACTTGCTAAGATATACCTTTCTAAAACTATGCATATTTTGGTCAATCCACTCCAAATCATCCTTTAGGAACTCGGTTATAATATTATTATTATATACTATATAAATAGTATATCATAAAATTTTACTGACTATGCTTTTCAAGCTATTAGGATGATAATCCTATACAAGGTAATTAATATGATTTGGCCTTAATTGGTGGAATGTCATACAAAATAAAAATAACTTCACGGTAGCCACAAGTTTATATAAAATCATTTAAACTCTTCCTATTATTGTTATTAGACCTACAGTAGCTGTTTTTTATCGTTTAGACCTACAATGTCATTCTTGCTTATATTTAACATTATTCTTACATAAGGCACTCTAACTGGTCCACCTATTTACAAGGCTTCATTACAAAGAGAACAGAGTTCAATATTCACAGCAAATTTCTAAATGTAGATAATCTTTATCACTTCATTGAGATGTCATTCAGAGAGATATGGATGCAAATTTAAATTTACAAAAATATTGGAAATAACTGATAGATGATAGAAGGTAAAGGAATACAGATAGTCTAGAGTTAAAAGTCATACAGCTCAGAATAAACACCCATACTAATGTAGAGTCCCTTTAAGGTGTGTCTCAATATTCTATCTTTAGTGCTCAATAGCTAGAGCAACTAAACAGTCATAGGGAGGTTGGGGTTTGAGTATCAAGACTGTAACACATTCTTTGTATCTATTCATTGTGACTAAAATTTCAAATCACATCTCAAGATTCTAAGCTTTACAGAAGAATATTAAAAATCTTGCTTGCTTTATTTTAATCAATACCAAAAAATATATTACTGCTTTTAGCATTTACTAAATTTATTTAGATGAACACCACTCTATATATCAATGAGAATAAAGATCAGGATTAGTTATCTTACTAGGAATGAGATACATGTCTAAATAAAATTTTTCCATTGGCTGTAATAAATAAAGCAGGAGCTAATTTTACCAGTGAAATTATACCTTAAGTTTCATATTATTTACAAAACAGTTTCATTTGTATCCAACATAAAATTTAATTAGTCCAACATTTAACAACAACTATTAATCTGATGAGAGAGTAATTCCATGAATTCTGTGATGATTTAAGATTTGACCAGCCATTGACATTGCAGTAATTTGGATATTAATTTCTAGCAATGGTCAAGAAATATATTCAGATTGACACTCTTAATATTTTTACCACATATACTTCTAGTATTTGTTTCTATGAACCGAGATATGCAATAGATTATGATAGAAAAAACGATACTGATCAAAAACACTATTTCATTTAATTATGGAAGCAATCATTCTATATAGTAAAAGTTAAACTTTAATTTGAATAGTTTTATAAAAACATACTATCAAAATTATTTTAATGAACGAATTAATTCATACTATTAGCTATTTAATCACTAAGATAAAAAATTCACAGAGGCTTTCAAATTCTGACCAAATAATTCTCTGAGGATTGAGATTCAAAAAGAATCCCAATCATACGCCTAGATAATTGAACTATCATGCCAGAACATTCAGACACACTGATATTGGATGCTTGGGGTATGAATATCATTCATTCTTTGGGTCTTTCACACACACGCTTCCTTGGGGTTTTCCTGAGCTGCATAATTTATTGTAAACATACATCTATACCATTCAAAAATAATTAATTGTATGCAATATTTAATTAAAATTTTGTTTTACTAAAGCTTGATCCTTCCTTGAATATGAGATTATATTTATTTCTGTACAATTATATCTGCCTTAGATTTCCATCACTATTGATAACAAGTGATTTATTTATCAATTTAATTAACATGCTAAATTATAAATTACTTGTTTTCATCAGCTTTTAGTTAACAGTCTTTAATTTTTTACACAGGTAAGTGATCCAGAATATCGCCACATGGAGACACGTGTCAAACATCCTGGAACAGTTCTTCCGGTGCCACCAAGGGCAACGGCTGTTAGCATCCGGCACAAAGGGGCTGGACCCACTCATTGTACCAAATCCAGCATTTTCCGAACTGTACAGCCACCTGCTGAAAATCCTTCAACGGCAATAGCACCATTAGGATGTAAGGAGGAAGTAAAACCCAAAAAGAAATATAATCCAAGGATAACAGATATGGATCTAGCTATTGGATGGGATATCAAGGAAAATGGTCATGGGCACGCTGAACCAACAAGAACCGCTCCGTCTGTGTTTAATATTGTTCGTACGATCAACCAACCTACAGGAGACTGTATTCTTCCTGGTGGCTGCGGAACACCACCAGCCAATGAATCAGTAAAATCTCCTTTGCAACAAAAGAGCAATCATATTGAGGATGCACCTTGCTCCTCAAAACAAAACACTCCTCCAGATAGTAAGCCCCCGTCTGCATTGAACTCTAAACCAAGCACTCCATCTCTTTCAAAACCTCCTTCCAGTCAAAGTTCCAAACAATCCTCCAAAAATTCAAATCTTCCGACGGCTTCAAAACCATTTACACCTCCGCAAGTAAGAAACAATTCAAACAAAAAAACAAGCTCTCTGAGATCCTGGGAAAGATTTGGCATGCCACCTGTGAAGAGAGCGTGGGAAGAGAAAGAAAATAACAACCCCAACACTTTTGTGGCATCACAGAACCAATTTCAAGGAGAAGAAATAAAAACCTGCATGCCCAATGGAACTGAGTCTCTATTCAAAGTGAATAATATAAGAAAAAGACGTTCTCAAAGTTCTCCAAATCTTAGCAGGAATTCTGTGCAACCACAATTCCAAAGATCAAATGCAGGAATAAATCACAAATCCTGCTCAGCGTGCCAAGATGATTCTAAGAGTAAAACAAATACGTCTCCAAAAAATTCAGAGAGCAGTTCTTATAAGATGGCTTTCAAGGCTGGGAAACTCGATAACAATCGACCAAACACAGCCCATCCATCTGGAAGTGGCAGCCTTTCCAGTAGTCAACAGGAGTTGAAAATTCCCAAGCCACGGCCCCCCTTTGCTAGGCGTAGTTATTCCATTAGCACCTTGGCTCCGCCATTTTCCCTCTGGCCTGGGAATCACAAAAGAGGAGGACAAGATTATCCTGATCATTGGAGACTAGCTTCTGTATATCAACACGCTTATAAGCCAATACAAAATCGTACAAGACCCTTGCTTTCCACCGTTTACCAATAAGAGTACAAATATCACATTCTACTTAACAACTGCTCAAGTCTTAGAAAAGGAAACTCCTACAAGATCAAAGAAAGATAATACCTGTGATTGGACACATAGGTCTCCATGTTTAAACATGAAGCTTGATTCACATTAAGCTGTTAGTGAAATTTAACTGACATAAGAACTTAGGGCCCTAGTTTTTTTATACAATCATATAAAGATAGGATCTCAAGTGTATAAATACTTATCTTAATGTAATCTTAAATTTTTACTTCCATTACTGTGCAACTGGCTAAATATTGACATTTATTCATACTGTATCAAAATAAACTACAAACCATTATTATCAAAAACTAACCTCATATCCTGATTGTCATAGGGACATTCTTTGATGAGCCATATATCAAGGAAGAAGGCGACTATACTCCAGGAAAAAAGTACTCTTCTTAACTGTATCCCAAGTCTTTGATGCATACAAAAACCTAAAAAATAAAATAACAATCAGCTTTAAATGATTCTTTGTAAATAAATGAGGAAGTAAGATGTGTGAATAAAATTCAAAGTTCAAACTGTTGGCAAAAAATAAAAGATTTCTAAGAGATAGATTGATAATTACAATTTTATAAAGTATATAAAACAATCAACTGATGACAACTATGTTTTTCAAATATTTAAAAACTATGTTAAAATAATCAATCTATGAAGTAAGAATAATATAGGAATAGCTTCTAACATATTTTAAATGAATATATTCACTAAATTTATCTTGTAGTTTAAGCCATTCAGTAATTATGAGGGTGAATAATTACAATTAACAGAATACAAAGACTCATACATAGGATTTCTAGAATATAACTTCTGTTTTTTCCCTTAAATTGAATTTTGATTGAAAACAATGAGACTTAAAGATAATGCTACTTTCACTTGTGAAACATTCTCCAACTAATCCTTTGATTATTATAGAGAAAGGATAGAATTCTGAAGGTTCCAAGTTGGGACTATAAGGTGAATGGGTCAGAATGTCCCAACAGAGTTGATCTAATTGTTCTGTTAAAGAATGAGCAAAATGACATCTTGCAAAGTTGTGAAAAAGGAAAAAACCTGATATCAATCTTTTCCTTATCTTGTTGGTACGAAAAAGCTTTCTTATGAGACAAAGAATCGATTAGAAAATTCCTATTGGACAGTAAAACAAGGCTTAGATTTCCAGGTATAACATTGTTAGCAAAAAACCATAATAGTCCATTGATCAAAACGGAAAGGTATTTTCTTTATGACCCCAGTAGTTAACAAAAAACCTACTTAAGGGAACCCAGATGTTGAAATCTATTACATAAATTAAAAATATATTTAATATTGTTTATCATAATAAACAAATGTTTCTGACAAAAAGTTAAGAACTTTTAAATATCATCATATTGTGAAATTTAAAATAAATACCACATTATATAATAATTTTCTGATGTTACTTCATATCCCAATAATTATCATTAATTATTTGACTAACAAAGTTTCTGTACTTTAACTCAATTGCTGGATCATTAATTCAACAAAAAATAGAACTTCCTTATAGTAGTTTATTGTCAACTGTGTACATAATTTCTAACTATATCAAACCAACATTTTACAAATTCAAAAGAAGTAGATAATGTCCATCCAGAATACCAAAATTAAAAACTTATTCTTAAGTCAGCGACTAATACTTCAAAAGTTAGTTATGGATCAGAGGAAAGTTACAAATAGATCAAATTATCACAAATTAGTAATGAAGTTGATACATAAAACTATTTCATCAAAAATTCTGAATAACATGCAGACCATGAGAGAGTTTTTACAGTAATTTTCAAAAACTTACCAGTTTTTCTCGGATAAAGGAGATGTAGTCAGAGGACTTCTTGGAAGGGAATATATTTGATTTTTCAAATGTTGAAGAAGATCCATAAAAGTAGGGTAAGCCTCTTCTTCTGTACAATTAGAAAAAAATATTTTAAAATGACTTCACATGCTAAATATCATGATTACAAGATAACACCTACTTGATATTAAGATAGACAAACTTAATTATAGATAATTGGTATATGTACATCAATATATATTGTGATAATTTTGTAATTCCTCATAATACCCAAATTTGTTGGTTATTTGCATGTTTACAGAAATTAGGATGAAAAAAATTAGAAAACTTACCTGAATTGCTTTTCTCAGGCATTAAATAGAAATTGATAGGTTCACCACATGCTGCTGGAGATAAATACGACAAAACACTACCAGTTCCGATTCCAAGGCCACTATGTATTTGCAAATGTGACTGAGAAAATGTAGCACTCAACACATCCTGAAGAAAAATATAAATGTGAATCACGTCATCAAAAGGTATAATTTGAAAAATTATGACTAAAATATTATACAAAAATATTTGAAAACTAGCAGTTGTTGTGGATGTCTTGAAAATAAATTAATAAGATCATATTTGATTCCTTTTAACAGCAATGAATACTCTTTCATTGCTTCTTCTTCCCTCTAAATAATTAATGTAGTCTTTCAGAAAAAATTTAATCAATAAAATACAACAATTATAATAATGCAGTCAAACATTCCTCAGAAAATTACTTCAAACCTTTCATTTTAGGCATGAATAGTATTCAATGCATCCTTAAAAATCCAGGTATCATCTATTTAGTTTGATGAAGAAATGAAAGCAAATTTAAGGTGGTTCATAAACTTAAAATGCTTCTCACCAATAAATTATTATTGCCACTCAATCTCTCACCTGCATCATTTTCAATCGACTTGGAGTAAAATCAGCAGGTTCACATCGGTTTTGAAGAAATAAAACATGAGGGAAATATTCCACTATCTCATCATCAGGGGTTGTAGTAGGTGTAGATGGCTTCAACATTTCTGCTGAAAGTATGAACCTGAAATAAAGATTTTATGAATAACTTTCTCTGAAATACAAAAATATTATTTTATAAAAATAAAACTGTGTTCCAAAATAATCCTTAAAAAATCTAACCTCAAAACATTAGGGTCAAAGGCCCAATCCTGAACCAATATGACTAAGTGACAAACAGACAAAAAGAAAGATGCCAGCTGCAAAGATTGAGCTTCCATTGCATTTTCAGCAGAAGAGAAATCGGCCGCGGCTAACTTCTTTTCCTGTAGAGCCATTCGATCCATTAAAGATGCCGAAAGAGCTGGTTGGCAGTCTAAAAAGATAATTCTTGCACCTCCAGATGTTCCACCTCCACTCACCCATGCATCAACACCTCCTGTGCAATGCCAACTGCCTTCTTCCTGTTCCAATGTCTGAGGCTTGAATATCAAACTCCTGATTTAAAATTAAGCACAATAAATTCATATTAAAATTAAATATTATACTGACTTAAAAGCTACATTAGCTATCAGCCAAGAAAGTAATTAAATAATTTTTCAGGTTAATAATGAACTGTTTAGAGTTAAAATAAAGCTAAAGCACGATGTATCTTTAAAATAATCAAGAAAATTTTAAGAATATTAATGAGAATAACTATTGTATAAAAATAATGGATCTCAAGTTGAAGTTCACCATTTTCATTTAATATTCTCTATGTATTATAAGCACCTTCTTTAATTGCACTCATTCAAATGACAAATAATCAATTACAAATTTTATCATAACTCTGAATGCATATAAAACCTTTTGAAGCAAATAATTACTGACAAAGAGACAAGAAGAGTATGTTTTGCTATTCAGCTAATTAAGTTTTAAATTGTTACAGAATTCTAGAAATAAAGTGAAATGCCAAAAACTTGATTAATGTGGTCTTGGTTAATTGGCAATAAGTTCTTTATTTACATGAATTGATACCTTAAATTCAAATCATTATCATAATAAAATTGATAACATCATTAACACTCCCAATGGTTAGCCTACACATTCACAATCAGCTGATAATAAGCTCATAATGATAGACTTAAAATTCCTACAACACCATTTTCTCTACCTTGTTCCTAATTAAACTCGATATCTGTAAGTAACTAGAGAGAGGGAACAAAATATAGGGCTAATTCAAACAAAAAAGATATTATGTTAAAGGGAAAAAGGAAAATTATGTGTAAAATGGAATGGAAAATACTTTTTTAAACAACTTGAACATCAAGATTAATATAACAAGTCCTAAACAGTGAATATGTTATGGTAAAGTTCACTTCATCCTCCCTGTTCATACTTCCTAATCATAACTTTTAAAATTTCATTCAATACATGAGAACAAAATGTTAATTTTTTGTCATGCGCTGTATGATTCACTAGAACTCTGAACTTACTTATTTGGTTGGTCAGGGGTGTTTCCTGCTAGATATGAAAGCACTGTGGACTTCCCAACGCCTTGAAGACCAATAACTCCAACAACAAGAAAATCGGTTTGATGATCCAACAAAAAGTCACTCAATGATAAAACTGACCCACTTCCTATCAATGCTTCAGGAGTACAAAACTGAAAGGATTCATCAATCAGCTTAACACATGTACTCATTTCTGGTGGAGGTGCCAAGGGATTCACATCTGGAAAATAGTGATAGTTCAAGAGCATTAATGTATAGGATCCTACCTTTGCCTAGCCATGTCCATTTATTCTTTGATTGATTTGTTATTTTTATTAGTTCAATAGTTTTCATTTTTGGAAACATACTTTCCGCGGCACTTGGCTTAGATGCTAATTGATAAACTGGTTGAGGAGTATCACTATCCTTCCTGAAAATAGAGATATTTTTAAATATAGCCTCCTTAAGCTTTCAAAGTAAATAAAGTTACTTTCCATCGAACTCACCTACTATTTGTGCCATATCGCTGACTAGGTGAAAGAGCCCTGTTGTCTCCTTCTCTATTCCTTAAAATTATGGTAGGCTGCGGCGGTTTTTCAACTGTAATAGGTTTAGCCGGGCTCCTTGCATCTCTATCTCTATTGCTGTCCCAATCCCTTTCTCTATCAGATTTAGTTAGGATAATCGGCATTCGCCCAGATCCAACAGGGCCATGTTCTTCTTTGTCCTAAGAGTATAAAAGAATATTAGAAAAACGTACAAATGCAGAAAAGTTTAATATATAAGCATGTCTTTGAAATACCTTAAAATACGGATTAGGCTTCCTTCTCCTCTTATCTTTTCCTCTATCATACTCAGACATCTTTAGTAAAATTAAATACAATCTTTTACAATGTTCTTCAATAACACAGACTTACAACAGACTGATAAGTCTCTTCTTGGTATCTCACTACTGTTTTGATTACGCAACGCAATGCGCCATGTTCTCCTTAACAAATGAGATAAGAAACATTTCTATCCGAGAAATACGAGGGATACTTTGAAATAAATATTGCAGTTTACGTAATGTTTTTATATTTTATCATGGTTGAATGAATTAGAAAATATCGTGAAAATGAAGATTTGCAGAACAAATAACTAGGATACAGTCGACTGCTACGGAATTCAATAAGAATTCGAGACGAACCTTATATTTCAATTAGGAAATATTGTGATAGTTCCAAAAAAGTTATTCGAGAATATATACTGCGGAATGTATTTCAAAATTATATTCCCTGGAGATTATTGTCTGTAAAACTTTTGAAATTAATAAATTTATTAGCGTGTATCATAGATTGCACAATAACTTTCGTATTATAATTCTAAAATTGGTAGCAATGAGAAAACAACTTTCGAGGATTCATGAAAGAATCTTTATGTTAATTCGAGCTAAATTTGATATAAGTAGTAATTTACGATAATTATGATTTTCTTGAGCATATGAAAATACCCTCACGAAAACTTGAAGAGATTTTTTATTTATTATTATGCATTTCCTTTTATTCTTAATGAGGAATACATAGATTTATATATATTTCATGAGTAGGATTTGATATGACGTGTTCTATAATGTTTGGATCACGCTAAATATTGCAATATTCAAACGTCAAGATTAAATGGGGGCACGAGTCCAGAACGAGTGACTTACTTTTTGTAATAGCAAAGATGGGAAAGATTGCATTACCATTATACCAGAAAATACTGATTTTATTATTTCATAAGATTAGCGAGAACAGTATCTTCACGTGACTTGGTTAAAAGCCTATCTTTATTTGTAAATCTCATGACGTCTTCTGGCGTTGAAGTAGAAAATATATTCTAGGAAATTCCTCATAGAACAATAGCTCAGATTCATTAAACATTGTCTCATGCACATCCTCGCCTTACTGTAGATAACTCAACATTGCCTCGTCATCATCATTTCTACGAATCGTAATTTCATTCGTAACCATGATGAATCGATTCCGCTTTCACGCTACTGCGCTTTGCTCTTTACAAGAAGCGTTTGTTGACACGAATTGACTCCAACCTAATATTTCATCACGTTTTTCCTCATCCTTGGTTCAACGCGCATCTTCAATCACGTGTATCTGTTATTATTTCCACCCTAATCGAAAGATAAATCTCACGTTCACTCTCAGCGAGACTGAACTGACGTTGCACAATGATAGGGCGTAATACATGTTTTCAGAAGCGGTTCGGTGCGGATCTCTTGCAACAAAATTCTTGACATCACAAAAAAATTAGACGAAAATACGCCGCAAGAATCTGCCTATTATTGTTTCTTAAAAGATATCGTAGGTGGAGGGAATTAAACATCGAGATAAAACTGTGAACGGGTTAAGGATGAAGGTAAGGCCAATTGTGAGGACGTCACCGAGCGCGCTCTTACGGCGACCAATGGAAGCCCACTTCCCTCTCCTCCCCCTTCCTCCCTTACAATCTATATATAGTTTCTCCCACGAGCGGAACCGTCAGACCAGAGTGTAGAATTCCCATACGAGGGTCAAACCGCAGTCGAGACGTTCTTTGGAGAATTAACCGGCTGTATCTACAGTGTATTTGTGTTGTTGTGAGGCGCTTGTTATTGTTCCGAAGTGAAATAGCGAGCATCTTGCTCTCTCGAGAAGCTAACGGCTTAACTTCTTAAGACAAACGTTACCGAGTACGTGAAGACGGAGCAGCGAAGATGGCTTTCATGATGCCTGTTGTGAAAAACGACTGGGACATTTACCGGTCGAACCGTTCCCGTCGCAGCTCGGAGTGTTCCAACCCTGCAAGGAGTCGGAAGGTCTCCGAATGCAGATCCGAGGGGCCATCGTTATCAACGTCGCCGGGCAGCGACTTCCTTCTGGGACCTACCGGTTCACCTCCGCACCGGTCCGCCCCCATTGCCCTCAGACATTCCCGAACCTCATTGCCCTCACCATCTAAATCCTCCGCTTCTTCCTCCAACAATTCATCCCCACCCAAGAGTAGTGGAGTCGGGGTGTCTTCTGGAAGCGGCGGAGTCGGCAGTGGGAGGTCCGGCTCCCAGTCATCGCTCAACAAATTCCACTCGAGGTTGGTGGATAAATTGAAGAGATCTTTAAAGATAAAAGACGCCCTTGATGCCAGCGTAGCCGGCGTCGACTCCCGGGCCTCTTCGTCCTGAGGGCGGCCCGATGCTGCGGTACCTATCGCGGCAGTGGTGAGCAAACCATTGGCCATTCCAGGTGCCGATTCCTCGACGGAGGGTCGACGTCGATGGTGCAGACCGGTGCATCCCCACCTGGCCAGTTGCTGAAGACACCGTACCCTATCCCGGTCCGGCGGGTTCCTCCGAGAACATGGGGAAATCCGGCATGGTGCCTTCAAGTTTGAGAAAGATGGACCTCCACCTGCAATATTTGTTTCGTATGTGGACTTCCTTCGTGAGTTGTGCTTTGTTGATTTTATTGCTCTCCGGTTAGTTGCACTAGAAGAATTCATCCGGTGTTGTTGGTGTTAGAAACGCCGGAGGTATGCAGCACATGTTCCAACGTTCACAAAGGACTTGAATCACGGAAAATTCTTGAATTCCAGAGTTGCAGCTGTATGAAAACGGAGTCTTCTGGTAAGTCGAGAGACAGCTGCATCCAGAAAGATGCTTGGACTTGGATTTTAACACCTGTTATTATTATGGACGCTTTTCGCGTCTTATAGATACGAGACTGTGATAGTTTTTCATTTGTTGATGAAGTGGTTTGGTGTAGAGGTCCTTGCTGAGTGGACGTACGGCTAACTGGCCAAGAAAGAATAACTTTCCTGTAAAGATTATATTGCTTTCTTCGTTAATTGATGGACAATTATATTTTGACTTCGATAAGGAGATGATAGACTGTGATTTGTTATGTTTACTGCATGTACATATATATATCCTGTCACTTCTTCTATGAAGCTATGAGAACATCGATGTCCTAACTCTGTTACATTCCATTGTTTCGACTTGTTTGTGCTTCTGCCTGTTGGTTCATCAAAATTTTTCATTATCTTTCATTTCAAGTCGATCACATTATTTATACTACGGTGAATTGAGATTATTTAATGCACTTAAATTCATTATATTCATAATTCGCATTGATCATTTTCTGTTGTCAAAATTCTGCAAATAAAATTTTGTGCTGATGTTAGTGAGAAAATATAAAAGATTGTAATTTTTTGTACAGCTGAATGTATTTCCCTTTATGGGATTCATATCGAAAGATTGAACAATATACTAATGATGAGTAAAAAAAACATGCTTTCATTTCAAATCAAGCTTCCCATTCCTACTGCGAAAGTATTTGCTGACATGAGAGATGAAAAGACTTGGGTTGAATAATTATTTATTTTTATACACATGCATTTTGGTCATCTGGCAAGGTGACAGCGTAGGAGGAGACATGAAATACAATACGTGGGATGTTTTGGCATTGGCCATAACATTCTCAACAATGTATTCCTTTCCTCCAATAAAGAGCGTAAACCGGATTGAGAGTATTTCGAATGTACTGATGTACAGAAATCGATTTTCTTCGGTCTCATGGGCGGGCGGGGTGACAAACTGAAAAACTCAAGGGTAAATGCACCAACGACAACATATCTAGTCCCATGAACTAATTCAGCGGCAATTGTAATCAAACTGCATTCGCCTGAATGCAACAGCAATTAAAAGAGTAAAAATAGATAAACCTCGTGCAATGCGTACGCAGCCCCTGTGACCCGGTTTTCCTCGCGGAAATTTCCACTGGAATCGAGTAACCAATGGGAGTGCAGCAAGCTGGAGGCGGGACTTTTTTTTACCCCTTCTCCGCGAATCTATCCCTCATACCATCCGGTCTCCCCACACCCCGGCGTCTTGCATCGATCTCCCGTTGGAAAAACCGAGGCGTGGAATCCATGAGGCTCTGGGTGATTCACACGTCTGAGCATTTGTAAAACATTCCGGGAAGGTTCTTTCAGGAAAAAGGATGCATTTTCTGATCTTATTTTCGTAAACCACCACCTTTCTTTTTTTTCCTTCTGGCGTTGCATCTCGAATTCGACCGGTTTCCAAGGTCAACGGATCCTAAACGTCAACATCAACAAACCTCATTTTCTTCTGTTTACTTTATTCCAACACGTTTATGTTTCATTGAGTAACTTTCCTAGGTATTCCGCTAGGTAAGACTGGATTTCGCAAGAGGCGGTAAAGCTTCCCGGCATGCACCGGGAGAAACCGTCGTTGAGTTGCACGAGCGATGAGTGTGACATAAAGTTATGCTCGTCTTCCTTGTCGATCTCTACTGTTGGGCAATAGGAAAACTATAATTCGTATCCCTAACGGATTTTTATGCACAAGGAACTCTCCCCTATAGGCCGATGACAAAACGGATTGAACGCTCTCCAACTTTCCTCCAGCTTGCAATCCAGACAACGCGATTGAACGAAGGTTTCTATTTATAACTCTTGACCTACAATCGGCACGAATTTCTATACCGAGGTCGTCCGCGGACCTAAACTTCCTTCAGCAAAAGACTTTCCTTCTTCGACGGATGTATGCTTGTTTCTTTCGTGTCCACGGCACTTGCACATGACGAACCACGCGAGCCGTGTTTACTTTTTCCTCTGCATTCACGGCCACGTGATGGGTGTGAAATAAATCCTACGCTGTTCATGCTGCAATTGAGAGTTTATGGCTTGATGACACGGAATGCTCCCTCAAGAGATAGACGATCGCTCTTGTTTCGCTAACGGTGGGGTGGTCGTAATTGCCTCCCGTGTTGTTGGATGAGGTAGAAATTAAAGTAAACAAAGGGCAAAACTGCTTTCGATTGAGAATTCGTTGAATGTAGGTTTCTTAATATCCAGGAACGTTTTACGATAGGTAGCTATGGTAATGTCAATATTTATGTTTTCGTATATACGAAACTTGTAAAACGCCCTAAAAGATACATTATACCTATCGCCGAACGATTATGTATGTTATGTATTACGGAAATGATTTCGAAAGAACCATGCGGGAAGTTATGAAGGGAAATTATTTCGAAATAAATTTAACTCTAGATTCGGTTGTCAAATATAAGACAGGAAGTTAAAAAAATAAGAAATTTGTGTTTTATAAGTTCATGAAAGCGAAATTTATTGACATGTTTTTTTCCTTATATTTTATAGCCCCCTTCTATATTATAAAATTCGTTTTTCAACCCAAACCTACGCCCGGAATGCATTATTGATTTAAAGGTTGATGCAATCACAAGCCGGTTATACGTACATGATGACTGGTTAACATTTTATTTCCGATTTATGATATAATATTTAGACCATTTACACGAAGAATGCCTTCTTTATTTTATATGAATTTCTATCTGATGTATTTACCGTTGTTTTTTATAAGTCTAACTTATTTTTAAACTATCGATTTATAGAATTATATCGCATTTTACTGTATGTCGTAATTTCATCAAATGCAAAAAGATTTTTTTTTTGAATCTTCAAAAGTGAAAGCACTAATTATCTCATATTAGAGGTACGCAGTGCTAAGTGTTTCGGTAAATACTCTCAATCCATTGGTTCTTTGAGTTAACCTCTCCTGTACCATAGAGACGTATAGAAACGATGTAAGAAAAATCAAACGATACAAGGATCGGTTGGTTAGAATTAAATACGACATCATCGTTCAAAAGTAAACATTACATTTCTAGTTTCATCATCGAAATATGCATGCCTCTTCATATCTCGCAATAAAAACACTACTCTAAAGTAAATAAGTTATTCGCAACACCTAGATTGTTATAGTGTCATAAAAACGTGACAAATTTATAATGCTGTTCATTCAATTTCATTTCCATTAGAGTTTATGAAGTCTAGGTTAGATATCACCACTTTCTGGTAATTTAAGACACAATTTAATAATGCCCCATTTTTTATATGAAAATTAATGAATATCTTTTATACAACATTTATTAATTAATCACATGAGACAAAATTCTTCTTTTAAAAGGCACGTACCAGTGAAGATTTATTAAAAAGAAACCTAGCAGAACAATTTAATGCGTATAAATATGAAAATCAGTATAACTCTACGAAATATGATACACGAGTATAATCTTCAATGTTCACTGAAATAACAGAACTGACACACACCCGAAGATGGCAATGAGTATTCGGTGCCTTGCAAGGCCATGAGAAAAGTAAGATGTTAGGATGTTGAACGAGTAAATAGTTCACGAAGTCATAGAAAAATACAGAAAGTAGAATAAAGATAAACTAACTTGGGCCAAAACAGTAAAAAGAGAGAAAAATCACCAGAAACAGGCAGACGACACTTCAAAGTGTCACAGAGAACGAAGAAACAGAAGTACACGTGAAGAAACGAAAGAACGAGATTCTCAATCTAGTTTCGAAACCAGTTCCCATAGAAGACGTTGTGACTGCAATAACGCATGTGAAGAATGGAAAGGCTTTTGAGGATCGGATGAAGATATGCTCATAACTTGGCTCAATCGAGATAGCTCTACTTTTAGCCCGATTACTCACGAATTGTTTTGAGCGAGAAAGAATCTACAGAAGGTCTGGAATCATGTACGGATCCATGTTATTCTTAGGAAAGGCTCAAATAGGAATTGAAGATTAGTAAACCATCAGCCTCTTTCCTGCTAACATTCATACTCTTTTAACAGTTCTTCAGCTGTAGACTGAAGACAAAGTTAACCTCTACCCAAACAATAGAACAAGCAGGATTCAGTACAAACAACAATGGACAACAACAGTACACATTCTACAAGAGGTTATCAACAGAACAAATGAGTACTAATTGTTGTGACTGTAAAATAATTAAAATTAGGAGCATTAGACGAGAAAGTTAATCAAATCAATTCAATAATAAATAAGATATCAGATTCACGTAACAACGGGAGAGTAAACTTAGATTTGAAAAAAATTAGTGCTACATCCTTATCTCTTGATATCACTGACCTGTCAGAAGACAGAAAAGACAAATGAGTTACCTGAGCCGCTACGATGTATTTTATAAACCCAAAGCTTAATATAGTCGTATAGACACCAATTAACATTATATTTCCCTACCTTTACTCACCAATTGTCATTAATTTATTATGTATTTCATTTTTATTGCTTTAACTAAAGTTTATATTACTAATCTTCGAATTATTCTTCATGCTTACGTAGTTAATAGTCAATTTTTGGATTCAAACCTTTATGTAAATAAAAAGACATCTGTTTACATTTAACGATGTTCATTTCCGTCAAATCAGGCGCGATTTTATTTTAATTAGTTCGTTCGTAAATATTTGAAAAGTGGGCGTGTCAAATTTTCGTTTTAGCCTAATTTTTTTCAAATATTTGCTCATACTCCAATACCCCTTCCTCTCCTTCCAATGAGTTCTATGAACGCCACTTCTATTTCGTCCTTCCACTCCGACTAGAAGCCCATTCTTAGCCTCGTAACCATTCTTATTAGGTGAACGCTCGAGGCTAATCCTCTTTAAAGCCATTGCGACATCTAGCGACCCAAGTATCATCTAGTGTATCGCCATCGTAAGTAAAGCAAACAGTAAATAAAAGGAATTGGCGGAAAAAGTTTGAGTACGAATATTTGCTCGATTTAAGAAAGGTATTTATGACGCATGAATCACTCCAGAGAAATGAAGCAATCAAAGTCTGGTTTACTGGAATAGAGATCTCAATGTACACTCGTAAAGTTAATAAGGAATTTATTTATAGATATATAAAAGCACCGCCCGGTTTACGTATGTTAAACGTAATGTGTCGGCACGAAACCACACAGGTTCTTAACTCGTATGACACTGATTGATTGAGAGGTGTTTTTTTTATTGCCTTACGATCCTAAAATATCACGTAATGAACACGTAGTGTCCACATTTATTGAAGGTTGAGGGAGCAGAAAATAACTCGTACTTTTTTTAAGATAACAAACACTGAGTGATCGAACTAGCTTGGTATTCGAATAATGTTCTCTGAAAAAGAATATAATTCAACTAGTTTTTAGATGTAATTAATTATCAGCAAGGTTATTTATATTAAAAATTCTCTGCAAAGGAACTTTGTATTCCAAAGTATGCATACGTGAATTACTCTATTTTAACTACTACCTCTTCACTTATGCTTAGAGATTTTGAACCAATTCTTTTTGTATCTACGTCATTTAAGTGATATCAATTATTAACTGCTGTACACAAAGTTTAATATTTACCGTTTTTGATATTCATCCTTCTATTTAAAATTCAATAGAATACATGTAATAATGTAATACATACATACATATGTATCAATGTTCTCGTGAGTTTTATTGGTCCCAAATATTTACTTGGGAAAATAAAAGTAGAATCAAGTTAAGTTAAATACTTTTAAAATATAAGATTCGATTCACATTGGTACCAGTTAGTTATATAATAGTCTATAATCCATAGTCGATAACCTTCGTCATCGGCTTTATAAATACATACATTAGCATAAGTTAAATCAATTTAAATGTTATTTCGATATGTAAAATAAGAAACATGAATAGTTTCCAATCACTAACCAGAATTTGCGTCAAATACTAGCGTCATTGCTTTATTTATAAGTTAATTGATTGATTATTTATTTATTTATTATAGTATTAACTTTAATTTATCACAGTGAAAGCTCAAACGTATGACGTACATTTCTATTGAACTGGCGCTATCTGTTACAGATCAAACGACACCGATATCTATGGAAACGAATTGAATTAATCTCACATAATGTTATATAAAGTTAGTGCACATATTGACGTCAATACATTGTTAATTATCACACAGAACAAAATCGAAAGTCGTTTCGAGGAACAGTGGAGAGATAATACGAAAAATTAACTTTGAAATACCCTTATTTTTTCTATAACCTCAAATGGGCACTAAGCTTTGTAGCATTGATTTCAGGGACGCATAGGATGAAACCCTGCATGATACACATGTCGGAAAGGACAAATCTCCCTAATGCAACATGTAATACGAAGGTTATTACAAATACATTCAATATTACGTTGAAAGGTATTACGTTGCGCAATATCATCGCTCAGATCATCAAATAAAACAATATCGCGGAAATATTTCAGTTCCTTTCTGAAAATTTTATCATTTATATTGTTGTCAAGGTAAACATTTTCGTTGCTCTTTCAAATTAACTCAATGTTTGGAGCAACCGAACGATAATTGGTAGAACCGGGTTCGAGACCCGATCCTGTCAATTTATTCACGTGTGTTAATGTCTGGGTAATATTTTTTGATAAAGCTCAACTCCAAACACCTCGACTCTTAGTTAATATCATGTTGACTAATAATTTTCGATGGTTAAATTTACTTAAAATTCTCTTTGATGATTGTTAGAATATCAAGATGATATTCCTAGATTTATATAAAGTATTAAGCAATTTTTAGAATTATTTACCTCAAAACACTAGATCCTAAATGAATTGAAATAAAATTCAATAAAATCTCCGTAATAAATTATTCATGAAGCTGGATAAATATCAAATTTTGATCGTTTCACTAAGCCTAAAGGAATTCTCAGGTTTCAAAATAGGATATATCTAATGTTTAAGACCCATACCAGCTTTTGAAAACCCCTAGTTAAAGATGTTTTAGGTATGTATACTCATTCCTGCTTTAAAGATTCTAAGTTTAAAAAAGTTTTAGGTATATCCTCCCCGTATCTAAATCTCAGTGAAATTCGTTCTAACACGCATGGGTAAACCACTTTCACATTTCAGCGTTGGAGATATTCTTGAAAGGTTTTCGTCTGTAATCAGTTCTAGTTATATAAAAACAAAACCCTTTCGTGGAATTTTGGAACCAGAACCAGACGCCTTAAGACTACGTAAAGCCTCAGCACAGTCAGTCGTCGAAATGAGTTGCCAACATTGTTTCGTATTCAAGTCCAACAACAATAGTATCAGAATGTAGATACAATATAGTTTTGATTTGACTCGTTTAATTGTTGCATTACATTTTCTCAATTATCAGGAACATACATTAACATACGAGTAAATTAATAAGTAAACTTTATTCCATGACTGTGTTATTACGCAGTTACTGATCTTAAAGAAGATGCATAACAAAAAACTGAATAACGTAAAGTTTCCCGCCAAACATTTCCCTAGAAACGTATTGTTGTTCGCTTCTGTTGTTTCAAGGAAATTCCAGGCAGAAGCAATCGTATCGTAGATATCTATCTAACGGTACTTGAATTGCGGAAACTACTTAATTGACTGAATTCCGAAGAAAATGAAGGAAAAATCTCAATCGATTTAATCACACGAGGTGAAATTTTCATGGAGCGGTGACGCGCGTACCCTCCCACCGAATGAACTGGAACTCCCCCTGCGAAATTGCATGGGAGTTCCAGAGAGTTCTACGAACTTCAAGGTCACACGAATCGCTGATTTCTTCAAAAGGTGAGGTCGGGAGGAACTGCTTCATTCATCCAGAATGAATTATGATCGGTTACGCGAATTGATATCGCCATCTTTCTTAGGAATTGATACAATTGTATTAACACGGAATACTTTTTAATTGCTTTGGACGGTTATAGAATTAACATTTGTTTAAGAATTAATAGTATTATGCAACGGCTATAATTACAAACTAAAGAAAGTTATTAATCCAAATTCTGTATGCATTTAATTATTTTAAGGTGAAATTTATTGAATTTTAACTTGATTAATTTGAATGTTTGCGCAGCGGTCAGGATATCATGTATAGTATCAAGTTCTTCTGGTTACAACAATGAAGAGACTGATTTCCGACAACTCAATGAATCTAACAATGAAAATATTCTGACCATCTGTTGTTCACATTATTTTCTGAGCGTTATTCCAATAAATCTTAAACAAAACCTCATCTAACCAAAATCTCACCGATCTAACCATTCTCTTACCCTGAAGACCCTTCTGGTATTCATTCTTGAGGAATTTTGAGCAGAATAAAGCATCGGAAATGGAACCAGTATTTATAATGGTAATATAGCAAAACACCAAAGTGAAACCACAAGGACTTTCCTTTCGCAACTCATTTTATCGTGGAAAAAAGAGAATTTTTTCTGCACAACTGACACCAGCCGACTCAAATTCTTTTGGTCAAGCTGTGGCAGCTGAGCATTAGTGTACAATTACGAGGCGAAAGTTTTAAGCAAGAATCACGACAATCGCATCGCATAGAATAATATATATGGATGTACATTAATATGTATGAATGTACAACAATGCGTACGGAGTTAGCCTTTATTAAACTACAACAATTAATCTTATTATTCCAACAATTGTATCATTTCATGTTAAAGTCCTGCTTCTATTTGTTATATTATATAATACATTTCCTTGTTCCACATTTAAATCACTCTTCTTCGACTCATTCAATCAGTTACACGCGAAAATAGTTCCGTGCCCATATCCGGCAATCTATAAGGTCTGCTTCATCACCATGCATAGTCATTTCCACGTACCGATAGAAGGAATGGGAAATTCTGTTCGTTTTACAATCTATCGAACTGGATCCAAGCCAATGACTTGTACGCTTCGTCAGTTTGAAGAAGCGCTCGTTTTTTCCTGTTATATATCCTCACTTGTTTTTAACGATCTCGCGGGATAGGAATTTTCCGCTCATGACTTAGCGCCAGTCACAGCTGTAACGACGCCCTTCAGTCATACTAGAGACATCTACCGGCTCATTGCTGGAGGGATATCGCTCGTGGAAGCAACGCCCGGAGACGTCTAAAATGGGCATTTTTCCTTAACCTTCCTCACTTCTAACATTGTAATCGGTCCATAAAGGCAAGGACGAAGGGCACCGACAGTTGGTGATCTCCTTAGGGTTAATAAAAGGATTATGAAATCTGCATATGATAAGCCGAGTTATTGATCCGCCCACCCTCTCATTCCCGAACAATGATACCATATTCATGATGTACTTTATATACATAGAAGCGTCAAAACACACTCATTTGGACTTGCAGGTGGAGGTGATGTTACAGAAGAGCAATGAAGAAGAGAGCTACTACCCTTCACCTTGCCACGTACGACTGCCGCAGCTTGAGTGAAGTTCGACTTTTAGAAATGCAGAATGAAGATGAAAAAGTACCGCAGAAGACTTAAGTGAAGGCTAAAGAAAATCAGATCCTATAGCTTTAAAGAAGGATCATTTATTCTATTACAAAGAACAGAGGGCTAGGAGATGTAGATTTCCTGATTATATAAGTATATATCGAACAACATATCGAATATATTAATCGAAATCGATAGTGAAGATTCGATACGAAAGTAAACAATGAAGAATGACATCAGCAAATGATCTTGGGCAGTATTATTGCTTCTATATATTGTTTATTTAATTAATTCCAATCAAAATGTCATGATACGGTTGTTATGGTATTTAATACTTATAAATAGAGTTTGTATACGAAATTTGTACGGGTTGAATGGGCACATTGATTTGAAGAGCCGAAGGTCCATATATAGATACATTTTACAGACACAGTACTTGCATCCAATGAAACGCCAGTTGCAGATGTGGAAAGAAAACTGGGACGTGGCGCCAATTTGTCGGTTCCGTGCCTTGACTTTCAAAGGATGTGGTGGAATGACTGCTAAAGAACGTTCCGCAGAGACTAACAGATACCATATTCACCATCCTTTTATCCCATAGAGGCAAATTTTCGAATTTTTAAACTCAGTTCCCCATTGCTACTCTTAAAAAGTTGCGCGGAAATAAATTTGCTAGGTTTTCTTTCGTTGGTTTACAATCACAGTAGACTTACTTAAAAGTTTGAACTGATTAATGGAATCAATCAAAGTTGCCTTAAATTAGTACAATTCTATAACAATAATCATGGTGAATTACGACAATGTCTACAGTAAGGTACATTGTAAATAAAGCTATAGCTGTAAATCAGTTTCTTATTGTAGAATCTTCACTATTATTCAATACTCTATACTTACTAATTAAAGGAAAGCAATTATGGGAGATATCGATTATTAATTAAAACAATAATCACTGTAAGTCGGTAAGGGAACAATATAAATAGCCCATTATTTTGGCCATCGTGGATGTATTGTTGTCAACTCCAACAATTTCCTGTGGCATAGGAATTAATTACAATGAAAACGTTTCCGTTACATTTTAGCTTCCATTGAGCTTATCTGAGGAGGAAAACTATCCCATCTTCCATATCAAAACAATTCCTTAACATAACAATGTAGGAGGATATGTTTATTTTTTAACTTACTTGTGTTTCAAAGTAAGGGTTCAACTCTTTCTTGATTTACAGACTTTCCTTGTTATGGAAAAATTCACTAGAGGGAATCTGAATCTTGGAAAATGGAACAATTCATCATTCATAACTTGAGGGAATATTTTGTCTATTTTTGGAACTTTTGTTACAATGAAATCAATATTAGAAGACGTAACTTCGTGGAAAGCAACAATGTAATGGTAAACTTTGTAATATAACATGTAATAATTTTTTTGTAGTAATTATTAGCAGTAATTACACATTATTTACTTGTACTTCTATCTCAACTTACCTTTATCATTCTGCACTGGGTATAAAATGAGAAATACTCTTTTTCTTTATATAAATTTATCGATTTTTATGCAAAAGTAAGAAAGAAAAGGAAAAATTCTATCAATCATGCTGTGGTAGATCTGTAATCAAATCCAGCCATTATACAATAAAAATAGCCATATAACTATTACTCAGTCAGAGTTTTTGTAACAGTTCTCCCCTTGCGACCTTCAAAAAATTCCGGTTCGCTTTTAATACGTACGTATCGTGTTTCTCTCTTGTATCCTAAAGTGACACATAACCGCAGGCAAAACCTTTAAATTCAAACAAAATCATAAAACCTTATTTTTATCCATCCCCATATCAGGTTTCGTAATTAATTAGCATCTCGGGATCACCAGCTGTTTCTCATTTCCGTATCAAGCTATAAAAACACTCCGAACACAAAGTTTCATTAATAATTATTCGTTCTTCATATCCTATTTTTTTCAACTGATTCATATATCATGCTGGGTCTAGGCCTTACTATTCTACCTATCTATTCTTAGATGTAATTCATTTTCCAAGGCCTCCAGGTAACAGTAGAATGTGAGAGGTTCCATCAGCCAAGGCCTCTATAAGAAGTTACATATGATGTACTTCATCTGCTTATATGATCCTGTAGTATTCTGTTTTAGGTAAAAAATAACGAAAAGCTATAATATACGCATTTTAAATCGAGTTAAAAAATTAAGAATCCACAAAAACCATACTTAAATGCATATTTGAAAAGTAATTAGTTCGATCGAAAACTTTTCACTTTCAATTGATTCGATATTATGATATAATTCATCACCTAATCAATCCAAAATTAGAGTTTATACGTTAATTAATCAAATGATCAATGAAAGAAAAGTAAATAAGTCAAAGAATATATGGTGTTTATCCAAGTGGCGTTGTTATGACAACCCAAATAAATGAGTTAATATGAATGCGATATGTTTATTTATATTCCGTTGTCTAAACAATTGAATAGCGTATATAATCTCATATAGACTTGTTGATTGAGAGAGCTGCATTTCATTGCATAGCACTTCACTCTATCTCTACAGATGATAAACATCGCACGGCCTTGATCGAAATAGTCATTCAACTGTTGTTGTTACGATAACTAGGGTACGGAAAAATTGTTTGTCTTTGTGACAATAAATAAATTCTATAGATATCGTCTCGAATTCCATCCAAGGCTTATTGAATCAGTTTCATTATAATAAAACCAAGTACTTTTACCCTTTAATAAAAGCATTGAGACTTGAGGTACAGATGTACTATTCTGTAAATACTGAAAATCCTCAGTAGCGTGTTATTGGAAACTTTTATGAACTCTTATGGAAAAAACAATTTCTAAACATATTGCGTTAAACATTTATGTACATTGAATTCATTTTTCACAGAAAAAAGACAAATGACTAAGGAACCCTTACAGTAAATAATGATGCCAGATTAACTGATGAAATCTCTTTTAATTTTTTATTAATCATTATATTGGTAATTCTATCCTAATTCACTAACTTGCATTCTACATTTGGCATCGTTTAGGTAATCTTTTTACATTAAAGTTAAGTTCTTTTCCATACTCAAATAAGTTATTTATGAATAAATATTCAATTATATAAGTACATTATACTAGGAGCATAAAAATAATAGTTTGAACATATGAATCATATATTTCTATGCATCTTTTATACTTTTCAATCCAACTTTGTTTGCCATTACTCGACGAGAATAAAAGAAATATTTCCGAATGAATAGTGATTCTTTAACAAATAGGAATGATTTTTCAAGTTAATCAATTATTGTAAGCTTACTTTCTGCCATTTTACCTGCTCCCTACAGTTCTACAATCTTTAACCACCCTTTTAAACAAATCCCATACCTTACCTTTTTAGCATAAAATTTAAATATTAATAGCTGAATACTTATTGGTATTATTTCTAATGATGACTGAATCATACTCTAATCTATTCTTTCTCTAAAACCATCCTACTGGAACCAAAACTACGATTTAAATCGTTTCAAAAGTTACGTGGAAGTTAATGATAAAACAGATTACTTTCGGTAGCTCTTTCTAAAAGGTATTGGAGAATAAAACAGGATTTGGATTAAGTTAGGTCATCGTAGCTGACACACCTTCCTCCACACGCCACTGGCTGCTTGTGCATATATATAAATCTATTATAGACATTACTAAGACTATATAAGACAACACTTCATATATACGCATAGGATATACATCAGCCTCGTACAAAATATTGCGCATCACAGCCTTCAACCTTTTCCGGCTCAACAAATTTAACCCAAAAAAAAACAAAACACAAACGATATCCGAAATGTCATACATTCCAAAATCCCCTCTGGTATACACTGTACAGTCATAAGCGACCGTACAGTGGAAAATTTATGGAAATGCCTCCGTCCTTCACGGAGTGATATCTTGCACGATCATTACAACGCGGAAGGCCTGTAGAGCGGAACCCACTTCCTAACTCCAACAATCAACTGCATCGATATGTAGAACGCGAATCTCCGCAAAAACCAAATAAAAAAGCCAATATGACTCCCCCCCGATGACCTTCCCATTAACACCCACCGGGGGCAAAGAAATCCGGAAGCGCAGTGGAGGAGGTGAAGGACATCGGGTGGCGTAGGAAGAATGTTTGCGATGATTAATTTATTCGGAGGAAGTCCGCATAACCGGTCTCTTTGAAGTGATAGGCGTGTAAACCAGAAGAGATATAAATAATTTCGAAGACACACAACGATATACCTATATATATATGTGTGTGTGTGATTTATGATACACGTATAAACACATTATATTTCCGGAGAAAAACTACATTTCAACAAATGAATTCAGTTTAATACAACGTTTATTTTAACTCATTACCTATTTGCAATCTTCTATGTTCATAACATATATTTTGATGATAAATAGAGTTCTAAATAATTCTTCGTAATAAACTAACTATAATAGAATGTTGGAAATAAAAAATTAAGTGAGAAAATGCCATTAATTCAAGGATTACTTATTTTTTTTATTATATATTTAAAGGCTATAAAATACCTATATTTTAGGTATATTTATTCTTATACCTCTTAAGGTATTTAGATTCCAAATTATATCGAAATGAAAACGTAACTTTTTTATTATTTATGAACGTTCTTTGTGATGGATTAATTAATACGAGAAAATTTATTTTACAAAATTCAGAAAATACTCTAGATTTACTGTATATTAAATTACATTTAGTTTTAAGGCTTCATAAGATGGCAATATCTTAATTAAAAAGGGGTGAATTTGTGTTACGTGTTAACAGAAACGTTTATCGCTATAGCAACAATACGCTCGGTCTCATAAAAGACTTATTGTAGTTTTTATAATGATATAAATTTTCCTTTCATTAAGTTTTGATGTGAAATAAACTGTTACATCGATACAAATATCAAATATAGAGGTTAATATCTTTAAAAAAAGTCTGTAAGAGACAGGACGCCAAAAATATTTTTATACTACACAGTGTTATATTAAGATGGATGAAAATAGATAAATCACGCAGAATGCATTCAATAATATATGCACAGGAGGTACACAGAAATGATTTTCATCGTTCCGTGCTAAACCCATTTGGTCCACAGCCTTGGTAACCGAGTCCTTGGCTTCTTCGCGCCCAACAAGTGCCTTGATGTTCGCATCACCGTCCAAAAATGAATTGCTAAATGATCCCGAAAGACGGCCTCAAGCAGTCACCGACTTTGAAAATGAACTTCCTCTCGGAAATGGTTCGTACCCGATTCTTTTTGGAAGGTTAATTTTTTCGGGAAAGGAGTGATAATTTTTGTCTCTAATTATTTCCTCTGCATTTCAATAAGGAAGATTTTTTTAAATCCTTGAAACTCACTTTCGAGAAATTTGCTATTAATTCCGTAAAAAATTAGTCCGCACCGGAAATTTCAGGATACATTAGCATTTCAGGAAAATACACCGATTCACATAGGGACTACATTTTATCGCGGAATAATTTTAAAATTTAATAGTTCCAGAAATAAAAAGTTTCGTAACAAATAAATGTTTCTTACGTGTATCTTGTAAAAAAATTCGCCATTCCTAACAATAATATCTTAATCGCAACTTTTTGCAATAAAACTGCGTCTACGAATTGACTCGAGTGAAATTCAATTCCGGTAATTATTTACCTTGATAGTAACGAAGCTAAGGGTCACAGATTCGATTGAAATTCTAAAACAAAATGTCCTATTAACTGTTCTGGAACATACTGCAACGCCACTTCCATACAAACTGCTTATAGAATTACAAAATCAAAGCTGAAAGGAATGAAAAAATCCTTGAGGTTTTAAGTTTGTAAATACCGCTGGATTCTCAGCGTAAAAATAATGAACCTCGCAGTTTTCAGGCTCCTGTTTCTTTTTTTCGACCTTCCTTCGCCAGGGTTTTGTTCTTCTTGGTTTTCTGGCGCTATTTTGCGAAGTTCTCTTGGCACACAAACCCAAACCTTGAACTTGAATACGAGTTAAAAATAATCTACGCGAAAAAAGAATGAATGCTCAACTTGGCGAATTCGCGAGACACATTTTAGCCTTCAATTGGGAATCCTTGGGGAATGTTTTTCCCGGAATCATTTCCTAAAAAAGTCGCGAGAAACTATTTTTCAATTTCAAAACAACCTGAGGCCCCGTTTACTTGACCCTATAGTGGAGTCGTCTTACTAAACCGTAAGATATTTATATAATGAAACACGTGAGTTCCACTTATTCCGAAATAAGTCCGTCCATGTGCTACTTATTCTGTCATTATCCCTCACCTAACGACAATTGTTTGATTTCTGTTTGTTTCGTAAGACCTATTTTCTTCGCCTATTTTTGCTTCTCCAGGATTGCCTTCATTTTTCACCACACTTAACTACCTCAACCTTGCTCCTATTTCAACCCTAATACTTCTTGTTATAATCAGGCAAGTATTTTGATCATTATCATTTCTTGCTTGTTTCTTGGTTGTTCGGTTGCTAGGAAACAGCCTACAAATTTAACTTGGTTACTTTAATGGACTATTTTGGAACCATCATTAGATTAATCAATAAATGATGCATGTTTGGTGCGAATTAAAGATAAACAAAGTACAAAGGAGAGGTAAAACTTAAGAAGAATAGATCCCATAATATAAATAATCATTAAAGTGTCTAAACTTCATCCTAGTCCTGATTGGTTTATTGTACTTTGAAATGTAATACTTAACTTCCTGAAATTCCAATTATTTCAAGCAGTTGACCTCTTATAAACAAAAGTAAACGTATAACAAAATTTGGGAAAATTTTCATAGGGAATTAATGAATGGATAAATGAATAATTAAATTAATATGGAGATAAGAAAGACCTAACCATTTTCTACAGTATAATTCTCTCATTTTAGGTGGTTATTGCTACCATGGTAACGTCTTCGGGTATAGAAGAAGTTATAGTTCAAACTGATATAATGACTAGTTGGAAAGGAAGCAGGGAAATAAAAAACTGTACTGTGAAATATATCCCAGTTTTTCCTTACTCCAAACTCTAGCATTTCCGTAAAGTAACGCCTGAGAGTTTAACATTTCACCTCGCATTTATAAGACTAATTTTCGATGTCCTTGACTCTGCAGGTCACTTCCTCCTTACCTTCCCAAATCCGCAGCGGGGGACCTTATGCTCGGGTTACTAACTCTTTCCTCTTGTACGCCCTATTCTCTATTTCAATCCACAATAGATCATACATACTTCAGAGAAAGCTTTCTTGCAAAATCGTTAAGGGACTGAAACATGAAGATTAGCAACAATTGCTTTATTTGAAAGAATAACTGTTGTTAGGGCAACGACGTTCTTTTCAATATCCCGTATTATGAGCTGGAAGTCTAGACTGGAAACCAATTCGTATCGTACAATAATACGTCTTACTCTTAACTCCAAATGTCACCTTTCAAACTTATCTACATTTCACTCTTACAGCTAGATCTCTCGATACATTTACTGGTGTGCCAACTGGACAAAGCGATTTACTGGTTTAAACTTGTGCGGAGATGATACTTGTCGTCCTGAACAGGTTTAACATCAAGTGCAGAGGATCGGAAGTAGGGATGGGTGGTAGGCGTCACCTCCCCATTACCTTTACCAGCTCATTGCTCCTGGGCATGCACATACAATTTCGGCCCACTCTCATACAGATATATCTACGAGTTACTGTAGTATCAAGCTCGAAAAACCATTCTCTCAGGAAGCCAGTTTCTTTCTCACTAGAACACACATGACGGACTTAAAAAAGTCTTTCATTTCCTTCCTTGTTATTAATTCAATCGCAAAAATGAAACAGATTAAGAGTTAAAACTTAAAGATTAAATCTAAAGATAAAATAAAATATTTTGGAGCATCAGTTCTTGTACATCCGATGTGCCCAGGAATATCTATCTCGTGAACGAAATCTTTAAAGCATCTTCTTCATAGAATTATTAAAACATGTATGCCTAAACTCAAATCTTCCATCCCCAAGAGAATATCAGACGAGGCGATTTATTAATCTTGATAATACTTATTTATTTATGAAAACATCAACATACATGAGCATGAAACTAAATGCAGTTTACTACTACTAATAATAATTGATACCAACGATATAAATATTCTGTTAAATAGAGTAAATGATCAAAACTACAACCAAAATTATATTTTATAAATGTGGATATTATAAATTATGACAAGAATTTAATAGTTCGAGTAAATATCTTGGACCTATATTTTAATTGATGTGAGTGATGACGAAATAGCTCGAAGTGAATATTGGAAGGAAAGGAATTGAATGATCAAGGAATAAGGAAGAAAAACGATCTTTTAATTCATGATAAAAGCGAGTACACAAAAGAAACGTATGAGATAGGCAGATTCTTCAATAAAGAACCAGGAAAAAGGAAAACAGAAAGAACAGGAAAAGTGAATCAAATTCATTTCTACCAATTACCAGAATGACGTACACGTCGTGACACGCCTTTTGGCACCGGCGAGACGGTTCGTCGTTTTGGGAGTAAATCATTGGGTCAAATAGGACAGAACACAGCTATTTGAAGAAGCCACACATACGTGCGTGCGCGTGACCGAATGTTCTCTATCCGTCCGCGTCCTGATCCGTTTAACTTCAACGGCCGACGGTAATTCTTCACTCCCGATGACGCATGTTACGAAATTGATTAAATAAGAAGGGTCGACGGTGGAGTTGCACGAAAAACTCTCTCTCAATTGGTTCGTGACGTATGAAGAGGGGATTTCCGTGGATCGAATAAGCGGAATATGCTGCTTTGGTTTGGGATGTTCGAACTGGTAAACGCTGGAGTGTAAACACGTTAACCTCTAAGGGGAAGCATTCAAAAGTAAACGTTTCTTTTTCATTGTTGGTTACATTGTTGTTTACAAACTCGTTACATTTGTTGGGCATGGTTTTGAGCTTATAGTATCCTTAACTTCATCGTATTTTTATTTTGCTCTAATTTTGATTTTATTTCTGTATATTTGTTTATAAAATTAGATCGTTAATGTTAAGGCACCAATTACATCCAATAATCATCTTTGAATTGTTTATTTATTTGTAAATATCTTACATTGAAATTATTAGCGCGAATCAAATCAAATAATTGATCTATAATAAAGTACATCATAACCTATTTCATACTGATTCTTTTTTATTTTGTATCCTCGAAAATAATACAGTTGCAATAAATAATTTCTTAAATATTATTTAATTACATATTCGGCTTTGTTTTGATGAATTTTTCGTGAATGAATGTTTTATGCGAAAAGTTTTTCTGGAACCAAAGACCGAATTCTGTTTTTGTTAAAAATTAAGAAGTACAGTTGAATATGAACCATGAACCTATCGAAAGACAATTTTTCCTTTCCCAAATCTACGGTACGAATTCAAATATAGCAAGAAATTATTTCGTTATATTTTTAAAAAGGAATTATTTAAAAACTAAAAGAGAGTAGTTAATATTTGATAAAAACAGAAAACTTCAAACAACATGAGCATTAAACAACTTCTACTGATTCTCTGTTTACATGATCTCTCTTCTGGACCAATCTGTGAGAGATGCTCGGCATTTCAATCGATCCATACATTCAAAGGTGACTGAAAGTGTAACCTTACGATGAGCTGCAATAGATGAGTGACATTATACCAAAAATAGAGTCATTCAAAACAACATTTCGACGAACGAATGCTCATCTGGATACAGAAATAAATCTCTTCCAGTCTCAACGGGAAGGAAAATCTATTATGTATACCCGGAATTATGAGGATGTACATAAACATCGTAGCTGTGGTTTTTCGAAATTATCAGGCATTTGAATAAAGACACGTTGAAGTAAGGGAAGTTTGTACAATTCTAGTAGTTTATATCGGTAATTTGTATTTATATGTTAAAAATAGAACAATAGGAGGGTATTTACATGGATTTATATGTTTTACCAACATCATTTTTCATGCTGAAGGTATTGATATTCATTTTAAATTGTAAATGTAGACCTTTAGATGAAATACAGTGGAATGATTTACAAGAAGTTCAAAGAATTTAATAAGAAATTAGATCCCATAATTAAACAATATGAAATCGAAAACTCTCCTCACAGTTGGAAAGATAAATAACAGCAACAATCGATCTTTATTGAGACCTAATTGTAGTCTAAACAAACCGTATAACAATAACAAAACAAAACTAGAAGTTGAAAAAGATTAGTGAAGCAAGCAAAGGTTACAATTTAATGTGAAATATATCTTCCCTCCCTCAATTAGTCTCCACTTAGACTAGAATTTTTATTAGCCCACAAAGAGGTAACTTTTCTTTATTTAACCTTCCAATTTACATATTATAACGTCATAGTTAACGTATATCGTCTCCTGTGTTGACCGGTTTCCAGGCACATTTCCTTCGCTGTTTAAGATAGTTGTGAAAACTGCGTCCTGTTGAGAAAGCGGGAGAGTTGTACTAAACGGTTAAACTAATACGGAAGACATAAGGGCATCTATAGCGAACGGCTCACGATGGACAAGACGTCATTGATTTAGCAGCCGCCTCCCATCCGCGCATTACAGCTCGTTTCGATATATAGGGGTATATCAGAACGTGACGTGATGTTGGCTGGAATGGTTAAATTTCTCAAACCACTGATGCAGGTATATGTATTAGGCAATCGAAATTTTCGGATTTCAAAGATTATATTACTTAATAAAGGGATAATATTTGTTGATGTGTGAGTTTAAAGACTAATTGATGAAAGCCAGGCTGTTAAATTTTGTACCGAATAAAAGGGTGAGATAGCGTTAGGAGCCACGTCGTAAAAAAATAACTGAAACTGAGAAGAGAGAGTAAAGAAGAGAGATTCATTCAGGTTGAGGAAACTTAAAGCTTGAGGACCTAATTGAGAATTGAGTGGAAGAAGTATAGCCCTGCCATATGCCATAAGGCGGTTTGCGGGGTATTTATGTAAACGTAAATGTAGCCGTAAATGTAAAGTGGTTAAGGAGGAAGAAGATGTAAAATTCTGGAGACATGGAACATTTTTTTAGAATCGTTATATGGTGACCAGTATAGTGTATTGTTTCGTGCCCGAGAAATTCAGTATGAAGGACAGTTTTGTGTACTCTCTCTAATCAACGTAGAAGTTATCAAAATCTATATTAAGGGTTAGATATAAGTGGTTGGATACAAAGATTTAGATAATTATTTTCAATCTCGCCCCAAACATATCGTTTTATTATCATCACGATTATAATTAATATTTCGAAAGGATAAACAATAATTTCTCCTACCGCATTATCAAACATGTTTATCATCTGTGCCCTAGTTAAGATTATTATAATACACAATCGTTCGGTAATGAACTACATAGCCAGTTATCAGTTAATGGAACTGAATATTTTTGCCTAACATTGACACAAAAAAAGTATCAGTGCATGAAAAGATAAAATTAAGATAATATAAATGGATTCATTTGTAATTTCCCTTTCTATTTGTTTCTCATATCAGTTTAGCCATGTATAAAATTGTTGCAACATCAAATATTGGGGGGCATACTTTTCCAAACTCAGTTGCGAATACATAATTTCATTTTCATTAGTTTGTTATCAGAGGCAATGTTCATAATTCATATTTGTATGAAGGTTCACAATTATCTATCTATAATGAAAGTCCTAACTAGGATAGATGTTGTTGCATTTTCAGTTACATCCATTTATTAGAAAGGTTTATCAATCAGTGATTGATGAAGGTGATCAAATGTCCTGATAAAAAACTCGAAAAGTGAATATAATTGGAGCTATAGAAATATAATTGATAATCTAAACGCACGAATCTCGAATCAAATTCAAAATTTCCCCTTCAAAATTCGAAATTAATTATGTTGAATTATTATCCCATCCAAATGGAATCGATTGTTGACTTGATGTCAATGTCATTTCAATTGTTAACGGAGGATTCAATTGTATATACATAAGAGTTTAATAAGGATTATAAACATATACATTACAACACCACTCCGTGGTGAAAGATGAATTACACCTTATTGATTTGAAGTTTCGAATTAAATTAGCGAGCTGCGTAACGACTTGATACATACTTTCATATTTTTCGATCACAGTGTTTATATAGGATGATGTAACATCAATTCAGATACAAACTTACTTAAACCGCTTATGTGACCTCGTATATCGTACCCTTGACATTCAATGCGATCACGTAAAAACCGATTCATAAACCACGTGCTAAATTATCGAATGTTTACTTCGCCTCTGACATGATCAATTTCAACTCGTCTTTTTTGTTGGATTCCGAGTATTGTTTGTTTCGTCCGTCTTTTGTTTTTGCGTCCGTCATTTGTTTTTTTCGTCTGGTCTTCATTATTTTGATGGAACGTTCATTTCCCTGGGGAGGAAGATTACGTCGTCAAAGATGCCCTTGAATCCTCTCCAGCAATTTATTTGGTGACGATGAATGAGAGATTGTGACGTCACAACAGACCAATGTTTTCGCTCCCTTACGATTTGACCTGTCACACATGCGTAGGCAGCGGGGCAGTCAGCCGGACTCCCCCTATAAGGGTTTCCAAGAGAGAGGTGGGTAGTAGAAGCCAATGGAAAGTTATTTTAGCTTTGGAGCTTGAACATTCCAGACAATGTTGCAATTCTAGCGGCTAAATTAAGCTTCCCACCCTCCCACTCCGATAATTTGAGAACTCGTTTCGTCGCATTTTCGTATTTCATTGTTGTCAAACCACTATATGACTTCCAGTTCAGGAAGAGTTATTTTGGCTCCAGAATGTGTATGATATTTCCGGAAATATTTAATAATAACTGATATTGACATCGGATGGAAGTGAAGTAACGTTTGATTCGGGAATGGCTTTAAATCCAGGGAGTTTCCATGGTAATGCTTTTGTTTTGATTGCTCTTCATAATCTCCGTTGTTTTTATTTATATTCTCGCAAAATTCTTTTACTAATTGTTGCTTATTGTGTTTTCACGAACACGATATTTAATCCATTCAAATTTTAAGTTTCTTCGAGATGTTTTGTTTTAATTCCAATGCATTTCAAATTGTTTATACTGTATTTAAGTTTAAAATTAAAATTTCAAGGTTTATTTTGTCGTCTTTTACCAAAGAAAATTGAAATAGATTGTAAAGTTATTTACCTATTAAAGAATTATTTTATACATTCTTAACAAAACGACATTAAAATGCACTATTTGTAAACAAAATTTGAATTTTATCACTAATTCCAGAATTCTCAAAGCTACAAGCTATTTATGTATAAATAATAAATCAACAATACAGATTTAATTGTTATAATTCAAGTATTGTATAATTCTCCGGATTGTTTCAGAACCTTTCTATTGTTGTTTAGAGTAAGCATTGGAGAAAGGCATAAAATTGCCTGTAACTTAATTAAAAATAAAGTAATCGCTCATAAGATAGGATACTCCATTTTGAATTTTATACCTTTTTCTGATGCGAACTTTGTCGCAGATGCAAACATTGTGGTGTATCAGATCAGTATCTTTTTCATTGCCATTAAAATAAGGACATCCTTGAAAATTTTTTTGGTCCTTTTCTTTTACGATGATACTCTGACTTTCCAGAAAATGATAAACTCTTTGATTGCTGCCAATTATCACATAATAAATGATAGTATCGGTTACAGATGTCTGGTGCCTTGAGTCACAATAAGGAGTGTTCCAGATGGGAGATAAGCATTGATAAGGGAATTCCCGCTTAATACTTATCGCTTTTCTGATAATCTTTGCGTAGAGTATGTGCTGCACAAGGTAGACTCCTTAAGAGTTAACCCGGAGCAACCCTTTTCGTAGGATGTGATTTTAAATTTGCAACAGGGCAATGTATAGTTTTATTCGCTGTACTGTACTGTGCGCAATGTTCATAGAATCGGTTTGCAAAGGTATCTTCTGTCAGGCTACAAAATTATAATTTTGGAGCTATAGAAAGAAATATTTCTGGCATTAAAGCTTCCAAGTTCTTTTTTATGAGGAAAGCTGACTTTAATGTGTTTTTAAGGACCTGTTTAGACTTAAAGAATGCTTTTCATTATTTCTTTGAACAACCGATAGTATTCGAGAGCTAATATAAGTTCTTCTGTGTCGTATGTGAATGTTTCGCTAGACTAACTTCGAAAATACGTTGGGATAGTAAAGACAAATGATGGGTAGAGCATAGACTTTTAATTATTCAAAGAAGAGATATTTTAATTCCCGAACGAAGTCAGTCACTATACTCGTACAGACTCCTCATTTAATATGCTAAAAGTATAATAATCTGACTATATTTATGCGAGACACGAGGTATACATCGGTATTATATTTATCTGTTATTAGTTTTTGTACAACAAGATGAATAAATCGGAATTAAATGATACCCATTATATACGCAAAAATGTTTCTTGAGGGATTATATAAAAACTAAATACACTTATAAATATTTATGGAGGAAAAGATGAGTTTTAAACCATTTCCTAATAGTAGCCAAGTTTTAAAGATGGAGTTCTTCTTACGTGGTGAGTCATAAGGATACCAGCAGGGTATCATTATGGGTCCTATTTTATTATTCAATCAAACCAGCGATATAGTAGACCTCATAAGAGGTAAATCTAGGTTGCTCGCTAACGACCCAAACCATATGCACGATAAACCAAAATGTGGAAGATAAATTGATATTTTAAGGCGACCTGGGCACAATCACGAAATGGTAGGAATAGCAAATCGGTTCGACCTTGAATAAGTATGTCAACATGAAGATAACCAGCTCGTCTTCTGGAAGGTTTAGCCTTATCCTCTATTACATCAGAGGTGTATCTTTAAAATTCATCCGTCAGCAAGAATATTTAAGGAAAACTTTAAAAAGGATAATTCTAATTATAAATACACATCCAACTTTTTGATAGATCAGCTATTATGACTTAGGTACTTAGAAACAATGGGCAGTCGATTGATTGTTGAAAAGGGATGGTTTATATTTTTTTAAGTCTGTCTTTTCACCGTGTAGTACGTTCTCCGTATTCATGATACATCACAAATTAAGTTAAATATTCTTATAACATGAATGTTTGATCGGTCGGAATTTTTTTATATGTGATTATGTAATTAATAAGGAACCATATGAAGTGTTATTTACGATTCTAATTATCAATTGAATTTCTGGTATCAAGCCATATGGTAGTACGAATGGATTAAACTCCCAAATCATTACTTTTTTCATTCAAACAATACAGTTTACTATTGCAAATATTAAAGGATGTATTTCAGTATATTTCATTATTAAAATCCATAGAAAATGTTCTGAATTCCACTTTTAGTGCATATATCCTTTTGAAAAATGATAGTGTTTGATGCTTTTCGATTGAATAGACATACATGTACACGTATGTATTATACGTTGTATTTGGATTTATGTAAAAGAACACGAGCTCTGGTACAGGAAAAAGAGGGAACTGGAGAGAACCGGAGAAAAGAAAGAAAGTTTTTTGGGGGAAAGTAATTGAATATCCGATACGACCAAACCTTTTCCTTTCATTTCGTGGAATGACTCGAAATAATGACAGATGAACGCTAAACCTTAATTCCTTGGCAACATGCATACCCCTCCTCCTAGCGTGTGGTAGAGGTACTGTATTCCTGAGTTGAAACTTTGTATATATCGTAGAACAACCATTGAACTGGATATTTTATGTCTTTAAATGTAAGAAACATACAGTGATATTCCGTTATTATACTGTTGTTCGACGGCATAAATTTTATCATTTTCAAATATTCTAGATTTTTTATGAGTTATTCTACTATTCCTAGTCGTAATTGCGTTTCTATAACTCTTCTTCCTTGAAAGGCACTATTTTAAGATCGCTATTGATTATTATGTCAACAAAGACCAATTATAGAATGTTCATGTGAAAAGGGAGATGCAGTTTCTCAGCTTATTCTATGACTTAAAAAGGAGAAAGTCTGATTGAATGATGAAGCGAAATCTTCATTAAAGTGAATATGAGATATATACAATAAACTTTACTTAATACAGTGGCACCAAATTAACAAGTTTGAACTGTCACATTTGCGTAAAATTAACTATTGTTTTACACCTTAAGTACATGCATACATTTTAATGATATATTTAGTTTTTACTTCTGCAAAGTAATAGGAGAAATGAGTATTTCTTCTAGAGAATCGCTGCTAGTTTGCCCTGAGACTACATCATCGACTTCTTTCGGAAATCAATATTGGAAAGGCAATTTAGTATTTTTGAAGGTTCCTGACCACATAAAGAACGTAAGACATCTATTTTATATTCTAAATTTATAGTTTTCATTCATTTTCATTCATTCCGAATATGTTCTATTTCACAGTAAGTAATTTTTTAATTGCATAGTCGACAACCGAGTTTAATTGTAATGAATTAATCATTCGTAAATCGCTCTAGATTAAACAACAATAAAGTTTTATTTAATAATGGATTTATTTCCGTTATAATTTGATTATTATAAATTGATTTTTAATTAAAAAGATAATGGTTTTTTATTCCATTTTCCCTTCCAACCCTATTGATACTTAACTGCGCAGTATCTATTTATAGCTCATTCCTGATATTACATATCATCAGCTCATATTGAGATACGAAGACAACAAACACTTGAATCGATAATTATGTAGTAATACATATAATATTCAATATCAACAGCATGAACAAACATCACCCGTTTGTGGAGGGCACCTCTCTTATCGGTCACCATTACTCAACGGGGAGATGTAGGGGCGGTCGGAGATAATTCATGTTTATCTGAAAGGTAGGACTTCATGTATTGAGAGTTCTATTTGTCGTAGATGCTTGATTAGGAGATGTTACAGATTTCAAATAGATTTCACATCATCGATAAAGCATTTGAAAATTGATTATCAGATACTGTTTCGTTATGCACAATAATCCATGCAAATGATGATAATCATTAATTTAACATTATTGTCATTTAATTCATTTAATTTTATAATAATATAAAATACTCGTGAACTCGTATTTTTACAGATTGTATCAAGCATAGAAATACCCCCAAAGAATATGATCATTGAAGGAAAGAAGCAAAGAAAAACATTGCAGACCCATAAGCCTCGTTCCTGCTCTCAATGAACCTCTAATAAACACACGAGAGTTAATTCCTATCTACTAAATATGGTATAATCCTCATGGGATTTGGTAAGGAATACGTAACATTATGGCTATACTTGCCCTATCGATATGTCACGCATTATTCGCGGATAGAATTTTAGAAGTAGTTAACATTTGTGTCAATTTTTCTGATTTTGCACGCCTTCAAGCATCCAATACAATAAGATTTACGCGCCTTCAAACATCCAATAAAATAACAGAGCGGGCACAAAATTTCGCAATCATTTCCTATAAAGGTGCTCTTCTCTCTTAATCTATTCAAGAAATGATTATATGCTAATATCTTCTTATTATTCCCATTTGGTGTGGATAAGTATATGAGGCATTTACTTCGATGTATCGCTGGAATATTTGACGAAACGGATCGCCTAAGGTTGTGAATAATCTAACTTGTGAGTGCAACATTTTTGCAGTGGTTGCAGTACCTAGTACTCGAGGTGTAGGCTAGTTAGGGTTAAGTTGCAACCCTCCTGAATTGCGTATTACCTTTTCAACATTTCAACTTCTCTTTAGGGAACCGTGTTTCAAAGGCGCTGTACCGCATAAGAGTTCCAACTGAATGTCTGAAGACAACATTATTAACTCTGACCACCCAAGAGAACAAGGCTTCCGGAAGGTATTCAATAAATTATATCATTTAAATGCATTACGAAAAGTTATCAACAGAACGAATGGGTATGAGATGTATCTCATAACACGCGTACCATTCTTCGTGGACTACTTTCGCGGCCCAAACTTTCGACTTGGCTAGACACTCCTCTCTTCTCTAGGAACTCTCGGAAGTCATTGTTTAGCTATCGAGGACATCCAACTATTGCACAATATCCACAAGAATGCATTAGTGTCCATGATTTTTCACGAAGAAACTGACTGGCTCAAATTGAGAGGGGAGTTCCACAAGGTTACTTCCTTTCACCTATCCTCTTTTCAGGAGTCTTGGAAGTATTCAAATCTCTAAGAGGAAATAGGTTGCGGTAGAGAATATATCAGACACCTGTGTTTTAACTATGACACACTTCGAAACAGATATAGATGACCTAAAGTCAAGATATTAAGAGCTAAACTGAAAGGTACAATAGACTGGCATAAGAATACTATACCTAATGAAAATATAGATCATGAATAATTACTTTGCAGCTCAATAATCGTACCTATTATTGTACGTTTGTTAACAATATATGGGTTCGCTTTAAATGATACATTCAAGAATTAACAATGTCTCATTATTGCTGTAAATTGTTCGAAAAAGAACTGTTTTCTACTACGTGAAGGAACGGCTAGAAACCTTACATAGACACGTTTCTAAATCTACGCGAATATACCCTCAATTCTGTAGTTTGAAATCCATTCTGTAGAGGGCATTCGGCAGCTGAAAATGTTACGAAAGTGAAATCTCTCCTCTCTTTCACTCAACAGTTTTATAGGTAATGTCTACATGCATTACGATGCAAACATGATGTGCATTTAAAGAATTATTACCTAGGCACTCTAAAGTATGATTATGGCAGACTAATTTACACCTTGCTGACGAATGAGGCACTTTTTTGGGTTTGTTTCTCAGAAGAGAAATTTGTAAGAATTTCATCTTTTTTTTGCTTTTCCAACATAAGATTATGTACATTATTGTGATTTTTTGATATTTACATTTTCTACTAATCTGCTTGTCAACTTTTATCCGTTTGTAATAAACATATTTTTATTTGGTACGGTTTTGAATATGATATTTAAAACAAATTAAATAATGAACCTCCGTGAATAAAATTTATGAATGTAACTATTGTATTTTCAAAATTAAAAGAAATTTTTCAAATTATTTTGTCCATAACATATCAATTACAATTCTACACCATATTTCATTGTCATTTTATAACATCAAGTTTTATTTAATGTTTATCAAACACTTCTGAAACATTTCAACAACTTTATCATGATCAATATTAAACTATATCGTGTTCAAACCTCGTGTAACATGAAGGTAAAATATCAAACACTATATTTATTAATTTATATAACGTTTTTTGTATCCAACATATAAATTATCTATGCAATTCGAGGTTAAAAAAGAGAAAAATATTTATATAACTTTAAAAAGGGAGATATGGATTTAAGTCTCAGACATCCTGTAATTTTTCACTACAGTTTTGCATCAAGTTAATTCACCTTTCCTTGAACCTACAAATATGTCCTATTCTTTGTTAACAGGGCGAATATTGTAATTTGAGTAAAAGAAAGATGATTAAGATAAGGATCGGTTGATTTCTGGAATCCTGGGAAGTATTTTCCGATTCTTAGTACCGACTAAATTATGTATATCTGAATAATAGATTAGTTCATGAATGAAACCAAATAAATGAATAAAATAAAACTCACTTCTTCCATATATCTAACGCGTAAACATTTATGTCAACAAATCGTGACAGGTGCGTTCAGAAGCCCGTCTCTTCCAATACTTCACGCCGAGGTTATTAATGCCCCCAAAACGAGGCAAAAGTAAAATGAGTTTCCCTGCGTAACCGATACCAATTCACGCAACCAGCACCATCAACGTGATTGTTTATACCTTTACTAACTCTACAAAGAACCTATAGTCCACCGGTGCGGTCTGTTATGATGCGCAGTTACAATATTCGGTCCCGAAAATGTTTATCAAGTTTCCGGCGCATTCGGGAAAGGGAGAGAGAGGTAGTATCAGTGGCAGAAGAGGATGACGTGCAGACCGTCACGTTCTCACTCGGAAAGAAAACCGGCCTTTTGCGCATCTGTGTGTGGGGAGCGGTCGATAGAGAACGGTTAAATTGGGCGGGAGATTTCGAACAGACGATACGACGGCGTCAGTAGGGGAGATGCGAGAACGGATACGTCGATAGGCCCTCTCTCCGATGTAAATATTTACTTCTGCAATTGGATCGATCAAGGTCCTGACCTCGTGACGCCCTCAATTGAAGGAAGTGTGTCGTTTGCGTGAATTCCGCCCCTTGAAACCGAGGTGAGATGGGCAAGATAACATCTTCATTTGAACCTTTGAAGTGAATCTGTAAATACAAGTCATCGTGGGTCGACGTTCGTTTGTCTATATGAGCCTGAATTTACTTGGTTAAAAATCCATTGTATGCATTCTTGGCGAAGCTATAAGTTTACATTATAACTCTGAACAATACTATGTATTACTTTGTTGCTACAGTTATGAACCTTGGGAGACAGTACGAGACTGTAAACAGACATTGTTACCGTTACCTATTATTGTTTATTGGAGATTATAACGTATAAGTATATTTAACCATAGATGTATCTACATTTAAGATTCTTACGGTACATAAATAAGACCTATTAATGATAAAATGCTACAGTAAATTTATTGCAATCAATGTTTCATATGCCAGATTATTTAGTCATTACCATTCTTCTAAGTTTTTTCAACGTTTAAGAGGCAACTATATCAAATTTATTCACGAATGATAAGTATAATGGTGCTAAGAATAAATAGTAGTGAAAAACAGCGACGTAACTGGGACTCGAACCCAGGTCCATTACTTTTATACCTTACCGGCATCGCTTCAGGACCTGGGTTCAATTGCTAGTCCCATTATCGATATTCTTCACTTCTGTTTTATATCTTTGTGTTCAATCAGTCGTACGAACTGATCATATAAACTTACTTCCCCTATTCTTTTTCCTGTAAGTACATGTATATATACATTCATATCTGTAAATTCGCTTACAAAACACTGAAAATACTTGAAAATGTGACGTACTAGAAAAGTGAACTCATGCTTGTACGCAGATATGAATTAGATGGGAATTCCGTGAAACTATTGTACCCTGGATCATCAATCACTTCTGATAAAGTTGTCTTTCGTTCCCCATAAAGCAGTTTATACGCCTGATTTGACTGGAATTTCCTTGCTGTAACAAGAACTGCATGTGCGCGGCTGGTATATAGGGCGCCATAATCGCGTTCATAATCGGGAAGGTCACAAGCTAATTTGGGTTCTCCATGACTACAGTGGGTAGGATCCGGATAGACGCAGAATATCGCATGACGTAGCGAATACGTTTACCCTTTCTTATTTAGAGTGCATTGGGTTCATGCCTCTGACGTTTGCGAGTCTATTCGATGAGATATCTTACTTTGATGGAAATATTTATGACTAACAAATGAAGAGGATTAGATATATTTGATGATGATATTTCTTGGCGATAAGGCCTGTTTGCATAGTTTTTGCATCTTTTACGAGATATATTAGGGAAAAATAAGGATATTAAATGCAATAATTGTATTATAAAGTTGGGGAAGAATTGGCTATAAAAGAAATTCCGTTATAATTGAGTTATATATTATGATATACGATATGATTATTCTCACGGAGATGAGTAAATATAGATAACATCGAGAAATGTCCAAATGTCGAGAAGCAAGTAAAAGTATGTAAAAGATGGTACCTGCTAAATAAAAATCAAATAACGAGAAAATGAAAATTATAGATGATAATTTCAAAATATACTCTTCTAATATTTGAATACCAATAATTTTACTTGAATCGTAACAACTCTAGCTGAGTTGGTTGTCCTAGAAACTAGAAACTAAGTTTATATAATAAATACAATAATTTGGTTTAGCATTAAAAGATGTACATATTCATGTATAAGGTACCTGAAATGACTATTATTACTGAAAAGTTAATGTAACGATTCTTTCAAAACATTATTCTAACTAAATTTAGAAGGAAAAACCTTGTAAAGACTTCGTTATTTACCAAAATCCTCACGTCCCACGCTTAAGAAAATATGAATGAGAATACATATAGAGTGAAGAACAATGATTCGACAATTTTCGTGCAAAGAGAATGTTACGTGTGTTTCTCAAGTCAGCACTGGAAAAATATAAAAGAAATACACGTATCATCATCTTCATTTCAAGATAATTGAGTAAAATTAGTGACAGTTCAACTCAATACTTATGCTGCGAATTTATATACCATATAAGTGTGTACTGATGTGTTGCATGGGGTTGGAGAGTAAATTTATGAATATTCATTACGCAACAAAGTGTTACCCTTAGCGATGATGAAATTTATAGGGTTGTGTAGCAACGCTCGTAACCATTTATCGGCATAAAATATGCGCAGTTTCGTATACGCAGCTGTGGATTGTGACTTGACGGTGACGCTATTGTTAGCTGGTGCCGGCGAAATGCGAATGCACTATCCCAGAATTGGAAATTAACCTCGTGGTTCTCGGTAAACGATGCTAAATGGACTAACAAACATTGTGCGGCGTGCGTAGTCCCGAGACTTGCATGTGCGATGTTATAGATGAGAATTGGAAAAGTGAACAACGATAAACGGGGATGGAAATTGCCCTATGGTTCGCTTTCTAGCTGCAAGTCATGGAAAATGTTAAACAAATCAACTTTCCTACTGTATATATCACAACGAAGTGCATATTAGACTTATTTAACAAAAAATACAATTGCTTATTCGGTTGATTCATAAATTTAATGCATAATATCAAATAAAGAAATATGCACTGTTTATTTTCATATATTGCTTGAGCATTTTTACGCAACAATAAGCCAAATTTTCCAAAGGGAAATAATTTTAAATTTATAAATGCAACGAATCAGTTGTTAAAATGTTAAGAAATTCAAACTAATACATTGTTAAGGTATCAATGATTTTTTTTCTTTTTTCCTGTAGAACATTAATTTCGTAATCAGTGGAAGATTACTATAGGTATCAACTTATTATTATTATTATGGCTTTCCACAAAGTTATGTCTGATCATACTGATTTTATATTCAATGTGAAGTGTTCAATCAGAATTCGTCTTACCTTACGATACGAATTGCACAGTGAATATTTTTTTACTAATAGAGATGAATTATTATTTAAAAATGATATTATTACATAAAGATACATGAAATGATTAATCTGAGAAAATGGAGTTCTTTTATATATCTTCTCTTATTTTTTATTTGTTTTTACTGTGCGACTTTATGATATATTATTAAACCCAATATTAATACGCGAAGATAAGACGAATTCTAAAGGAAAAATAATTTATATTTATAAATGTAACGAATCAGTTGTTAAAATGATAAGCTATTCAAACTGCTATATTGTATAGGTATCAAAAAAGTCTTTTTTTTTCTTTTTCCAGTGAAAAATACTTTCGAAATCATTAGGAAATTATCAACAATAAATTTCTCAACATAGTATTATGGATTTCCATAAATTTACGTCTTATTCTATTGATTTCATTATCAATGAAGTGTTTAATAACAATTATTCGTCTGGCGTTACGATATGATTTTGAATAAGAATAACTATTTTACAGGAATTTGTTAATCTGATATTCTGAGATAATGCTCTTTTATATATTATATTCTCATAAAATTATAAGCTTATAATCTTTAAACTTTATCATTTATCAATACATTAATAAACCCGATATCCACCACCTATGGCAATGCGTATTTAAAACCTCGAACTTCCTTACCTCGTACCTGATTATTGAATACACTCAGGAAAAAGGGAACAATAAAATCCATCAACTTCCCATGCATGGATGCCACTTAAGAAAAACCTACTCCCTCTTAACCATAGATCAACGATGAATCATAGATCAATTGTTATAGCTCTTGTTTAATTACAAGTCACCCTTCCTTATGATATTGATCTCTGGCATTCCTATGATATCCTATCACTGCCTGCACTTCCAAGAAAGATGCCAATCTTATCTTACATAGATGCGATCCGCTAAGCGCTAAATAATACATATTTACTATCATTCCAGATGCTAAAATGTGCTTCAATAGCATTGCGTAAACCTCAAGTGGCCTCAAACGGAAACGTTTAATTTGGTATTCACAAAAGTTTGATGAAAGGTTTGATTGTTAAATTCATCAATAATAAAAAGAAGATATTCGTAGCGCGGCGTTAGTTACGCTTTAATTGGAATAAATAAATTAATTAACACTTAAAGCATAACAATATATATATTAGAAATATTATATCTCTTCGTAAGAGTTATATTATGCACTGTTAATTGTTAAAATTATTATAATATTATAGTAAAATGATGTATGATTTCAGGTTTTGACAATCTATTCGATTGTCGAAATTACTATGATAAAATAATTACATGCTTTCTTATTTACTTGGCTTCAATGCTCGTTACCGTTGTCAATTGAGCTATGGAATGTTTATTTAAGTGAAACTATTTATTCAGAATTCAAAGTTCATTTGAATATTGCTGTAATTACTGTGTTTGGATAATTCATCATTATGAAATATGGAATGAAATGTTATTTTAGAAACTTTTGAAAATGAGGATTGTGAAAATATTTGCACGCTTGTAAGTTGAATTTGATCTTATTATTTACAATCCAAATGAAGTTTTTGTATAAAGTTTATACGAATAGAAATTCTTTTTTTTTTGATATCAATTCACTTTTCTAACCCTAGAGCAATGACAAGTGACAAAAATGGTTTCTTTTGAAATTTTTAAGAATGTTCACAAAATAAATAATAAACTATTAATACAACACATAATATATTCCATGTATATATAGAAAAATCAAAATAATTATCGCAAATTCGGAAAATAAAGTGTTAATCAGCAAGATGAAGGAAATATATCTTCTATCACATTTGAGGGAAGTAATGCATATCTACATATATTCCGAGAGAAATCGAAATATTTTGAAAGCTAATTAATTTATGCAATAACCTTACTAAGAAAAAGAATTTTAAGTCCGAAATTCATTTTTACAACCCTGATTTCCAAATATAATTTGCGGTAATAAACATTTATTGTCCCGCATTCTTGAGATTATGGATAAGTTTCCAGATATGAGATCTAGACCAGATATTTCCAGAAATATATCATTATCTCTAAAACAATTTTAATTAATCTTTTCCTGCTAAAATCCAAGTACTTACTGTATATCGTTAAAAGGAAAATGTCATGTGATATATTACCTTGGATAAGGAGAACTCGTATCCGCGATTAAAGTGATATAGTTTTTGAAAGAATTATACTTATCTTTTGATGATAAAGTCTATGATACGGATCTACTAAATTGATTACTCGAGTTTCCATTGATAACTCTTAAGTCCTTGAACTTGAGTGCGTAATATGCAACAATAGAAACAAAAAACTAACGATATTGTCGATATTGAAGAACGAGGAAAACCGCTTGGTTTTCGTAATATTATCCTCAAAACTAAAAGTAAACATATCGGAAGATATTTTTATAAATTGAAATATATCAACACGCTCAGTTCAAAACAGAGCATATTGTATTCACAAGAGAGATCGACTAAATGTCATGTGAAAGTTATTCCTTCCTCCTAAGTATTAATTTGCATACATAGCAATTACATAGCAACCAATTATCCGATTTACGTACTAATGGATACGGATAAGTAAATGTAATTCAATTTCCATTTAGTTTATTCTTGTTCTTTACAGAAAGAATCAGAATTAAATATAAACATATCCTAGTGTTCTACGTAAAAATATACTTAGAACACGAGGATTTACTTGTGAAATACTGTAATTTTGTATTAGTGTGTGTAAATAGTATAAGATCAATCAGGAAAGAAACTAAATATTTCTCACATTTATACGTAATTTCTTGTCTTCAACGCCATTTAATTCTGGAACTTTTACCTTACATAGTTATAATAAAACATTTACATATTACTCATCTAAAATTTAATTTATTCCTATTTTATTATTAATAATTCTATAAAGCGTAACTTCATCTCGATTTTTTTTTAATTTCTCATTCTAATAGATACATAACGCGTCATAGGAAGTTTAAAAACCCATTTTAAACGTCTAAATTACCTGGAATACTATATGACTAAGCTATCGCTAATGTAAGCACACATTTTAATTTATACACAAACAAAGTGTGTCTTCTTCCTCATACGCCCTCATCTGATTGCCTCATAAGTTCATTGAGGAAGTTACGATCATCCTTCCGCGGAGACGAGAGCCAACTTTCCTCTCTTATCTAGAAACGGTTATCTACGTAAAATATCGGTTAAAACATTTGCGTAAGTGGTTGGAGATGATTAACGTATCTTAGGAATTACCTGTTAATGTCTGACGAAAGAAACAGTGAGTGGAAATTTCCAGACACCTTTGGCGCCTATCAGACTGCATTGTGGGTAACAAGACAATAGGCGCCCTTCATTTAGAATGATTAGACGATTGGAAGCGCAATGGTGAATGAAGTTTCATTATCTCGGTAGAGATTATACGCAGCGAGAACTTAATTTAGCAATGCATTGGTCTTATCTATACGGACTTACTCAACTCACGTTTTACTAGAAAAATAAAGTCTATTTCCCCACAGAAGTTTCGCGGTATTTCCTATCTCTCCATTCCCCTATAGATGGTAGTAGGAGTTTATCTCAATCTATAGAATGAGTCGTTTTTTATTCGCGATTGAATTAAAGGTATTTTCCCACTTCTACTTGAGTGTTTGAGCATTAAAAATCGTGGAGTTGACGGCTAATTTCCGAACTAAGAGTAAGGTTACAAGGAAAATCCGGTTACAATATTGTTATGATATGTTTTGTTTACGTTAGTTACCGATTCGTTTCCGCTTTGATGTGTAAATGGAACTTTCAATATGGAACTATTTCATTTACAGTTCGTTGTAAAATTTAAGAGGAAAATTCGATCTTTATGAAGCTTAATGTTATTAATATTAGTAATTAGTTTTTCAAATAAAGAACGTTGTGGTAAATTTAAACAAAATGGAATTAATAAGAAATCAGTGAATTAGTAATTCGATCACGGTATCCCATGATGCTTCGCGATAAATTGACTTTGCAATAAATTGATTGTTGTTAATGATCAATAATTTTTTTCCTCTATAGAAAATTATAAGAAACGTTACGGGCTAGAACTTTTGACTCATAATTTACTAACATCTGACACTAAAAATTCACGTAATTCAAAGAAATACATTTGGAAAATAATCGTAAAAAACTCAAACAGATTGATAAGCGAATGGGAAGAGTGAAAAAGGTAGGTGGAAGCCCAATTTCTTTCTTTCCATCTCGTATTTTCACAAAATTCAATGAAATGATAGCCATCCTATAAAAAAACAAGAGAGACAGTGCGACTATTTTTAAGAACTTCTGTTTTGGTACGTATATTTACTATTTGTGTTTTTACAGTATAAGATTTATTTTTATATAAACATTTGATAAAACCTTTGATTGATATAATTGATTATAAATAAATATATGAACGTGTGAATAATTTTAGGGCTCTGTATATAATTCGTTAACCTTTTTCACAACGAATGATTATTTGCATTCAGCAGAATACGCGGGTCCGTCATCGGTGGTGAATTGACCAAGAATACAAGCTAACTATTTCATGAAATACGAGTAATAAATCGAACATGTTTAAAAACTAATTAAAGACAATTTTTGCTCTAAATTTGAGGAATTCATGAGAGAGCTAATTTCAAATATCCACAACAGTGAATGTTCTCTATTTATACAATTATTCGGTAGCCGATAAACGTTGGTAAACGCCCAATTGGTCTATCGTTCCTAATGCCATATCATTTCAAATACAAACATAAAATGAATTTCATCGAAACCTCAAAGTTCTATGTCATTTAGTGAGTAGAGGTCGATCATCGGGTAATTGGAAGACATTGGACTTACTACTATCATCCTTCTAATGTCAATAAATACCTTTGGAGGAGACCGACGATGTGTCGTAATACGTTTTCATGTCACGTGATAAGACTCAGTCTGTTCTCTTACGATAACGTGTATTACGATCGATATCCGAAGGAAAGTCCACCGCGTCTTTCCCAATTCTACGGCCGGATTTTCGGGATAATTCTGGTAATGCGTGGATGCCGCAGCTAAGGACAGGTTAGAGCTACTAGGATACCGGAATTCAGGCTTGTTTACAGCAACCTTCGTAGCTTAGCTATATTCGATACAAAATGATTCTTTAAATGAAACCGATCTTGAGCAATTTAAGTAAAAAATCAAGAAACGGAGCGTTTTAAATCCAGAATTTACGTATGATATAATGAAGTAGAGGTATATAAATGTATATTTATGTTTCGAATTAATTAAAATTAAATTTATTTGTTATAGACGATTTTGCGTCATAGTCAGACGACATACAGTGGCAGGGAAAGAAAACAATATACACGTCAATTATATAATGAAAACAAACTACCCAAGCGCATAAATACGTAATTCAATTAACAATATACCTTACCGATTAAATATTTACGCAATAATCATTCAGCACAACTTCAATAAATCGAGCATGCAACAATTAACAATCCACACATTTCCTTCAATGAGGAGACTTCAGTGATGAAATAAAAACAATGCAGAAGCCATAACAACACAATTTACATTCTAAATAACATTTTTCATTTAAAAAACTTTTGCGATTTCAACTTCACACTTCTTTATTCTACAAGAAATATATCAGTCATGCTACGTTTGAGAGCGCTAATGAATTGAATGTTGGCTTCCTTTTTATATTACTTACACTAATTAAATAAGCAACGGAGTAAGGGTGTCTGATTTTCGGTTCGTAACCGTTCGAGGTCCTTCCGGCTAGCATTGGCAAGTGCCAATTTTCCAAGAGAAGGATTTCAATGCCGTCTCACAGTTAGGATGATAACAAACTCTTATAAACGGAAAAGTAAGTTCCAGGGTCGACAATATCAACCATGTAAGAAACAGCGATGTTTGAAAATATCAAACCACAATTACGTATAACAATGTTATGTTATTCCAATCGATTCAATGTTTTTACATTTTCCTCATTCGTCTAAAAACTCTGCTACATTTTGGAATAAATGGATTGCATAAATATCCATTGACCTGCAATATCTTTTTTACAACCATTTTCACCCTATAATTCCTACTATTAATGCTATACTAACTTCCCTAACGTGCCTATACATTAACGTACGGAAAGCTACAATTATGAATTGTAAGATTTATGAATCATTATTATGAATTATAGCTTTCCGTAATATTCTTTCGATCATCTCAATTTATATTTTACGGTTCTGATCCCATACGTTCGTTACGCACTCTATAAAAGGGAAAAAATATTTTTTATGAAATTCGTGGTATAATTGGCCGTGAGTCAAAAAATTCTGATCGACGATGACCATAATATATACTCCTACGCTAATGGAAAGGCCGACAAATTTTGAAAGAGGAAAATATCTCCATAGCAATTAGAGAGCAGGATTTCGCAACCACTTTTCCTTTCCCATGCAACCATTTCAGTGCGCTCATTGTAGCAGTATGTTAACAATTAGAATGAAGAAGGAATTTGAATAATTCGCGAGCCACTGAATCATTATACACCTGTCCCAGTAAATTTGAAGTAATAACAACAAAATAATAATTTCACAATACGAAAAATATTTTCTTTCTTTATACTTCGTAATTAAGATTATGAAATAATATTGGAATAATAAGCAAATATTTCGAGCGCAAAATATCTCTTACATTCTTACGTTATCCACGAGTCATTTTACTTTTCCTTCCGATGTAATTGAAGGATATGTAGCTCATAATGTAGTGTTTTCATATTTCCTGCAAAGAAGTATCATCCCTTTTGTAGCAATTACTCTCACGGACTTCGTAGATCACGCAAGACTCGTATCACTTAATTAGAAACGTTATCCTTTCTATAGCTCAACCTTTCGCTTGTCACGGAAAGAGTGGAAAGCTTGTGGAACTGTACATCGAAGAGGGAAAGGAAGGAGCAGTATATTTCTTCATCGGGAACACAGAAACAGCGAAGGAACTAAAGAACTATACGAAAAAAACCTTTCTTCCTTCAACGGTTACATTCCAACAGTTCGCAAGTCAGAAAAATGATTCGACGAATTGGTCCCACAAGGCATTATCTTCTGCCCCACTCTTTTCTCGTTCTTTTGCATCCAACATTCTCTTGAAACCGCAAAACTTCTGTAACCAAAATAAAGAGGAAAACTGTACACAAATGCGACTCCGACACCGGTATCCGCGGTTTTACCCGCCGCAGGCAGTTTTATTTTCATTCTGAGCTCCTTTCTTGCATCCGTCTACGGCCACATCCGCAAAAATTTCCCCCTTCTTCTGCAGGTCTTTTGGTCTCTATTCTTAGAAGTCGATTCAAGAAAACCTCTCAACCGCTCTTTAGCGCTGTGCGACGACTGCTGAAGCTGCAACTTATCCGAAGACTATGTATATATGTGCGAATATCGATAATATTGCGAATTACAAGAACATTACCCGATAAAACAATTCTGATACTAAAAGATGGTTTTTTAGCGAAGTCTATGGTACATATGAGATTAAAAATACAATATTATACTTCATAAAGTTAAACATATATAATATTGTACAATTATATGTATAATTAAAGAAAAAATGTACTATTATTTATATCACATGTATCCATCACGCAATTTCGCAATTGGCCGAAAGCGATTAAAGCATGCCACCGTGGAATTTTCTGCATGTGCTAATGTATTTGTTACTTTGACCTTGCTACTGTAAAATTGTTCATTTAAAACATATTAACATATAATAATAATTATTATTATATTTCGTGCCGAAGCCTTTTTAAGTATGATGATTTTAAAAGTAATCATTTGATTATTTATTCAAAAGTATATTTCTTTTGTCAAAGTTGAAATATTTTATGAATATAAAAAGATGAACGTCACTTGAAGAATTTTAAATGTTTTCCATCCGTTATCAATTGGAAATATAAAATTCGCTGAGCTGGTTAAAATCTTTCATTTACGAAACCATTCCACTATTAAGAATGTATTCCTGGACTCGTAAATTTTCTTCTTACTCCCAAAGTTTATGTTCCCAAAATTTCTCTCTGACTTAATCATTTCTATTCTTTAAGAAAGTATATCGCATTCCATGAAGTGTAATTTCCTTCCTTTCTTTCATCTCTATTATTGTTTGCATAGGAATATGAATCACCTTTATTCTCTTTCCTAAATTCATCATAACTTAAATTTTCAACCATATATATCTCCCCTTCTTCCAAATTATTTATTTAACCTATATTAAAAGACTTTAGTTTTACAATTGTCCTCTGTTACTAAAGTTCACGTTTCATTTAAAAAAATCTTGAGTCAAGAGTTTCACTGATCATAAACGTAACCTTTCATACTAACTTTATAAAAGTTTACGAAAGATTATTTTCATCTACTTTCCTAGATTTATACGACAAATTTTATAGTCATCTAATGATCAAAATTTCATTCATTCATTCCTGCCTATTATCTCGGCAAACGATTGCCATTCACTTAAATTTATTTGAGAATTAAAATTACTATCCTTTTATAATCAATTTGAATAAAGCAATAGATTCATTTGAATGCACTTGGGTATGAGATCAGTGGAAGAGAGCAATATCAACCGTTAAGAAGTGTATAGAGGAATAGTAGAAGCTGCAGATCGTGTTCGCAGAACATTCCTAAAAGAGAGAGTGGTTTGGAAAATAAAAACAAGATGTGAATGTAGATTGATTTTCCTTTTAAATCACGTTTCTCAAAGAAACAGATTTATGTTCTCTCTCTGAACGAAAGGTAGGTTCTATAGTAGAAAGAGTTAGCAAGACTATTTTGCACACGGCTGCAGTTCCTAGCGGTGCTAAAAAATTGTAGTCTCTCTCACATCGCGTATGGTAAAGATTTACAAGCCTTAACTGGGGTCACCATAAATGGATGTTTTAAATCAGTCACTTGTTTAATGCAAGGTTGATGGTTTTGGATGTAACCGCACGAATGAGATCAGTTAGAGAGTATGCGTAACAGAGAGTAATAATAATGCATAGGTTGGTGCTGAACACCTTGAAGACAGTTACATTCCTTCACAAAGATATCATCATGTTGAGAATGAATTCAATGAAATTTGTATTCGAAATATTCACACGTGATGCCGTTTATTTCTGTTTATCTTGATTCGGAAAACTGTTGACTGAAAACTGTCCGTCTTTGGTATGATACGACTTTATCTCAGAATTTAGAAACATTTCAACGAATATGATGACGTATAAAAACAATAAATGCTTTTTATTTTAAAATACCACTTAGTTTCTGGTAAATCTCTCTAAAGTTCACTTTGAAATAGAATAAAAATTGTTACAAAAATCTAATAATACAATGCGGATGAAGTCAAGGGAAAAATCAAACCTAGTCGGACCACTAACCAGAAAAAGTCACTCAAGTAGATAAAATCAATTTTTAGGGAGAAACGTCTCGTGTTTGATTTTATCTTTACTTGGAAACCCTCAACCTGTCATTTGGTATGTATCACGGGGTTTGAATACACCAAAGACCCTAGCTATCCATGCAATTTAAGTGTTTTATATTATCTGAGAAAAGAAGCCATTCATAAATAAACGTTCATGCGATACTCTCACAAAATTTTTGATGTATCTTCTTGAAAATTGCATTCGCTAAACTCATGAATAACTATCCCAGGAATCCCATTATGAAAGTTACTGTTCAGGATTTTTCAAACTATCCTTACGTAAATTTGAATCTCTTACCGCGAAGAAAATTTCACCCTAAGAATTAAATAACATCTTATTCATATCTGAGGAAATTGTAGTTTCCCTTATAATCGAGCCTCTGAAAGTTATTCACGTCCTAATTCCAAAATCAAACCCTTCCCGCACGGAATTCATATTGCGCAGCTGTGCCCGAGCAACGGCCGAACTATTGATATGTAATCAGCCCATTAACGCAGGGCTAACTGCCTCTAAGAACTCGGTTACATAGTCCCGTATCGGCTGACCCCACTAAACCTTTTATCTAAATTACTACTGGGAAAGACAGCTCAATATTTGATATTTGTATTGACTCACGAATTCTAACGTTGAGCCACTAATGTGATATGGAGTGAGGATTTTTATCGTAGAACGCGTCATACTCACTGCTGTACGTTTTTCTGTATTCAAAATGAACGGCCAATATTTACTTGAATTGGAAAAACGTTCAGGTCACATTATATTATAAAAGAAACCCTCCTTTTTTGATTTATCTCTACAACAGGGTTTCATCTTCAAAGAGTCTTGTTAACATTTTCCACGATACGGTAAACATAAACAAGGAATAACATCGGTCCAATAACAATGCCCTGAGGTACCCCTGATTTCACTCCCACTTCCTCTGAACAAAACCAATTCTAACGAAAACACGTCAGCTTCTGTGTATTCACCTAAGAATAACCTAATCCAGTGCGTGATTTGGTTATCGATTCTTTCAGAACCAAGTTTCAGTAATTACTTTGCGTGCGTAAACTTTATCGAATGCTTTTATGAAATCCAAGAATTTTGTATCTTTCCTGAAGTCCTCGTCGGTTGCGCAATTGTGCACTTGTTGATTAATTATTTATTTTTAATGAAAATATACACAATCCATATGAGATGAGTAATTATAACGCTATTTTGATTTTATTCTACAATAAAAATTAATTCGGGCTTAAAATGGTACAATTATTTATCACAATAAACGAACAAAGACAGGTAATATTTGAAAATCTATTCTTATTTATTTTACCGTGTATTTAATTAATGGAATAGTTGCTAAGGAAAGAAATCGTAAACAATGAGCCATATGCCGTCATTTGTTTGTAGCCCTATTTCTGCTTCGAAGCCTTCGAAGTCGAGTCACTTTCTTCCTGAATATCTAAATGGAAAATCTTCCTGTGTATTTTACCTTTTCCGTGAAACAACATTGTCTTCGGTTAGCGACCGATTATGTATATATAGCTTTTCCTTAATTTGTTAATACTTCCTCAATCCCCAGTTAACTAGTTAAGCTTATACGTTACATGATCAAGAAAGAGTTAATCTATGAATCAGTATGTTCAAACAAGCTGCTATAAGACAATTTGTTCTTCATTTCTAATAGCATGTTTAAACATTTCGTCCTTTGATGAAAGTGCATATTAATTCCAAAAGCGGGTTTCGGAGCTTTTTTAAAGGCTTTTAAAAATCCCGTCTTAAAGAAGATAGTAGTGTGAATAACCTTAAAGCCATATTTTCGCACCGCGACCAGGAAGAAGAATAAGTACCCGAAGGTTAATATTATGACAGATTCATAAAACACACTCGGTCGAGAGATCAAAGAAACACTATTACTCAATCTCGTGTCATTGCTTACACATGACGGATCCAAATCTCTCTCTCTCTTCCCATGCATCCAATGAGTCTTTAATGTCCCATTTACGATCGAAGATTCTCGTGGGATCTCGAACTTGTCACTGTTTCGCAAGAGGGCGAAGATGATCTTCCTCGTGTTAATGTCATCTGTCGTTATGATCTTTATATAGCAACGATGAGGGAAGGAAGATAAGTCAACAATTCCCATATCTGTCCCTAGCGATGTATTCAGTAGATGTGCCGTGAAATGTTAGGGAAATTTGGAGAAAATCTGTTTTTTTAAGATAACCTCACGGGGAAATATTTCTGATATATTCAAATAAATTCCTTATCGAATACGGATATCCAATATCGACGTGGAATGGTTGCCAGATTGAAATAATGATGTAAACAACTAAAGGTACAAATATTATTTTTTATAGAACAAAATAATCGATTATTTGAATATTATATAGGTATAAATGGTTTAAAAAAGATAGATGGAAAAATATTTGTTTGTGAAACCGTTCCCCGAATATTTTTTCTATCAGTTCAAGATAAAGTTATAGGAATATGATTATAAGTTATTTTACAAATACTACTGGAATAAAATTATCATTAAACGCATATTTTTTCTCAACTATAAATGTGAATATAAATCCATAATTTTAAGCTAAAATTTATTGAATATTTGAATAAATCTAATAATATCAAATGAAAATCGCATTAAAGAGAAGTATTAATTAAATAATGAAGCTAGAATACCTTTGGAATAGAAATAGAAATCAAAGAAGCTACATGGAAGATAAAACATGTAACTGAAAATTCAGATCATATTTGATATTATTCATGTCCGTCCCTAAAAATGTATAAACGCGTTAGTAAACAAATTTTCAATAAATAAAAAAATTCACTACTGCGGCCTTTTCTTTTAATAACAACCTTACACAATTAAGTCGAGAGTTTTCCTATCATGAATAGGAAAGAATACTATTTTAGAAGCTATGATATTGCTCTGAAACAGATGATCAGAAATTAAATTTTAATAAAAGTAAAAATTATGAGAGGGTGCAAGTTAATCTGATAATAGCAGACTTTGAGGAAAAAATGGACTCCAATATCCTGTCTCGAATTATCATATTTTTCATACTTCCATTGATTCTGTAATCTAATAAGTATGCAAGAACTCATTCAATTCCTGCTCCGTTTCCCAGAAGTAATTTCTTAGATATTTTGCTATTTATGGGAATGAGTTGTCTGTGTGTCGAACCGATAACCTCATGTTTGTGAAGATTTGTTATTGCATTTACGCCCTTATCTGTTATTTTGTTGATGAACACGAGCGTCGCATATGAATGCATTTTTATATTACTTCCGGTGAGCAATAATTCAATCCTTTGACAGAGAGAATGTTATTTTTAAACATTACTTCACCTCTGGATAAGCAAATATGTTTTGCATATTGGCTTTGGAGCATAGCTGCTCTTGAAATATGCTGACTTTCAATGTCATAGGGTTGTTAGAATCATAATAAGAGTTAAAAAGTAGATTTGTTAAAGATTTTATCATAAGAATAATCTTATTTTGCAACTTAAATATCGATATTTATATATCTATAATCTAAAGTTTTAACTTCATGTTTATTTTTCTTCTTCCTTTTACTTTTTTTCTATTATTTAAATTTTATGTACTCCGTCATTTTGTGTTCAATTGTATCGATTTATAGTAACGCATGTAATTGGGGTAACCTGTATATTAAATAAATTGCTATTGTTGATAATCTTCTAGAAACGATATTGAGTATATTTTAAATTTTGTAACCAAATTAATCATGAAGTTGAATGTAAACTTAATTAACATTTAAAATCGATTCGTATTAAAAAAACTGAAAACTTTGAAACACTGAACCATTTAAATCATTAAAGGTCATAAATATAAATGTCATAAATTAATTAATTAAAATTATTGGTTAAATGTAAAGATGTATTAATTGGGGAAATTAATAATATATAAAGACTGTAAGACCAAGATACCAATTTTTTGTCAAAACTTACGAAATATTCATATCAATAAAAAAGTCTACGGAAAGTCAGCCGACAAACAACTTTTTCTTGTTTATTTTTTAAAATCGAAAATCATTCGAAAATCGAAATCTTTTCAAGACGAAAATTTGGAGCAACAGCAGGATTATGAAATGAATTCAAAATATTTCAAAAACACAATGATAGTGTATTTATACAACTTCCTTAAGGATTTCCGTGGAATAGACAAAAAAATCTGGCCACGTTCCATTCGAAGTAAAAATAAAAATAATAGCCTTCGCCTCAAAATTCCATTGCATTCATTTCGGGGAATTGATGCCAATTTGTAAGAAGATTACTTTCTCCAATCCCAGATGCTTACTTAATACTCACATCTCATTTATATCATCATAAATCAGATTTTTCGCATTTTCATTTTTTAAATTTATTTCTTTTTTTCTTCTTATACTCAAACTTAAATGAGACAGATGTAGGAGATTATAAACGTAAATCATTAAAATCCAAATTTTAACGATCAGTTTTACGTTTTCCTTTCTGTTGCCTAGGAGATGAAAGGATGTCCGAAGATAACAAGTAATAATTAGGGGAAAAAGCAAATCCGATCAGCCCATCTGCTGACGATATAAAAAGATTATAGCTTCTGCTTTGACACCTATTATTGTGGAATTTAGAATAGTTTAAGCCTTTTAGGCTCAAGATGTATTCTAACAAGATAAATTGTACCTGATGATGTATCAATATATAGTTGTTGCCTTTTGCACGTAACAATTGATTAACTGTGTATCCATTTTATTTTTACTTGCATTCAACAGACCCGGAACCTTATTAAATTGATCAAAGGTCATAATTACGTGAAAAATCCCTTCAAAACAGAAAATGAACATTAGAATAAGTTACTGGATATATCTCTATATATATCAACAGATTGATAATGAAGTAAACACTCCATAGTAACGTATGAGGCGCCTGCATTGTTTTTCATTGAATGGAATAAAATTTTGGCGCGAAAAAAGTTAAAGATCCAATATCCGGAACTTGGTCAAAATAACAATTTCTAAAACTCTCCTTTACATCCGCTATGTGGTGCTTTCATCCAGATTTCACTATCGCGATCATAAGGGTATTAATACTCATCTTTCGCATGACCTCGCATAACACCCTTTGGATGACCTTTACCGCCTTCTTATGATGTAACTTATCAATTTTTTCCCATTGGCATCTCTTTGCCCTTCCGCCTTCCAGACTTTCATGGTCGTTTACGCTCTTCAAATACATCAACCCCCACCTCCCTTTCCGACTATATTCTGCCACCCTCCAGCTTCCATCCCTTGCCACGAAATCGCACGACACGCGTGTTTTTTGGCGCCTCGCGAAGTGTAACTTATGCGCACGCGCAACAGAGGCGCCATGGTGGCAGGCACGCGAGGAAGGGAACGTGGAAGAGGTCACGTTCACTAGGGAAACGAAAAAAAAGGAACGTTAAAAAACAGAAGAGTTATGATAATGGATGTAGGCGCAACAAAAATGACGAGGCGACATGGGAATTTTAACCCTCGCTTTTCAACAGTCTGAGATATTCTGAAAGTGGGCGTAGATGTTGGGATAGAAATGCGTATGGGAGTAGGGCATGGGGAGGGAGAGAGAGGTCAAAGACCTTGCAATCGATATTCCGCTCCCCTCTCCCCTTTTTTCCGTTGCCACAACTAGCTGGCGCAAGCGGTGGCCTCACAAAGGGATTGGTTGATGAAAATGGAGGGAAATTCGAATTTGCAATCTTACGCGAATTCCGTAAGTAGACATACTACGCCCTGCTGAAGCAATATGGACCCGTAAAAATACCCAATTAGCTATTATAAATAAATAATATGTACCTGAGGATATAACTCAGGGTTTTTAAAAGCCTCACCAAACATTCTTCTTTTTAAATTTTACTTTACTTGAAGTAAAATAAATTATTTCTAAATCAACGATATTTAATCCAAAATATCTTAAATTAATTAAGACAAATAATACGATTATGATCTATTAACTATTTGCCAAGAAGTGTAATAAAAAAGAGTTCAGCCACTTGAATAAATATACATATAATCTGATGATAATTATTGAAACTAGTCACTTTTGGGAGTTATATTCATGATTTTTGGATTTTTCTTATATGTATACTTTTGTTACGTGTTCAGAAGTTTTTGGCCCATGCTTAAGGAAATTAATTTATCAAAAATTTGATATAAAAATTATTTTACTATCTACGATACGAAAAAATATCGAGACTTGGATGTCGAAAGTATATTTTATGTTCTTTCTTAAGTAGAACCACTTGTTAAGAAGCTTAACTTTTTTTCTTTCTATGTACTGTATTTCATTTCAATATGAAAAATTAACATAGCTACTTTTATTTCTAAATTGTAGAATCGAACAAGGAAATGTCATGTATCAAATATTATTCAGTCAATCTTAAAATTAATGTTAACTGAACAGTGCTTGAGTCTAACTCAGATTCTTTAGTGACAAGATAACAAAAATATAAAAAAACCTATACATCTTGTCGTGCCCATATTTAAAATTGAGAAATTTTGGACTTAAGAAAGTTATAAAAAAAGAAGAGCTAAGAGCTTTCCATGGCAAATAAAATAAGGAAAAATAGCGCGCTAAGTTAAGAAATACCTGTCAAGGGACACCATTAGGACTTGGTAAAAATTATATTGCTAAATTTCAAAACTTTTAACGCACGTAAGAGTAAGTGAAGATAAAAATAACGCAAAATTTTATGTTCCCGCCTTGCTGCAATTTGTATCCACAAGTCAGTAGATTTCAGCCAACTATAGTTGCATCAGATACTATCCTGTTTCAAGAAATGAAATCGCATCTTTGATTTGAGCCGAAAGAATCCATTGTTTGCGACATTATGCATTTGTGGAGGCAGGTTTACAAAATCCTTTTACCATAGAAAGTAGAAACATACTACATTCAGCTTGTATTTTGATGCATGGATATTTCGAATCTATTACGAAAATAACAATTTAAATAAGTCAAACACTTATTTAGTCCCTGCTAAAAATATATCCAGCGGTTTTGAAATGCTCCATCACCATAACGACACAGAAGTATTTGTTTGGACACTGGCCATTCCCGTATTTCCAATCTTAACTCTACTTCAAAAAAAATACAACTCCAAAAAAATGACCAAGAGTAACTCTGGCTATTTGTATTCATTTCTTAAGGGAAACCTGTCGCTCAATAGTGTTTAAAAGGGAGGATGGTAAGACTAATTCTGAGTTTCCTTCCTTAACTTCAGCTTGTGATATTAATACTTTCATCCGGTTTTCGGTAAATAGTACTAAATAAATAAAAGATGAGTGATAAAAATTCGCCTCAAGTTTCAGGATTGGAAAACAATAAAAAGACAATAGAAAACATTTTCTGTTTACACCGTTCATGATTGAACACCAATAAGTATGGAATAAATTTCATTTTTCTTAATTTAAAAAACTATATAAAAGTATAAAAAATGTAAGAAACACAATCTTAATTTTAGTATTGCTTTCAATATTCAACTTATATGATGATTTGTTGAATATTTGATCAGGAACAAAAACGGGCTTAACAATTTGGTATATTATGACACTATATATATTAAATTAATTCTGCAGAATTAAAATTTCGCAATTAAGCACGATTCATCCTTATAATTGTGAAAAATCATCCTAATTACAATAAAATGAAGCAATAAGTAAGAATACTGTTTAACCATAATATTCAGAACGTCAACACGAATTGATTTATTGCAATTTCATTATATTTTGACCGAATATAAATTTATTCGTAACTCAAATTTAGGATAATGTTCGTTAATGATAATTATTATTTGTCAGACTTTACTAAATGGACGCCTGATGATCTGTTATTTATCATAATTTAATTTAAAGTTATTGGCTCTAAATTCTAGAATGAAAACTAAACGCCGGTAATACATCAAACGAAATATATTCCGAACTTTGAAATAACGAAACGAGAAGTCCCTTTGAAAATTTTATCAATTAAGGTACCTAACATCAGAGTAATGGTAGAGTTAATGTACCCTCTCTTCATACCACGAGCAGTTTCTTTCAAACAAAGCACCTTCCTCATTGTGTCATCGCACCCCTTTCGATGAAAATAACCCAAAGAGACGAACCGTAGCGATCCTGTCCAAATCTCTAACAGCTTATTTATAAGACATTTCAAAACTAATAAAACAAAGCCAGAGCACTGTTTCCCATCCACGCCAATCGACAGAATAGCAGTCACCTTTCCTTTCGTTCCAAATATTTTCCCTGTATAATAATAGCGTTGCTATAGGGATTACCTTGGCAGTGATCTCAGCAAAAGATCCGACACCTGAAGCATTCCCCCTTAAGGATAACTTTTCGCTGTCGCCAAGGTTCGTTTGAGCGTACGTACGTACGACCGTGAACTTAAAAATAGGTCTCTAGGCAACGCAGACGTCTTTCGAACATTATGTTGGAAACTATTCGCACGTGGATTAAAAGACAGCGATAAACTAGTCTTAAAAAGTTCACGAGCTCTTCCTATAATACCAGTAGTAACGTCAGAGAGGCTCGGTCTATATTTAGATCGAGAGTCGAAGCAAAAATGTTGAGGATTACCATTGCCAAATTTAATAAAAAGAAGCTTTCTTCTTCCGACTATTTTTTGCCTTGTCTGGATGTCAGGGATCCTCTTGATTTAGATGCTACAATAGGATTGCCAAAACAGTGGCTTTGGTAACCTATATCTGTACATTGATAGATCATACCTTATTGAACCAAGATCAAGTCCAATGGAACTATTTCAGGATCGTGATTCACAAGGTTCAAAATGTATAATTAAAGGAGGTAGAATAACTCTACGCAGTGTGCAACAACTTATCGGAGCCTTACACATCGATATACATCCTAGAACTTATACGAATCTTTAATATCGTAACATTTTATGAATAATCACGCATTAGTCTGTACTTTCACGATTCCATGGTTCTAAGTTTCCTTTTCAAGAAGAATATATGTTTCGTATGTTTCAGATGAAGCTAGAACAAATTCAGTTTACAAACATAGCTAACCTTTTCCTTGCATGTACACTTTATATCGTCTTAAACACTTCAGGAGATATGTTCTCCATCTATACATTCATAGTTCGAACCAGGGTAAACTTTATCGATGATAAATGCAACGCTCCTTTCTTAACTAGTGCAATATCTGCACAAGGTACATTTAAGGAAGTCCTGGAACAGAAAAAGTAGGAGTTGAAGAGAATTGACGTTGGGAAGCCGTGTTCGATTTATCTCTTACAAAACGAGATATATTTATTTCCTGTAAAGTTGCCGTCTATTCCTTACGTCACAATCGATGGCTATTGGAACAATTCAAACACTGCTCCTGGCAACCATCCGTCCTAGGTCATCGAAGGTGATTTAGGCACTAATGTAATTCCGTCGAAGCCATCCTGACCACAATTTCGTTAGAAGAGCTTTCAGATATAAAATATGAAAGAGATGTTCTAATACCGCAACTTTTTAAAAGACAAATATGCTTAATTGCTGATGTGAATCGGACCTTTGGAAATTTTCCTTCATATTGGGCCCAAGTAACGTAAATTTTCATGTAAGCGAAATCTAAAACCCTCCTAGAGTACCTTTAGGGATTTTATTAAACATTTAACTTTGAGATAGGAGTTTGAAAAGGTTAATGCCTCTCATCCATATTGTTTACAGTAGTCTTGGATGAAGTATTAAAATCTGTAGACGGGAAGGACAATTTGATGCATGTAAATCGACATTATTTATGTCAACTTAGTTTTACCGATGAAATAATTCGAAACAAATGCAGAAAACCTATCTTCAAGACTTAAAGAGTTAAGCACATAGAGACAAGAGTATAGACTACGAATGTACCTACAGAACGTAAAGTTAACGGAAAATTGTTAAGCAGCTCCAAAATATGTACTTCTAGGTCTTTATAGAGGCAAAATAAAAACTGAAAATCCCTTCTTCAATCTAAGTTCTTGCTTTTTAAAATAATAATTAAAGAAAATTGATTATAATTATAATAAGAAATAGAAGAAAAATAAAAAAATTAATGGACATGAAAACCTAAGAAAATAACTTAGGAAAATAAAATAAAATATTTACTGCAGAAAAACACGCAAACAAAGGGGGTATTTAAATTTGTAATACTATGATGGAACACCGATTGTACAAAATATATCTGCAACGAGTAACAACAGGAGAAAACAATGAATCAAGCTCCGCTGTGGTACTTTAGTGCCTTGATCTGGATATGTATTCTCAAATCAAGAATATGGGAGTGAAACTTGGTATTTAGTTAAAAATAATACAAAGAATGCGAGCAACATAAAGAGCAATAACATATGAAGCACTGCATGCTGGGATTTATAAGTAGGGACAGGAAAGTCAACATACTAGAGAGTTGACAACAGTACAGACACAATTGGATAACTGAAACGTACAAAATGGGCAAGTCACGTAGTAATGTGTAAAGACGATTTTTGATCGTCAAACGTTTTACACTGGATTCCAATAAATATGAATTTATCTAGGAGAAGACCGAAGAAGATGGCACAGATATAAAATGAAGTGTTAAGGTGTAATTCGGCTAATGGAGACTCAGAATAGAGAAGCTTGGAGAGTATTTGCGGAGGCGTACATCCAGTGATGAATGGCAGATGATGGATACAAGTTTATGGGACAGCTGTAGCCATATTATGAACCATTACTATTGAAAAAACGTCTCAGAATTTTTCCTGCAAACTTTAAGATCAATCCCTTGATTAGCGTATCTTTAGCGCAGCTTCTCAAATGGTCCACACAATGTGACTACTATATTTCTGTACCAACGTCGAGATACGTCACGCATCTCGACGGAGCCGCTAAAATCTCATTGACGTCAAAGAACTTCCGATTTAGCAAATTTGCAGACGGCTGAGGAATCATCGCCCCTTTTGAGCGTAAAAGTCTACTTTTGCGATAGCATTTTGTTTCGAGTACTGCTCGTATCACGGGGTTTATATACCCCGCAGTCCGATTGATTTCGAAAAAACAATACGGTGCCAAACACGCTGAAGTTTGAATTCTATTTGCATCATCCATATACTGTACAGCGCATTAATCTCTTACTGACGTAGATATGTGCGGCAATTAACTTTCGACGTACTTATTCTAAATAATAAATCAGAAGTAGAAAATTAAAAAAGTAGAAAATCCACAAAGCGGACATCATTTCAAGATCAAGAGACCATTAACTTTATGCTCGTCATTTTCTGATTTCATAAACTTTTTCGCATCAATGATTCATTCATCGTCACTTTTGCCAAAATTTATTTCTAAGAGACGTATTCAAGTGACGAATGAACTGACGTCAAACTCATGCATTTCCGCCGCCTACGAGTGTTGGAAATGATCTTCTGAAGATGAACATTCTCTCCGAATATTGCGGATGATTTCATTCAACTAGAAATAGGATACTTGAAGTGGATGAGAAGGTGAGGAATTTTAGTGCAACATTGATTCATTCTTTTATGTAATAGATTAAATATTACGTTCTCTCTCAAAGCTTTACGTAGTAGCTACCTGCAATGCGCTTCCTGAAAAAATTAGTTGATCCTCTGCAGGAATTTTATATATGAATTCTCCATATAGCTTTATCGAGTTTGATCTCGAAATACTCAGCTGACTACTCTAATCTTAATTCCTTTAAATTGGTATATATATGAATAGAAGATAATCCCTGAAGACAGTTAACGTACGTCAATCACATGCTTTCATTTTTTATTGCATCTTAACTTTATCCACATCTAAACATGCAATTTCAAATGAATCAACAGTTATAACGTTTTCAATTGATTGATTTCTTCATATCGCACCGTGATATTAGAAAATACTCTTTCGGTGCCTCATACTCCGCCGCACAGGTAATTTATTCGTATTATAATGGAAATAGGACCAATTACTTAACCTTGAGGTACGCTTGAAGTTATTTTGACTTTATCTAAATAGGCGCCATGAAGTAATAGGGTGGTTAATTAAAATTTAATTAATAAAATTACAAAGTTTTTTCTCTATTCTTCTGGCTTACGTAAAGTTACCCTTATATATTTAAATTATTTCACTCGTTAATTTTCCCTTGATAATCGATCATGATGTTCTTTCATAAATGTAAGTCGTGAATTAATATTCGTATAACAAAAAATCATTTATCACTTATTAGCTGAAAGTGCATTTAAAACCATAGAAATCGAGAACTCGAAGAATTTACTGAATTCGAATGCAAAATTTCCTAAATTTTTCACCTCTATTGTATTAAAATAGTAAGCTTTCCTTGCGAACGCATCAAATACGTCAGCTTGATCTCTTGCCAAGAATTTCTTCCTCGTGAGGCAAAAAGGCCCAATTCGAATTCCTTTTAAACATTTTTAATGCTCAGATGCCGAGATATTGCGACCGTGCAGTATCTGCCATCGGGATCCTTTCGGAATGCTGTATTCTATTGCGAAAGAAGCAGGTGCACGTATATCATGTATGCAACCGGCGTGTAGATAGCGTATCTTTAAAAAAATGAACGTCTTTCCCAGTATTTGAGGAAAGGAATTCGAAGCAAATTCTGCGCAATTTCATGAATGATAAGGAATTTTGCTGGTGGAAAGGTATATAGACCTAGGATGAGAAAGATTGTTGAATTTAGGTCAAGGTAATCTTTTTGACATCAATGGTGGTAATTGCTGAATTCAAGACTTAAGCATTCGTACGTTGCATATGTATCAAATTGAATTTTATGTCTGAGTAAATATAAAGGCATATATACAAATAGAAAAATAGGTAAGTGTACATATATGAGATATTACAAATTACAAAACTATAAAAATATGATAAACTGAAGCAAGTAAAATTTGATAAATTTAATAAGCAATAAAATTACGTGTCAAATACATATAGTTAACGGTTAACAATTTGATTTATGATTAAGTTAACGTTTATACAAATTGTTCACGAAAATAATTTCCAGCTTATTTTGATGAGTAAATAAATTACGGGAATAAATCGCAGCTATAATACCTTTTCAATATTGTAAATTTATTATTAATATACTCTTATTATTGCTAATGTAATATTTTAATTGTGAATATATAACTCCCTATTGTAGGTGTATTACAATCAGTTAACTTACAATATAGAAACGGATTTATTAATTTAAGATCAATACACCGCAAGACGCCAGTCTCGTATGACGTATGTGTGGAAATATATACATAATATATTTCAGATTACATGAATTATAATTATGTAAAAATTTTATCTAAACCAAAAGATGACAAAATAATTTCTCGATCTATATATTAAGAAAATAATTTAATCGATTACTCATAATAATATAATAGCGGGTATTGATCAAACATCTTGAACGAGATAAATATTTATTTATGTGCGTGATATCTCGAGCACAGTTTCATTGTCTCATGGAAGCAGTGACGAAAAGAAATCGTGTTTCGTCAGAATATCAGATCAGACACCTCAAAATAGTGCAAAGGTGAATGAAATCTTCTTCGAAAATACTACTACCATAACAATCACGAAAGACAATGGGACATCTCGGAGAATCTAGAAATTTCACGGTTTTTTTGTTACCGATACAAATGCGAGATTTCCAACGTATCATTGTTTACGAAGATATTACTAACCGCGTGCGTCATCGCTGACCGAGTCCGAACAGAACTACTCTCTCCGCTATAGACTTTCAGCCTTGCACCTCATATTATCGTTTATCAGTCCCTAAGAAAAAAATAAAAATTTAATACGTAAAGAAAGACGCTTTTTCCGACTTTAATGGGCTTGATTCCGTTAACCAAATCCGTCAACTCATTATCGTACCGGTTGGGAAAGTGACGAACGATTAGCTCTTCCAAAATATTCAAAAAAAGTTACGTAAATTTGAAGATGAAATTTCCTAAAATAAATGTCGGCCTTGTTTGTGTTGCCTAAGAACATTCAAAACGGCGAAGGACTACCGAAGGCTTCGTTAGAAAATCCGGAAGGACGTATAAGTTTTCGTGGGATGGCTATTCAAACAAAAGCAGCGCATCTCCATAGAATTGTGTACGTAAGGCTTTCGAATATATCCAACCATGCTAAAAAATGTCTACGTAAAATATAAACACAACTTTTCCTCAGAAATAAATCGCATTTCCTATCAAACAGCTTTATTTATCTACGCTAACATAACCCCTTTGGCGAGGTTAGGTCTAGTGGCCCCCAGCAGCTCAGTTGCGTTACGAAAAGAATGCTGATTAACAAGTTGCAGGATTCCACTCCCTACTGCAACACCATGGATAATAGAATCTATAAATAATTACCAACATAAAATAAATACATATACGTAAAGAACAGTTGGAAGAGTTTGCTAAATGATATGCAAATTTAATACATCGAAAGAAGTCAAATTATCATTAAAAAATTGCAGCAAAATTGGAGCCAAATGTCTCTAATATTCAAATTCAAAATACTCTTCAACGTATTCATTCCTTTTCTTTTTAAATTCTTATCTGTGATATAAGATATCTCTCAAGTAATTATACTATCGGATATTTTTTGCTCACACAATTGGCGAGTAAGCAATTTGAAGAATGTGTAAACAAGCCAAACCTTCGAATGAAAATAGTATGTGCGTGACTGGTATCAGGGATTCGTAAAGTCTTCTTGGAATGGAATAATCTCGGTTCATTCATACACATCAAATTATATATATAATTTACGAAAAAGGATAATATATTTATACATATATGTAAGTCCCAATCAAGAATTTTTGATATTGTTCAAACTAAATAAATATAGCCTTAATCATGATTCAATGACACGTAAACAGAGAAACTTAATCGTGTTTGCATGTAGCATCCTAAATGCAGACATTCTGTTTAATGTGAGTTAAATTATGACAAGTATTGTTTAACAAGTCACTTAACTTTTCTTTCCGAAAATAGGAATTGCTAATATATATTTTAAATCATATGGCATTTAAATCACTTTGGGATTTAATGAGTATGATATCACACTTTATAGAACTGTATATATTGAAAACCCTACAATCTTCCTCCCTACAAAGTATTCCCTTAGTGCATGTTTGAACACAATGACACTATATTTCAATTGCCAGAGCAACTGAGCAAATATTAGATGATCCAAGTTTGAGCACTGCTCATCTCAGACTTTTTATTGTAAATTAATCCTATACCAGATATCTATTCTTAGATCATCTAGCCATTTGCATTTCCGAAAAACTTCCTCAAACGCAGCCTTAAAGGTATGAACAAGAGTAGAGAATACCTGAAATACTTGCAAGTAAGGTATTCCCTTTGCTCCGTTGCAGGGAAAGGGTATAAGAAGGTTTTATAAGTTATTCCTACATACATAATGTGATAAAATTAGCTACGATTGTTAAAACTAGATTTATTTCTTTAAAAATTTCATAATTTTCTAATTCATCCTATCTTTCTATTATTTCTCTAAACTTCTGTCCCTTAATCTAACCATCTTAGATACGAAAAAAATACAGTTTTGATAAGGGAAGTCTTTCTTAGATTCCTCTTAAATAAAAGCACAGATTTCAAAGAACTATTAAATCCTTAAAAAATATATGTGCTGTATTTCATTCAGCTACAAATTCATATTATACCTACTTTATATTAGAGTTTATAAGTTATTCCTTCTTGGAAGAGGTTCTATATTTAATTAATGATCATTTACACAGTTCTATGATGGTATCTTTAACCTCATAGCAATACTTTCCCACAATGGTTTTCTGGAATGCGCATTAGAAACACTTCCTAAGCTTCCAACCTTGAATCATCACATAAAAAGTCGTCTGAGAAACATAATTCTGTGCGCAATTAATATCCGTAAATATTTACCTGCAAAAGTAGGTCCACGGAAACATCAGAAGTAAATAACAGCAGACTTTTCAATCTGTTTACCGAATTAGATCGAAAAATTTCGAACACAATAGTGTTCCGATTGATTGCGCGAATGTTACCAGATTTTCGTAAACATTTCAAGGTAATGGACCTCCCCCTGTGCAGAGTGTGGGAGTCTACAGTCACGTAGACAAATGTAAATGCTATATCGAGCCATTTAATTTTATCTCGTCAGATGTCTATCGGGGATTTAACAAGATTCATATTTACGGCAATAGAGAATTCCATTGAAATTTACAAGGAAAGGAAAAACCTATGCGTTAACGCTATAACAATCCAATCAAATTCACTTTAAATTAGTATCTTTATCTGTTATTTTTTACGATTTATACTTATTTGGTTCGTGTATAAATTAGTATTGGTGCTCGTATTTTAACATATTATAATATTGAAATATCGTAAAGCAACTTACCAAAAAAAATTAGTATTTAAGAAGGCATCTGTCATTAAGATGCACGCTGTCATGATTCTACTGGATTTTTCATGACCTTAGCGGTTTCATGGCTTCTCTTTGATATGAAACTAGCAAAGATTAGTTCCTTTTCCGATTTGGAATCCTCATTCAAGGAGAAAATGTCAGTGCCTAATGAAGTCGTTCTGTATAGCGCTAGATACTTCTACTTCAAAAGTCTCTCCAAGCCATCGGCTTAGCGGTGGACTGATTCTGCAAAAGGATCTATACAGACCTTTTCGATCAATAATTCATACATCAATTTAAAGTTCACATATCAAATCACTAGATTTTGAAAGCGTTCGTAGTTTGAAAAATAAACTTCGTAGATAGCAGATGAATCATGATGATCATACCCATGAAATATCCAACGTAAAAGGGATAATGAATCATTTTAGACACACTTATATAATATTTGCGTTAATAGTGTTTCCTCTCCTAATTATACTAAAAAGCTTTCCCGTAAGTATTTTTTAAAACCCCCATTTTCTGATTTTATCTTACTATAAGATTATTTTAGCAAGTAATGCATTTCATATCCTTGGGAGAAATATTACTACTGGGCGACTTTATATTAAATAATTTAAAAATCCAATGATAGTCCCTATACAATAGCGTCTACAAAGCCTAACGATAATTATTTTTTTCAGCATTTTCTTTTAGGACTTGCTTTGGGTTAGTTTAGCATAGAAGCCTCACGTCAGTTGTCCACACTGGACTACTGGACATAGTGGACTGTACTTGGCTCCTCTTTCTTTATGGAAGAAATTACCATACCTGAAATATCTTTGTTCCAACAATATACCTTTGGAGTAAAATATTATTCCCAGCAGCCTACCTTCTTGGAAGAAGTATTACTCCCCAATCCACCAGGAGCCATCCCCAGCTAAAAGAAGAGGGACTGGAAGGCCTTAATCCGCGCACTTTCTCTAATCCCGTAGTGCCTTTTAGAACCCCATTGAGGATTCCGTTAGGCCACTTTATGACTGAATCCAGGACTCCATTAAAGACTTTGTTTCCCACTATCTTTACAGAGCCGAGGGTTTTCCTTTTGAGTGCATAGCAATGGTTTGTGAAAGAATGATTTTAAAAAGACTTTCCAGTTTTACCTCCTATGTCTAGGAAGTGCATAATGATTTCTTTCTCTGAAGTTGTTTGAAGGCATTTTACTTCATTTAGAAAAATGAAATTGAAACTACTCAATGTAATCCACAATTAGAGATTTGCCATTTGGACTTTGCCAAAGCATTTTACTTCATTGGTCAATCTTTCCTCGTATACAAGCTGCAAAATAGATACGGCATGCGTAGTTATTTTATTTCTCTACTTGTATTTCTTTTTAATATAAAGAAGAGTTAAGTCTTAAAAATCAACCATCAATGTAGTCCCCGGTTTCTTTCCGGTGTCGCTCAAGGGAGCGTCTTGGGGCCATATTTATTTTCTCTTTTCATCGACGCAACCCCTTTAAGTCTTTTGTGAAAGGAGAAAACTATTTATTGTTTGTTGATGACTGTAACACCCAAAAGATAATCACCAAAAGTGTTTGAACCGATCTCCGGCAACCAATCACAATATGTTCCTCCTCCTGAAATTTGAGATTAAACTCCGGAAAAAATTGTGTCCTCTCAGCTACACTTATTAAGATTATTAAGATAAAAATCTGTAAAGACTATATCATCGATAACATGTGTTAACCCAGAGTTTTCTCTCATAGGGTTATTGGTGTGATCACTGACGAAAAACTAAATGTTTCAGACCACTGCAACTACGTTAAAAATAAATCAATGTCTCGCCTATGGATGCTGTATTATTAAGATTTATGGACATCAGAGATTCAGTCTTTTATCGATGCTATTTCTCAAGCTGTGCTCTCTCTCTCATCTTAATCACTGTTTTCCTACTTTGGGCAATGTATTACAAATCTTACCAATCTTCTCTGAATCGTATCTTAAATTGATTTTTTGAATAATCTATTTTCAAGTTCAATCTCTTTCAAATATGGAAAAGGCACATCTTCCGCATCCCTTCAATATAACTCCAATTTAATCACCTTAAACTTCTCGACTGTTACCTTCCTATATATATATATATATATATATATATATATATAATAATTAATAGCAATGATGACTCACCTTTCCCATTGTATATTATCCTTCCGTGTTCCTCGTGGAGCAATCAGCCTATACATTTTCTTTGAGCAGTCATCGTCTATCAACAGTTAATAGATCACTTGGCTTCCGTATTCCTTATTTTTTTTCAACGCTCTTTCTTCCAAACCATTCAAATCCTTATTCTCACATTTAGAAACAATCCAAAATAGAGCTGAAATAGATTGACTTAGATTTATTAAATTTTAATCGTGGTTTATAAGAAAGATATATACATAGCTAATTTACTGTTGTCTTTTAATATATTTTTTTATCTTGGATATTTTATTATTCTTTTAATTTTATTCTATAAAGTTGATCATGAATTATATATTATAGCATATGTATTAATTTATTGTTTTGGTTAGTTATTGTCTTTAAATTTAATTTTCATTTCTGATATTCGTTTGTTATTACTTGTTGATCTTTAACTATTATAGGGCTATAGTTTTATGTTGATATGACAGAAATTTCAACTAACTAAATGAAATAATTTAGCTGAAAACGATTGAAAGTTCATTACGAATACTTGGTACTGCTTTTAATTGTGGTTAAATAGAGCGAGATTGCATGCAATTGCATTATAATCTCCGAATTTTAATATGCAATCCAAATAATGATCCAAAATTAATTTCGACATCCCAATCTTATTCGAGATGCATTTAATAATAAGCATGGCGTTGCATCGGAATTCCCCTCAAATTATTTTAATCGACTCTGGAATAAGTTGTTCCTTCCTGGCTGAGACACACCTTCACCTTCTTACATAATTGGAATGACTAAATTTATTCGTACTTAGGCGTTCACGTGTTCGTCGAATGGCAGGGGTTTCAAAAATAGGCTCACGTTTGGTCCAGCGTAGGAGAAGGTGTAGGTTGATTGGTGGGAATGGAAGAGATGGGATTGGACATTCTTCCCGCGCCTTCTTCTGGCATACCAACTCGTATTCCCGGCGCCGAGGACCAGAGGTATTCGTAACTGACACACTCACCCAGCATCCAGCCGAATTATCATTAGAGTGTACCCCAAGGTACAGCATTAGGCCCGATTTACTCTTCATGCGTATGCAATCGGAGATATATATATGTATATCTACTGTGTTAAGAGGCTGGGACAAGAGGAACTGAAAGACAAGGTTAAACATTATTAGTGGACCATACGTAGCTAAATTGTCTTTGCTAAATGGTAAGAAACGAAGATTGAAGAGCGCGGGTCCAAGAGGGAACAAACTTTCACAATGAAACATTTAGTGTTCAATTGAGAAACGTATACTTGAGAATGAACCAATTCGCATAATACTAAATTTATACCTCTAAGTCTAAGAAAAAAACTACAAAATAGTGTAAAATAGAATAAGTATAAACTAAATTTATGTGCGCAAACATATTCCTGCGATCATGGATAAGTTCTACAAGATATCGCTAAAAATAGTCAATCAAGTAATAGTATATTTCTAACGAGTGTTCGATTCCTAAAAGCAAAAAGAAAACGAAATAAATATGGCCTGTATATGTGCAAACGTATCTATACATTTATCATACACATGTACACATAGTTACCTCAATATTGACATAGTTACAGAACGTTATTGATATCAAATTGATGCTTATAAAGGTGGGGATAGAAAAGTTCATTTTAAATATGCCACAGTATTTATTGGGAGATAGTATATCAATAAATATTAACTCATCATCCTTATTTCCATCCATACTGTGCTTGAAAACAATCAACTCGACTACGTATGTTTACCCCTACGTGTACATCAGACAGATCCTTGAGTCACAGGGTAAACAAAATCACTTTCGATTTTACGGCACGAAGGCCGTCCTCGATCACTTTACAGGAAGTGCTTTAAAATGGAATCTGCCCAATCATTTTCACCCTCACTTTTGAAAGATCATCGTCACATTTATATGTTGGAATACCACCTTTCCTTCCGCGACCTCCCTTGCGCGGGTCATGGCAAAGCTCCGAAATCAAGCGGCTCGCCAAATGGTGATCGACCTACATACAGAAGCAGATTACTACAGGAGAATGAAATGGAAAACATCATTGCGTTTGTATGTACTATGTATAGGACTCTTGACATTCCATTCAATGACCAGTATCCCTTTTTTATGCACTAACTCTTGCGCTTGGATATAGGGGAGCTCGCGGCAAGTTTTCATGAGCTACCTAGCAGCAAGTAGTACGACCTCGCGTATAATATATATAAAAGAATACGATATATTGATATACTCTTTCTAGGGTCTAGTCCTGTTACTTTAATCGGTCGTTAAAATAGATCTATTTGACATCACTATTAATAATTAGCGATAACTCATTTTACTGGAACGAATGACAAATTATGAAGTAAGCGACTGTGATAGGATTAAAATTAGTACGTAATATGAGCGTTATTCATATTCTTAAAATTGCGGAGATTAAGACAGTGTTGAGCTGCTAAAAGTAATATTTTGGGATCTTGATTTTAAGCATGTAAAATCATCATTTTAAAAATAAATCTATTTTTGATTATAAAGACCATTACATTTTACTCTTAATTTGCTCCACTGATATAACCGAAATATAAAATGTTAAATCATAAAAATAACTTGAAAAGCATGATATGGCTAGTACCCGATTATAAACAAAAAGACAAAAATTTTTTACTTATTTTCTATTTAGCTGTGAAGTTTCGAAATATCCAGATATGTCATTTCGGAATGCAAAGTTCATAGTGAACAAATTTTTTGGGTCATGTTTGATCTTTTGTCACATTTTTTCTCCAAGGACATCTTTGAGAATCATATTACGTTGAAGTGCGTGAAAATATTTCATAAAATTTGTAACTCCTATAAAAAAATTAATCAATTTGGATAGCATACAGCAAAAATAGAACATATTGTGCAACTTTTTCTTTATAAAATGATAACTTTTGATGGATGATATCATTTGGATACGATGTTCATTACACTTAATGAACAACCTAAATTTACCAGTAAGGAGATGCTTTTCTAGATTTTCAGTAGAAAGGTTCAATCCAATTATCTAAATTTATTAAATATATATTTATTTTAACTATTTTATCATAAACTCATCTGCAACGAAACGCTTTAATGGGGTCAAGAATTGACATGGTCCACTCACACGGATATAAAATAATAATCATAACATATGTAAATAGCATATCGTCATAATATCAACAAGTTTCTATAACGGATATATTAGACGTAAGGGGAGACCCCCAAGTCTCAATTGTGCCTTAATACAAAGTTGTTTCTTCCTTAAAATATAAATCAAAGGTGATATTTAGCGTTCATAATCTTTTGAATTCGAGAATATGTTTGATAAATATGACGAAATGTATATTTAGCGCTGTGAAAAGGAACTTACTATGCAATGATTGCGACGGATATCAGCCTTATTCCAAATCCTAATCCCCAATTGATTTTGTCTCCGTTTCATAATCTTTCAAATCAGCACACACGATGCAACGAATAAAATCAGTTCAAGGGTTACTCTGTGATGACCCATCGTTAGAGAAAAAACGAAACGTATTTTTGTATGAATTGATGTAATGATTTTACAAACAGCATTCACAATTCAAATCTCGAAATAACTGACGAAACTCCATCCCTTTGTGTGTTGGAAATACCAAAGAAAAGTCATGCAAAGCAGTCGAGTTTCATTTGCATTCATACCATTTACTTTCTCCGCCAAGTCTTTCGTAAGAGAAACTGGACCTATTTCAATCCTCAGACTTAAGGGTCTTTTAAATTCCTCCGAACCTTTATTTTTGGTTAAAGGACCGCTTATCCAAAGGGATTAAAATATACATCGCGGTAAAACGGGTTGGATATCTTTCGATGCTTCAAACTGCAAGTGGAAGGACCATTTCCTAACTACGCAGAGCCAATTCACCTCATTATTTTGCGATAAGATAACAGAAACTGAGTTTATTCGCGAAAATCTATTTTATATCACCCTCAATTTTACGTTCCGTTACATTATATAAATAAAAATACGTATTAAAGTAATTAATTTCGATACTACTATCGATAACTGAAAATTATGGTTCTTAAACAAAACGATATATTGATATCGATCATTCGAAATCGAAATGATTTATAGATATATCGATAGTTAACGATATCGAATGAAATAATATCGATACTAAATATATCGATCATAAATAGTATCGATAGTGTAAGACATATAATTTTTAATATCATATATCGGCCTTCGCATAATTTTAGTGACCCAGTAGCATTCCAAAGAATACATCTCTACTTATCGATACGTAAATTTAAACCATTCGACGTAAAAGCAGCGTATTTAAAAGTAGTACCCTTCATTTTACGAGGGTTCGCCCACCCTTCTCCGCGAGCCAACTTCCCCTCCTCCGGGGAGAATTGCGTCAATGAATCCTCCTCCACCACCATCCCCTTACGATGATCTTTCCCGATCATTTTCTTTCCCCATCTCATTTGAGGCGTAGTAAAAGTATTTTTTTCCTCCGCCATCTTCGAAACCCTATTCAACTCCAATTACACTTCTTAATGGTTGGGAGTATTTCGGCTACCGACAGCTTTAACGTCAGAGGCCTGCATTTATTGATCAGTAACTCCCACGCCGTTCGAGATTTGACGTCATAGGCACTCGTCCGCCGCTCGGATTCTCGTCGATAGCTCGCCAATTCCATGCCTAGTCCAACTTTCGCGCAGTCGTGGCGATCTATAAGTCCCTACGTAATTTCGGCGTTGATATTTACTCAATAAATATTTAATCCTTTTTTCACAATCATAATTTCAAAGAAAGTACGATCCAAAGTAGCTCTACAAAATTCAAAAAAGCGACAAAACTTTACGTTACGGTAAAATATGACCGTATTTTTGGGAAATGACCTTAATTTAGATATAATGCGGACTACTTTTACAAATTGTGAGAAGCTACTTTGAATGCCATGGCGAATTGGAGTGTTTATCATTACTTTCTAAACGCATCATCACTTTCTCTTCATGAAGAATCACGCAAATTATGCTCTCGATTCAATAATATTTACATGTTGATGCTACCATGTTTTCTGTTTGTTATTCGGTGCGAGATTTACAAAGTTCATCGTAAGTTTAAGGTCTAAAGCGATTGTATTTTTAAATACTCGTAGAACGAATAAAACCGTCTTCTGTTTTTTAGTTTGACACATATAGCTCGCAGTTGTAAATTACTGTAATGTATGCGTTGATGCGGGTAAAAATGAATGGATATGAGGATAACAATGAGTACTTAATTTTACGACGCATAAGATGACATTCTAACCCCGAACAATCCATTCCAAAGTCGGGGTCGTCTTGTACGCCGGGTACCGGTAATTGCGGGCTGTACTGGTACGTACTAGGCACGGGTTTACATGTCTTATGACAAAAGACCTTATGGTTATAAGTGACAGTTTTTCTGGCAAGTACCTGTGTGTCCTGAGCATCTGAAATAAAATTATAAATTCAAAATCTGATGATTATTTCTATTTATTGATTTGATTTTTATTGTTAGAGATGTCTTTTGCGGCAAGTATATTCTTAAATTTATGTTTTATCTGGGAAAGTTGAGGATCAAGATATAAGCTCAATATAATAAGATCAATATATAAGATATAATTATAATAATCGGAAAATACGGTATTTCATTTCCTCGAAATAGTTAAATAATTTTAAAATGGTATCTCAGCATTATGATATACGGTTATATGTTTATATAAGTATGTTTCCAGTCATTATTTAATAAACGCATGTATATTAGTAGTATTCTTAAGTAAGTATATTGATAATTTATATAATTATATTAATAATACGAGATTTTACAGTTGATTTTAAAAACTTCTATCGCAATGGCTTAAAGATGAGCAGTCTTTGAATACTCTGTAGTCCATTGAGAATAAAGAGAAAATTATGAATAAAAATGGTTTCTCTTTCTCTGTCTCATTTTCTACATCCAATTAACAAGACTTCAACAATGTTTTCGATCCTCATATTAATTACAAGCCTGGTCAACTCTTTATGAGAAAACTTTTTAAAATTATAATTAATGAATAATTTAATGGCTTCGCGAGATAAAATATTCGTTAATAGTAACCAATCATTATGGCTAAACTAAACTATAAAACTAAAGCACAAAACAAGACTAGGTTAAACATAAAGAAAACAGTAAAAAAAATCCTGCCCTCCGGGATTCGAACCCGGGAATCGATATACACCCCCACCTCTATACCGTAGCGGCCGACTGAATGATGAATGAGAACAGAATGAATAGTTATACCTCTGACGACTTATTGAATAAAAGCGAGACCTTAATTGGAATTAACGCTCTGATAACTCACGTTTGATTCAAATCGCATCTCGTTTCAAAGACGAAAGCGGTTACACAATGCTTCGTTCCACATCTAGCAAAACTTCGCCCATTAAAGCCCTACGTGGGTGGAAGTGAAAGTTAGAGAGTGTTCAACAAGCAATACAATTGGGTGTTTCAATCGATTCAACGGTCGATATTAAAGTTCACGCAAATGGTACTTCTCTATTATTATCATTATTATGGCTTTCATTAAAATCAGAGTAAGTATGTTCGCCTACCAGCTGCAGTGTTTTCAAACTCACAAATAATTTATACAACAATAATAATAAACAAATATATTCCTCGTATTTTAAATTAAACGTAATGAGGATGACATGAAACCATGGAAACGACACAATACAGCCTGGAATATGCCCTAATAGGGAGAGAAAAACTTTACCGTTGGATATTAAACAAAATATCTGTCCAATTTCCATAAATATGAAACATGTTAGGAATACTCAAATAAAGGCATAGAAGAAACTTTTGACCATCTATCTACAATATTTTAAATTATACTATATAAACCTACTTGCAATTAGATCCTAATATGAAAATCATCACAATAAAGTGGACAATGAATAATTTCGAATCCTTAAACATCATCAAACATATCATTCCCCACTCTTCCACTGATAAGTTCTCCAACTTACTATTGTCATGAAAAATACTCAACTGAAAAAAAAAAGTTAAAAGCTAAAGTAAAATAGACTTGAATGAAAGGTGTTCTACTTCTCAATTATGCGGATGCAGAAAGCAATTTCTCCTACGATAATCCTCTAAGGGAGATAGTTAAAGTATGAGGGTTATAATTAAAAATACATGAATGGCCCTTTCTGAAGATGCATAAAAGTTTCTTTAACCTAATAGAAGTACTTAAATACACCCCGGCTTTCTGCAATACGCATTACTCATACTGCCAAACCCAAGTTTAAAATCATCGCACAAAAAATCGTCTGGGCAAAGTAACCCAGTGCGCAGTCAATTTCCGTAAATATCCACCTGCGAAAGTAGGTCTATGGACACGCCAGAAGTAAATAAGGAAAGATTTACCCTCTGTTTACAGAATTCAATTAAAAAATCCCAAACACGAGTTCCCATTGATTACGCGATTGTTACCAGATTTTCGTAAACATTATCTCAAGGAGACGAATTTTCCCGTGTGTAGGAGTCTACAGTCACGTAGGCAAACGTGAATGCTATTTCGGACCATTTAATTTTATCGCATCACAGATGTCCGTCCGAATTTAACAACATTCAAGATTTACGGAAACAGATAACTCGGATAAAAATAAAAGAGTAAGGCCGATGCGTAAATGTTTTTTTCATCTCACGCGATTCTTTTATGGGTTAGTGGATGACTTCTTGGATCAAGTGCCGGAACGCATGTACACGATACCCATCCGAGTAGATTAAGCAATCCTGAAGAAGAAGTTGATGTCGCATGCAGAAATGCAGACATGCAATTAATTAACTTCACGAGACTCGGCCGTAATCTCTTTGGGTGATAAGACTTTTTGATGCGTGTTCAAATCAACAGCTAGACGCTTATTTTTCATTTTATTAGTAAACAACTCCATTCGGGCTTTCATGCAAATGAAGATAGTATTGAAGGGTAACATTATTTACTGAGGCCTTAGCAACTACTTAGACGATTAAAATATGTTGAATTAGTAACACATCACGATAAGTTCGTATGACTTGAATACAAAAGTAAAACAGGATTAAAAAATTAGCGACATAACTAGGACTCGAAATCAGGTTCTCCACTTCAGTTTACCTATTCGGAGAGTTGGGGATCTGGGTTCGAATCCCGGTCTTGTTGCTATAAATAAACCAATAATGAAGCTGTATACGTAATATCTTAGTTTGATCTTATGTTTGAAACTTACTGAAAGACCTATACACTCTTTTTAGTGTATAAAACAGTTTCTAAATATGTCTTAAATTCATCTAGTGTTATTTTAGCAAAAGAAAAATTAACCATACCATTATAGAAACCAAAAACAGAATAAAATTTTCCGCATAAACTCCCCGTTGAGGGATACTAGGAAAATTTTGATATGATCAAACTCAACTTTGTGAGTGGAAGCCATAATAAATAAAGAAGACATTAGGTAACAGTAGATATTTTAAATCCTCAAGGAACCGAGATTATGCTACAACCATTCTCATGAAAACCACTAATAAAGAAATGGTAGTATTATGAATAAAACTGGAAGTATATCGTTTACTTTTTGTATCGTTTGTTTGGATCACCACGGTAACAATTAGGAAATAACAAAATAATATGCGTACTTCGATTTTAACAATCACCAACAATACGTCAGTGAATCGAATCTAAAAATACACTCCGTCAATAAAAATATTGACTTTGGGAATAAAGTAACTTGTTATTTAAAAAGTAAGATATCAGCGCCTTATTTTTCATCCTACGTGATGTGACAAGGTTAAAACAACGAGGTGAAAAATAGAAAACGAATCCTTAATCCCGTCACGTGGGTAGTTATTGTTGATGAACAAAAGGCGGTAAACCGGATAAGCAGATCGTGTTTTGTTTCGAAGGGCATTGACATTCGTTTTTTTTTTGCTCCAATCTCTGCCGCTGCTCCCCTACAAGACTCACTACTAAAGGTTCTGTCGTAAACAAGGACGAGAGGGAATATTCAGGTCAAGGGCACAGGAAATGCGTAAACATCTGAAACAAAAAGAGGTTTTTTAATTTGGTTTCGAAAGCGGGGCTTGATATACTTAGCATGTAAATAATGAAGTATATTCTTTGAAAGAATACGTCGCATTATTTTTTGCTCTTCTGTAACACAGCATTAGTCACTAAGACACGATTGACAGTTCTCATCTATTTTCTCCATCGTCATTTATCTTTATCGTGTCAAACTCGTGGAACGCTTTTATTACTTCGGCGCCATAATAAAATGTTTGATGACTTTATTTTAGGGCGAGATTTAGGCTATTAAATCTCCTCTAACATCTAACCCAGTAACTTATATTATCTCATATTAGTACAATAATAATAATTCGTCTTTATCAAGGGCTAAACTGAGACTTAATTGTCTTTTCTTACAATTAAAAGCTGTCAACTGTCTATATTTATCAAGAAATAATATTTAATAAAAGTAAAATTTAAGCATTATATAAATAATTTATGAACAACTAAGGTTTGATAGTAAAAAGAAAATTATAAAGGATAACAATTGATATAAGAGTATTTGTTTAATTATTTAATAGTAATAAATACGAAAAATAATTACGAAATATAAATAAAGCATCCATCAAAATACGAAAAATAAGTACGAAACTATCCAAAGCGTGCCCGCAGTAAACATTCCATGGTTTTTTCTACTAATAATGACTTCATAAATTACTTTTCTTTATTTATATAACTAAATATTTTTAGAAATAAAACTAAGTTCGATAAACTGTTGCGGAATAGTTCGTTTCTATACGAAAATATGGCAGTGTCATTCGATATCAAAAGTTTCCCCTTGAGTTGTTTTTTTACGTCATCTACTACCATATTGACTGGCAACAAAGGTGAATGAAATTTATAAAATGGAGGATATATATAAATAGAATGCATTGGCATGTTGTACGGTTTGTCAACAAGCTAACTATAAAAGGAAAGAAAAAGGGAACGCGATATACCAAGGAAAGACGTTAGAAGGACGCTGATCTAATTTTAAAACTGCGCCGCGGCGTCAGTGCGTTGACTGAGCAACGGAAGGGGTGTATGAACTGTGATTGGGTCGTCCGTGTTCATTCAAAAATCAAAAAAACATTTGAAGAACGAACAATGGAAATGAAAGACGTAAATAACCTTTGTTGATGTAAATAAAGAAAAAATTGAAGATAAGAATGTGATCTGACTAAAAGTGAAATTTCTTTCGAAAATAGAAGAATTAAGAAATACTTGTTTATTTATAGATTCAATAATGCGCTTCAAAAATCATTGTAATTTATAAAGTTCGACTACCGACTTATTCTATTATAACAAAAATTAGAGCTCTTTTTCAGCACGGAACATAAAGAAAAATGTGCTTCGGTCGGTAACCACAGCAACGTAAATATATGCGCGCTACGTCTTAGCTGAAACATTCAGGATTTCCGGCACGATAGCTGTGCATCACTTTAAATCTTTCGCATGTGCATCGAGCATCGGTATCGTATTCCAAGTGCACTTGCAAAGTAAAGACGAAGAAAAATTACCGAGATGTTATGGTAAGAAATGAATAATTCCTTCGGTAATATTACAAAGAATGCAGCTTGGAATCATGACATTGTCAAAAAACTCAATTACTGCCTAAATTTTACGTTTAACCTTTGTACATGATAATTATTTCAAAATTCTTCATTAGCATTACGAAGAATCCATCGGAATTCTACGATACATAAAATCTTTATTGTTACATTTGAGTCCATTCCTTTTTTTATTTCTCATTTAAATTTCAATAATTTACTTTAAAATTCCTTGATTAGCGTTTCGTTCATTCATCATAATCTTAATAAATAAATAAATAACTCGTTTTTGTCATGTTTAAGTGTATATCTGTCTAAAATTCGTATTTATCTTTCGATAATTTAGTTCCAAATTGCTACACAAATGTTACGAAGAATCCATCAAAATCTTACTACAAATAAACTCATGTTTGTTATATTTACGTTAATTCCCTATAAATTTCATCTTTAACCTTTCGATAACTTAATTCCGAACCAAACAATACCTCAAAAAACTTCAATAATACACATCGGCTGATTGTTTACGACGTCACCCACATTGTCTAAACCTAACCATTGTTAACACTCCGTCATTCAAAATGGCATTCCAAAGTTCCTTAAAAAAAACTTCATCCATCCACTCTTGCGTCTGTATGAAGAACAGCCAAGCTGTCTCAAAATCCCAATAACAACCCTCAACGCCTCTCTTCTGAGCCACTCTGCCTTTTTAGAGGCACAACGAGACGTTGGGCGATCGATAAGGTGGTTGGTTGGCGTAGGGCTGGATCTGGAAGAGGGGTTTCGGGAAAAGGAAGATCGCCGGAAAAAAAGGGATGTGGGACATACGAGGGGGAAGATAGGTCCTTCACAGAGGGTTGAAAATACACACGTAGAGATGCGCTTGGGGTAGGTTGTTGCTGTTGTTGATGTAATTACACCTTCATTCTGATGTGGTGTTGGTATACGTTATAACTATATCTGGCAACATCTGATGGAACGCATCCCCAAACCTTAGGAATGTAAACACAATATGTCTGCGTCTAGAATTCCAAAAATACATTTACGTATTATTTTATATACTTCTGGATACCGACAGGCGTTGTTTACGTTTCTGAAATGTGATGTTAGGATAGCTTGGAAGAAGATTATTCAACGTGTAATTCATCTTTATCTAAACATTGAAGAAGAGAAATCGTGCTTTTTAGATGGGATATAACGCGAGAAAGTAAAATGTCGATTTTTCTTAACTATATTCCGATTTTTATAAATTTAAAAATAAAAAAAGTTACAAGGATGATAAATATGATATATAAGTTATGTTTTTTCGTGCAATGGCTGCAGTTTATTGCCTAAATGGGACGTAGTTAACGAAAGATGGAAAGGAAGTGATGCTCTAATTCTTCCATGCAAAATAAAACTGAAATATATTTCGATATTCAAGAAACATATAAGGTATTTAACTTTCCAAATGGAATGCCCTTTCATAAGATGTTAATAATAACTACGAAATTATCATTTCAATGCACTACGTGTTGATGTATCCTCAATTCAACAATGGTTACCTAAATATATACCAAAAATGGAAAGTCTCCTAGCAGTATAGCCTCCTAGTCTAGCGACAGCCTATCTGGGAAACTTGGAGATCCGGTTGTGTAGGGCAGCTGACTATAGACCGAGCAATGGCTGTTTAAGAATTTTTCACGCCCTTTAATCTTAGATAATTCATTTCCGTGATGATATCGGGCTTGTTGGTTCATTGAGAAGGCATGCTCTATTGCACTAAGCTACACATGAAGGAGGATTGGTCTTTAAGAATGTTATATTTATCGAAACGTAGGAAAAATGATAAAAAAAAGTTTCAGAAATATCATTCGGTCGAAGAAATTGGGATATATAGTCTGGAAATATAAATTTTACGTTAATAAATATGTACTTTGAAATGAATTTATGCACATTTTAGCAGCATATAAGTTATCTATTAATAATTTATATGAGTGATAACTATAAGTTTTCTGTTAATACTTATAAAAACATTATTTGTGAACTTATGAAGTCTTTAAATATGCAAATTTTAGTTTACTCTTTTCTTATCTCTAGGAATATGGGGAATTCATATACAAGCAAGAATTTAATGATTGATGGTGATAATTGATCGTAATACCTATTTTGAAACAATTAAAAAAATTTATCCTTCATGAATATTCTATAAAGTGTAATTTTATATTATATAAATACTTACAATTTGACATTATTTCATTGACTTTTAATTACATTATTTTTTTATTTTGACAGGGTTAAATGGAAGAGGAGACTTTCTAGTCTCAATTTCGCCCCTCAGTAAACTCGTTGTAATTATAATAATTAATGGGGTCAATTAAAAAAGGTAGGATTTATAAAACTCGTATTCTCACATTTAAATACATTTATTTCCGTATTAACTAGCGTCTAATAACAATTGAAAGTTTTAAAATGAAAAACAAATGAAAATTAGGAAGAAAAGATGGATCTAAAAATTTACTTGTTTCCAATTAACTACGCAAATACTTTCTCCAATCATTCAAAGCTATTTTTAGCCTTCATTGAGATTTTGGGAACCCGGTCCAGTCAGTTCAAACACTTTTTCTTTCGAAGACGAGGAAAGACGAGGGTGAAAGTTTGAGCGTCTTTTGTTTCTATAAGGATAAAGGAATGCTCTTTCGATACCACGTGAAGTGTAACGTGACAAACGCTAGAGTTGGGAGAAAAAGACTTGAGGTGGCTACGAAAGAAAGTGAAATGCTAAAGAAGTGAAAGTCTGAGAGATCGTCAATAAATTTACCTCTCTCCATCTACAATTCACTTCTTCGAGATCGCAAATACACTTTCAAAGATCAACCACGTTATCTACTAGGAAGCAATTACGTGGATAGTTCAAAATGCCCTGAAGCGGAGATGGTATCCATGATAAACAAATATCTCCTATAGTAACAAAATGTTTACCGTTAAAATAATGCACAATGAAGCTTCAAATACGAGCGTAATTAAGCTTTGTGTTGATCGAATAAATGCAGAAAATTTGACATTTTCTGAAGAAAAGACTATAGGAATACGGGGACAAAATTCTTACGTCATAAGACTTAAGATCGTCAGAAACCAAAGTCATGTGAAACCAATGAAATGTAAAACCAAAGTCTGGTGAAGTTCATGTCATGTCTACTGCCATGCTTAAGTGAACGATAGGTTTCAGTTTGTTCTCGAAGGAGGAAAAAACCCTATGAGTGGTCGACAGCTAATTAGGATCTTTTGACGCAATACTTATGAGTTTTTGCATGCATTGAAACCTGGAAATTTTGTACAGTTGTATACTCCAGAGACAAGGAAAGAGAACGGTGGGTTTTTTTTATTACGCACGGTTTCCAAAAAAGGAAACAGCGAAATCTGATGGTCAGGTGATAGTTATGCACCCCAAAAACCCGTGGGGAGTCATCAGCGTAGATTACGATGAAACTTGGGTGATGTTTTCATCATTCCATCATCTTTCAATGATTGAAAAAAGCCCTTTTTGAGAAAGATACTATTAGAGTAATGCAATGCAACGATGAAGACCTCTGCAGATGCCAAAAACCTCTAGCATTAGAGTTTGAATTATTACATTATCCATCATATGATTAGTCCACCAGAAAATGAAATGCACTTCCAAACTTGGAAAAGTTGAATAGACGAACACGAAAATATCGAAGAATTAGGTCATGATGCACTTATTTTGAGTATCTTTAGAAATTCTTTGTTTAAGAAGGCGAAAAAAAATTGGATTAAGACCCTAAAATGTGTTTCGATAAACCGATATTAAATTGAAAATAAAAATATGCACAAAGTAATTGCTTGTATCTTTCATAGGAAGTTATTAAAAATAATTTTATATATTCAATAATAAAACTGAGAATAGAATTACATATACTCTGGAACTATCAAAAATTACAACTGATTAAAGGTTTTAACTCGAATAAAATTATGAATGACGAGCTAAGCGAATCGAAACAGTACGTTTGTCCAGTATATAGACCTGAAGAACAGACAAATCTTGTTGTATATTTAAATGCACATTTAATTGCTACTTTACATATATTTAATTTATACTTCATTTACGAAAAATAACCATATGTATTTATAGCGTACGATATCATAAGTAGAGGGGTGACAGTACACGACTTCTATTGAATCTCGAAAGGTTTAATACACCTTACAGTTACCTACCACATAACGAATTTTATTTGTATTCGTCATGAATATGACACATGGTTCTAAAATGCGTCTCCATCGGAAGTTAAAACGACTTGCGAATTAATACTGAGAAAAAGTATTTATCCTCCTATCACTTCGGCCTATCAATTATCACTCTCTTACGTAAAACTCCATAACGACGGTAAACTGAATCATCCTGTCATCGAAGCAATTATAACCAGATTCACTTCTAATCATCATAATCAAGCGTAAAGAGCGCGAATACTTAAAAATCAACAAAATCAACACGATTGCTAATTGTTGAAACGACTCGTAACTATGGAACGATGAGTAACAACAATTAGAAACAAATGAACGATGGAAGCGAATGCAAAAAAGGAGGACGAAAATAGGGAAAAAATGTACCAGAAAAAGCGGGTAATGGTTTTATAGAATGGCGAAATGATAGTTGTGGTAATTTATTTCGGATTCTTTTGAAGAAAGTAGAGGTAACAAACTGCTCTCTCTTTTTCTCCAAGTATCCGAAAGTTCGCCGACTTATTAATTAAAAAAGGAGGTTAATTGTTACATTGTTTGTTGTCATTATTATCATGATTTTGAGGCACACAATTATATTGTTATTTACGATAAATTATGATGTATAATATACTTTATATCATTATTTATATTATTATATATGTTTTATGTAGATTATTATTCATGTTATTATTATAAAGTATAATTACTTTGATTAATAAATTAGTTTTTCTTATGATTATAGTAGTATGTCACCATAACACCTTAGCAACATACGAAATTCAGGATATCTACACGAAAATATTTCCCTCAGAAAAGGTGCTCTCGGTCACATGTACGTCGCGGATGATTTAATCAATATCATTTCGAAATACGCTCCGGTCTTTCTCTTACGTATCAACTCGTCCTAAAACCGAATTAAAAAGAACATCTTTTAACTCCTAATCATCATCCTCATCATCAGATAGACTATAAAATCTTCACGGAAACAATCCTGTCCTCTTATAAAAAAAAGTTCATCGTATTTGGGTACGAAAAGCTAGTAGGGGTTTCTCGTAACATACATCCAGGCCCTTCCGTGGAAAATTCCACTGCAAATGCGCTTGGAGGGCGTCCTTGGGGGGGAGGTAGTAGGGCTGGAGGACATTGCCCTGTTGGTGCGCAAAAAGAGTGGGAATGCACATGATTGGGGCCACGGATTCCATGCAATGCAACCTCCTTCGTGTAACACGAGAGCGTATGTTTCCTGTCATTTCGACATCACGATGGGTTCTGTTTCAATCTTGAACTCAAACTGAGGGAAAAAAATCTAATGTCTTAGCTCGACGGGGGGTACTTTAATTTGAGAGGTAAAGTTTATTTGAAATGATGAATGCAATGAACAAAGAACAGCGATGCTCAAGTCAGATTCATTATAAGGTTTACAGTACGATGTATTTTTAAACAATCTCCTAATATAGGTACAGAAATGAAGATTAAGAAGCTGTGACCTGATTAAAGAGTATTTGGAAATGATTCATAAAGAGACCAAGTGAAAGGTGGGTGGATGTGATTTTAAATGATACAGCGAAGTGAGTGAATGATGCTGTGAAACCGTGAGAGGGGAGAATACGATGCATCATCGGCACACAAACATCCTAACATAGTCGGGATATTAAGGTAAATGCGATGATAGTATATTCTAAATCATTTCAATAATACTGGTAAAATTAGCTAAAGAGAGAATTAGTTATATAGATATTTATGAGGTTATAGAGAAAAATGCTTAACTACATATCGATCTATCTAAAACCTAGTGACCTATGAGAGGCCTAATCTTTGCTTACGTCATCTAAGCGCAATTTGAAATTCATTGGTGCACGTAAATGCTGCTGGAGAAATTTCTGTACATTTTTTGTACTCTAATAACAGATTTAAATTAGTAAAATATTGTTTTAACTATTTCGTTACTTTAAGAAAGTTTAACGAGCCATGTTATTCGGATAATTTAAAATGGTTAGTAATTTGAGGTCTATAGCGCTCTTAAAAGTAACACTTGCTGGAATTTGTATGGATTCTTCAGAACGAGTTCTTTCTCTAGTAGTATTATTGTTGGTGGATATTGCATACAATGAAAATTGTTTCTCTGATTTATATGAAATATTATTACGCTAGAGAAATCGTTTGTAAAGAAAGTGTAACGGATTCCTGCAAATGAACTTCAGTGGGTGTTTTCAGAAGTAAAAGATTTAGTTCTTAAACAACCACAATTTTCGAGACTTGAATCTTTTTCCTTTCTGTTAGTCTCTTATTGTTGATAATTGAATGTATTTAATGAATCCATTATTACTATGGTGATCAACGATTCAATTGTACGATGACAATAAAATAAATACGCAATGGCGTATTAAACTTTAATCAGATTGAATGAAAACTTTGAATTTAAAAGAAGATATCTTGAATGAATGTAGAAGATTATGAATATTTTACACATGAATAATTGATTATATAATATTTACTGGTATATCTGCTTCAAATATGAAAATCATACATTGATTGGATGAAAAGCTGATCAAAAAAATTCTCGCTTGAAGTTCAGATTGAATTCCTTAGAAACATATAAAAATATAAAAGGATTTCATAATTTAATTAACTTTAATTTACTCAAATTCCACTCTAATTAATCTTGTTTTCAATTCCTTTAATATTTAACAATCATATATTACGTCAATATATTGATAAACTCTGCGCTATTAGCAAATGCTCAGTACTGAATAGCTTCCACGATGGAAGTATACATCGCAGGAGTAGAGGGTAGGGTGAGGTACGGGCTACGTTGGCCCCTGGAGAACTATCGTGGCCATGAAGCTCTGATAAAAGCTGTAACCAGAAACCCTGATAAAACTTACTTGAAAACAGGAATAATCTTTAGTGTAAATGTATTAAATTTTAATGCATCTAGTCAGTTCTAATTGTGTAGCAATATTCCAGGGCAACAGATATATTATGGAATGCGTCTATTAATGAACTTTAGTTTTATGTACGATTAAGATATTTAATAACACTATCAGGGTTTTGATTTATACTTACTTCCATGGAGACCGTGATTGTTTATAATATCTGATAGTGTGTTGATGCTATTTTGTGTTATTTGAGTGTGTTTTACTCGACAATGAACAGGGACTGCCAACATTCAATTGTCTAACAGATACTTGTAAAAATCGTAATATGAAAATAAGAGGGAAAAAGAGAATGTCCAGTTAGAACTGAGAACTATATTTTCAAAGCTCAAAGAAGAACTACTTTGAAGCGAATGTCAATAGATGTCATTGAATAACGGTATATTCGCAAGTTACTCATAGAATTAAGGAGAAATATACTTTTATATGTTTTTTTCAAATCTTAATATGTTTAATGAGCATACCTGGGCACACTAAATCTACAGATCTGAAAGATAGAACTACCACTAAAGGACCATGTAATACAAATAATGTTTATAACGTGAGCTATACAGTTAGATCATCCTACAATACATTGCGTACATACCTACATTCAGTGAAAACCTCTATTAACCAATGAGAGTTTGATTTCATCGTCAACTGCAGGAAGCATTACTGTCTTTAACGTATCTTACGCTAAAATCTGCTAAATTTGGGTCTACTCATAGACGGTATAGGTTTGATCTCTTCGTTAAACTGATATAATGAGGTCCAATAAAGATGAGGTTCCCGCCAGCGTCACAGCGTTTTGCGCACTGCCAATTGATGGGGCCGCGTTCGGGTCAAACGACTTCAATTGCTCCAACTGGAATTAACTGGTTGGGAAAACGGCAAGTGGAAACATGACGCACTTTCAGAGTACATGAATTGTGGATTTGTATAAATCAAATCTGTAATATGCTTTACACATAAAAAGAATTTTTTGTAGACATGGAAATTATTTCTTAGATATAAAATCCTCAATGTATCTCTAACATTATAACGAGCCATCCTTCTATCAGGTATTTGCTTATAAAATTACCTGCTATTACTTTGTCGCATTTTCTTCTCGATAGTCATACGCAAAATCCCTTAATGCGGAATAGACTTTGAAATGCCATTTACAATGAAAGCAGTAAGAAACACGATAACAAAAAGACGTAATTTAATGAAAAGTTGCAAAAACAAAGGAAATTAAAATGAAGGAATACATTTGCAAGAAGAAACTGACGTACAAAATTAATGTATTCGTGTTAATGGTCTCAGAACGAGTAATATACTGTCGCATATTTTACTTAAGATATGTATGATGCATATTGATTGGTGTTGCTTTTAAAAAAATATAAATTTTTTTTACAAAAATAATATAAATATTTTTCATGACTATGCTTTCTCCTATTATAAACGCCATAATCAAACTCTCGATTGAAATAATGCTACAAGGATAAAAAACTAATGATGAGGATATTAAATCAATCTCCAATTTTGTTGATCTTTCCTGTACTTATCAATCATAGAATGCTGTTTAAATGCACAATATGAATTTCCAGTTCTTCGGTTCTATGAATATTGTATAGTATAGTGCAATAGATTTTAGGCATTCCTAGTGGACTGCATGTCAAAAGGACTCTTAGGTTTCCAACCAGGTGAGTTTGGACAACAGTTTTTGCCAATATTTCAATGACAAACTCTATCATCATCCTCAAAGCTGAAACGGATGAAAACCGATACTAGAAAGAATTAAAATGATCAAAGATGCCCACATGAAGAAAATAAAACTGAGGCAATATCCTTCAAAAAGTATCTTTCCCACTATAAGTAACAAGGGTCTGAGTGAAAGAGGGTATTCAAATACCACCAACCTTGAGAGAAGGGAAGATGATTAAACAAAAAAAGTAATTAAGAGAATTTTACTAATATGGCTTCACTATGAAATAGTATACAATGATGGATAAAAGAGGTCAAATATTAATACTAAATATTGGAAAAATTACTAGCTTTATGACAAATTTACAATCATTAATTGATTGCTTAATTTAGAGTTATAAAGTAACAAAGAGATAGATAAAGGTTCAGATAAGAATAATTTTAAAAATTTAATGTAATACCCAACAGTTCTTCAAATATTTTCAGATTCAGCAAGTAAATGAAGTTGATTAAAGCAAGTATAAGATATTAAAAAAACAAAGTTCAATGAGTACCACACTTTAAATACTGTAAATTACCTGTACTATTATTGAACCTTAAATAATAATTTAATCTGAATATTCAGCTCACATTAAAACAGAAATATTGGTTAGTTCAAATTTGAAACAATATAAAGGATGTTGTAAAATAACAATATTGAATTATTTTATGAGTTGAGTTTTGTTATAATTTACACAACCCCCTACACACCATTATGACGTATGAAATAAAGAATGGCAAAAGAGTGATCTAAGAAGAAAAAATATAAATTTCCACTGCATTATCTTCAGCAAGTATGGTAACTTAGAGATGACTTGTAAAAAATATTGGTAAGCAAGAAGAGTGCAATCCAAAGATTTATTCAATTCTATCTTTGATTACAATTGAAAACATTGTTTTAAAAGACATTTTGATTTAAATCCAATCCAGTAGATAATCAAAGTACAACTATGTACAACATTATTGTTACAAAGTTATATATGATACCTTAGGAAAACGACTTCAAGAGAAAGTATGGAAATAAACTGAATATCCATTGTGTTAAAAATTATTGATAACCAAATTTACATGATATAAATAAAGAAATTACTACAAATATTTTTCATAAAAGCTGCAGAAATGTTTGATTAGTAAAAAAATTCAAAAATGCTGAAAAACTGACCTTAATAAAACCAAAATCAAAGAAACATTAAATCCAAAGCCAATTATTCAGCTATCAACTGCTTTACTTAGAATTTTTCTTATTGTGTACAAATTACATGGCATAAAATTTTCCAAAAACTGAGGAAAGTAACAAAAAGAATTGCTGCTTCTTGTAAACAGACCACATACCTTGTTGATATTGCAATTCAATTCAGTGGGGAAAAATTAGGTAGGAAAACCTTAAATTTCTTTGGTAATTTAAAAACCATGTAAATAGAAAAAGAGATCATTTTCAAAATATCTTCATGTTATCATTTTATAGAGCTCTTAGAGTAAAGAAATAAAATTGATTTGACATTAAATTCAAATGAATTGATTAAGAAACCTTTGTAAGTTTCTGATGCTTATTATGGTTTTCAAATATGCCACAAAAACAACCAAATCACACCATTCTCTCATGTTTATGGACTTTTTTTCCGCAATTTTTCAAATTATCAATATCACCAGATTTAAGAGTTCCTTAACATCTAAAAGGGAGTAAAATATAATATCCACACAGTTGCTATCATCAACTATAACACTCATAACTTTCTCATTTAAAGGAAGGAATAACCAAACGTCACAAATACTGAATTAATATTGAAACATTGGAAAACGGAGCTAATGCACAATGTAAAAATTGGAAGCTCCTTAGATCCTTTCGCTTCAAGAAATTAAATTTCTATTATTTTAATGAGTAGTTAAGAATTATTCTGAAACTACCATAGAAAACAGATACCTGACTAGTAGTAAAAATGATCTTAAGTCACTTAAAATAAAACTGAATTATAATGGAGCCATGTATGGCTCAGTGTATATATAATAAATGTGATAAAATTCCTTTAAATGTTCCATCAATTACATACCTTAATATTTTAAATGACACATTATACTAAAATAAATATTTTCAGGGGGTAATTTTATAACAAATATGTTTAGTCCAAATGTTTAAATTTTCAGTGAAATTCTGCACCAATAACTATGTTTTATAAGCAATAAGCATAACAACTATTTTAAAGCCCTCTTAAAATATAAACATTATAGATATTTATATTACTATTAAACAGTAACAACTACTTTTCTTTATTGCAGAGTTTATCGTACTCTAAATTTTTAAATACAAAATGTGAAATATTAACTTAAAAATGTATATAAAATGTTTACACCAGAAAGTTATAGAATAGAATCATTATAGCAGATGAACCATTTCAAACAAATAAAAAAGACAGTAACACATTATGTTGGTAACTTATAAAGCATACCAAAAGCCATAGTTTCAGTAAATTTGTTCAAAATAAAAAGTAAAGAAGACAGTGAGAGTATACATTTTTTAACATGTACAATTAGTTGATAATCATACAATCAAAAATGCAATTATGATAGCTATGTCAAATAAATCAAAAAGATAAAGATTTCATTGGGGTAGTACAGATTTCAATCATCACCACAATCAGCCTTATAAAATGGAAAATGAATAGTTATAATAGGATTATATCTTAACTCTTTGACTGTTTTTGAAATGCAAACAATTAACAAAATAAAGCAGTGTTTTAAAATTAAAACTTAAAAATTGATAAATACACACTCAAGCAGGGAAAAACATTGCATTACTTCAATTCATTTCAATTAGGTACATGTACTTGTTCGCAACCTTAATAATATAATAAAATGCTGAGAATTAACACAATAAGTTAAAGCTTACTCTAAACTTTCTGAGTCAAGTTTGTATTTTATTTCCAGTACCAACACAATACTCAGAGAATAGATTAAAATTTGACAAATTCAATGCCAGCAAACTGTCTTCTGGTAAATTTCAAGAATTGTTTTCATTGAACAAGCAGTAAAAAATTTGTAAAAATAGGAGTCTTAAAATACTTTGAAATTTTTTATATTTAAAATTCAATGAATAACAGGAATTATTAAATGAAAGTTATACGATATACTAATTTTTACTACTTTTTTCAATATATGTGGTTATTTTGCAGTTAGCAAATTATTCCTTCTCAAACTTTGCTTGAAGTTGAATGATACACACTAGTTCATAAATGTGCTTATTTATACTTTCAAAGTAATTATAAAATCTTACCATTGGTTTATGAAGAAATGATTTTTTTCCAAACTTGACTTGAAATTGAACGATACTCACTAGTGCATAAACATGCTTATTTATACTTTCAAAGTAATTATAAAATCTTACCCTTGGTTTATCAAGAAAATATCATATTTATTGGTGTATATCACAGATAAATGTATAACAGATACCATTTTCAGATGGTACGTTGAGCAAAAGATAATAATTTCAAAGTAAGAGACTGTTACTCCAAATATTCATCCATGAAGCATATTTCAAAATTATAATGAACTCAAAATCAATTTATATTACTTTAAAGTACAAATTTATTTGAAACAATCAAATAATAGAGAAATGTATGAAAAATGGATTACCAGGTTGATTTTTGTTAATTTGGTTTAAAAACAAAAGTAATGCACACATCAAGTGTGTTACTTGTATATTCTAGAAAAAGTGAGTATTCTACACCAATAAATATGGCTCAAAAGATAAATTTTATATTAAAAAATTAAAACTTGAATAACAGAACATAATCTATTTTATATTTTTTCTTTGGCTCCAGATGTTTCAATCACAAAACTTATAAGGGAAGTCTATGGAGTTCAGAATATTTTGTTAACGCTTGATATGGAAATTCACATAATTTTCATACATTTTAAACTTGTTATTAATATCAACATGTATGATTCATTAATAACCAACAGTAATAAAATTCAAACATTCATGATTTACATGCATATCTAAATACATACATAGCGCCCTGAGTTTATCAAGATAATAGTAATAACAAAAGCTTCAGAAAAGGAAAAGATATAAGAAAAATCAAAGAATTATATGTTGAAATACACTCCAAAGGATTAGGGCAGCAATTAGTTTATACACAGTATATGTATATAATTACCTTAGGGTCACTTGCAAGAAGTTTTAGTTCTCAGTTTCAACTCAAGGATTTTTGATCATGAAATCTTAACTTATTAAGGGCTTGTGAGACACTCTTCGAGTAATCAGCACTCTAAATTTTCTATTTATTTTACCAACTCCAAATGCTTTCATATGCCTGCTGGTTTATTTTGAACCTACTGGTCTAATCAAACAAATATTTATGAGTTATACTTTTCAAATGATAAACTTTTTTAAATCATTAACTAATTGTTACTTGCATCCTATATCATAATATCCAATAACCATTGTTTGCTTAAAAGCAGTGCCCCACAGCCAATACTACATAAATATCAAAGGCTAAAATTGAACCTAGAGGACTTATTTACATAATAAATATCAAACAAAATATCTTTCAGAGCCAATATTTGGAGATTCATGGTTAAAAATTTACAAGATTAATATACAGTAAAAGCTTTCCTTGAAGAGAATGAAAGATTAAGATAGTATGATTAAGGAAGAAAATTAAGAAACAAATTCATCTGTGATTAAGAGAAACAAAGAAAATAAAATTATTTTCTTTAAATGTTATAAAGATGAGGTACAACAGAAAGCCTCTAATACTTCCCCTATTCATTCAATCAACGAGAGTCTGATAGGCATATGTATAAGAAAAAACACTAATTTTGTTCATTTTCATTAAATTTTGTTCTTAAAATTATTCTTGCATGATAAATAAAGAAATTAATTTAAATTTATAAAACCAAAAGTAAAAGGTGATCATTATTCCAGGTAGTATGCAATGCCTTGAGTGACCTCAAAAGGCATCACTTCAAATCTTTTATTTGATGCGCTCACTGGAGAAAAACCATTCACTAAGTTTTCTCATCTTTTCCTCTAACTGGAAAATTCAAGGGTCATGGAGATTTTGACAGCAAATTTTGAGCTTTATTTATAACAAAATTTTTCTTTAGATAAAATATTTTCACCGTTAGTCAGATATAATTGCATTCAAAATACTATAAGAGTGCAATAACCAAAAACAGCACAAGAATCTCACTCAATTTCTGACAATTTTTATATCACATTTAGAACATCTAGATTAATCTTACCTTCTATTATGGGAGACTCTTCATCTCCTATTTTGACGCTTGGTAAAAGATACCAATATGGAAAAACTAAACATATGTGGATTTAGTCACTGGAATCCTATAAAACTGATTGAGACAACCTAAAGAGAATGCAACCCAAGGAAAAACACAATTAACATACCCTAGTGTGGCTTGGAGAAACACTGATGCAGGAAATTACAAATTGATAATTGGCATAGGAAAGGTTTTTAATTTACGATTGGTTTTCATTCTTGAAAATCATCTTCAAGCTTCAAATCATCTGGAAGATGATTAAAAGGAAAAAAGGGCAAATCTCTTGGATATGTAAATGGATCAACTTGGTTAACAAAGCATAAGAGATAAATTGGCCACATTAAACCAGGTGGAAACAGCACTTCTATTTAGAGCTGTAAGATTGTTCAGGTATTTCTGTGGGTTACCGGGATAACAGGTTTGCATTTGTGAGCAAGGAGAAATTCTTGCTATACATCTCATGTTTAGTCGAAATTTCTAAAGCAGAATTACAATTAACTTTAACAGTATATAAATTGATGTAAAATATAGTTTAGGGAAGTTGACCTAAACTTCTCCAAAATTAAAATCCATTAGCTGTAATGATAATCAGATAATTCAAAATTTCTGGGAAAAATCAAGAAGAAAGATGATGGCTGATGTGACCTTGGGCTAATTTTCTCTCAGTCAGTGTCAACTAAAAGATACAAGATTTTCACATTCATACTCATGAAAATCAAACATTACTAAGAGTATTTCAAGAAAATACTGGTTTGGTATTTTTCTTGAAATATATTTGCATAAAATAGTATTAATTATATGTTTCGTACTATTAGTATAAAATGTATTCCCTTTCCAAAAAGACAGGACACTCAATAATCATTGTATAGTTTTTGGATGAAACTCTCAAAATTGCAGGTATCAACCTAGACCTAAAAACCTAATATTCTTCAAATTTAAAAATATATATATTTCAGAAATTCTATAAGACCATCAGTTTTTAGCTGTCACCTCAAAGATAAATCGCTAAACAGAAAAAATATTTGCAAATACATTTGGAATGTTGAATTGTAAGATATTTACATAGAAAAACAAACAATTTCAGGTAAAAATAACAGACTATACAATAACACTCAATGATTCACATTAATTGCTCAGGAGGCTCAAAATTTTAACAATTTCCATTCACTTAAAAGCATGATTACTCCTGCTTTAGGCACTGATCACAGACACGGACTGGGGCTTCCCAACCTCTCCGCTTGACTGCACGTCTACCTGTGGAACAGCCATCACATACTCCCCTTCCACAATCACGGCAGTGATGCAAAGTTAGGCGTAAACCAAACTCATGGTTACATACACAACAGCTTTTTATTTCATTGTCAGGAACCCAATATGAAGGTCTTGCGGAATCTTTGATCAAGCCTATGAATTAAAATTCATTTTTTGGAATACTAAAAGCATTGATAGTATTCAGCATTCGATTCGAACTTCATTTCATAATAACTAATAATGAGTATATTCTACTAATTTCACTCCAGAAACTTAACTTTCAAATAAGCAAATTGCAAATTCATCATTCAAATTTGAATATTATTACTACAAAGCAACTAGAAAAACGTAATCATTCTAAAGGAGCCATTTTGAGTTTAACAAACCAACATTCATTAAAAGTTGACAAAGTTAATTTCAATACAGCTCATAAATAATATTCCAAAATACAAAGGTTAAAGAGACATTTTTCTTTTTCAAAAGGAAAAAATCTCTTGGATTATTGTAATATACAGAACACAATTTTGAACTTTTCTGCTACATAAAGTATATCTAAGAAAAAATTATAAACTGAAACATAAAAATTAATTACATGGGGCAAAAGTGCATAAGATTTTGACCTTAAGATTATGCTATCTAAATAAACTAAAATCCTAATTCAAATGAAGTGCATGGAAATATCTTAATCTTCTCTTTAATTGATAAAATTGCAAACTCATAAACTATAAGTAACTATTAAAAGAATTTCAATCAAGGGTAAATAAAGTTCATACCTCTAGGGATGTCTAGAACAGATACAACAGTGCTGATAGTACTAGCCACAGCTTCGCCACACTTTCTAACCAGAACTTCACTTTCATCTGCTTCACAGTCTTCAATGGTTTTTTGGTCTGATGCTGTCATAGTTATAGGAAATGCTTTTAATATTTTAAATTCAAAATAAGAACAGATTAAATAAATGACCTACCATCCTTAAAGCAAACATCACAAACTCTGACAGCAGTCTTCCAACCCCATTTAGGAACAGGCATTGAATTAGTGGAGCAATCAGTACATACTCCCTCTCCACAGGCACGGCAGTGATGTTTGGTATCTGATGACCCAAATGGCTTCCTACATGCCACACACAACTAAGAAGCCAAAGGAAAATATATGAATGAATATCATATAGAAAATGAAAATCAATGTCGGATCTGATTAAGTATTAATATACAAAATTATACATGAGAAACTGGAAGTGTAAAATATTACCTTGATTTCATGATTTGGTTTCCAATATTTAGGAGCTATTTGATCAGCCATCCATGATGACAGAATTCTAGTAGGTGGAGATCCAACACTGGCAACAGCTTCGGATATAAATGTCATCCCATCCAATACCTTTTGGGCAGCATTTTGAGCTCCGAGAGAGACAGCATTACTCTACAATTTCAAAGTATCAAGGAAGTCTCAATGAACATTGAGTTCTATTTGTGAGTTTATAATTAGAGCTTAACCCTTTTAAAGCAGCAAGATGATGTATCAACTTTAGAAGCTCTGTCAAAAAGAGAGACTAGATGTATTAGCTCTTACATAGACTATTATTAAATTTGCTATAATTGATAGCATTTATATCATTATCATCATTGGTTATGCATCTTGTAATTTAAATCTAGCTCTTCATTTTTGCCTTTTCTGTCATAGCCTTGTGATCCTGATAACTCTCTTTAGTTTACTATCAGCATATGATTTCTGAAAGTAGTTCCCACCCAGAGATCCAATTTGAGAACTAGTTTACCTTAACTAAACTCATCATATCAAGCATAACTCAGGAAAAGAAGGAGTAATGTGGTAGTTTTCCTTAGCTTTTTACATTGTAGTAGTGTAACAGCTAAAGACATGCTGATCTTACAAGCACCTTGAAACATGACATTGAAACCCGTGGTCTGCTATTTAATTATGGAGTTTTTGCGAAGAAGTTGGACTCAACTTGTTATGCAGCTATATATTTCATATGAAAAAATTGGTTTATAATCATTTCACCACCAGTTTTCATTCTTCTAAGATACTATTATGTTGATTAGTATAACATAATTAATTTAATTCTATAAACATTTGTATGGTTCACCAAGTATGTTAAATGCAAAGTCCTTCCTTGAGGGTAAATACTCTTATGCTACCCCTCAATTCACTGAGAGCGGGCAGAGGAAAAGAAAAATAATGCAGGTTACTAGTTTTCAAAAATCCCTGGTTTTTTACAGACATGAAAAATCTGACAGGACCATGAATTGAACAGGGATTTGCCAATTGCCAGTTGTTCTAGCCGTGAAGCTACCTTACCTCAGAGCTTGCTTTCTTACATTTTGACACTCTGTTAAGGGTAACTTAAATGACATGAGTGTTGTCTTTTAGGGTACACAAGGAAGGAAGATGAAACCTTTCATATTCCTGCATAGTTTTCATTTACTCTATTCACCACATTTATTTTAAATTGCATTTAGATGATGATAATGGTAACTTTGTTGCTTGTTCACAAAAATTAATGGCAAATATATCTGTAAATCATGTTTATATTGTTTTCTTTACCCATAATTGCTACATGTTACTTACATACTCTCTGCATTTAACGCCAAAGGATCAAGGTCCACACTAAGGCGATTTTATTTCAATGAGTAAATGTGCATAAAATGCTTACCCCAGGCCAAACATGTCTGATTTCTGTTCTTACAGCTGCATCCTCTGGATCTTTATTTCCATACCAATACTGGCGACTACGGTAAATCACTCCACAATGAGAACACTCCAGAACATACCTAAAGATAAATTTGAGAAAAATATACATTCATACAATTTTAATGCTAAAAATAAAATTCAACCTTTTGATAACACAAAAATTACTTTACAAAACACTTTATTTATATTTTCAATTATTTTTATGAAGGGAATTAGGAAAAGATGAAATACATGCATAGTACAATCGATTTTTAAAGTCAATGAGTTATATAAAAACATCATATTAAATATATAAATGAATTTGCAGATAACAAGTAATTGGAAAAAAGAATAAAATTTTTCCTCCAATGATAGTCTCCTAACTTAAATTCCATACTTGTTATACATCTTAAATTAATTACTCGAAAGAAACTTTTGCACTGTACCATTAAAATTCTGAATCAACAGAAACTATGCAGAGTTGGCCACTATTATATCTAATATGAACGAGCTCAACATTGTGGAATGGACTCACCATTTAAGTTAAAAGCTAGAAACAGTTTTATTTTCTTAAACTTTGTCTTTTATCATTCTTGTAGATATAATCAATCAAAAAATCTATAAGAGACCAACTGGTACCTCAATTAGTAACACCTTACATTAATATGCACTATATGATGAATCAAGCAAATACTGTATTTAACATATTCTATCCATATAATCCTATCCATTCTATCAAATAATCCTATTGATAAGTGTTAAGTACTTCATCACTTACCCTGACCAAGCATACTTGGCAAGACCATACCATGAAGATTCAGCAGATGATGACGTTTTAGGAACAACAATAACTTCTCTTCCATTGCTATGGCAACTTTTACAAATGTATACACAATTTTCAAACTGATGCTGATAACTGAAAGAAAAATAATGTATAAAAACAATAAACAAAAACTTATCTAAAATATGAGTAGATCTAAAGGTACAAAGTTTGAGAAGATTTTGAAGATATAGCTTAAAAACAGACGAGTAAGAACAAATATAAATTAAAAGGCTAAGGATTTTTCCCAGAAAAAATTAGCAGAGCACTTATTGCTTTGATTGATTTATATTAAACCATATAGTTTTTATATCAAATGGCTTTTAATTATAATTCAGCATATTAAAGACATATTCCTCCGTGCTCTCACCTACAACGCATATCCGATGAATGAGGCTGACCATCTTTGATATGACCCATGCTACCTTGACATCTATGACTACATGAAAGACACTTCATTGGGCAGGTAAAGTATTCATCAGAGAAGAACACAGGGGAAGAATTTTGAATTTCACCACTGAATTTGTCATTCAATACCTAAAATTATATTAATGATAAGTAAAAAAACATTTTGGAAAATAATAGATTCATCGCCATATGGAAGTAAACTGGTGTTACCTTTAAGGTATGGTAAACAATGTTGGGTTGACGTGGTGACCTTACAGCTGTGTTTTCCAGTTCACTCCGTACTGCAGATCGTAAGGAAGAGAAATTTGTAGGAGGTGCAACGGTCTGAATTCCAATATATCGAAGAGAACTAAAAGCTTCAAATTCTAACTTCAACTGACGAAATCTATTCCGTATAATATCCTCAGAACTTTCTGTGCTTGCTGAAAGTAAGTAATATTACAATTAGATATCCATTTACTCAATTACATCATTTTACAAACATTTATTCAGAGCTAAAAACAACGAGATTGCACACAAAGATACGAATAATTATGCTTACTAGATTTTAAAGGTGATGTATGCCTAGTCTCATGAAAGATTATAACAGCAGGACCTAGTGCTGACAAGGGTCCTCCAAACTCTGCTCTCACTCCAACAGCCTGCAGAGCAGACTGAAAATGCTGAGTATATGCCCTTGATGCCTCGCCAAGAAAGGTGAAGAGATCAGTATGCAGTCTTTCTGACCTTGTACGATATATAACCAAGTCTGAAACTGCTAAAACCTAAAATATCGAGAAGGAAGATAAAATAATACCATAAAGAGAGATAGTCATTAACAAGCATTAACTTCAAAATATCAAGGCACATTTAAGTGATGTTATTGATGAATATATTTTTGTATAAGTATTAATCTACAATCTCGTAGAGGTTGTTAAAATTTATTTAAAATATGTCTTATTAGTAAAGGCACGGGGATGTAGATAAAATACTGAGAACGCTTGAACCCTGACACAGACTTTAAATCTTGAGGTTCTAGGACATCATCAATTAAAACTTCCTAAGATCTTTTCATCAAAATACAGTTATGGAAAACTGTGGTCCTAATATAAATAGGTATGGATGAAAATATACATTAAAACTACATATAATATATATAATACCTTTAAAAGCAGCCTTGTTCTCTGGTTCTCATGATTTGTGCAACCTAACAAACCTTCAGTGTCAAGAAGAATCACTCTAAGACAGGGATCAAATGCAGCCCAAACGCCAATTGTACAAGAGTCTTGTGCTGATGATGTATTGAAAACTTCATTCCCGTCAAAGAAGGTGGAGTTCAAAGTGTGAGATTTTCCATCTCCAGTATTACCAAATATTGACACGACTTTAACCCTTGTCAATGAATCACATCCTAACCTTGACAAGAATTTTTCTACTGACGACACCTGGAAATATAATACTAAGCCTTAAAACTAAGATCTCCAGTAGGATTAGCACGAGGTTACTTCTGATTACTTTATAAAATGTACGTGACATCTAATCGCTGAAGTATTACTAACTTTGAGATGCTCCTTCGCGTCAAGAAGTAAAAAACTGCAACCATTTGACTCTTCAGATTTGGGTCCAAGAGTCAAAGAAACGAGATCTGATGTTAATGTCACATCAGGTAGGCTTGACGGCTGCTTTCCACAAGCTTTTTCGGAGTTGATGTTGTTTGTGTAAGCGTTATGTATGGAGGCGCTATCGATTGATTCCATTATTGCAGGAGGATCTTCTTGTAAATGGGAACGATTTACCCAGCTGTTAATTGGACTACTGGGGCCCCAGAAAGAACTCTGCACTCCATTAAATGGAATATCCATTAAGTTCAGCTAAAATTAATTAAAACGGAAAATTAAAGAAATTTTTGCCTAATAATATTCAGTGCCGAGTGCAGAATGAGAAATAATATTTCCTTACGGTAGTATCTTTTGATCGGAACAAATATTACAGCGAAATTTTCGTATATATACATTAACAATCTGTATCAAAACGCACCATAATAATCCATTAGACAATACGTTAAGAATTCTGACAATCAAAGATATCTCTTAATACATACATAAAACAACGTAGTGACGTATTATTTATCAATGCGGACCTTCTGCTCAAGATAATAACAATATAATCGGTGTTTTACATTACATAAACACGAACTGACTACTCACGTTGCGTCTCTCGTTAAACGCGCTTCATTTGCTTGTTTATTAAATGTAGAGGGCTTATGAAAGTTAGCAATGGCGCAATATTTTATCGTCATACCTACTTAATAGTATAATTTTTTATCGTCGAAAGTGAATAATGTCATCAATAACATACTCCTTGTATGTTGTGTTCCCATCGAGCTAATCCAGGTTTACAGTAATTTTCTATCGCTAACTAACTCCCTTCGCGTTTTATTCCCGAAAAGTTACATGCGAAAGCTATTTGGCGATGCAGAAAATAATGCTAGGACGGCAATAGCCACTCTCACATTATCATGTTTCCTTATCTTTCGATTACAAGGGATTAGGTAATTTTAGAGTTTGGTAAAAGTGACGTAGAAATTTGATTGTATTTAATACGTACAAGAGTACATTTTCTGATATTTACTTATTTTATTTATCTACTTATATATGTGCTTCTACAACTGGTTGTTTACTTAGTCTTTCATCAAGTTGACCTTATGATCTCTTATGCTACTTAAAGTTTGCCCTATCTTGCGTATGTTTATTTGCGATGTGTTATTTAATGTACAAAACGCGCAGGCTTTAAATTTTTTAGTCTTATAGAAGCTCAGATCTTTTAGTAGCACTTATGGTTGAAGGAAATGTGATTGATTGTTCGCTGGGATTTTCGGAATGCTTCATGGATGGCATCGTTAAGAGCCGTACTTCCAAATTAGATAAAGAAACTTCAGACCTTCAAGGGAACAAGAAAAAGACTTGTATGTATAGATGTTTATGATCACTGTTAATTCAACTAAAAAAGATTGAGAGCTGATGGAAAGGACCTGCAACCGTTGGTTTACCTGAAAAAGACCAAGGGATCTTATTTTCAGGTATATTTAGAAAAATCTGTGGCATGTTTTATCAGATAAGTAGTTTATAGCCACAAAGAACTTAACTGATAAGAGAAACAGAATTGGGGATGAAATGATCATGGAAAAAGTTGGAATTCCAATTTTATGAAGGTATGATTACATAGGAGCATAAATAATGAGTCTGGGATAGGATATATATAGGAGTCTGGGAGTTGGTTGATCTTGGTACAAGAACTCTCTAAAAAGATAATGCTGTGGTAAGAAAATGTGGATACAATGAGAACATTACAGTTCACATGATCATTATAAGTAAAGCTATTAACATTAAAAAATTTAATACATAATCAATTTCATTTGACTTTCAAAAAGTATTTAATTGTTGGCTATTAGAGCAATTAAATTTTATTGTAAAGTTGACTTTTCCTATGAGGTTTTTATATATTACTGTCTGCAATCAATTAAAGTTATATTTTAACAATCTTAACTTATTCTTCCAGAAATAGAGTTTTTATTACTTACTGAATACAAAATTTAAAAACTTGGCATCATTATTGTGTAACACTGTATCATCATCCAGTCATTGCCTTCTAACACTCATTGTACACTATCATATGAATCTTTGTGTATTATACTGAAATATTCTAGAATAGAGCAAGAGTTCATATTTACTAAAAGTAGCTAAAGAATTTTCCATATTGATAACAAATGGAGCTAGTAATTCATAAGAAAATATGGCCAAAGTAGCAAGGAAAAACTTATTCGAATTAACCGAATCCATAACAAAAGTTCTGAAAGAAATCCACTTGTTCACATAAGTAATTATGAAGCATTACAGAAAATTTACAATAGCTAATCTCATTTTAATACACCAAATTTTCTAAACCTTTCAAAAAGGTGAATGCTCCTATGAGGCTGAATTTTAGATGGTGATCAGATTTTTACACATTATTTTTACTGAATAGAGTTTAGTCTTAGTTGGTCCATTATTGGTTAAAGCGTTTGTTAATGCAACGAATGAATAAAATTTATTCAATTGTTCCATGGAGTAACTCAGTACCTCCAGAAAATTTACATTATTATTTTAAGAGAAGTGTCTAGGTAAAGGTGACCTGCTTCCCCTACCCTGAGGACAAATTTGTTTCTCACTGATTTTGAACAGTATAGGATCAAATTGGTTTTTCATATATTAGTAGTCATATCCTATTTTTGGGTCATTGGTAGTTAAGAAACTAAATTTTTCATAATATTGAAAGGTTGAGTTCATAAGCACAAATTATGCTACTTGGCCAACTTACAAATTCTTTAACTCTATGTATGAGAACTGAAATACAATTTAAATTGGTAAAATAGGTTCTAATGGACCAACCAACCAACATATTAGATACCTTTATAGTTTCACTGGACTTGCAAGTTGATTCAAAGCCAATTTGTGAAAAAACATTCCATCTTAATTACGCAGATAAACCATAAAATCACTGTAATGCATTTATAACTTTCAAATAACTTTATTAAATAACACAAGTCAGTAATTCACAATTAAACAGTCCTAACTATATTAGGATTACAATGTAAAAAATATAAATTTCTTAGAACCAATATGGATTCACATCCAGTTTTTGTCTATTTATAAGCATAAACAAATGATTGCTGGTGAAATGTCTAACTGTGAATAACATTAGTTTTCGTTTTCACTTTAATTTTACCAAAGCAAATATTTCAGCTTTTTTCACATTGTTTCATACTTAAGAGGTAATTGCATTTTCATGAACAATATTGCTTATAAAACATTATGTCATGAGTTTGTTTCAGGCATTCATCAATACATTTTTCAATCAACCACATACTTTGGCAATCACTTATGAAGCACTGTCAATAAATTTGTCAACTCAAAATTTCTTCACTAAGAGCCAGACATAATTTAACACTTATATAGGGAGATGTATAATTTTCTGCCATGGATAACCAAAAATGGAACTATTTTGAGAAATTTTGTCTTGCACATAATAATTCAATTCTTTAATATAGATGCAGATATTACAAGCAAAATAGTTGCCACAAAAATAAATAAAATATTCCAACTAAAATAATTAAGGAACTAGATAACTTTCAGATAATTAGCTCATGAGATATTGGAATAAAATAATAATAAAAAAATTATTTTTTTTTTCATTTATATCAATGAAATTTTATGATTAATTCAATTTTTTAAATACAGTATATTTAAACTTCAGGGAATTGTGACATAAATGAATGATGTACAAATTCCTCAGGAACAAAATTTTTCATCATAAATAGCTGTTGTATAATGTGATTCGCCAACACTATGACAGCAAATAATGCAACAATTAGGAAAATCGTTGAACTATAGTCTTAATTGAAGTCCAAAATGTCTTAAAACAAACAGGAAGAACAATATTCATTATATCAGTTCTGTATTAATACATTATTGAAAACATTTATAGATGTTTAAAATAATGATGTTTCAACTTTAATTACATCTAATTCCAAATTTCTCCATATTCTGGGTAGCCTGTAATAGCAAAGGCACAGAATCACTTGACCATAAATGGTTAATTGTTGAATACATTGAAAATTTATTTGAAATATCAATGATAGTATATGCAGTTAAAAACATAACTGCCTCAACACAAACAAATTTTAACTAATAAGAGGTAATATAATGCATGTGGACTCCTACTAAACATGTTATCAGGTCTGTTTTTAAATTAAGAGTTCAAATGTATCATACATTAGGAAAATCCTTCAAAAGTCAAATTTGGATGAGCTAAAATTTTATCACCTAAGTAAGAAAATATATTATCATTATTGTGATGAAAAAAATAAAATTCATGTAACAGATATTTCCCTGTCAACAAGTATAATGGAGAGTAAGAGCAACAATGATTTAATACTTCTTATCTGCTTGGGGTCAGATTTAAGGCAAAACTAATTAGCCTAGATCTAACCAAAAAAGAAAAACATTATTTTATCATTATTAATGGTTGAAGAAATATCACACTAGACACTGAAACCATTGTTCTGATAATTTAAAACTTATGAATCTGATTCTAATGTTCTTAACTTTTGTGGTTTTCAGTAATCAACAAACTATCCAACATATCTTCAATCATATATGATAATCAACAGCAGTTAATTATATTTTAACAAGCTGAAAATATTTTAATCGGCTCACTCAACATTCATTTCTGAACAGATTCATATGAAGGGATCATTTACATAAAAAAATCTTTTTCTAAAAAGTAAAGGTTATCTATTCATCAAGAACCCTTTAAATAATGGATAGAAAGTTGCATTCACAGTTCAGCACCTATTGTTATACTACTCTATCACTATTTGGAAAGGAAGTTCATGTTTTTCCATAACGAGCAAACATTAAAGAAATTCTCATGTTGCAAAATTTTAAAGGAGGAAAAATCCCACATTGAAACTGAAAATGTCCCATCGTAAAAAATAAATAACATTTCTAGCAATCAAGTAATTATTGCCGTACTTTCCAAAACCCTTTCCAAGCAGGACCAATGTAAAATTTGGCCTCATTGAAAACATTTAAGATAACTTTTATGAGTATTACAACTTTCCATTACTATCATTCACTACTTATTCAAGAATAAATAATGGTGAATTCTTGGCGTAACTCATCTATAGTAATAGGATACTCTCACAAAAATATTCTAAGCATATCACTTCAATAACCCAGTGCTTTATGTAATATTTAGAATACTATTTCAAATAATCTTTTGAGAAACGATAATTAATATATTTGATACTTTTAAATATTCTCAAAAACTATTTCACCCTTTACATATTTACAATTTTATGACATAAAAAACGGATTCTTATCTTCAAACAAAGACTAAGTGCGTAAGAAAGACATTGAACAGGTAAAGCTTTCCAGAAAAAAATTACAGCAGTACCACATTAAACAGAAGACAGACAAAGCCAATGGCTGATAACCCAGGAATTATTATCATATAACTGAGTAAAACAAAAATATATGAAAAAATATTGTGCAAATACTCCTTCCAAGTATAAAACACTGATACACACATATTCGTATTGTATTGACATTCAAGGCAGTTTTCAAATTGGCTATTTAGTTCTACATTGTGTGCAAAATTGGTCCAAAGACTACATCTGTCATAAGAACATTAAAACTGAAGCATTTCTTCTTTACTTCCATCACATATTCAAAAATTCTCACTCGATAAAAATATATGAGTAACATTTTGCTTTATATTTCACAGCTAATTAACAGATATCAATGGTCCACTTCCACAACTTAAAGGCTTATTATTTTCCTGTATTGTACTTGTTAACTGTTTTTTTTATTGGAACTCAAGCTCTCATGCAAAACAATGGCCTATTTAGACATTTTGAAAAAGGTTACCAATTTGATTGACATCGTCAATATTAGGTTCCTCAACAGTGGCCAAAAATGTTCCACTATTACTGATTTCTATAGGAGGGGTATTTAAAACTGTTAGAGGAGGGGTACTTACAACTGCTAGAGGAGTAATAGGTAAAACAGATATAGTATTTATCTGCTGTTGCTCAAGTTTATCTTTATCGTATGGTTGATTAATTATGAGATCGCCATTGGATTGTACTTGTTTTACAGATTGATGTTCCCAATTTGTATTCCCTGCATCATCAGCAAGAGATCTCACATTACTAATCTGAAAGTCAAAAGTATCTGATGAAGATGACCCTGTTGGACCAATCACAGGGATTTCAACAGACTTCCGCGTCTCATCTTTCTCAGTAACTGATTCCTGATTCATCTGTTCACAGGAATAAGAATCATTGATTTGGTGAACTAATTCAGGATTGGTACTTAAGTGAACATATGAATCAGGACCACCAAGGGATATAAACTGATTTGTAGTAATGGGAATAAAGTTTGTAGTTGCATTGATTGGGATTAACTGGGCAGTGATAGGTGCTGCAGTATTTGCCACGCAATGAGGGTTGGTAATTGTAATCCTAGGTGATGTATCTGTTGGCAGTACAGTCACAGAATCTTTGGTCACTTTCTGAGGCACTGAAGCTAGTAATTCAGGAGCTGATGGCAAAGGTACCACTGAAGATTCAGTTTCCTTTGTAACAGTATGTTTGGACATAGAAGTTTTTGAAGAAGGGCGAGAAACACTACCTTCGTACGCTGCTATCCTATTTTGAACACTGTTCACGTAATTCACTGCCTGAGAACTAGCATTAGGAGCTAAAACTAGATCACCATTTCTCCAGTTTCTCTCCATAATAACCAGATGCCGAATGAAACTTGACAAATTACCATAAGGATAATACAAATTTTGCCAAAGTTTTTTAGTTTTTGCATCAAATTGCAGTGTAGTGGTGCATCTCTCCCATTCTTTGCTATCATCAGTACCATGAAACAAAAACGAGGCATTCATTCCTAACTGATCTACCCCAGGGAATCCTGACTGATTCACAATACTGTCAGAACTAGACTTTTTCTTTGGTTTAGAAGGTTCAGGTTTCTTCATGCAACTACTCTTCGTAACAGTCTCTACCACATGAGTTTTTGAACTTTTTTTGCTGGGATCAGCATTTTCTAAATGTTCTATACTGACATTACCAAGCTTAAAGCGAATTTTTGTAGGTATTGTTGAATAATTATGTTTATGTGATGAGTTGTCACTGGTGCATTCACTATTATATTCACCAGGCTGCTTTGAGGGATCTTGTGAAAGTTTTGAATGTTTGCTTTGTTCAGCCTCCTGACATGAATCTTCTTCATTTGATTTCGACTTTTTCCTTTTCTTTGGTATTTCTATAGGTGATGAGACTTCAGATGGATCCAACTTCTGTATTCCCAAATAATGCCAAATCCTAGAGAAAAATCAAATGGAAAATCTAACAACAGATACTAACAATGAGCATAAAGTAAAAAAAATTACAAATTATACTGCTGTTTAGCATACTTATTTTCATGGCCAAAGAAGGAGAGAGAAAAATTAATTGTTAATTAAAACAGTAAATTACTGGTTAAAAATTATATAATATGTAAGTATCAAAAGCAACTTACCCGAACACTTAGAGATGCTGAAAATTTCTTAAGAGTTCAACAAGAATTCAGCAATACTAAAATTTCTCTATCCGCAAGTAAAAGATTTTATTTCTTACTTTTTCCCCTCTCTTTAATTAGCATGAAGTAAATAAATGGTTTTTAATATTTTTTTTACAAAAAGCCCCTTACTAAATTCCTTATATTTTTGTACAACCCCCTCAGGTGCATCAGATGTATAATTTTCCACCATTAATTACCTAAACAAGGTTGATTATTACATTCAAACTCATCATCACATTTAGAATTACGGATTTTGTCAGGCTTCTAATATGCAAGTTACAATTACTTTACAGCATCAGTGATAAAAAAAGGAAACAAAGAAACATTGTTACAATTGGAAATACGTAATATTAATTAATAGTTCCGAATTGAGAAATAAGTCATTTTCTTCTTCTTACATCTGATTTCTATCCCTCCTTGTAGCCTAGCAAATATTTAAACCCTCAGCCAAGAAGATGCATTTAATAGACTGTTTAAGGATATTTTAAGGCATACAAACACACAAGAGAATGCTTCAAAGTATGATAATATTAAATAATATACCCTATAAATACGCAAGATTATAAAACATGATTATATGTACTTAACAAGAAATGAGACCAGGACCTAAGTATTGTTAATTTAACTGTAGGCTACAGAAATAATGTATAAATAGACTTTTTATAAAATATTAATAATCATACTTTATGCTTAACTATATAATGAAATAAAGGATTTGAGATATCATCAAATAGATTAACAACCATAACTATTGACATGAACTTACCTTTTACGATAGCCATCAAAAAATGATTTATGTCCTTTGCTCAACAACTTTTTATCCCTATACTTGAGCCTTATACCACTGTAATAACGACACATTTTGCAAAGGAATATTTTCCCGGTCAAAGTTACAGGTATTGAATCATCTAAGAGCACTGAGTTGAGCTCATTAATTTCCCTTCCAACAGGATACATGTTGTTCCTACTCAGTTTACGTTTGCATATTCCACAAACGCTGTAATATTCAAGGCAATAATAGTGGCGTGAACACAATGGAGCATGAAGAGAAGGCTGTTGATTAGGAGGTGAAGGCATTATTTCCAATGGCAATAATTTAGATATAGTCCTTTTGAGCCTATTCAGCCACTTACGACGAACAAGATGATGAGCCGGTAAAGAGCAACCCCTCACACAGCAAACCTGAAAAAGTAGTAGTTTGAAAAGACTAAATTTAGAATTTTCTTCATAAATATAGCTATCTCTCATTTTTATACCAATAATAAAGCAAACAATAGATCAAACCAGTTCACTGGAGAGAAAAGTCTAATGAAGTAGGGAATCAAACTCAAAGACCTTGGAATTATAAAGATATACAAAGTATGTGAAACAGCTCTGTCCTTGTTATGGTAAGTTACATTTTCAGTTTAAACGAGGAAACAAATTTTACTTCATGTAGTAAATAGATAAGAAAGGCCTAATACCAAACTAATCTAGTAATATTGTGCCAGTAACCAATGTTACTTGATAGTAACTAATTTGATTTTGTATAAAAATAAAAGGTCTTGCTTTTAAAACGATTTTCAAGATGAGAATTCCTTCTACTAGTCATCATCTCAATTTTCAAATAACTTTCAAATAGATATGTTGAATGTCAGGTGTAGTTAATAATAATTAAATAACCTCATACTGATCATCAAAAATTTTTGTACAAATGTGATTTTAACCCATTTATGCCTAGCGTTCCATTATTGGAACGGCAGTTATGCGAAGTTATTCTATATCCTATCGCTTACGAGAATTCTGGGAAGTGGGTGAAAACTTCCTGCCTTCTTTGTAAGGGTATGTATATCACCGAATTCACGGAATCAGTCACTGAGCGAACACAGAGCTAGGTGGACGTTGTAAAACCTAGCTTTATTTTTTTGAGTCGATTTTTCAAGACCCACTCGATAAACTGTAACTATAACTTAAGTGATTTACCTTATATAGCTTTTATTTTTTTCTATTAATACTTGAATACTCACTGTTCCATGTTATAATCAGAAAATACAGAAAATTTTATTCATACACAAGTTAGAGGATAGAAAAGTTGAGTGTTCCATTTTTGGAACACTAGGCACAACCACAACTGTGACTTCGCTGTATACTTTTTTATTTACATATATATGGCCTTTATCTTTGCTTTTTAATTTTCACCACTTTTAAGTCTCAAGTTGCGTAAAACATTAATAATACACAAAATAGCTGACCTGTTGTAGACAAATTATGACATAAAAGCAAATGCAGTTATCATAGAACCTCCTGAAAATGCAACAACTCCTGTTTCTGATGAGGACTCTGAGGATGAAGAAGGTGGAATAATAAATAATCTGCCTGATTCTTTGCGTGCCCCTGCATACCTTGTTCAAGATGATTCTGATCCAGAAGAGAGATGCATGCTATTTGTAACAAACGAAACATGCTTCAGCTTTGACGAGTCCATGATTCCTTACCTCGGTTGTCATGAACGTGAACAGTTTATTCGTGGGAAACCTATTCGGTTTGGGTACAAGTTTTGATGTGGTGCCACACGCCTAGGTTATATTAGTTGGTTTCAACCATATCAAGGTAAAAACCCAAACACTAATTATGAGGAATATGGTGTCGGTGCATCCGTTGTCCTACAATTTACTGAAGTACTCATGAAGGAGCACCCTGGACATTGCACTTTTTGATACACTCAGTTCAAATGGTTACCAAGCAACCGACACAGTGAGAAAAAATCGAATCAACAAACCCCTATTGGAATCAGAAGATGTTCTAAAAAATAAAGAAAGGGTTGCATTTGATTACAGAACTGATGGAAAAGTCAATATGGATGCTGAATGATAACAGTGTTGTCACTGTTGCATCATCTGGGGCTGGCATCAATCCGCTGTGCCTTGTCAATCGCTATTCACAAAAATAAAAAAAGATCGGAGTGCAGCAGCCAAATATGATAAAAGTATATAACAAATATATGGGAAGAGTAGTCAGAAAGGATGAAAATATTGACAAATATAGAGCATCAATTCATGGCAAGAAGTGGTACTCAAGCCCTTTGTTCTGCTTCAAATTAGCTCTACAAAATGCTTGGCAGCTGCATAAAACTTACGATCCAAAGCCAATAGATCTTTTGGAGTTTCGTCACTGTGTGGCATGCCATTATCTGAAGACCAATGGTAATTCGGCCCAAACTGGAAAGACCTTCTTAGAAACGCAATATTGACTCCCGTTATGATGGCCAGAATCATGTAATCGCAAAACAATCAAAGCAAACCAAAAAATTGTGCAATGCCACAAACATACCACTTTTTACTGTAAAAAATGCAATGTTGCCCTTCAAATGAAGTGCTCACAGGACTATCATACTAAAGAGTACATTTTACGTATTATATAGTGCTTTTGCCTAGTGTTCCATTTTTGGAACACCATCTAGCTCTGTAACCAGGAAACTTTAACTAAATTTTCTTTCAAATTCTTGTTTTTTAATTTTTTTAACCTAATATATATGAATATCAGACAAAAATTCAAAAATTTGAAATAACGGTGCAAATAAGAAAAAAATTATTCCATCCATGATGGGATGATATTTGAATGTTGTGTGACTTGTTGATTTTTAAGGTTCATACATATAAAATTTTTACTAATAAAACAAACATATTAATTTTCTTCCATTACAAATCACTATTTTTACTGGATGGCCTTATCAACTGTGTAATATATTATCCCTCATGACTTTAAAGCTACTTTGAGGTTAATGATCCTATGACCAAATATCACTCCCCAATCTACATTCTTCTGTGTAATAGCTTGATTCATAAAAATGACTAACTCTTAAGTGTATTTATTACCTGAGACTTTGTAAGAATTCCTCCAGATATCCCACTCTGCCTTCTATATGGCTGGTAAGAAGGACAAGATGATTTTCTATCCAGATACCGATAACAAGCATCACAGAGACAGGAATCCATGGAAAGGTGAGGCTCTAAAGTTAAAGCTGCTCGTCTCTTATCTTCCCCTTTCATTTGAGCAATGTGCATAGGAGTATCTAAAGATCCAAACTTTCCAAAGCAGTAACAACATACATCATGACAAAGCCTCTCTGGGTGTATGGAAAACGACGAGCTTTTTTCTGGTATAACTAAACAAGGTTCCCCTGTTCCTTCAGAGGATCCTTGCTGTATGCTTCTTCCACTAGAAATAATGCAATATAAATTTAAAATGTATTTCATCTATTTCTTAGTAAAAATTTTAACCAACAGGTGAACTATTTATGCTTTACATTTTGTTACATACATTACTAAATCGGTTATTGTTTTTTCTCTACAACAATGATTCTTAAAGAAATAAAATGTAGTTTAGCATAATACATACAGATAATTTAACATTGATAGAATTTTAAAACTTTGTCATCCAACATCATATAGAATGATAACCTCTTGAAAAATCTTTCAGTGGAACCTTTTTCAGTGGAATGTAACCAACTTTGACTCAAAATAAGTAACAGTAGGAAAACGTTTTTGGAGAATGACAGTACCTGTTACTGCTACCATCTGGTGCAATATTTGTATCCAAGTCTTGGCAAGACTTGGCTTGACACTCAGTTGATGAGCCACCAATAATACCTAGAAAATAAGCAAATTTCTCTTAAATCAGATGAATTACCAATAAAGAAAATTATAAGTGCAATTAAATACTGTAACAAAGACATATATAATAATTTACAATATTCATAATTGCTATAAGTTCACAACTGATACATTCATGAATTCCTATACATTCTATCATTTATTTCAAATAAAAATAATTTTAATAAATAATAAAAGAAAGTTTCTCAACAATTGTGAAAGAATATTGGTTAAATTTCCAAAGATCCATCATGTACTTAAAAATGGACTTATCCAAATCTTTTATACATTTTTTGTACAGACACACATTAAAGGTAACATTCAACTCCAATACTCTATTCTAATTATTTATATTAAATACAAGTACATTCAAAGCTACTTCGGTTCAAATTTTATAATAAAATAAGTAACATTTTATTTATAACTGAAATTGAACTATGACCCATTTTTTATAACTTGATTTATTTTTGTCCATTATTCATTAATAATAATCAAATAAGCTTCAAAGCATATATTATTAAAAAGATTTACATAAAGTACAACTCCACTGATTATTAAATATGAGAGAATTTTTCAAGAATGACTATATCTTTCAAATAACTATAAACATTTAAAATTCATCATAGAAAATTATATACCCATTTCTCAAGCTGTAGTCTCACATTATAATAAAGAATCATAGAAGTCTTCAATAAAAAAAATCCACCACATCAGCCTTGACTTGGTGGTAGTACTTTGTAATGAAAGAAATGCAAAATACTTGTATTCTGTGGTAACATGCACAAGTTTACTGAATTTCTTTGATTACAAATTCTCATTGCTTTATTAAATGAGCTAGATATACTCAGTGAGAAAACATCACTTGTAAAAGAGTAATTACTATAACAAAATGAGAATTTTCTTGGATATTTGATACATTTTTACGTGGATTATCACAGAAACTTAAGCCTGTGGCCACATCTTAAAACTTGTAGAGCCACAAAATCAAATACGCTTTTATTGGTAAAGTACTGGCACAATGATGACAATGCTTACTTTTTTCATAATCACCATATATAATTGAGCTTGAAGTAAGATGAGCTATTTTGGCAAGGATATATAAAAATCAATATGTACATAAACTTAAACTTGCAATTCAAGGTAGTTTTAAAGCTGAGTTGATATTGATTGAATTAAAATTCAGGAAAGTGATACACCATTAACAAGTTATTTATTAGAAAGTGATTCTATTACTATATCACTAAAAATGTCCTTTGCTTGATAAAATATGATAGGCAAAAATACACACAATACAACATGCCAATTGTTTTAATTTGATATACATACAACATTTCTTGAAAAAGGTAATGAAATGTAAAGCATCTTCTGAAAAAATAAATGTAGAGAATATACTATAGTAAATTGTGAAAAACGTCATATAGAAATGGGGAAATAAATAAATGAAAAATGTAATTTTCCATAATTAATTTATTCTCTTCATATCGATGCCAAAATACATCTAAAACAACCACATGCAGTATATATATGTATAAATATGTGTATATAGATAGATAGATATGTATACACTCACACCACATGCATTAACAAACTCAACATAAATCAATGTATATGTTTAAAATACTGAATTTAACAATAGGAAATATAGATTAGAAATCATAATTTGTTCTCGTAAACTAAGGAAAAGGAAATTTCCCAATAAAATACATTCGGAAGAGGAAAAATAAATTAGGAACATTATTTCTAATCTACTGCTGTGAAATACAGAGCTGTCAAAAAATATATGAACACACTAAAATTGATTTTGGATCCTAAGACAGCATTAGTTCTTCGATGATTCTCATTTTTCTCAAAAATTACTTCTGAATCATTCTGAAGTATCTGAACAAGAGCATTATATCTTTTTTAAATATTAAGGCTTTTCCCATTTGAATACTGACATTCTGAGGGCTAGTAATATTGCAAAGTGGTTTACATTGAATCCACATCAAGATAGCAGCAAATTCATTAATGTTTATATTAAGATATGTTTCTGCATTGGTATCATTATGACACATTGATTTCATAGGAAACCAACAGAAGATTGGATGATTAAAATAGATTAATCTTCACTATGTTGAGTTATCATGAATGCAGTTTTTAACTTATAGGATAAGTTATCCTTCAATTCATAAGTTAACTTTTAAATCAAATATCTCCCAAAAATAATACTTTAACAATTGAAGTATATCTTGATATTGTTTTTATCTATTCAAATTAAGGATTATACCAGTGTATTCAGGAAAGAGAGATGTTAGAAACAAAATCACTCAAGAAATTCTGGAATAGAAAATGGAAGAAAATAGGATGATTAACCTATGGACATTGATTACAAAATAAGAAAATAACAGAAAACAAAAACTAACTTTCCAGGCTAATGGGAAGAAAAGAAGTTGATAATATCTAACACACTTCCTATAAGTTTAATTATGTTCTATTTAGAATTGTATTTAGTCTAAACAATTATGGTTTCCTTCATTAAAATCTTTCAGAAGTAATAGACAAGACAGCAATTTGAGAAAAGACAAAAAAGAAAACAGAAAAAATAGAGAGAAAAGAAAAAGAAAAATACATAGAAGTAATTTTTTCTATTAGCTCCATAGTTTATCCGTCTATGATACAAAGCAATAGGAAGAAAATGATGAGAGTTCACCACAAGATACTTTGTTATCTTCTGCTGCTAATATTCACAAATTATCATATAACCTCTTTTTATGTAGATTTTAGCAAGGATAAGTAAAATCAACTTCTATTCACTTTGGCATTAAGTTGCATTTAGAAGGTGGTAGGATAATTTCAATTGGAATAGTTTATTGGCTCTATGCTATGATATAAGCAGCCAAAGTAAAGATGACAGTTAATAACATTAAATACATATATTTTACAAATAATCATATTAAAAATGGAATTTTCATGTTGTAATATATGATTGAAGTTTTTAGGTATTTTAATGACTTACCATCGACAGAATTTCTTGAGCAATTCATGCGATTGAGATCTAATTGAAACATGGATTCATTACTCATGTATTTCCTGCTATTTCCCTGAGACTTGGATTTATGCTTGGTCAATTGAGGATTCCATGTCCCCATAGCAGACACATTAGACTGAAAAGATTTTTTATACTTTAGATTATCAGCCAAATCAATTGAAAATGCCAAAGACAGCTCCTACAATCTAATTATATTTAGTTAGATACTACTCAGTTAAAATCACCAATTATCTTTTATCATATCATATCAAATTTTATATTACCCAAATAAAAGATGGAAATAAGTAATTTTTTCTAGACTTTCCTACTACTTTCCTACTTCATGTCTGCGAAGGAAGAAATTTCGGATTTATTGTGTAACTTGTAATAACATTACTTTGCCATATTTAAAAGAAGCAAATTTTCAATTCTATCTAAGCAAATTCTATTTATTAATAAAATTATCTAAAAGTAAACTATTAATAATTTTATTTTAATTAACAAGAATATAGATCTAAATTTTACATTATCTATGTCAAATATCAAGTGAAGGGAAATTCAGAACTCAATCAATGAATTCAATGAAGAACCCAACTTGCAAAAATTATCTTCAGAAGTATCTAATATCCATTCATATTTCAAGAGATATGGGTCTTAATAAATTGAACAATATAATTTTCTGATATACTGAGCTTAACTGATTGCTGCAATAATTCATTACAAGGAACTCAGTTTAAGAGTCGAAAATAAGATGACAAAGCTCTAGGACCCTAGTAACCCCTCTCAGAAAAATAATTAGTTATCAGTCAGAGTTGCATTTAAATTGTAGTTTCTGATCATTGTTTAACTACTGCTCCTGATGTAACTAGATTAATAAAAGTGTACAAAGATTTGGTGCTTTTGTACCATATGCTATGCCATACATATTCCGCAGGTGATGGTTGCCTGGTTTGCTGATGTTTCAGCAGCCAGATAACTTCCCCAAAAGGAAGTCATTTTATAAAATTGGGGCAGTTACAATCTTCCCCCTTAATATTATAGATTATCCAAAGTAATAGTTTAAGTTATTGATTGAATAGCGGGTAAAATATGAAAAAAAAACTCTATATTATATTTCTTTACTTATGAATCATAGATTTGATTTCTTCCACTTAATCTAATTGATATTCCTTAATATTATTTATAACAGTGAATCCTAAGTAATAATAACCTCCAGGAAAAATATGTAGATTTTAAACGCCAACTGCTAGGTATAATCCATAAAGATAAAATGCCATAAAACTGAAAACGTACCTCATTGAATATATGGAATGCAAATGGATCTTCATTTGTCTCCTGCCCATTAGGAATGGACTCAGCATCTCTTCCCAAACGGTCACCTTCTTCAGTGCCTAAAAATCTTTCATCTAGCAACCTATTTGACTTCTTTTCTGGTAAAGCTTTATCCTTCTTTAGTACAAGTTTCACACGGTTTCTAGCTCTCCTTTTATCCATTCTAGGAACTTTGATGATTGTTTTTAAAGTGCCTGATGTTCTTGATGGAATTGGTGGTAAACCCTGTCTCACTGGAGCCTTAACCATAGAAGCAGCTCGTGATGACTGCAATCCAAGAGCATTCAACATAGTTTCCTTAAAGGCTAGCTGTTCTGCAGAATACTCAAAATTTGCATCAGTTCCAGAGCAAGACATACCCTGTTTTATCCCTTCTTTTGAAGGAACTGTGTTCTCCCCATCTTTCTCTAATGTGCTATCCAATGCATCACCTATTACACAAGATTTTTCATTTATATTTTCAGGTTGTATTTCAGTGACTGTATTTGCTAAACTCACATCTGACACTTTTTCCTCCGAGGTTTCATGTAATACTTTATTGGACTGAGTTTCCTGAATATCAGAAATTAAGGTATCCCCTGACGAGCTAGAACAGCTGGAGGCTCCCTGATGCAAAATATCATTGTAAATTTTTTCTGAATTGTTTTTTGAAACAATAGATATTTCCCTGACTGAACTGTTTACTTCATTTTCATTAGCATTATTAAGCACACTTTCATTTAAAGGAATTTCTGGAAAATTATCTTTATTAGAGCTACTTTCTTCAACTAAATTATCTTGTTCATTTGTACAAACTGCTTCATCTAGCACCATTTCAACAGAATTATTTTCTGAAAGACATACAGTATCAATTTCCATTCCTTGGATTGATTCATTCCCTTTCTCAGCATTAACACTCTCACAATGACTATCTTTATCCACAAGCTCTCCTGGACAACTTCCTTTGTCAAACACAATCCCTTCATTCATTTTATCTTCCCCATTTGCATCAGTTGCTGCAAGAAGCATCACTTCATTTGAAACTTCTTCTGATAATCTTTCTCCATCAGTAATTTTTCCAGTAATCTCGCAAGATTCTTCATTTTTATCTATTGTGTCTAATGGGACAATACTGTTGGAACATTTGTTTTCCTCATCATTAAATAATTGCTCAGTATCCTCTTCGCTTGTGGTCTTTTGAATTGAAATTTCGCAGGCTAAGTCCTCATTATTAGCAAAACTATCTTTGTTAGAATTATCATTATAAGATTTATCACAACCTTCAAGAAAAGTATTACTTAAAGGCATCTTTGAGCAAATTCCTTCATAAATTAAAGTTTCTTTGGCAGCATTGTCTCCTTCATTCACATCACTCAAATCTTGACGGACAGCATTATTCAGATGCTTCATAGACTCACCCTCTCTACCAGTATCAATTCTTCCAGTTACATTATCTAACTCATTAATCATGATGGGAGAGTTGGAGCTAGATATAACAACAAATTTTTCACAGGTCTCTTGCCTAGATACTTCCTCATTCCCACTTTTTAAAGGGCTAGACATTTTTAGCATACCTTTCTTTACAATATCTGCTAAAGAAGTTTGAATTGACATTTTTAGGTCAAGAGCTGCCACTCCTGTTTCAGTTTGATTATTTAAATCCTCATTGCCAGAAGAATCAGAGCTTATGTCAACCTCCATTGGATCCAATGCTTTATCAACTTTCCCTCTTATTTGATTGTATTCTAATGAACTGCTTTCAGAACTAATAGTAATGGCTGCCATCTCGTCTAATTCTTCCATAGACTTCTCTACATCCTTGTTATTATCACTCAAAGAGTTTGAAGATGGAATATTAACATTTTTTGTAATATTCTTCATTTCAAAATCAGTACCTTTATCATTCACTGAAGTCAAAGATGTTTCTCTTAAATGATTAGACTCTTTAGTATTATTGACGATGAGACTTTTAAAATTTGACTCAGAGAAACCTTTCTTGCTTGAAGATTCAGAATCAGAAGTTGTATTTGCCAGAAGAGCCTCTTCAGAGTCATCAATGGTCAGAAGGTCATCATCAAAACTTACAGATTCATCTGCAGTTAAAAGTGAAACAGAGTCATTTGTGGGACTTTTAGGCTCTGAATCCTTCTTAGTGTTTAAATTCAGCAAAATGTCAGTTCTGTTCTCTTTGGTATATGAATGAACACACTTTGATATACAGGATTCGCCATTTTCATGACATGAAATTGCTCCACCACCTTCAACGGGGCACCCTTCTAATTCTAATTCTGCAACACGATCTGGTTGGTTATTTATTTCATCAGATATACTGCTCTCGCTTAGAAACAATCTTGGGAAATACTCTTCTGAATTTAATTCTGATTTTCTTTCATTATTTGTAGTCTTAGAATTAACAATAACAGGGTTTAAATATCCTTCACGATTACTTAAATCGAAAACCCCGTTCCAACTATCATGTAAGTCCTTCTGTGAAATCATTTCAACGCAGCAAGAAGTAGAGTTATTGTCTCCTTCACACATATTACTCTTCAATTCACTTTCCATTTTCATGGAGGAACTGTTATCACTTGAAATATCTACAATATTCACACTTGATTTTTCTAGTTCTTCATCTTCAATTATTCTTAACTTTCCAACAGAGCGGATTTCTGTGATTATGGGTGAACCACTTGGTGTACTATCAGAATTAATAGTTTCAACCGAATGTTTATCATCACTCGCGATTTCATCTTGGATTTTATCTACAGAAAAGGAAGATTCTAAATTTTCAGTTATGATAGTACAATCGTTGGAAATAGAAGACGTTTCACTAATAGATAAATGTCCTTTCCTTTGCTTCCTAGGTCTCGACGAAGGGCCAGGAGTATCTTGTGATTTTACATTATTTTTTTCATCATGCAACGGATCTACTTTCGAATCATCAGCCGCGGATTTCTTTCTCATTTGCTTAGGTTTAAATCTAAGTATCTTCTGCTCAAATTTTTTTTTGCCATTCCTTAAAATTGTTATAGAAGATGGAGACCTTGTGTTATAGGGCATAACTCTATTTATATTTGGTTTGATCAGTTTCAAAACCTTCTTTTTCTTAGGTGATGACTTCGGTGATTTTTCAGAGTCTTTGGAGTTGTCAGACTTAATTACTTCCTTCAACGATTGTGACAGTTTCAAATGAGATCTAAGACTCCGTGAAGTGACTCCAGATATTTCAGAATCAGCCTTAGATCCATCCTTACATGCCAAGGATGATTTGTTTCCAAGTTCATCTAAGGCATGTGTCTGTTTACTTGAACTTTTCCTCTCGTTTCCAGCCATTATTCCGCGGCTTTTCTCTCTGCAAGAAAATAATATTCACTGAATTGCAATCCTATTTCGGAATTCATTAAGTTCACTAGTAAAAGAACAGTTCCATGATTTACGTTACATTGAGATTAACACCGTTTTAAAACACACTAACATCTCAGACGACTCACATCTTGAACTCTGTCACTGCTGAAAACCACTCATAGGGAACGTAAGGAAAAATTTAGGTGAATAAAAATTAATTATACATATTATTATTTATTAGTATTATTAGGTGACCTACCACTGTAATTGAATTGTATACTATGAAATATATGAATATAATATTCATGTACAATAAAGAAATTACGGTAATAGACAAATGACTAACAGAGCAACATTTTAAGAAATCTTTGCTATCACTTCAACTTCCAGACACGCATGATGTCAAAGTATTACAAAATTCCTATAAGACGGCAAAGTATACAAAAACTGAAACTCGTTATAATGAAGACATTTTCAGAAATTTCTTACAATACTATATCATCCTAACACAACGTTTTCTTTTGGCATTTTTAAGCGCCGCTTCGTGAAACTAGTTAGAACTAACTTTCGAAATACTAAAATTTTGATGCCCGAGTTCAGGAAAGCTATCCAGCACGTTCAATAGCAATGACTCATAAATATGAGTTGCTTTTTGATAGATCATATGTCCACTTGACAAATTTACTCCCCTTATCCCTAAAATTTTCTACAAGTTGCCTTAAACATGATATGTATTAGGGAAGGTGAATGAACGTAAGACAAGAGTTGGTATACGGTGAGAGCCTTGTTTCGCCAAAATAATTGGAGAAATTACATTTTTAAGTTCCCAAAAAGTATTCCATCAATATCTGGTTTCAATCATCCGTGAAGAGTTCTTTATTTTCATAGATTTTGTGATCAACTTGGGGTAAAGTGATACTGAATACTCTTCTCCGTATAAAATTTCGAACGACAGAAGTTTCAAATCAATTCTATTATGTCCGAGATAAGAAAATGACAGATATTGGAGAAAAGTAGCCATCGATAAAACTATGCCCTGGGGTGTGGTCTTTTTTATGCTTGGCAACGTTGCTTAAGTGACGTTCCGTGACGTCTACATATAAAAAACAACACCCGACGTCACAATCTGTAATTGGGATATTTTCGTGTAGATGTCTCGGCGTGCCTTAGAAGAGCAACATGGTAAAGGGTGATTAGGAAAATTTTGTAAATATATTAGATGTAGGCGAATTTCCCTAGCAAGGAACTAATCGAAGGTGAGAATTGGCGTTAAGATTGCAATCATAGACTGTAATGAGTTCAGTATTTAGAAAATAACCGTTACATCTCACGTAAAATGCTTTGTTTTTGGAGCGTCTACTTCATAAACAAATGACATTTGTGCATGAATAACATTTTTCTTTTTGGTTTATTTATTCTCTATTGTAGCTGGAGTACGATGTTCAATAAGAAAAAGAAGAAGCCCTTAATTTCTCCTCCTACGAATTTTGAACATCGAGTTCATACAGGCTACGATAAACGCGAGGGCCGTTATGTTGGCTTACCTCTACAATGGGCTAGTATTGTGGGAAACAATCAGATTTTGAAGAGCACAAATCGACCGTTACCACTTGTGGATCCATCAGAAATCACTCCGACTGAAATTTTAGATTTGAAGGTGATATTCTTAGTTTATTCGTAAATCCTGTAGACTCCTATAATTATGGAATTACAACTCAATATCCACATCATTACCAGCTCCCATCAACAAAAGCGAGTGTTAGTTTTCTGCGTTTGATTGAATTAATGAAAAAATCTGTCAGTTGATCTATTTTAATCATTGATGGTTTGTTTATATTAAATTTCAGACCATTGTCCGTGGTGATTCGAGAGGAAGAGAGAATGGCATTCCAAAAACTTCAAACGTTGCTCGATCCAATTCCTTACGATCTTCAAGTCCTCCACGTCTCAGGAGAGATTACAGACCAAATGTGCCTCCAGCCGTTCCAGAAGGAGAAGTAATCGGTCCATTGGTGCAATCCCGTCCTTTAAGCGGCCCTCATTCACATAATGCGGATTATCCTGTTAGTGGACCTTACAGGAATGAAAGACCGGATACATATCATAGAGATGCCAGAGAAACTTATGTAAGTATTTCTTCTTATTTCGGTGTATAATTTCAGCAGTGCAAGTTATATGCTCGTATTATAATTTTAAAATTTCTTTTGAATATACAGCATGTTAAAACATCACTCAGAGAAGGATATCCAAGCGAGTGGGCTGGTGAGCCTGTCAACTCACCATCCATGCAAGTCCGGCCTGAATTGTCTGAATATTGGGGTACATCTCATCAACAAGGTCATATTTCTAACGGAAATCTTTCATCACAGGTATACTTTCAATCAAGTTTGATAATTAGAAGATAAATTGTGTTAATGCTGATATATTGTTTCTAAGAGTATATTTTTAAAAATAAATTTATAATTAATAGTAATCTAATTATAAGACTTGTATATAATAATTATTATCCTTAATTTTATGCTTTCACACAGTTGCATATTGATGTATCAGTGGTGTAGAAAATATGTTTTTTTTTTTTTTTTTTTCAGTTTAAACCCTCCTGAAATTGGTTCTATTATTAAAAGAAAATACTAAACTAATAGTAATAGTAAACATTCTAGATCCCATCTTGATAACATTCATTTCCTTTTTTTAAGGATAACAATAATAATTCAGCTCTTGATGTTACATGCTAATATTCACAGAACTTCCACAATAAAGTTTAATATAACTTAATAATTTTTTGGGGTTTATGTTTGAAAGAAAAAACATTTAAAATTTGAATATTCGAAAGGATCCTGTATCTTTTTGATACTGTAATTATATACCTCTTATGATGATGATGATCAGAATGAGTAAAGGTAGTTAAGTTCTCTTGGCATCAATGAGAGGCAGATAGTACGTTTATTCCCAAAGAATATATTTGGTATCCAATTGTAAGTAAAATCCAGATAAAGTAAATGATGGAAGTCAATATTGATGAAATTGTCTCAATAATTGAAAATTTTGGAACAATCAAGCAAAACGTTCTTCAGAATGAAATTTTGCAATCTGTGAAGTTGGATTTAATTTTAAAGGTCGCAGTCACAAATCATTATAGCATTTTGTAGTATATCTTTGTGAATTTATGTTTAACTCTCACTGTCATGTTTTAATGTCTGCTTCATTAATATTTTCCTTTATCCTTAGACCCCAACACCACACGGTCCATCGCCTGGTTTAGACAATGCTCTAAATTATTCTGGCTACTCAACTGCCAGTAACACACCATCTGCAGCTCCTATTCGTCCTCCAGCTGGGCATCATCCACAGCATCCTTCTCATATGGTTGCACCACAGCCATCTTCTGTTCCTCATCATCAAATACCAAGGAATGTGCAGCCTCAGCCTCCTCATTCCAACAACCAAGGACCAGTGATGCATCTTCAGAAAGTAAAAAATTTTCACAAACTATGCATGGAGTGCTTTCTTATTTAAGGAATAATTTCTCTTCCTTCTCAACATTTTCAGTGCAAATTAGTGCATCTGTAGAGTGATTTATGACTGTTAAGGTTTAATATGTTTGTTATTTTTGCATTGAATTGCAAGTAATTTTTATGTTAATCCATTAAGTTAATTACTAATTATAAGTGAAATAACTAAATTATATTTGACTTTTGTTAAACCACTTACTAAAATCACTTGACTGAACTTGTCAAATCAAATTACTTTTCCTTCATCCTTGTAGATTGTTTCTCTAACTTTGACAAGCTACGTATTCAAATTATTTACTTTAAATTAATTTAATAATATTAATTCAACTTCATCTGAAGATAGAATACAGTACATGTTTTTAATTTAATCATTTTTAGTCAAGAAGAGAGAAGAAGTATAACTTAGTGAGTAAATAATGGTTATGAGTAATGTTTATGTACAATAATATCGCATGTTGTGTATTTAGACTAATATAAGAACCTTATTTTAAGATAAATCATTTACTTTTAGCCTCCATTATCAGACCAGCCTCCATCATCTCGTCCTACTAATCATTCCACTCTTGCTGATCAGAACCAAAATATTAAGTCAGCTCCCAAACAACACCTGGAACAGCAGAGGCTTACTCATGAACAGGTCTGACTCTATTTAGATTCTTTATTCTATATATTTATTGAAATTTTGGTTACATTTTATGATTGTCATGGCCTTTAGACAAAAATTATTAAAGATAAAAAATAAAAATATGACTTATGTTAGAAATAAGCTCATTTGAAGCTTAAAACTCTTCACCAAATTTGATGGCCATACAATTTCATAATTAACATTCAAATAATAATCTTATGTATTTTTCGTGTGTATAAATTTAGTTCAGAGCTGCCTTACAAATGGTGGTCAGTCCTGGTGACCCTCGCGAGAATTTGGAACAGTTTATGAAGATTGGAGAGGGGTCAACTGGCATTGTTTGCATAGCAGTTGATAGGACAACTGGAGGTCAGGTTGCTGTTAAAAAGATGGATCTACGGAAGCAACAGAGGAGAGAATTACTCTTCAATGAGGTATGTCGAACGGAGTATTAACTCCAAAAGAATTGATAAATATCTGCAAGATTTGGTAAATAACCTCAAAATGTTTATTGGTCTATGTTGGAATTTATGGAATGAAACCCTTGGCAAATAATTGTATTTTTGGTCATTTTTAATGGAAATCTCTGTACCTTTGCTAATTATTAGATTGTATTATTTAAGTTTTTCCTTTGAAGCGAAGGTTTTTGTCAAAATTTTAACTAGTAATGGAAGTATAAAATTTACAATTTCATTTTTCTTTATATAAGATATGTTGAATAGACAAAAGCACAGAATGGACTGGAGATGAAATTTTATGAGTGAAATCACGAAGGAACCCTGTATCAGTTTTGATGTAGAATTTTCATATCAGTATAGTTAACATTGGAGTTAAAAATCTGAAAATATACAGTCATAAGATAATTATTATATGTAATCTATTAAAGTATGTCAATGAAGTCAGTCTTTAAATACATTATCAGCTTCTTCTGAGTCTGAATCAAAAGTTATTCTGTATAAGATCCTTTTACACAATAATTAAATGTTTCAATTATATTTTGTTAAAATGCAATTGTTTATTATTGTATTTGAGGGTATAATGTTATATTTCTAATAGCAGGAACAAAGAAAGTGTTCTGCTTTTCCAAGATTATTATTTGAGAACCTTTGAGATGATCTGATTGTGTTTGAGATATTTGTTTCAATTAAAATTATTCAATAAGGATGCTGTTTACTCTTATTTAATGTAAATATGATGAATAGAATTTTTTTTATTAACAGCATTTAATTTGCTCTTTGATAAAAAAATTCTCTTTTCATTTTAGGATTACACTAGTGTTAGTGTGTATTTGAATTTAGTAATTATAATTTAGGATGTGACATTATTTGAAATTAGTTATCACGTTATAAAAGTCTTTGTAAGAATAATCATAAGAAAATGTTTGGCTTATTTTTCAGGTGGTAATTATGCGTGACTATCATCATCCTAACATTGTTGAAATGCATGACAGTTTCCTCGTTGGTGATGAGCTATGGGTTGTCATGGAGTATTTAGAAGGTGGAGCTCTTACTGATATTGTAACCCATGCTCGTATGGATGAAACTCAAATAGCCACTGCTTGTGCCCAGTGTCTTCAGGCACTAGCATATCTTCACTCTCAGGGAGTCATTCATCGAGACATAAAGAGTGATTCCATTCTTCTAGCTGCAGATGGAAGGGTAATTTCACTTACATTTTGTTTGTGGCTTGATGTTTCTAGCCTTCTTATGCTTATTTTAGTAAATCTATAAGTGTGAAAGCTTTATTTATCAAATACATTTCAATGTAATTATGTGTCTATCTACTTCAGGTCAAGCTATCTGACTTTGGTTTTTGTGCTCAAGTATCGCAAGAGTTGCCAAAGAGAAAGTCACTTGTTGGAACCCCCTATTGGATGTCACCGGAAGTTATTTCTCGCCTGCCTTATGGTCCAGAAGTTGACATCTGGTCGCTAGGTAAGTTATTAGTTCTCATTCACGTTGTCCCCCTTCCACAAGTCAAAAGAAGGCTTGTAAGGTATTTGTGTAGATGTAGTTTAATGTAGAAAAAATTTACTGATAAGCAGTCTTGAAATTTATAATGAAATCTTATTCCTCGATTTCTTTTTATTTATTTATACTTAAGTTGTAAAGTAAACATTCGATGTTTTTAGCAGATCCTCTGCAATTTTGATTTTTTGATTAATCTTGATTGCATTTATAACAATAACGTGTAAATTATCTGAGATAAAATTTTAACCCAACTTTTTCTTATTACAAATTTCTTGTGGCATAAAATTATTTGCTATGTGAAAATTATTTATATATTTGTTTGACAGGAATAATGGTCATAGAAATGGTTGATGGAGAACCACCATACTTCAATGAGCCACCTCTTCAAGCAATGAGACGTATCAGGGAGATGCCTCCCCCGAAGCTTAAAAATAGTCACAAGGTATACTGTTCTTTTTATTGTAGTATTTACTTTAAATCTCTACTTATCACCATTATATTTATCAACTTGTAATGTTTCAAAATGCACATTTTCTGAATCAATCATGTCCAATATATATTAATCCTGGACTTATATTATGCATTTTATTCTCAGTCGTTACTCAGTGCTGTACATTAGAAATAAAATAATCTTTCCATAAATTAAGTATTATCAAAAATGTGCTTTGCATTATTTATTTAATGTTTTATTTATCTAAATGTCTTTATGAATGTTATAGTAAAGCTTTTATATAAGTTTTATTAGACCTTTGATTTCCTATGACAATATATTTCACTAGTGTCACATTTTATTTTAACAAAATTGTGACTCTTCTAAGACCAATAGACTTTCTTTGTATATTCTACAGTTTCAAATTATGTTTTTTATATAATGTTTATATAAATTTATTTTAAAATATTTTGAAATTTTTTATTCACGGGAAAGCACATTGCGGCAAATTACGTTCAGCCTTGTTATTTGAAAGAATACAGGATCGTATCTATAAGGTACTAGGTTAACATTTTTAGTGTTTTTTATTCCAATTACTTTTTCCAATTATTTATCATATTAAGGTGGAATTTAAGATATCATATTTATTTTATCTTACACAAATATGCATACATAGAGCTCTCTCATCTTGTATTCTGGGAAAAATATCACTTTACATAATTTACAATTGTTATTCACTCATTCTGTGTCTAGTTAATAAAGTCAAATCACATATTACTTGCTCTGCAAGTCCTTCATCCCCATTGTCGTATAATTTTTACTCATTAAAGAGCAGCTAGAAGAGAGACTTTTGATCTAAGCATACATTTATCTCTATTCAGGTCTCACCACGACTGCAGAGCTTTTTGGAGCGAATGCTGGTCAGAGATCCAGCTCAGAGAGCTACAGCAGCTGAACTCTTGCAGCATCCATTTCTACGACTTGCAGGACCCCCTGCACTTCTTGTTCCACTCATGCGTGGTGCCCGCCATGGAAATTGTTGAAGAAGTTTGTTACTCTTACCAGTATGATATTTTTTCATCATGTTTTAAAACATTCCCTTTGGAAATAAAGGTTAATTGAGTCAGTTGTGAATGATTTTAGTGTAAAATTTTTAGTTTTGTTGACTTTATATCTTATACTCATGACTGACTTATATTGCTATACCATAAGATGGTAGATTGCCAAAGTGATATGTAAATGTTTTGAATCATGGGAATGTCTCAGGAAGAGATTTTCCCAAAAATAATTCTATTTATAGTGAAAAGAAAAATATTTTACATTCTCCATGGTAGTTATACCTTTCATATTTCTATAATCTTAATTTGTAAAAATGTTAATGGAGATCATGAAAAGAGCAATAATCGAAATTATTTTGCACTAATCATTTTACTAAGAAACTTTTATAGTTGATATATTTCTTAGATATTTCTCACATATTTCTGATCCCAAGCATTAAAATGATTGGACAGAATGTAAGCAGGAATGCTCATTGTTGCAATTGTTCCTGTTTGTCTAATGACAGAGCAATCATGTGAAAAGTATTTTGAGGAAAATTTTAATCTGTACTTAGTATTACAGCTAACAAAAGGAATAAGAATTTTTATCGACCTATTGTGATGCACTTGAATGATAGATGAAAATTTATTTTTAGAAAAGCTAGTAGTAAATTAAATAAAGCACTGTGCCTAATTTTCTATTTTGGATAATCAAATTTCCTCACAGCAACCTGAGAGTACTCCAAAGGTCCTTTACCTTTGATCATGTATTGCCTTAAACTGTGAGTTAGTTTATCTTGATAATACTCCAATTGAGATTTTAATGTTTGAAAAATTTATGTAGTTGGTAAAACTGTTCAATTCTTGCATCTTTAAACTTCTTGTGATTCAATCGATATTTAATATGTTAATGTACTTAATATCTATCATCCATGTTATATTAGTATGAATGGCTTTTATACTTTCTCTTATGTATTTAATCAGTATTTTCTTTGGACGATGGAGCCCATCTTTGTTGCTTATTCATTTTTATTCCATCTGCTCATTCCTTTCCCTTTCATTTTACGGGATGCTTGAGCTTGGACCAAGTAATTAAGTATGTTGGGCTTGTGTTTAAATCAAGAATGACAAAACATATGATATATTATGTACAGTTATATATTTTATTTTAAACTGTTCATTGATTGTTTCAATTTCATCTTTTTGTTTTCCAATTGATTTTCAGTATTTTAATGTACTTAATTTTCCTTTTCATTTTACAATTTTTGGCAACTTAAAATGTATGGGCACCATTCCAAATTGTTTAAAAAATCAAACATTCTGACATATATTCTAACAAAAAGCTGTTGATATGAGAAATTTGTGACTGAGTATTTTGAATTGAAAAAATTATTTGAAATTTATCAAATGGTATTTGATCTTGTCTAACATGCGGTATGGAAGTACAATAATTACTTATTTCTATTTTAAGGTTTAAATTATTTAAAATGTGAAGGTAAATTCAAAATTATTGTATTTTTAAAAAAGCATTGAATAATATTTCCAAAGGAATTTTTAATTCTTGTATAACATTTACATATTACCATCTTTAGTTATAATTTTGTAAATCTGATATCTGAGAACTTTTCCAGATATAGAATTTCATCTGGAATTCATTCATGGATTATGATCTGAATATGTATCTTTATAATGTATTTCATTTAGTACTACTAAGGATGTGGTTGCTTTTTCTGAAAGCTTCTCGTATTTGCCTACCTCTTTGCATGTTTTGCAAGGATATCTTTTATTTATTTGGAGAATTGTAATATTTCTGTCATTACTATTGGCATTTTAGAAGACAATGGATCAAGATTTGCTGAAATGGTTTATCACAACTGTTGTGCTCATTCTATGTGCCTATGTACTTAACATAGGCTGTGAATATTTTATTTAAAGGGACTAATTTGACTAATATTCGGGTGTTTAAATGTATGAATGATTGAGTTATTGTACAAATTTTATCCATCACATACTACACCAAAGGCATTCCAAGTAATTTCTGTGTAATAATTTGTTACATTAATACATTATAATATTGGCCCTTACAAATTTGGACTTAAGCTTTGGTAGCTATATAATTATCATAAAACTGTTATTTGCATAAGTATTAAATCAAATATTTAAAATAATATGTTATATTTATTTAAATGTCTGCGATGGAGGATATGGTTTCCTTATTCACTGAATCAGAGACTTTTTTACTGATGAAATTCTGCGAATCATAATCAATTAAAATAGTTTTTAACTTTCTCCTTGGTATCTGCATTCTACATATTAATGCTGCTAGGAGAATATAGTGTCGCTATTCCAAGTTTGACCGAAATTTCAAAACTTCCCCTCTTCTTGCCACAAAGAATATTTCTTATTTGCTATTTGGATTCTTACCTTCACCCAATAAGTTTCATATTACACATTTTTTGCATAATAACCATGAAGTTTTTTACTGACCTGTAAACGGGGCTGTTTCAAAAATAGTTTGTCATATATTTACGTGATGATATGATTAAATTAACTGCTTAAAAGATCCATGATTTCAATAGATTCTTATGCAAACATTATTTAATTTATTAAGAGATGTATTTTCAAAATTAATTGTACTATTGTGATAGATTGTTCTGTTACTTAGATATTTCTTTTGACAATCACTATTAAAATAGGTTTTAGGGAAGAGAGATCTATTCTTCAACTTTCAAGCGTTGCTTGCTCTCTTGCTAAAACTTTGTGTGGATTTCATACATCATTATCATCATACATCATTGAATACTCCAGAAAAAGTGATTTTGTTTTGACTCTTCCTCTGCCAAAATTGCTGTTGGTCTTACAAGGAATTAATGGAACCAAATCAATCATAAATAAGAAACCAGAGGATTTCAGACTTTACGTGCATGGAACACTCAAGACGTGTAAAACAATTGTCATTTTTTAATGAGTATCTATTAAGAGAAACTACTGGTGTTTACTTTATAAACTCGTTGATTGATTTACTACTATTCAATGTGTGAAAAACTAAATATATAGAGATAAAAACTCATGCCTTTAGATTGAAATTATCTATAATGGAATTTTACTACTCGAAATATTCTTACCTTATCGTTTAACTATGCAAAATGTACTTGATGAAGATACTCTCTTGACTTGAGTTCTTGTAAGTAGAACATAAAAAAAACTAAGCTATGTTGGAAATGATTTAAATTTTTCCTCTGTTCGTACATTTCTCCAACTCTGTCAACAACTATAAATTTTAAATACTGAATCTCTATCTTTTTAACGATCTTCATATTTGGACGTAATATATCTTTTTGTTGAAAATATTTTTAATCGAAACCCTAAGAAACTTTAAAACTTCATTGGGAAGAGCATTGCGAATGATTAAAAATATATTTATGTATATATTTTCATAATAACATATACTTTGAATCGGGCAGAAACTCGAGATGCGTGCGGGGATAGAATACGTCGAACTTTAACACACTTATAAGAGACCTCATTTCCAAAAGCGAAACGAAAATTTGCCGAGAAACTGGGGGGAAATTTTCCTCAAACTATTCCCATTCAAGATTTATTGGATTAAGGCTCAAATTTGCAGTAATTTTCTTTGGAGAACTAAAATGACCTTTCGTCCTAGATATCGAGATGAGCGTTTTTCCGAAAAGCAGCCCTCTGACTCAAGAGTTCTAAAAGACGCATCCCCCCTTTCATGAAGTCATCCGGATCAAGCGAATTTGAATCATTCTATTTTACGGGTATCATCGACCTTCTCTAGAGACGTAGAAATTTCCCTCCTCTCCTCCTGAATTAGAAATTAATTTCATTCATGCAATCCTTTCCCCTTGAACCTTTCATGAACCTTCATAGGTCGTTCTATACAATGTATATGCCTAGGAGAGATGCTCTTGGGGTAGGAAATTATTGCACATCCTAACGGTATCTTTGATTCATAATGGAGAGAGAGAGCCGAGCACGAAATGGTGAGAATGCTTCACGACGCCAGGAAGAGAGGATGAGTATAAGACGGTAACCCACTTTCCAAATAAATCTCGGCATTAAATTCGAAATTATCCGTCCGATATAAAGCCGCTTGCCTGTATTTATAATACTAATTTGACCTTGAGATCAAGAGCGTGAGGTGAATATATATCACGATGATTCATTCCGAAATAGACCGAAAGTTTTGCAATGTCGATCTTCCTTTTTTTTCTTTCGGAGACTACGTTCAATGTCAGCATTGACTGAGAAAAATATCCCTAAGGCTATCTCCATGTCCTTGGGGGTCAATGATCTGAAACAAATATCTATTTCACGACTGCTGTATGCTCAAGCGCTAAAACTAGTTCTCATTCTTATATCATGTATAAGTTACATAGAAAAATGATTTGGAATTAGAAAACCTAATTTGTGGTTCGGAAGCGGAGGATTTCTACGAAAGGTAAACACCAGTATCATATCAAAGAAAAAATTATACAATTCAAGTAAAGGAAAAAATTGCCATAGTATTTTTAGTTAAAATTACGATTTTATTTTTTATTGAAGTTCTTATTTGAATAAAAGAAAGGTATATTTAAAACAACTTACCTCAATAATAATTTTTAAATAACATTTTCAAATATAAGTTGCATCCTATTTAGTTTTTCGGAGTACGAAAAAAACACATAGAATCGTCTTTTAATCAAATTTATTTTTAATGATTCAGCGCATTAAATATCAGCGATTAGAGAACAATGTTTGCTAATTAAGTATTTCAACTTTTTTCAAATTTATCTGTGTTCAGATATTTTTTTAAATTTTTAATTAGTATTTTTGGTTTAAATAGTGTTATAATAATGAATATCTTTATCGAATATCGTGTATTGCGAGCTAAAGCTGAGAGGAACCCGGAGGGATATAGCGATCAACTTTGTATCTATTTCAATTCAACTATGTATCTCCTTACTCGGAATCAACTTTGTATATCTTTATTTCAAATATGTTCACGGTAAAGCGAAAATAGTTTCCATGAATCAGTCTATAGTTTAAGCTTACCAAGTGAAGGAACTAGGACGTTTTCTGGCTTATCCCATTTTCCAGCAGAGAACTTTTTCAGGGAATACCAGCGAAAGAAGTGAAATCGGATCTGAACATCCCTCAACCGTATTCGGAATTTAAAACAGGAAGTTCGATATTTGGACGAGCCAACTCCGCGAAACTTTTTTCTCTCAGATGCTGTTTGACTTTTTATTTAACGATTAAGTTCTCAACGTATGACGTAGATATCCCAAAATAAAGTGTGTAAGGTGTAAAATGCAGTCTTTTGCATATTTATAAGTAGGCTATTCAAGTAGTGAGAAAAAATGAATGATATTTCAAACATCTGTTGAACTCCAAGAATTTGTAAACAAAATAAATACCTGTATTTAAATTTGAAGGTAAATATTCATTGACCATCACAAAACTGTTCTAATTAGTCGAAACTATAGTATAAACTATCTATATACCTTTATTTTGGTCAATCCAACATACGAATGATTTAAAGAAAAATATTCGAATATAATAAATAAATTATTAATACATATTAAACATTTTCTGTCAACAATTAAGAACTCCACACTCAATATTTTACAGATGAATTAATCTTGATTCCATATTGACATCCTAAGAGACATATGCATTAATACATTGTTTATGTTAATAAACATTCACATGTCGTTTTCATTAATTAACAGATACTGTAATACATACGCGTATGTCAACTACAAAGTATTTCCCGTTGGATAAGTCAATAACCCCTTATGGTAATTTAGGACAAAAATTCACTTTTATGGTTAATTGCTTTAACGGGATGGATATATCTTCATATATAAATATAATCATAAATGAAGCAAGCTGAAAATCAAAATTTATCCCCATTATAATAAATATCAAAGTGTTTACTTCATAAATATATTAAGTGGAAATGAGAAAACATAGGAATACGGAATAACAGATGAAAATGGATAGAAAAACGTATCAACATCCAAACCGAGAAAAAATTGAATTTTCAATACAAATCATCAAATAAAAAAATTACAAATTGAAAATTTTTGTGAATATATGTGCTATAAAATTATTTCGACGAGGGAAAATGGCTTATCTGTCGAAATATTTGATATTTCAGTTCGCTTACCTCAGAATATCCTTATCGCAAGCCGGTCTCTTGAAAACATGTGCGCCTTCTTTTATATTCTCAAAACCTCGAATATTTACGTATTTATTTTAATACCTACTAGGCTAATGAATGAATAGTAACGATAGGGTTTATATCGATATTTATACACACCTATATAAATGTATGCATATATATTATGTTCTAGAACACCGTCCTAGCGAGTGTCGTTCACCCAGATTCGTGCTGCTTATTCTCACCTTTCTCTTCAAAGAACTCTCATGACGTAAATAAAGCATGAATATACACAGAAATAGCTGCACATGTCCGTGCTACTTAAGCCATTGTCCATTTCTTCCTCTCTTTATTCCAGTCACGAATGACAATCGGCGTGCTCCGTTGAAAGAAGTATTGCAAATTAGATGAACGTATAAAAAAAACTTCCGGATTTACTCGACGTAAGTAATTTTAATGTCTTTTCACTCCAACTTAATATGTATGCATCTCTTTAGCTCTAATAATCTTATGAAAAGGATTGTAAACAACCTACTCAGAATCGCTACTAACCATTATTTTACCTTGGCAACTTAAAGACAACAAATGTAAAGAAAATGGGAAAACCTGGACGAAATCAATTTTTATGACTCCTGAGAAGTGTTTGATAACATTTATTACATCAATATATTATTTGATAATAATATATTCTTTAATAATAACGTATTATTTAATAATAATAACTAAAAGTCATATCGGGCATAAATTTTATACAAAACCCTCTAAGTATCGTATTTATTTTATGACATCATTTTCAAACTTACAAATCCAAATAATCAAAATTATTTGAGTCAACCTTATCTAATATTTGAATATGTACTGTTACGTGAATAGTCACAATCGAATACTCATTTTTGTGTACTTTTCAATCAAGAGACCGATTTGAACACTAAACATCGGAACTTTTTGCATAATGAGATTCACCACGAGGTGTGAAGTGGTTCTCACTTCCTCAGTTGGCTTGGACTCGGCCAATTCAAAATAAATGGTTCCGCTTGCTGACTCAATAATTAAAACTCATTACAGCACAGCAAATGATCTAAGCGATCGCCATATCCAGGTTTTTTCCAGCTATATAGTCTTACGAATAAGATAGGACAAAAAATAGGAATATTTTTCCTTCGCTTTATCAAGATACCATTACTATAATAAGAATATGGAATCGTGCCAATATCTCCAAACGTCTGGAAATGTCAAACCATGCTCGATTTAAATTAAATAACGAAAACGTATTTAAAGACTCGGTCGTGATTCTTAGAGTAGCTCAAGAGAGACCTTTTCTGTTTCGAATCCAAATTTCCTGGTTACGAATTAACCGGTGAGAGCCAGTTACTATGTGATAATCATATAAGCTCGTAAATCCGTCGTAGGAAATGCCTCCTATAGGATTTTATTCAGTTCTCCGGCATTTTCCTTATCAAAGGTTTCCATCTTTACGTAAAGGCAAGGAAAGAGTTGGAGCTTCCATAGGTTACGTACTACCCTGTTGTATCAAAGCCTCAAGTCTCTCCTGTTGATTTACCCAGCTGCTGTTAGAAGATTATATTTCTCTTTTTGATGGATTAGTTCTTACGTCCTTCCACATTTTGGAACCTCGCGGAAGACCTATCCAGTAACATCGATGTTACGCTTTGGAGACAAAAATCAACGTATCCATATTTCGTGTAATACGAGTGATTTCTATCGAGTTTCCTCGTTAAATGCCTCCACGGGTTATCTGAAAAGTCGACGCTCTTGCAGAGGAAGTCAACACAACCTGTAGTTGGCCATTTAAGTGGGTTGAAGGTACAGTTAACTCTTCTTCAGGTCAAGGGGTTTGAGGGGAGGGCTTGAAGGAGAGCGGAAGGGGAAGTCTCTTCTTCTCGAAGGGTCTCTACGGGTGAGTTGAGAGAAAGGTAACCACGGAGGTGGGGAATGAGGATATAGGTAGGGGTACTTTTTTAAACGTTTTGTTATGGTGGAGTCGATCTTCAAGTTCAGTCACTCTCAAGGATTTATTCGGACTGCCCGTGACTACCAAGCAGAGTACGGTTGTGATTGGAGGACCGTATTGATAACAAGTGCTTTAAGAGCGGTGGTTGGATCTTCACGATGCAGCTGTCGCTACTGATATGCCTGCTCGTACTGCCCGCTGTACTGCCGGCTGGCTACGTTCCTAAATGGAAGAAGCAGGTTAGAAGACGTATCCGTTTTGGTCTTCCGCGACTCGAAAAATTCGTTCGTCGCGACTTTCCGGAGCCTTCTCCCCTGACCGTAGCGTAATCCGACCTTAAAAAAATTTCGTCCCGCAAGCATTCCTTCTGGTAATCGAATTATCGTCCTTCTTAAGTCTTAAAAGTTCGACGGTTGTTTTCGCTCGCACTAATACGTATAATATGCATTAAAACCTCGACTTATTGTTAGTTCAAGCGCCCCCAAAGTCGCGACGTTTTCATCAACTTGAAGTTCGTTCTAGAACGGGGAGGATGTATTTTTTTTCGTTGCTACGGATGTGTTTGTGAAACTAGGCGAATGAGAGCGCCCTCATTTGAATGAGAGATTTCTTAAACGGGATTTCTTATGCGGAGAAACCTTAAGAATGCTAATCACACGCCGCGGCTTCATTATTGTTTCATTTATGGCGCTAATATGATTCTATTTAAATGAAGCATGAGCTATACCGGAAGGAATATCTGCTAGATTATTCACCGTCATAGTTGTTGAACAATCACTTGTAAAAATGATTCTTGTACAGTGAAGTAATTAATTAATTAATACGTAACTATTGGTTAAGCTGATTATTTGGTTTAATTTATATTTTTTAAGAAGTAGTATCCATCCAATAAAAATTTAAAGAAGATAACATTAAAATGGAAATGAATTTATTCGGTTTTTAAAACGCATCACGGATAGAAGGTTATTTCCGATAGGTCTCGAAATTCGGCGTTCTGTCACACTCAAATATTACGCAGAGCTGGTTGACTCGCATCATGCCTAAAAGCCACATCATTCCGGTTGGAAAATTACTGTTATAACGGAATTTATCTGGAACACTAAATTTGTGTGAAAGCACGAGATATATCCGTAAATATCCTGTTCGGAATTTCCCATAAATGTTAACTTTTTGCATAAATGAAGTTATTGAAACAATGATAAAATGCCAAACTTTACTTTAATCGATGATATACGTAAGTATATTTTCTCTCAAATCTAAGTTCGTGATTAAAATGTCCTTCTTTGGATGTCTCTGAAAATTAAGACGTCAATTCCATCTCGAATTTAATTAAAACAGCATAAAATGAACCCGATAAAATTTTCTGTATTGAAGATTACGATGAGAATACATATATATTATTATATGAGCTTAAAATTCGTTCGTGTTACGTAAATTACGTAATATTAAAATATTCTCCTACATTTTATTCTAAAATTTCGGTTGATGCGACAATAATGAAGGACTAAAAATGTATCCATTCCATAAGGCATCATGTTGTTCGTGATACTAAAGAATCTCTGGAGGACGAAGTTCAATGATAATGTCATTATGAATCGTATTTCTTTCCAGGAAAGGCCTACCATGCCAGAATCGCTCTTATCAATGTTCTGCGTATATATTTTTTTCAGGCTTGCGAGGTGCCGGCTACTCAAAACGAAAACAGTCACTACACTTGTGATGATAATGGGGAGGTCCAGTGCTTGCCGGGATGGATGGGGGATCTATGCGACGTTCCCATGTGTAGGAAGGGTTGCCACCCCCTCCAGGGATACTGCAAGAGACCTGGAGAGTGCAGGTGCAAGTTAGGTGAGTATCTCCATACGAGAGTTTTTGGTCTACTTCATTGTTAAATAGGACTGAATCATATTTATTTGAATACTTGGTAAATCGTCTCTTTAAACTCATGACAGACTTTGTGGGATAGAATATATATGATTGATTGACCTTGTTAATCAAACACTTCATTGGATTTCAAAAGAGTAACTTTGTGATTTATAAAATGATCGATGTTAATGCATTTTATTAATGAATTAAATTATATTAATTTGATCTATTCCATATTTATAAGAAAGAAAAGTAACTTTATATTTTTATTCTTTATTTGGATTTTGGAATATATTCTTCCCGATTTAGGGGCAGCATTTACTTTGATAACAAAAGGAATCAGATAAAACAGATCTTGAAAGGAAATATATTTTGAATCTATTATAAGATAAACTCTTAAAAGATATCAACTAAAATTACTTATAAATTGTTAATGAATGTTCACCTCAAATCCAGTAGTCTATAAATGGATGATTTATGATATATCTTAATGTAGTATCATATGTCTTCAATAATCAGAATACATACAAATTTTAGTCCATAAAATGGTCGAAAACATCATAACTTAACAAACGTATCATAATATATATTATAATATTTTTCGTAATTGTACCTATTCTACGAGAGATTTTTCAAGATTTTCCGGAAATTTATTTTCTTGTCTTAATTGATTGTAACAGTAGGTAATTAAAATACATATTTAATAGCATATATAATACACATCAAATATCTTATTAGAACAGTTGATTGAATTAACTAATTTTTGGACACGTTTAAATGAAAATTTTTAATTAATTATTCAAATAGTTACTTCACGGTGTGATGAGAATATACATAGATGCACAATTTCTTAGAAATAGTATTTGTTACTCTACTTCGAAGGTTTCTACGGAGACAGATGTGATAAATGCATAGCGCTTCCCGGTTGCCAGCACGGATATTGCAACTCCAGCTTCGAATGCATTTGCCACGAGGGATGGGACGGCCTGTTCTGCTCAGAACGTAAGTATTTCTTACAGTCATTTTATTTTATGATGTTTTATTCGTGAAACACACTTTCTCGGGCTGTTTATTGACATGGATAGAATAAAGCTGTATATTTGTTGCCACCGGACAGTCGTCCAACTGCAATATTTAAATAATAATAATAATAAAAAACAAAATGTCGTAATTAGAAACATATTTTAATACTTAAAATCTTTCATTTCTTGTAGCTATTTGCAGGAAGGACTGCCATGCAACAAGAGGATATTGTGAATGGCCAGGAGAATGCAGGTTGGTACTTCACACAATTAGAGGATTTGATTTAATTTAAATATAACGGAGTTATGATCTGTAGATTTATAGGATTAGTATCCTCTTAATTATGGCTAAATCGAAAGAGATTTTAAATGTCGTTTCTCAATTAAACACTCTTAAAGTTAAAATACTTATTCAACAATAAACAAAACTTTTCTCTACGATTTAATATTTTCTCTACTTTTGACATAATTTATCGACTTTATGTAATGAATATATTAATTCAATGGTCATTGAGCTGAAATAATCTCTTATGAATATTTTCTCCTTTTCTGAAAAATATTAACTTAAAATTTTGCTTGCAATTTACGAAAAGGATATCGGGTTTTCCAAAAGTGTTGCTTAAAATCAAAAGTATTTTTAATTAATGGTCACGCAACATCATCCAAGATGCTTTTACGTCGAATATTTTTTAATTGTTTCTTTTCTTCGTTAACATCCTTTGCTCAAAGTCCTTCCATTATCATTTTAAATTAATGGTACTCTAGTGATAATAATCGTAAATCTTATGGCCCGGAAATTAATATACTCGTTAATTGAAGAAAAGAGAGTGCAAATTCATCTTTATTCTTCTATAATTAATTAAATGTTCAGTGCAGTTTTAAAATTCAATCGGGTGAATTTCGCAAGATATTTTTATCCTATCTAATTGGTGACCGAGAAATCGATACGTTAAATCATCCGTTAAAACTCAGAATCAATTTCAAAAGATTTACGTTGAAATTAAGCACAAATGGCAATCGAACCTCAAATAAAATTTTCTCTTTTCCTCTTTAGCCTTCTTATATTTTATTTATTTATTATTTCATTAAAAAAATAATAATGCGATTCGGACTTCTGGCTGCGAAGAATGTAGCATATGAAACGTTATATACATGTATTCTCGGTGTTCGCCCAAGGACGAAGGGGAAAACCGTCCAAAAACTTCCGGTAGGCAATGAACCTTCCGTAAGCAACACAATTCATTATTTATTTTAATTTTACTCGCGAGATCGTTATATTGCCTTTGGTTGGAATTCTGAATCAGTGTTCCTAAGAGATCTTCTAATCAGAAACTTGTATATATTTCTTGACTTATAGCACAATTTTAACGATTAATATAAATACTACTAAATTATATAATACTCTTATACGCCGCCTTCACTTCGATAGTCGATGCCAGCAGAAGTCCTAAAACGAAAAAAGCAAATGGATATGTTTCGAATACTCCATCTTCTTAATTCAATAATTTACAGCTATCTAACTTTCTAACATTGTCAATCTTTCTTATTTTCGTAAACTGTTGGATGCGAGTTTTTTTTACATAAGTTTCATCGCTTTTTCTTCCTTTTAAGATGTCGTCTTGGGTGGGCGGGAGAAACATGCCAGGAATGCCAAGTATTACCAGGTTGTCAACACGGTTACTGCACGAAACCTTTGGAGTGCCGCTGTAACGAGGGTTGGACGGGACTAATTTGCCAAACACGTAAGTTCAAAGTTCCTCGTTCAAAATATATGTTCAGTTATGAGTGAAAGTTATTGACTCTGTCTTCTTTTATCTGTTTTACAGCTATTTGTGCAGAGAGCTGCCACAAAGATAGGGGATACTGCAGGAAACCAGGAGAGTGCAGGTTGGTGAAAATATCAACTCCAATAAAGAGCAAACTTATATTTTCTAGGAATATTTATAAAGTATTTTTGTTGAAAAGAAGCTTGTAAGATCAATATTAAATGAAAAGAAGAGAGAGAGTTTCATAAATATATCGAAATGAAATTTCATGATCATTAACAAACAAACATATTTCGAAAATGAATTTGTATTTCCGTAAATTTCAAATCTCATGTCGAACAGTTTTTGTCTTGGCAGTTACCCCGTTTGCTAGAATTGATTTAATACCATTTACTTTTATTTACGTATATTATACAATAAACATAATTATTCTATTGGTTCGACACAGATAGGTATTTTATTACATTATTTACTAAACTAGTATTTCAATACTCTAATGCTTCATGAACGACGCAACAACTTTCATTCCAGGTGCAAAGTCGGGTGGTGGGGAAAGAATTGCGATCAATGCTATCCTTACCCAGGTTGCGTGCATGGAAACTGTAACAGGCCGTGGGAATGTAACTGTGAACCAGGATGGGGAGGCCTGCTTTGTGATCAAGGTACTCTTCAACTCTATAAATCAGTTATAAGAGGATATAAAGATTATTATATCCATGGATTGATATAATATGATTCTCTTTACGTCTTTAAGTGTAGAATATGTAATTTTAATTCTTCTTTGCAGAGCTTACTTACTGCGAAAACAATAAAGGACTTTGTGAGAACGGAGCAACTTGCGTCAGCTTGACCGAAGAAGATGGCAACTATCGCTGCTTATGTAAAGAAGGTTATACTGGAAGAAACTGCGAAGTGACGAAAATAGTACAAACCGAACAGACCACCACAGAATCTGCTGAATCTACAACGACCAGCGCACCGGCTTCGCCGAGTACGACTTCCGAAGCATCCATAAACAACGAAACTGGTGTTAGGAAGACGGTGAAGAAACAGAAAGCATAATTTAATCAAAGAAGTTGTAAATTCAAATGAAAGTATTTGAAAGACTGACGTGGAAACTTCCAATATTTATGTACAATTGCATTATGAAATCATTTTTCGTAATTATGTCTCATCCAATTATTTAAATTTTTCTTATGATATCTAATTTATTTATTTATTGGTATAATCTCTTTGTATTCTGTTGATATAAAATTGATAAAAAATGATCTATAAAATGTATTCTGTAACTTTATTTCCTTTTCATTTTTTATGTAGTTCACCCAACGCCAAATAAACTTAATTACTTATATTTTCATTAAGAAATGTGAATAAGTATGATGATAAGTATTTTAAAGATGGATTTTAAAAATATTTATATCTGTTCATCATATACGCTTATCAATCAAAGCAAACAAATTCAGAATACTTACATCAAAGAACACTTGTTTTCTCCAGAGATTAGACAGGATAAACTTTTGACTCTTACACATAGCTCTCTCTCTCTCTCTCTCTCTCTCTCTCTATATATATATATATATATATATATATATATATATATATATATATATATATATATAAATATACTTAAATTATGTATCTAATGCAAATATGTTTTGCTATAACGACTGGAAGATTTCATTTATTCGAGGAAAAATATATCCCTAACTATCATTAATCATACTGTAAGTAAAACCTGCATTATATTTTATATAATTACAAGGGAGATAATGAAGTTTACAAAATCGTTAATTGATTTTAATGACTTAAAATCATAGTCGAAAAATCACGAGCTAACAAAATTAAATAAGAATGTTTCTTCGTTTATTAAAAAAATCTCTAAAACTTGGTCAATCTTACCTTTCATAAATTTCCGTTTTTGTCAATTAGAACCTCATTCTAGGGTTCGTAACGATATTATTTAAATTGGATTTAGGCCTCTCAAAATAAAAATGTAGTTCATATCATATTAGGAGCGTATTACAAAGATCGTGAAAAAGCTAATTTTTTGTCAGATAGAAAACTATTTTCAAATCACCTCCCCCACCATTACGCTTCTGTTTTGTTCTAGAAAAATCGTGTGTCTATATGCAGATAGCGTTGAAGAATCTGTGTTGCCGAAGATATTTGTCGGGTGAAATTGTTATCATATTAATTCAAGAGTCCTAAACATAGAATTTCATCAAATATGGAAGGAATCGGGGCTGAAGTTAATCAGAAAGTGAAGGTGAGAGATTTATTCACGCTGTGCGTTCTATACTCTATCTTCATAGTTGCATAAATGCTGACTTCTATGACATATGTAATAATGATAGGCACAAATAATAATGAATTTGAAAATATTTTGCTAATACCCTAATAAGTATACAATATATTATGTTCAATTCCAGTCTGCTATCAAAGCAAAATTGGTAGAACTAGGCGTATATGTGGGTGAGTGACGAATTGTTTTTTATGCATGAAGTGAAAACTGAAATAAGACTGCGTTAGTCGTAGCTTAAATTCATAATAACAAGCTATTTTTTAGCTTCGATCTCACATTATATGATTGTTAGCTCCATCATCTCCTTGCATATTGGAACTTTCTTGTGTAATCATATCACAATTGCATTCAATTCCAGATGAAGAACTCCCTGATTACATAATGGTCATGGTGGCTAACAAGAGAACAAAAAGTGAAATGATAGAAGATCTACAACTTTTTCTGGGAGCTTTTACAGAAAAATTTATCTCTTGGTTGCTTCAGGTTCTTCAAAAATTGCATGAAGTGACAGCTGCCAGCATAGGTAACTTATCTTTCATTACCATCTATTTGATAAACCCAAAAATTTTAATCTAACTCTAATTCTATTTGTGGATTAGTTAAATTCTGTAGCATTTGGTGTGATAATATACTATATTCCTTTTTAATAATACTTTCCATTTCTCATATATCTGAATGATAGTATGAGAAATTGTTTGAATGTATTTGATGCTTTCTGCAAAAACCTCTATGTAAAGTGAAAGACTATAATCTTGCATTTTGTGACTCAATTTAACCTGTTTCTCAACCGAACACTTTTTTGTGAACAGAACTTTTGTTTTGTATTGTATATATTTTGTTTTATGCTAGCCTTTTAAGTATTCATCTAAATGATGTATGATATGAAGATAGGACTTTGAAGGGATGTTTTGTTGAAGTTATATGTACCAATGTGATACTCAATAGTGTGTATAATAATTTCAGTTTGTTTTCCACATTATTTTTGTGGTTTTAAAGTATCATTTGTATATAGAATCTTTGGCTTGATTATGGCATTGTAGTGATAGATATTTGTTTGTGTAGACATTTTTTGTTGCAGAAATTGTGTATAGGTTTCTCCTGTGCATTCTTTATTAAAATGTTGTTTATTAATGTGTAGGAACTCTTCTTGGGTAACAAGCGGGGTTATGAAGTGTAGCATGTCCAATGATATGGCTACTTTCTCTGAATCCATCATCTAGGAATGAAGTGCTGAGTGATATAGTCTGTCATCATCTAGCTTACATCAGGATTTTCATATTCTTTTTTGTTTTCTTATTTGATGTTTGAACAGATGATTTTGAGCTGTTTGTATGCTTTTCTTGTAAACCCTGTTTGTTTTTAGCTTCATTCAATCTTTACTCTTTCTCAGATTAGCCCTTAATTTCAGTGGCTTATTGAAGTTTCATATTTTATGTTTAGTATTTTATTTATTTCAAAGATTCTCAATGTTGTTCTTGAAATCCGGCCTGTATAGAAAATGCAAATATCCTTGAGCTTGTTTCCCTCACCTTTTATTGTCATCTTGTACTTACAGCCTGTATAATGTTAGTACTGCTGCAGCTTGATGCAGTAAACACTTGTATATTTCTGATTGTAGATTGGATTACTTTTGAAGGGTTGAGTTTTTCCTTTTGAGTAACTCTTTGGGGTCCTCTGATGTAAGTTAATTGCTAAATTCTCCTGGATCTTTTCATAATTTGACCATAGTAGAACCATCATATTCCTTTTCAGCTGGAAATAAAGGTGGTGTTATGGTACTTCTATTGTCTCCTGTAGGATTATATTTCTTTCCATTGCATATATGGTTGTGGTAGAATTGCACATCTGAAGGCCTAAGTGATTTTGTTCCTTACTTCTTTGGGGTTCTCTTTAGGTAGGGATCGGTCTGTTGGTTTCAGTGTGCTAATCATGAAGGGTGGGGAATCTTACTTGCAGCTAGGGCATAGTTTAGTCCATGGGTGTGCAACCTGTGGCCGGCAACAGTTGCATCCACAAATACGTAGAACTAGTGGAGTTGAAGAACAATGAGCAGCTTGTGAAGTGCTTTATTAGGAAAGGATATATCATTCCCCATTTTACTGTGAATTTTGTAAATTTTTACATAAATCATAAAATATTATTAAGTTCACTTGGAATTACTGGTGGATAGTCTGTAGTGCGGCCGTCAGCAGGGGGAAGGTTGCCTGGTTTTGTCCCTTGACTATGCAAAACTTTGGTCAATGTCCTTATCCACAATAAATTTTAGCTATTTTATATACATATAGGCAGAAAGGCTTTTGTGTATTGCTTGTTTTGATTACGTTTTCTGTATCACAAGGTATAAAAAAAATCCCTTTATAAGCAAATGAATTCTATCTTCTACCTAATTCCCTAACAATGTCTATGGAGATACTAGTTGAGACGTTCTCCACTTCACAAACCAGCTGATAACCCAAGAAGAGGTCCTGAAGATTATTTGTTTGGAAAGCTCCTCTATTGCTAATTAATTTTGTCTATGAATTCATTTTACTTCGCTAAATTTTGTGAGCTATGGTCTCTCAATATTTTAGATAATTTTCTTGTGTGCTTTCAGAAGTAGTCCCATTATTATTTACCCTGTGAAAAATAACATTTTAATTTGTATTTTAATAATATCTCTGAATGTTTAAAAATATCTCTTTGAAGTAAAATTGTGTAAATCATAAAACAAAAATTTTTATTTATTTTCAGATGCAAAAAGAACATCTTTATCTCTTCCTGTGGACAAAGAGAGTGAAAAGATCATCAAAAAGAGAAAAATACCTTCCACAGAAGCTGAACCAGAGTCAGTGAAGAAAAATCGCAGAAAAAAGCCAGAATTAATAATTAAAGATAAAGATAAGGAGAAAGAGAAAGACATGTCTTACAAGAAAGTAAAGAAAAGTAATATCATAAAGAAAAAACCTGGTAAACCAGAAGTAGGAAAGGTTTTAGAGAAAAGATTATCAGATAAGACTGAAATAACTCACAAAGATAAAAAGGATGCTGAGAAACATAAGGATCCTGTATCCTCTACAGTAGTTGAAAAAAGTAACCAATCTACTTTGCAACCTATTATTCGTCCCAATCCAAAGCCTGTTCTTATGGTTAGTGATGAGGATGATGAAGATTTTATTAACATCAGAGCTGATGCTGAAGCAGGTAAATCAAATTTTTTTGTATCTTAAATGTTTGCTCAATATGAAATTGTTCTAACACTCATGATTGTTGACTTGCTTTCATATGCCAGCACATGACATATATCTGTAACACTTTGGTTTTCCCTCTTAAAAAGATTTATAAAGATAATAAAATATGTTCATCAACTTTTAGATCTTGTGAGTGAACTTCAAGAAGAAGTAAAACCCTCTCCACCTCCTCAAAAGCCTGTGGCTCAAGTTTCTTCTTTACGAAGTAATGAAAATGTTTCCCACAGACTATCAGATACTAGTCAAGAAAGTTCAGTTCGAACACAGAAAGTTACAAGAGAATCCATAGTCTCTGTTCACAAAGATACTAGAACGTACAGATCTGATGGTAAGGATTGAAACTCGGTGTAAAAATGTTTGTTGATAAATTTAGTTTATTTGATGATTCAATTTCTTTACTTTTCATAGATAACTATGCGGTGGCCAAAACTCATCTAGAAAGTGTGGCTCATTTTTCATCCAAACCAGAGATTGCAAGCAAAATACAAGGAATTGCTTCAGTAGTGGATAGCTATTGTGATTCAGGGGATCATCAGGTATGTGTTACTCATTGAAATGATCGTTTCATTAAATTTTAACTTCCTCAAATGGAAATTTCATCATTGTTCAGGTTTCTCATGAAAAATTCCAATGTAATATGTAGAAGGTGGATTGAATTGATTATAATCTACATTTTGGGTTGAATTACTATTTTTATCAATTTCAACTAGGATTTTTTAAAGTTAAGGTTGTGTTATAACAGCTTTGTTTTAAGTATATGTTTTACTCAAAAGGAAAGAATTATTTTTTAGTATGAAATAAATTGTAATATTAGTCTTGACTATTTAATACTATCAGAGTACATTCTATTCTTTATTTATGATTATGCTTTTTCTATAATAGAGAAAAGATGAAGAAAAGAGTTTTGGTCAGCAAAGAGTACAACCAGCAAGCAAAGTCACTTTGGTATCCCACACTGGAAGTATCAAGTCCAGGTTAGGAAAGAGGCCGTCCAAAGAAGATTCACCTCCGAGATCAGAGAGGATGAAGCCTAAAGGTGTACCAAGTGTTGTAAAAGTGAAGGGGAGGCCTAAAGTCCCACTGGCTGCTCAAGCAAATAAGAATCTCATCTTAAAGGCTGTTGCTGAGGCACAGAAATCTGTGGCTTCTTCCCTTATTCGGCCTGAACCTATTATTGTAAGTGTCTTTAAGATCCTAATTAAAATCATTTGCAGATCAATGAATTATCATCCTACAAGGAGGGAGAATAAATAATATCTCTCCTTATACAAGTATATTTTGTTAAAAATATGTTTGAAGTATTGTAGGTGATGCTGCATTCATTGTATATATGTTTATGTCTATGTAGATACCCTGCAAGCCACATTTCGGTGTTTGGCAGGGGGTGCATGCACCATGAATTTACTTCCCTAGACGGTTATTTCCGCATATAGTTCGAGGGAAAAATGAATTTTTGAATAAGTTAGTTTTCGCATCTATTTCCCTTATTTTGTTCAGTGTATCTAATTGACCTATATAGCAGGGAGAGCGCATGATCTGTACATGTCTTCCTTGAACGTTTCTGCTCTGAATCTATATAGTAAATCTAATCTAAGCTTTGATCTTCTTTGTTTTAATGATTCCCATCCCACATCCTTGAGCAATTTAGTTACGCTTGTAACTAAATAAGCTTGTAGCTTATGTATTGCCATTTTGAATATTCATTTTCGTAATTTTGAATGTGTATATCCTAAATCTTGATTAAGGTCAGCCTTCTATGAAATTTGAGCTTTGTATTTTATTTTTTATTAGATTTTACCAATGTGTAAGTTAAATTGTTTTATTGAAAGAACATGATCTTAGATGCTAGAAATTTATTGGTAATTATTTTCTGGTCGTATAATTTTCCATAAAGGATGTAAATTTTATTTACTCCTGACATGCTCCATATCATATGTTCTTCCCTTTATCTTCTCTTTGTGTTCATTATCATGTTAACTTTTATATACTTACTTGTTTCAGAAAAGTCAAGGTTTGTTAACAAAGAAGAATCGTGGAGAGTTCAGTAAGATTGCTGTTACACTTCCTAATCCAAGAATATCATCAACTGCTCAACCAGGTTAGTCTAACTCTTTTACATCAGACATACCAATCATTACTTTGTTCTATTATATACACAGTGTGAACTCTTATTTGCAGTAAGGAGAACACCACAAGATGAGAATGATCAAGATCACTTTGTGCAACAGCCTAGTATTTCAAGAGATGTGCTTGGTTCTCTTCATTCACAGTCAAGACAGAGCAGTTTGTTGTCTTCTGAAAATGTTTCATCCACAAGAAACTTGCCTTCATCTCGTGGTGTTGTATCTTCTGGTGATCATACAGTAGGGAATAATCTTCTATCCAATGAGGTACTTCCAAGGTCTGAGCTGCCATCTGTGAATAGCAATACGTCCTTGAACACATCACTTCCTACACGTTCTTCTGCAAATGTTGAAGTATCATCATATGTTATGTCAACACGGCAACCTGAACAGAAATCGCATCATAACCTGCCTCACACCCAAGACCAGTCCATTTTTTCTTCTTCTCGTCTGTCCGCTGTGAATCTGCAGGAACCTACCAGAAATATTGTACATCATCCTCAGCCATTCAAAAGTCAAGTAACATATTCACTCCAGCTCATTAATAGAAAATCACAACTCATTTCACAGCAGTCTAAAAATCAGTCTCAACTCATCCAAACTCAACCCCAGCCAGACATTGTTGCAAGTCTACATGAGGGACACGTAATACAGTCCTGTGGTAGTCAAGGTAAGCAAATATGTATATTCATATGCTATATGTGTTTATCTGATAGTATTTATTTTTAGCAGTTGTTTTTAAACCTATTATTCTTAAATTCTTCGAATTCTTAACCCACTTAATCTTATGCTGAACTATAGTTCAGATTTTATCAAAAACCTTACATTAGAATTAACCTTTCAGTCATGTATTAAATAAATTTGAATTATATAAATTTCATGGATAGATAGATGATTCATATCTCTTATGTAACTCCTAAATAGTATTTACAGTCAATAAGCAGTTAACTATGACGCTTAAGTATTTCCATTTGTCATATCTCAATGTATTTCAAATTGGACTGATTTCCGTTTGAGATTTATTTTGAATGATGTTATTATATATTGTCCTTTTTTTAGGTATGGTATTTTTTTAGGTTTAGGAATTTTGTATGGAAGTGATGTGGGCTTCCACAAAGTAACAACTGAACAAGTCATTAGATATCTTCTAATCAGTGATTTATTCATATTCATCCCTGATCTTGTATCTGTATATGTAATTAATACCATATAGAGTCTTACTCAATGGAAAACTATAGAAATAGATATATGTCCTATCCTGAATGAGATATAGAAACACTTTCCAAAGAATATGGTTTATGATAGGGCACTTTGTTGTACTTTCATCTTGATATTGAGTTCATCTATTTCTTGCATGTAAACTTACTTATGTAAAATACATTCCAGTATTCTTAATGCTACAGAAGAGTTATCCATATGCATATTCCACTTGATCCCCCTGAAAGCTTGAAATGTTAAAGAGATTGAAGGTATGCATAGTCAGCAAAACAGAAAATTTATAGCATCAAACCTTTTTTCCTTTATGCTGAAAACCTCTTGCTGTTAGTTGTTGATATCTATTTTTATCTTATATTTAACTGTTTAGTCCGATTTACCACAGGTTTCTCTGTGTTTTCTTTTTTTTGTTTGACTAACTAACTGTTAAATATAATTTCAAAAAATATGTGGGTAATATAGATTTAGCTTTATTTTCCTAACTACATGCTTGAGGACTTATTCACTCATTCAACCATCTCCATATTATTCTCTAGTATTATTATTTTCCTGTTAATTCCCTGAACCAGTGTCTATTTTAAATATAATAATATGATTTTAGTCATTGATTTTGTCACTGGCTTTAAAATTAGAATCATACATAATTTTGTATATTAATAAACATTGAAAATAGTTAACAATGGTTTCAATTTCTCTTCCAGTGAGCAGAAGTAGTGTAGAAAGAATTGCAACGACTGAATGTTTAGAAAACTCAGTAGATGGATCACAGTCGAAACAAGCTCCAGATCTTTGTGGAGAAATGGAATATCAAAATGGTGACAGTTCTAGGGATGCGGAGAACGGACCCTTTCAGGAAGGGATGAGTGCTTGTACTGATATGGAGGAAGAGTCTGTTGGTACCCGTGCTAAGTCAGTATCCCCAACAGTAGACTCACCAATACAAAGGAGGCCTTGCAGTCCTCAATTTTTTGTGACACTTAACGGATACGATCCTCAACTTCAAAACAGTAGCAGTAGGATTGTAAGAAGTAATCTCAGTGATATACCTAGGTGTATTTTAGTACCAGAAGAAATGGAAGAGGATGAAGAATTCATAGATGAAGGTATCGAGGATGTAGATATGAATCAGGAACCGATGAATGTGAATGAATCTGTGATGATGGATTCTGAAATGGAAAAAGGAATTCAATCAGCGGGAACCATCACTTTCAGGAATGTCGGAGAAGAAAATTTGGGTATGTTTTTCAAGACTCAAATAATTTTTAATTTGAAATATAATTATTAATAAAAACTGTGTAATTTGGGGAAATTTTCTTTCTATATTTCCTTAACTTTTAACATCTTATCTAACTGATCCATTATCCTTACACTTAAGGGCTCATTTATATACAAAAGGGTTATCCTTACATATTAATGGAATAGCATCGAAGAGAGACATATGTGGACTTCATCTCTCAGAGTAAAGGGTCCAATGATGACTATTCAGTTTATATATTTATAAGTTTAGTAAAATTGTTGATTTAATCCTAATTTGGAGGTAGTTATCCATAATGAATAAGGAACTAAAAAATTACTGCAATTTATTTTTCTACAATCATGGTTTCAATTGAAAAGAATAGAACACCTGATTATGATCTTTTAGATGGAAACTACGGTCATACAAAAATAAATTGTGGTTAGAGTGAAAGTATTATTCTTTATTACTTATTTATTTATTCATTAGCTAAGAATTCTCATTGAGTGAATATTCTCTTTGTTTCTTTGACAGTTGGTTGAGGTTTTATGAATATTAAAATTAGAATAATTTTTACTTAACAGGTGGTTACCTGAATTGCTTTTGTTATACCATCAACCTTTTTAAATATCCTTAAATATTTTTTATTTAAATGGATAGCTTTGTCACCAAAACTTATGCATTTAATTTTTTATTATTTTTTTTTTCTTTCAGAGGATGATAATGAAATGTCAATGAAGGTGAAAAATATCGAAAGGTGTCGTTTTTGGCCTGCTTGCAGGTCTGGTGAAAGGTGTGAATTTTATCATCCCACTACGCCTTGCAAGTAAGTTGATTTTGATGAATTGTGAACGTTGCATTAAATTTTGATTATTTTTTGTGTGTCGTAAAGATGAAGTTCCTTATTGACCCAAATTTTTTATAAAGCTACAGACCATGATTTTGTCGTATTATTTCAGATTTCTGTAAATTTAAATACTTATTTAATTGTTTCAGGGTGTTTCCAGCTTGTAAGTTTGGTGATAAATGTTTGTACATACATCCTAATTGCAAGTTTGATGCAGCTTGCACACGGAAAGACTGCCCCTTTACTCACGCAATTCCTCGATCTTTAGTTATTGCTCCAGTACCAGGTAAATTATCTTTTAGCGTGAAATTTTTATTGGTATTTTCATGGTTTATTTTACTTTAATAAAAAAATTAATGCTAAAAATAGCTATTGTGTGTGAATATGCATTTATTTTTCTGAAAGTCTGAGGTCTTCCTTTATTATATAACTATCTGTTATTTACTAGAAGTTTTTCCCCTATTCTTGTCATCATATTAATTTTTTATTTAAACTATATTCTTTCATTTCAGCCCCAATCCGTGCACCACCTCGCCCGGCTCAAATTCAGTGTAAATTCTTCCCAAAGTGCACAAATGTGAACTGCAAATTTTTTCATCCCAAGGTATGGATAAATTATCAATTATATATTCTTAATTATATTTTATTAATATGCTGACTTCTTTATTGGAAATTATATTTTTTGATACTTATATGTAACTTATAGTGTGATGCTTTTTAGTTTGATTTGGTAGTTATTCATTGATATAAACAATTAGCATATTAATACTTGTATAATTACATCCTAATAAATACATATGTGCATATATTTATATAGTTTCTGGCCTAAGCATTGGAGTGATTAGGATGCTAACTTACTTTTGTTAAGGTCCTGGGTTCAAATTCTAGTAGAGGTTGATTTGCTCCATTATGGATGTTAGCATGTGTCTGCTGTCAATGTTTAATCGGATAGACAATTTTGAAAATTTGCGGGGACTTTATTATTTAGATAAAATAATTGCTATTAGATAAATAATTGCTGATAATAAGCTTCAATGTTTCAATTTGACGTATCATTTATGTTTTAATTGTACATTTTATGTATAGATTTTTATTTTAATTATTTTTTATTTGGTCGTATAATTGGTGGTATAAATTATATTTGGTCGATGAAATGTCTATTCAGAGGTATTTAGAGCTCTTTCTTCGCCTAAATATGCCAATTTTTGTCACATTCTGCTAATTTTTAAGTGTAAGCGTATTTAATTTACGAATTAAGGTATTTTATATTCAATTATTATGAAATCGTTCCATTTTATCGACATTTGAATGTCCAGCGATCTGAAGAAATCTCTCTCTTCACCGTTTCCGTTCGAAAGTCACGTAAATCCATAACATGGGAGTCCTTAGTCAGCTCAGAGGCCTTTCATATCGAGAGGAGTCGTGCTTATTTCCGCCTTGCTTTTCGCTCCGAAAATTCGAGAGGCATCTTTCCCGGAAAGGGCTTCGACTCTCTTTGAGGAATCGTGCTTTCGCATGGACGACCACGGGCCCTCTAGTTAGCTTCCAGTCCAGCCACGGTGCTGCCCCCCTTTGAATGGGGTCCGAACGTGTCATTCGGATAAACACTATCCCTTCTGCGAATTAATTTGTCGGCTCCGAGATCTGCGCTTTATCTCAGACACGTTATGGATCAAAGATTTTCCTCGGGGCTTAAGCCGTTAACGCGTAACCGATTCGTCGAGAGGTGTCGATCGGGACTCTGAGAAGGTTACGTGTCGTTATGTAACTGAGATTTTGATGGTTTATTAAGAGGAAGTTTTATCGAAATTTTTGGGTATTCCTTACGAATATTTTGCGGGTATGTTTTACGTGTTCTTAATGCATGTTCTTCCTCAGAGGTTGTTTTAGTTCGATTCTATGTTTTAGTTTTATGTATTTCCCCTAGTGGATTGGTTATATTTTGATGCGTTAACATCTCTCATTATTTTTCTTATTTAAGTGTATGGAACGGAAATGTGATTAGCATTATCACCCTTAATGCCATGTAAATCTCAGAGGCCTACGGTGTCATTTTTAAATATTTCCTCTGTTATATAGATTTGGTCATATCGATGTTTGTTTAATCAAGTCTTTTACTACCTCTGAGAATCTTTTCCGTGAATTTTGGTCGAAGTCAAGGATCCTAAAAGTGTCCGTCGTAATATACTCGATTTGGACGAAGTGAATACACAAAATTATCGAATTTATGGTGTCCTTATATTCAATTGGAATTGATGTTGTCGAAATTCGTTTCATTGAATCTTTATATTTTTGTGAATCACTTGAAATTTTTATTACTTTAGGTTAAAATGAACGCATGAACTGACGTTCAAGTTTTAATTTTGGAAAATTGATTGGTATTGCGGTGCGTTTGTGGCAAAGATGTAGTAAAATTGGGATAAATTTTATATACTCGGATTATATTATATAATTATATCGATTGAGTTATATTAATTATAATTGCAAGTTGTTTTATGAATGTTTTTATTTGTTGACAATGTGTAACTCGAAAGATTCGTGTAATGCATTTTGTTGTAGTATTTTACTTACGTCTATGGCAGTCAACTGTTTTTATCCTTAACTCATTGTTGTGTTTGTTTTAAAGTAAGGGAAATTTTACTAGTTCCGTTTTCTTCGTTGATTAAAATTTTCTATGAGATATTTAACTCTGCCTCCAGATACGCACTTACTTGTATTGAATCGAATCATTAAAATAAATTTATTACATGAAAACAATTCCCTCGAAGAAAATACTTGTGGGGGAATTTTGGGAAATAGAAGTCTTCCCGAAGCGAAGCGCAATGTAGTAAACGGCATGTACATATATCTCCTTTAAATGAACTGGCGATGTTATGCCTTAATGGTAAAATTAATATATGTTTAGTCAACGAATATATTTATGCATCAATTTTATCTTTTATACTCTGGTAATGGAATATGGGTTATGAGAAACTCAACTTCCCGCAGAATATTGACGGTTCTGAATTTTTATATTTATTTTAAGTCCAATTCGTTTTCTTATAATTTTAAATACTTGGATAATGTATAAGATTAATTTTTTTTTGAGTCGACTTGTTAAATTTCTTGGTCAAGTCGTATTTTGCATACCAATTATAAGTTAACCATCTTTCTTTTCTCTTTACAGCCATGCAGGTTCGGTAAGGCGTGCAACAAGTACGATTGTCCGTTCATACACGAACGTGAACAGCTGCCACCGAAGGAAAAACTCAAATGGATTTGCCCAACGAAGGTCTAGCAACAGTCGCCGAAGTTGTATGGAGCAGGGTTCTCAATAACATACCGCGTCGTGTTTGCAACAATGTATTTATTTTCAAACTTTCGAAAAAGACCACGTCCGGATAAGTGTCGCTACCTACGCACGATTTTAGTCCAATCGGCGTTGTCTGGTGTTCTTGAGATATCTCTTTTGTTCATTAAAATGGACCAACATTTTCCTTCTCTTTCATACAGTTCAGTCGGTGTGCACCATCATTGTTCATTTTTCCTACGTCACTTTCATTTGTTTCAGTAAATCCTAGTTTATTCCAGATGATCAAAATACTACGTTTTTTATTTTATAATCAATTTAAAAAAAACATCGATTTTTTCTCTTTTGAAATCGTGACTCGTTTTTTTTTTCAGTCTATTCACGTGCTTGTTGTGGTGTATTTTTGGCTCTCACGTGTTTTCCAGTTCAGTGCAGGTTTTTTTACTTAATAGTTTAATAGCTTAAAATATTCATAGATCGTTGAGTAATATTTGTGAAGGTTGAGGCTGCATTTACTTGGATTATGACTCCTTTTTCTATATCGTACTTTTCAAATTTTGTCGATCTACAGTTCAGCTTGTGTCGCAAAGAAAAATAAACTTTTCTTTGTTGTATTTCTGTATGGATTCTGCATTGTCATCTAATGCAGCATGTATTGTTTCCGAACCATCGACTTATACCCAACAATTACAATATAAATCCATTCTGACAAATCCACTGTTTTTATTATTTTTTGAAAAGTTTTTAAGTTTGGATACCCAAGTGGCATATTCTACGAAAGCATTGTTGTTCGCTATAAAAGTATTTCCTCGTTGTTCTTTGTGCAGTATTTTATGGAAATGGATTTTTTTATTGGCTGGAGTGCAAGCAGAAGACAAATTTATTTCTGTTTTTTCTTTCCTTCTGGAGGTAAAGGAATCCACTTAATCATGGCCTAGATAAATAATTTTGTTAATGGTTTAAGTTATGATCGAAGAAATTGGGTAAGAACAGAAAAGAATCATTTGAAAATAAAGAATTCAGAAATTTATTTATCTTTGTTACCTTATTACGAAATTAACAATGGAAATGATTTTGTTTGAAAGAAGACTGTTGAAAAGGAGGGAAATTGATTTGATTCGTTGTAAGATTTCTTTGAATAACCATTCGTTTGAGTCATTATTTATGTACACTTTTTATGGAAGGGGTTGATATCCATATCTTAATTTCTTAATGTGTAGTCAGAACAAGAAAGTGTTACAAGTGGACTATGGAAGAAACCCAGTTCTTTGTCAAGTTTTTTATTATTAAGAGCTTTTTGGACTATATTTACATCTAAAGATAGCCATTGTGCGACATTAAGTAGTCAGTTTATCAGGGTACAGTACGGAATGAAAAAGATTGGTTATGTTTATTGCATACTTAGGCTACAGAAACTCGGAAACATAAATTATTTATCTTTAAATTTTCAACCATTATAGGGTAGGGATGTTAAAAATAATATTAGGAGATGGTAAATGCAAAAAGGTAAGAAAGATAGTGATTACTATCTCAATTGTCGTACGATATACATCCACGATTGAGCCAAGGGTTGTCGACTCTAAACTCAAAAAATCGTCAGGAATAAATTAAGGAAGGGGTTTTTCTCTTGATATACCCCTAATTTCAGTAGCTAATTTTGGGGTCACTCGAGCTATGGGAATTCTGAAAGCTTAGGAAATGGAGGACATAATCTTTGGTGAATTCTAGAGGGATTCTATTAATGGCGTTCCTTGACTTAAAGAATGGAAATTGAGGATTTTGATGAGCAAGGGTTGCTCAAAATTGTACGAACGCTTGGCGAAGTATCCTTGAGATCTGAAGCATATAACTTGGTCTTAATTGGAGAAGGAATGGTTGTCATTAAGAACTCTGGCAGAAAATTACACGAGTGGTAGACAAGAGTCGTTTCGGATAGTCTACCATCGATTGGTAGGTAAGTGAATAAGTAGTATAGAGGAAGATATGGAAAAAGTGCGTGAATAACAAGTTATATTATTTCCCTTTTATAAGGTATTAAACGTTTCTTTACAGACAAATTTGTAACTATGAGTAAATTTTTGTTTGAAATAACTAATGATTAACAATATTGTTGATTTTGGCGAAAGATTTTGTAGTTGTTACTTACGGAAGTTTTTCAATTCTGTAAATTAAGTATATAAAATCTAATTAATGTAGCTATTCAATTGTTGGCATTAGATATATCATCATTATTGCTAGATATTGTCATAAGAGAGGATTTTGGAATGGTGGTATCAGGTCTACAGATGATGATATATACAGTTAGAAAGTAAACGATTTAATGAACGACATCTGGTAGTTTGGTCTCTAAACAATTTGGTCCTTCGATAACATGGTTCCTGGTGAGTTATCTTCTGCAATAATTTGGAGCCATGCCGATTCATAAAGTTGAATATTTATAAAAATGAAATTTATTCCAATGAATTATCAGAGCGTGATTCAAAAGTCGTCGAGAAAGATTGAACAAGGGATGAAAATGTCGCCGCACAAATTTATCGCCTGCTTCAAATATTTATCAACGATTAAATAATTTTCGCAGACAAATAAATTCATTGTTTGGTTAAAAATCGATAAGCTAATAATAAAATTCATTTTCCCATAAATAAGGGAGAATTTTAAAAATTTACATACATTGTTCCCTATCTCCTCGAAATCCTGCAGTGGCATTCACTTTCAAAAAAATGATTAATATGATAATGTATTGATTATATCGACAGGAAGCTATAAGCAGGCTTTTTTTGATCAGCTAAACTTTCCATCGTGTAATCCCAGGCGAGTAAAAATTTTCCGCTGGAAATACTAGTTAAGTTCAGCCTTGTATTTTAGTTAGATCTTTCAAAGGTTTTTTGAAGAATATAACGAGAAAAGAAAGCCCACGAAACCGAAAATAGACGATGAAAAATTTGATATTAATGTAAGAAGAAGTCTTTTACTTATTATCTTTGCAAATCCTGTTAAATTTATTGCTAATGATAAAATCATATTATTGAATTGAGAATTTATAAGAACAGTGACACAAGATACCATAGAGGTACTGTAAATGTAAAGTAGCTTAATTTGAATACATAAATAGAGTATTATTGAAGTTATGATATTTGTCAATGAGAGTTACACGCAGTTACAACTAATCCGTTAATAAATGCCTGGGTAGCATTTGTAAGACTTTTAGACAGAAAAAATCAGATCTTTGAGCATCTCAATTTATGATCTCGTCTCACAGTCTGTAAACATTACTTTATTGTTTTTTATTTATTAGGTTTGTATATTATTTTATTTTAATTGTTTATTTCGTATTATTTATACTTCATTTGTAAAAATCATATCTGTTTTCACCTTTGGTAGATTGAATGTTTTTCGCGTCTGCAATCCCAATCTTTCTATGCGTGTCAGGTCTTTGATTCATCTTCGATAGTCATTATTTCTAATCTTACTAACGCTTGGAAAAGGATTTGTAATCTTTTTATCGAAAATAACAAGTTAAAAACTTTACCAACTTGAGCATTGTCGATGCAAACTCGTTATTTACGCCATTGTTGAAAAGTAGCTATTCGAAAGTAGCTTTGTCTTATATCTGTGAATTTAATTAAATTTATTCGCAAAATCTCTTTAACAGCCAATTAAAAAAGGAACGAAGCCGTGCAGTATGGGAGATTTTGGCTCGATCCCCGTGATCCTTCTTTAATCAATGTGATCGTTAGCTTAAAATAGATAAAGCCTGATAAAGTCAATAATTATTTTTTGGCCAAAGGGATTTTCCCGGAATTTCATTTCTCTTCTGTTCTCAAACGATACTGATCCGTCTCTATACTATCGTGCTTTCATCAGTGGAAGGCCGTTTAATCAAACGAACCGTTTAAGCAGAAGGAAAAACCTTGTTTAACGGGAAATCCGGATAGCAAGCAGTCTAGTCGTAAATCCTTTCTTTTGAAATTTCTTTCGTTTTTTTTTTCCCTGGACAATCTTTTTTGTATTGTATGTAATTTTCTTTCAATATTAAATTCATTTATTTGTGATTGCTTAAGATTAAAATACGTATAAATGAATATTTAGATGAAAATATTTACGTAACGTAATAAATTTTAGTAAACATTTATAGGTATTTTCCCCAAAACCAAGTGGACCTACAACTAAACCCCACCCAGCGTTGTTAAAATCCGGTTGGGTTAACAAATGTAACAATGTATAGCACAATGTAACACTTGGAGTTCAACAAAGTTCGCTAATAGAGACTGAAAATCATCATTACAGTGTAACAATGAATACAGACGTCAGATTTTTGATTCCATCAAGTTTATAACAGCGTCACAATCTAAGGACAAGATGGAGTGTATTTTTTCCTGTAGAAAATTGAGAGTTATAATTTCCCTGGAGACCATTTGTTTGGGTCTATCTTCCGGGCAACATGCTCTTTATTGGTATCGATTTCTTCTTTATTTCATCCCATTTCTATCTTTATTGATCTAAATGTGGAGACGTGTTCCTTGGGAAGCTGTCGCTGCAGTTTTTGGAATGATTTTAAGAAATGTAGTTGCTGGCCGTAGCGTAAAAGGGTTCTGACCTTATTGGTATTGTTTCACTTAACCGTTTCTTTGTTTGGATTTTAGAAGATAGCTTAGAAAATAGTTATTACAGATTTCAGAAGCATAATGTTAGGTATCATATCTATCAGAAACTTTATTCATTATTGTATATGCATTTATAGACATCACTGTTCTCTCTTCACAGTTTCGCAGGATTATTCCTTTAACAATAATGATTCGTAGCAATTCAAAAAATCAAATGAATTAATCAAATTTCCTATTATTGACCCATTTTGTTTTTCAATTTGTTTTCTTTTACTACGTTTTTAATTACTTCCGTTTTGAATGAAGATATCGTAAACTTTATCTTTATAATTTTATATAAACAACTTCTTTGAATAGAGTAAATTGCAAAAAGAGTTGTTGAATGTTGAATTATATAATTAAGAATTCAGTACTTCTACTGTTCATGAATTACTTGCATGTTCTTGCCAAGTGCCAGGGGATATAAAGACCAAACGATCTAGCAATTTATAACTTTTGTATAATTGTTGAAAACAGGCGGAAAGATCCGGGTTCGATTCCCGGTGTTGTCAGACTTTTCTCACGTCTGTAAATTCCTGGTACTACCCCATTAATTTTATATGGACACTTCCGAGACAACTGTTGAGGAACTTTCGTTGGCATAAAGCTCAAGATGCTGTTTTACGCGCCATCTTAGAGTCGTAAAAGAAGAGTTGTTTTATGACGTACTACGATCATCTATTTTTGATGTTCCGAGGCATGTGTTAATTCCCCATTCTTAGTGCACTGTACACTATTATAGAGTACATCCTCGAACTTGCGTCTCTCTCTTTTCGTTCTTCAATTTTCACTCTTTTTTTACGTGTTATCTTCCTCCAATCATCCCTTTCCGAGGGTTTCCTCCTCTCTGGATCTAGAGACTCTTATCTCGTACTTCTTATTCCCTTCTTTCCCTTTCTTTCTCGAATTTCCTTTGACCTTCCGTATTTGTTCCTTTCAGTTCCCACGTTTTAAAGGAACTTTGTCGGGTCCTTTGATGTCCTTTAGCTTCGTAAGCTATTTCTATGAATGACACGGAACTCGCATTCTTTCGTGGCAGGAAAAAATTTTCCGATAAACGTGTTTACTTTAGGTCCCGGGTCTTTACTTTGATTAATTTTTATGCTATTAAGAAATGATTCAAAGTTGCGAAACGTAAATAAGTAATGATTTAGCGTATACTTTTACTTACAATGTTGTTTAGAATTGATTCAAAGTTGCGAAACGTAAAGAAGTAATGATTTACTGTATACTTTCGTACAGAAAATGACGCAACAAAGACCATATACTCAATGTTATATAAACAGCAAGAAAAAATGCGATATGAGTGAGACTCGAACCCAGGTTACCCCTTACTTTCCGGTCAAGTATGCTAATCGCTATTTTTCACCTCCGTTTAACCTTGCATTCCAGCCTCACGAACTTCTAGCGCAAAGTTAATTGACCTTTCCTTAATGCCGTGACCTCAAATGTAAATGTTTGGTAGGAGAGAATTGTTATAGTTTTGTGTGAATAATAACGAGTAGTTAAATGTTTGTAGGGAGGGAAATATTATTCGGTAATAGTTGGTGAGAGTTATAGTCATGTATATGAAATACTTTAAATTATATCAAATGGTTTAATTTATATTTATTTATTTATTTAATCAAAAAAGCTGCGATGTGATCATTCGACCAGGTAGCAGCGGTAGAATAGTATTTTTAAAATAGTATTATAGTATTTTTCGTGTATAAATTTGCGATTATTATTTTATTCGTAATTATTATTATATTATAAAATTGAAGCCTTTAATTATGATTAAGATGGAAATTATTATTCAGGAATGTTTATCTCTCTTAAATGAAATCTTATTTACGAATTTCTTTTCCAAATAATTCTTCCACGATTTATGTATCATTCAATAAATACACCGGACATCTATGATACTTAATCTTGAAGTGGAAAATTTAATGCGTATAAAATTTAATATTGTATTTTTGCATATAATTTCCTGTACAATAGTGATAAAATTTTGCGAAATTTCAGTTATTTCGTTTTTTTACGTAATTAATTTAGATTTAAATCGTAATAAATTTTTTATCGCTGGTTATTTGCAAATTAAGTAGCGTTTTATCTTAATTAAAAATCAGTTGGAACTTTGAAGGATTAAGAAATAGATGACACAGACACGCAATCAGATCGAACGTCGATCGAACTACACGAAAGAACGCTTTTCGCAAAAGTAGTGATTGTGCGAATCGCGAAAAGAAGCGAGAGAAAGAAAAAATCATTCGATGACCTCAGATTCGCAAGTGTTGCAAAATCAAATTCTCGGCAGTAACAAGGCCTTTTTATGTTTATCCTCTCTTCTTAACACCTCCCGAAGGCCTCTCTTTTCTATTTTCAGCCAAGAGACACTTTGGTCTTGGGAACGAGTGTTCTGAACTAGTCCTCCGTCGGAAATATTCAATCATTCTCTCGTTGAGAGAGAAGTTCTTCTCCTCACTTCCCTATTTCACGTTGTTTTGCTCTATACTGAAAATCGGTTCCACTATCGCCATCATGGGATCTCTTCAAGTATCCAACGAGCACGTAGCTGACAAGCGGGTTCATACGAAAAGAGGTTACGGTAATTGCTCATGGAAGGAATATTTAACAAGCGTCATGAAAGATTGCGAAATAATCCCATTGAGTTTCTTTTTACTTGTGAAGCTTATTAGGCCTTTAAAGAAACTGTTTATTCGTGTTCCTATGGATCCATAGCAACAGTATTTATATATTATAAATAAGATTGCGATATAATTCCATTAACTTTTTATTTACGTGTGAAGCTTTTTAGGTATTTAAAGTAACTGTTTATTCGTGTTTCCTATAAATCCATAGCAACAGTATTTACAAATTATAAATACTGTTGTTCCATTCCGTAGTTATGATTTAATTCATAGATTCACCTACTTATTTCAGTATATTTTCTTTGCTTAAAAACAATGGTTTACTATTATTTACTCGTTAAGCTGTTTGGGAATTTAAGTGACCATTTCAACATATTTTATTGAAGGCCGTAATACTTTCTATATTAAAAACACCATTGTTTCATTACGTAGATTTAATGTTATTCACAAATTCGCTTGAGAATCGCAAATTATGTTTAATTTGCTTAAAAACAATGGATGCAGCTCCACTGCTAATTGCCTGTTTGATTTCGTTTATGCAAATGTTTAAGTAAATATTAGAGTCAGCCCACTGCGTCACATTCAATGTAGCATGGAGTGTGATTATGGAAAAGGAGGAGTGGTTAAAATTCCACGGCTATTTTACCCAAACTCCCCTTATATTTTTTCCCTCAATTTGAACGTCTACTACAACTCACCTAGGAAAGAGACTATATTTTCATGCTTAGTTTAATGTTGACAATCATAAGAGTCACACTTGTCTAAGATCTTTTATTTTTGACTCGTGGAATATCTACATAATTTGGATTTAATTCTGCCTTTGAAATAAAATTAATTGCTTATAAAGTTTAAATGTAGCTTTTCCTCGAAGATTTAATGAAGGAAATCAGTGTTTGCAGTTGGAAAATAAAATATTCTTAAGAGGTACGGCTTGAAGGTACTACTGAAGATGACAAAGTTTTCAAGTGCACGGAACTCTTAAATTATTTACTATAAACTTCTTCAATTAAGGAATTCGGTTCAGTGTAAAACTCAAGTTTACCGGAGAAAATAATTCCTTTCCAAAATGATTATTTATGTTGAATTCACTTCTTTGTATATTTTTTTAAAACTCTTTACCATCATATAAAATAATATAAAGTTCAATTGCATGAGACAGTTTGCAACTAAATTTCAAATACAGTGCTTCATACATCCTCACAAGTCTTTAATTCAGTCTTTTTCTATCATGATTTTTGTTTCAAAGATCAATATTCCACTTCTTTTGAATATTTCGCGTTTAATATCAAGTGGTTTAGTAAAGCTAAGCGGAATGTATCGTGTTATTTATTTATTAAACAATGAACAAATCGAAAAAGTCTGAAGCAGTTTTGTGTTCGAAAATCTGGTGGGTAGTTATGAAAGAGCTCTTAAAATTATTTCTAAGAAATAATAAAATTATATCGAAGTGAATAAAAGTATAAGACAAGCCTGTAATTACAACATAACTCCATAGAGATTTCTTTCAACGTATCTTGGGCTAGAATAATAATATATTTTCTATACTTCGCTTGGGGCTATATTATCCCTCTAAAACGCTGTAACTTTTATCCCTTTTTGTGGCTTTGAAAGCTTAACTGAATCTTACGTATTTCTTTTACCATACGGTTACATTATGTACTATCAACGTGCTGTTATTCACAGTACAACAATCTCAAAAACTTTCTCTAAGCAACGGCTTGTATCAGCTACGCATACATAATCATCCTCATAGCAACGAACTGATATCCATTCTATTTCGGCGGGAATTCCCTGTAGTGGTCGAATCGCAGTCATTAATTTCCCATTTTGTGCTTATCTCACGTCTACGGGAGGTGCTGCCGGTGACAGTTGGATCCTCTTGAGACCAATGTTACCAAGAACTTCCTCCGGGTGTGACATTCGCCGTAGAGATAAACTAAATCCACTTTTTATGCACTTCTCTCGATAAATATTTGAATAATATTCTCGAAAGGGTCTCATTTTTATTCCATGAACGTATATTCCAGGTCTCGAGTCGAGGGAAATTTCTCGGTTGACGTATTGTTGGTAAGAGTATAGAAACAAACCGGGATGATATACTTCTAAAGTTGTATCCGATTTTTTGTTTGATATTCTTGCTTTTAATTATACGAAAAATAAAACTTAGAAGTGCGCTATGTTATTATTATTTACCGGAAGAAATATCTTTAATGGTAGAGTTCAAAAATAAATACGAGGCTGATACAAGTACGTAAGATTGTTTAAATATTATTACGTAAAATTGATTTAATCGAACATTGCTAACTTTTATAAATCGAATTTATTATGAATATACGTTACATTATCGGGCTCTAAGAAGATTTATCTATCATCTATCTGCCTATAAACTATCCACGTTTATAATCCATCGTTTACAAACAAATCGGTTCAACACATCCCAAACAACTTTACAGCCACAGTAAGACAACGAACAAATCGGTGTATTACTTCTTCAAACAGGGGGAAACACGCCGAGGTTTAGCTTCTGGTACGAAAATTTTACCGAGCAGCAGTGTAAATGACTCAAGGCATGGGAGTTTACCTTCAGCACCGACACACACACCTTCAAATTCCCAAGTTTGGTGTGTAGGTAATGGCGCGCGGGAATCCTGACTATATTGATCTCTTTCCCCCGAGATAACAATCAGATACCAACTCCAGGAACGTGATATAATTCATTACTGTCTCTTATTCAAAGTTAACCGCTTCCAAAAAGCGTCTCTGTTCGCGGCAAATGCGGTGATTCATAGCTCTACCCCATTCAGACATGACACAGTGCGATTATTACGTAGCTACGTAACTGTTACGGGGGAAACGCGGCTCCAACTTTTGGTTGTATAGGATGCCAAAACTAATTAAGGAAACTTGGAAGATGGAAGAAAAGTGGTAACAGGTTGCTTACTGAGACTTGATCAGGAATGAGTTGTTGGATCGATGTAAAAAGGGGCTGGGAAATTCGCCAAGGAAATTAGGATGTGCCCGTGATTTCTTTTAAACCTTCCAGCAGGAAATTTTTGAGAATAAAGTATATCTATATTGTATAATGTAAATCCTTAAATTACTCCAAAAATGAAAAAGGAATTTTTGGATATAAGCGGTTTTGTGAACTTCGAGTACTAATAACATATATTTCTTCTGGATTCTGTTTTCTTAATCCACAGTCCTAGTTTGAAATTGGAACAACCATATTATCATTTTCAGTGAGTTGAGATTCGATAAATTTGTATGATATCTCTATTTTATGTGTGATAATCCCGCCCTATTTAGACAGATGGATAAAAGTTTATAATTTATATAAGCAATGAATTTTTCACAAGTTCTGTTTTAATATTATGATACCTATCATATAATATTTTAATTTAAGTTATCATTGCTTAACAATTCCCATATTCTTAGTTTTCCCATACGTAAGTTTTGCTGCAATATTACGATAAATTTTTACACTTATTATTTAATTAAGTTTCATAGTAAAATACAACTCAATAAACGTAGATTTAAATTTATTATTCCAATAATTATCGACAATAATTTCTAAACGTAAAACAAAATGAATTCCTCTTTATGGTAAAGTTATTATCTACGGATACATTATTATCAGTCTTATCATTCCATTCTTTTCTATTGTGTAATAAATTACATCGAAAAAAGTATCTTTTTTAAAAATCCTTCATTTGTTTTTTTTTACATACAAAGATAGCTGAACTGAGAGTATCAAAGTTATTCATTTGGGAACTGTCAGCTTCTCTTTGTGTGAACGCTTAAGGCTTGGCGTATATATTTTTTCAAAAGATGAATATACGAAGTTCAAAGGACTCTGAGAAATTCGAAGAGAATCTAAAACTAAACGGGACTGAATGATAGAAAGGTTTGTACTAGATGCTCGGTATATCCATTGTGAACGGTTAGACGGTGTCGATTGTTTACAGTCCCCCGAGACAACCCTTTTGAATCTCCTCCTGGAAGTGACGACATTCAATTAACCGGAAGACGTTTCCCTTGTCACCCGTAAATGACTGTATCTCAATGGTTCTGCTAGAATTTTTCTTCAGTAATCAAGACTTGACACGGAAGTTGTGAGAACCTTCTCCCATTCATATGGAACGTTTCATTAGTCGTCTGTCCCTAGAATTCTACGGAATTATAATGAGAGAATTTCCGCGAACGAGGTGGAATTCTTTCAGAAGTCACCTTGATCCTTCTGCGAGAATATTCAGTGTTATTGCTGCGGATTAAAGCGATTAGTTCGTATAAAGGGAACGTAGTTTATCCTCTAGGTTTTTAAAGTTTCCTCGGATGAAGGATCGTTCAATTTGTTTATTTTTATATATTAGTTTTTTATTTTCAATTATAAATATCCATATAAAATTTACCTTTTCCATTAAATTAAATCTTTTTGCATATTTTAAAAGTTTGTTATCCGATATGTTTACGAAATTAAAGTATAATGTAGAGGTAACTAAAGGTATATTATCAATATATTATTCGTAGTTTATATTTCTTACGAATTTTTTAATGGGTTAAGTGAAAGTGAAGTTGTTTCGACTTCGTCCAAAGATTTTAGCTACCGTATAAGTAAATAAATTAGTAAATAAATATTGTATAATTTTAAATAAATATAAAATAATAATATAAATATATATTATTAAAATAAACTTTCCAAATTATATCGTCTCTGAAGTTTCAAAAGAATATAACGGTGTAAGTTTACCAATACCGATGTCTATTCGTAATAGTTTCTTCACTTTAGGTAAACATTATCTTTATATTGACTGCTTACTTTTTACTTAAAAAAACTTACTGAATATTAATAAAAACTAGTGCCATTAAGATCAACTTCATTAAGTTATACTAACAGGATATAAAATTGTTTTTTATTTGTATTAGTATCTGAAAACAAAAACATTAAGTGACACTCCAAATGAACTATTTTCAGAATACTTTCCCTACGGTAGTGATACAGTTAAAGATTCGATTATTTGATGTATTATATTCGATTGAAGAAACTTGGTAACTAAAATAATAGTTTGGTAAACAATCAGCACATATGCATAACCGAGTTGATCATGAAAGCTTCTTAGCTTACCTTCTAAATCATGAGTTTTATTCCATGGCCTATCTATTTTACATGCAGCAAAGACTAACTCTCAGGGGAAAGTGTTAATTAAACTGGTAGCGGTCGTAATAGACATGTTTAATTAGATGTACGCTGTAGGTATTGGTACTTTACGTACGATAACCCTTCCGATAACCTAATCCGCATATCCATTGTATTTATGCATATGTATATATTTCGGGAACGTGGCAAAGAGATCCACCCCTAAATCCCACTGCTAATCAATATCCGTTAAACCAATTAAAATACCCGGGATTCGTGTAAATGAGAACATCCATCTTATCTATAATTTCTCTCCCGGAATAAGCATAGCTTCTGATTATTTTTAGTGTGTCTACGCCAATCAATGGCCCTTAACTAAGGGTACAGTTCCTCCAAAAACCGCAGACGGGGTGTTTAGGAAGTCCTTGTTAGGGCGTATCGAAGCTCGCTAATCCTGTTTCTGGCTTTAAGCTCTGGATGAACGAATACGTTCTACCATTTTCATCTCTCGCGTTTAAATATTTTGATTTTTATCATCTCTATAATTACGTACTGTCACCACACAAATCCTCGCCAATACCCGCTGTACTGTTTTTTTTAAACAAACGATATACTAGGCCGTAAACATTATTATTTTTATGAAACTATTATTTCCTATATTATAAATATTTATCTGTAAATGACGTTTATTTTTATTATTAATATATACTTGTATATTTTTTGTATCAATTTCAACGGTTTCTTTAAATATCGAACGTAAATCATGTTTTGTTTGTATTGTTATGAGTTACGCAATAATTATAGTCTAATAAATAAACTCGAGATATTCTGGAAAGACATCTAAAATAAATTTCTTATAACCAACAAAACAGTTAAAGAGAAAGATAAAGTACTCTCTTTTTTATCTTACATAAAATTCAAGTGCCCTTCGTTCTATATGAAGGCACAGAATACACCTGCTTAGGGTAAACACTCTTACTAGGACTGTTTTACTTTCATATGTCCTATACTTTTTAGGAATAGTTTTAAAGTCATTTATTTTAACACGTTCTGATTTTTCAAAGAACATACATAAAATCAAATGTTATAGTTTGAGATTTATTGAGAATTACATCGGGAACCAATGAGTTTAGGTATACGTTTGGTAACGGTGCATCATTATTCATGAGGTAAACAGCTTCAGAAACGTTTAACAGCTCCGTAAATACATACATTTGTAAATAATCTACGGTGAAATAATAAGAGGCATGATTCAAGCGTGAGGATTTATTTCGAAGTTATTGATAGGATAGTAAAGGTCCTAGAACAGTACCCCGCGGAACACCATGTTTGTTTACAATCATCAAAGAATATTTATCGGTTACGTAACATGATTGTTTCGCATCTGTGATGGGAATTGTTGACAAGATGAGAAGAAAACAATGATTAGATGGTAGCAGAGAGATTGAATATCCTTAGTTTGGTCATAAATAAAGCAATTCAAACTGAGTCAATAGCTTTTCTGGGGTCAATCAAGGCGATAATACATATTTGCTTGCAATACATTTATTTTTCCCTGATGTTGATTGATATTTTACGTGTTTGGTTAGAGGAGGCGTACGCTCGTTAAACAATTTCTCGATGGATGTATCAAGCAGTTTATCCTCCCATCTAAATCGTTGATTCGATAAACATTATCAATTGGAACGAAATATATTTATTGGCCGATTTCATATCAATTCGATTTGTTTAGGCATAGTAAATTACCAGTTTAAACGTTGTTGTTTGGTGAGTAATGCATCTGAAATGATCTTCAAAGTATGCATCCTATAGGTAGGTTCCGTTATCATAACCTTTTCCTACAAAAGCAAGGGGCTTGAGATACATCCGGATGACAGGTATATCCTTATTCTTCCAATATTTACGGCAGCTATTAACCCCATTTCACTATTGCTTTTTTTGAATTATAAATCAATCGTGTCAAGGGAAGAAGGTTCATTTTTAGAAGTTTGGCCTTGAGTATAACCTGTATGTTCTTATAAACTATTGTATATATGATTATAGTTCTCGTTCAGGAAAATAATTATTTGTATCTTTCATTGATGATTTATATTCTTTAGTGTTCACTCGAATTTACAAAAGCTTCCATTATTGTCTTAACTTTGGTGATAGATTGTCATTAGCTGATACAACTTCTAATGAAAGTACGAATTCGGTTAGAATTTTCGATGTTTTAAGTTAGAATAGCAATAAATTAGTTGCTGATTTAAACTCATTTATATATTCAATTCTATAAAATTGAATTTAATTCCGAAAATATATTATGAGGAGCTTCAAAACCTAACGCAGCCAATCTTCTTACATGAATTAATTCTCGATTAGAATAAGTAAAAATAGCTCAAATTATAAAGGAATACTCGAGAGGGACATTGTCTTAAAAGATCCAAGGATTATAAGAATATAATAGAAGAGGAAATGGATTGACAGAAATGCAGAATTTATTTCTAGCTCGAAAAAAATTGAAAATTCTCAATATTCCAATGAGGCATTGGGAGACTTTCTTTTGTTTGGATAAGAGGGCACTAACCACCTTGCTGAGGTAAACGATTATTCAAGCATTTTGTCTCTCTCTCTCAAAACCCTTTCGGTGCTTCAAGAGGACGATTTTCAGCTGTTTCGTCTCCAAAGCTATCTGAAAATCAATCGAGAGCGATTCTTATTTCAATATTCATGAAATGGTCATCGAAATCTGCAGATATCAGCTTTTGTTAAGCATATGTTATCCTTAGACCTTGTAGTGTTTGCTAAAGGTTAATTTACCTCTAAATATACCAAGGTCAGTAAATTTTTGACTTTAAGATCGTAACTGTTTAACCTCATTTACGTGAAGATAAACTTTCGTAATTTATTTTTTAATTCTGTGATGAGAGATACTACGTGGTTTGCATAGATTAATCATTAAGCATTTATTTTTAATGAGAATTTACTGAATAAATTTATATTAAAAGTTTACAACGATTCCTAAATTATTAGTGAAATTATAGTCTCGAATAAATAGTTAAAATTTATTTAAAATCTTTATACATTTAAGAAAAATTTATCAGTAACTAACTGGATGGTATCTGATACCTATTCAATTACAATCGACACGTTTTCTCAAGGTTTTAGTTCTCAAAATAAACTGCATTTTTAATGTCCCCATCCCATGCCTTAACTTTTTCTTTCATGGCAATTGAGTGAATAGTATATTGACTTAATTGTCGTAGTTAAGGATGGTTTATTAGCGTTTCTCCACTGAAATAGAATTCATATTGCCTTTTTCTTATAATTATTTTATGTGAGATGTTAAATAATTCTATTCGAAGCTATAAGTTATTAATATACTTAAAATATTTTGCGAGATAAGTATCTTGATCTCAGGAAGGAACTTTATTAACATTATATGGCTAAAAGAGTTCCATGACATTTACATAATGCCAATACGTCGATTTGACAGAACTAACCCTTACATTACATCCAACCATTATGCATAATGTCGTCCCTGTTGACTAAACCATTCAATAAGGGTAACATTCGAACAAAAATAGGTACATTTGTGAGATGAAATTCTTTCGCGAAATTGAGTCCACACTTTCCCTATTCAGGAGCCAATGAAAAGAATCAAGCATTCGTATTCCTCATTGAAGGTGATGGAGCCCGATGGAAAGATGCGGACGATGTCTACGGAAATTTCTCGGGTTGCTACTCGGATTACAAATGAATCTAAATATATTTGGATCCGGAAAGAAACGGTTTCTCCTCGTCAGGTTCTTAAGAGCTCATGTTTCTATGTCCGCGTAGATAGAGTGAGGGTTTCATCCTAATACGTCCGTCTGAATAATTTGCGGAGATACTTCTGAAGAGTAAAAGGTAGAGTTGCAATTCCCTAAAACAGCCCATTTTGCGAACGTGAGGAGGATTGAACGATAAAGCAGTAATAAGAATGATTTTTGATGGACCAATTACAATAAATAATTTAATTCAAGAAGGGATAGACGCATAAGTACGTCATGCAGGCTTTATCAGTGAGGGTGGTTCAGTGAGTTGCGGGTTACATACGATTCAGGCGCACAGTTTCTTTTCTTACGTGTATTGTATTCAATTATTTATATACTATTTAATTCTAGTTTAATTTTCAGTTATCAGGAATTAACTAATAGCTGGAAGACTATATTAACAAATATATCGATACAAATGTTAGGGTGAGAATAAGCGTAAGTGGAAATGTTAGATCAACCCTAACTATTTTATGGAAGAAAAAATAACATTTGGTGTTTAAAAAGTAATGAAATTGGAATCAGAATTTGCTTTTTTTCAGCGAATATGAATCATAAAAATACATAATATTATATGTTAATTGGAGGAAAATGATAATGTAATAGTTGTGAACATTACAAAATGAATATTACACATTTTAATACAGAGCAAATTGAAATTTATAATACCTATGCATGCTAAAAATATACTTTATTTTAACTAAAAACAATATTATAATAAATTAAATAAATTAAAATTTTAGGAACCAACAAAAGTTGAGGGTACAAAATATCAGTCCTAGATTAAAATTTAAACAATTTTACGTAAGATGAGTTATAAGAAAATACGTAAAGTCATTTTAAAGAAAAAAATGTAACATCATTTTACCTCTTACGTATCATAGGGATTATTACCTAACTAACATCCACAAATCGTGAGTAAATGAACATCAACACCGTTTTTTCCACCATGAAAATTATGATCTTTTTTGCGTTTCTTGGTAACCTAGGGATCAATAACTTTGTTCCTCGAAAGCGTTAATAAATTACCCACATCCGGGAGTGTCCATTGCCAGAAATGAGAGCGAGGAGGAATGACACAATGGAGTGGGGAGTGGAAGCTACCTTGCCATCTCCAATCTCTTCCTGAACGCTTGACGAGTTAGAAATGAAAATGCCTCCTATATGGAACAGTGGCTGATTTCCTTATTGCACTAGACATGCAGCGGAACAGCCCGAAAATTTAATGTTCCTCCACTTATAAAACTGTTTACAGATATTTATTATAGACTCCGTGACTTTTTATGTCACCGTTTTTATTTACCGTGTATTTTTCAAGGTCAAGCTACTTCGCAAAAGTATTCTTGCTTGATGTTTATACGAGAGAATGTATGGACTATACATATATAAATAATTTGATCTAGGAAAATAAAAGTATTATAATCATTTGCAAATCAGACACCATATAATATTAAATAAATAAATATAACATATAACATATATATTTATATGTATTTAAAGGTCAATATATGAGCATCTGGCATGTATACTCTGAATGTAGAGTCCTAGAACGTTTCATATAAAGACAGCTTATAAGAAGGGGCAATTAAAATCAAACGCTATCTAGAATTTATTATAATAGAATTTGTCTTTCATTTCTCATATTTGTTTTTAAATAAAAACCATGGAGAAGCCGAAGTTTTCATGAAAATGCATGAGACAGTATAGTAAGAGGAGAACATTAGTGTATTTTTTATAAATTTATGTGAGGATAATCGGTTTAAATCAATTTTATATCATAAATTTATTCACCCATTAATTTTTCACCATTTCCTTATATTTTCCGGAGAACTTTACACCATACCCTCGCATTTAATTATAATGTATAAAATGTATAATAAAAGAATTTGAAGATATTTTATCCTACTCACTACATGACTACGTACATATTCAGATAAATTCTGAATGTAATTTTCTTTCGTATTAATTAGTTATGTATGAGAAATGAATCAATTTTTTCATGAACATTTTTTCGCTAATGTTTGTTTACATCCTTTTCCACTTATTATCACGACTTATTTTTTGATATTAATATGAAACCATAAGTTTTCCTGCCTGTTAAAGTTTTAGATTAATATAGATTAAATTTCTAGTGTAACATCTGTATCTATATCCCTGTACTGTGGCCTTCAACTAAGCTGTTACTTTAAGACATCGCTGCTCCAAATTACGAAGCGCTACTCCGTAGTCCATAAAGGGTCGAGATGGTTGTGACCAAAGCGAGTGACCTTTAATGTAAGGCGATGGAGGTGTCTTTTCTTTCATCGAAGGTGAATGACATTTCCGAAGATTAATGGTAAATATTAGTTTGCGAATTGTATTAATGCATGAAATTGGAGGACGACATTTTGAAGCCCCTGTCACTTTGAAGACACTCTCCCGAACTTCTCGTCTGATCTCCAATACCATTAATTTCTCACCCACTTTATCCACTCCGCCTGCGAACTCGTTCTTTTCCTGTGATATCGCTATTCATTTGTTCTGTTCCCTCTCTTTTCTCATTTCATGCCTCAGCTTAAGTGTCATTCTCTCAAATCCTAATAATAATCCTAATAATACGAATACATATGTACATATGTATTCGTATATATATATATATGTGTGTATATATATATATATATATATATATATATATATATATATATATATCATTTACGTAATCAAATATCTTCTCTAGAAATAAACTTGCACCAAATGATTAAAGGTTTAAATTTGGAAAAATACTATCGTCGTTAAAATTACTTTTAAAGGGATGCATTATTATATATATTAACTTAATCTCGTAGTGTATTAATGTAAATGAAAACTTTAAATTTTAAACTTAAATTTAGTCATATTCAATCTTTTATGTGTCTTTTTCTTTTGGAATAACCCTTTTCTGTCAGTCATATAAGAATATTCCTGATTATTTATATATTAAAAAAACAACATTTTCATCTATGTAACTCGTTTCTATTGGAGTCAAGGAACATTTTATTCGAAAAGATCAATACTACGGTTAAACGCTTTGTCTTTATTTTTATAGAATGCAGTCGATTATCTTTCTGTTTTTACGAGTAAGAACCCGACGAAAATCTATAGAAAAAAACTCTATATTTGTCTTCGTTACGTATAAAAAATAAATCATTCTTTCACAAGGATGAAGTCGTAAAAAACTTGAATCTCTGGATGAATAGCTCTTTCTTTATAAATCAAATCACTGTAAAATATTCAGTGCGATATTTACAAAACTTACGCTTGTATATATTTTTTAAACAAACCTATCTTTCTTGAGAATCTTATAAACACTTACCCCATACCCACCTCTCCTTACAGCTATGTGATAGTATCCATGCTTATACGTTGGTCATCCACGAGATAATTTCCGTTTCGCGCGAAATCTGGGGTGTTTGTACGGTGGAGGGTACCTTCTGAATAGATTGAGTGGTGATTGCTACTGGAGCTCCAAAAGCAAGGTCACAGCTTTTCGTTGAAATGGAGCCCTCGACTACCACCGCAACTTTTACCACAGTTTTCCGCTGAACGAATTGCCTCTGAGGTATAGTGTGACACCCACGTTTCATCTCCAGTGGCTATGAACTTGAGGAAAGGGTCCCCAACGAATCTGTAGCGGCCCACGTTTGCTCTTTCTCCTTCCTGGATTTTAGATATGCGACACCTACTCGCAATTGATGCTTTTAAATATATTACGTCATTTACGAACGTTGATTTGGTGAAGTTTCAAAGACGTAAATACGAAACCTTATCGCAGAAATAGCAGCTCCACTGTTCGCTGTCACCGCAGTCGATTCTGGGAATGAATATCTCTTATTCTTGATGTTATTAAAATACGTAAATGATTACGTTATGCTTGAAATATAAATTCATCAATTTCTTGAAAAATTACCGTTGAAAGTGGATACTCATATTTCTTGGAAAGCTTGAAAATTACATTTTGTGCCTTTTTACATCATTAGTTTGCCTTTTAGTATCATGAAACATGAATAACGTTAAATATTATTAAGTACTGAGTCGGAGATAATTTTTATTCTACATTTTTAATAATTAAATAAACCCAAAAGCTTGATATCTTTACGCAAATGTCCTACGTTCATTTAGAATAACTCCCCTAGGAATGTATTTTAAACAATGCTCTAATTATCTAAATAATTACTAAATGAGGTGGAAACAACAGTTCTCAAAAGTAAACAATCCGATTGATTAAACCGAGCTTTAGAACACATTTATTATAAACATTTAGGATGTGCTTACACCAGTTCATATTATTCGCATTGTTACCGAGGTACTCGATTTATTTACTTTTGTTTTCGTTCCATAAATTCTATACAGTTTATTCTACCATAATTGTTATCTTTTGAAAAAATATAATAGTTTCTTTGATTATTATTACTATTATTATTATTGATAAAACTGCTACAAGTAGATTTTAGTTAGTAATTTATTACGTGTACTTCTCCAATTCATATTGCAGGTGATAATATAACGGAGATATTCGACTTACTATTATTATTAATCGAATTACTGCGACATCAGTCAGGTTGCAACAATATACCTAATAGTTACGCAACAAACAACATAAAAGAAACAATTAATTATTAAAAAAAATTATATTTTCATTTTTTGCTTGTTCTTTATATTTTACATATGATAATCTTGTATCTTTATGTGTTCATATTGTTCATCATAGACTTTTATACGTACCCTGTCTTGAAACACTCTTTCTTTATTCTATTTTACTTATTTTATTTATTTTTCGTTGTTGTTTTTTTTCTATTTTACTATAACTTTACTGTTCTATGATTTATCATATTAATATATTTTTAGGTTAAATGGAAGATGGGACTTTTCAGTCCCAATTTTTCCTAATAAAGACGTATGTAAAACAATAAATTTCATATAGTTACGTCACTAATTTAATAGTAATTTAATTCGATCGAAAATCACGTAAAATTCTAACCGAAAGCTTCACAAAAAAGAAGATTATTTACCACAATCCGCCTCTTTAAGGCTCTCTTAGGAATCGATGAAAACGATTTCATCAATGTATCATCGTTGAAGTGCTTTCAAGCGATGGCGAGCTTTTTATGAACGCATGTTTCCAAAGTATAAAGACCGTATCGACCTTAAAGTTTATTTCCCTGCGGAGAAGCGCGTCGCATGGATTGCAAGCCAAGGATAGCGAAAGCAATGGACTAATGGATAAAAGGTTGATGGTGGTGGAAGAGCGGGTTCGCTGGGATTTTTTAAGTTTCTCTCTCTCTTTCTTGTTCAAGGGAAGCTTAAGGGCCTACAAATCCTTGAATAGATAGTCTTTTGTCGTTGGTTTTTTAGAATGAAATGGAATGGAAAGGAATTTTAGCGGGCTCTTAGAAATTTCAATAAATTTATCCAAACAATGATGGAAGAGCTTTAAAGTTTATTAGTTACTCTTTATCTGAAGCCCTTTTCAGAAACTACGTTTCATTTCTATAAACTTTTGTGAAGAGTATTACATTAAGGAAACTTATTTTTGTCTGTAGATTCGCCGTTCCTTTTTCGTGAATTAGAAAGTGGAGTAAAGAATTAGTTCAAACGTAAATTGGTTTTAGAGTGGTACATTAATTAATTACTCGACATTTTTAAGAGGAGTAAAAGTAAACCCATAGTAGTTGAAACGTCTTCTCATCATAATGTTTTGTACGAAACTATTTAAATATCTAGCGAATATTGTCGGCCTTAAAAGACAGGAAGATAGTGTGCTAGTAGCTAGCTACTCCTATTTTTATAGCTGGAGTCATGGTGGATTTTTCGTCCTGTTATTGGATGTAATAATAATAATACGTCTTTAAAGTTATTATGGTTCAGCATTACTTGGTGGAATGATAGCATAATGAATATATAACTTGGTACTTTCCACAGATATTTTTAATGATACGACCGTTTGGACCAGATCTGAAGATGATAACTCACTAACAAAACCGGTCGTAAGATTAAAAATGTCCATGAAAAGTACCAAGTTATTTATTTACTATAAAATGTCTTTATTCCGGGCGAAACGTGCTTATTATTGTTTATAGGTTAAATGTGAGAGTGATCTATAAAAAATAAATTTCGTCATTAATAACAGACGTCAAATTATTATTACATTCCCTACCTCGGTTTCGATAGTTACTATCAATAGACTTAAATAAAAAAAACTACCTTAAACTTTATGGAAGATATGCTGTCGCTGATTTTCATTTCTATTTCACCGAACATAGAATATCTATTTCAAAAATGGAAAATATTGAATATTGTACCTAAAAATATCCCTTCGTGCAATATCTTTCACATTTAGTAATAATATAGATACGTAAATTGCGAAATGAAATACACAAAAATGTCGAGAGCATCTGCAAAATACGCTGAAGAGGGAGTCTGCAAGAAGATTCCGTTCAGTTACTCTTGAGAAATCGGGGAAAGTTCCTTATAAAATATTAAATTCCCATCTTAGCCAAAATATCCCTTCAGCTTACTAATGACACCACGAAAGTTCTGGAGTTTAAATATTTTAAGTTACCGAAGTTCCACATTTCAAAGCCAAATATCACCCATCGTAAGTTTCCAATTATCTTCTCACATAAATTCAAGTCTTAGATGACTTAGAATTTTTATATATAACGGTGGATATCTCTTATCATAGTTCATGTATGGGCCCGGAAATGGTTATGTTTAATATACGAAACTTTATTATACCTTAATTTAGTTTTGTCAAAACTATGATATTACTTGATGAAACTCGTGGAACCCAATGATTTATTCTGTCTTTTCCATTTTAAAGTTATATGGAGGTGTCCAAACACAACTAATTCAGAATAAATTTCATAATTCCTAATTATTACTAATATATAATTATAAAGATAGTCTTAAGAAATAAAAACGACAAGAAATTTCGTTACTGGCTTGGAAGATTATATTGAAGGAGTTGAATTTTTATTGAGTGAATTTAATAATAGTTGAAAATAAAATTGAGGAATGATAATTTCATTTTGTCTCTAATTATGAAGTTATTTAGTTCACTGAAACTTTTAATATTTCCTTTGGGTACAAGCTATTAGATATAAATTTCTTTGAATTATTGTTTTTTAATTTTTTATTGCATCCTTTATTTTATTAAATGCTCATTTATTTGATGTATATTTATTTGATATTTATTTGATATATACTGATTTGAAGTATATTTCCTCTCCGCTCAAATCTGCAATATACTTCACGTCAATAAATCTTACTTAAATTTCGCATTAGTAAGCACCGGAATTTTCCACTCAAAAAATCGCGAAATAACACTTGCCCTTACTAAATTCCTCCCTATCTTAAGCACTCCTTATTGCCTCTAAGAATCCCAGTGAATAGTTCCTTGTTAATGGCAAAACTTACTATGGATTTCCAACCACCTCCCGCATTCCTAGAACTCGTCCTCACCGCATAGTTCCTATGTTCTCTCCCATGAATACTCGGCTGAAGACAAACGAGTCCCAATTGCAGACGAAGATGACGCTACTGGAGTACTTAAACTCCATCTTCTTACCTTTTTCTTCCCATTTTCTGGACCGTATTGCGTCATCGATTGGTCTCGAAGTATGGTGCTTAGAATGCCATGGGAGATAGATAAAAGGCGGGTTCGCTCGCTACTGAATCATTAATACGTCTCAGAACCCATTCGAGAGGCAAAACTGTATGCCCCCTCTTCCTCCAATTCGGTTGCAGATGTTCATACGCCATTGGAATATAAACTGGGGTGATATGTGCGTTAGGTAACTAGAGTAACGATAGAGATAGGAATATATATATTGGTTACCATGGATATAATTGTTATAGTTGTAATATAATAAGAATGTGATGAAAAACAGCAAAATTAGGGAAATCAAGATCAAATGGAAGTATTTAAACCTTTCTTAAGTGCAATAATTACTACGTGGTTCTAATACGAAGCCTTTAAATCTTGTGCTACACAATTGGGTTGGGAGATTATGGTGAATATATAATTAAATGGTATAAGATCCTTTCTTTAAGCTGCCACAGTTTATTTACTTATCCAATACGAGGTTAGAGACGAAGTATAGCCTAGTTCCAATCAACCTTAGCTAAGTTAACCATTGTTTCAACATTGAATTAGTTCAAAATCAAGAAAGTGAGATACCTCAACTAGCAATAGGATATAGGATAGCATACTGAATTATGATCCTTTGTATATCAAATAATTTCGTAGTTTTCAAGATGACACCGTGTGATTTACATTCATCCACACATAAAAGACGTATCCAGAGGCTATCCATTCGGGTGTACGGGAGGTGCTAACATTACAGAGGTCCATCATTTAGAAAAGAATTACTTCCCTTCACCTCCCTCCATACTGCTGATGCAGTGTGAAGGGAGAAGACTCATGGAACTTACTGAACGAAGTAGATAAGATCAAATGGTATATCATCAGCCTAATTGAAGTCAGAAGAAAATCAGAACATTTGATAGCTCGTAAGGAAGAGCTTTTATTCTATTACAGGGGAGATAAGGACGTTAGAGTAGGATTCCTGATCGAAAAGCTGTGAAGAATGACATGAAGAAAATATATTGTGTAATATGTGACTGACAGAACATACAATGTTATATACTAAGGATATATTAGAATTATTTCAGATACCCTGCTGTACGCTGCTGGCGTCCAGTGAGATATTAATCTATACTTACTAAAATACGTATCAAAGACAAGTTCAGACTCATATAAATGTTGGAATTCGGTTACTTAAACGTAAATTTATACCTTTTATAGAACGTTAGCTCATTCATCGATCATAATAATGCATAATTTTAGTCTATTAATCAAATATATAGTTTAAATTATAATTTTTGTCTCAGTATTAAAATCCTAGAACTTTTTCATTTGTTTTCAGGATTGGTTTATCTACTTCCACATTTCAATCATTGTACTTCACTATCACTACAACATCAGGCTTTCATAATCCCTTGGTTACATAGATTCTTAACTAGTTTCCAAGCTTCTTCTATTCTATTCTTACTCCCAAAGAAATATTAAAAAACAAATCCAAAATCAGGTGATAGGCTTTCCACCATTTCCAGCAATCCATTACCTCTCACACATCTGTTCGCGGAAAGCCAATCTATTCCCTTAACATGTAAACAGAGCGTATTTATCTTTTATGTGCTCACAAAGAGTCCCTGAACACCAACGCAAATTTCCCCTTTAACGTTAACCCGTGGGTTGATGCCATGGTCAAGCAGGCCACGTGTATAAAATCTCGTCATTTCTGTTAACGATAAATACATATCCGTGGAAACATCAAACACAACCCGCATTCGGCTAATGGCTATCCCGATGGACTGCTCATCACAGAGTGCCGTGCTTTTAACATGTTAAGTATCAAAGGTATTGTTTCTAAGGACCGTGCGTTGCTAAGTATACATCGGTCAGATATAGTCGCTAGGATTCTCAAAATTCTCATGATTCCTCAGCTGGAATTAGTCTTTGATACACTTTAGCCTTTGATGCTCCTTTTGCTGAGTGTTTAGCTTAATAATTGTCCGCGTTTGTACCTCCAAGATCCAAGCATCGAGTTCTATATAGTAACGAATTACTCCAATCTGGAATCGATGGTAATTCTAAGTTATCTTACGTGGATTTAAATGTAGGAATGGTCTACTTAGAATAAGTTTCGAGTTAAATAAAGGTAAATTATTATTATATTATTATATACCTTATATCGTAGATACGATATCTATCCTGAGGATACCTATGCAGCCAGCTCACTTGTCGATAGATCTAGATTCAATATCAACCCTATTAAGTAGACGAAGTAAATTGCAAAGCTAATTTTAGACAAATCATTGCAGTTAGGAAACTGTTGTGCTTCTATAAGCATCATAGATCCGTAGAAACTCCTAGGCAACTGTATTCAGTTATCTATTTACGTATTTACTTCTCTTTCATACGATAGATTTAAGGTATTTTGCTATTCGTTCGACTCTGATACTTTTTTATGTTTAAAGTACTTAAATTAAATTTAGACTTAAGGGAGTAATTTTTAAGTCAAGTAAAAATATATAATGGTTATATACTCTGTTTTAAATGGCCATTAGACCTTTGAATCTTAATATTTAAAAACTAGAATAGTTCTTAAAGCTTTTCTGTCTACCCTGTTCTGTACCACTGTTTAATTTAATCTTCATTTCCATTTTCTGTGTGTCTTAATAGTGTAGTTTATTAAGATGAATTATTGCATATATTGAATGAATTATGTCTCTTAATATTGATCGCATATGCAAATATGTGTTATCACTCGTTGTCGTACACGTGGATAATTTACAGCATGGGTTAGCGGGATTAGGTGAAATATAGTAGGTCAAGGTGATATATCCTGAACTCTATTGTCTCATAATTGCACTGTATTTAAAAAGTTTTCACTGATGCTATGGATGAAAGTTGAATTAGCCAGTTATGTAAAGACGGAATTCCAAAATTTTGCAGGACTATTGTTGTTTGTTTCAAATATAGATTTGAAATTGGACTTATAATGATGAAATACTTAAAAAAATATATCGAGAAATTGGAGCAGTGCATACAGTATAGCACGCTAAAGTGTTTATCATAAATTCTCACTACAGAAGATCGATAAAATAAGGAAAACTTATATTAATATAATTGAATGATAGCTTATAGCTTTGCGTATTTCCTTGCTCGAGAACAATATATTATTTCCATAGTAACCAATGATTTCGTTTTCTTATAATGGCATTATTAGCATCTGAACATAATTGCGTATTATTTATAGGATTCTTGTACCTTCATTTGTTTATTGAAGTAAAAAAAGGTTTTTACGAAACAGAGGGTACAAATATATTCACAAAAAACGTAGGTGTAGACTGAATCGAAAAAAAAAACATTTTTTATCGAAAATTCTTTCGTATAGTTGAACTTAAACAAAACTAGCGAACATTGTTCGAAAACAGTTGAGTCGAATCGACGCCTTTCATTGGTACAAATCAGAGACTATATAAGCCATTGTGTATTTTTTCCTCCTATCGGAAATATCTCTCCCTCTTTAATCCCACTTCCTTTCGAGAGAATGATTAACAGAGACACTCGCCCCTCGATCTTCTTTTGTTTTCAAAGAAAGATAAATAAATGATACCTTCGCTTTCCGTTTTAGTTTAATCTGTATTTTCTCTCGTGAATGGGACCATTTCGATCGATGAGCTATCAAACGAAAGGATTTTGGAAGAGTGTGATTAGAGACGATAAAGGGAATAATAATAATAATCTCAGAATAAGCGTTCTTTAGTTGTGAATTACGATTGAATGGAGTCTAACAGTCTGGGAAACGTTCTGGTAACATTAAAATTGTAGGGCTGGTGGTTTAATCGAAGGAGAAAATTGAAAAGAAATATTGGGAAAAGACTATGTCATTACGTATGTTAAAATACAAATTTTGTACTTCATTTTATAGTTTTAACGATAAAAGTGGAGAATAAAACAAGATTAAAGTATATATATGTACAATGAAAAATATAATATTTAAGAAACTTTTAGACGAACCAGAAAAGACAGCTCTGTATAGATTGCATCTAGATTCTTCATTACATCCAATTCCAACTTAAATTTATAAATATGAAGTATTAAAATACCTTTAGAAGTAGTAAGAATGGGTTATTTGTTGTCTCGATTCAATATCTATGGTTACATAAAATAATAATAATTCCATATTGTTTTCGATGTCATGATATGTTACTTGTAACGTATTTTGCTATATTTTTAATCACCATAACAACACTAGCCTTACGAAAGTTTAAAAGTAAGTTCTCTATTCAACAATGATAATATCTATGGTTACGTATAATAATAATTACATATGGTTTTCGATGTCATGCTATGTTACTACATCGTGTTTGTAACGTATAACACTAGATCACCATACCAACATAAACCTTATGAAAGCTTTATGATAAGTTCTCTATTCTACAATAGTAATATCTATGGTTACATACAATAATAATTACGTAAAGTTTTCGATATGATACTGTGTTACTATGTAGTGTCAATAACGTACGACGCTGTATCCACTGCGTTACTACATAGCGTCTGTGACACGTTTTATTCTTCATCACCATAACAACATAAGCCTTATGAAAGCTTTATAGTAGGTTCTCTATTCCGGTTATTTTCGGAGAATTTTTCTCTCCCTTTCAGAGAGTCCTTTTCCAAACATTTGCTCTCGGAAGCAAAAAGAACTTAATTGAAGTATTCTATCCACGATGAAAAAAAAGCTGACCAAACAAAGAAGAAAAAGTCGGACCTGTGGTCAGAAACAAACGGGCAGTTATTAAGGGATAAGAAAGGGTACGATTAAGGGAACAGGAGGGATTAATCACCAAAACCGCTCAGGATAAATAGAAAGGAGGAGCAAAATTAAAAGCGTAAGGTGTTTGACTCCTACCATGAATGTATCTCCACGCAATTTTCTCTAATCTGATCCTCCCATCTGGCAACTACGCATTATGTAGAAGAAAACAAAGGGAACCGTGATTCTATGCAAAGGAATAGACTAATTCAATACGTAATCAATACTTCATGTACAATACTACAATACCCAATTGAGGGAGTGTAAATATCGTATTTGTAAATAAACCTTGTAGTTATAAGTTAGTTAAGAATTGTAGTTATTCCTCGTATGTGATTGCTGTATAGTATATTGTAAATACTTCTATATTATATATATTATATTCAGGACGTGTAGATAACGTATTTGTAAATAATCTTTCGTCAGTATGTTAATAAATATATAATTTTTCCTTGCCCCTATTCACAGCATAATGTGTAGAAAATATTATAAATATAAAGCGATGAATAATACAATAGTTAATGAAAAATTAAGTTCCTGAATCATCTAAAACTAATATGTGGTTATGAATTTTACATAATATAAATTTTCTCACTTCAAATAAGTTTATAAAATTGAAACACCTTCGGAATTATTGTTACTAAAGTGTCATAGTTTTATCTATCTGAATTATGATACATTCCTCCAATTAACATCCTTATTATTGTTTTATGTCCACAGATATTCTATAAGATAAATATTTCTCCCTAAAATGAGCATCGTTAATATAGGATTATATAATAAGAGGAGGATTTAAAAAGTAAACGTAAGTTAATTTCCTCAATTGTATAAGCTGACTCTTTTTTACGAAAGCTGCTTAAGAAGGTGTCAACCTTTTCCTTAAAAGAAGATTATTCGAAACAGTTTCTTTTGTTACTTTTTATATTATATTTTGTTTAAGATTCGAATGTAAGGACATAAATTTTAAAAGGGTGAATGATTTTTAAATCTATTTTTCAACAAGTTAAATATATTCCGTTAAAAATGTTCCAAATATAACAGCCTAAATGGTTTGCCTTAGTCCACACCAATCCTTTGTTTTGGCGTATTTTATTGAGATTTAGAAAATAAACTTCCCGCTTCACCAGTGAAAGTTTTCAACATTTCAAGTGCATCTATTCAATAAATTTCATAACCCGCTCAAAGAGAAATTTATAAATGAAAATATCAATTCAAATATATATCCCTAAATGTAAATAAAAATGAATTTATTATCACCATAATCAGCCTACCCTTCTTTCTTCAATATATGAGATTGACCTTGACTTATCGAGCATTCATTAACATATTTCAACAATCGATACGTCTAATTTAGTTGACCATCTTTGAACTGTACCTGGCTATGTTCTCTCCATGTGGGAATATTAATTCTTCAGGACAATGATATATTTCCGAAAAAAGTGGAGAATTCAGGCATATCGTGAGCTTGTAGTAATCTAGTTATTAGGGGTAGATTAGAAATATAAATGAGAAAGTTGATAATTGCAAGCTTATTCCATGAGAAATTTACGAATATCATGAAATTGCTTCTATGCACAAACACCTGCTTTGATCCTTCCAAATATCATTAACTTTAATGACAATCACCCGGTGTTGAAACAAGAGCTATAATTTTATCCATCCAATCTATAGAACATTATAAAAATATTACAAGCATACCGTATAATCAATGTTGGTAAAATATTTACGTAAACCTCATCCAGTTTATGTAGTTCGTAAACTACGAGCTGAATATGAGTTAATCAATACTGTTTCTAAGGATACCATTAAAGTTGTAGAAAAGTTCGTATGTAGTATGTACTACAAATTTTATAACGCTGTTAGATACCAAGAAGTATTTCAGATTTTATTAGCTCTCTCATTTAAATTATATTTGGGTCATAATAATATAAATACAGAACAAATGTGACTCATTTTACAGGTAATTTATTATAATAATCCAGGTAGTGGATCAGCAGTAGGATAAATATAAAATATATTAGATTTTTTATAAAATATATAAGATTTATATAGTAGCTTTTTGTTAAGACATGGGACTAAGTAAGAAGAAAGAAATTTGGCAAGAAAACATTCCTGATTGTTGGATCGCAACGTATATAAATTCTGTAACACAAAGTTCCAAAATTAAGCTAGTTAATTGGATGATCATTTAAGACGGCCTTGAAGTGTCTTTCAGAAAATTTCTCACATCATAAGTTTTATTTGCCAATACGGTGAACTAATTAGGGATTTAGATATATTGGTTTTGGCTAAAAGAGAGAATCGTAACCAATTAATATCAGATATTTAACCTTCACTTTGGGATGTACAAACATTGTGAATCACCACAATGTATTTTAAGGCGCCGACGAAGCGTCCAACCGAAATTAATTCTGATGAAGTGATTAAAATACGGGAGCGTCTCTTCTAAAAATGTCCAACTGCGCAAGACGGAATAATGACGGCAGCTTAAAGAAGCTTTTATACTACAGAAGCCCTTTTGACGAACTCATCGGCTGAATCTGTCAGGATGAACAATAATCTCGAATGTTGTCATATTTTACCTCCCATACGCCATTAAGTTTCTACATCTTAATTACTCATTTACTCTTTCATCCTCAAACTCGTTTAACATATTTTTCCTGTTAATTTTGTAAGTACAATGTATAACAATAAAGACAATGTACAACAGTAAAGACAATTTATAACAATAAAGACAATGTATAACAATAAATACAATGTATAGGTTAGGTGTAATAGAGACCCAGGGTCTAACCTCGTCGTATAATGGGTCCAATAATAGTAATAAATATCGTTTGGCGTCCTAATTGTTGTATGCGATTCAATTCAATTGTTGATGCCGTTCATGTTCCAAATTGACCTAAATTCAGAATTAAACCTCCTTTTTTCGATGTTAACTATTAGTGATAAAAACCTTGCCGAAGTTTTTGACTTACGTAAACCTTCTGTAATTTGTTTAAAGGTTCATATTATTAGTAATGAATTTTATGCCTTTCACAACTGACACCTCATTAAAAATTAAACTGAGGAGTGTAAAGTTTCAAAAATTTTTGTAAGTGTCTAATTTGAATTAACTGTAGACACTGTACATGAAGAAAACCACATTGCACACCTCAAAGTCAAAAATAAATCTTTTATATTTGTTTAAAAAAATAATGAAAGCTTTTATGGATATGAATATAAAATATGCAATGCACTGAGTGATGGGAGCAGATAATATGCCATTAGTGGCATTATATGGAAAATCTACATCAAAGTGTTTCATATACATATTTTCTACCTCACATTAGAGAGTGATTCAATTCCCATAGATAAAATGTATCATGGATACAACAGCAATTTAATGACCATTAAATACATTTACAATCCATTAGTTGGTATAATCCCAGTCGTTTATTGTTCAGTAAAGGTTGTTATTGTGAAAATAATTACGTTATTTATTACAATAAAGTTTATGGTGAGTTACTTATCTTGAAAGTATACAATCTGCATTAAACTTTAATTGTGTAAAAAATTAAAATAAAATAAATATTTAATAATGAATAATATACGTAGTTTATATGAAAACTGTATACGATATTTATTTTAATCGTTTATATACCTTTCTTTCGCATTTGTATCAAGTTGTGAACGATATTTGGTTCAAACTTAATTACGCTTCCTGATTCACACTTGTTTTTACAGATTTAGATACAAAAATCAATAAATTTTGAATATACGTACTCTAGAATGATATTTATAAACAATTATGTCGTTATGGTTACGTCGATTTGCGATTTGAATTAATTTACTCGAGTATAATAGTTATGAATAACTAAGTCGTTATGGTTACGTCCATTCGCGTGAATGTTCGAGAAACTTCTCCAATGGCAATAGTACACGCGATAAAAAAATAAACTCGATTCATAAAAGTGTGGAGCATTGCGAAAGGGCGTGCGTGAATCAAGAGCGCATTCCCCGACCGCTTTTGTTCACTCTTCGCCAGTTTCCCATTGAGGAAATCTGATGACGAACATTCACCTTATCGATTTGTGTTATTATTAATGAGAATGACGTGGTCGTGATGCAGCATATCCATACTATCAGATTATTTCTCTGACTTTATCGGAAGTTAACGAAATTATCTAAAGCGAATGGGACCACCGTATTGTGAACGATTTACAATCGACAAGTGTATAACAAGCGGAAATGTAATTGAACGGAGGGTAGATACTTATCATGCCAATCATTCAGTGAATAATTAATAGATGAAGGATCGTGCATGGTTTCTAAGGCTCTTACTTATAAACAAGCCTTATGTATAACAGTCTTATGTCATTGGAGACATGGTGAGATACCATGGAAACCAAGGATAATATAATTAATAGTGAATAGGAAAATAATCTATCGTATCCTTATAGAAGTATTAGATTTTTTATACGAATTTTATATGGAGAGTACAACAGTATAATAATACGAAGGAGGTAATAACATTTATGTCCTACTAAATATGTTCAAAATGAAGAAAGATCCAAAAAGTTAATTTAAAGGAATGCATAATGTTTTATTGAACTCTGAATTGGAAGCGGTGTAAAAATACAATGTCTTTTACATGATATAATCTGTTTAAAGATGTATTTCATAAGTGCTCATAAAGATCGTGTTAAACAAATAACTTTTTAAAATTTCTAATGAAAATAATAACTTTAATGAATAATAGCTCAAACAAATTTTGGCTGTTTAATGATAGTTAACTTTTTTTTAATTGGTCAATTAATGAAGAATTGAATGCATGATTTTTTTCCCTATACGAAATCTTGATTAATTATAGAAATCATTAGTCTATGAACTTTAATTTAAGATTTAACTGAAAGTTTTAATGTTAAACGTATTCTTAGTTAGGGATTGATTAATGGTTGGGTTAAGAATATTTTAAAACTGTCATTTAGATATTTCTTCGAAAGACTTCAAATCTATGAGGATCTTAATATAATAATAATAAATGACAAATAATAATAAGTATTAATATAAAATCGTAAAAGGAACTCATTAAAGACCCATTATTTAAGAAAATCAAAAAATAAATAAGGAGATGAAAATACAACATATTTGATATCAATGCATTACTTCTTCTTGGATAATTGTATCTCTTCGTACTTTTCAGATATACAACTTTAAGATAATTACGAATTTTAAAGAAGACATTTCCCTAATTTAGAAACATATGTAAAACATCAACGACATGAAACGTATTTTACATCAGAACAGTACCACTTTATAGAATATAAAACGGCGAAAGAACAGTCACCTTTTATTATAGTTCTCAGGATTAACTCATCGTTCGTAGGGAAAAACTAACGAAGCGATCTCATGGGTTCGGAGCCACTCTAGGGAAAACAACGTATCTCCGAATATTTTTGATAAAACTTGGAAAGCATCTCTCGGACTAATCTCGTTAGCTCATCACCCTTTGCTTTACGTGAGGTCTCGTTATGGTTTTCATCCTTTCTCTAGATGCCCGTTAAAGAGAGATTAAGCCTCTCTTTTTCATCCCTCGTTACGAAGTATGTGAATATGCGATGTTTAATTTGGGAAAAGACTGCGAAAGGTGGAAAACAGCTTTTTCGAGTCGAAATATCTTTGCTTCTACTAAATCTCGTACTTATTATGCTCTCTTCAAACTATCACGAATAGGATATTTATTAATTTCCCTCTCTTATATTCTATATAGTCGTTTATTCGTCTATATAGTCGTATATTCCCTACGTTTCGTTTCAGCCTCTCCTCAACAATGGATGGGCTTAATTATTCTATAATTGCTCGTTTACGTATACTTATTGTTAGTTAAGTAATTGTTACTATTGTGTTATTAAATTGATTGTTATTATCGTACGTGCTATTATAGAGAGCGTTATTGTTAGTACTATTTTAATTGATAAGCTCACACTGTATATTCTGCCTGATTGATTAGTTACAACTAACTTCTAAACTGAATAACTCCCTTATAACTATGACAACAATTGAAATGTTCATAATATTATCGGATAATTTGAGGTGAAATTAATGCAAATTGGGTTTTACTTCCTGTGCATTATGTTATTATTTACAATAAAACAGCTCTGAATTATATTTATATAGTAAATCCTATTTTCTATAAGCTTTACTAACGTGCAATTATTTCTCTCCTTCATTGTAATTATGATATTGTTTTATTTTGTGTTATGTTTTACCACCAAATTAAACAGTAAAATATATTATATTATTGAAAAATATCAATTGAATTAACGTATCAACTTATTTTTTTAATCACTGGTAAAGTTTCAATAATATTCTAGTATTCTGCATGTCTGCTACGTAGCTCATTTACCAGCATGTGGTATAGGATGTAAACATTACAGGATAAAATATTTTCTCAAACCTCCTATTATCGAAAATATTCCTGAATGAGTAGAGAGTGCACTTTAAACTATTGATCCTATTGATCAATCCTTTGTTTGTTCTTTCCTTGTTTTTATATCGTTGTAAATAACTCGATGCTCGCATGTTTTGGATTGTTTCCACGCAACACACTTCCCCTCGGAATTGATCGATCAATCACAACTCAGCCTCTGATATAAACTTATATTTTAGAACAGATCAAATTAATGTACATAAACCCATATTTTTAATCGCAGAATCCTTAAAAAAACGCATCGTATTATTCTTAAAGCAACAAGAGTTTCCATTTAATCGTCCAGGAATTCGCATCTCATTTCATCACCTCCTAATCGGCTTAAATCGACAGTCTGTTTTCGTAAAGCTTGCTTTTTTGGGGTTTTCTCGATTAAAACGTAATATATTCAAAGATTCTGATGTTTATGGAAGATGCTTCCAGTTCACGTTATCAGAAAAAGCTTTTGTGAAGTCAAGAAGAATCGGTGCTCAAAAGTAATATCAATATGACTAAATTAGAAGCTTATAGGAGACATTGTTTACTATATATGATTATTGTAAAAAAATAAAGTAAATGTTGATGCTCTATCACAAACGTTGGGCTTATAGATGTGGGTTGATAACCCGCTCATGGACTAGAGCTCAAAATTAATTTATATTATTCCCTTAAAAAGGTTTCTTTCCGGGTATATCTAAACGAAGTGCAATAAGTAACTCCTACAGAAATATTTTACAAAAATATTCTACGAAATTCCATAGAAATTCCTAGTAAATACCAAGTGTTCTTCGTTTAATTGCCACGTCTCTCTTTTACAAAGTTGAACTTTAGTATTTTAGTTTGTTTTTTCTCTCTAGCATGGGATTCGAAAATTCTGGCTCTTGTTAGAGCGTATAATGAACAGCGATGATAAATTGTTTTTGAACTCGTGAAATACCTAAAGGAAGTAGCTTTTTCGGAGGTAAATACTGTTTTTGTCATTTTATGTTATTTTTGGTGTCGAAATGGTGCTTTATACTCAAATATGACATTTTTATTGGGGATACTTTCCTTGTGATGGAATGCAGAATCGGACTGTGCTCCGAGCTTTTATTTTCGCAGCGCTGACAACGAAAAGTAAAGTACTTCCCGAGAAATATTCTCTAAAAGATGTTACTCAAATTCTATTCGTCAGAAGTGTACTTCAGAAATCGGAAAATTTTATGTTTTTCGTTACCCCTTTCCAATTTACAAACCTTGTCTTCAGTTGTCTACTCTAGCGTTCAAAAATAAGGGAAGTGACTCATTGTTATTAATTGTCTCTGTTGTTATTGTTTTATTGTTGAAGTATTGTCTCTTAATCATGTTATTATTAAGCATTTATCTTTCACTTAAATTATTTTCGAGGATTTCATATCTACATTGAGAATCATCTGTAAATTAAGCAGTGAAAAAATTAGAAAATTAGTTAAATTCTCGTTCTAAAGTTAATATGATTAAGAGTTACTGGGTGGAATAGAAACATAATGAATAAATAGCTTAATACTTTCCACAGATATTGTAAATATATGTAGAAAGTACTATAACTATTTTTATGCATTAAACTCTCTTTCTTTAACATTGACTAATAAATTGAAAAATAATCTCATATTAGTTATTTAAAAAAATAATTAAATTATTTTAAAATAATATAAAAATAACATTGTAATTCGTTAGATATACTTTTACAGAAAGTTTAATACATCTGGCTGCTCCAGTATTTCAATATGAAATGAACCTATCAGGTTCTTTATCAAATGTAAATTAAAGATATCAGCGGGTCAGTGTTACCAATAAATAAATTTACAATTATATGGAATTCTATTTTATTGAGTTATTAAGCTACATAAATAGAAGTGCAGAATATTGTTTAGCCTAATTTGATGTCTCTTCCATGTAACCCACTCTCTGATCTATCATACAGTGCAATAATAATAACTTGCAAATGTCATATAAATATAGACTAATTAATTAATTAGTTAGTAAATTAGTTAAACATTTATTTATACAAGAATTTTTGTAATTTGTATTCTTTCAGTGATTGATGTAATTTTATGCTTTTTCGTGACAAATGCATTTCTCTGAATCAGTCACGAACCCATAGCTGATGTAAACTACATCTTTACTTGAACTTGATCTAAATAAAACTCACACGAGTTTACTTCCCAAGAAAGTAGTAGGGCAGTGTTAAAAGTTAGTATACGGAAGAGCTGTGTCCTATAGTACCTGGATGGTATACTAATTTCAGACTTCCTAGCCGAAGGACAAGTGAAGTATTTGTAAAATGTAAATGCAACAAAAGAAGTCCGAATTTCCAGTTTTAAAAGTATTCTATCTTTATAAAAAGTTAAGAGTTTTTACAAATAGAAACAGTGTGATTAATTGAATTATAAATTCATAGTATTATATAGTGATATAATAAATTCTGTAAATTTTGAAAGAAATTTACAGAAATTCTTTCTGTAAATATCTATTTCTTTATGAAAATACATTGAAAATTTTGTCTTTGTAAACGTATTTCGTAAAAGTTTAGAAGAGAATTATTGTATTCCATTTTTTCGAACATTTCTGAATAGAAAAGTTTTCTAATGGATTTAATCAAGCAAAGAAGTCTGTTAACTAATTTTATTTATCTCTTCAATAAAAATGTATTCTAGTTGTTGAAAATTCAGCTAAATTATGGAATATGATTTTTGAAGGTTACATTTTTAACGTGGGATTAAAGGTGAAATTTAATCCGAAACATAAAACATGAGGAATGTTTTAATGGAAAAAAAGAAATCTATTATCTAGGAGTAGCTGTACAATGGAGCTGGATGTTGTTAATATATATCGTACAAGTTCTTAGGTAACCACTCAACTGTAACGAAAAAAAAATCAAACTTAACGTGGGCGAAGCAGTTAGAAAATTGAGATGTATTTCATTGTTGATTTGATTTGAGTGAAATAGAACTCCTGGACGTAATACTTTAATATTGTGCACGTATTTTTTCAAAAGAGTGAGTCTTGTTGCAATAGAATTATTAAGTCAGCTCTTATGGATCAGATGGAATTTCGAATTATTACCGTTGTTCATAATACTAGTATTTTTAAGTTGATTTTTGGCATTTAGAAAATTGATTCTAGTTCCATATCTCATTAAAGTTAGTTGTCATGGTTACGTTCTGAATAACATCCTCTTATTATCTACCTTTAGAAAAGTTTCATCTCGTTTAAATTGCATTTGTAAATTTCAGAATTTAAGTGAAGTCTAAAATTGTGTTTTTTCTTGAACATTGTTTGAAATTTTATGCTTGAAAAATTAACAATTGAACTACGAAATGGAATTGTATTCACTAACTTTATTCAGAAGAATGTATTAGTTTTTACGACTGGAATAATGATTGTTATTCAGAGCAGGTAAAATAATAAATGAAATGTTCTTAAACTTAATGGGGAATTACTGAAAGGAGCAAGCACAAGAAACAATCGTATTATTTACAAACTTACACGCAACATAATAGCCAGTCAACAATATATATATGATAACAGTGGTTGATTTTTATACATAACGTGACATGCTTAAGAGAGAAGATATAGGGTCCCCTTCCGTAAAAGAAAAATGTAAATGGAATATTGAATATTTTAATGAAAAAACCATCAAACACATGAGGAATTAACAGAAATTAAAACTTGATCATCTAGAAAAAACAATATTCAAAACCAACTTAAATATTCCATTCTATAAAACTACAATCATAAATTTATCATCTGATAAGTTTCCAATAATTAAAAAAAACTCAATCGATTGTTTTCATTCTTTAATTATTTTAATTATTAATTAATTTTATCGACCAAAATCAATTGTATTCTTCATTTTTAAAATTTTAATTATTCATTTTTTTTCAAATCCGCATTTCAGAGCTTTTATAAAAATTACATACATTTATGATAAAAAGTTTTGAATTTATAATTCGTAAAATACGCATACACAAACACGATACGTAAAAAATTCGTTTTTATTGGGCTTGCGCCATCATCAAACCTACTCTTGCTGATATTAAAAAAACCCCTCTGATCCAATCTTAATTCTCTAAATATACGGGTCACTCGTCTTAGTTCATTTACATCTAGATTTTAAAAACATCATTCATACTTACAAAAAGCAATTCATTGTATCGTTTAACTCTGAACTGCTTTCATTGTCAATCATTTTAATTTCATAAGTAGTTACGTATATTTTGAAAGAACGCGACTCGCAAATTTAACTCGAATCTGCTGTCGTGTTGAATTTCACGAAGACTATATCGAGAGAACCCATCCCTCGGTTTATATCACAAAATACGTAAACTATGAATACGGTAGTCTATTCGGAGTAAGGAAACCCAGATGTCAGGCGCAGGGCAGGATAATTGTGGGTCTACTCGAGAAGACAATATGGAGCATAGGGGAGAAGGATTCTTTGGTCAGGGGAACTAGAGGGAGCGATGGGCTGAAACTCAAATAAAATCTCGAGGGCTGCTTGGGAAAAAGGAACGTCCCACGCGAAGAATGCTCAAGTACAGGAAGTAGCAAATGTATCGAATTTTTTTAAGCTGCGCGTAAGTTCTAAAAAACGTGTTCTTTTATTTCGATGTTTTACAAGCCCGTGCAGGGTAATTTTCCTGACCATTGGTACGTAAGAAATGGGATGAGATCTGTGATTCATACACTCAATACTTTTCCTCTATAATCTTCCGGTAATAATCATATTATTTATTATAATAAAACTTGGAAAGCTTGTATTTTCGATAACGGAACATCCACGATAATTTTAGAGTACAAAGAGAATGAAACTGTTATGGGAATCTATCTTTGATAGGTAGACAAAGTGAAATGTGATCAAAATTAATCTTATACACAAAAATATATCGTATAAACAAAGGGTACCGTAATTTAGCTTTGTTTAACATTTAATCACTTCGCGATTCTATAATCAACAGTTGACGCATATTTCCCGTGAATAAGCCCCATACAATTACGATACATTCTGAATTTAATGGAAGGTTGCGTGTTTTCGTTTTTGTTTAAATATAGCACAAACAGAGCTTGTGTAGAATATGTTAATTTATTTTTAGAAGATTTATTGATAGCGGTCGATAATGTCAACAACATTCAAAGTACTTTTTACGATCAAATACACATTTTTCCGTCGACTTTTCCATATCCCCAGTAGGAGCCATCGAAGATTATGTAAATCTGGCATCAGGGCCACTTCTGTTGTTTTCTAATGCTGTTGAAACTGTGCACTTTAGAGCTTTGACCCTTGGAAACAGAAAGAAGTCGTCTATAGAGTTAAAGTGCCAGGACTGGAGGGTGGTTGGGGCAACGTTGCCAAGTGCTACGTCAGGGACTTATATGTACCAACAGGGATGGAGTATGGAAACACCGCTTATCTGCAATGCACAATTGGTTCACAATATTTGATATAAAATTCAAAACTCATTCGGTTACTGGAATTCAGCAAATCTTGAATACGAGTCACAATGTAATTGTTCTGCAGTAGTTAATGAACCTCCAGAAGGTCTTGTACATAACATTATCCACCCGCATTGTAACTTACACGTATGTTACTTTAACTTTCTTAAGCATTACGTGATCTTTTCTAGTTCTTTTAAGAGTTTTATGCTGAATTATATAACTAATATACTTTCACAATAATCCATCATCAAGATTTAATACGTGGTCTCGAAACAAGAGTACAATACTGACTTAATTAATGTTTGTAGCTAACTAACCATTGCTGTACTACATAGCGTGTTTTTCCACCTAACATTGCAGATGGACACGCGCTACGAATAACAGAGAAAAGTAAATTTCTACACTCTCCAGTTAGTCAGTTACGAAAGCAGTAATTGTTTATTAAGTCTAATTCTCCACAAGGGTAACCAGGGTAATTGTAATCAGCATTGTTTATAATTGCATTCTCTGCAGTGTAACTGGGATACGGCGAAGTGTAATATCATTCACATACTCATACTAAATTCAATTCGCGAATTTCCATTATTTTGTAACAGAATCGTTCCTTTAACACTATTATAAATATTTCTTAAACAGTTCTTCGCCTCGTACGACGTCCTCTCGGGTCGAATCTCTATAAAAAAGGGAAATGGATAAAGGCTCATCCATAACCTTATCTTCCCCTCTCCAAAAAAAAAAGAACGCGAACTCCTCAAATCGAATCTTAATACATCTACGAACGATCCGTAGTTGAATTGCATCGCTGTCGCGAGGATTCGCTTCAACCGAAAGCGCTGCCTGTTTCAACTTAATTTCCGTTCCTTACTGATTCCGTTCCTTCCATTGAATAAGATTTCACTCGTCTCCATTTTGGCGGTTTTGCCGAAACGATAACGTCATCCGCATGTCACCGTCTTCATTCCATTGCCCGCGCTCTCAAAGTCTTCGTCGCCATTGTCGTCTCTCTCCTTAAATAGCCTCCGCTACAAGAGAGAGATGAAATGCGCACGATTAAAAGGATCAATACGTATTCAAAATCCTCGTCTATTCTTTTAATACGCTCTCCAATCTTCAACTGTCACCGTCAGACCGCGGGTTCCCACTCAATGCATTCGCCTCGTGCGGTATTCGCCTTACGGTCCGCCGCGTCCACCGTCGGCATCCCACCGACGTACTCTCGTTTCGTCTGTTTTTTTTTTCGTGTTTTAAATTTAAATAATATCCGCTATGACCTCTACGAAATGGACCTCTGTGGGGGCCTTTTTCTGTATTTTTTATAGAAGAGACTTTGTATAACTTTACGAATCATGGAGACTATACTATAGAAAAGACGTGTTGATGTACCCAAATAACATTGGTGTTGCTATTTAGAGACGCAGTATGCTGTCATCGTCAGAAAATTACGTTTTTTGTTGGAAATTCTAGGAATATGGATTCGGGGTCAATATAATTTTTGAAGGCATTCCCAAATAACAAGAAAATTGTATCCAGAATGTTTGTATGTATATTAAGTAACGCAGGGCGATGTACGATTTGGACTACGTTCGTTGGCCCTGTGGCTGCTATGGTAACTGCGAAGACCTATAAATACCCATGAAATATCATATAAGTGATACTTGATAAGACACGTCAATATCTTATTTATGTATATATATATATAAATGTACTGTGTGAAATGACAACGTACGAGATAGAAGAATTCGATATGTCAGTGGAAATATTAGAATTTTCTGCCCTACGAGATATTAAAGTGAAAGATATATGCCTGCAGGCAATTCAAGATAGATATTTCTTCGAGTATTTGGATATTATGCATGGAATTTTGGTTTTAGGAAAGAGATAAATAAAATAGGAATGTCAAATGAGTGACGTATAAAAATATGCTATCGTCTGATTTGATGTGCGGATTAGGGGTTGAATGGTATGAAGTGGGGACTACATATTCCACAGTTCATCCGGCCCATAATGAAGGCGATGATTATCATTGCATATGCATATGCGGTATCATTCATGCAACCATGTCAAACAGTTTTGAATAAACGCCAATCCAATTTATGGGTAAGGAAATAAGGGTTGAAAATTTTTTCCTAAATAGAACATAAGATTTAGTGAAGAACTAATCGCTCTTCACAGATATATGTACGCTCTATCTACGTATGAATCATGTATTAACTCAATTATAAATCGAATTCGTCATACAGACTGGACACAGAAGACTTCCGATTGATGAACCGGTCTTACTACCTATCAGCATTTAGGATACGTACACTTCTAGTTTTTCGTAACATTTAACCAATGGATACAAAATATTTAATTTCATTTTTTATCTGTTTACATTTCTAGAATCTCAACAATCAGTTGTCTGGGCTACCCTTCCAGAATTGGAGTGACTTGGGTTCGATTCCCGTCAATCGTCATTTTATTATTTCTAACTCACAAAATAATTATGTAAAATAAATTACGCGTCCGTACGTGAATAATGTTTAATTTTAGCAATAGTTCTGAACCAAACACACTTTAGACTTTAGTAGTTGAGTGAGTCTAGTTCCCAGTAATAATTATACTTCTCAATAATTTTTAATAGTTATCTTTTTATTAATTTATTCCTAATAATTTTAATGCTAATCACTATGGTATATTTCGAACTAAAATAAAACCCTCCAACCCATTCACCCTCCTTACAAAAAAAAAACAACACAAAAACACCGCATCCAAAGTGTCCCATCCCTCCTCGAAAACTATCGTTAACTCACGCAAACCACCATGGAACACTTGAGCTATCTTCCCACCTGTGCGAAACCCCCTCCAGTACATAAGCTGACCACTCCGCGCAGGCGCTGATGGGGGAGGGCCCTCTCGCACAAGTCGGTCTCCCTCAGAGGGTTTCAGGAAGACGAGTTCGAACATTCGCACCGTTAACAGTACCAGCGTCTCTCTTCCATGGCGTGAGGCATTTCGATTGGACCCTCGGAAGATCGTCTCCACCCGCAGTGGCGATGCAATGATTTGAAGGCCTTCTTTTCCGAAGGGGGTTTTTTGGTAACCATACGTAACGATAACCATGGAGACCCAATGAAATCGCCTTGGGAGTCTGATGGGGACGAAAGCGGGAGTGGGGTCGAGGATGATGCGAAGCTGTTAATGTCACCCGGAGGATATGCTGCGGCGGCAGTTTGTCTTCTGCTCATCGGTCTCGTGGGATTCGTGTCCAACCTGCTGGTCATGGTGCTCATGTGCAAGAACAAGCAGGTAGGACTGTATTTACGGTTGTTGAAGGGTGGGGAGGGGGGAGTTTTCTTTTTTTCTCCGGAAGGGTGCATGCAGACTATGAACTTGACCGAGATACGCGACGCGTTTTGATGCGGTGTTTTGGAAGTAGTGATCGCGAAATTTCGTGGTGGTGGTGCATGGTAGTTTTTTTTCTGTACGGTTAGGGTAAAACTGTTAGGTTGCCCGGTGACGGAACAGTTTATTGAAGTCGTTAAAGTTGTTTGAATCTGAGATTGATTTTAATTGTTGTCATGTGTACGATTTAATAATAGCTTCATCTGTGACGATTGTAAATAACAAGGATTTTTATAGTCTTGGTATCATTAAAAATTCGTAATTTTAATTATCGTTTTGTAAATATATTGAACAGTATTTGATGGCTTTTGGAGTTGTTGGTTAGCAACATAAATAAGCACAAAATTACTCGGTCGAGGATGCAATCAAGTACTTTACATTAATTTCATGCTAATATCATGAAAAATACGTAATTTCAATTATCGTATTGTAAAACATACTGGTCAGTTCGTGAAGAATTTAGGAGGGTTTTGGTTAGCAACAGAAATAAACACAAAGTTACTTGGTCAAGGTTTCTACCAAGTACTTTACTTTAATTTTCAGGTAGTTTTCCCGATTATTACGATAATTTTTGGTTGCTATTGCTCTGTTTAATTCTGACTTGCATCATCGCTGACTTAATGTAATATGGACGTAAAATGATTCGATCCGAAGCTAACGGAATTCGGGGGTTGGTTCGTTTTTCTTATCTCGAAATTTCTCCGAAAACTATTACCTGAACTGAAAAGGAATGATGTTTATGTTGTTCAAAGATTCAGATTACGAAAAACGTACGCTGCTAACGTTGAAAATGGTTTTAGATTCTCGGAGAGATACGTTTGTTTACTCTCGCAACTTTAATCGAATTGATTTCCAAACAAACAGGAGAAAGGATATTTAAATTCGAGTGGATACAGAGTGCATCGCCTTTTCCTCGTTTAGACGTTCAAAGAGCATCGTATCGTAGCAACCTCTCTCTCACTGCGATTTATTTCCCAAACGCTTCTTTTGTATTTCCCCGATAAAAAGTGTTTTTACCGCATCCTCTACGGAATACGCATCTCGGAATAAATCACAGATTCCCTCGTGCATGCTTTAAGGTTAAGGTCTGAGATTAAGACTTTAATCAGTAGTTTCGGATTTGTTTTTTTTTTGTTAATTTATAGCTTAAATTTTAAGATTAGTGGGATGTTTTTGTAACTGTTTCTTCCTTTTATAATTGCACTTATGTTTTTAGTTACGTTGATGTTTTATATAGTTAATTATATAACGATATAAATGGTCTACTTCAAATATATCAGTTCTCGTGTGGAAATTTTTGTTTGATAAAATTTAGGTATTTTTTGAAGAATTGTGTTGAATGAAAGTCTTGTTTAAAATACGTTAAGTAAATCTTTAAATTTATGGCTGATCTTACTCAAACCTATTAGCGATTGTGATGGCCAGGGCTTAATTCTTTTCCAGGCACAAAAAGATTTTAAGTATTTGTATGCGTACAGGTATAAAACTGAATTGTTTCTGATTTACCTTAATATTGTTTACTTTTTATGACTAAACATTATTTCTAGGTTAACATGGATAGAGTTAAAGGGGAGAGGAGACTCCTTAGTCTCAATTTGGCTTTTTATAAAGGCGTATTATTATTACATAAAAAATCAACCTTTCATAGGATTATCGTAATTAATTGGCAGTTTAAATTTATCCGTAAAATTGAGACTATTAAAGTTTTGAATTCATTTGCTTAATGAAAAGAAGGCAAACGATATCAAAAAATTCTTATAAATAGAGTTAAAATATTTTTGTTGAACAATGACGAAATGTCAAAGAAAATAATTATCATAATTTTTTATTATTCTTCTTATTATTAAAATCACTACAAATAGTTCCGTTGGCTGGAAACAGTGTTTACAAACGTATAGATTATTTACATTACAATAATAACCAATTAATGAAATTCCCTTGTTTTAAAACAAACACGATGAAAATTAAAATCCTGAGAAAAGCAAATTTAGCCTGCTTGATATTTTTCATAAAAGAACCTTTAATGTGACGTATGTATTGATCGTTATATATATATATATATTGGTGTCTGTGCAAAATAATTTGCATAAACATATTCGTAGCGATTATTCACTATGTGCAGCAATAGTCTTTTAACTCGAGATTATGGTTTTTTTATGTTAGCACCATTATGGTGAAATAGTCTTTTAACTCGAGATTATGGTTTTTCTATGTTAGCACCATTATGGTGAACGACGAAAAATTAACGCAAAATGAAAATCCTATTCATCTTCTCTACTGAACTTCTTCCTAGCTTTTGAAGGCTAATGCTTGGGTAATCATTGCCCCAAGTGTTCCTCAGCCTTTAAATAAACGCTCAAACTCTCAATTTTGGCCCTTTTCCTATGTCCTTGTTTCATATTCCATCCCATTGTGTTTTTGCCAAAACTTTAGTTCCTCAATTCTGAAGGAATCCATTCAGAAATCCAGAAAAGACGAGTTTTAATATATTCCGTTCGCTAGAATTCGCATTCGGTCGGATATATTTTTGTGAATAAAAATTGAATAGAATAGAACGATTCCAAGAACCGATAAATACTTTTTGGATGCATATTGATGGAAATTCGTCTGAGAAGATCCTTCCATCATTCATGCGCATAACATAATTTAATCCTCCATCAACTTCCGGTAAAATTCCATTATTCCAATGTTCTATTCCATTTTTACGACACGCTTGGCTTCGGATTCGTTCTGCGCAAAAATTTCGGAAAGGCAACCTTCCCGCATTCGATGGGCATCGGAGGGTGAATTAAATGGATGGTTCGAGGAATATTTAGTGCCTCCTTACGACAATTCCAGAGGGAAACGGGGTAAAATGGGCTCTCTCTCGGAGCGTATTTACTCTCGAATCGAGTCGTCCTTGAGACCGGAAGAGGCCCTCTAATTTACGCGGGAAAAAAAGGCGGGAATACTATTATGTCGCGCGGGAGGTCGGAATATTATTCTCAAACTGTTCCGATACATAATTTATCCCTCTGCAACCACGACGACACGTGCAGATGGGTTCTTTTTCTCTCGAATCCGTGGACAGAGGAAGGAGTTACGATAACGTGGCATGCAATAGCCCTATAAATCGGCCCACGGCGTGGTCTTCAGTACGTTCTCTCTCTGCAAAGAGACATCATATATTAAAATTAAAGTGTGGCGACTTCAAAGGGAGCGTTCAATTTAAATTAAGCTTCTGTAGGAATGTAACGGAATGAGGAAGTGTCAAATATTCTACCTCCTTTTTTTAAGTGGAAGCGTGGGTTTCTTTGTCTTAATGTAACACCTCCATGGTAACGCTTTTTGTTTATTTGTTTCGATGTGAAAGGAGAGAATTTCGTGGGTTTAGGATTAAAACTCTACCATGAAAAGTTTCTGAAATAAACCTTTAATTATATTTTTTTAAAGTTCTATGAACTTTACTTTCTACGTATTTATAATAGGATTATAACTGCTCGGGTTATGTATTTCATTTACTTGCCTTTATCTTGCAAACATTTCGCCTTCTTGCAGAGTGTTGCGTTCAAGATGAAGATACCTACGGATGTTCCAAGAAAGGTTTACTTTTAATTGAAGATCATGTAAATTAATTAGGGATAAAGAAATTTCGAAAATACTTCCGGGATTTTAAGGAAAAGAGATGTAAATCCTTCCCGTTGTTTCCAAAGTTTTTCTCCCGGAAATGTGACACAGGAACATCAGCATAAATGTTATTATTAATTATACATCTATAGTTGACTTTTTTCTCTTCTTATATGGAATCCTATGTCCTTAAAAATGATAAGTAACGGCATAAACTTGTGAGGAACAAGAAGTTTAACGAAGAAAGAAGAGGCAGGAAATAACAACAGCCAAGGAAAGTAGTACAAAATTTAGTTTACGATTATCGACAAATAAGAATATAATTAGCTGAAAATGAAAATGAACATATGCAAGATGGGAAAATATTAGTAATTTACGGTAATTAAAATACGTGCGAGGATTTTTACGTATGTTTCGCTGACAGGAGAGTACATGAAAGTAACTCGTCATAATGCATTATTGGATCAATTCTGAGTGAATTCGAAATTATTACGTACTTATTCAAATAAATCGCTAGAAATTTTTATATGGCGGAATTCTCATACATCAAATCGACGAGGAAGATTTCATATCTCATAATTTTTCGGTGAGAAACCATAGGGATGGTACTAGAAGAGTAAGGCAACTGGTCCAAGGAACGCAGCTCATTTTAGAATGTGCCTCTTATGTTCGTGAAACGTAACACGATTCGCACACAACGAAAATAGAAAAAGTTGGGAGAAAGGTTGCCAGGTTCATCCTAAGGCGTTTTATAAGATGTGACTGCATATTTGAAACGTTTGTAATATCGGGTCGGGCTGAATCAATGTCTGGCGGATAAGTTATTTTGATGATGATATTATATTTTTCTCTCACCCACAGAAATAGATTCGCGACAGGTTGGATGGTCCGAAATTCCTCAGTTGAAAGGAACGTATACTCAAAATATACTAATGATGTAATAATAGAATGTAATTCAACCTGAGATTTTAGCGTGTATTGGTTCTTAATGAAAGTAAAATTTTACTTGAAGATGTGCTAAATCCTAAGTAAATGTGGTTTCTTTTTTTAATGTAAAGCACTGAGTCACACTTGGTACGATTTTTTTCTCTTTAACGTGTTTAGAATTATCGCTTTTTAAACCCTTTTACAGGTTTTCTAATTTTTATTAAAAGTTAATCACCTCAATAAGAAAAGGTATTATGTTATACGAAAGAAGAAGAAACACGTAGAAGAAAAGTAAGCGAAAACAACAAAATGAGAAGGAACACAAATGATGCAAAAGAATTGAATGGATCCAAAAGAGTCTGCGTGCTCAGGGTCTATAAGAGACCTTTTGTGTTTAATTTTTTAAATGAAACCGCGGAGGGCGCGTTGCTTTTATCTTCTGGTAGTCCGTTCCATAATCCGTAAACAGTCTTTTGAAAATATTTATCGAATACGATATATGTATATTGTCACTTTTCTAGCAAATATACATTTTCACCTTATTGAGATGAATTTTGAAACTAAATTTCATTACATTATAATTGAATTCAAGCAGGACGAATTATTAAAACCAAAATATTATATATAATAATAAATAATCTTTCCCCAGCGTTAATGTACCAATAGTGCTGTTCAAATTTTAATTGCCTTTTAGCGGGATAATTTAGTTCTAGATATTTTCAGCTTTGGTGAAGATATACAGGCAAATATTAACCTTGTACGGCGTAAAAGAGTATATATAATAATTGTTGGAGTATAAGTTTAGATTCTCCCTATTGTGATTATTGTATGAGGTACTCATTATTGATCTAGCGTCCGATATGTCTAGTTGATCCCCATTTCCACGTATTAGATGGATGCATACTAAAGACCCTTAGGTTTCTACATTACCGCTCCATCTTTAATTTCCATTCTTTCCTTTCCTGGTAGTTCATTCCCACCCCACAAGTCCTCCATTATTTTCATTTCCCTTTTCTTTTTCTTCAATTGCTTTTCTTGATAACCTTTTCCGTGTTAACACTCATCCCACTCTTCGTTGATACCGAATTCAATTACTTAACCAAACATATCCATTATTGGCGGACTGGCACTTATTTACCTATAGCCCATTTTTTATATATCTCACCCCCACTTCCAACTCATTCAAACAATGAAACGTTCCAAATACTTTAATAAGTTCCTCGTTCTATTTAAGTATACTTTGCCTTTCAGTCATTTACGAACACCTCCAGTATTTTGATCCCTGAGGATGTTCTTCCATTGTTGTTCTATTCCGAGTTTAAGTTATTTTATCTCCAGGGAAACGTACTGTATTGTTAGAACGATTCTATCTATTGTATTTCCCAAGAAAGAACACACCAACATTAGCACAATTGATCTCCGTATTCTAAAATTTCATTTCCATATTGATTTCTAATTAGTAATATCGATTTATAAGCCTCATTTATTACGTTTAATAAAATTTTGCTCTCGAGTACTCTTATCTTGTTATTTGACGCATTTAATAGAGTTTGAAAAGCTCTTTCACAGATGCAATGCGATGATTTTATTTTTAGCATATCTAGCACACGCCAGCAAATCATACAGCACATGCTTTTCAATCTCAAGGCTCGGTTTCACAAGTTCACTCATAATACTGTTTACATAACTCGTTCCTATTCATTTCTCAAAGTAGAACTGACCTTGCAAACGAACTACTTTTATTTTTTAACTCAGGGTGTTCTTGAGAATGATAACTGTACGAATAAATAACGAATTATGAATTCGATAAAATATTTTCTCCATCAAATCAATAACCATCTATAATTCTAGTAGTACATACTTACGAGGTTATCAGTTAAATTCTATCCAAATGATACGTACAACGAATGGACTTGGTGATCTCGTTATGATGATGCTTGTGATTGTAATCGATGAGGGAGATTTCAAGGGACCGTTTTCTTATTTATGTATGCATTCAGCTTTCCAGTTCCTCACTTTACAGAACTACTTCTCTTCTTCATGGAGATTCATTTTGAACGAATTCTACCGATCAAGTTTCTAAGAGTGATATCAAATAAGAAAATAGTTTAAACGATACGCAATAAATCATTGATTTGACTTAATTATTATATAAGACAATTATAAATGACTTTACTCTTATAAAACATAACGTAATACTTTGGAAAATATCTCAATCTCATTCATTAGTATACATCAGTATCGTGAGAATGTTTCGGGGCAATATTGATAGATGTATATCGATACATATCGATGTATTCGATGTACATCGACTTGTATATCGATACATATCGATGTATTCGATGTACATCGACTTGTATCGATATATACTAAAATCGATACAATTGAATATCGATATGGAAAGGTAAATTAATGTAGTGCTATTTGCTCTATTGCCTTAGTACAAATAGTTAAACTGACGTAAAAATAACTAATAACTGGGACTCGAACCCAGGTCTCTCACTGTCCCCACTTGTGTATCGATAAAATCCAACTAAAGTAAATACTTCTCTTTTAGTTTCCCTTTATGTATCAGCAGAAGACCCATTACCGATTTATCGAAAATCAGCATTTAAATAATTTTATCGTATATTCTTTTATGGTACCCCACTTTATACCTCGTAACTCGCTGGTATTTTTCGCAAAAGTTTCCCTCGATTCAGCAAATCGAGTGAAAAAGAAGGTTTCCAAAGTGTTTTGTATCGAATAGGGTCACAATTTCGTATCCAGTTCGTCATCGATTTTCAGAACGGGCTGTTGCGGATCTGTCGAAGATTGATTCGGAGCATCCTCTGAGAGTCAAACTAAGGACACCTTTAACAAGACCACTCGTTACTCCGCGTGTATTGTAGGGTGTAGAATAAAAACTTCTGGGATCCAATTTTCTATAAGTATGTCCCCAAGGGACGGAAATAACCACAGAAGTATTGCTTTAAATGATATAATTTCTGTCGTAGTATACGTATGATAGACGTGCTTGCTTAGTTTCTTTTCAACTTTTAATTAATATCATATGCGTACTGAAAAATACGAAAAGTGCAATTTATTTACACTATTTCTTCATGTGAAATGTTTATTATAAGTTAATCCATATGATTGAATATTATGTTTGATTAATTTTATTAATTTCCATCTTAAAACTGGATTAGAGTGTTCGTTCGCGTGGCTATGAAATTTAGTTGAAAACACGCCACCTGTTTCCATCCCTGGATTAAAATGAACAATCTCGCATATTAGAAAATTTAATGTCATAATTGACCATCATGCTTTGCGCGTCCAACACGCAATCTTTATAAGCTGAAGAATTTACGTAATCACAACTAGTTTACAAACACTGTTAACCTTTAGTGTATAAATATATGTTATGAGGCAGGATTATAATTTGACTGTCTAAAATATTACGGTAAAAGAACAAAATCCTTTATATGTATACCTGCTATCTTTTTTCTTTAAACGTAAAGGAGATTGTATTTACGTAGCAAATTTGTCATAGAAGTGTATACCTCTCAATTTAATGCTCATTTATAAAGGGTAATTTGACTCGAAAAGTGTATAATTCTCTTTAATAGATCGGCTTGAATGCTTCTAGATACTTTTAATCTAATGGTAAATTAGGTTTTATTTACAAACTTAATTATTTACTTATTTATTGACCTTATTTTGATTCTTTTTGATCGAATGCCGAAACCCTCTAAAAGAGACATTTTTACGAAATAAATCATACAAATGAATACACATTTCTTACTGTTATGACTTATAACGCATATAACCCTTAATCTACGAAACTTGACGTAAAATATGTCCCTTTATTTTTCAGTTTTTTCGGAGTCCATTCTAATTCCATTATATATATATCCTTTTTGAAAAAAAACTTTGAATTTATATATAATAAAAATATTTAACATTCCTATGAAATGAACCTTTCATAGTTTTTGTCAGTTCCATGTCCTTTTAAAAACATTTCAGATCACTGGCAACCTTCCCTTTAAAAAAATTAAACCTTACAGCCTATATTTTTCACCCCCGACTCGCCTTTTTTTGTTTCGAAAATCTTTCTGCTCAATCAAGAAGAAACGAGCCAACTATTTCGACAAATAAACATTAATCCTATCATTCTTCTGGAGAGGCGCTCTCGTCTAAAAAAAAAGAGGAATCCTTCCGCAGAATTTCACCCTTAGAGCTTCAACCGAGAGTGGGCAAAATCCAGTGACTCTCCGGTCTGTTTCTAAGAGCTCCTGTCGTAATTAATTTAGTGGGTTTCCTTCGCGTCAGGGACGCTTCAAGTCCGGAACGAAACCTTTACGCCCACTCGATTAACACGGAGAAATCATAAACGCAGGTCAGAGCGGGCAAAATAAATTCCTCCACATCCGAGTGAACTCGAAGCCGACCGACGTGTCGTGGCAATTGTCGTGGAAGCGTAAATCTATGGCTACGTCTTTCCTCACCATTCTTGTGTAACTGCACGAGTTTCGTCAGCAAGAATAGATGCATCTCTAAGTGGGGTTGCTATGGTAAAGACATTTTTTTAAATAAATAATATTGGGAACGAAATTACGAAACATTTTAGTATATCTTTCACATATGTAGTATCTACATAATAGGTCCTCGTATATCGGGTTTATATTTTTTGATATTTATTTATTTATTGTTGCTCTTAGTTTGTATATATCATGATTTTTATTGTATATTTATGCATAGTGTATATATATTGATTATATAAACAATATTAATCGATTAAACTTCAGTGAATCAGGCGAAGTATTATAGTATTCCATAATGGAAAGATTCATATAAAAAACTTTGTACTTTAACCTTAATCATCATAATCTGATGGTCATTCGTCGAAACGTGTCCTGTATTTGTTAGCTTAATTTTTGATTAGAGATGTTTTTTTGTGGCTAAAATACAAATTATAGATTTTTATGCGAATCTTTACTATCATATGATGTTCTGTATGGAAGATTTAATCTATATATCTATAATAAAACAGTAATATAATTCTTACAGAATTTATGTTATTTTCCATTCTTATATTGAGTTAAAAATCTTATACCAATAAATAAGAATATTAGACCACTAAAACCCTAGTTACCAACCCTTCTTAAAGAGTAGGATTTTTATTCTAAAGAAACTTCACGGAATATCACAATCCTGCTGGAATGTTTTATCTCCGACCATTATCATCTCCAATCTAATTTATCCAATATTTTGCGATAGAATCACTGAAAAGGGTCCATCCATCCTCTTGTGCCATTTGCATTGTTAAATTCTTGGCGGAAGTATCGATTATAGGGGCCTGAAGTGTTTTCAAGGTCTAGTGGGTATGGTCACATCAGTCGGCGGCATGGTGCGAAGGAGGGAGGGGGGTTTTTCACGGGCATAAAAACTTGATAGAACAGGATAGCAAAGGTACAATGGAAGATTTGGTTGATCGACCCAACAGCAGTTGCAAGTGCCGGGGTCACTTCCCCCTTTTGTCCCCATTCTCGATTCTATCCCATAATCCCCAAAACTCGGATGAATTGTAGCGAAACGGAATAAAGAAACGTAAGGCAAATTTCCTCGCGATGTATTTTACGTATTGATATCGTTCGGAAATATAGATTTTAGCTTCCTACCCTTCCTCAGTAGTGATTTTTTTTGAAAGATCTATAATCTAGAGGAACCTAAAGGAGAAAAACTACCGGTAACGAGGAATTTATCGAACCAAAAGGGTCTAATGATGTGACGTTCCCTGATTTTTTAAGTTGAATGCATCTAGGGAAATACACTTAAATTATATCGCGAACGGAGTTACTCGTAATAAAAGCATTTGAGAAGGTTTTTTACTCTTAGCATATTATATTCTACTAAAAATGTTTGGAATGAATCAGGAAGATATTTTGAGTTTCATTATTAAAAAAATTTGTTTAACGAACGAAGTTTTTTTGTTTTAAAGTCTCACAACCCAAAGCATCTAGATAGATACGTTTAAAGTATAATTCTTAGCTGTTGCTAAGGTAACAGTACATTAATTTACATTAATTTTAATAAAGTATCCATTGAAGATAGTATAAATCAAATTAAGTTACATAAAAATACATTTATAATAGTATACAAGAGTAAATATTATGATATGAAAAGTTACCACATTAAATTTTCTATTCAACATATTTGTATCGGTACGATGTTAAGCAAATGATTGTATTTCAAACTAAATCAAGTGTTTCTAAAAGACGATCATGTGTATCATGTATCCCATCGTTTATCGATAAATTCCCAAAATCCAATCTCGCCGGAAAAATTCGGAAAAATGGACAGCCTGGAATTTGGCACGGAATCCTAACTATTCTTGATGTAGGATACACTCGATACCGTACCATATGGAAAGACCAATACAATGATTTTGGACCTGAAGCTTGTATCAACATTGTTATTTACGTGTGTATATATGAACCCCGAACTGCGATTTTCCATCGCAAATTTTGCATAGTCAAGGATAATAAAAATTTACGTATACGTCGGAAATAAATTCATTGATATAGAATGTTATATCTTGAATAATGCAAATTTAAAGGGTTCGTAACTCGTTTTTAATGTCACATTTTCCTTACCTTAGAATTCCTTGCTAGTATACTCTTAGTTCCTTTAAGATACGAAGTGACAATGCAAGCAAACCCTGCAAGTGGAAAATGCTTTATAGATCTTATCGTACATCTATATCTCGTAATAGAAGCATAATACTATGTAAATGTGATTGAAAGATTGTCTCGTTGGACAATTTATTAATGCTCATATATATTTTTTGTATTCCCGCCAGTTCTTGCTCCATAATTTTAACTTAATTCTATGATAATATCACATCTTAAGATTTTTCTCACGTAGAAATTTAAAACTTTAAATACATTTTTTACGAGACTAACGGGAGTATCTTAGCTGTGTTTGTTTACTTTTTTAGGTTGCTATGAAAGGTGTTTATATATTTTTTCAATTAAACAACCTTTTTAATAAGAGAGAAACAATTTTAAAGTCTCAAAAGATCGGAACGTAGTGCAGCTTTTACAGAGAGATATTGAACGTATCAATTTCTCAGGACTCAACATGACAATACGGGAAGTGACGAAACCATAGATTTATTCTCAAAGTTTCGTGTCTCTATGGAAGTAGACTGCTTTGTTTCATACGGAGCTTGTGACGCGAAGTAATTTCCGTTCGGATGGGGGGTTTGGTGTCCAGGAAAAGGTTGGGAGTCAAGATCAGCTCGTAGAATAATGCTCTATTGGAAGGAAAGCCTCAAAATTCCTCAGAACACCGCGAAACTATACGAAAAGTATACGACTAGAATCGGCGAAAATTTCTCGTTTCACTTGGAAAGCTTCTGTAAGGAGTTCCACTTCTGTAAGCCGAAGTGCTTCTGTTCGGATCTAGGATTTTGATATAAAGGAGTTCCAAAGCCGTTGGATCGCTATGGTTAAGGGAAAAGAAATGGGTCTTGTTGCCCGGAGGTAGTCCGTCGTTGCAGGGAGGCACCGGTGTTTAGAGGAGACGAGAATACGACTTTGTCCCTTTTTTTAGTTCGCAAACAGTCGTATCGTTCTTCCTTTGTTTTCATACAGGGGCTCATTTATGTATAGCCATCCACCTTGTTTTCTTTATCCGTTGCAGTGGAAATGTTTTGAGGATCGGTTGTCCTAGTAACGTTTTCGTTCAACTTATGGTAATTTCGCGTATGTATTATTGAATACGTTTCTGTTTATTTTTTTCGTAAGAATAAACAGTATAGAAAGGTTTTGAAGGCTGTTTGTTTTGTTAACATTTTAGAGCTTAAAGTTTTAGAGTGACGTCAGGACTGTAATACAAAAAACTTTGTCGTTTATATGACATACGATATCAGTAAGTGCATCGTAAATAATGTATACTTAAGAAATACGAGGAATTTTTAGCACTCAACCGGAATGGGTAATGGAATGTAAGCATGAAAATTTAAGGAAAAATCCTTATGATATATTTCTTTCCTATGCTTCAAAATAAAAATATATTCATTTAATTTATATTCGCAGAGCTAAATTAAGCACCGTGAATTATTTTGTCAGCCTACAAACATTTTTTCTATATATTTTATTGGCATAAAGTCTTCTTTATTTTATTTAATCTCGCATATTTATTATTGTACATTTAATTACGTAAAGAAATGAATCTGTGAAAATAGATATCCTTAATCAATGAAATAGAATTACAGTATAGATATATATAAATAGATTATATATAGTAACACAATATGTTCACCAGGAATAATATTAACACTCGATTTTTTTAAGAGAAACGAGTCACTGATACCGAAGAAGTTTATTTCCTCGTTCAAAGAATTCTTCATTCTTTTCGTATCGAAATTTTTTAAGCGGCGACAAAAGAAAGATAGAAAAAGTTTCAGCGTAACAGATCCATTGTTACGCAAAAATTCCGTTTCTTATTCATGGCGCTGTCTGTATTATAATTGTAAATTAAAATTTTTAAAAAATCAGAAAAAAGTTTAGTTTTATTAATACTTAATTGGTTGGGGAATTGCATATAATTTATCGAAGAATGGGAGGTAGCGAACACGAAAAACTTGACATTCAAAAAAAAAAAATAATAAAAAAATAAAAAAAACGTAATTTTTTTCGTAAATTTTTTCACGACTAATCGAATAAAGCGTTCTATCAGGTAGAAACTGATAGGGGGTATTAAAAATTTATTGAAATTCTTTGGCCAATGGATCGGATTCCACGAGTTTTTTGCACATCAATTTGGGTGGAGAGTTTCACGAGAAGAGAGGAGGCAACAGGGTCTTTCTTGTGAGGACACCCATTATTCGGGTGCAAAAATAGATACTTTTCTTGCGCGACCCCTGATACGGACAAAAGAAGAACTTGGAGCATTTTTGACGTCACCCATTCACATCGAGTTGAAGCGTACGATGTCACCGTGGCTGCGTCGACTTAAAAATAATTCCTTAAAGGGGGGTTTGGAAACTTCTTCCCTCACGAAATTTCCGGCAGAATATTTATATCGCTTTTTTGTCTTTTTATTCGCCAGAGGGGGCGTTTTTATCTCTTCCTTAGAGCATCTTTATGCTCCAGTATGATATCGAGTTTAATTAATTTATTTATTTAACGATACATCGTTGCAATCATAGAAAGTTTAATAACAGCTCAAAGTAAATATTACTCGACTTTAAAGTTTAATTTTACAATAAAAACAATAAAATATATAATAAAATAAGTTACAGTATTTATTAAATATATAATTATATGAACTTATATATTATAATAATGCAATATATAATGAAATTACCTGAATTACTATCAAAATAATCTTTAATACTTTAAGTTAATCAACCAATACAAAACTCAAATAAAGGCCAAACTAAAATCTAAATAACTTATCTCTAATACAAGAACATTTCTCGATTACATTCACTTTTCTTGTTCACTTAAATCCTTGATAGTTTTCGACGATGGATCTCATTCCTGTTCAATTGATTCGTAATTAAACAATAGATTATTATGTTTACGTAATCAACAATGGAATTTTGATTATATCGATTGAGCTTGCTTAATTGTGGCAACTGTAATCTAATAGAAAAGATAAAAGTTACCTAATGAAGCCAACACTAGCTGCTTCTTTATTATACTAATTGTTAAACACATTAAGCAATTTACTAGTACAATCATAATACCGATATTTATATGGGAGAAAAATATTGATTTAACACTTAAATAAACGTTTGAAAATGTGGTTTAAGAATATATAAAGCTAATTGTTATAAATTGGTTCAATGTCTCGGATGATAATATTCCAATGCTTAAGTATTTCTTTAATTATTTAGGAAAATCCAATGTATTATATATTGTTGGATGAGTCACTTATCATAATTACGCAATTTAAGAAGTATGAATCTCTTTAACTATACGGATAATTATCAATCAACATCTAGGCTTTTATCCCCTTACGCATTCACAACACGCTTAAATCTTCATTAATTTCATTTATTTTAAATTACAATTCACAGTTCGACATGGAGAGACGAACGCGTTATAAGCTACTCATCGGAGGTGAGTGGTACAATGCAATGAATAAGAGATTCAACCCGAGCTAAGTAGAGAAGGCTAATTAGGTGTTCTGAATATAGGAACTCCGCCCAAAGTGTGTTAGCTTTCCTCATAGATACCCTTCAAAAGTGAGATATTGAATAATGAAATCTCTGCGTGAAACGAAAATTATTAAGCGTGCCTCATCACCCTTAATGAGGACGTTCGTCAGAATAATGGAATGTCGTGGGAGGAAATTTTATCGATCTATTATTCATTGAGTATTGGAACGCGAATAGGAGTATGATCGTTTTATATGTGCACACGTTGCCATAGAGTTTTCCTCGAGTTATTGGAGCGATGTTTTTTCCTTATATCGAATTTAATAAAATAAACTTTGAATGCGAATATTTCCGTTACTTCCTTACGATGAATTTTGCATGGTTATTAATAAGAGTCATTCAGGCGTAATTGGAGAACGATACGGTTTCCATGACTTCTCGAGCTTAGATACGAATTATTTATGCGGAAATTAAACATGCATTTCCAATGTATTTCTAAAAGAAGAGGAATTGAGATGTTATTATCGAAAAATTATATCACTAATATCGTGCATGAGTTATATTAAATAATACATTAAACGTCAGGTAAAATTTTCAATTTGTATACGAGATTTATTTTCCAACATTTTACGTTTTATTTAATTCTATACGCTGGAGGCCGAATAAAACCAGTAATGCTATTTATTTATTTACAGTATTGTCGTGTTAGTCTCTAAGACTACTGGTGACGTCACTAAACACAGCTACACTAACACTAATTATAATGCAATATTAATTCATTACTTTCTATTGATACATATATAAAACAATAATACGAAGAATTTAAACTAAGGGTTGTTGCTGATTATTAAATGCAAAAGTTTCCAGGAAGTACATTTCTAAATATTGAATTGTTGAAATAATTAATTATTAGAACTTGAAGTATTTTATTTCTTTGGGAAATATAACTTTCTTATTTATTATACACATATACAAGTATGATATGGATAAAATTTTTACTATAATTATAAACAAATATTTATAATGTTCGATTTTATATATTATGTATATACATTTATGTATAGAATCTTACTCTTCGTCAATGATGCTAGGATATAGACAAACGAAAAAAAGTATTATAATCATTTCCGATTCCCAAAAATGTAATAGTAGCTGTAATAGTGCGGATTCGATGTATTTCGTGTTCATACTATAATCCGTAAAGATAACATTTTCCTTTTCTATTTCGAATTCAAAGCATTCATCCTAGATCGAAATGCTTTAAACGGGCAATCTCTCCACACATCTCACGATTGAACGTTTATCAATCGGCATTTCCGGATACACTCATCGAATTACAGCGAAAGTCGATAAGAGTTTGCATAAGCTCTTAAGAGGATCACTTTTCTCCATTTGCACTTGAGTTGGAATCTGCGATTGGTTCCAACTGCTTTCAAAAGCTGGATTATCAATACATATTTTCGTTTGAAAGGAGATTCCGCTAGAGACGGTATTTCTTTACACTTCTAGCAACCATTTTAATTGATTTTTTGTTTGTTGACATTGTTGTTAAGGTAATTGAACGTAGCGGAGCAACAATGCGCTTTGTAAAGTTATTATTACGCTTCCGGTCATTCGGGAAACTTTGGGTGGTAGACCCGGGTACGATTCCCGGTCCCGTCAGACTTTTTTCAAGTCTATTCTACCTTTAGAATTATCCACGTTAGCGAATAATTAGCCTCACTGTGCTACACCTTATACCTTGTTGTTTATTTATACGCATTTATGAAGATATATTTACACTCCTGTTTACACTTGTTCTGCTGTTAATTATGAGGATTATAATTAATTGTTGAAATAATCGTTTTTATATACGCGTAGGCACACGTAATTCTTCAGGGACAATACTGCAAACAACAATGTCCCATGAATAAACAAGGATTCTAAAAACTCGTTCCGTATATTCGGGAAGTGCCTAGTAACTATGTTTTAACTTTCGTTTAAATAAAATATTGAGCGTGAATATTCTAGCCGTTAATTCAGCAGCATGATGTTTTTCTTTGTTGGATTTTAATAAGGTATAAACAACAATAAATATGGATTATTCTAAGGAATAAACAAGATGTATGCATAGGGGCATGATGAGAATTTAAGTATGAGAATTTTAAAGACGTAATCCGTAGAATATGTAAGTTATCAATTACATCGAAATATTGATGAATTCTCTAGGGAAGGGCTGAAAAAATGAAAGCATTAGAAATATCATATTTCAATGAACTCATACAATTCATTGAAATCAGACAATCTGGATGTAATACTCATCTGCTGAAAATGTTTAATCATCGCAGACAAGAGATGCTGCAATATTCCCATCAGAATTGCGGAACTCGGCGAAGATCTTGATCTAACCTTCATGCCTGGAGGACTTACCGTCCCAGAAGCAAAGTTACGACATAGGAAGATAGGAAGCAGTGATTAATAAACCGTGTCTTTGGGGGCGGATTCATTATCATTTAACATTTTCTGGCAGTATTAGGTTGGAGGCTGAATCGGAACTGAGTATAGATACATTTCGTCGAAGTGGTAGATTGTTGAATGAAGCGGAACGGTACTGATATGTACGTCTAAAACTAAGAGATGACGAAACGAATTAAATAAAAATTCCAGTCTTCTACTTGAATCGGTTGATTTCAAATATTTCGTTAAAGTTGTTTACTCCTTTACTTCTATAAACAAGCAGTATCTAGGGGTATGTCATTGTTGAGTACGGAATACAAATACTGTTTAGTTTTAAGGGAATTGAGTCAATTTATTCTTTGGTGTCTATTAATTGGAATAATTATGTTTAGGACCGAAAAATATTAAAATAAATTACATATTAAAACAATATACGCACACGTTTCAATGCATTGGGATCTATTCTGGATGGAATACATTTTTTACTTTAGCTGAAAACTCAAAAGCTAAACACATTTAAATTTTGATCAATTCTGCAAAACCATATACGAAATACATAACATTAATGAGTCTACAAATATAATTTTTCTTTATTAAAGATTATTCTTTCTTGAGGATTATTAAAAGCTCTTGTAAGTTGAGATTTTTGCATGATTATATTGCCAAAAAATCCAAAATATCTCAATATTAATTTCACCGTGTAAGATAAGTTTTTGTCAATTTTCAGAATTCTAAAAATATTTTTAAAATGTGATTTTAACATCAGATTTTAAGTAAGGAGTGATAACATTCCTAAACAACATTGAGTATTTTTTAAAAGGGTAATTTTCTTTAACCTTTAGATAAATTACCCTTTAATTCCATTCTAATCAACAGGACGGCTCTCCTTTCTGAGATTGAAGAGCAATAAACCTCCAGTAGTCCTCTTGATGGCTAATTTTATTCCTTCATTTTGAAGACTGAAATAGGCACTCGACGCATTTTATCGTAAACTATTTAAATTTTTCGACGTCAAATCAAATAATCCATTCCCTCCTCGTGTTTTACCATTTCTCAGAAATTCTCTGTCGTATTTGTTGAGTGGTTCTGTCGCGAAATTTTCCATTCGAAATTAATTACGCATTTCTCCGAAGTATTCCGGCCAATTAGCTCGCGAAAACTCGACTAATTGAAAGTGCAAACACCTCCCACTTCCGACTGTACAGAGTTACGTCATAATTTATAAATAGAGCGCGTTCAATTCGATAAATTTTGTGATTCCGTTCGTGTTTATCGCGTTAAATTTAGATCAACAAAATGGTTGCTATGTCAAACAACGATATAAAATTTGATTGGTTGGAATATCAAACTACAGTTTCTGCCATCTTGTTTGTTTATGTTTCTTATATCGACCCTTTTTAAGTTGGTAGATAGCTAATTTTTGATGGTTTAAATGCACGAATATATTTTTGAATTATCTAAATTAAATATTTAAACTTTAAAATAACTCTTTCTTCAAATCGTTCCAAAGAATTCCGCCATCTTAACACTCTACATTCACGTACCTTTTTAAGATTTCTAGATGCCCCAAATTTTCGTCTCTGTATCTTTTTTAGCTTCATCTCTTTCGTTCTGAAGATTTCAGCTGTTTTCTGAAATCATACGTACCTTTTATTCAGTCTTCTGGTTTTCACATTAATCCATTCATATCTCGAATCTCTTGAATCGAGAACCAAAGAGCCTTCGAGTTTTAATGTACCTCCATCTCGAATAATACGGCGACCTTCATATATAGGCATCAAGAGACTCTCATTTTAATCTTTGAAGAATTTCTCGTCAAGCGTCTTAAGACCATTCTTTCCGTCTCTCCTTTTACCAAAGAACCCTTTTATACTTCTGCTTTAGCACGGGATGTTCATCGCCGCTTTGCCCGAGCACAATCTTGTCGAAAAACATGGTGGATTGCGTAAGAGATGTTTGGTTGCCACGGTTTCCTCTCTTAACGGAATTTATTGTTGACCGTAAACATTGCCTATAGTTGTGGGGTGATATAGAGTTAGGAAGGATTGCATGATTAAAGGGTTCATAATTGAACTTCGTACATGAAAATCATACATAGAATATACCAGTTATTTTACATTTGAAATATTTATTTTATCTTCCTCCCGAATATTCATTTATTTTATTAATTCAATACGATGGAAATACGTTATAAGTATATAAAAATAAAAATCCTACCTAGAATATACAAGCTACTTTATGTTCGACATTTTTATTTTATTAACCCCAAAATATTTATTTCTATTATTTATTTTTATTGCAATACAATGCAGAAGAAGTCAGTTCCAGCAGATGAATGTCTGTAGATAGAATAGGACTGAAATTATTTTAAATTAATTTACATTTTTTGTTCATTATAGTATACATATCAATGTGAAGAAATAGAATTGATTATTGGAAATTAAAAATGGAAGAATTATTACATTTCAAACAATTTTTTTTTTAAACAAGATACTTTTCAATTTGTTTCTGACATATGACATCTAGCGCGACAAAAATTAATGTACATGACTATTAACTATATATTTAAAATTAAAATTAAAAAATATTATAACATTATAAAAAATATTATATGAGGAATATTGTATTTATAATAATTATTTAATATTAATTTTTATTTTACGATTTTCTCGTAATGTAAAAGTATTATTCTTCGTTTATATTCATAGCTTTTATAGCATGTACGTAAAATGTGCAAATAACCAGAAATTTTGTAAATTGATACAAAATTAACAAATATCATTATTTTATTATTAAAACTAACATTATTCTATATAATAGTATTATATTATTTTTTGGGCTTGTACGAATTTTGAAAAAGCTTTCTGGTTATTAAAATCATATAGTTCCATTTACCTCTCACCAACATTCAATTTAAAATATGACATTTCTAAATTCTATTACGATTTGATCTTCAATTTATGGTTGGTTCGTTGCTGAAATCCCACAAATCCAATTTCCATCATAGTTTTTTATTTTTAATGGGACACAAATAATAAATATGCCAATCAACTCACTTTTTCCACCATTTTCGCGAATTCAACAAATTCTATAGCAACGTTAACGATCAAAAATTTAAATTCGGATTTATTTTTTTATATATATTTTTATCGGCGAAAAGTAGCTAATTATAATAGCTTTTAAATATTACTTTAATGCGATCGCGTATGGCTGACAGCGACTAATCTAAAATTAAACGAAAAAGCTTTTAAAAATAAATCACAATGAATATACGAATCGTGTAGACTGGTATTTTGGAATGTTTTTTCACCCGTCAAAATTTAATTACCCTGCTGCACTACTTAAAAATATAATGAATATCACCGAAAGGCCATGGTTTTTTTCATTGCATCAACGTATACATTAGATAGTTGATGAAATCGATAATTCCCCCGTTTTTAACATAGATAAACGTCGATTTGTCGTATACATGCATTATTAATTAGTTATTGAGTTTAGTTAGTAACTAAGATGAGAAATAAACAAACGTAAAAATATGAATATATAAAAGTAGTATATACTACAGCAGATCTTTTTTAAAAATAACCACCTCTTTCTTTTTCTTTTGGTTGAAAATAAGTAACAAATTTATAGAAACAGTTATTTATTATAAGAATGCAATACTCCTCATTTATATTGTTATGATTTAATTATATGATAATAATGAAATATCGTGAATGTTTATAAAATTATTAATGTGGCTCTGAAATCTTTACATCCTACAAGAGGGTCCTTGTTAGCTATCTATCATTATTCTCTTGTAATATTAGTATTACCAATTAACTACTGGTTATGCTATAATGTTATTTTCTCTTTTTAATTCGTAGTAAATTAAAGGCGTTCACAAAAACAACAATTTAACGTGATTTATATAACTTGATTGAAATACTTCATCAACCCAAATAGTTGGTGACCTGCACATAACCATTAAAAAAAGGGTGAAATACCTGTCTCATATACGTAAAACGGTTTCTAATTAACCTTAATTCAAAATATAAGATCATGAAGTAGTACTTCATTTGGATCAAATCCTCTTTCCACAAAGACTTAAAGCATACGTATAAATATTTAAACGGAGATAAAACCATAATTGTTAAATCAAAGACTTTTGGGATGGGGAAAGAACCCTGGTTTTATAGGATGAAGTTATTTTAATTAAACTCCTAAAGGAGGAAGGAGCTTTGCGACCAAGACTTACTTTTCTCCAAGTGCTCTCCTCGGAAAATGCAAAGAAGAGGATTTGTCCAAAATGTCCACATTATTACTCATGATTAAGCCATTCATCCTCGTGAAAGGCTCTTCGCCCGCAAAATTGGTCGTTCGTCCCTTTCAGAAGAAGCAGAACAATGGCAGAACCTACTTCCAACATAAGATGCTGTTCTTTTTACTTTTGACCGATAATAACAGCTTATCTTCGACAAAAATTTCCTTCCTTTTTAACCCTCTTTTAAGGACTCCGTCGCGAATCGCTACTTCTCTCTCATTGTTAACTCGCCTTCTTTGATCTGTTTCTCGAAGATTTTGGGCATAATATTCTGAACCATCATCATCTTCCGTTGGTCTAACAATACCCCTTTGTGATTTTCCCATTAAACGTTTAATTTCTTCCACCGAAAGGATCTGATGTCCTTCTTGTGTGTTCTTACACCTCAAAACAACCGCCTCTTTGTTGGACATCGTAGTTTTTTTATAACACAGAAACGATTCGTTGCTAGGGAATAGGGGAATCCATGTTATTAAGGAGCTAATATTAAGCAATATGTGTTGTACTGCTTGTTTATTTATAGATCCCTCTGCAATTTTCCTCGATCTTCCTGTCCTTTCCAACGCCGTGCTACCCTTGAATACTTGATGTGGTCTCCGTTCCTTCTTCTCAAGGCTTTTTCTCTTTCGTATTTCTTTTTTTTTTTGGTTTCGAGTCGAGGAATACTGACATCAAACGGTTGTCATTTCATCTCGCTACGTGACGATCCACTATCCATATCAATGACCCTTCCAACGTAAGTTACTCGATGAATTTTTCAATTTTTATTTGCATATTTCACCTTCTTCCTGTTGGCGATACGGGGTCTTTTCTCATTGTGATTTCGTTCTAAGAAGTCTCGGGTTTGAATTCGTATGAATATTTATCGTTTGATTCACATGATTAATTCAAGGGATATTATATTGAAGTTCAATTGAAACAATGTCTCTTATGCTTCCCTGGGTTCTAAATAAGTGTCTTTACTCTTGTTCTTTGTAATATGTCCATTTTTTGGATGAATTTTATCAATCGAAGGCACAGTAACACACTTTTATGCGTCCTTATCTCGTGCAAACTGCCTCCATGGAATTTTTCGCTGACCCCTGGCGGAGAGTGTGATAACTATCGAACTACGTCATCTTGTATTTGGTTAACGTACCGGAAACTCAAAACTGAATCTCTGAAAGTAAATTAAGTATGTTATTTCTAAATCAATGTACGTTTTCAAAATTCACTTTGTTCTTTTATATTTCAGGGTAGTAGAACCAGCTGATAACCTTTAGAAACATACGAAGAACGTTATTATCTCTTTGACAATCAACTAAGCTGAGCTCTGAAAAGGATGTTGAAAAATAAACGATAAAACATAACCTTTATCCTCTCCTATCTTTATAATTGATCATTAGTAATCAATACGTGTTGCCGTAACGTACTTTCAATGTATGCTCGAATTATTTCACGAAAATTTCGATTCATAACCCATTTAATCGCAATTTTGTGAAAATCACTCGATTTTTTCTTTTATCAGCGAAGATTTAATTACTAAATTTAGGAAAAAAACTCTCTGAAAGGTTACGGTATAGATGAATGAAAGTTTTAAGCGCATAATTCAGCGAACAGATGGTTACGGAGTTTGGACAGAAAAAAAAGACACATATTAAAAACCTCCTAGGATTCCCTTATTAATTATGACGCGTTTGTTCCAAACTCTATTTCAGGTACTCAATATTCAAATGAGCAAAAATGAATTAATGGAAATTTCAGCCAATGAAAGCAGTTTCCGAGAATTCGTCTCTCGTGGAATTAGAAAAACAGAACAAAGGGAAATTTCCGATTCCATTAGCTGCCCCCATGTTTTTTATGAAAACACTGATTTTTTTTCTTAGGTCCTTCTCAGAAAAATAGATATGTTATTAATTACGGGAACGTTAAAGATATATATTTAACGCGGCGTGGGTTACGTTAAAGGGAAACGTGGGCTGTGAAAGTTTCAGCCAATGCGAATCAGTCGTCGATTAAAGTGATTGCATTATGATAATTATCCATGTTGACCTTTTCTGATTTCTTTAACCTTGCTATTATTCATTCCTCGCCGAATTCTGTGGGGAATCAAATTAGTCTATCCCTAACATTTTGGCCTTTGCGAGTGAATGTGGGCTTAGATACTGTAACAGAAAAATCCTGATGGAACGTTTTCTAAAGAAGTATGCTAGAAATGTAATGGAGGAATCCCAATTATGAACCATATGCTGTTCCAACCAGGTTTCTCACCACAAAATAAATACAGATTACAGTGTAATTATTATATATATTTAGATATATTTTCGGTGAAATGTTGAATTATCTTTTTATTACGTAAGATTATAGTTTCGCTCGTCCAGAATATTATTATTCGAATACCCTCGAACATCCTGTTTTTTAATTCCACAATACTAGTTCCATAATAAAAACTTAATATCCCTTTTTTATAGTAATATAGTTTATAAGTATTATAATTTTGATATAGTATTTATCATGTGCTTAATAATTGGATCTCTTTTAGAAAATATTTTAAATGTATTATAGTTTGAAATATTGTCATCTACAGGGCACTAATTTTAAAAAAAAGAACAGTTCGAGGATTGATGTCAGAAGTAAACCTAAGAGACACAAAGTTTATGCAGAGCAATTAAATTAAATTTATGTCGATTCGAATATAGATACGTAAAAATTGAATTGTTGGGATGTTTATAAATTTAAATATCATTTAATTTGAATGAATGTATGCTGAGAATTTCCGAGGTATAATATACAATACGAATAATACAAACAAATTATGAATGTAAGTTAAAAATAAGAAAGTTAGTTTAAAGTATTCATTCATAATTTTATTACTATTATCTCAATTCGCTTGAGTTGTTAGATATTACGATTGAACGCAGACGGTATATATTTATTTCCATCTTAATACGTTCATTCGATGAATGAACACCGTGGATTTGAATGGAACGCGAACATTTCAGCTGAAACACATTAATGAAATGAGATGCATTCGCACGAAAGTTTTCATTTCAAAATCACTCCGCCTCTTCAATGAGATTTAAACGTACGAAACGCCATTCGCTAAAGAGCAACTGCTTTGAATACAATTTCAATCTTTTTGTGTTCGAACGGGACAATCTCGGTTCGTTTCTTTAATGATTAATGGTCCCACTATGTTCTATGGAATCCGTCGCAAGGGAATCTTTTCATCTGTTCCGTCGTTTACGCCTTCCTTCTTGGCCCACACCCTCCTCCCTTCATTTCTACCGTTCTGACCTTCCAACACTTGCCGTTCTCCCCTTTTCTTCAATTCCTTCCCATAATCCCCACTTTCGCGCGCGTACCCTTTAATTTTTCCTTTTCTTTGCTCTTTCTTTTCCCCGACGAAAGAGATTTTAATCAACTCTTACCACGTGCTCCTAAAACTCTCGTCTCTCTGATTACAGTTAAAGAGTTCTCGAAGAGTTGAAAAACCTTCTTCTGTACGTAGACGCGTATTTAACGCTTTTCCGAAAGTTGATTCTTCCATTTTAAACGCTTTAATTTACTCTCAGTGTCGAATTCACGTCGTTACAATGAATTAACTACAATTGAAGGCTGGTCTCATTGTCGACCGAGCGCTGTTACATTGTTGGAGCTCTGCAATTAGCGACTTAATAGGCGTAATTTTTGGATTAATTCTGAAGCGTGGAATTAGTGTCGCTCTAATCGTTATCGGCTGCAATTACATCGGTTTTATAGATCTTTTTTTTATTTCTATTAAAGGATTATGCATCAATGTAGAGGGAGTAAAATTTTGAAAAGTCTGTTGAAAGGTTTAATACTTTTTTATGGATTCTATTAAACCATTTAAAAACTAATATTTAGCGGAAAATTAATGATATACTTCTTCAATAGATTTAAAATTATTTGCCCTTGTAATATATGCCACTGTATTCCATTAATTTTGGATAAAATATTATAGGCACAGAAATGAAAAAAGAAATATTTTCGGTTACCCTATGTAGATTTAAAAATTAACATCTGTTTCAGAAGCTTTTATAGAAATAATCATTTTATAGCTATGAGGTAATTTATGGATTCTTTTAATCCTCTCATCAGCTGGTGAACCGCTTATGATTTATGGGAAAAAAGCTTTGTCTTAAGGAATATCTGTGGTCATCAAATAGTAATACAAATGAAAGTTTTTATTAATATTCAATGTAACTATAAATAATGGACAAAGAAATCATAATACATTGTTTACAATATATTATTATTACTTCAGGAAAGGTTATTTAGTCCCAAAAGAATTCAATTGCAGGGTATTTCGAAGTTAGTAATATTAGTTAAAACGAGTATATTTATATCTAATAATATTTCAATATCTCATCCGAGTTTGTGAAGATACAGGAAGTTTATTGTTCAATGATTATCATACTAATTATAGATACATATTCATAACATTCAATTCAAAATACGTTGAAAATTGGCACAGTAGATAACAGCAATCCAAGTAAAAGATCTACGAGAGATTTTTTCGCGAATAATAATAATTTTTTCTATATCTCGTAATTCCATAAAAAACAGTGTTCCATTCTTATTCTTTACATTTTATGCATTTATATTTTTAATCATTTAACGCTACAGTTTTACTTCCATAGTTCAGAACAACTAGAAACATTAAAGATCTTCCTCTTCAGTTCCATGGAAATTCTTCATTTGAAGACACTCGTGATCCTTCTGAATAATATCCAGTCCAAGCTTAATTTTCCGTTCAATTCATTATCCTATTGTTATCAGTTGTCCGAAGAAGGTACTCGTAATATCAATTGTTTGTTGCCTTTCAAAATATAATTGTTACCATAGAAACCTATATTTTATTCTATGGTTTATTGTTTTTTTATGGATATATGTATGTATATCTTTATTCATTTTGAAGTGTTTTGAGTAATATCCCGTTCTTTCGTTATCTGAGTGTTAAATGAGCGCATAGGTGGCGTGTCTGTCTCATAAGACGAAGGTATGAAAGGCCGAGCTGTAAGAGGGGAAGTGTGAGGAATGAGTAAAGAGAGGAGAGGGTAAGCGACCGCATTGTAAGCAAAAAGAAACAAAAGAAGCGAGACACTGAGCAACGAGGTCCAAACACAGGAAAACAAAGGTTGAAAGTGAGAGTCGAGAATGTAAGCAAAGGTATCATCACAATTGAAGAGGACCTGTTCATTGGGATTATTATACGTTGTTCAAAAATGTGTGTATCCTTACATTTAGGAAGATCTGGTACACTTACTTTCATAATATCTGTTCCATATGGTTCTCATATATGACATATCGTTACAAGTGGGCAATCATTCTTAAACTTTTCCATTAGTAGTCAGTTGCTCTTACTTCTCGTCGACTTATAACTTTTTAAAATAAATGATTCTTAAGGATACATTTGAATAATACATTCTTTACCTCCTAAAACATTGTTGTCTGTTATAAATTGTTTTACGGCCATTGATAATCTCCGATTGTCTTAATATGCCTCAAGAATCTATCCAGTTTTACAACAATACATTCTTTATCGACTAAAGCATTGTTGTTTGCTGAAGTTAATTATTTACTTGTCGTTGATGATCTATGTTAATGACAACGTATTTACCTAAACAATATTCATTCAATTTCACTTACTCTGTTATTGTCGTAAACTTTCTTACGTATTTATCGTATTGTTACGCGCATTGTATCTAATTGACCTTTTGTAGGTTAATCAGCCGAGACGAATGTTATCGCACCTTACCTTCGTCAAGTCAATAAGAGGTCCGGGAGACTTCAATGGGTAAATAACGGAGAACCAAGGGTTAAGCCATTACCGCTAAAATGTTTGCTTTACTTATAATCTGCGGTGGGATGCGGGAACGTGTTAAAGCTCTGGTGAGGTAGAGCTGGCAAACAAACCTCACCGCGCGTTAAGACGGTCTGTCGCATTTGAAGCCTTTAAACCATGATCCTCGATGCTTGTTTTGTACCGCAGTTTACAGAAGCACTTCTGTTATTATGAGAGGTTTTCATTTCGATTAAATTTTCTTTTAAAGATGCTCAATTTGTGTCGTAATATTTTTTGTTGATTTACATGTTATTGTGGGTCAAGACGGTGCTCCAGTAAACATCAGGAATGCAAATTTGTGTGAGTTTATACTGCAGTAGGTTTATTATATAGATGGAAAACTATAGTATGGAGCTACTGGACAGTGGATCAGGAATTACTGAAGGAATACAATCGTTATCTTCAAAAGAGTGCATTCACATAAGATTTCTTCGAGCCAATTACTGTCAAATTGAAAGTTTATCGATTATACAGCAATATATTTCACAAAGGTTAGCTAAAGACTGTAAAAGAGATATTAAATTGAGAGAGGAGGAAGTAATGTTGTAAATTTACAGACAATACTTGGAATTTACCAGAATTGATTTCACGTAAGTATGGAGCTATATGGAACTTGATTAGAATGACAATAAGGGAGCTCTACAAGGTTAAACAGAGATTAAAAATAGCGAAATTACTGGGACTCGAACCCAGGTCCACTGCAATGATGCAATGTTTAAAAAACCTGCTTGGAAAGAGGAGGATCCGGGTTCGATCCCCAGTTCCACTACTATTCAACTTTATATTCAAGTTGCACGAAGTCATCGAGAAAAGTTAATTCATCTTTCCTTAACCAGGGATCCCGAATCGAAAAGATAATACGTTGCGGGGGTTAATAACTCGTTTAGAGGCAAATCCGATCAATCGCTAGCGAAGTTGAAGGAAGAGGAATAGAGTGTAGGTAGCAGTAGAAAGTGAAGGTTTCAGAAGATAATAGATTAACAGCTACGCCCATGGATCTTCCTTATAGTCGATTTAGACCAATAAGACCCTCTCTCTCCATTACTTAATATAATTGTACATCCCATTAAGGTTACGTAATTGTATATTTAAATTCAAATTTAATCCTACAATCCCAGCATAATAATCTAAATAAACAATTGCCTTATTGTTACGTATTTAAAGACATGATAGGGATAGGTCTGTTTAGAGTATCTAAGGATAGTAGTATAACCAATTGAATGTAATAATCTATCTCTTTAATTGTTGTACTACTCTAAGCGCTGATTTAGTCAAAACAATGACTTCTTTATTATTCATTGTTGAAAAATGGCTACAAACAATTCATTCGAAAGAAAAATTGATGAATTTTTCCAATTATTACTGATTGTTTGTTAATTTCAAGAGTTTTTAACTTTTCGAAAGTTTTACAGTTCATTCTTGAATCAACAAACGAAACTTGTTTACCCTAGCATGCATTATTTTCATGAAAACACCACGTAGGGTCAATAGACATTCGAAACATAGCACATGAAGGAAATAACAAATGATTGATTCTGCGTATTTTGAAAGGATCAATGAAATGAGCGAACACTGCAAGGAGATGGAAGAATGCCATAAGAGGGAGGGTAGAATAATCAAGTAGAGAATCTTTCGTGCGGAAAAAGAGCATTCGGTTTGAAACGATCAAATTGATGAGGGAAGAGAATTAAAGATGAACATCCGGCCAAGGGAATTTATTAGGACTTTAGAACCCTTGGCCTGAGATGTTTGCTATCTGATATACGGATACTGATACGATGAATCATAACAATGGAGGAATTGTTGTATTCCGTTTCGTCCTGGTTTTCAAGAATCTTGTTTACATAACGAAGTATTGTTTTCATTGTCGATTTTCAGTACTTTTACAATATAGAGAAATGATGAAATTCGATTAATTTAACTCTATCCAGCGTTTTTTAATAATCATAGTTTATTAATAAGAAATCGTAATTTTTTATATTGAAAATCGATTGAATAGAATTAAAGATAAATAAGTATAATGAGTAAGTTTATAATTACTTAATTAAGGATCAATAATGTTAATATGACAATTAATTAATATAATAACGAATAAAAGTAAAATATACGCATTATATATTCATACACAGTTGATTTTGTTTGCAGTATTAATAGCATTAATTATTATTCGTACGTAACTTAAATTAAACGTACCCATAGGTGAAAAATTTCCTTATATCAATGGAAAACAGACACATCTCTTTATTCTACATTAATTATAAATTGTTTCATATAATAAAAGATAATCAATTTAAATTAAATTCGTAGGTAACACTTGAAAGCTTTTCTGCATAAATTTTAACGACTTAAATAACCATTAATATTTGGAGCAAATTTAAGCCTTCACTTGAGTCAAAGTTATTTAAACTATCATTTGCTAAAGTTCTTTTAAATGTCAGGCATTCTCTCCTTAAATTAATCCAAATCATTATTATAAAATAAACTGAATCCAGCATAAAACGATTGTAATTCGAATAACATTAACAGTCGACAAAAGCAATGGCCGATTTACGGATATGACGTAACTAAACACTTCCTTTAGGGAATTTTAATACCACATACTCCGTTAAAGTTCTCTTTTTGGTTAAGCATCTCATTCGTCGTTTGAGTAATTTAATTCTGGAAATTGGAAACCTTAGTGAAGTAAAAGGTCTTCGAACTAATGGATCTGCTACATCAGCTACCGGCATTTGAATCTATCTTTTTCGATTGTTAGTCTGCCAGTGGAGAATGGCAGATGCAGATGATTGCGTCCCATTCCATGGAGGGGCTATTCTCCTAAGCGCCTTCTTAGAAAGATTGAATTTGTAGCAGAGAGGATTAAGAAGATGGTGGAGAATGTAGGTCGTTAAGGGATGAGTATTTACTTGAGGGTCCATTAAGAAACATTTGACGATTGATAATCCAAGCGGGCCGAGAGCTAGACCTTGGTGATCAAGTCTATTATTACAACCAATCACTAGGGGGCCGCGCAGCGGTACTGGACAATACCCACAACGATATACAGATCAAAATCATTAAGTTAAAATTCATATATTTGTTTCCAAATACTTTATTTAATTCTTTGGTAGACATCGTGCGCAGTTAAATCAATTCCTACCTCGAGTTTAACATCAGAGTAATTGGTTTCCGTCCCTGCACTAATACGACAAATCCGGTTTGTTAGAACGGTTGACCTTAGGACTACGTTTTCCTCCTTCTTTGGATTCAATTACATTACTTCCGAGGGCATGTTACTACAGAGCTTTGGGATCTTAGCCTCTTGGATGGAATTGTTGCTTAGCTTACACCCACGGAGCTTTGGAATGCGGAGAACTAACGAGCGATGGTGCTTCGCGGCGTGTACCATAAAGCTGATGGAATGAAAAAGTCTTTCCTATGCAAAAGGGGAAGGAGTTTAGGGCAAAAAGGATAGGAGGAAATTCAAGTGATACATTAAATGAGGGCAACAAAGTATATGACGCGATTAATGACTCAAAACAAAGGGATCGTGCTGCATTTTGGTTCCAAGTCTGACATGTTTTTTCACCTTATATTCATGTTATTAAAACTTCGATAAATGTTCTGGGATAAACACAAATACCCAAGATATTTATTGCATTCATTATGACTTACGATCACTTTCTATCGTTTGCTATATATTCTTAAGGGTAATAGTGAATTCTATATTAAGTCAAGTCTATTCCTAGTTCCATATAATTTTCCAATGCCTGGTCCTAACCCTACCCTATAGAGGTGTCATATCAAATCATTCATCCATGCCCTTTTTTTGTCTCGCAGTCGGAGTGAATGATTTGACACAATATCACAATCGTGTAGAGTAACCGATCTGACACGAGGTTCCGATCCTGTCACATTTTATTTCATCTCCGTTTTCCCATCGGAATTTTTCGGGACGCGCGAAATTTCGTGCAAAAACTCATCCTTTTTTTGTCTTATCGAGAAATAATATCAAATATTTTTGCGAAAGAATGGAAACATCTCGGGAATTATTTTTAGGATCGCAGATGAATTTTTAGGACGTAGATGTTTTTAATCCTGGAATTTGAATATTTTCAATCTTTCTTGTTTTAGTAATCCAATTAAAAATCAGAAGGATCGCTTTCATAATTAATTAAAAATATAGTGGAAGATTTTTCATCAAGCGTACCTAAAATAGATGACTATGAAATTGTCGTGCTACTTTCAGGTTTACGCTCTTCAAAAATGAACGAAGTATTTTTGGAATAAAATGTTTTTCTTCCATTTAAGAAATCAAACTATCTGATGAAACTTAAATAAAATATATATTGATTTTTCAGTTTACAAATAGAATAATTCTATTTTTTGTAAGAAGAATATCCTTAAAAAATTTGTTCTGTGTATATTTTAATCAATTTTATCTCTTTCCTGAAATATTCTATATATATAATTAAGCAGTTTATTATATTATTATATTTAGTTTATTATATTATTCTATGTATATAATTAAGCAATTTATTATATATAATATATTATTATAAAATATATTATATCATAATATATTTTTTGTTATTTCAAGTTTGTCTTATTTTAAAAATTTCTGATGAGCAATTTTTGTATCTCCTTCTGCTTCATGAAAATATCTCGGAGCAAATAAATGTTATTATAATTCAGACATTTTCTGAATGCCTCGATTAAATCCTTATTAACCTTACTTCTTGTTTATGGACCACTATCAAGTTCCGTATTTGTAGATCTTCGTAAGTAGTAGTTAATCCAGTACAATGCTATCTTCTTTTGCGATTAATAGTGATTTGTAGTTATAGGATATTTTTCTTCTGCAGTGATACAGTTCTTTAAGTATCGATTCATTAAATTGTAAGTTCGTTTTTATTTACTCATTGAAATTTTGCGTGGAAAGTTGCTAGAAATCTTTTGAATGAAGAGGTTTTAGTAACGTATGTCAGCGAGCCCATCTATTGATCCTTAAACCAATAAATTCCTTATTCACTCATAAATGAACCCATATCCCCCAATGGAAGTGCTTCTCAAATTTCGTAACCATTAATTGAGACTTACTAAACACACTCTACGTGTTATTACTCCTCATTTATGATGAAATGAACTTGAAATGAGTTTTAAATCGCGATTTAACTGACAAGCAGATTTGTGTGCGTGTGAAGAGAAGCTATGCAGTGCCGTGTATCCACTACTTATCGTTACCTTTTGTGAAGTAATCCAGTTTCTCAAAAAGAGCACACTTTTCAAAGCTTTTTCGGGTTGATCGACTTAAGTCCTCTGAGAATTTTCCTTTCGCTAATCCTGCCAAAGATTTCCTATTAGTGGAAAAATAACTTCCACCATTTCCTGCCCTCAGTTATTTCTGATCTCGAATATCTGTTTTTAAACGTCTCCTTCCACGTTTATTCTTTCTCCGACTTTTTTATTTCAATCCATTATAATGAATGAAGACGTTAAAAAAAGAGGCGGGATTTTCAAAATTAGCTTATATTAGGAAGTGACAAGGGAAGACTGATAAATAAGAGACAGATGATGAATATAAGGGGTTGAAAAAGATTCGCGAAAAAAATGCCAAGTCCACGATAATTCCTCAATATTTTGGAAGGTCTAAAAAGTTGTTTTAATTGAAATTTGTTTATGACAATCATAATGGGGGGCAAGAGATAAAACTCGTGTAGTAGTGTGATGAGATTATGGTATGACAGTTTAAGATGGAATGAATTTGATTATTTCGTAAACGTTTTCTCGAATTTATTTTCTATTAAATTTAATATTATTTATATTACTTTATATTTTCAAATTTTTATAATATTATTATATATTTTAAATAATATGTCATATTTCTTTAATATTACTTTACATTTTTGTAATATTTTCAATAATGGCTTATTCATGGTTACGGAATAACAAGTAACGGTTACAGATAAATGCAATAAAATTGTTGTCTCGATAAAATACATCTTCCTCAAAAGCCTTTGGGCTATATCTTTGTTAATGGAAGAGAGCAGTTATGACTTTGCTTAGGTTTAATAATTCAAAAGTAGACTCGTGTTTCTCGAGTTAAATTTTTACAACACGCACTTTGTTCATTAGCTTTTTCTTCTTCTCCCCTGAGCATTCGTCCATAGGGTTTTTCAATTTCCGATTTTTGAAAAAAGCTTTCTGAAGTATTGAGTTGGATCCTTACTTAATTCTCCATTCTCATAAAATTATAAAATCTTAATTTTCTTTTGAAATTTAAGATTCTATTAATAGGAAGACTGCTCTAATACAGTAGAATATAATTTGGAATTCAAAATTATATGTAATTTTATTTAAATTTATATTTCTTATTCCCGAAACAATTATTTCCTAATTCAGTCATCGGCAAAGAAACGAAAAAATACCTCAAACTTATTCATTCTTTCAAATTGGCGTTTTAGACGAATACGTAATTTTTTGGAGCCGCCTACGCATTTTTTTCTATTATTTCCAGTCAATTTATAATGGTGGGTTGAACAGATACATTTTAATTAAAATATATTAACGAAGAATAATGAAGTATTATTAAAATAATCGAATTCTCATTGTATGCCGGAAACTGTTCTTTATTTCATTAGAACTGAAAGAAATAATATATATTAAATTATATAGTGTCTAATTATTGAAGATAATAATTTCCTTATCATATCTTTCTTTTATAAGTGTTACACTGTCAATATGCATTAAATAATGTTAAAAAGTCAAATTCCCCTATGCTATATTAATCTCTATATATAAATCTTCAATTCCAATTGTCCTACAAATTTTTGAATAAGATTTATATCAGAGTACTTATAATTTAAATGTCACAAAAATAGTTTCGTAATTCAATACTGATTCATTTTAAAGTAATATTTTACGTAATGAAAGACCCAATTTTGAAAAATCTCACTTTATAAACCAAATAGTTTCCAAAGTTTTTTTCTCCGACTCCAATAATGCATGAACTTGATTCGAAAACTCTATTCGTCTTTTGAAGTGATTGTTGTATTCAGACAATTATAGGTGTCGGGAATGGGTCGACAATCCAAAACTAAACAATGATAACTATTGTTATAAGTATAAAATATTAAGCATAACTCACGAAACATTGAAAGTCGGTCAGGAAATTAAATTATGAGGACAAGTCCAGCTGTACGAGAAATTTCGTACGACTTGGAACTTTTCCAAGCATAAAAAAGAAAAAATACCGTACCGCGACTCGACCCAGGATATCCAAAATTGTCAGTCCCAAGCCGTGAATTAAATCGAAGCTGATAAATTGTTTATACATTCAGGAATGGTATCCAAGGCGTTGTTTATTTATCGGTAAATAAATAGTTAATCTCGACTCGGAGCGCTACAATCAATTTTGTTGAAGCCATTGATAAATTGGCGCTCGATTCATAAGTCCTCCCACATACTCTAGAATGATATTTTAACTCTGATATCCACTTTTGATAGCTTTGATGTTCACTTCTTTCTAAAAGTTGATCGTATAAAGCATTTTAGGAAACTGAGTTATGAAATCATATTCTCGGTAATTAAATTCGGCATTCCACGTAGTCATGCCCGTAAATGTAGATTTTAAAATTAGTTATTCAATGAAAATGATAAAATATATAAATCCATTTGCAAATAGAATTTAAGGGATATTTTGATGTGGTTTGATACGAATTTATCATTGATCGGTGACTAAATTTGCTTCAGATATTCAATAATGTTCTTAAATTATTTGTTTCGATTGTATGTTATAGTTACTCGTCTGTGCGTATTTATTTAGTGTGTTATGATTTATTCTGTGTTATCAATTTACATATTCATTGGCTTTCGGAGGTATACTTTCCATAAATAGCAGGCAATATATTGTATTTCCCCTTTAAAATGATGACTACCACCTAGACCGGACCCCTTTTTTTAGACAAATATAATTATAAATAATTAAATGATTATACCAATTATATTGATTACTGACTAGGTTGGGATACGTTAGAAACAAAAAAAAATTACGTAGGGTTATGAATTATTCTCAAAGCGTACTAGGGATTCTTGATTTTAGTTTGTTAGGATTTTCTATTTGTTATATTCGTTGTAGGATTTTATCTTGGGTTCTGTTATTTTTATAATTTCTGTTGCCACCGGACGTTCAATTATAACAATTCTAATAATAATAATAAATGAAAAATACACGCAAAAATTTGAAATAAAAATCAAAATTGACGTTAGAATGTTATTGTAATTGTATCATACAATTTCATAACTATTCAGAGCTATGCATGTCTTATTAGTTAGCAATTAAAATCATTGTTACATCGAAGACCATCATCAAACCATGAGTTTCTATTTTAATGCCCGTGAAGCGAGCGTGTACTTATAAACGATAATCTTAAATAGATCGAAATTTCTCTCAAGTCTGTGAACGGACTCGTTTCATCTCAAATACATCCAGCCGAGATTAGAAATTCCTTCTAGGGAATCTGGTGGAAAACAATCTACCTTTCGATTCCCATAGATTATGAGTTTTCGGAAGTGTATCCGTCGAATGAGGAAAATAAAAATCTCAACATCATTTCTACCTGTGTGTGTGTGTCGCCCCCAGGAACAATTTCCAGCTGGAATCCAAATCATTATAAATACAGGATTTTTATATCCTCCGCATGGGTTTTTTTCGTATTCGCTGTCCTGTGAGATGAGGAAAAACATCGCAGAAATTTGAACGCCGCTTCGATTTTCCTTTTTCGAAATCTTTCCCTCAGTCATTTTCTTCTTTTCTCATCCTTCAGTCCGCCTTCACCCACATTAATCGTGAACTTTTCCCAATATACACTACATTGATTTTATTTGCCTTCTTCATTGAAGTCCTTCAGAACTTTTTCGGCTTTCATCTCCGAAATATCATCTTTCTCTAAAGTCCCCGTTTTTTTCGTAATCTGCCCGTTTGGCCTCAGTAGTATTGGCAGCTGGTCTCAGAAGAAGACCGTGATGAAGTTTCCGCTCATTTGAAGGCGGAAAAAGACGAATTGTTATAGTTCAACGTTGCTTAACTACGAAAAGAAAGCTAAAAAGATTGAAAGTAATAGTTTATGGGTTCCTCCACGGCTTATGTATGTTAAAAATGATGAAAGAAAGACATTGTTGCTAGTAGAGACACTTATGAATTGTTAAAGTTTAACGTTGCTTAACTATATAAAGAAAGCTGAATTAAAAGAATGTAATAGAAATATATGGTTGCTAGTAGAGACACTTATGAATCGTTTAAGTTTTACCTCGCTTAACTACGAAAAGAAAGCTGAATAAAAAGAAAGTAATAGTTTAAGGGTTCCTCACTGGCTTATGTATGTTAAAAATGATGACAGAAAGACATTGTTGCTAGTAGAGACACTTAAAATACACATAAGACTCTAGAATTAGAGAAAAGAGAGAATATCAAACCGTGAGGTTTTCTAAGTAAGGAGGAAATACAGAACTTAGCTCGGGGATGTTCCACTCCACTGCTGTTCCTGGCGAGTCCAACGTTGCAGGGGAGGCATCGGTGTTCAGGAAGAGCTAAATATGTGTTTCGGAAGCAAAGCTTCTATCTTTATTAGTCGTGTCAGAATGGATTGTTGCTCATTTCCTTGGTAACTTCACGGCTTGGAGTTTTCAGTGTTTTAGATTCCTTAAGCACGAATTTAGTGAAAAAGAATTCAAGTGCACATCTTGGACTTCGCGAAAGATAATTTCATACCCTTCTGAGATTATATCCAATCAAACCTTTTCTACTCTAAAGCGCTGATTTCTATTCGGTAATTTACTTGATAAATTATCCATTTAGATGTATTTTAAAACGTATCGAGATGGAGATGACAACTGGATACTTCAGGAAAATTTTATTGCTTAGCATCTCCATATTTTTTACCTCAAACATCCAAACATATAGGAATAAAAAAATGTTGCGATATAAAAGGAAGATATTCTGTCATAAATTGGAATCACTGCATGTATGAGTTTATTTCACTTTTATTGATAAAAGCCGGTGGATGTCTCTAATTATTATCGGTTTAGAAAAAAGAATTTAAAAGAATCATTCGAACGAGTTAGTTTCAAGGGAAATATAACAAGATGATGTTTCTGGCAGTGCTTTGAGTTTAGATAGATGTAATGGATATGTATTCACGTGTGTACTCTATTTTATTTCATGTTTCATTTATTTCGCTTTGCTTTGGTTTGAAAGGAAGTATACCCGGAGATACGCTACTTGCGTACTAAATTTACATCTCTCGGGTGTTTATTAAAGCAATAATTTGCATTAGGCTCAGTTAGTGTGCACGTCTCGATTTATTTTCTTGTATAATTCTTTCAATTTTGCTTTCTCATGTATTTTAACCTCTTTAATAGTAATATAGAACGCTTTTAGATTCATCGAACGTATAATTCAAATTTTCGTCGATGGATGTAAAACATTTAATTACCAAAAAATGTATGGTTTCTTGCGGCGATAAAATATAAATTTAGAGGTTTTTATTTATACGTTTAGAGGTTTTTATTTATATATTAAGAGGTTTATATTTTTGTATTTAGAGGTTTTTATTTATATATTTATAGTCCGAAAGAGATCAAAGATTAGTTGGAAGAAGTTCCCGATTCAATTACCACTGTTTTTACAGCTGTTTATAATTGGATCAGTGAATCGATGTGGCCGCACATTCACGAGAGATAAAAACCGTTCGTGGTGAATTTATAACTCTAATTTACAGCATAAATAGAGCTTTATTATGCAAATGGTCATCAAAGAGGGTTAAATCGACCGCCAATGAAATAGCCTCATTTTAAGATGGATAGACCCTTTATTAAGCAAGGTTGGGTCCAAATTGACCCCACTTCCATGTAACGTCGTATGTCCCTATTATATCTTTTATATAATGATGAAATAAGAATAAAATAAAGAGCAGTGTGTGGGATACAATAATCGCAACCGAAAGTTGATTGAGGAAAACCCACTTTTCAGAAAAACATTTACCTAAAAGGGGGATGAAAACAATTCCGGGAAAACGTTGAGGATATAAAACACATCACGCATTTTTACATTATAAAATGGGATTATATATAAAATGACGGTAGGGAACAGAAATCGTATTTAAAAACAATAAATTGAATAAGAGAATTAGGAAAAAAAGGCCGAAATATTTCAGCCGAAGTTTTCTTTGAGTTCTTTTCAACAATAAGGCAAGTAGAAGAGTATGAGAGTACAGTAGAAAAGTTCAGTATCAACAATTCCTCTTAGGAGTTTAGGAGGAATTCGTCCATATTGTTGAGGGAAGGTCAAATGATATAAGGAGTATTTTACATCATTAATTCATTGGTATATATATATATCAATAAATTATTAATCATTCAACTATTAGTACATTGTAAAATCTCGGACATCAAAGCTTTTAGAAACCTATTCTCGTCGAATTTCTACGAATCGGATGTCATTTGACAATATCAAAAACTGAGAGACAACATTCTGAAATCGTACCATTTCAAATCGAATGGGATTTTCAAAATTTGCGGTGAAAGATTGCAGAACTCAATAAAGGAAAAAAGGCAGGGGATACATGCCACTGATGAAATTTGTGAGGTTTATATCGCACATGTAGAGAGAGTTTTTATGATCTCCTTTCTCTTTCATCTTTGAAAATAACATGTCATAAATTTGCCTCTATAAAACTCGTATCAGAATGATGGATTCACTCGTACGTTTCATAACTTCTGGGAAAACATTAAAGGAAACAAAAATCAAGGGAATTAATTTTTCTATCAAAAAAGTGATTCTTATCAGAAATCGTTAAACTTATTTGCCTCCAACACTCCGTAGGGATTCAAAAGGGAGTATACGGAGGGGATATTTTCGCTTGAATTAATTACACCCCGTATCCAATTTCACGCTCCGGACGAATTCCAAGATTTCTGGCGCTGTTCGGTTTGGCGAAAGATACAGCCTTTTCTCTTATTAAGCTTCGATTATCGGTTTTTGAAAGCGCGGAAAATTTTATGAATGACAATCCTATTTTCCCATCAACACCGTTTCCTGGATACCGGACGAGCGTTGATGGATATCAATCTATTCTTTTTTGGAGACGACTTTTCAATCTGCTAGTCAATCATCGACAAGTGTGATGACTGTGTTAACATACCTAATCCTGCTAAATTCAAATTACTGGTCAATATTTATACATTCCAGCTCTAGGTGTTAAAAAATGTTCTCATATTAGAAGTACATACGTAATACTATTAAGTTTAAGTAAGTTTAATCTGGAAAGAGCATAAACTCTTTTAAGTACTTTTAAATCATTAAAATGGCTATCGATAAGGTAATTAGCATCATTAATATCAACTGATAATCATCCAACCACACTAGTAAGTAAAAGCAAACAAATGTCTTAAATAGAGCGTTAAAACCACAACAGTTCGAGCTCGTGGTTAACTATATTCACGATAAAATAGAAAGCTCCGTTTCCTAAATCACTTCGTGCAATATTAACTGCAACCTAATAGTCTTATCGATCTATTCAATTAATTATTCATACGTAAAATCGAGAACAGCTCTTACCTGTGTAATGTAACCACTTTCAATTAGAGGCTCCATTTATACATGTAGCGTACATTTAGAGTTAATTTCTTAATGGTATTAATATCATTTACAGATCAAACTTTAGGCAATATATATACTTTAATCAAATTTATTAAAGTTCCTTTAAAATTCTTAAACTTACATTCAAGAGATGGAAATGAAAAAAGTAAATTGTAGTTCAAATACGTTTTAAAGCATTTCCTCTTTTGAATTCTATGACACGAATAAAAGTAAGATAATTATGTAAACCAAAAGTATTTGACTAGAATCAGGAGGTTTTTTTTCAAATAATTTGAAATTTTTTTATTAATCTTTCCTTGTGATTAAGTTTCATGTTACTTGACATTATCACCTATTCAAAGCAGAGTTTCTTCCGTATTCGATGAATTAATGAATAATTACGAAATAAAGTTATTATTCTCATTATTATTGACGAAACATAGGTACATAGTTAATATAATCGTATCAAAAAAACGAATTTCTTGAAAGTAGGGTTGAATTTCCCAGTCTGAATCCAGCTAAGATGAAGTTGCTCTCTTGAAGATCACGGTATTTCTCGGAAAACGTAAACCTTTTATCGGGTATCGCAAATGTCTTGGGAAATACAGGAATTAGTCCCTTATAGAATTTCAAAGGAATTTAAAGGAAGCAAATGGATGTGATGAAGGCATGAGATAAAAAAAAGATGATTTTTAAATCATCTGTCTGCTTTAATTCCCTTGTGATTTCCCTACAGACTCACAAAAAAAACTCAAATGAGGTATTAATCCTTCGAAATACGATGGTTGAGATGATACGAGAATTCTTTGAAAAGAATTTAATCTCTCTCGAAGACGATATCAAATGCTCCAGAGATTTCAGAGACGTTTTGCGAATAACTAACTCGAATTTTTCATAAAATCTTTATAAAAATGATTTTCTCGTTTTATGTTTATTAAATGGGCCGTAATCCCGCTTTATTAGCATATTATGTATTATCGTATTATACCCAGCTTTGAAGCTTCCTCCTTCTTTTTATATTACCCTACTATTGAAATTCAATATAATCTATAATGTGATGCAGAATACAATGTATAATAGAACTTATAATATAAGGTAAAATATAATATATAATAGAATTTATAATACAATTCATAATAAGAATTATAATAACATTTATAGTATAATCTATAATGTGAATGTATAATACAATTTGTAATATAATTCATAACCTAGTTTAAATTTGAATTTAACCTTCAAATCTTGTTTAAAGAGTTTTAAATCATTTCTCTTTGTTAGGGTCTAGAATAAATTATTCCTTTCTATTCTATGTTGTTAAAAACTCATATTTATTTGGAAAATGCAAGTGCATTATTCTAGGAGCGTAAGTAATTAAATAATAATGCAATACAATAATAGAACACAATAATGAAACATAATAATAAAATGCAAAAATGAAACTTAATAATGAAACACAATTATGAAAAACAATAATGAAAAACAATAATAAAACGATAATTTAACACAATATCCTACTTTTAGACACGAATACCATGAACCAATTAAATCCCTACGTACAAAAAGATATAGTAAACATGCACATGATATTAGTTATCTCCTCGATCTAAATTCGCAATACAACCGTCAATTCTAATACATTTCTAGTCAACTTCCCATCGGAACACAATTCTTCATAATAGCATCTCGTAAACGACTCCTAAAAACGTTAACTGCCGAAGCGCTGATACGAGACGGAATTTTAAATTCATTCCACCAATTCGCGTAATTTTCACGAGCGAAATACGTTTCAAACGCTGCCAACAAATGGGAGGGGTAATACGCGCCAATTTTCCGCTAGTTCCCCGTAGTTATTTCGCGGTCTGTACGTATAAAAATTCCTCTCCGGATGGCAGCAGCGGGACATAAATCTCTCAGAGGCCATTTTGAAACCGAGGGACCTTCGAGCCCTGGAAATGAGTAACCAAGATAATTGAATGCGGGTCTCTGGAGAGGCAACATTTAAATCGATCCTCAAATCAACATGATCGTGACTGGCATACTAAAAGCTCTTCCTCGTATTCCCAAAGGTACGAATGCAGACAATCAAAATGCTGCTACGACGAATCCCCTTGGAAGGTTCTCCCTCTCTCACACCCATTACCGCATCCTCCGCTTATTGAAGACTCCTTTTGCTTACGAGGAAGGCAAAGTGTATTTCGCGGTCATGTCGAGATCAAAACCAGTTGCCCGAGTCACGAATGTTACAGAGTTAACTGTTTACGTGTCAGCGAGTATCAATCGTTAGTTCGTAAGGGTTATCATTGAACTGTAAACGTGACAATATCCGAGATCTAGGAGCAGAAAAATGATCGTAATTACCGTGAATATTAATTAATATCGTGTCTATACTATGATCTGCGAAAATAGTTAAATTTACCACTATTTATGTACGTAAAACGCTAAAATTCAGGAAATAAACATCGCGTAATTCCACGTACAAACTTATACGTTTTGATCATTAACCATTGAAACCTTGATAATCTCCTTAAACTCGATAAATCGCCAAGTGTGGGAATAAAGAAGACATCATGAATTGATAGAGCCAATTAACTATTAACAGCGAACGTTAGCGGGATTTCTAAGAGCTTTCATCTCTTCTTTCATCTTCACCAACCCCCCTTCATCTTCTGAGTCAACAGAAGCTGTATCATCATCTACCTACTCCCGATCATTATCCTATCTCGGGAACATATCCTCAGCTACAAGCTCTCGTCTAATTTAGCGGAATGTGTGCCCTTTTAAAGTGCGAACGTTACTCTCAACTTTAATGTTCCATCAGTGACCAACATTTTTTTTTTTAAAGTTCGGTATCTATTTCTCAGTGTCGGATGATTCCTAAAGTGCTCGCAGTTTAATAATGCACCAAAAGCGGAGGTAGATGTGTGAGAAAAATCTATTGTGTGGCTAGGTATTTCGGGTTTCCAGCCGGGTTAAATCTTCGAAGTAGGTCGACGTTTCGGCTCGTTTCCTCGGTGCCACCTAAGGAACGGAAAAATTCTACTGTTTCCAGAATTCCGTTCCACGAATTAAGGTTAGAAAATTCCTTTAGTGGTGCGTTAGACCAAATTTTTTTCGCCTCAAGTTCCATTCTGGTGATTTGAATTAATTAAATTTTTCAACTTAACGTTTCGGTGAGTAATACATTGTTACTTAGTCGAATAATGATTCATTAACAACTAATCGTGTACCGAAACTAATAATGTATATCTTTAATTCTCGTATCTCATTAGAATCAGTTAAATAAATGGGAAATCAACAGGTTTATTTGTTCATCCATTTTCCGCGCTCTATAATTCAACCTCAACAATGCTCCAAACACAATAATGCGGAAGATAATTCAATATGGCCAACATTACTCACAACAATGGAAACATTACGCAACAATGCTTCTTTTAACTCAACAGTCTACAAGGACTCTTTTATTGTTCTTTCTTAGCCTAAAGAATAACGATCCCGCTTTGAAAAACTCTTACAACTGAATCATAACCTTTTCTTCTTTCCGATTCCAGTTGGTCATCATATACGAGAGGAATTTTTCGCTAATGAAATTATTTTCACCTCGAGGCTCCTTCCAAACCCTTTTGTGTCTACGAAACGAAAGTGGTTCGCCTTCATTAAGCACGACGCACATGAAAAAAATATCTCTCAAGACTGGATATTTAATAGAACGGAGCCGTGGGTTTTTATCCCAAAGAATATTTTTGTTATATTTTCATTCTAGTGTCAACAGCGCACATTTTTTTTCTACCTTTTTTTCATATTCCCTTTCTTAAAAGGATTTGCCGACGCGGACCTTTTCCCCTTATATAGTACGTATTTCCCCTCTTTTATACGCTTTAAGAGACATCGTTCCGAAACATTTGGGAAGTATTCGTATTCGATTCTGAACATCCCCTTTTCGGATATCTACGTATTTGCCCGCACATCATCACGCCCATTAGCCACGATCGTATCGTAACGTATATAATCCGACTTAAAATGCAGATTGATTGGTTTTATTATCGGTAGATTATGAAAAGGTGTATATGTGGATTAAAGCACGCATTGAAAGATGCGATATAAAAAAAGTTTCATATAAAAAATTTCTTAGAAAATTAGTCGTATTAGCTTCAGAGAGCTTCTCTTGAGATTCCTCGAGAAGAGTTTATTAAATCTTTCCTTTTTCCTCCTTCTTCTTTTTCCAAGTATCTTTCAAACTTTTTTATATTCCGGTATTAAAGATTCCGCCTTTTGGTATGAGTTGGACGCCTGGAGTTATTGGCCTCACCCCTGGAGATTCAACAAAATACTTTGTTGATTTTTGTTGTTCAATTTTCACGTATTTATTCATTACGTAGTTCAGTTGTTTATTTTGTTACGTGGTTCAATAATATAATATAACATTTTGGGCGTTTTATAGTTTCCTTTATTCTTATTTACTTACAAAATCTTAGTTAAACTTATAAGTATACGATATACTTTTCGGGAAGAAATATAATCACAATTTTTTGCATATTTTTAAGGAATAATTTTTATACAATGTAGAAAATATAGAATCTTATAGATCCATTATCTATACGTGCTGTTTTCTTGGGTGAGAATGTAGTCTTTCTAATTATGGTAAATTCTGTTCAAAACCTCAATTATATCTTCATGGAAATATTATTTACGAAGTGAATGGTACATTGTTATACGAAACAATATGTTTAAATGTTGTTTACAATGGATCCTTCGTTACGCATTGTGTGAACGTTGAAACAATAAAAATTTAATTAATTTATTTAAGAAGTTTATGAGCAGCACTTAAGCTCTTGAAGAACTTATGGTACAGACTAGAAGATTAAAGTTAAAGTGTAGGAGAATTGGGATGATGAATCCCAGCACCTTTAAAGTATATCCTTCCTTTCTCCTAACAGTATGTTATCGTAATTGGTTGAACTCATTGGATCGTTTTTGCTTTCAACTCAAAAGTTTCACTTCCTAAGGGCAAAAGTGGAAAAATAAACGAGTTAAAGACTAAACTCTTCAATGCCAAAGGCATATTTTACTAAAATATACCCACGCTCCATTGCAAGGAGCCCAAGTCGGGCTTAAAAACTTCTGCCCACTTCCCTTAATGCTGTTGTTTTTCCCTATGTTATCAGTTGTGCCAAATGAGTGTAGTCAGAGTAAATAGCCAGAGGTGTTCCTTCCAGTTTTCCCGATTTATAAGCCGCGAATTCATCACACGTTACCTTTTTTTGTTTGGCTTATCATCGTACCTAAACTTTCCTCCTTTTAGTTCACCTCGCACGGTTTTGTAGTGGGACGTTTTATCTACACCTACACACGCAATCTGCAAGTTTCCTTATACGGTGCTTACTCTTACCCCATCGTTTATTTTCACGTATTTTCCCCGTGTTAAAAAAGAAATTTTAGAGGCGATATATATTTGCATCGATTTCTCTAACTTTAGTGGTTTTGTCTGAACGTCCAATATTTCAGGGTGGGTGTATAATTTCGGAAATATCTAAATGATGCTTTATCTACATCTATCTACAAATTGGTCCTTCACTTAAATCTTCTAATGATTCCCATCGGTCGTCTGGAAGCATCTAAGATACTTTTACCCATTTGTCGTAGCAATTTTCTTGAGGAACGGATAGCTTTTCGCATTACCTTTTCTAATTCGCGAATTTAAGACTTTTCCGCAATTATTGTTATGAGGGCTGTATAATCGTTCAAAGGGGTAGAGAATAAATAAAATGGGCGATTAGTTTGTTATCCTGTTTCCACTCAGTCTGGGTATCTACTCTCCTTGTCGTAGTTCATGGGGGGAGGGTTTTCAACCGAAGATGGATGCGTAGTATAGAGCAAGGTCAACAATGAAATGGATGCGTCAGAGGTATGTGTGTACTAACAATAATGTTTTAGTGTCGTAAGAGCTTAATTATTGAATTAATGCTCGAATTTATTCATTCTAAACAGAATTAATTAATAATTATGTGCAGCTATTATAGTATACAGTTGATCAAAACGTACTTTCGTCTTTAATGGTAATTGGTTACAAAGTATTACTTTTTCAATCGTACTTAGTGTTGGAATTGTAATCGGAGGAAATTTACGATTATATTGGGATTTACGTATTTAATCTCATTTTGGTACAATAATGGAAAATCTTATAACAGTATTGGTCTCATCTTTCGAATCCAAAACACGTCTTTTACATTCCTTACTGTACGTACCAAAATTTCAAAGTTACTGAAGGTATTTTTGGTCTAAACTTATAAATTAGCATTCAAAAAAGAACGAAGTTTTCGTCTCCTTCATAAAGCCCAAGAACGACGAGATATAAAAATATGGATGAAATTACGAGTGAAAGTCTTTTTTATAAAAAAAACTCTAAAAAACGGAGATGAAGAAAACCTTTCCTTTCCTTTTCCAATTGAAAATATGGAAAATTGAAAATTCGTAAAGGAGATAGAAAACGAGCTAAACAGGATCGCTTAGTTTGTTTATTTAGTATTTATCTCTTCGACAAAGCTCAGCTTGATCTTAACAGATTTTCTGCGATAGGAATATATTTCTTCTTCGTAAATTTTTCGATAAAAATACCTTAGTTCTTAAATAAGTGTATTTTAAGCTTTGGAAACCAATATTTTGTGAAAATGTATCCATTAAATTCGTATTTTATAATAATAATGTTTGATCAATCACAGTGTTTCGATAGATATGAAATTGCTCGATACAGTACCAATTTTATTTACTTGCTTTTTTCTGTTAATTTTAATGCACGAGACTAAAAGATGTTGATGTTAGAAAAGATCCTAAACAAGAAAATACTTCAATTCAGTCATCGTAAACTTATTTGATGTTATTAGATTGCAAATTAATACGTTTTATTCATTTTAGAATATCTTCTTATACAAAATTCACATATTCCTCAATTCTCACTCATAATCGTAGCTACTATTTACATAACATATATTATTGTTATGAAATAATAACACCAACAAATAGTTTCGCTTTATAATTTTCAGTCTTAATTATTATGGACAAATATTGGTTGTAAAAATTATAGTGATATTTACAGCCTATATAATTAATGATATTTTGAATTACCAAAATTATTTAGCTCCATTTTTGACATAAAACCAACACGAAACTAAATCATAAATTGTTTATCTAAGTATTAAATCTATTTTCAGCGTAAACCCATTGTTAGATTACCTTTAAATTCAATTTCTCCAGACTTATGAAAATACGACTTTGACCAAATGGTTACCATGGATTTCCCTTTTTTGCAAACAAAGTCTGGGTGGTAAAATAGCTAAATTATAGCAGCAGGTGTATTTTCCAAGGAAGTGGCTAGGGTTTAATGGAGTCAAACTGCACAATAATGATCCTCTATAGAAAAATGATGGAGAATGAATAACATTAGCCTCAGCTGAAATATCTACCGGTGCCTTCGACCCTTAAAATCCACGCTGCCTTTATTGAGTTCATTATTTACTCTCATTAGTTTGATACTTAATCTCCTTCACGGGATACACAGCATCGTTTATCTCATTAATATTTCCTACGTTTCTATTTTAAAATGCTTTTGCTAATTTATATAATATTATATCGTATAATATAATATAAGACTCCGTCCCAGAAATGGGCTTTTGTTTCTTACGGTGTTATATTTTGAGTTGCTTGGAGACCCTTAATAAATAACAAGAAATAAATAAATAAGGATAGGGTAACCAACCACTATAAAAGATTAGAAATGAGTCCATTTAACGTTAATTTACTGCTGCTAGATATCTATTTCATTTTAAAAAGAGTGAAACTAAAGCTTTAATCTCCGAGGGAGTATTTTTAACTTATTTAAGTATCCATAATTCGAAGATTGACTTACAAATAAAAGGATTTCAAATTTCGAAAGATTGTATTGTTTTTTAAATTATGTGTAGGTAAGAATAAACTAAAAAATCCAATAAAACCGAAATATAGCAGAAACTAGACATCCAAAACATGTTTAGAGTCAACTCTAAGTCAACTGGACTTGATACACGCATACTTGCAGTTTTTGTGAACAATCCAATACGACATTAACACAACATTAAACATATCTATTTCTATTTATGTTTTCATACATGAACTGTTGAAGTTACCCAAGAAATTTCTAACAAAATCATATTGAAAATGACATGAAACTTTTGGAAAATACATTTGGTATAACACAATCGTTTTATGTGCACTTTGTAAAGCCATGCCTGTGGATGAAGTTTGATTTAAAAATCCTTTTTTGCTCACATCACGATGTAAGGCCTGAAAATGGATCTGTACTCAGAAAACGTACCTTTAAAAGGAATTGCATTTGAAAGGATAGGATTCACATGTCACTCCGTGACTGAACAGATCTGAGAGAATTTTCATGAGAAATAATGTCGTCTCGTATCTCAAATGCTATTCTGTTTTAAAGCGATCGGTCTTAAAAGGTTATGAATTGTACGATATCAATGAAAATGGATTAGAATTTAAAATATATATGTAGTAAAGGATAAATTTTGCAAGAAGATAACCTACCTGTGATTCTAAAACGAAGTTACATATATAATGCATCATATTCTTCCATTTTTCCTACTCATCCATATGCATCATATGTACATCTAAAGTATTGAGTAAATAATACGAAGCTAATATATGTAGAAGCTGCCTTATAGTTCACAAAAGATTTCAAGAAATTTTTATATTTAATTTATATCATACATTTTTCCTATAGAAATAAAATGTTGCAAAATGAACATATAACATACATGTACATGTATATTTACATACATCTACATACATTTCATGGATGGTAAAAGGTGACTTTAGATTTAAATAAATCTAATACGATTGAAATTCTTTTATTTATAGTCCCTGCTCTAAAATATTGAAAGGAGAGAAGAAATAATGAGCCTTTATAACCAGCCAATGCTTTTTAATGTTAGGAAGAACAAATATTTGAATATAAATAATTTCGATTCAATTTATAGTAGATACTCCTATGTAAATATCGTATGTATTGACCTTAGTTTACGGTTAAGTAGCATCACATTTAATTCATACTAAATGTAAAAGAAAAAATATAGGAATACAAAACACACTCCTTATTTGATTAATAATATATCTTTTTCTGATGTTGTTTACGTGGAAGTGTTTTCAACTTAAGGGACAGTAGAGAGAAAAAAAAAGAGATTGATTGTTAAGAGATAAATGTCTCCATTTGTTGAAGCATCCTTTTTCGTAGAAAGAACTTAACCTTTTCGAAAGAAAGTATTCGGTACAAAATTTCAATGTCAAAACAGATCAAACTTACATTCCCGAGTCTGTTTGTTCTTCATAGATCCTACTCAACCTCACGAGAAAGTTCTTCCTTTCGTCCGGCAAATCAATCGGAGTTGACATTTTCGTTTAAATGCGGTAAATATATTTGCATTTATTCATGAGTCCGATTCGTATTCGAAAAGAGAGACTCCTTTTGCAAAGTATTTGAATGGACACCCTTTAAGAGAGAACTGAATAAATTTTTGTAACCTCGGAATTGAATATGATAATTGCTTTATTTCTACGAATCGAATCTGTGGAATGGATATGCGGTCGTTTCGATTTGTACTGACGAATATTTGCGTGGTTGGAAACGAGCGATGGACAAACAGGACTTACAAATACTTCGATTGATATTTAATTAGGGTAATTAAGATTTTATTTCAAGGTAAATGTCAATGAAATGGAGTGAATATAGCTAATGAACAAATACTCGTACTTAAATAGCTAAGTTTAAAAGTTAAAAAGACGTAGCTTTCCTAAGCAACACTTGTATACCTCTGGTTGCTATGGAAACAAAACTTAATTGATCCACTAGCTTTTCGAAACTTTTATAACGATAAAGTTTCCACATGACCGCCTTTTCATTATTTTTTCGTAATGGTATCATTTATAATCTTCCCGAATTCAACACTTTATCCGTTAACTGAAATAATGATTTAATACGTGAAACTTTCGTCGCGAAAAATGGTTTTTCGAAATTTCGGGAAACTTATTAAAATTATGCAAATTAGATTTAGGAAAAGGCGACGTTAAATTGCAAAGAGGAGAATTTTGGAACTCCTTTTCTTTTAGGTGTTGAAAGAGGGTCAGACGATTTCAAGAGGGGTCTGAAATTGTCGTCTCTTCAAGTGAACGGAAGAGGAAAAAGTAGACAATAGGTTACCTTTAAATGCTGCAGAATAGAATCAATAGAAAGAAATTTCGCTGGTTTCGGAAGTATATTTTATTGAAATATTTATATTTTAATTTATTTCAGATCTTATATTTCACGTCGAACTATAAATATTTCAAAATATACTGATGAAATAAATTCTTTAAGAGTTTATTCAACTTAAACAATACCAGTAAAAGTAATATGTTCAAGCATGACTTGTTGTCATGGACACGATCTGTTTCTTACTGAATAAACAATAACAGCAATATGGGAAATTTTGGAACGTTGGACGCCATTTTTTTTCAGTACGTTCTCCAGTACATTTTAAAAGAGATCGAGTCACCAGATTTTCTGGATCACTATTAATATTTGATAAGCGTTGTTTTCAAAGTTAAATTGAATATTCCTTGATCCATGAAAGAATAAAATCCAATCGGAGCTTTTGACTTACTAACGTCTTTTATGTATCTTTCAAATAGAGTTGATTATGGACTAAAATTTATTTTTGTGCTTATTAATTTAGATGCATCTTAAGAGATTTGCCAATTACCCGAATTGATTTAAAATTTTTTTTGTATATTTTAAGCTATCTATTCTTAAGGTTATATGAGACAAATGATTCATTAAAAACAGATAAGAATAACAGGGTTTTTAATTATGGTACATAAAGAAATATTCTGAAGGGAAATATCTATACATTTTATTATGTATGTATATTATGTTTAACTATTTAAAAATATTTACAGTCTTAGTAAAATAATGTTGGACTTAATCAAATTCTTTTCATAAATTAAAAATAATATCCTAAAACTAAGGATATATTTTTAGACCTCCAAGTATAATGAGGACATTAATATGTATTCGGAAAGTTTTACGCCTACCTCAATAGTTTAAAGTTATTTTTTAAAACCCTCTTAAATAACGGAAAACCTTTTGCTTTAGTTATTACAGAACGTACGAGGAAATAAGATTTGGAGCAAACGTTACGTCAGAGGGAAGTCCCACGCCTTTAAAATAACATGAAATATATATATGAATTCCGATTTTGGTCGAAAGGGAGTTTATACATAAAATGGTAGATGGAAAGGAAGAGGGTTTTTGAAAGAGAAATCAAAGGAGTTTTCCAAAAATCGAAAAAGATGAGTGGAGAGGTCAAGATAGTAGTAAATAAGAGGCGAAGCGAAAGAAAAAGATTTCCCTTTTAATTAGGCTCATTAGCGAAACATCATCTCCACCCTTTCGGAAATTTTCTTTGCTGCCATAGTTACAAGCTGTGGCTTTCCTTATGAGGATGCTTTTAAATAACACTTTTTTTGATTCGTAGAAAGTGGATACTAACGGATATTCTTTTTTTTTTCCTTTATCGTTCAATTGGAATAAATTCGATTAATCGCTAAATAAGGAAACATTCGATAGATCGAAATGATCGGACTAAATACGATATATCGTTAAATTAGAATTAATTTGATAAATCGTAATATAGAATAAATTCTATAACTCGTACCGTGATTTTTCTAATCTAATAAAATAATTGTAAAATGCAGAAATCTCATTGATAAAAAGTAATTATATTGTAATTAAATAAAGTAAAACAATTAGAAAGAACTTTATTTCTTATTTATTTGTTCAAATTTGTAATATAAATTTATATATTATTATTATTGTTGCAGTTGGACGACTGTCCGGTGGCAACAAATATACAGTGAATTAATTACAATGAATTAATCATATACACTACATTACATACACATTATTACTATTAATACATATATAATACACTAAGTTATCCAAGCTATGATCTACGATATTTCTATTCACAATCTTTTTTAACGTTGCCTTAAAAGTTTGCACATGAGGAGGGAATGGCTCAAAGATTTTCGCAGGTAATGCGTTCCACTGCTCTATGCTATAATTACAAAAAGAATATTTTCCTAAATTCGTCTATAAAAATTATTGCAGATATTTATTGATAAAACAAATAAAATACCATAAAGAAATGTTTAAATATATAATTGTTAATCTCCAATAACGATATATTTCGAAGAATTTTAACACAATTATCGTGTTCGCTTTAAAAAGCTGAAGATGAAAAGGTTTCCTGGAAGTTATGTTACCCGCAATGCGTTCCTATAGTCCGGGTAAATACTATCTAGGCAACGAAAAAAATTCATTCCAAAACGTAAACAATGGACGGAAACTAATCAATCCGTTACATCTATAAGAACAAAACACGAGAATCATAATTTACACTTCAGTGAATTCTTTAACATCACTTCAACGATTTTTTTTTTATTTCTACGTAACAGTGCACGGGAGCAGTAATCACAGCTTCGAAGAAAAAGAAACTAAGTAACTAATTTGTTTACACTTTTGCGAGCCAAAGATAGGAGAGCTAATAATAAGGATATTTGAAATAAAAATGACTTCCTCGGGAATGGAAATTCGAGATAAATTTCGGATTGAAAGATACAGCGAATGAAACTCCGGCAAAAGGATTTGTATTCGTTTACGGAAGTTAGAGTCAAAAATAGGGCTCCGTGAAATAGCATGCATTTTTAATGAAAGAGAACGATTTTGGATGGAAACGATTCTCTGCAAGAAAGAGCAAAGTTGGGAAGAAGAAATCTTTCGTTTTGTCGGAAGTTCTGTAGAGTAAAGGACTTTATTCCATCTTGAAGGAAAATTATCTGACCTTTTGGATGCCTTTGCACACATTTTGGAACGGGCAAAACACCTTATCTTGCTCTGCATTGTTCTATTCGAGAATTGTAACAATTGTTGAATTCGTGGAGATTCCGCGTCCCAACAATGAACCGCTACTGTTTCTTCCAACAATAAGCAAACTTCTGCTCCTTGCTTTGTTATATAGAGGTGGGAGATACTTTGTATGATAGTCTTTAACTGGTGTTAATAACTAAAATTATGGATAATGCTTTCATGTTTTTCTACAATAAGATCTTATAAAATAATTAATTTTTGTATGATTTAATTCTAAGTATATTTGTCAAAATATATAGGATCTAAGCCACATTAATTATTTATTTACATACTAGAGAATGTACTGCTTAATCATTCGTATTATGAAACACATACAGTAAAATTGCATTAGAAAACATTTTTTCACAGGTTTTATTGTTTAGATACTATGGCGAATGCTTAATATTTCATTATTATATTTAACTATATTACATGCTCATGTAAGGTATATTATTTATTTATATTTAATGTCACATTATGATTATTCATTATAACTTTAATATTTCAATATAAATCATTCTAAATTATCATATGTATAAAGACTTTAATTGTATTTTTGAAACACTGACACCTCGGTTGTAACCTTTTAGCAATATAATTGCATAAATTACAAATTTAATTTAAATATCATTTAGGAGATAGAATTATAACTTAAAATCACTTATATCAATCGTCTATCTTTAATTATTTGATATTTAAATAATAAATAAATTTAATAAACTTAAATTTTAAAGTTTATATAATTCAGTAATTTATATAACTTCAAATAAATACATAATTCAAATAATTTATATTCTATAGTATTTTCTCTTCTTTTAATAAATATAAAGTCAAGTTCCCTTTAAAGTAATGCGAGCCAAAATCTTTAGCATATTACTCGTATTGATCCTTCTACACCACTGTCCTATTTAACGCAAGACTCTCTTCGGGAAAAGCTTTTTGGAAAATTCCCCGGATTCATAGTTTTATCATTACAAAGTGGAATGAAGCCTATATCACAATAACAAGGGGGAAGTGATTCGAGAGAGAAGAGAATGAAAGGGAAGCATTAATGATCCAACTCCATTACAGGGTGTCTGGAATTATGTGCATCTCGCAGGAGAGAGAGATTTTTTTGAGCATTAAAAAAGGAGGTGAAGATTTCTTCCCTTTATAATGCCCGTATTCGTTTTATACTGCTCATTTGAGAGTTCTTCATGAGATGGAAAAAGTCGTGGTGGTATTTGTTGGAAATTTTTTAAGATAATGTCCTTTCTAAGTGATTTACGGTAGGTCGAAATATTTTCCTAGAATTCCTTCGAGTGCAAAACGCTTCGTTTTGTTTCGCAGTCAACACGCACTTCTCAGACTTTTAATTTACGTAAATTATGAGCTATCGCTGAAAATACGTATGTATTTACTTACATTATAAACTCATATTAATTTAACACTAATTTAATAAGTGTTATATATTCATAACTATTGTTAATTGTTATCATTGTCGTGTGCAGAAAATCTTTTCGTTTTACTTTATTCTTGAGTAACAATACTCTGGAAAAAAACTTGAAGTATTAAAGAGGGTACATTCGTTTATTATCAATTGAGTTTTTGCTTTGGTTGTATTTATTTTTGTTTTTTGTTGTTGTTGTTTATTTGTATTGTCTGCGTTATTTCTCTATGAATTCAGCTTCAAATTACATCGAAAGTTTTTTTAAGAAGTAACATCATTTAAATATAAAATGATTTTGCGTATAATTCAGAAAGGTTTATACGAATTATGAAAATAAGCTCGACTACAGAAAATGAATTAATTCAGTCAGCACTCTCAATTATATGCACTTACGCTTGGCATCATCTTTCCCGATAATCATCGCATTAAAAAAGTTTAAAACTTCTTAAACTTAACTTCTTTTTTGCCAGATCACATAAATTCAAAATGCCCCTTAAACTGAACCCCAAACGTATTTCAAATCTCCCTACTTATCAACCACCAATCTTTCCATTAGCTACTTAATTACCCACTCTTAATTCTGTGTAAGCTCAGTATTACACCGCCTATAAATAGTACATGCTCTCTCTCCGTGTAGAGTACTTTTCACTGTGAACTTCTCCTAGCTTGACCTTTAACTTCTTTCCCTTTCATTTTCAAACTCCTTCCAGAATCTCTTAGAGTCCATCCCACGTACTCTACCACTCTCTCCAATTCTGCACCGTTGTCTTCCAAACTTAATTTCAAAGTCACGGAAATCGATCAAAATCTTACCGTAGTAAACACCATTACAATTATTCGTATAAAACACGTAAACGTAACTCTCAACGTTTTATTTACGAGTATTTTTTCTATCATTTGGTAATTTAGCTCTGGTTGAAAATCATTTAATTCAATAGAACTATCAAAACTTGAGTCAACAAAGTATAGGAATCAGATGTAAATGCTTTCGCGTAACTTTGTGGAAACCCATGAATATGGAGAAAGGAAAGGCAGGGTAATTTTCGGCAACATTTATAGAAAAAGACTTGGTTATATTCTTCGGTAAATTGTGGAAAATTACCGCAAAATTTTCCACGGAGTACAATAGGAAATTACAAAAGTTTTACCACGTTAAATTGTAGAGAATTGCTACCATATTACCTCGATATATTTAGGTGTATTGCTAAATTATACCTTGTCCGGACAGTAGAATACTCAAAAAAAATTTTCCTAACGGTAGATTGGACGCATTGGAGTGAGGAAGGTAACTTATAACATTAGTACTAAAAATGACTTTTAGTAAAAGTTACCTTACGTATTATATATCATAGTTATCATAACATTTTTACTTTTAATACTAAAAGTACTAATGTTATAATATGAATATATATATAATAATGAAAAATAATGTTACTAAAAATAACGTATAACATTATTACTATTTTAGTAGACATGTAATTTTATTAATAACAAATTCTCTGATGCATAAAATATTCTTATTCTACAGCTCTGGACTCCCCTGAACGTGATACTGTTCAACTTAGTTTGTTCGGACTTCTCCGTATCCATCCTCGGCAACCCAATAACTTTGACTGCGGCACTTTTTCGACGTTGGATATTTGGAAGGACCATGTGCGTCATCTATGGCTTCTTCATGTCTCTGCTAGGTGGGTACATCCCTCATTTGGCGAAAGTTTATCTAGCCCTAAAACTAAATATTAATTATAGGTATGATAACAGCCATTGTTATTCCAAAACCATGAATATATTTTGTAACTATATACTTGGAGCATATATTTCGGCTCTCTTTTAAATATATATTATTCCACTCATTTATCATTCGATAACAAGAGAACATAAGTACAAATCAATACACTAAAAGTACTGTAGTGCTCTATAGCATAAACTTGTTGATGCTTTTAGTGTACTTACGTGTATGTTTGCATGTTTTTATTTTGAGGGATAGTTATTTTCTATGAAGGTTATTGACGATTTTACAGAGTTGATACTTATTAATAAATTAATAATATTATCATTATAGAATATAATATAAAAATGACCTTTATAACTTCTTTAAAAAACATGTACCTTAAATTTTGTGGGAGCTTATTTTATTCTTATTGCGTTTAATTGGATTTTCATACCACTTTATTTTCTTTAGTTCTCAGCTCCCTTTAACTCAACACTTCCACAGAATTTGATATTTAATTTCATTACGTTGCAATGAAAATATTTACGTATATTCCGCGGGATATTTTCATAAATACGTATTTTTAATTACAGTCGTCAAAACTTAATTTTTTGTCAATTAAACATTAATTATTTCAAATCACTCGTCATCGAAAAATCAGAGTAATTTTATCGAGGAATTCAATTAAACATTAATTAAACAAGAAAATTCACGATATTTATTCATTATTATTATTATTTATTAAGGTAATTTATTATTACCTTTAAGCATTATTTTATTTATTTAGGTAATTTATTATTACCTATAAGCAGTGAATAAGTTTATTTAATTATTTTACGATTACCAAAATGGTCAAATTTTATAAGAGAACGTTGAACTTGATATAAAATTCGACTCATTTCAACTTTTCCTTAAACTTTCTCATTTACGAAGAAATGAATTTAATTACAGGAAGTGGCGAATGATCTTTTAACTCACAATTCCTCAATCTATAATAATTAACGAGGAAGTTTTAGGAAGGGTTTGATGTGAGCAAAAGGAATTCCGTTCCCTGAGAAGCTAAAGATATTAAGAAGAAGAATTTTCAAAGAAGTGAACGCACTAATTAAGTTGTGAGTTCGTCTTGTCTTTTATGCCTAATAAAATCAGATTTCAAATACATACTTTTAAGGGCAATTTCTTAGGCAGTTTAAGAAGTGCTATTTATTTCAAAAGGACCAAGGATTAGGTTATTAGATTTGGCAGTGGAAATTCATTGAATAGCGTATTTTTATATTCTATGTAACTAGTACATTATGATAAAGACATTTGTTTTTGCAGTTTGTTTAGCTTATACAATATATTAGACATAGTAATACGTAGAAAATATTAGGACTACACAGATATTGACTTCCAAATAGCAACACGCTTTTATATATATATATATATATATATATATATATATATATATATATATATATATATATATATATATATATATATATATATATATATATATATATTTGAAGAGAATGTACACTCGTAATTTTACCTCACAGACCAGAAATCTGAAATTCATGTTAAAACCCTTTAGTCTCTTTTTGGCATGAGTTAGACGTAAAGTATAACGCCATACCACCTAATCTTGTTTACCATCACCATGGAGTATGACGCACTTTATTTACTCTATTGTTGGGAGTTGATGGACGTATCCTAGCGTAAGTCATGAACTTAATCCTATACTTGAAGGATATCTACGAATACGCTCTCTGTATATATTTTCTTCTCTTTTTGTCCTTAATCGTTATGAGAGATTCAGATCTATACGTAGTAACAAATTTCATAGAATCGCTCATTTTAGAATTCAGACTACGCTTATGAAAAATTTTAAATTTCGATAAGAAGTGAAATATTTTATATTTCATAAAACGATTCTCATTTTGTTCCAATTCATTTATTTTGAATAAAACGAGGAATGCTGGAAAAGATGAATTCCCAAAAGCTCCCAAGTAATGATTCAGCTCGATCTAGATTTGAATGGATGTTCTAGTTTTCCATCCATTCATCCAAAAGTTATCTACAAGAGCTTTTCAATTCAATGTAGCGCTAGGAGATGTAAGCGAGGTATGTATCATCTAGTATCTTTATTATATTCTCCGATTCGTAAATTGGAAAATCAAACCATTAAATCGTTCATGCGATAGGATTTTAAAAGCGTTCCGCGTTCATAATAATCGTTGCTATAAAAGAAAAAAGTTTCTGGTCCAAACAATTATTTCACTCAAGTGATTTTTAATGGTTTTTATTCTAAAATTTCATGCACTACACACACCGAATTTCATCCTTCTCTTATTAAGTATTTCGTGATAATATTAGGTAGAATTTTTTTTCTTTCCGTATTTTATATGGATTTTTATAGATACCCTTCGCTTTACGTAATTTAAATGCTCTGCAGTTAAGAGAAATGCAGATTTTTAAGCCCTGCAACTCGTCCTCAAAAGTGGAACAGAAGTTAAAAAATTAACATGGATCAAGTCCCAGTCATGCCTTTATTTCATTTCAATCCAGCCTCCGTTCAGAGCTTTATTCAAACAGATTTAATTTAAATAAATTCAATCCCCAGTCACCCATTTAAAAATCGATATTTATCAGTTCGCTCGACCAACGCAAAACGACCATTTCACTCTTTTTGACGTACATAAAACGCATCGATGTTTATCTGCCTTCCAAACCCATTCGCACATCCTACTCGAAGCTGAAAAAAATTACGTTCGAACATCCATTCTACGTAAGATAAAATTACGTACGTGCATCTTTTGCACGTAATAAAAAAAGGAACACGTAGGTTGGAAATGAAACTTCCGTGATTAAGATCGTACTTCAGATCCATCCTTGATAGTTCACTAAAGTCTCTTCTCTTCTACTAGGAATCGCCTAGATCCTTCGTAGTTCACCAAAGAGTCTTCTCTTCTCTTCTAGGAATCGCCTCGATCACCACCATGATGGTGCTCTCGTTCGAGAGGTACGTGATGATCAGTAAGCCCTTTCAAGTGCGTCGGCTGAGTCAAAAGGGAGCCGTGGCCCTGATCGGCGTTATTTGGGGATACGCGCTTCTCCTCACTACGCCCCCGCTCTTCGGATGGGGAGATTACGTCCACGAATCTGCTAACATCAGGTTGGTCTCTTCTTCTTCCTTTTTTTTCTAAGAGAATGGGTGCTCACCTGAATGCAACTATGAAGAGTTTTTCAGAGTCACTCTGTTCACGGTTGATACCCACATGGTAATGATCTGCAGCGATGATTTGAGTCTTACGTAAAGATTCTGCGTGATTTGGGTCATCCCAGATTCTTAAGTAAGATTGATAAGGGATGGGTTTTTGCATATGGTTGTAAGATGTAGGTCATAGCGATCGAAACGCATCTAAAAATTGATTATTTAAAAGTTAATGTCCGTAGTTTGATTACAAAATTTTAAAATGATATACTAAGTAATTTTATGCAGTCCTTGATTCTTCCAAGCATACGTATGGGCTACGTTGAATCTATATAAGATTCGTTTCTAACTTTAATTTCGTAAACGTCTGTCAAGTCCTTATTATTTACTTACGTATTGATTTAGGTATTTATTTACATTTTGATTTACGTATTTATTTATGTTTTGATTTTCGTATTTATTTATGCTTTGATTTAAGTATTTATTTATGGTTTGATTTACGTATTTATTTATGTTTTGATTTACGTATTTATTTACGTATACGGAGAGGTTTTCGAGACCTCGCCTAGATCCAAAGGAAATATTAAGGAAATAGAAACTACGGCCTTTAACAGAGACAGCAGTAATGGTCATTAAATAGGTCAAGGTTATAACACAACTAGTAACTCAAATTTACAAAGTAGAACGTAAGGATCATTGATATTACGTCATTCACATAGTCGAGAAAAGACTACTAGATTTTACGCAGTAGTATTTTATCGATATTTTATGCATAATTTTCCTCCAAAAGGTCTTCTTATGTTCCCTCTCCGCTCAGAACGTGTTAAATAAAAACGGTACGAGTTCTTTTACGAGAGCTTTCCACTCACCATGAATTGAAAGAGGATATTCAATGGATAGAATCAGAAACGGAAAACGCTAACGCTCGAGATTTTCAGTGTCCCAATACCTCGCGCATAAAGATATTTCTTTGAAGGGAAGATAGCATTTGAAATACTCCAGATATGAGTTATCCTTTTCATATACTTCGGAATCGAATAGGGGACATTTCCTACGTGTGTATATATGATGTGAATCTTCAAAGTGAGATATCCTTAGAAACGATCTATACTACTAAGATCGTTTCTAAGGAGATATCCGGGTTCCAAATGTAACGAGCTCTATCTCAAGTCAAAGGGGTAAAGGTTAAATTCAGCGAACTAATTCATGCGGCTCAGTGCGAACCGACGAATTAACAGAATTAACCCCGATTTCCGGTCGATGTGTTGGCTGATCCTGGTTCGAGTCCTGATCCTGTAAGAATTTTTCGCGACCAGAATTTCCCTGGATTGAGGTCAATCGCGATTTACTCGAATTTAATTATGCGATAACAGCAAGGACATTTCTGAAGTGTAGTAGTTGGTGCATACTTTATAAGAGACGGATATATCCTCATATATATAAAGAGATATATAGAGAGATATGAGTATATTCACAGAGTGTGATTTGGAGCTCTGAGAAAAGTATAGTATCGTAATCTTTCGCGAGGTACAGCTGGAAAAAATGCACAGAAATGCAACTAAAGGAATAGCTGAGGATATTACATTAAACTTAACGGAAATTTAATAAAGGGATATCATTTAAATTAAAATAATTATTATAAATTTAAATTTATAATTATTTTAAAAATTGGGTACATATAGTCTGTTCCACTTTTCTAGGCAGTATGGGGCTTATGGAGAAATCGAATAGCCTCGTACGCCGGGTCATTTTTCCGGAATATCCGCGATATCCACAAAATTTGCCTTCGCAACGGATGAAATTAAGATTTTCAACTTAGTTTGGTGGATTTTTTTCCAGTTTTTTGGTGAAATTTGGATAAGGAAGGATGGATCTATATATTGACGGAGTTTTTTCAACATTTAAACAAAAGAAATAAATTTTACAGCGGAATTTTAAAAAAATGGTCACCTCACCAGCCGTGAACAATACTAAAACTGCCATTTCTCTCATCCTATCTAACGTAAAGTGCTAGTTTTTTCATAGATACCGAGGGAGTAATTGATTTAGCGCTCCGATTGCTAATCATTGTTACTTTTTGTTCGAGACTAATAGACCCGTAAGCGTAATTCGGATTGATCCCGACCCGCTCTCGGTTATAAAATTCAAAAACTAAAGCTCTATTCAAGATATCGACTCAGAATAACCTTTAAATGAAAATAACAACATTTATCTCAATTTCTCTCGCGACAAGTTTTTCGTAACGTAAGAAACAAAAAATTTTTAGGCGATGTATAAATTTGACTGCACGATTCAATTTTTCGGAGGTTGCGTTCCACTTAAATTATTTTTTACTAAAATTTTATCAGTCTTAAATTCATATAACTTGACTTTTATGTATTCATAAGGTATAAAGAGTAATCTAAGAGAAAACTAGCACTTTACGTTAGATAGGATGAGAGAAATGGCAGTTTTAGTATTGTTCACGGGTGGTAAGGAGGTCAGTTTTTTTTAATTCCGCTGTAAAATTTATTTCTTTTGTTTAAATGTTGAAAAAAATCCGTCAATATATAGAACCATCCTTCCTTATCCAAATTTCACCAAAAAACTGGAAAAAAATCCACCAAAATTAGTTGAAAATATTAATTTTATCCGTAGAAGTAACTCAGAAATAATTAACTGACTCCTTCGGGGAGGCTAGGTTGCTCCCTTATGGGAATTTACGTGCATTTATTTCCCCATAAGCCTCCGTACTGCCAGCTTTTGTGGAACGGACTATAGAAATATTTATAATCTTTATATTTAGATGAAAATGTATACTTTTAAATTATGTACGTGTTTATGATGTATAAGATAATAGTTCAATTATATTGTTCAATTCAATTTTTCGTCATAATACAAGGAACCATTAATTTATTTTTGTGATTAATGAAATTATAACTTCTGCAACGTAAATAAATTTTAAGCTAGAATCAACAGAACAATAATTAAGGTCTCTCTATAGTTTGTAGCAGTATTCCAATTACTTTTATTTAGTCCCAAAAGTACGAGATTATATAAGAGAGATGTAATAAGAAGTCATATTGATTACTGACGACGTTCTTCATCTTTCATTTCAGTTGCTCTGTTAATTGGGAGTCAAAGACAATCAGTGCCACTACTTACATCATCTTCTTATTCGCTATGGGATTGGTCGTTCCTGTATTCGTCATCTGTTTCTCGTATCTAAACATTATTTGGACCATGAAAAAGGTAATACATCTGTATAAACATACGTACATAAGATTGAGATAGAAACAAAACTATAAAAATATTAAATTTATCGTACAGCTGAATAGTATATTTGAACTTATACTATATTATATAATTATCTATTATTTATATTATTTGTTCTCTTAAAAATCGTATCTGAAATGTTCATAACATATTTATAAGCAAATATATTTTCAACAAAAAGGTTACATGTTGTTTACGTGTCCAATGATGACGTAAAATTTTCGGTTGAAAATTAGTGCTTTTATTTACAAATACGTCAAAGAACAAGGTTATTTATAAACTTGAATTTGATGTAAAAGGTACTCCTTGTCCATAAATCAAGTTTCGGAAACATCCTTGTGTATAAGAGGAACCAACTCTATATATCATACGTAATTTTAAATTCGATACAAGGGGAAACAAATTCAACACATGATACGTTATTCAAATTAAATTTTCTTTATAATAATGAAATTTCTATGAGAATAGAAGTAGTACTTTTTGTAGTGAAATCACGAAACGAATCATTGCACTCGATTCACGTTCTTGTTCCACCGACAGAACGCCGCGACTATGGGTCGCGTGACAAAAGCGGAATGCCGTGTGACAGTCATGGTCTTCGTCATGATCGTGGCCTTCCTCGTTGCATGGACTCCGTATTCCGTTCTTGCGCTGCTCGTGGCTTTCGGAGACGCATCCCTTATATCTCCTGGTGTGGCCGTCGTCCCCGCCCTCATGGCCAAGTCGTCTATCTGCTACAATCCAGTCATATACGTTGGACTAAACACACAGGTAAATGGAATAATGGAATTCCTTTGGAAGGTATGTCCTAGAATTGTAAAGTCGAAGGTTTGTATGTCATACGGTATAGAATATTGATTCTTCAATACAAGATTGTTAAGTTAGATTTGAATATAATACTTGAACATGAGCGAGTAATAGTGATATGACCGGGATTCGAACCCAGATCTCCCATACCACATCAGTTTCAGATGCCCGGAAAGTTGGGGGCCTGGGTTCGAGTCTCAGTCGTGTCACTATCTCTTACTTCCCTCTAAACTAAGAATAGGTAAGAAATTAAGTAATTTGATCCAATTTATCGAAGCGTAAGTATATGTTGATAATGTTGAAATAGCTCTGAAATACTTAAATCGGAATTACTGAGAACGCTCCTCAATCCACACACCTGTTGACGTTTTTCTAGGTGTTCTAGTTTATTATACGAGTTCTTCTTTTATAATTGAATATTACTTGGTAAACTTCAGTTATCTTGTCTCATACTCTTTAAGGAGTTCGTTTGTTAACTTCAGAGACCCCTCATAGAACGATAGTATCATAATAATAATGATAACGACAAAGTAAAATATTTATATTTGATAAACTCTTTAGAGGTTAACATTCAGTCAAAATATTTTGGAAATAACCAATATATTTATCAAAATGAACGTCAAGATGGTTTGTAAATTTTTGCGGGCCATTAAAAATTTCAAATCCAAAAAAATTATCGAAATGAATAACGATTCACTCCCATCACAACACGTTCTCCACAAACAAAAGATTAACCTCTTCACTCTTCACGCTTTTCGTTATTCACCTTAGATACGCTCAACAACCACCGATTCCCATTATACACTTTTCCTTCAGAAAAAAAGGGATAATATTTTTGACTCAAAGGTCAGGGGTTCGATTCCGCACTCTCTTTAATTAAACGGCCATGAGATATGACTGACAAAAGGCATTCCTCGGGGGAAATAAAAGAACTCCCTAAGGGATGCTCTCGTGGGGCGATAAATGCTCCTTTACTCCCCAAAGGACAATAATATCGATCGTGCAGCTCGCAAATCTATCATTTACTGCTTTCCTCGTCTTATATATGAACTCTCTAATAACATCCTTGACCTTTATCGCTTCAGTTTTTTTACTCATTTCATCCTTATTTTCCCAGAATTCAAGAAGTCAAACATAGGCGATCGTTTTCAATCGATTTGCATCGTCTTTCATTACGAGCGTTTTTAAATTGTGTGTTTGAATATCGATTTGACCGAAGTGCTTCCGGAAGAATTTTGATTAAAATCAAGTTATTCTTCTGCTATATTTATTTCGTATCTTTCTTTAATCTCCATTGGATACTTGTTTGTTTATATTGTTGGTACGTGAGCTTTCCACGTATTGATTAGTGTTTCACGAGTATATTGATGAAAGGAATCGAGTAATCATTCTATTATAAAAGGTTATTGAAAATTGAACATAAATAGAAAAGAAAATACCAACGCAAACGATATTTTAATTTGTATAATTTTTATTCTTATTCTTATTTTAGTTTATCGAACTTAAAGAGAGTATATTACATATGGTGAAAAATCGTAATTTTAATAATTTCAAATCCTTAGTCAAAAAGCTTTCCAGTTGAATATACATGTATTCATTTTAATGAGATCTGTTTACTATAAATCTGGTACTTGTAAATAACTCAATGTTCTCCTGGATGCAATACATTTGAATTTATTCTAAATATATCACTATTATGGACTTTTATTATATAAAGAGTGAATTATCTATTGTGGTTGTATGTTTATTTATATAAAATATATTTATGTATTTGTGTGTATTAATTATATTATTATTATATTAATTATATGAAAAACATGATTATTCATTCTATTTCCCCGAACTGGTTAGTTCTTCATCATTGTTAACAATTGAACAAACAAATTATATTATAAACAAATTAGACTCTCATAGATACGAAATTTACACGTACTAACCCTTAGATACTAATCCTTACACGTATTAACACGTACATAACCCAGTTTCACCCAAGTTCCCCAATAAAACTGATTCTCTCGCTTCTCCCACAACAGTTTCGCTCCGCGTGGCACAAGCTGCTTGGAGTCCGTCCTGTTTCGGAAACCTCTCAGGAAGTTGGAGGAGAGCACACGGCCGTGCTGAGTCCATCCCACTACATGTCGCACCCTGAGGGAAAAGCCACCATTTCAGGGGTGACGAACAACTCCTCGCCGGCGAGGAGGGCGAGTTCCAACGGAGAGGCCAACCCCAGCTGGACCAAGGTCGCGGTCTCCGAAACCCTTCTGGAAGAAGAAGAAGAGATGGTCGTCGAGACGACGAACGAACTCGTCGAGGAGTTTCAAACAGTGATTTCGGAACAGGGAAAGAGAAAGGGTTTCGATAAGAATAGAAAGGGTAGGAAGGGCGACGCTGATAACAAGGGAAGGAACAATGCAGACGAAGTAGAGATGAGGTTGCTGACCAAGGGCCGGAGAAACGTCGTGGCCGTGTGATGTATATATAAAAGTGACAAGCGGTCGCTCTATTGTGATTTTTAAACGAACCGGCCATTAAAGAAAAAGAGCGTTGTAACTAAGGAATTAAAAAGATTCTCTTTTTTATTCGGCGAGGTCGTTTTTTACGTTTCGGCGCGAAGTTCCTTCTGTTTCATGACGTATTCATGGTTTTACGCGGAGGAGTACGCAGCTCTTTTTCTTGGCGTCTTCTATAGACTTGTGCTTTGGCGTTTTGGGTTCAATTTCAACGTAATTTGGAACGTATTTTTGATGCGAATGTATTGTATTGTTCTCCGAAAGTTTTGAGTCGTTCTGATGTCTAACTTATGCGTTTAGCGTCCAATGTCGTTGTCTAGTTTGTCCGGAATGATTTACGGTTTTTTAGGTATCCGTGGAAACGTTTTGTTTTGTTGTTGATTTCATTCAACGACGAATGCCAAGGTAACTGATTAATAATAAATAAATAAACACGTACTTTCGGAAATGCGTTTCAATAATACTAATACTAATAACTTATGGGCGCAGAATGATCGATTATCTCTATGCTTCTGATATCAAATAAATAAGATTCTTCCAATATTAATATAAAAAGAACTTTTTACGTCTTGTTAAGTCTCACGAATAAAATTCTATCGCCATAGTTTTGCATGTTCAGTGTACATGCAAAAAGCATCGAGCGGGTATTAAAATTGTTTATTGCGTAATATTAATGAGGAAATGAAAGAAATTTAACTACTACGAGATGAAATGGATATTATATTTCAGTGTGCGGATATAATAACGAAAAGTTACTACAATATCCCGTACTACTGAATTCGTTCAACGATGGACGAAATGTTTGTTTGTATCCAAATAAAAACGAATATCAATAATCGAACTTATTCTTACGTTAACAGTTGAGTACGAGTGTGGAATTCTGTGATTTTTTTCGTTGAGAGAATGTTTAGATTCTTCGTGGACTAAACAATTATCGGTTGGAAGTGTGTGGTGTAACCAAAGGATTGCAAGAGTTGTAATACTCAGCGATACAGGGTAGCATTCCTATGTTTTCTGGTCGAGGCTTTGTTGAAACTTTATGCTTTTGATGATTTTTTTATTTACGATGTGTGTTTCCCCATTCGTTCCCAAGGATCCCAAAGTAGTAAATTCCAACTAAAATAAAAAGTTTTGATTACATCGATTATCCGTGTAAAAGAAAGAAAAATACTTTTTGCTGACGGGACCAATTTCTCGATATCTATACCTATAGCATCATAGACATTTCAATTGCAATATGTTCCGAACTCAATAGAATGTGCGTCATTTCTCAGGAAAAACATTCCCATAATATTCCTGAAGGGATTTGACGCACGGTCGCCACTGGATATTATTAGTTTCTTTTTAAAATATTTGAATTAGAAAGGTGATTTGTAAAAATTTCGTTCGTGTAGATAGCCTGAATTTACGTGTGTATATTTTAAAAGCGAAGTGTACGAGATGCGATGTTTCAATGTTCGCCGGAAATTCCGGTGAAATAGTTTATGTTTGTGAAGACGTTTCGATTCGATGGATCGATAGGGGTGGGTGTACTAAAGCGGTAATTAATTTTTAAGAAGGGACGACTTTTCGCTCGTCAGATGTTATATTTTAATAATTGTATTACCTAACATGATACCGAACTTACTTCCTTTTATACCAAATACGCAGCTAATAATCATATTCATTCTACAAAAGATGTTTCTTTTTAATGGAATCGAACATATTCTCTGATTTCTAACCAAAGATTTCAGTCGAAGGTGGAATAAAGGTTTTTGTTATGAATGTTTCGATGACTTTTATTTGCTTCTGTGAAATAAAGTTTCTTTTGATGTTAACACATTCGGATACACATGAATGCGTGTGTATTCACACTTGGTTTGGAGATAAAAAGGAATGGCCAAGAACAGCTTTAGAAACCGATTGTGCACAATTCTTTTTTTTTAACCTTTGCTAAATTTTAGGACACAAAATTCTATCGCTGGACGACTTAGGTATAGTTTGACTACTTCAAAGATAAGTCCAATGAATATTTTCTTTGAAAATCATATTCATTTATTGATCTTTACAAATTTATTAGAAGAATCTACTGCTGGAATATTTTGATGTTTTCTTGGCATTGAATAACAATTATTTTTCACTTTATTTGTATTACCACACAGCAAAATCTTACCCAACTACACTTGCATCTAATTAAGAGAATTCTAAACGTACCTTTCATCTTTTTGAACCAGTTTCCTCGAACTTTATACACCGAAAATACCCTTAAGAAATATATACCTCAAAAAATAAGCCTAACCTTTGTAGACGTAATAACTCCAAATCTCTTTGTATATCGAACAAAAAATTACACCACCAAAATCCATTAATGTATCCTGTGTACGTTCAAGTTACTTCATACATCTGTGCAAACCTATTTCACATTTTATTTAGGCACAGAAAATACCGTACTCCATCTCACTGCTAGTGAAGCTATTCCAGCAAACGAAATTTGTAACCCATTAGCCAAATCCCGGTTATAAAGGAAATTCTCATAAATGATGAAGCATTTTCGAGCTTAACCTATCGAGACGAGAGACGTCCATTGTGCACTTCCTAATCTCCCATGAGGTACGCTGTAGGGCTCCGTTTGAGATTTAATTTCCTCCAACAGCCGTGACCCTTATATAGGGTTGCCATGACTACGTTATTATGGCACCAGCCAGGCTCTCTCGAGAAAAAAGGGTAAAAAAGATTTACAAAATGATTCGAGGCTTTTGCCACAATAGATTCTCGATGCTATGGAAACAGGGTAATGTTAGGGATAAACGTTTCGTTGGCTTTTATTTCTTTAAATTATTTTGGCATCTAATTTCTGCTAGAATACATCGATGAAATGAATACAAGTATATATTTCCATACTAAATCCTATTCACGAACTTGAAAAATAAAGTATTAAAAGTTAAATATTCTTTTCTCTTACAAAAACCTAAATTCACGAATACGTATACAATTTCATATTCAGAACTTGGCTGGAGCTATATATTCAAATTAAAAACGAAAATTGTCCTAAAATAAGAGTATTCGTGTCTGAAGAACAAACAAAAAACAAATATTAACTACATTTCGATTTTAATGCAAGCATTTTCTTACGAGACAAAAATAATTGTAATAAAAAAGTTGCTAGATAATACAAATATTAATACTTTCTCTGATGCACTTTCCACTTATTATTTATACCATCACACGATTCTATTGATAGCTCAGTTTCAAGGTCAAAGTTTCTTATCGCCTTTACGTCAGTATCCCTAAACCTTCCTCCAAAATACTTCGTAACGTAAGAGAACAATTGAGTATCGTATGGCGTACGTAAAGGAGTATTCGAAGACTGCAAAACTGATCCTCAAATGCTTTTGTGGGCTACGTGAGGTGTCGTGCATAACCCCCTATTTCTTCCTCGTCGTTGATATTAGATTTCTCTGTTGCTCCAAGGGCCTCGTAATAAAAGGCTGTGTCGATTGATATTACGGTGCACATAAACCCATTCCCAGTTCCAAAAAGGTATATGATATATATGAGGTGACGGAAACCACTTTTATTGTCTAAATTAAAAGCGAAATGAAACTCGTTCCGTGGTTAGAATCTTAATCGGAAAAGTATTTTTATTTGTTTATTTACAATATGGTCGCTGTTGGTCTCTAGGACTGGTGGCGACATCACAATATGCAACTACTAAAACAAAAACTATTACAATATTACGAAATTTTAATCAAATAATTACCTGGAACTTCTATATCATAGAATAGAATGTAATTCCATAAAATAATTATCTGGAACTTCTATAAATTCTCTAATATAATTGTTTGGAACTAATTGGATACTTTTAGGGTTCTTGACAGACCTTCCGTAGCATGGGTTCATTATGATATTAATAAAAGAATGCGAGATTTGAGCATTTATCGTTGTTACTATATAATTATTAGATATTAATAATTTTTATATCTTCTTTATTGTAAGCTGCAACCTTGCATTAAAATTAATCGTTAATTGTTCGTAACAATGCATAGTTTGTTCTCGTAAAAATAGCCTTTTCGTTAAATGCGAAACCTACGAGTTACATAAAAGAGTTTACAATTTCCAAGGGTTATCTAGGAGAGGAAATCTTCATTCATACCCAAACGTGTACCTTCGTAGAATTGGACTTTCCTAATGTACGAATCTTAAGTGAAACAAACTCCATACAATCCACCTGTCATTAGTATAGCAACATAACAAAGACCCTTACAGTGTCTACGTTTCCTCATTATCGTCACATCTTGTATTCTACTCGCGTCCCACAGTTCGGTTTGAAATTAGAAATTCGTGAAATGGAGATAGAGTTCCAAACAGATGGAGACTTGATTTTCCTTCGTGTAATACAGTCAACCCATTTCAATAATACCATGACCATTCCTTAAACACGTATAAGATTGAATCGTTCCAAAGTGATACACGCTAAAATGGGAAGATTCGCTTTCAGGGCATTCAAACTTTACTCTGATTAAAAATTAGAGGTTAAATTGGAACAGAATTTCGATTATTTGGCTTGCACACCAGCTATTTCCATTCTATTTATAATTAGATCTATACGACAAAAATTTTATCGTCCGAGTTGATATTTAAGTATACATATAATAAAAAACGAACCCAAGATGGAATAAGCCATATATTATTAAAGGAATCCTTAGAAGAACAAATAAATTATACAAAATAAAATTTTAAATATTAATTGTACGAAAAATGGTTTAAAGACAACGAAATGATTATAATATAATAGCTGCTAAGTTTATTTATTCAAGAGATTCGAAAAATCATACATAGAAACCTATACATAGAAGCCATACATAGAAATCTATACATACATAAATAACGTATGCATCTCAACTCATGCCTATTTTATCAATGATATCATACCTAATAAAACTATCACTTATTACCCAACTTCACTAATATATTTCCCTTCTGGCACGAAACAATCTAAAATATCTTACCCGCTCGAGAGTACGTCTTCATAGAATTCTTTCACGCTAAAACTTCCACTGATCACTTTGAGATTTTTGCTGTTCTTTTGTTTGGCGTTTTTGAGATGAAGACGTAGAACCGTGTCGGATTTGCAATGAAATAGTTGTAAAACAAACTTTGTGACGGTGTTCCATTGGTGATAGTCACGAAAAGAAAACTTTTTTCTTCGGTTTTTCAGTCATGCGATTTCCCTTGCCTTGTCACCAGTTTGAAGAAGAAAAGCTAAAAGAAATTGTAAACTATTTCAGTAGCATGACCTTTGATTCGCCCATTCAAATGAATGCTAATAAAACTTGGATTATCCACTTCATTCTTCATATTAACGCATTGAAAAGGTATTTATCGTCATAAAAGTGCTATAAAGGAAGCACGTGTATCAAGACTAACTAACTAACCGAACTTCTTATTCTTCTATAGGAATAACGCGAAAGAATTGACACAGCTCTCGGCAAGAGCAATTGTTATCGAATAAAATAATAAGCGGTGAAACTTTTACAAGTTAAGCTTTGCTCGAGTGTGAAACCTCAATAAGTGAGAAAAAGTTGTCGAAAATATTCTTCTCATGTTTTGGAACGCTTAATAGAGGCTGTGTGAAGTTTTTGAATTAGAATTATAATTTTTTCTCCTCTACGGAAATATGGTTTCTCTTTGATACATTGTCGTCATGGTTACTTATTACTTCCTACATTCCTGTTTTCATTATTTTTTCTATTCTTATTTTCATTTACTATCTCTCTTTCTTTCGAAGGTATTCCTTTGCATTGAGAGACTTATGATCAATTCACTTATTCACGGAGATGAAGGGAAATAATAGTATCATATTGAGAACTTTTATTTAAACTATAAAAACAGGTTTATTTGTCTCCGTGTTTACGCTGTATGATCTATGGAATCTAAAGATAAATTCGTGAGTTTTTACCTGTTTACGACATAAAATTTTCCTGATAATAATACATTGAAATTTATGCATATAATATTATTAGAATTACTTGCGTATAATGCCTTATTTTTAACTCTTATATCTGATGTTGTATATATAATCCTAATACGAATTAAGTCCCCTTTCTTATACGTATATAATAAGTCCCTGATTTCTTTGGATATGTATACGTAAGAATGTATCCATACACATACAGTATATGCACTACTTCTTCATAGCACTTAGAATACATACAAAATGGAACACATTCTATAGTACGATGAGGAGACATTAAAACCCTAAAATTGTGTACGTTTAAAGCACTCATTTACGATCATAATTTATATTCTTTGTATCCAAGAAAGGTTTCCTCCCTTCTAAACACCCAAAGAAGGTAGGAAGAGTATTTCAAAGAACGATGGGGAAAGTAACGAGTAAAAAACACAGAAGTGAATGAAGCAAGTAGTGCGGGACGACTGTCGACCGCTTCCATGTTTTGCTTCTCTTCCTCATCTTTTCTTCACCACCTGATCCTTCCGATAGGAGGCGGTGCATGGAAATTGCTGTAAAAACAAAGCCTCTGAGAAAGGACCCTCCCCTTCTAGGATTTTCCTTTACATTGAACGCACATATGCACCTGTCTTCTTGGCGAATATTCATCCTTTCCCACGGAGCAGATGGGCATGAATGGGGAGGGCGTTGAGCTATTTCGCAGGGTGTCGGAATGCTTTAGGAATGGATTCTGGAGGTTCGCCAACTCGGTCGAAACAATTTCCTCGTGAAATAAGCGCTGTTTTGAACGTAATGAATTCTCGTACAATGTAATTTATGATTATCTAGTTGCATTGTGGTGCAGTTTTTTTGTTGAATAACGCATTGACGTTACTAAAATGCTCAGGGATGCGGGGTGGGATCGTTAGAATATATACAATCCAAGATTTATTAGGATCCAGGATTATATTTACTATATAAATTCAGAGAATAAACATATATGGAAGACGTAGAACACATCATGAGCCATCCTTGATGTATAGATCGATCGGATACAGAGAATAAAATAATGAATATAGATGTAAAAGCAAAAAGATTTTAAATTTAGTTTTTTCCTCGAAAAATACGCCAGAGTAATCGTTTAGATAACATAGAGTCGTGGTGCTTGCACCCCCTGCCACACACCTAAAGGTGGCTCGCAGTGTACCCACATAGACATTATTATTTGATATAAACTGCTAGTAAGATGTATGTCTAGTAGCATATATTTCCATTTACATATACATACAATATTTACCTAAATTCGTACATAAATGAACATAATAAATAAATAAACAACCTGTATGGTAAACAGGCAATACATTAAAATATTATATCCAATACCTTGGAATTATATCTACAATAGATTGAAAAAGCAAAATGGAAGTTATATCCATGATAGCCAAGAAAAAACTACTTTCAATGGAAAGAGAATTACATGTACGCGTAAAGCGAATGAAAAGGAAAAATACGCTTAAATGCTTTGTCTCCAGTGATGTCTTACAGAACAGAGACGTAGACTTGGAAAATAATACAGAAGATTAAATGGGGAAGGGGAAAAGATCAGAAATGAAGGGCTATTACAATGAATAGGAGAAAATAAGGAACTGATAGAAAACAAACACGCAGAGGAAAAAATAAATGGATAGGGCACGTTTTACGAAAGAGAATGGACGATAGAAAAATAGAATAGAAGGAAAGGAAGAAGATTAGAAAGGAAGGGGTCAGAGAAGGTATCAACCAATAGACAAACTTAGGAACAAAGAGAGCTAACAGGATCAAGAGACTAGCAGGAAATAGGTAACAATGGAGAGCTTAGTTCAATATCAAATCACAGATCAGTCCAAAGACAGAAAACTGATGATAATGGAATATAAGTCTCCATCTGTTAGCCGATTGAGGATGGAATGTCTGGAATGAATGCACTCAGAAAGATCGTTATGGGTTTTTATACTCTCCAATCGTTCATTCGTAACTAATTAATTAAAATAATTACTCTTTCGTATTCTGTCAGCATATTGCTAGGAAAAGGTACAATAATACATATCATAGATATAATACAAAAAAATTATCGAGGAATGACGTTTACCTCTACTTCACTAGTTGCATAACATTCATTTTCCGAGAACTTAACTTCTGGAGTTTAAGAGGCTATTGAATTACAAATCGTTAGGCATTCGGAAAAGGCTTTTCCAACGGCTGGACCCTTATCTTTCGCAAAATGAAGGCATATCCACGCGATTATTCGACATTGATTGTTGTGCAGAAATACGAGATTTTTCGGTCAATTATTATCTCATCTGAAACATTTGGTCCTTCCATATATTTAACGAGAGGAAAAGGGAAACATGCAGTTGCTACAACTCCTTCCTCATTTCGAATCGAAATATTTCAGCTCATTTGTTTTGGTGCTTTAGCACATTTCCTCCAGACTGTTTGTTTTCGTTCACTTGAACGAGAGCGTTTCCTCGTATTTAAAGCCATAATATTTTTCGTACTTCCAGTTTATTTAGATAACAAAGAACCTGAGGTTATAAATCCAAGCTCGAATTGAGTCATTACATAAAATTCATTATATTTCTTAAATAATTATTGTAAACATGCTGAAATAAAGAGAAAACTTCTTCTTCTACGAAAATAGAATTAGAATAAACACGAAAACTACCGATCGGATTACTTAACGTTCGATGTTTACAAAGTAATGGTTTCAGAATACCTATTTAATTACAATCAGATGATTAAATAGTTTCCTTAATTATCGACGGAAGAAATAAGTTACCTAAATTGCTTACTCGATCTTTTCCAATTCAAAATATTTTAGTATTCAAGGTATCTTTGAAATATAGTTCAAAATTGAGATTTTAAAGTAGTATTTATTAAACATTATATTGGTGTTTTTCACTGATAGTGAATTAATTGACACGTACCTTAACGCATAGATACGCATAAGCCTACCGTGTTTTATAATAAATCTTGATACCTGGGTTATGCGCAAAGTATACTTTTAGACGGTAATAAATGAAAACTCAAGAAATATTAACACAGAACTTTATGTAGAAAATCATTGAACTGTTATCCTCTGTTAAATTTAGTTATCATATTTATCATGATACTCGTTTGTAATGGGAAATTCGAAAGTTAATCTATACCGGTATTACAACAAAATAGAAGTTTCATTACGCTAATCACGATTCATTAATAAAGTAAAAAGGTGTTTATGGGATAATAAGAAATGAAAATTACATCGCGTGCTAAATAGAGGGAAAATGATAGCATTTCATTGAATTACCGGAAGGATAAACTGATTACGGACAACAATCAGATTCCTAGCAACTCATTTTTAGGATATCATGCTGGTAGTGAAATAATCAGTATTATTCTTGTCCTTTGTTAGTTTTTTGAATAGCACCTGATAAAAAGATTTTACTTACAGACTGTAAAATTATAAGAAGTGGTGCCATATAACACTGATAAGTAGATTGCGTTGATCGAAATTCGGCACAAAATGTGAAATTATAATTTTTTAGTTCAAGAGACTGAATTTGATGTTAAAGTCCATTACTCGACTGAAAATATTTCCATTTAGTTCGTAGGAATTGTAGGATCGTAGAATTCACAAAATCCATTATCTAGCGTGCACTAAAACAATTAACGAGAGTATCCTATCCTTCTGCGAATAGATTACTACTCATTTTTCATTCGAAGAAAACCTTTCTATCGAAATCAATAGCAGAGCTTCCGATTGGAAAAATGTATTCATCATCCAAAGATCCCAGGAAAAGCGGATTATCTAGTTTTAACAGCATATAAAAATATCACTCAGTCCGGGATTTATGCAGTACGAAAAATAATTATTCAATGGGTACAAAAAACACTAACGAAGGGTTTTGGTTTTTCAAGCTTAACCGAAGGAACGTATTTTGGGGATTAAAAAAAAGAAGAAACCTCAGTAGGGCAGGTTGGATCGGCTGAAGATGAATGTGGAATAATTTTGTTCTTATAGATGATCCTTCTTAACAACTCACATCAAACGGGAAGACTTAGTGATATGTTAAAATAAATTATTAGCATCGAAATAATGCATTGGAATGTAAAGTGAGCTACGGAAATAATGCAAAAAATATGTAACATATTCATAAAATAAAAGCTCTTGCTTGATATTAATGTATGTATTATACATGAACATTAAGATTTTCCTGTTGAACAATCTCATCCTTCCTTCTTGACCCTTGATATTTGATAATTTATCCATTAAATCTATCCCTATTAAGGTTATACTATCTTCTTGCTTTGTTGCCCCTCCGGATTTACGTAAGTGACGTATTTATATTATATTTATGAATCCTTTTATTCATTGAAATAAAAATTAAGTTACATTTCTTGTATCCAGTTCCCTATATTTACTTATTTATTATACGATACCACAGTTTGATGTTTCGTCAGGTGGTGACGTTTAATTACAATACTTACACATCTATTAAACACAATACTACTTAGTTCTACGTAAACATAAACAAACATTTGTTACGTAATCCATTGTTTACAAACTAATCAAAATTTTCAGTTACTATAGTTTTACAGTATAGCAACTACAAACATCACTTATACACCACTAAAATAATACAACCACAACAAGCATTAAATATATACGTAAGCTAAAAATTACCTCTAAACAGCATTAAAATAACTTGTTGACTATATTTGTGTTTCCTGGTAATATAGAGAAAATTAAATATTTCGATTAGAATTAATAAAATACATTTTTATGAATAGATGTGAATGATAATATATATATATATATATATATATATATATATATATATATATATATATATATATATATATATATATTCACGAACAGTAATCATGAAGATAATCTGTTCTAATTTTCGATTATTAAGAAACGGGAGAGGAGGTTCCTTCAACGAAACCTTCCCGTCTTTCCTTGTTTGGGAAGATCGGTATAAATCCAATATCCTCCTTATTTTTATTCGTTCCAATATCTCCTGAGTTATATATACACGGATAGCAAATCAATGGAAGTTAAGCTGAATTAGATGAGATTAAAATCGGGTTGTGGATAAAAAGGTAATCTTGTTCCAATCTTAGATTCATCCTACATTTTATTTTTTATTTAAGCGGATGAATAATTGCCGATTGGTTTATTCTCATTATTATCATTTTATATAAAATGTTAGATACTCCCATACGCCAAATTAAATTCCTGTTTGTATCATAATATGATTGTTGATACATATCCTCTTAGAAGATAATACTTTAACTTTACGATAATTTACAGTGAGTGATTTCTAGTGACAACAATCTGTAAAAATAAATGAATAACGTAAATTAATAAAGATAATGGATATGATGAAAGAAGTATCTTCCAGTTAAATAATGTCAATTGAAAAAGAATTCAATTAATGAGACATCGTTACGCAGTTTACTTTTAATTTAATTTCAATAATGTTGTTTACTTATTACCCTCATGGTGATCGTTTGTCTCAATAATTATTGATCAATTAACATAAATCAATTTGACAATTAATTGTCGGAAAAGCTTGAGTTGAAATACAGAGGGAATTGAATCAAACCACGACTCTTAATGTGTTAATACATCACTAGTTAATGAAATTACGACATGAAGCTTTAATAATACTATACCTTAATATACAAAGTTAAAATTTATTTTGTTTGCTGATTTACTTATAAAAGTAATTCTTCCCTCTAGTGAAAAATTCTTCGGTGAATTTGCAATAGGATTATTATTCCGGGAAAGTAATTCGTCGAGGCTAAAAACATACGTATCTGTAATAAATTGATGATTGATTACGTTTTACGCGGGTCGAATGTGAATGGTAATGATGATGAAAAGGAAAATTTCGAACAGCAATGGAGGTAAAGCAGGAAAAACGAATTGTCATATGAGTTATGAAAAAAAATTTACAACAATCATAATTTCATGCGCTTATAACCTTATTTAAGAGGAAATGTCGTGTTTGGAATTGATCGCTGAAACATCTCTTTGAAGATTCCCTTTTGAATAGAACACGTTTTTCAATGAGGCATATTTATTATATCGATTAACTTTTATAGTATAGGTCACTCCAAGGTTTTCTACTTTTCCTTCTGTTACTCCTTCTTCCATCTGCTAATCTAGCAAGTACTCACTTTCACTAAACGACAAATATATTATATATATTATAATCTCACGTAAAAGAACGTATTGTGCACGTATTTCCTCTGAAATTTATTAGTTAAAAAAGTGTACAAAAAACTAGTACGTAAAAAATTTAGTGGCTTTAAATATTCAGTTAGAAGAAGAGAAAATTAACAGTTTATGATACATCCAACAAGCACAAAATCATTCTAAGTAAATCTTCCGTACAAATTTGCATTTTATTATTCGAACATTCTAGAGTTAGTTTCCTGAACAGTATTTTTCTGGATTATGAAGAACCACTTCCGCATTTCAAATTCAAAATTTCATTTCGCTGAGTCAGTCAGTATACTTTCACTAAACGAAATAATGCATTTCCATTCCTCGTATGATGCGAAGCTAAGCTTGTGCACTTCACTTTAAATGGATGATACGGAAGGAAATGAGAAATATCCTCAAATAGCTACGTTTTTCAAGATCAACTTTATTCACGGCAAATAATTCATGATGATTATGAACGTGCGTATCTTCTAGAAATGCATGAGCGATTGACTAATACCCTGCTTTCTTATAAGGTTTTGGTTTCCCTTTACTTTTTTATATCATTTGCGAACTCATTAAGCATGAATTTGGCTCATATATCCTCGTTTTTGTTTCAACTTTTTCGTAGTATTTCTGCACTGACACATTCCTTACTTCTTTATCATACCAACTAGGATCGATGACTTTTTCTAAATACATATATATATACTCCATATGTTATTCACGTAGAACTCTTTGTTTAAGCATTATAGGAATCAATTGCTTCTTATTGTCAGTCTCTTTGTTTGTCAGTATAGTTACGCTAAATACGAATGAAATAAAACCATTCATAATTTTACGTTAAACATCAATCTTACACTTAGGTTAAAAATGCTAATCTACATGATTATCTATGTATATGTATATTCATTCTAATCACTGCCCCAATCATTATAATACCCTTAATATGCTGAGGAAAGATATTTATCGATAGATCAAGATCTCCATGACAACCGTGTTTTAGCAACTCGGCCGAATGCGTTCATCTGATGTTAATTAAACTCATTTTTACATTAATCGCTTTTCATCCCCTTTCACTCCAAGCTGTGAATTTCCCGGTCGAAATCTTTAAGATTAAAATCGCCTTCGATGATTGAACTGCTCTGTTTATTCTCGCACGTGTATGAATTTATCTTTACGTCGTTATTTTGTAAACCTGCCTAAGGAATTCCGAGGTCAATGGGTAAATATTCCATGTACTGCAAACTACTTAATTAGTGTTCCGACCAATTTTAAACAGATAACCTCAAATGTTGGGTGTGATGAATTTACATCCATTTTCGTTAGATTTATCCTGTTATGAATTACATGGTTGGTAAGTATGATGTTAATAAGCTCATCTTTGTGGAACGGAGTCGTACTTATAACAAAAACACTCGTAAGAGCTTTCACGGAATATATTTAAGGCGACTAATTTCGTAAATATATCTAAATTTACGTATTTCATACATCTAAACATTCAGGCATATACACACATGAAAATGTACATGATTTTATGTATCTATCGTTGTAAATATATTCTACACAAAGCTACTAACAGTATTTTACTTTAATGAGACAAATTTGGTAATAGATTAATTAATTGGCGATGTTCAACATAAAAGGACAAGATTTGAAGGGTACATAATTTCGACTTTTTATTTGGAATTTAATGTTTTTGATTAAACTATCTTCGTGTATCAATAAAGTTAAAGAAGGAATATATAGGGTTCGATTTATTATCCTCCCTTTCCTAACTGGAGCCTTTTTTATTCCAATAATCGCATCAAATTTGTTATACCTTAATCCCATCGCTTAGAGACACAGCCCTTGAAAAGCCATTGTTTGGGAGGAGCAAATATCTTCGGTAAACAGTTACACCGTCATGAATCTCAACACTTTCTCCCCATCCGATCTCTTCAAGGAGAAAGCGGAAAATTCGTAAACGGGTGCTCTTCGTAATACTACGGAGCGCCGATTTTCCACGGGTCCATTCGTCGGGGCGTTGCTATGCTTCAGGAAGCTCCAAAATCTAAGCGACGGATAAAAAGAAGGGGAATTAATCTACCATATCAGAGAGAATAGATTCCGTAGCGTAAACATTGTTCGAACGATGAAGGATATAAAAAAATGGTGGAGAAAGTAGGAAGAGAGTAGAAGTGCTGTGGTGGTGGTGTTTCCGATGAACTTATCCGTTTAGCTAAACCACTGCAATGCGCACTTAAGTGTACTACGCAATTGTATCGGGTTCAGAGTAAATAATCGATGGATTAATAACAAACAAGAGCGCAACGAAATCGAGCTAAATATTAAACAATCTACGAAAAATTAACAAATATCAGGGCACATCAAAGACTATTATTCTTATTTGTTTACTTATTGGTTATGTTATTATGTTTACTTAGATACGTAAATATTTCGATGTTTAAATTCGTAAACTACCGTTAAGAACATATGCGTCGAGTTTATATTTTGTCGAGTATAAAGTACAGGTGTTTGGTTTTATAATTTTCCAACTATTTAAGCTTAAATATCTAAATGATTGAACAAATATTAGCTATAAATTATGTTTTTGATTATGTTTTTTATCTTTGGAATTTTTATCGTAAGGTTATACTTTCGCATGAAAGACCGAAAATGAGTCATAATCTTCATCAAATTTGATTAATGAAGAACCGATGTACAAAATTAAAATGAACAAAATATTAAACGTTAAAATAATTTTTCCTAATTGAAAATCATTCGTTTTTACGTAATGGTTCTTCCACCATGGCCATCAAGTGGTTTTAATTCGATACAGTAACTGAAAAGTAAAAACATGAATCTTCCTTTCCCTCAACTGAAGCAACCTCGCTCCAATTACGTTACGAAACGCTAAATTTAACTCTTGAATACAAGAGCGATAATACGAATATATATATTTTCGAGTATTCATGGGATGGGCCGAGCAACCTTCCTTTCTAAATGCATCACTCTTATTAAACTGCACAATCACTTAACAAAACGCTCTTTATCAAAGTCTGAGAAAATGCCTTCGAATGAATCGAGCATTTGGATCGCGTACAGTAATCAAGTACTACCCCGAGGCGTTCTAGAAAGGAAGGTGTTTCTTCCCATTATTCTATTTGTATCTTCCTTGCACTCTTGTCTTATTGTTCCTGTAAACTCCACAGCCGTTCCGGAAGTCACTGTTGCAGATTTTCTCTTGTTATCGTATGAGCCTGAATGAGATTGTCGTATTGCAGTTAAGTCTTATCACGCAAACGGAAGATTGTAAGAACTTGCTTTTGTTAAAGTCAAGTATACTTTCATAGATAAAGGTAACTAAAAAGGATATTACATTTCTTTTTAAATAATTTCTCTAAATTTTATTTTAAGATCTTTCTTATATGCTTTATCTTATAAACCTTTCATCAATTAATGATCGATAAATATATAGGAAACGTGAACCAAATCAATATTATTTAGGTGCTAATCAACATTGTTTTTTTTATAGTCTTGAATATTAATTCCTAAATTTTTACTTTTAAATTGAGCATCAAATAACTTTTTCTTGTCAATAAACTTTTTTACGATTATATTTAAATCAGCATTAATCAACTTGATTGCCGATTATCAATCTCTTCCACATTAAATTCGAAAATTATTCTAATAATTATTCATTAAAAAAACTGATATAATATGTATACATTGCTTGCATGCATGCAATTACTTCATAGAAGTTTTATCTCTATTACTTCATCTTATGATTTGGTTATACCGAAGTTTACAATTAATAGTTCTAATTTTGCCGAAACAGTCCTTATATTATTATCAATTGTATCTTGAGAGGGAAAAGTTTAACTATTAAACGATAAGGGCGTGGAAAGTGATCGCTAGAGGTGATCCTATCACCAATAAATATCACGATGAGATAGAATCTTTTGTTTTCGTTAAAGATCACAATCCTATCAGCGCACCTATTCTTTTTTATAAAACTTTCGCCGATCTGTCACTCCTTTCACACTCCAAACAAAGAAATCAATCTATCCTTCACACCTGACAGAGGGAAAAATTGCCATAAGAGGTTTATTTATAGAATCGACAGAGATTTTAAAGATACCATCTGCTCCTTTCCATTAGTGCGCGGGAAATCTGCATCGATTTATCGGAAAGGAAATACGGATTAGAAGTAATAAGATATTGGAGAAATTGGAGTCTGTTTGTCAAAATGGAGCACCTTTGCAAATGATGACGAAAATAGAATAATAAGGAAATGTTAACGAAGTCTTCTGTGGGTTTTCTATCCTATAATGGATTTACCCACACGTGAGAAATACAACAAAGGAAAAAAGACGCAAATGTTAATTCGTAGCCGAAAAAAAAATTTAATATTCTATAGAGATAAAATGGTGCAATTTTCTCTTATTAATGTTTATTTAATAACCGTATAGTGTTTCAAGTTGCTTCTCTTCCTCGTAATGATAAAGGATACAGATCATTTCGATCCGACACCGGATGTAACCCTGAAAAAGCGTATTTATTTTTTATTTACGCTACAATTTGCTCATGTCGACCAGAGGCTGAGACGGAGGGTACGTGACACGTAACACATAGAATTTCGTGGTATTGCGGCCCAAGAGCGGGAGGAAAACTCCAACTTCCGCAGACAATATGTTGCAATGCAGTACTATGTAGAAGATCATTACGCTTAGGTACACGTAAATTGCAAGAAACATACGGGATACGAAGAATTCTATATTATATTTATAGTTAATAATTAAGGGGTAACAAATAGATATAAAAAGACGAATTCTCCGGTTACGCTCTAAAAAAATACAGCCAAAACGTTCTGCTCTGATACGCAGTACCTTCTTCATTTAAAAATGTTCCCATGCCGGGAATCGAACCCGGGCCTTCTGGGTGAAAGCCAGATATCCTAGCCACTAGACCACATGGGATGTTGTCTTTACATATTATTCTTTAGGTCTTAAATAAAGTTATTATTATCTACAAAATCTGATTATTCAGGAAAATCGACTGCTCCTTACTAACGATAATTCATAAAGAAAGAATTCATTCAGAAGCCTGATTGGTAAAAAGAGCAATACATAACCTAACTAATTATTGTATTCGTTATGACTATAAGATGTGCGTAATCGTAAGATATAAATGATACTCTACGCGAAATTAATTTCAAATCGCTTCAATAGTAATTCCAATCTGATGAGCTATAAATAGCCTTTTTTCCAAATAGCTCATTGAAACGGGAAATTCATACGCATTTTTGGAATAGTTAAACGGAGAATGACGCCTTAATTTCTAGATGGGCATAGGAAAGGTGAGGTCAGGTGCAGGAACTTTTTGACTGAAACGTCACTTATAGACGTACCATACTCCACTTGAAGACAATGGTGATCAAGGTTACGGCTGTAGAAGTATTTACGGGGTGATGTAAAGCAGGTCTTCTGGTCCGTCTATTCACTGATAACACAAGCTAGCATTCCCTCTACGACAAAGGAATGATTGCTGGAATACGTTTGAATATTTTGGACGAGACAGATAACAAGTTTCGGGCACCTGCAATGAATGAGGTACACGCAATAGCGAATTCCGTATCGAGAGAAAAAAAGAAAGGAAAGTCGACAATTTTTGAGAATTAATTCAAAATCCAATTGTGATTCTAGAGGTGCCATCAAACCTGTCGTACGTGCATCGTGTTATAAACGAAATTTTAGACTTGAAATTTTGTTCATAAGCTAATAAAGAACCGAGCAAACGATTTAAAACTTTACTTTCTCTCTCGTGTTGCCATTGGAAACGATACCTGTGAAGCGTTGTTTTATTGCGTTGCTTGAAATGCATTCAACGCTCCGTATATACGCCTAGTACATGATATCCATTATTAATATAAATATCAAATATTTAGTATCTCTTAAAAGAATCTCTTTTGTGTATGTGTACATATGTAGTAATAATAATTTAAACTATGTATTACCATAATTGAGCAGGTCACTGAAAGTTAGAAGTCGACGATAAAATCTAGTCTGGTTTAATCGATCTTTTTAATTCAATACGTAAGAGTTATGATAGTCAATAAACTATAACTATAATATACTTTGCGATAGTAAATAGCACATTGCTACTTCGTAAGAATGTTTTTTCTTTCGTGAGAACTATCCCTTCTGGAATCGGCTACAGTTCAGCAGAGTCTGTGTAAAGGAACATTAAAATGCCTTCGACAACCCTAGCAATTGCGAAGGGACCATTCTACATCACTCTTGATTACGTAATGCCCTACGACCGCTCTTCCCCTCGTTGTCTTCTGCAATTCAAGTCATTATCTTAAATACAATTCTAATGGAAATAGGAAATTTTCAAGCTTTAACGTGAAATGGGCTCACAATTACTCTGATTGATATATTTTTTTTATAAGATTCTAATACCTAAAATAAATAAATTGAATAATCTGAATTTGATTCCATACATTCATGGCAATGATAGTATCTTTACTCCAACAATTCAGGATAATAAGTAGGAGTATTTGAGTGAAAGCATATCATCATGTATTTTTCACTACCTTCACGCTTTTAAATATCTTAACATTTTCTTTATTTCTTTTTCATAAGTGTGTCTTTAGAGATAGACCTTGCTTATCAAGATAGATTTCATAGATGAATGAATATTTAATCGTAAATTATTGCCCGAACTTTATTCTCCCAAGCACGTGTTATTTGATTCGATCGTTACATCAAGAAACATTTTAATGCTTTATTTTTCTTTAACGAAAAGGTAAATTAATTTCGTCGAGCCACAGAATTCACGAGAGTTAGATTTTGGAGTATTTAATATAAAACAGCAATCATTCATTTCGAAATACTCTAGAGAGGATTTAATCTTGCCATCTGAAAATTCTAATCAATTCTATCTATACAATTTGTATGCACGTATTTTAAGGATTGTAAAATAGTGTTCCAATGTCATAATGCCTTTACCGTATTCTTTCTGTTTGAATTCAGAATATCTTTTATCTCGACATCCTTATAATATTTTTCAAATATACGTTTATGAGAATGTTATTGCATTTATATATTCTCTCATCTTTACGTTATGAAAGATGGCTCATTAATGATTTTTGATTTTATTTGGAGATGATTTTCAGATTTTTAATCCTTTCATCGAGTTATTGTTCGTTATGAAAATGATAATAAAAAATTGATCCATTTCTGAGATCTTGATACACTTTGATAGGTGTTATTTTTGCATTTTGTTTAATTCCTCACTCACTCTACTAGATCTTGCGCAAATAAATAATGACAGAAATTTTAATATTAAATCCGAACTATTATAATAATGGATAACGTTCAAATCAACCTCAGAATTCTATTTTTAACCCAACGGATTCAAGACAGAATTATCAAGGCAGTCCCTAATCAATTCCCAATATCTAATAATTTCATTCCATTCCCCTCACTAGCATATTAATTGATTAATGCAAAAATTTCAATCCAAGTTATATTAATTGAGGTACTGTCTAAAATTTGAGGATTTATGGTGAGGAGACCCATTTTACTTTAATAATGGAATATTTGACTGTAGATGCACAAGTAAGCAATTTGACACTACCGGAGCCTCGTTACTTCTCCCAATACTCAAACCTATACCCATCCCTAACCACGTGACCTGGGCTAAAACGAGTATATAAGCCTGCGATATTTTTGCACAGGTTCATATGGTAGAGAGGATGGTGTACGATACTAACAGCCTTAGAGGAAGGAAGAATCTGAATTTGTGGAAGATATAGAAAGAACTTTAGAATGTCAGTTTCCGCCGAAGTACGACGTAGTAACGAAAAGTGTCAGTCAACGATTAAACTTTCGGAAGATTATGTCATTGCTAACAGAAAACTGTGACCGATTGTCGAAGACCTAAAAGTCTTCGAGACATAATGAATATGGCTTATTGAAGCTATCTGGTGTTTGCAAAAGAGATCACTCACTAAATGTTGAAATAGAATAGAATATGAAAGGAAAGTACATCGATGTTGCTGGTAGCAAGAATGTATTACGTAAAAGAAAGCTAAGGATTTGGAGAAGGTAGGTTATGCTCAACTTTTAACATTGGCAAGTATTTTAATATTTGCTTGCTGATATTTCTAATCGTGCAGTTTCGTATCATTTACAGATCGTGTTCCCTGGTCTCAATCGAAGTGCTGTTAAACCCCCCCCCTGCCGTGTCAAGTGCACCCATAATTGTGAAGTGAAAGTGTTTGTGTGCTATGGTCATTCTAGTGATTAGTGATTTGTGACAGTGTAAGTGACATCAAGAGGAAATTCTGTACGCCGATGGAACGCAGAGATCTGCCGCCGCTGGAGGAAATCCACAGCTAAAGGTAGGGATCATCCTTCTCTCACAGGGGTTAGGCTGGTAGGCTTAGGGTAGGTTTCTTTAGAAAGGGGCCCATCCAACGGGCATTAGAGATACAGGTCTTCATTAAATGCAATAGGGCCCACATGATGGGCGTTAAATATGATTTCATCTCTTTTAGGGGGGAAAGGGTTAATTAAGGTACTAAGCATTACACGGTCTCTGGTCTTCACCGGCTCTTTAGCCATTAGAGAATAAAGATCTTCTAACAGTATCCCACTTCTATCTTTTCCGTGGCGGTGGTCTTCGCGCCATCGTCACACTGTGGTTCTCATAGGGCTGGCGAATTGCAACTGTTGACGCGTCCGTACGTTCCCCCGCTCTTTTGAACCAGTTGCAGTTCGCTGGCGAATCCCTCCACTCAAAAGGGATAACGCGCCATGCACGGTACGTCATTACGTGGTGAGGAAATCCGTGCCAAGCTTTTAATTAAATGTATTTTAGTTTAAAATAATTTAAAATGATTGTAACTTTATCAACTTGCTTCATTCTTTCACTCGTACTTTATAAGTCAATATAAACATTAACCTTAAATAAAATTGGACAGATTTTTTGGGCAGTTTCTATAGTTGATGATAACCACTTTCTTTTTCGAAATTTCATTTTCTTTCCATGCCACGTTATCTCTCCGTATTTTCTTTTTTCCCCAGGGTGAACCTTTTCTGATGACCAGACTCAATCAAGGAGGACACCAGCAATGAATATCAATGAACGGTAACACGCAAAATTCCGAGAATGGACGGTAAGCAAATTTTCCCTTTCTTTCCCATTATTACATCAGCTCATCAAGAGCGCACTTCCAATCTTGGCCCTACGCGTGTACCCTCAGGGTGCTCGATAACGGCTGCAGACTGTTAACTAGCAATTTTTTCCCATCCGTAGTGGATTAACTGAACTCTATACCTTAACGTTCAATAACGATATATTTCATAATTTTCCAGTTTCTTATAATGATTAAGCCTCATAATAAACTTACCTCATGCCTCATGATAAACTTCACATTCTGATTAAAATTAATAATTTTAATTGGGTTGCCAGTTTTCCATTGTGTTCTCTTAAGTTCAGATATATTTTTTTAAGCTTAGCATACAAATTTTATTTACCACTCCCATTGCTTTAATTGATTCTTCCATTTCAACTTCTATATTGATGGCTTACTTACACAATTATTTTTTTTCATCAGGTGTACGTGACCTACGTCGAATACCAACATCCACCACAAGGAAGTTCTGCTGCCGGATTGGATAAAAAGTTATGAACATGTACATCAGGAGGAACTCTATTATTGTAGATAAATATCAATGTCAATATAAGATCTTGAATAAACCACTTTTATTGAAAAAGAATTTATCATATTTGATATCTTATTTTTTTCCCACTCGGGAACCTTACCGTTGTTACAAATCTCAAGTACGGATTGGCGAATATGCTGAATATTGCCTTAAATTATAACAGCAAAGCGTAAACATCCTATCTACAAGCTGAATTGACCAGAAAGGTTGTGTATCGATGTATCATTCAGCCAATTCAACATATCCTAAATGATACCGAATTCTAATTTTACAATTGTTCTACTCGAAAGTTTTCGATATTTCAATTCGCGTAAATACTTAGTGCTTCCTTGAGTTTACTTTGTGTGCGAGAAGCGACAAATTAGTTGAACTAAATTATCAGGACGGACGTATGAATTGAACAAACATGATTTAATTTAGAGTGAATGAGTCTCTATAATGTTTCCAGATTAATTAACACTTCTTATTCGGGGAAAATTTGGTGGAAAATAATCCAATTAGATCCTCAAATTAGTTTCATTTCTATTGCTATTTAGCAATTCAGCTTACTATTTTTTCATGGTTTGCTGAAGCTATTAGAAACGCGAGGAAATAGTTTCAAATGATCGTGTCTAAATTTTATCGTTCATTCATCATACATCTATTCCACGGTTCCATAAATATTGACATTTTTCGGAAAAATTCTTTAAGATTTGTTATCTTGGTGTTTTCCTTGCGATCTATCCGTAACAATAACCTTCCAGCGTGGTGATATTTTGGGAAAACAATTTATTTCCTGCGTGGATTATTATCTTCATGGCTCATTAAGAACGATAGAAACAGCATAGGCCATGCGTAGCTATGCGTGCAAGGCTACGCGGTTGGCCGTGCTATGATGGATCGGATAGTTTCATTCACTAAGCAACCTAGAAGAGTTTTTATAGTGTGAAGTCTATAAAATGTTGCTTGCTATAGGTCGTAAATGTATTATCACCCGAAAATTTACCAAAACCATTACACGCGTGAGTAACCATGAGCTGTTCTGAACAGAAAATCTACAAAATTCAGATATTTCCCATATCACTACATTGGGCCGATGATCGAAAGTTTATTCAACATTTATTACAATTTAACTTTGAATAATGTTATATTTAATAATTATTTTTTCAAATTTATCTAATTCCTTCGTTGCTTTAATTACTAAACTGTCATGTTACATTCTTAAAAATAGCACAAGAGAAGTTTGAAGTATGAATATAATAGGTAATGAGAAACAATGTATTTTATCGACTCATTCATTTGATTTGTTGACTCTTAAGGCATATTCTACACAAGATGAAACTTGTTTTCTTTTCAATCTGCTTTTTCAAATCGACGCTGTCTCATTCACTTTTCTTTACGCAATTTACAGTGACAATACTGATTTCGACGTAGTCCAATTACATGTAAGATTAATAGTTGAGTATTAGAAATAGAAATTTCAATACTAACAACAATTTTAGAAAAATAAATCAAACTTTTGGCCACCAATTAAATCCTTAATAACGTAATACGAAGAAAGTCGAAAAAGTTATAAACAAATGAATGCAGAATTTCTTTAACAAACTTTCTACGAACGAAAAAAAAATATAAGTTGAAATAAAATCGGAAGAGAGGATAAACCTCCATTAATGAAACCATCGTACGTTACTCCATTCAGTTCAAATTCTAACGCCATGATTCATCCTCCCAAATGAAGAACGATAATTACGGTAAAAGGTAAGCGTGGAAAGGAAACGACTTGTGATTGTTTTGCGGTACAGTGAGAGAGAGAATGTGGTTCTTCACACGTCATGCCATACGTAATATAAGTTTGTGCAAACATGTGCTGTTAATTAATGACATGTGCGTGAAAATGAAGATTGTGGCTATATTTGTACAATGTTACAGATGTGTAATGAATGTCGTTAGAGACCTAAACGAACATTGTATCGTATATTCTTTAAATACAATACAATGTAGTCAATTAACGCTCCACGCTATTTCAAAAGTGTGTGTGTGTGTGAAGTTCGTAGTCGTAAGTTACGGTGAATGAAACTTGCAGATGACTTAATCTCGTTAAAGTCCTCAAGAATTTTTGTTTCTTTACAGGCACCTTGGAAACGGAGTTCGTAAGTAAACAAATCGATTCACTTCATTTCTGTACGTAGTGTGTATACAGCAGGTGCCATACATTTTCAATTAGTAACTACACCGAGTAGTTAAAATTGCATGTTAACAGACGCTTTGTACTCCACTTGCTTTTATGACTTTACGTTTATGACACACGTTGTCTAGTCTCGACAACGTTTAGTGTCGTATCGGAAGAAGTTAAGGACATGTAAAGGCTGATTTTAATGATTAAGCGCTTGCTATAAAATGAAATTACCGTTTCAGTGTGTTTGTGTGTGTAGGAAGTGGTATAAATAATAGTTCTCTTGTAGCAAAGCATTCACTAGTACTAGTTTCCATGAGTCTTCTACATATTTCCATTAAATCCCATAGTACTGATGTAGTAATACGCTTCAAAATACTTCCTTTAGATCACACTATGCAGATGTACTAAAATATTCTTCGTTTTTACAAAAATTATTTTTTATAGAGAAAAATGATGTGTTGGGCTCAAAACAATTGTTCCAGTAAGTCTTCAAAATTCTGCGATATCTTATTCTCAGTGATATTGGTGTAATAAGGTTTCATTTAATCTCTAATTGTTACAGGAATGCATCCAGATTTTGTGCGACTAATCTATTCATTTGGATATTGAAATTAATTTCATTCTGCTGGCGATGATTGAATATCACTTGCATTTCTGATTGGAACGTTTACACTTCTCTAATGCTAAGAAGAAGGAAGGTAGGTCAACTAAAATTAGCCTTAGCGCATGATTGATATAATTATTAAGGTAATAATCAAAATTCGTCGTGTGTACTATTAAGTTTCATTAAAGTTTTCAGCTAGCGATGAACCATGAATATAATATACTCGTCCATTTTCTTTTAAGATTTATTTTATTGTCATTTATTTATATTCTCGTTTGTTTAAATTTCATATAAAAACGTACAAAATCAATTAAATAACAATTGAAAAGCGAAAGAAAAATAAGTTAATCCTTTGGTCCACCAATTCTTAAAGACGTAATTCGAAGAAAGACGAAGAAGTTGAAAATAAATGAATGCGGAAATTCTCTAATTAACTTTCTACCAATGAAAAAAAAAAAAATAATAAGTGGAAAGAAAATCGTATCTAAAGACGAAGCATTTCAAAAGATATTTCGATTAATCGATGCTAGATTGAATAATACGTATGGTTCGTATCGTAGCCCGTAGGAGAAAGTGTTTTAATCTCGGAACCCCATCCCACGTGTTCAAGGAAGAACGAACCTCATCCAGTTTGACCCCAAACCAAAAAAAATCCCAATGGGAACTGGTTCCGCAATAAGTGGCTCTAGGTCGAACTTATGAAGCCATTTTCGACGCAACGAAATGCGTGAAAACAATAAAAAAAGAAGATTACAGATTCTGTCACACCTAATCCGTACAACCTTGTATGTACCTTTGACCCAGATGCTGTTCGCCAATTATTTATTGAGGAAACTATGCTACGGAGCGGAAATTATGCAAAAATTTGTTTTGGTAAATCCCCGCGAAATATATGGGACAAGGATTCATTTCTCGGAACAATTAGAACTACGATTCGATAGTCAGAACTTTCCGAGAAATGGCTTTATTCTCAGAAACTTCTACGTCACAAGATGCAGTTTCCTGTTACACTTTTTCAATGCAGTGTGCGATAGTTATGTTTTCTCGGAAAATGTTGTGGTATTTCTCAACATTGAAGTATGAACAACTAGCTCGAGAATCAAAAGTATTTGATGGCAATCAACTATCTCCCAGAAATTCTGTAGAATTTCACGCTATGCGATCGGGAATTTATCTTTTAAGTGTCATTGACGATTTGGATGGCCTTGTCTCCACTATATTTAAAAAATCCTGTTCGTATGTTTTCTATAAATGGATGCATGACTAGAAAAGTACAACGAGAAAATTAGACAAGTGTAATAATTAAAGTTTATTAAGTACATAAGTATATAATAAGTAAGAATTACTTTTCAAGATATTTATTTTCATTAAATTCAACAAACATAATTCATATTTTCTTGTATTAATATTGCATGAACAAATTAACTACAGAAGTACCTTAATAATAATAGTATGACTTGTCGTATTTTAATAATAACTTAATGTTAATTTAAATAGTTAAATGATTGGGAATATGTAGCGCTCAACTCCTTTTCAAAGTTTCCGATAACGCTTCTTAGTTTTAATTCATAAATAACAGGCCATGCAAGATAATCAATATCGTTATGAATATTTAAATCGAGGAAGTAGCATTTCGTCAAATTGTTACTTTGAGTATTATTCATCCAAAACAGATTCAATCAAAAGGTGACATTTTAAAAGTATATCAGTTAAAAACAAGTTTGAGGCATGAAATTTTACCTTTCGCTTTTAATTTATCGCCAGGGAAGTCGAGATGAATGGTGCCCTCACAGAGGTCAAACAATTGTAGAGTTACTCATGGCAGAGTTCTGCGAGTACGTGTTTCTTTACACGGCTTTAACTGTTTACTACTCTCAAGGATTTCATGTCTCGATCCATTGACGTAGTTAAATAGTTAATAGTTGCTTTCCAATTACTTTTAAAGTAAATTTTCGATAGTTTCTTGATTAGTCACCAAAGATCATTGGGAGTTATATCTTCCGCATACACAGCTTTTCGAGCAAGAAGTACTTCAGTTAATATCTTTAAAAAGTGTCTCATACAAGTGGAAAACTATTTTACGCACAGCTGAATTAACAATTGAGTGTACCGCAAGGTATAGTATTAGGACCGGTGCACTTTTCACGCTTGGTAAACAATCAGATTTATACATAATATAAACATAATATTCATAAATATAAATGTATATAACATAAATATTAATGAATATAAATTATTATTTTCTTTTCAGAAAGACTCCAAGCGAATGTACCACGCGTATACTGGAATTGAAACATGTTTGAAATGGAACGCATTCGAGATATTCCTCCCACTCTAACAGATATGAAATTTAAAATTTTGAAACATTTCACCTTCCGCTTTGATCGCTTCTGTTTCCTTCCTGTTTCCATGAACATTTCCTTCCGTGATCGAAAAAAAGATCCGCGTTATAGGATTCTCAGAATGATCGACGCAAGGTCAACTTCTCCTCGACCTAAATAATAGTGGACAGAAACCTGTTCTGATTGCGATGGAAACCGAGAGTGGGTTTGGAGTGTTTTCAACCACGAAAGTGAAATTAATACTCACTATTTTGACTACGATCTTCGTCGAGTTAAATCCCCTTGTGTTCCGAAAGTATCATAGGGATACGGATCGCGGCATATCTCAAAGAGAAAACAAATGAAAGAGAAATGGAATAATTATCGCTAATAGAGTTTGAGAAAAATAAACCATTATACTCGTAATATTTTGAATAATTTGGAAGGTATTTCAGCATTAATTGTCATGGACTATTTCGTAATTTAGTAAATTGATATTTGATATTAGATGCTAGATGATTAATGAAACATTATTTTGAAAAAAAGCAGTTAAAAGTTTAAATTAATTGATAGGGAACTTGTTATTAAATGCGTAAATTAATTTCTCTTTCTCTACAGCATTTCCAATCATTTTTGGAAGCAGTTACACCAGAAAGATAAATATTTTCTGACGTAAACATAATGATCTGGTGTTTCCTTAACGAGGAATCCAAGCGACCCATGGGAGAAGATAAGTTTACAGATCAAATCTTTCCAAATGAGATCAAATCTTAACTTTTTAAATAGAATGGAGGCCTTAATTATTTTTATGAAATAAAAAGCAGAAAGATATCGAATAAGATTTTTATAAAATAGACGGAGTTTTTCCGTCCAATAATATTAATAATAGCATTAATAAGGCATCATTTTAGGCCGTGATAGAGATTAGCAAATCTCTTCTATATATCTAACACTGCATCACGCAATGATCAAAAGAGAAAATATTTGATTTAGCTCAAATCATTATATTCTAAATTATATATATTAGCAAAATTGATAACTCATAATGAGTAATGTAGGGTCAATCATCGTAATATTCAAGATGATAATTATATTCTTAAATTTAGCGCTTTCAGTCGTAAATATCCAAGTCTATACTTTCCTGTAATCGTAATGAAAAGAAGAAAATCACATCTTATATAATGAGCACTTAGCAACGAGTAGTTTCAATCAATGAAGATTAACTCCATCCATAAACATTACTTCCCTCAATATACCTTTATCGTATCATTTAAAGAAGTAGAGATAATTATAAAGGTCTTCTGAAAGACAACCGACTGACATAAACCCTTCGTAACATCTTTAACAGAGCATTTGTAGAAACGTGGTCCATCTCCACTTTACCTCAAAGGATGTGTTCTACAAAAGATCGTACTCAGGGAGAGTTGCGTAACACAGGGGAAAGTTTTCCGTAGAATTTAGAGGTCATGCCTTAGACTATTGAAACATTCAAGAAGGAGTAGACATTCGTAGAATTAGAGTCCACTTCATTGGAATAGACTAACGACCAGACAGGTTCCTTTAGAATGTAGTCATAGAATACAACGACCCGCTTCCACATTATTTACGAAGATTTAAAGGAATTAAATCCATTACGTTTTTCGACGTATTTCATAGTAGAGGAAAGCGATGTTTTTGGTAGATTTGAAGCACCTTTGAACTTGAGATCTCTGCTGTAAAAGTTCATATTATCAATTATGATCGGGTTAGTTAGCTTGTTAGAACATTAAACAGCGAATTTATATGGCTTTGTATGAGCTAAATCGAGTACAGTTATGGGAAAATCATCCAGACGGTCTTATGGTACACAATCATTCAGTCAACAAATGGACCATAACCCCTTGTATAAAAGAAAACTAGATTTATCTAGTGCTGAATGTTACAGTTCTACAGCATTAGAAGTCAAACTTCCAGGTCGATGAGCATGCACTATCGTAGACCTATCAGAAATGCTCTAGCTACAACAGCAGAAGACAGATAAAATCAAAAGGAAATAAGAAGTTCCGGACATGCTCATCTACGTTCAGCAGTTTCCATTTTCCCTCAAGGTTTCACACATTCACATTCTCATCCCACAGAATCCTAACAGCTCACAACTCGATCAAAATAATATATACACTTAAGTACATCCAGTGGATTTTGCCATTTCTCATTGCGAAGAAATCTTTAGTTTACCCCGCGGACTTTTCAGGTCAAGAAGGTATTTCAAGGCAGCGGTTTAGAGGCCCTTACGTCGGACCTCAAGAAGATTTTAGGTTATGTTTGTCGTAAATGCTAACTTTGTCCATTCTGAGGTATGTTTACCATCATGCCGAAGTAATTCCTCGAGTTCCGCCAAAGTAAACCTAACGACCTTCGCTACCTGGCAACGCTGCTCCCGATCACGTGTTTGTCCTCTCAGAAGAAATGGAAATGATCGACAGAGATTCGGAATATTTCTCTCGTGAATTCCACAACATTTTAAGGTGATGTGACTCATAACCTTTCCGTTAAAAAATTTCGTATCCAAATGATACGTAGTAGATGTAGATTGGCGGTTTTTCGACGTAAATGGGGAACTTAACTCACTTTCTATTTTATTCGTACGTTTGAATCTGTATAAATTATGGAAATCGCTATAACGAACGTTTTTCGTTCAAACTCGAATTATTTGGAAAGTGAAGAAAGCTCATTTAGAAATTGATAGAGTTGAATATGAATAAAATATCGATAAATTTTATTGTATCCATTTAGATACGTTTAAGGTAACAGGATGGTGGTTATGGATTAATTCATGATAAAGTGCCAAACGTAGATTTAACCTAAAGTAGAAAGCTTCTAATCAAATAATCATAATTAGGTCTTAAATGTGCAGGTGTAAATTTCTAGAAAGATGCATTACAAAGAAGTAAATGTTCAATAAAAACATGAAATATCCTATCGAATGTGTCAAATAAATTGAACGTAATCAATACAGATAGCTGTTTCCATGGAAACATATTGGCAACTATTTGATCCGTATTAAAAAAATACCAATTTCAAAATATTTTTCCGAGATATTTCTCAGTAAGATGTTATGTGCTTTCATTTCTTAGAATCAAGGTAGTGTAAAAAGATGCATGGAAATCCGTTAACGGAATTCCCCGAAAATTCTAATCATGTAGGCTTGGGAGAATTTTCAAAATTGAAATGAAAAATTCCTGAAATATACTTTGAATAAAAATCATAGCGTTTCACTTCTATTTAAAATTTAATTATTAAACGAGAATATTTAAGATACTTCCTGAAAAATCAATAACTGGAATTCCAAGATTAATTTATATATCTATAGATAAATATCATAGAAAGCTTGTAATGAATAATCACGTATCCTACGAATATAATTTGCCATCGCTTAATCATTATCTCAAACTAAATGTGCCCATATAACTTCACTCCTCTAAAAATTTCCTATGATACTGACAACAAAGTTTAACCTAGATTTTCAGCAAAAAAAAAATTCGCTGTCCTATATAACTATGATCCAAATTTTGCTTTCTGTTGCATTAGCACAACAGTTGCTGTTTTCAAAATCTTTGGAATGCGATTATTACACCTCTGTGTTTTTTTGTAATAAAACAGTTTCGTCAGAGCGATCATTATATCGAGCCAGTTCCTGAAGTCGTTCGTGGCTAATGAGAAGTATAATAGACTCCCCAAAAACTAAGGAATTTCTCCGAAACACGCAGTAGACTCTCTCTAAAAGACAAAAAATAACAACGGAACCCAATCAAATTTTTTTCGTGTTCTTCACTCACCTTACTCGCGTTAAAGCTGTCAGTCAGGTTTTTCTCCGCAAGCGATCACATGTTTTCCATTCCAACTTCAGTTTAGAGAAAATTGAGGGGCGATTTTAAAAAGGTAGAGCAACACGGAGACAAATTAATGTTCGTGTAGTAGTAGTTTGATAAGTTAAGCATCCGTGTAGCAGATCATGCTAGATAAATTCAAAAAAGTGGGCGGGTAATAAGTGAACGAAATTCCAGTGTTTAAGTGGAATTCTTTTGCCAAGCTATTTCACGCCCTTTTACCAGGATGGAATTCCGCGTAATTAAAGCTTCCCTGATTGATTTAATCTCAAACGAGCAGAAATCGATTCATCTTTAAAATCTATAAATTAATTACTATTAATTATTAACTAATAGCAAATTACTTTAGATAATGATAAGTTATTAGGTGTATTATAAGTGCGTGTGTTATGTGTTATAGCTACGTATTCGTAATTTAATATGTATTTCATTTTCAGGGTTGAGGCTATCTGCTAGCAAATAAATTGTAAGATACAATCAAAATAACCTTATTGAAGTTGTACGGACGATAAATAGTAATAATGATCTCTATAACTTGTATATTTTTGACTAAAATTACTGTTATAATGTACAACTGTATATATCCCTGTACATCGTATTTACTATATTACTTTTAATTCTTTTAGTTACTACCATCCTGTAGGTTTGCGTAGGTGTTTCACACACACCCTATTAGTGGGTGTTTTTCTACAATAGATTTAAGACTTTCTTAGGTTCTTTTGTATCTGCATCTCTTATATTTCTTCTCATTTCATCCCAGGCTTTTACTTTCACTCACACCTAAATGAAGAAGTTTTCTTATAATTATTAGCCATATTAAGATCATGGTAAATCACGGAAATTATTTCTTGTAGCTCGGATTATAGCTAGCAAAAATATTTATGCTCGTAATCTAAAAAAGAAGATTTTGATCTTCTCAAAATAAATCGAATTCCATATTTTACGTCCTTCTTAATAAGTTGTTTATATTCGTGCATATATTTATACATAGTTACGACATCTCAACTCTATTACTCAACGCAACCATAGAAACGTTTCTTTTAAAACCAAACAAACTCATCTATCGATCTATAATATCCACACGTACGCACTTCTTTCCAGCGAAGGCGATCGTAAAAATTAAATCGAGTCATTATTTGCTACGTGACGGAACTATAAAAAGTCCTAGGAACACACGCACAAGGATTAATTTCATTTCTATTGGGCATTCTAAGCTTCGTAACAGGAAATGGCAATTGCAAGTCTATACCACCACCGTTTCATCCGACTCACGTTCCAAAATGCTTCCGATTTCTAACCATTTCCTTCGCGGAAGTTCCGAGCGGATTAAGGCCTCTTCCTGCAGATAATTCTCCTCAAAATTATAATCTGCTACATCCCCCGTTCCGGTTTTTTCTCATTCTGTTCCGATAAAAGCCTTTTAATTACGTTATTCCACCCCAAGGCTTCTACGAACTTGTTGAAATTCCCAATTTGTGAGTTTTATTTAATCGCTAATGAAAGATGTTTCTTCGGTGATGGAATATCTCTTAAATCGAGGGGAAATCGTGTCTTAGTAATCGCCTAAACATTTGTATAAATGGTTATCATCTCACTAAGTTTGATTGAACAAATTGGTTTCATCAATTGTATGTTTTCAAAGTTTTTTTTTATCTCCCTTCTACTTTGGCTTATTGTTGTATTGGCTTGTTTGATCGTTGATTACGGGTGACAGGTTTATTTACAACTTTTAAATGAATTATCTATTCTATTCTAGTAAATTTTTATTCAGTTAATTTCTCTTGTGATTTTTGGCATTGCTGTTTGTCTATTGTATTAAACTCGTTGGATATTCGTAAATTATAAAGTTCCTAATCCTAAAGTTCCTATTCTTCTTTAAGATTATATTTCTTTTATACGTTTGCTTAAAGAAACCATTTTTATTATGTCTCCATGACTGTTAGTTGAGCTCCCAAGAGAGTAGGTTCAGTTCGGTAGGAGGATAAGTTGGTGAAGTTAAACTTCACCCTTGTGTAAAGTTAACCTTTTACCTTGTGGTTTCCAAGAGTTCTCTTACACCCGCTGTACGGTCCGTGCTTCTGGAAGGCTTTGGCATAAGACGATGCTAATATGCGGTCGAAACTGCAACGAACATTTCTACAAAGAATCCCTTCACAGTGTAATTAAATGTTCTGGCGAAACAACTAAATGGCCGTAGCAACGGAGGGACAATTAGGAGATCTAAGATGCAGTCCAGTAATACCTTTACATTGTCACGTACTTTAAATCCTTGGGGAGGTTTAATTGAAGTAAATCGAATGAACTGGGTACAGAATAGGCCGTTCCAAAATTTTAGGCAGTATTGTCTTATGGGGGAATCGAATAGCCTCGTAGGCAGGTGCATTTTTCCGTAAAATCCGCTGAAGTTCCGTCTTGAACGGATAAAATTATGATTGTCTTTTTTTTCAGATAAAGGTATATATTAGTAGCAAATATTGCTCAAGTAAAGGATGGAATAGAATATATTTTATTTTCAAGGATTTTCGTTAAAAGGTCTACTCTTTGTAAGATAGTATATAACAAGAATAATGGAGTGTTGAGCGTGATATTTTGTAGGGCAAAAAAATATAAATCGGATAAAGATATTTCTTTTTTGACAACCGCTTTCATATTCGCATAAGGCTATATGCACCAGAAGGGAGAAAGATAAAATGTATCGAAGTAACGAGGTCAACTGGTTCGGATGGCATTGAAAGGTGGTAAGAAAATTATACCATCCCTTTCATGAATAATTTCGGTCAAAACCCAATTTCGTTTTTTTTAATGTGGGGACGAAATCATGAGCCCGATGATCCTCAAACTTATGGTAGTGCGTAAAATCGAAGTAGTCATTCTTAAGTTACGATTTTACATTGATGTTTTCCGTCCTTTCTTGTAATCCCTTGACATACAGTATTCCATAACTCTGCTTAACAGCTGTGCTGAATTCTTTATTATAACTTTTGAATTGAACGCCCAAGTTTCACTTCTAAAGGTTATAGCAGTTATTATACACTCGGTAAGGACCTTATTCTTAAATTACATGGACATTCTTAATTTGGGGATGTGGGCATTCCCTCCTGAAGGCACTCCAGTCAAGTTTGAAATCATTACTCTCCTACTAAATTCATTGATATCTTTATTCATATTAGTCCCAAGTAGCTATATTTTGCGTGTATGTGCAGAGGTATTCTTCTAATTTTCGCCAATTTTAAGGATAAAAGAATCGTGCGTTTCATCTTTCGCTCAATAGTTACGAATAGATATAGTCCGTTTCAGACAAGCTAAAAAGTACGGGAAGCTTATGGAGGATATAAAATACATGTAAATTCCCATAAGAGAGCAACCTAGCTTCCCCCCAGGGATCAGTTAATCCATAATCCGGAGATTTACAAATAAAATTAAGATTTTCAGCTTAGTTTGGTCGATTTTTATGAAATATCGATGAAACTTTGATAAGAAAGGAAGATTCTACACATTGATGACATCTTTATAACAAAAGAAATAAATTTTATAACAGGATGAAAAAATATTTGTCGCCTTAGCGACCAACAACATTATTGAAACTGGCATTGCTCTCCTCCTATATCGCTATAAAATTTATTTTTTGTTATAATGATGAAAAATATTACAAGACACCATTGCTAATAACTTCTGTATTATCTCATGTAGGTAAATTTTAAACTTAAATATCATAACGTGATTGAACCTAAAATACGTATAAAAGACAAATTTAGTGTATTTGACAACATATAGGTAATCTTTCATAATTCTTAAATTAAAACTTCCATATACAGAGAGCACAAGGGTTGTATTTAATCTATCTTTAAGAAAATATATGAATTTAATGATTTCAATTTGTAATTATTTTTATATACTCCTTAACATATCAGTTTTTTGCATTTCCTTCATTTCCATCACAAAGAAAAAAGATTAAAAAATTATATTTTTTCAAAACTGTTATATTTAATTACACATAAGTGATCTTAGTAAATAAAAAATCATTTAAAAACAAGACGAGGTCAGCATGTTTTTCACATTCAATCCATGGACTAACTTAAACTCAAAGAATTCATAAAGTTCCACTCCAATGAAGGTAACGATCATTTAACTTGGAGATAATTTGAGATATTAAAGAAAAAACATAAATAAATCCGTGCGTAATTTATAAATATTTCAATTTTTACTTTCCTTTGATCTTTTACAAGGAAATATCTGTCAACACAACTTACGCTTATAATATAAAACATTTTTTATGATTAATCTCGAATTCGTGACCGTATCACATTAAAATAAAATGAAACAAAACTCTAACGTAAGTCACGAGTATGAAATGCTTAAAAGAGCATTCGAAAGCAAAAATATTGCTTCAACTAGCCTCTACCTTATTAACCCTCATTTTGATCGATACGGATCACGAACATACATTTTGACTCCATCCTTGAAGTTTGGAAAAGTGAAGGAGCGGGAGTTATATAGACCCAACTTTTCGTAAAACATACGTTTTCTTAAAGTAGGTAATAAATGGAATTACCTTACGTTGAATTAAACATTTCCATTCCTCAAGTTTACTTCTGTGAACGTGTTAAATGTCATTGCATTTCCTTCAATTACCTTCTACAAACCTTACTAGCATTAAATACATTCATAAAACGATCTTATGGTATAAATATAAACCTCCAATGCTTTCAATGTAGTTCGAATTTCCCATAGACGTTTTAAATTATCGATATCTTCAAACTTATTTCCATCACATAAGCAAATATATAAGTATCCACTATTATGATTATCATTATTTGAATTAAATACCAGATGTTTCTTGTAATAAAATTATTGAGTAACCATATGTATGCTTCAATACAAACAAACATATAACTTTCCACTATTATCATTATTTGAATCAAACCTCAGATATTTCTTCAAATAAACTTATGGAGTAACCATAGTAAAGTAAGTAAATAAACAGCAAAATATTCGTCACTGAAATCAACGATATTAATAAATTATATATATGCGTCTTTTTCAGAGATGTTCTTTCCGTGAACTTGGCTGTAAAACACTTCAAGGTTACCTGCATCATCGTACAGTCATAAAAAAAAAGTTTGACCCATCACCTTAAGCCCTCTCACGCTTTAATTGAACGAGCCAAACTCTTTAGCACGCGATCTAACTAAGCACCGCAGTTATACCCTTTTGTATTCTGATAATACGATTTCCAAGCTTCTGAAAGGAAGTCGAGACAGGGCTTCAGATTTTTCATTACCTATTTCCTCAGTAACTGTTCACAAGGTGACCTTAAGTCGCACATGCGAAGGATAACTGCCTTTCCATCGATTGGCTGAACCGAGATGAAATTTGTTTCTACTTCCTTTCGGAATACGTCATGTCAGCCGATGACCTTTGACAAGATTTATCTAATTACTGCGACAAATCAGCATCTGTAAGAAAGGGACTTTTTATGCGTTTAATCTTCATCAAACGTAGAGAAACGTTTCCTTTTTGTTTTTCACTTCCGCAGCCTATTAATTTTAAATCGGAGCGGGTCTTGGAACGAGGTTTTTAATCGACCAGCAGCTCTACGTGATCTGCAGTAAGTTCACAGTATCTGCAGAAGAGAATGTTAACAGTTTATGAAGAATATCGTATTAACAATATTTGAAGAAGGGCATGTTCACAGCATCTGTAGAATAGTATATTAACAATATACCCAGAAGGGTATGTTCACAGTATCTGCAGAAAAGCATGTTAACATTTTATTCAGAAAAGTATGTTAACAACATCTGCAGAAGGGCATGTTCACAGTATCCACACAATTGATATATTAAAACTAAAATTACAACTCGAAGGAATCAAAGATTTGAATGTATTGATGAATTAAAGATACTAAAAAGCCTTCTTTTGTTAAAAAATGGCAGTGGTTCACTTCGCCAAAGTCGACTCTACAGTTTATTTCGTAATCCAATAATATTTTCTTTAGAAAAGGTTGAATGTGAATAAATGTGCATGGAGCTTATACCATTTAATCACCCCCTTGACTTGTTTTATTAACTTCGTGAATGCCAAAGAAACTTTACCTGGCAACTCTTCTATGTACAAGAAGCATGGAGATTCCAATGTAGCTGGAAAAAATACAAATTTCTTGTCTTTTTCATGTGGTTTTTTTATCTCTTCTCTGCTAAAACGAGTTCTTGGATTAAAGATCTCCCATGCTTGCGAGGTGATTCTCATCCCTGATCATACGCAATATATTGCAGTGCGTCATGAATGTACCGAAAGCAGTGATTTTATGAGATTTTCTGACGAATTTCTAAGGTTTTGCTTGCCAATATTCAGCATATATACTTATTGTAATTTCTATTCACCTACAAATAGCTAAAGCCTTTACATACAACATACAACGCTTAAAAAGTACATTTGCATCTGTTTACTCGTAGTAAACGAACAATACTTGCACTGAGATTAAGAAGAGGTAATACTCAACTAAAAAGGTAGAACTAGACTACAACTAGAAAGAAATTTTACACGATGAGTTCGTGCGACTTGATTGTAAAGGTTATTTAGAGCTAAAAAATTGCCTCTCTGGGACTCGAACCCAGGTCCCCCACTTTCCGATATAGCAAACTGACCGCTATTCCGCATTGTTGCGTCATTTTCACACTGTTTTGGTGTTTATTTATATCTTACACTTCTTTTGGACCTTTATTTATAACCCTCATATTGAGATTCCGAATCATCCTGTAACTGTTTCCCAGCAATGGAATAAGATTCTTTTTAGTAACTCCACGAGCATTTTTATGCCCATTCTTATCACCTTCATTTTCTTTAAATTCCACCCTTTCTTCGAGTTCTTCACTTCTTTTCCAAGGACCCATCATTTGTCTTATAGCTGGCATACGAATTCAATAAAAGTTGAGAAGCGATAACGCACCTACGTTTTTTTTATTTTTTGCTTTAGGAGTTCTCTTTTTATTCCTCAAGTTTCAGGGGCGAGATTTATTTTTACCGGAATGGGTTCTTTTAATGGGCTAATTCGAAACTTGAGAATGAAAGGAATAATTCAAAGAACATAAGATATGGGCAAATAAAAGAATTTAATTTCTGAGTTAGAATCTTTGATAAAATATACAGTGAAACCTTGTAATTATTTGTTATTCTATCTCCTGTTTATTACAATGGTTTCTAATTTTTATTTACTTACGATTGTTTATAAAAATAGTTAATCGAAATGGTATTATAACCATGGTAATGATTAGAAATTTTCAGCCGTAAACTTTGATAATAATCAATCATAATTTGATAGTTACAGGGAGATGGTAACTGATGAATTTTATTTTCTCCCGGAAATTTCTCTCTTCTATCAAATTTTCTTAATATTTGCAATCTTGATACGAACCAATCTACATGTTAAACAAGCTAGAAATTTGAATTTTTGGGGAAGTAGATTAAATTTTTCTCATCGGACGTCATATAGATAGGCAGATTTTGATTTTATCAAAGATTCTAACTATTAATTATTATATTTTATCTGGATATGCATATAAACCCTGCTAGACCCTCTCGACGTGTGACAAGGTATGTAAACACTAGGCGTACGGGCTTATTTCGTAATCTATTTTTATCACGCATAGTTCTCTGAAAGGATGAATTTTTTAAACGTCCCGTCCTAGCATCTATTTCTCTTATTTTACGCCCAAGGTAGCAGTAGGGTCGCATAATATCTGCTACATCTTTCGCAAAACGTGCTTTCCCAATAGTTTTCGAGAATTCGAAATCTAGCATCTAATCTTATGAGAATTCGCAACCTGCGTCTGCCAGTATTTCAGTTACGCTTGCTGTTTTATCTTGCCTCTTTTTAATTAGCCTTATCGTCCTATATATTTCTCTATACTATCTCAAATTCGCGAATGCATGTTTCGTTGACCGGACATTCGGTTCGCCCATATATTTGATGAATATTCCAGATGAGGTCTAATTTATGTGGTGTAACATGGTTCTCTAACTTTTTCGTCTCATCTATCGATAAGCCACTGAAAAATACCGAGCTTTCTAATAGATTTAGCACAAAAGTTTTTGGGTTCGCGTTCTCCAGTTCATGTTGATATATGGCTAGTATTTGACCGATTTGTTTTTTATGTATAGGGTTGGTTAACATGTTTCCTCTAGTGAAACAGTCGCTCTAAATTTCACTGCTATTCTATGCAACATTTAGCCCATAATGAACCCTTCGTTTACTCAAAATTCACGAACTATTTAAAATCGTGTTCTTAATTAGATGATTGTTCACTGTAATTACGATGAAAGTGAGGGAAATTTTTGCAAGAATGTTCACAAATGAGCGAACTCACACAATACTTAGTTGCAATGAGTGCTTTGACTTTCTCACCGATGAATTCCGCTTAGAGTATCGAATTAATATCCGATAAGCTACCGCATTCCTTAAGTATTTTCTCGGATTGAATTAACTGCCTTTTCCACATATCAACGCGACTCAGTAAAGTAATGCACCAAATTAAATATTCAGGTACGAGTCTTATGAATGCGATTATTAAGTGGCCTATTGCTATCAGGTTTTTTATTTGCTTCTTCTACCAAATTGATTCGCAAAATTTTTTTATTTACATTACCCAGAACTATTTAATTATTTTATTATTATAAATACATCGGACTAAGGGAGAGCTAAATTTTATGTATCTGCATATATAATCAGACGGTATTCCCCATACTTTACTTTCGTCCTCACATCCGTAAATATAAATTTTAAAAATTATAAATCAAATTATCTCGAAAAGAGAATTACGCCTGATTCCCTTTCTTGTCGATCAAAAAAACTTCTCCTACGAAAAATGTTGACTCTGTTTCACCTGATTACAAAACGGCAAAACTTTGATAGAATGTTACTTAAGATAACTTAGTGATAAATAGCATAAAAGAATAATGGAATTTTTTACGAAGTCACGTGTGCCTCAGGGCATCGTAATGGGACCTCTTCGACTAGCAGTGGAGCGAAACGGATAGCATTCGAAAAAATGCGTGTGGATGATCAATTGAGAAATAAGAAAAGAATCTCACTGTATTATTCAACTGTTTTATTCGTCGATTTATTCATATAATACGTACCTAAACTATTTAGGATTATTTTAAGTTTATAAGTGTTCAAATATATTCGAACAAAAAATAGATCGTATAGTTTAATACAGGTAAAATGCCCCTTAATTGATGTATTCTCAAGGAAAGACAGCGATGCTGTTCAACCCTGTTAAGTCATCACCTGGAACATCCAGAAAATGTATGGATCCAGCGAATGACGCAGAGAAACGCACCCTCGTGAAAAAATGCAAGCAAAGATTCTTTTCTCCATAAAAAAATTCGATGAAGAAGAGATTAAGTAACGATAATGATCTCAGACGCAGGTTAAGAGTGCTTGATAAAAAAGAGATAAGAAACCGTGTTACGTTTGCTAAAAAAAGAGAGGGTGCACGCCCTCTAAGGGTGTAATCGATATTGTGAGAGACCCCTATACTTTTTGGGGTCTCCCCGACAACGAGGGTAAATTGAGAGAAATGGGTATAAATAAATTTCGTTTCAAGAACACGAGAAGAAGAGCGTAGCGAACTACATCTCTGATGATGCTTCAATTAATCTCTAAGTTACCATAGAAACGTACTATTTAATTATAAATGAAACGAACAGAAAAACAATGTCTATTTAAATTACACCAATCAAACAGTTCCGAAATTATATTAAAAGATTACTATTGAAAATATTTATCGTGTGAAAAGATGCATATTTTAGATAATATTCGTAACTTTAGATGCATTAAAAGAGTGGAAGATTGTTTAATTTAATTTAATAGGAATACCTGTATTTTATGTAGATGTACGTAATACTTGATAGAGATTTATTAACTACAGATTAAGAAGTATATTGACTGAAAAGAGGACATGGCAACTTTCAATAAAGTACAGAATTCGACTTCATAATAAAATTTGTACGTGGAATTTTAACAATGTAAAAATAAAAACCAATTATGATTCCAGAATAAGATGTAATCACGTGTTGTTTAACTCGAAGATATATAGAAATCATAATCATTTCATGAGAACATAGTTATTTCTCACTTTTTCTTCCCACCTACATCATAAAGGCCAAAAATTTAGCATTCTGCCAAATGATAAATCTCTCAGTTACGGATGGAGAATTTTGGAAAGCTCCCTCACCTTAGCACTTCCGATGTTATTTCATTCTCACCTAAATTCAAACCGACGACCTCAAGTGTGTGTATCAGTCTGTTTCAGATCCCTTCAGTGGTTTCTTATCTTCCGATTATAATTTCTCTGGGGTATTTTTCCAATTCCATCCCATCAGAGATTGTCTTCGATATTAATTTAAACAGGACGAGTTGTGAACAGCTTCTTTTTTTCGATGGAAAGATTTGTTTCTGGAAGAGCGGAGACGCGAAAAGAAGACGGGAATCGGTAAAATTAAAAAAAAGATGATGAGGAAAAGATACGAAATTTTCGGAAAGATACGGATCAGGGATGAAGCGAATATGGAACAAGGGTTGTGATCGAACTAACTCGGATGCAAACTAAAGTAAGAATAGATAGGAACAAAATGATTTTGATGAATACGTTTCAAGATAGCAGAGATGCGTTCATTCGTAGTGAAATGAAAAAAGAAAATCACGTTCGGCGCAAGAAATGAAAGGTTCCTTTGTGAAACTCGCCTAAAAAAGGGCAGTCATCAATTCCAGATCTTTAAGCAACTGTCTATCTCAAAATGTTCCGCAACCATTTTCATCATCGAAAGACTTTTATCTTGGTTTTCTGCTCCTTTGCTTACGATGCATCGATACGAGTTTACGATCGAAGTCTTGATTTCGAATAAAAGGAAAGAAGGGATGTTTTTTGGGATTGTTTTCTAAATTAGAGTAAATCTCAAAGATTAAGATGCTGTACTATTTAGACGAATAATGATCACGAAGTTTATCATTATTAGCTTTAATTTAGATAGTTAGTCCTTAATGATAAGATCTACAAGCCAATATTATTGTCGCTTTCAATACATTATTACATTCTACGTTACGTGAAGTATTTAAATATATTCCTATAAATAAATCAAGAATGAAATATATGAAAGAAATATAATAATAACCAAAATCCCGCCATCTGATATTATTAACATAATATTAACAACTAAACAATTGAAAATCTCCTAATTTTCTGATACTTTTACTTTATTCTACCTTCCCGCCAACTTTACCTCGTCCGACAATGTTTTGTTTACTAAACAAACGTCCTACCAACGTAAGCTTTAACTTAGCATAGTAATGTTTTTTATAACTTGTATATTCAAAACTATTTCTAAGAAAATATCATCAATATTAAAGGTACTCTACATATTTATATAAACCAAAAATATTGCTATCACTTGCGTAATTGAATTCCAAGCCAACTGACACTAAAATAGTTTCCATTTATACATAGAACCGCTTCATCAATATGAACCAGAGTAAATTTATTCTTATCAAATTCCTCGTCTAGGGAAAATAGACCTTTTCATTGTATAACACCCATTATGAAATATTAGGAAGACCATTTTTTTTGAGATTCCTCAAACCACGCCTAGAAGCTCGCCGCCGTGACCACAACGGTATACAAAAACTAGGAAATGATTTAGAAATAGACGATGTAAATAAGCTGATAAAATTCCCATTTTAATTTTTCTCCAACAGAATCGGTTACGCATGAGTTGCGTAACTTGTATAAAAAATAGAGAAACACGTACCCAATAACATCATCTATAAGTCATTTTTTACGTGTGTGAGATAAGCAGTGAGGAAATTAGAAAGATCTTCAGTGTTCCTCTGACACCCGCATTCCTCAGCAAATCTCTTCCCCAAATCATACCACTTCATCCTTCTTCAAGGACTTACTTTCCCTTTTTCTCTTTAATTCCATTCTGACGGCTGATCTAGTGTTCGGTAAAAATTCGTATGATCAAATCTTGAGCGTTGTTTCGAAATCCTTCCTGAAAATTTGAACTTCATCTGGAAATATTAAAAAGATGGAAGGGCGTTCAGAATGCGACTGAGTTGACCTTGGGGCCGAATACGGCTTATGGCATACAACATTACATTAAATATATTTAAGAAACGCTTCCAAAAAAATCTACAAAATCACAGAGTTGGACGTCATGTTTATGACTTACTACGTGCTTCCATACAATGTGTTATTTTTACTCTTTTGTTATATAATGGATGCAGGTAATTCTTGAGGCAGAACCTAAAATATTCTTGAAGTTAACTTAGAATTTGATATTATTATGATAAACATATTATTTTTATTCGCTCCAAATCACGGATATATGTTTCATCTCTCATGTACATAAGTAAGAGTTTTGATTAGGCAAGTGTTCACAGCTGCTATACGTAGGCGATATTATGCCGTCTAATTATTTAATATTGTTTATGGATTTGAAGTATTTTGAGAAAATATTACGTCAAAAATAATGATTATTACTGGTAAATAGTTATTTTTAAATTGAAAAGTAATAAGGAAAACTTGCGTTCTGAATTACGAAACAAAATCAATTAAAATTATAGGAAAGTACGTAATTGAAAAATATTATTGTATTTTCAAGAAAAAATGACAATAATTCTCTATTTATAAATGTAAATATAGAATAATTATCTTTCAATTTATTGCAAAAATAGTGAATCACGAGAAAATGACTATATAAGAACCAGATGAACTAACCTATTCTCTTTGTGGAAATCAATGTCGTCATTATCTATGTGAAATTGCATCATAACTATCTTATACAATCCAGACTATGATAAGTCTACTCTTTTTAATAAGCATACATTTTGAAGGAAACTATTCATAAATAGATCACCTAGATCACCTTCAATTGCTCAACTGTCCCTCAATGTCTATTGCTTATTCCACGAATAATCCGACACTCGTTCTACATTCATACTTTCCTGAACGATAAAGAACGGAACTTATTTCTTGGGGGCTTTTCCTCTTTGCTCAAACTCAGTTTAAGTAACATTAGGTGTGCCTCGGGGCTACACGATCGGCCCCCTTCTCTTCCTTATTATTTTCTATGAAGAGATGCGGCCTGATTTCACTTTTACGTATAAATTTTACTTGCACAAATGAAAGTATGGGATTAACAAAAACGCAAAGACATGAGTAGATTATTTACAATATATATATATATATATATATATACATATATACATAAGAAATATCAAATGAGGTAGATTATAACATTTTTGTGGATACATGCCAGCTTGAGATGAATTTCATTAAATTCTCCTTAGTTTAAAGCTTCCTAAAATGAAGTTTCGGATAGAAGAGCATAAATTAAATGGAATATGCGGAAATATAGTTTTGTCACAAAGAAGTAGTAGGAAAGAGTCTACAACAAGATGTCCAATTCTCTACACACGTGCGGCTTTAGGGGAGAAGCGGACATCTGTCTCGCTTCATTCTGTATTTGAATTTCCTCATCGTTTCGGACTCGTCCGTGGAAACAGTCAAAGTCGGTGGAATATCACAGAATCACTCTCACGGATTATTTAAAGTGAAACCGGTAACATCCGGAATGTCTTCGGTAAGGAATCCAAAACGTTTAAACTCCATTTATCCTTCTCTTGTTGGATAGAACGTAAAAGGTTAAGGTCAAAACTATTTAGTTCACGTGTGAAATAAAAGAAAATGCACGGAAACGAGGCGATTTCTCGAGAATTCAGAGAATATACGGAGTATACTATCTTTAAAACATGACCTGAATTCCATTTCGGACCGTATGACGAGCAGAGAAAATTAGGAAAGTAAATTTTAGGACAAGCCGTACGATGTGTTTGTTTTGTTCGATGTGTTTGTATTTTGTTCGTTATATGTCTTTCTGTAGCCTAACTATCGCTTAATTATATGAATAATCTTTCTTTTAAAAAACCTCGATCATCTTGTCCAAAAAGTATGTGAGAAAATTCACGCTCACCGATAGAAAAATTATGTAGCTTTGTATTTTTTCGACAACATAATTATATAATCGCTAGGAAGAGTTTTATTTATAAAGTGTTACTTATGTCCCATTATACTATCCGTTTTTACTTAAGTAAACATCATGAGTTATGTACGTGTATAAACTATCCTTCAAGAAAACTATTGTGATAATTTCTGTTGTTTGGAATGAGTGTGAGTTATAAAGTTTTGAGTTCGTATATTCCTATAAAGTACTGTTTCTGTTTTGAGAAAGGAGTATTTAAATCCCTTTCCATCTTAATCTTACATTGAGATAAATATTCCTAAATAAGAATAAAAAGATTAGCAATGAATTATATAATTTCTAGCACCTTATTTTCCTTTTATTAATGAATAGAAAATACTTTCCAATATATAAATCCAATGGAATTATACAGTTCTACCATTAAATGCAGAGCGTATACGCATTTTGTGAGTTATTCCACATTCCTATTATTAACAGCAATTATCCTTATATTTAAATGGAAAAATATACGGTATCGGTAACTTAAATTATGAGTGTAGGCTCTATCCGGACTGAGAACCACTGTTTCTTCTGATCGTACTAAAATTATCTTTATACTTAAAATAATTATAATTATGACTCTAGAGTATATACAATATAATCATAATAATTTAATTACTATTGTCTGAGAGTTCTCTTGCTTTTAATCCATTTATTTTAACGTATATTTTAAGTTTTAAAACTCATATGAGATAATTAAATCTGTTAATCTACAAAGTGATCATATAATTGAAATAAATGCTGTGATAATTCTAATACTGATGAATAAAATACTGCTTTTATACGTATAACTTAATAGATGAATCATAAGTTTTCATCTTTAATACTCTTTAAATGCCTCAATTAATTGAATTAAATATCATCAAACCCTTTTATGAATTACGTACCCAAAATTATTACTAACACAACTGTCCTTATTAATCAGAAGATTCGTCTGAAATGGAATCGTAGGTAGAGAAACAAACTACAAAACGAGCAGAATCATTTGATTAAAATTTTATCAACACGCTTTATGTGTATCGCTTAATTAAAATCATCAACCCATCGGATGCATCTCGGAGCTCATTATCCGTTGGAATAGAATGTTTTCCTTCCTTGGTCCCTTTTACTATTCTCTGGAGCGAAAAACTCTCGTTGGCCCTTTTAAAGAGGACTGCCACGGAGCGTCACGGGAAGTCCATTAGGATATTAAAAGGCGTTAGAGAACTTCATGCGAGAGAGCCCTCTTCAATGTCACGTCCGTTCCAAAGTCCTAAAATATCTATACGCTCCGGAATTGCAGACAACCATTTAACGGTCTTCTGGCTAATTCAAAAATTGTCGCTACTACTGGGATTGTGAATTCGACGAAATTCGTAGATTAGGATAGATTTAACCTTTTGGGAACCTTGTCAATTAGTGAGAGAGCTCGTTATAGATAAATGAGTAAGTTTTACGTAATTGGTGTTTCGTATTTACGTACTAATGATTTAAATTTGGATTTGGATGTTATTGATACTTTGATCAAAGCAATCTAGGTCTTTCAGTAAGAAGTTAAAAGCATGAAATAGTGTACCTCCTGGTCCTAATCTAGCCTTTAATTTAGTCGATTACTATTGTTTTGTTTCCATTACTTTACGAGTACTTTTTTATCGATAATTTACGATTGGACTTAGATGGTATTGAAAGCAATATTGGTCTTTCACCGCGATTGTTGTAAGAACGTAAAATTAGACTTCGTAATTTAAATACGGCCCTTAATTTATTCCAATGATATTATTGTTATTTTTAAATATTGTATGATTTTCTTTGGGCCTTAGTTTAAAGTCCTCCTTCTAGCGAGGCTATAACCACGTAGACGTACAGAAGTTGTTGATCGAATAAAATTCAAATTTACTCAAGAACCAGAAGGACGAAGGATCTTCCGTGGATTTAGATAAAACATCAAACCAAAACCTCCCAAAAAAAGCAAACCATTTCGTAACTCCCCAAAAATTGATTTCACTCCATCGGAAGAGAGAACAATAATCCAAACCCATCTCCGAACTTGAAGGTAAACCGCTTATTGTAAAAATCAACCTGAGACGCCAAACCTCCTCATTCTAACAGTGGGCGACCAGAGTGGGATCAACCAAACAGCCCATCCTATTAGTAGTAGTAGAAAAGCCACACTCTCTTATTAGACAAACGCAACATCCCACGTGGAGCGTAGTACTGAAAAAAAAACCGTTTACGAAAAAAACAAATGACTGCCGATCGCGTCATTTGACGCTCGCGGATCAACAAGGCCAGCAGGAAGACCAACGGAGGTACAGGTGTCAAGCCGTGCTTAAACAAAGAAGGTAAAAAAGGGGGAGGAGGGAGAGAGAGGCATCTGAAGGTGAGATCAACTTAGGCGCCCTCCCCTCTTGGAAAGAAAGCGCACGGATAATGGTCAGTCTCCCCCAAGCAGTCTACCGGGACACTCGCTCCCGAAGGAACCTCCGGTGTGCTCTGCCGAGGTGCGTCTTCGGCGTTAGACGGAGTCCGTCCCAGGAGTCGCCCAGGATTTTAGTGGATTTTTGCCCCGAAACTCCAATTTGATCCGGAGGAAGCGCCAAAAACTGTGAAGTTCTTTCCACGGTGAGTGATCATTCGATGGGCACTTTCCTTTTCTGGCGGAACAATTGAAAGTGTTGAAGAAAGGGATAGTGCAGAATAGACTGGGAAGTTACGTTAGAGAATCGGGTTGATGGTGTATGTTTGTAAAAGTGTACCTTTCACTGCTCCTAAACCACCGATGTTAATGGGCTACGGAGGAATGATGTCTTTAAGTATGATAATCATGTGTATATTAAGCATAACAATAACGAATCGTTTGTTGGGAATGATGCTTCAAGTGAAGTATTACAACAAGTATTCGTAACAATGAGGCATTGTTACAAATGGATCAAACTATGTATAAATTAATGAAAGCTTACTAAAACCCCAAAATTAATTACGAAATCTCGCCTTAAAATCCAAGAAAGAAAATGGATTCATGTTAAAATGAATCATGTTTTTAATTTGTTGAAGTTTTCGAAATATCGCATCACAACAACGAATCGTATGTTAGGAAAGAAGCTACAAGTGAAGTATTGTTATGAATGAATCAAACGACAAATGAATCAATAGCTCAATGAAAAATAGCTAATAATCCCAAAATTTATTACGAAACCCCGCTATAAAACCCAAGAAAGGAAATGGATTTACAAATCAAGTTTTTTTAATTATTTTTCGTTTTCGAAATATCCTTCCCAAAAATATGTTTCAAAATTCATATCTCCAGCGGTTTATTATTTCGATCATCTGAACGATAAGGTTTTAACGTATCTATGCGAATAATTTCCAAAAGAAACGGAGCAATCTTGACATAACGAAATGCGATCTGAATAGCGATAATGAAATTATGTATAACGGTGCGGTAACCTTTTTTTTAAGTTTCTGGCTAAGAAACCATGGTTGCGTTGTGTTCTAAATAATCGTATCCTAGAGACCGATAAGATTCTACGCGCGGCTGATTTTCGGTAAAACAAGGAAACACGCGATAGAAGGGTTGTGATACCACAAAGTTCCAACTTATTTATACATTTAAGGGATGAAACACTTAACTCCTTTCCAGAGTGTTCTATAGTAGAGAAACTATATCATTAATCGACGATCATAATTGTACCGTAAGAACAAACAGACAAATAAATAGGGAAGGAATGAATGTAAAAGCTAATTTGGAATCGAAAATTTTCTTTAAGCTAATCTTTCTATTTAGCTATTAGTGAATGGCAAGAAAACGATCTGCCTGAAATTTGTTGTGCGTTATACATCAGCTGATACGAATAATTTCCGGCGCAGGGGAAAGTGGAATTCACGAGGATTTTTTTACCAAAATATTTCATTGGGAAACACCCACGTTATGGGTCCTTAATGACATATCATACGAGAGAAATTTCCGAGAACCCAATATCTCAATGATACATATTATCAAATAATGTTGCATAACTGCATTTTGTGGAATGCTTTGCTATGAACCATGTTCGCTGTATTATCATTTTTATTGCTGAAAATAGAAATTGAATTGTCATAGAAACGCCCTGTTGTTTCGGTCGAAACTATATACCGCCTCTTACGAGGGAAAACTCACGTTCTCCGGGAGAAAGATATATTTATAAAAACATCTTTTATATGAATTGAATTTAAAAGGATAATGATAGGAAGTATATTACGTAATAATAATGTAATAGAACATTTTATTTCATAGCGAGCGGTTTAAAATAATTCCATCGCAGAAGCATCTGTTTGTTCCCGCTCGGTTCATATTTTCGACACGTTTATAAGTACTTCCAGTAGATTCCTCGGCGTATCTTCAAAAGTAGGACGAAACGGCATCAAACGTTGCAAAAATTTCAAATATTTTCTCTACGGAGACTTATTTTAAACTACGCAGTGTAGATTCATTGAAAAATGAGCGTATATAATACTTTCAGGCTTGAATATTTGATTTAAACTTGTTGCTTGGTAACCTGATAGTGTATGGTCAGTAATAATTGAGCAATATCATTTTTATTGTGATTTAATCTATTGTAATTACGTGTGATTTTGATTACGTTCACCTATAAATCATTCACAAACTTTCGTTCAGCGACCCATTCTGTAACAAAGTCTCCGTTCGTAAGATATTCTTGTGGGAGTCGTAAGCAGATATTTCATCTTGAAACGGTTCCAAAATAAATTACGTTATCAAATGGAAAAGTTTTCGTACACAACTGTATCGTTTAGAGCATAGCTATACCATCCTCTCGAGCGACACACAATTCTCCGTCAGAAGCAGGCCGAATTTAGGAAGAAAGGCCAGACAACAACTCCAGACAGCGATGATGCGCGCACACTACCACTGAATGCCCCATTGGCCCGCTTCCCTTTTGACGATTACGAAACTCAACGAATTAATTTCCCTCCGACGTAATTGTAGGCCGAATAAGAATCCACTTTCTCCGAAAAGGAGTAGAGCATTTTAATTACTCGCGAAAAGGTTTCCTCTTGGTTTCCACGAAACACAATCGGGGAGGTATGCAAATAAAGTGTTATTTAGGTTACTTTGTAAAAATCAGCAAAAATGTTTTTAATGCAGCGTGCAGACTCATTCATATGTTTCTGGGATGCAGTTTTCTTTACATATTGATGGTCGTAAAATGTTCCACTGACTTTCAGAGCGAAGCAGTTGAGTTTTACGAAAATGTTTACATTGACTACGCTGTTTATCTTAACGACCGGTCAACAATTCGTACTACTTTTTATTTACCCTTTTCTACGGTAATGGATAGTAAATATTGTTGATATACATTCAGGGATTCATGGAAAATTGTACAAAGAATAACTCTGTGCTGAATAAGAAAAATAAGTCGTTTTTTAGATCAGCTTTGTCAACTTTGAATCATTGAAATGTGAAATTATGTTCGAGACGAAATTTTTTAGTTAATCTCTCTGAATTTTGGTTATCTTTTTGTATTGTGGTGAAAATATTCCTAAATATAATATATAGAGTACACAAGTAGTAAAGTAAAAAGGAGGTTTCCAAATGCATAATCTCTTTGTTTTTCTATGTTACTAGAGTAATTTATGAAAGACTATACGTACAGGATAATCAAAGCATGAATATCATTAAGAAAACTTCATTATGCGTTTGTTTTCTATACTGAAGCTCTCCTTAGTCATAAATTTAATGATCCTTGAAACAATCATAATATTTACTTCTCTTAACTTTAAATATTTATGTTCCACGAAAACTAACTTTCTACTATCCCCATCGTTTCATTAAATCGGCAGTTTTTTAGTATCACAGCAAATATCTACGTTTATGGGAATCATTAGTCTCACTAAACTAAAAAAGCCTTACAACTCTCGTTTAACTGAATTAATACGAGAGTTGTATCAGCCAAATATTGAAAAGTAGTTCTCAGGCTTTTTGTGCCATGTGCTACCATGGCATCCGTCAAAATAAAAAAAAAACACATTCGTCTTGAATTACGCCACAACCCAGTGGAGGATTCCCGAAATCGGCTTGAGTCATCGTACCTTGCAAATCCGAGTGAAATTTGGAATCAGTCAAGTCTGTTCGACAACACGAGAGATTTGTCTCGTATTGTGTAGACAGACGGTTTCTTAGTAACGGGACCATTATGAAAACCCGCCACTTTCGATTGTATCTTGAAGAGTGTGACCGAAAAAAATAGTATCCCGTCTCAAGTAGTAGACAAACTTTTACAGAGTGGGATTAGTCACTGTTGCTCTGTTGCGTGGATACGAAATGTAAATTCTCGTTTATATTTACTTTTTACGGGTTGGATATAATTGGGTTATATGGGTTATGAGTATGGTTAGATGTAATTGGTTACTTCACTGTCCAAAATTTATTCATAATAAGTACTGATATGATTAATATTTTATACATTATCGCCTAGAAATAATTTTCCAATTAATATAAGAGTTTTCATGCTAATGATGCCCAATATGGGAGTGATTCACATAATGGACATACTCCAAGATAATAGTAGCTCATGATAGATGATGATAAAAAGTGTTTTCATATCAAGAATTCTCCCTTAATACGTTTCTTTGAAGATAGTTTGATTGTTCTAAGTACTTATGTCAAAAGAACTAACCAACATCCACAATCTCATTCTGAAAAATATACTTCGTGTATCAAAGACTTCTTTCAATCAAATAGTATGACTTTTTGTCAAGAAATCGCCTAAAAAACATTTAATAAATGTAAAATGAGAATTCTATAAAATTGAGATAAAATAGATAAGGGTGAATATTTTAAAGGAGCATGTATACGAGCAAATCTCGAGTGAATTAACATTTTTCGAACTTTATAATGACGCAAAATAATTTTAATACTCATATGGTATGAGGATCGTTCAATAATTTAGTAGAAGAGTCAAACATTTTTTTTGGCTATTTTAGCATTTCACAAAATCATTTCGTAACTATTCATATTCTAAAAGGTGTCCAAACTAATTTAAGGGCCTTCCAAAAATTAAAATTTTGCAAGGTTCATAGCAGTTAGATCAATTTGCTTCGTTCACCCTTAACGGTGGTCAGTGTAAAAGTACGAAAGTAATTCAATTGCAACCATATGCCCTGATAATTATAATGGGTCGACTTTGTTTTCGTTTCTTTGGAAACCGAAACTTCGAAGTTGTGTACTCTATTATTGTCTTAGTAACGGAAGATCATTATATTTCAAATTAAAATGGTTATTATTACTTCTACGCTCAATTGGAACTATATAATGCTCTCCATATAAGTGTTGACCTTTTCTCAAGTATGCTACGTGGATGATTGAGCGTGCAAATCCATGACCATCACCTTGTAGGCCGATTTCACTATCATAGCCTTTGTCGGAGGCCACGACGACTGACTATATGATTTAGATCATAAGAATGTTTAGTTTCTTTATTTATTGCATGATATATAGTTAGAAATATCTCTCAGCATAGAATTGGAGTCTTCGCCTCTTTTCGTACGTCACTATGTTCTTTTTACGTTAACAATATGATGGAGAACTGATGGAGGAAGTTCAAGGGTTGAACAAGTGAAAAATAGCGATCCTCCACTTGCCGGGCAGGTATGCTAACCACCAACCACCATGTCGCATCAATTTCACCCTTACCTCAATTACCTGACAGTTTGTGGCGGTGTAGCGGTTAGCATACCGGCCCAGCAGGTGGAGAACTGGGTTCGAGACCCAGTCATTTCACTTTCCAACTCTTTTACACCATTGTAATCAAGTAGCACGAACCCATCGTGTTATTTCACTTTTACTTTCTCCTGCTAGGAAGTACTAGGCCGAGTGAGTAAGCCTTCACCGCTGCGTTATAGTATTATTTCGAAGAAGATATAATCTCTGTGACCCAGTTAAATAGAAATTCCTCAATACTGCTTTATGGTGATTTTTAAATAGATTAGATGCAGAGCTAACCTTAGTCAATGAACTTAACGCAAACTATTATCATTTTTACCAATTCTTAATTGATGCAACGTATCTTTTTCTTCATATTCAATCTAGATGACGAAAATAAATTGTATATTAAATTTAACTTTTTTGGAGTAAAATATTACATGCTTAAAATGATAGGCATAACGTTGCCATGGCTTAAAAAGTGAGAGCAGGGAAACAGAAAGAAATATGACGTCATAAATGTGTAAATAGGACAAGCTCTTTGCATTTCATTGTAAAGAATTCGAAATGAGTCACAAAGTTTCAGTGCCCGTGAAAGTTATGATACACACTGAAGATCTTTCTAAGTTTTTAAGATTCTGCAGCTTTATTATATACTAAAATAAAATAAAAAAAGAAAAATTCAATCGAGATTATTACCAAATATTTATCAAGGTTAAAAAAGCCGTTATTTTTTAATTAGATCGATGTTTTAAAGTGTTGATGAGAAAGGTTCAACTCGTTATATAGAATCTTACACACGAATGCATCAGTGAGATGACGTTAGAAGTAGTGAAATGCTGTATTTCTCCACAGCGAGATTTACTTCCGAGAAAGACTAAAATACTGCGAAGTTTCGTCGCGTCTTTTCAGAGATCGCCCAAGCGGAATGACTTTCCCAAGACTGTGCTTCTCCGGAGGAAGATTTATCTTATTGGGACATTCTGAGTGCGTCGCAAGAGGATAACTCTTAAAGGGCATCGAAAAAGATTACGACTTTCGGAGTCGCACAATTTATACAATAATATTTTGACTTAATTCTTGAATACCACAGGGTATCATACTGGGGCCAGTGAAATTTAAGAAACGCTGATAATCAGATTTAATATAATCACCTAGCGAGATGTGGTACATTATTAAATTTGTTGTTATGTTCTTCGAGTCCACATATAAGTCCTGAATCTTTTTTTTATTATCAAGGTAGTTAATAAAACAATTAATATTCCGTTCCTCAATTTTTTTGCAAAAATAACGGACGCCGAGTAGATGAGCTTGGAAGCGTCACAAGAAAATAAATCCCTAGGAAAATTTGTGTTTCGGATCGTGGATCAACGATATAATTAATGGGAGAAACATAAATCAAGAGAGTTATTGGAGTCAGAGATGTTTTTTGTCACCCAGGAGTCTAAATCTCATTGATTGGCTACAAATATGTACGTCAATCAAAATGGATTTGAACCGCAAGATTCCAAATGCGAATCTACGCAAATGAAGATGGATATCTTCCTTCTTTACTTCAGGAGCAATTTAAATGAATAAATGTTCATTCTTTCTATCCGATAACTGCTTCCACAGATTAATTAGACTACAAGGAAGTATATCTAATTCCCGTGATGACATTTTTCACAAAGAAAATATATATTTTAAACGTATTCCGTAAAAAAGTCAGTGTTCATTATGGATAGAGAGTAATTGATGGAAACTCACTAAAATACACCTATAACGCGACCGAACGTACCACTATCTCTATAACTTTGGAAAGGTTAGAGGAAATGTAATCATAGGTCTAGGTTAAATCGACATTGACTTCCCGTGTTGAAGCGAGCGAAATGTTTTTGACCTTCGTGTTTCCTTCGAATTTTATTTCTTCATCTCACACCAGTACTGCAGTATTGCGATTAGAAAAAAAGTAAAATAAAAGTAAAAATGTTCTTTTCGGAAATAGAAGAAATGCGCTCGTACTTTTAAAAATTTTCAGTTGTATATTCTTACAGTTGCAATGTGTTACAAATACTGGAGATATAATTCCATCGTTTAGCATCCATAGCAATTCCATAGTTTAGTTAATTAATACTAATTTATGGAAGAACTTATTTTGAAAATTACGTATTAACGTATTTAATTTATTTTTTCAATATTTAGCAACATAACTGGGACTCGAACTCAGGTCCATCACGTGCCAGGCAGTTATGCTTACGTCCACATATTTTAATGACTAAATTGAAATATTTCTGATACAAAATATAACATCGTCGTAATTGATCCAAAGACGATAATGCTACTTAGTGTGTTAATGTAAAAACAATCATAAATAGCTTATCTGAACATTCATTAAGCATTCGATTAAGCCTTAGTATATTGAATTATCGCTAAAATATTTAAACCTGCAACAAAAACAAATGAAAGTCAATGGTGTACAATGTTGCAATAGTAAATAGCCCCTACCCATCACTATGCTACTTTTCTTGTGTAGTTTGAATAGGCACAAACTCATTTGATGGATTATGAAAGTTACAACTCCTGTGTCACATAAACAATACCTACTTCCCTTATGTTGCAAGAGGTGTTACCAAGGTGATGCTCATAAGTACAGCCAGAAAAAAGAAGTAATGAGAATCTTTTTGAAGAAAAGAATTGTCACTACTTCCGGAGTCATACAAATCTCTCATACTGCGATGGCGCATGTCTATGAGGTCATTTCTTAATATGAGTACAGATCACCTCATCGTTTAGATTAAAATTCTTATATTAGGATATACAATAGGAAGAATAAACTTTTGAATGTTTTATGGGAATTAAATATTTAGTCTCTATCTTTGGAATTTATATTTCATGAACCCCTGAGCGCAAAGTTCAGTGGGGGTCATATGTCAAGCCTTTGGCAGGTGTTCTCGTGACAGACGGAGGAAATGTCGAATCTTACCATTTCGATACAGAATATGTATCTCTCCGTATATCCTTATAATTTACTTGCAATAACGTTTTTCTCTTATGTTTCGTATCTTAATTAATAATTCCATTCCCAAATTTACAAGATGCAATACAAAATGACATTTTCGTATTTTTAAGATTATTATTATTATTTTAAGTCATACAATCAATCATACAAGTCAGTATATTACGAAAGGAAAAATAAATACATAAAAAAATTAAATGAATATAAATAAAATAAAGATAAGAAGTCCTATGATGAAAGATTTTATGCTACAATTTTCCGTAACGTAATCACTTAATACGTTTTCGAAAGTTTTTTCTTGAATATTCTGTCATTAGCAGGGAAGGGATTGAAAACTTGTTCATGTAACTCGTACTATCCAATATCGTTCTGTTTATAAATAAAATTCACCGTTGCTCTTTTGTTTAGTAAAAGATCGAACTTTTTTAAGAATGATCGTTCCTTCCTATTCCACATGTACGATCTATGAGTTTCGAAGCCAAATCTTACCATGCAGTTCCACCCGTAATATAGGTGATGATAAACAAGTAAAATTTATAGAAGTACAATAAAAGATAAAGAATTATAAATAATAATAAAATAAAAACTAGCTAAATAACTGAATACGTAGAGTGTTAATTAGTACTAATTTGTAGTATTTAGTATAGTGGAAGGAATGCGATAAAAGTTTATATCACATATATTCCAGATGTATATGAATGCGGCATTCTAAGAATTGCTGATCAAACCATAGAGTAAACCATTCAACAAATAAATTACCGAATAAATATTTAACCGGTCGTTTATTTATTTATCAGATATCTATGACTTCTAAAAACGGATTGAGGAAATTGAGAGCTTGATTTGGGCTGGTAAGAGAATTCCAAAAATTGCTGGCTGTGACGATATACACGTATGATATGTTTTTGTGCTCTGTTCGGAATTGAAGAGTTTCCAGCAACCTCTAGTGTTTATATCATAAACGTTATTGAGAGAAGTAATGACATATTCTATATTTGACGGTCATAGTGTTTTAGACGTTGTAAACAGTTAAAAATATATGTTTCTCGTTCCGAGATTATATCTTATCCAATGCAATTTTGCGTATGCCTCTGAAACGCGGTCAAATTTTTAAAATCAAAAATGCATCTCACTGCGATTTAAGTTCAATTGGAATTTATGGATTAGTCATATCTTGGTGTACGACATTTCCAAGTTCAACATGAGGCGTACTAACAGTTCTTACGAGTTGATTTAAGTTTAAGGAGGGATCGAAAGAGTTACGTAATTGGTGGTAGAATGAAGAGGAAAAAATATATTTATTGCATACTTGCAGTACCTGATTTAGCCCAGTTAGGATTACCTTGAAATATATATATATTCATTTATATGACATTTTTCACCGTTTTAATTCACCGCCTATTATTGATTTGAGAAGTAATTACAGATCGTCAGCGTATTGGCGATGATCGCATTCGCTGAAGTGCGAAATAAAACTTGACCAAAGTGACCAAGCATTGATCCCTGAGGTACTCCACACTGAATTTCAACTCATTCATAAGATATGAGTTGAATTTTCATAAGATATGAGTTGATTTACTTTCCGTTGATGATCACGAAGATTGAAACAAATCAATGGGAAAATAAGAAAAAAGATTCGCTGCGGACAGGATTCGAACCTGCGCGGGCAATGCCCATTGGATTTCAAGTCCAACTCCTTAACCACTCGGACACCACAGCTGCTTGAATGACCTCATAGTAATAAAAAATTCAAAGTAAAAGTACTTCATCCGCCTAAGATACATCCTAAAACGCCTTTACCTGTATTGATTCCCTTAACTTTACATCTGTGGAAAGTACCAAGTTATTTATTCATTATGATACCATCCACCAAGTAAGGCTTAACCATATTAACTTTATCTTTATATTCCATTAACTTGAGTTTTTCACGCAAGGTTATCGTTCCCAACATAAACCACAAAACGGTTTAGCTTGATGTTGGTGGTCAAAGGGTCAGAATGTCCCATCCTTATGGAGTCGAAATGTTCCCCCTAACTTCCAAGCCCTAAAGAACGGTTCATCATCTTTACACGTACTTTAAGCTGTCCAGTTGCTTCTCCTACTCAGCGCAAACCGGTTTAGACTAGTATCACACCACCTCAGCGTATTCCCAGGCAGTTATGTCTTCCTATTACTGACGAAATCAACTTGTTTTTGGCATTCCTTTGCGAGAAGCAATCGCAGAAGAAAATTTGGGATTGCTGTATAGCCGGCCTTACAAAAGTTAATGGAATCTCGTCTTCGCATAAAATGGACTTACCAAAGCGTATCTCATGACTAACCGTACCTCAAGCCATACCTCGATCCCAAATCATAAATTCAGTAAAGAACTCCTGAAAAGTAATACTTATCAGAACCATGTCAATGTAATCGTAACCAATTGAAGTAACTTATGCAGACGACATTCTGATCGTCCCGGTAATCCGTGGTCCCCAGACACATAACTTCATCGGTACAAGTCTTTATTACAGGATATTGGAACAGAAATCCCATTGGAATCGTACAGTAAAATATGCTAGTTTATTAACGAAGAGACAGAAATGCTAATGAAGAAATTCGCAAAAAGATGGGAGATGCGCAGAAAGGTATTAAGGGATATGATGGCATTAACCTATCGAGGTCGAAGATAATGGTTCTGAGTCAAGGACGTACCGAAGTCCTTTTGCGCAACGTGAGGAACTGCAGTGGTAAGTCCAATCTGCAGACATGCAAGCCTCAAGGGATGGAGAGAAAATAGCATCAAGTTGTTTGATAGGAAGCTGATAATGACATGACCCGAAAAACGAGCTATAAGGGCATGCAAGCATATCAGCAGGGTTTGCTAATTATTTTGTTACATACCAGATGGTATGGTTCTTGCATTGTGCTAGAACCAGAGGGTTCCAGAGCGAAAGCCTTCCTAAATACCAGAATTATAATTAAGTTATTTATGAGTATTGTCAACAAGCAGCTGTGGTGTCCGAGTGGTTAAGGAGTTGGACTTGAAATCCAATGGGCATTGCCCGCGCAGGTTCGAATCCTGTCCGCAGCGAAAATTTTTGCCGGCCAAGAGTATATACGCACAGAGTGCTAAATTATTGAGGTCTCAGGTTCGAGTCCTAAATCCGGAAAATATCTGATCTGGGATGTATCTATGTGTACGTTTGTAGGGGTTAAATGGAAGATTGGTCTTCCACACACTAAATTTCGAACTGAATTAATAAGGGCGCTTTTTATTATTAATTGTTTAAACATTTAAAGAGCTGTAGGATTATTAAACGAACCTTTTAATACCCTGTGGACATACATGGTTCTTATATTTTCCTTGATTAGGGTATATAAGAAATTCCTCGCCTTAAAGTAGCAGTGTTATATATACGCTTACATACAGGTTAGATGAAAGTGAGCTTATGCAACAGTTTAGTCAAGGGTCTCTCAAGGTCAATATTTACCTTTAGAGGGTTGGCTAATGAAAATTAATACCTCTTCGAATATGGACACAAAGCTTCTAGAGCTAACGATGTAAAACCCATACAGTCTCCGACTGAGGTGCGGAGGAACCAGTCTGCATTCTTTCTCCATTCTTATTATCAGAAAAAATCTTGTCTCTCCTAAGAATTTATGGACTTTGCTATATCTAAGCGTAGTCTCAAGATGCGTGCGAATCTGACCCTTCCCAAAAGGTCACGTGCCCTCTGTCCAAAAAGAAGACGCCCTCCAAACGAGGGAGAACGAGATATTGGCGAAGGTCGAGTTCCTTCCGGCCACATCAATTTTGCGAAAATCTTCCGCTAGATGTTCAGCCAATCTACGTGGGAAGAACGTAACAGTGTCTAGAGACGGTGACCATCATCAAAAGTACCATGGTCACCCCTCTATAGAGACCCTGGGTTTAGTTTTATAACTCGTCAACCGCCAGGGCCGTATGGCGGAAGGTGTGACAACTCCAGAGTTCCAACCCGGTTCCATCCTGTTCGCCTCTGTTGAGGAGAGAGGGACTAATTTGACATTGTTGCAGTGTTGATTACGTTGTAATGTTTGGTCGTTGCCTCATACAGTTCTTACACTTGAAAACTTCAAATTAAAATACTTCTGACATCATCATATAGTATTACGTAATATTTGGTAAGATTAATGAATGTTAATCAGATTAATTTTAACCTATAAATCGCAAAAAATATCAGGTGTTGAATAGAAATAATTGGTTAGTTTTCTTATTAAATCTTCATTACAGGTCGAATTTTAATCTCGAAAGTTACGCAGAAACCGAATCTTTCCAGAAATTAATTAACCTAAGAATTGCTTTAATACAGATCAACGGCGTTAATTTACGTAAATATAATTCGTATCAACAATTATTTTACGTAAACGTAGTTTAACTATGTCTAATTGTCTTAAGTCAAAATTACAGCAGAGTTCCTATAATTGATCGACTTAAAGTCAACGATGAATAAATAAATTGAATCCCTTATGAAGCACACTTCTTATTTAGTTGGAAACTTTAGACGAAGACCTTATCCCAAAGCCGAAGATAAAGGAACTTGCTTCATAAGACTAGGCGAGCATCAAAACCAGACAATTAACGGGTAATAATTACCTCTAGCATCAATTGATTCATTACTGAGCTCATTGTATTAATAATAGGAATATGTTTTGTGGCAGAAAAAAGGGCAGCCAAATACGAAAAGGAACTTTAAGAGTAATACTCAAGAAATCCAACCGAATCATTAATTATGTTGAAATTAGAAATTAACGGAGACTTAACTTCGAACGACACTGATACCAAAGACCGGAAACCCATACGAAAGCCTTTAAGACGACAATGCTCACTTAAAAATTTACGATCGAGAGTTTACACTTACCGCACCAATTTGCATTTTATAATTCCTTTCATAATTGCCCTGACATCCCACTGCCGTGAGTCATTCTCGATCGAGCGCATTTTTATGTCATAGAAACCTCCTTTATAAGTCGGCGTATTACCGAAGCATTTTTATTATGCAGTCCTATTTTTTAACGTCTCCTCACAACGACCCCAAATAAAGTGACATCAAGGCCTCAAAGATGTCGTAACTCGTACGACGAGTGTGGGCTGGGTTAAATTTGTTGGAAATGATTTAAGAAAGTGCCTTTGCGTAACTTTCGCGCCAATCTAGTTTCCGTAGCCTTAATTTGCAGCGGAGAAGTTCTTCGCGGCGGAATTCCCGTCCTTCGTGAATTATAATTCGAAATCCGGAGTTCACATTTTGAATTAATTTATCGATGTAAACAAGACGTTATAGGTGCCTTAGATACATAAACAACTACGTAATCTCCGATTCGTTTGTTGGTTTTAGTTCAGAATTTCAACAATAGGTGGACGGATCAGCGAAGAAAGTAAACAAACATATTTAAATTTCTGTAAAGGTCTACAAAATACGTTTTCGTATAAAATACGAACTATATGGTCGTTAGGAAGACCTTGTCAAGAACGTCACCTACTTTCAGCCCATGGCGTGGGAATCAATCTTCAAACGAAATATCCTTGACAATAAGGCGTGAATCATCCTGAAGACTAAGTGCTTTGGCTTACGCATTATTCATTTATAATATTTACAGAACTTGATGGGTTGGAACGAGAGAATTTTCAGTGATAATAAGAGGTTTTAATGCATTTTAAATTGGTTCTATTTCTGTTTGTATTCAGCTGGACTTAAGGGTTAGAACGTTAGTTGAATTAACAATCCCAGATAAACTTTTAGCATTGTTAAATATTATAAATGTTTTAAATATCTGGCGAGTGAACTCAAGTATATTTAAATGCCTATATATATATATAATAGTTATTAAATTAAATTAAATGGATACTTTAACACTCGATCTTTTTAAAGAAGAACGAAAATTATAAGATATTCCTTGAATATTTAATACACATTTTATATCCAAAGATATTATCTATCTTTCTCCTTTAAAATTTTCTAAGAAGCATCTGGGAATGTATCTCGATTTTCAACTTTGATATCCCTATCAATCCGTATAAGAGGACCGCTGATCTTGAAGCTTAAAAAAATTTCTCGAATCTTGTTGACCTCCAATAAGTGGGTTAACGATTTGCGTTTTCTTTTTCCGAAACAAAAAGTAAGAGCCATCGAAAGAGGTTTTAGTATATACATTATGGGTTCGTATCGCATGAGTCAAGGTTCTTATCCCAAAACATGGAATAAAACACGGGAAATTCGTATATTCTTAGATTTCGTATGGGAGTTATTTCCGTAGACAACAACAATGACATTCAAAAGCAATAATAATTCCTGTTTTAAGACCAATATTGTTGGGGTTATCAATTGAAATAGTTGACTTTTGATGGAATAACATGAAAATGAGGGGAAAAAAATAACTTCAAGTTACGCAAGAAGTGAATTAGTACACTGCAGGCCGGCCGACTTTCTACTGCATAAATATATATAGAATATTGATCTGTCAAAGGAAGAGCATAGACGATTCCATTCATGCGATACATTTTTTATGTGGAACTTAGATTAAATTACCTTTTCGTCAACTAATTTTGTTTGTTTTTAATGCAAAATATTACGGATAAATTCTCGTACGTATATGTTGTACACCCATTTATTTACAGTTATTAAATCCCAAATTAATGCTGAATCACATCAGCTGACACTTATTTCTTCAACAATTATCAACAATAGAATTCGAATGAATGCGCATAAAGAAAATTCTTGTTAAGGAAACTGCCTCAGAATACGTAGTATTACCCCGGAAATTGAGAATTTTCACCAACCACATGGATAAGTATGCGAAATTATGTTTTGTCGTGTTTCTATGTTTCATTTACTCTCAAATAATCATCCCCTTTATCATACCACTTACCTCTGCTTCGTTTCAATAGCCAATAATTCATAATTATTTATATGTATCATATCACTTTGAAAGAACCTCCGATTCATAAGTGCGTACAGGTGTTCCCAACCGAGGTCATCCTTGACCCTGGCGGTCAGCGAAGAGGTGAATAAAGTATTCGGTATCTAACTCTCGGACTTATTGGCTTCCTTCGGCGGAAGCCGTACCTCGTATCCTTCATAAGTGGAGTAAAGATTTGCAGATAGAATCCCTTCTTAAACCCGGATATTGTTCCCTAATTATATCTTTGATTGAGAAGATTTAATCCAAAAGAAAGATTAATCCTTCTGGTTCCTATTTACTTTTCACATAACCTAAATATATGTGGTCTAATTGTACAGTTAGAAATACCATGGCTTTATAGAAAGACGAATGAATCTTACGATAATATTCTTCCTTAATGAACTAATAACCTTCAGTTAACAGATAAATTACATTAAAACTTGCATTTCTAAGAACTTTACTTGCCTCAACCGAGTGATTTCCCCCTCTTTGTTCTGCCCAGATAAGAACCCACGGTGCAATTTACTTTCTCCTTCGTCTGTTTCGTTTCCTCCCAAAAGCTCATTTTGCCACTCGGTTCACCCCTGTCTTTCCTTCATGACTCAGCATTCGAGGATACAGCCTGGTCTCCTCTTATATCCATGGTATTATTGAAAGGCGTCAAGTAAAAGATTCCGGTGAACAAAATGAGTTTAAGTGTGAATTAATGTTTGATCTACGTGTCTCTTTTCACTCGTAACCAACGCAACAAAATAATAAACAATCAAATTCTCGATTCGAAGTAAAAAGGTTTACCTACTCCCTTGAAGTTATTACGTACGGAATAAAGTACTTAAAAAAGCTTCCATTATTCCATTTGATTTTAACAATCATCTATATACAATTATTATATTTGTTATAACACGAGAGGAAAATATGCATACACATAATATAAAATAACTCTGAATTATTAAACTTTTACGCTGATAAAAATATATAATATTTTAATTTGCCATATCCAAAAAATACGTAAATTGTCAGATATTAGTATAAACTAAATGGCTTTTTAATTGATAAGTTCAGACTTGCTTGCTATTACGATATGTTTTTATGCTTACGTAATTTATACGTATTCATGTAACACCTATTATATTTTAAATATATACGTAAACTGTTTGAATACACCTCTCCTGATGGCTAAAATTTTCAACCCACAGAATAATTATAATTTTATCTGATAGGTGGATCAAAACATGATATTAAAACATATACTCATGTATATGAAATTAGCACCAGATACAAGCCATCACCCTCTGAAAACTTCTCTTCCGGTACCACCAGGAAACAGCGAGATTCTTCATTTTCTCCAAAACCAGAAAGATACTTTCCCTTGTCATCCTTGACCTCGCCGAATCTGACCTCCCCCGACCTGATGGCTCCCCCCCTCAGGACCGCAATAACCTCTCTTCTTTTACCACCCCCCCGAAGTCATTTACCCAAAGAATGCTATGCTCCAAACTTTATTTCGCCGACCTTGAATGTTCAAAGGAATGCTTACACGGAAAACTAGTTTCTTCTTCAGCCGTTCGATCGAACGCTTTCCTGTTTCGATTCTTACCCATATTTTTTTTTTTCTCGTAAACGGAAATGGTAGTACTCCTGTAATGACTTAAAAAAGAGTTCTTGAACCTTTCACTCCTTTTTCAATGTATATCCATGTACATAATTGAATAGTAATTTACGTAGTGTAGTTTTATTTAATCACGATATAACGAAACAATTCTGTAAAACAGAACGTGAAATTAAGTGTATCTTTACGTTAACCCGGAGTTATAGCTTAATAATACGCGATAATATCCAGTCTTCCTTCTGAAGTGATCGATATCTCGCAGTAATAAAATGGTAATAAAAACCCCTCGTTCAAATACTAAATCTATATGGCAATAAAAAAGTTTGTTTACTAGTATAAATAAGCAAGAGGAAAGGTTTATTATGAATGATGAGGTATGAAAACAAACTCATTGTTGCCGAAACATGCATGGAAACCTACGAAATAAAAATAAACAAACACTCTTTCATGGCTCGTAAAAAGTCTTGAATGGACATTCTCTCTCAAGAAGTCAAATCTATTGACCCTTGAGTAACTTGATTGATTAGTCTTAAACTTTAATGAAGAATAATAATGATATCTTCTTTATTGACAGCTTCCATCTTTATTGGAGTAAATATCCGATACGCATAATTGTTAGACCTAAATCAAGGATACTATATTATTAAGATACTATATTATATAAGTATTACTTCTTACATAAACATCGACAAATAGAATCTGAATATTTTCGATTGCTTTAAGATTTGATGAAAAATATGGGCTCCAAATAATTTCAATCAGTTTTAGAATTATTTTTATTCCAGGAAAAATAAAGATATTTTATTCGTGAATATACTATAGTATGCTGTAGAAGGATCTAGCTTTTGTATCAATGGAAAATATAAGGATATTGCGTTCGAGAAAACCTAAGAGGCCATCATTTTACATTACGTATTTCAAATATTCGCATAAAATATATTACTGTAAAGAGGCTCTAATGAACACTTAAAATATTTAACTTCCTGTGATGAAAAGATATTATGCTCGTGAGGATGTGAGATTCATCTGAGATTTAACGTCACCGAATGCAATATTTACTCTTCCCATCAATGAACTAGAATGGAATACTACTCCCACCGACTAAATGGGAAACAAGGATAGAAAAAAGTATCCTTTTATATTTACCACTCCCTCATTTTGTGTTTATAAACACTACGGAAATACGATTACTAAATTGGCTTGAGTACCGAAAACGGGATTGGGAGTACCGGGTTCGAGTCCTGGTTACTTATATAATGTCCGTTTTCCCGTAGTAACAAATCTGCAGCTTTTACCCTCTTATTCTCTACCTCTCCAATCGTTCTTTCCTCAATCACTGATAAAACCCATGAATTCTTCCACGATCTCTTCTTCTCTTCATTTTTTATGTGCATTTCTGCCTTCGACTCCCCATCACTATGGCAATCCGTCTTAAGTTCTCTGCCCACGCGAACGGGCAATCCTTAGAATACACTGCTAGAAATCTCTTCGAACAAATACGGGAATTATCGGAGTCATTGTCATTGACTTTTTGGCGATTCTCGTCCTTCCAACAGTAGAATTAAGTATTATCTTAACAAGAGGAGGATTTACTTCGTGGAAGGCTAATATAATTACGATGAAATAACCTTATTAACAGGAAGTTTCTATAGCAACGTATTATTGGTTAAATCACTCTAATTGTTATTGGATTGTCTCCATTCAGAATTTTCACTCCTTTCCGATTCTACTAACAAGAATCTCAATAAAATTTGATTTATAGAAAAATGAGAACTTATTTACGTGAATTATAATCATATATCATAATGGTAGCTTTATAGAAACCCTAAGAGTAAGGTTATTTATTTATTATGTTTATTATATATTATATTTATTATCAAGATAGCATAACATCCCTTTTCTAGCCATTTTACAGTGTAGTTATTAACTTAACAATGAATATTTACTCATAATGGTTATCGGAGATAGTTCCCAAACATCCACACCCTAAAGGAAGAATATACCCAGGATTCGAACCCGAGACCTCAGCGTTGGAAGATTAGCTGTAGGATAACTACCGAGTATGACTCTGTAACTAATCCAATAGGTGTAACTTGCAGGAATTGAAGAAAAATAGTAATATTCCACTCCTATTTATCCATGTAATTATACGTATATATCACGCATTTCATTAAAAATGTAGAATATAAACTGTTCATTCCTTAGATTAATGATTTTTAACAGATATATGACATATATAGATTGTAAGTTAGTTATTTTTCTTATTTTCCTATGTGTTATTTACGAAACCAAGCAGCATTTGTAACACCACATCGGTATCCATGGGGAGAGAAGTATAAATCTAATATACGTTAATTGTATAAATCTAATACGTTAATTCTACATTACCCGTTCCTATGAGAACGAAGCACCTATTTATATTTATCATCTTAATCTTTCGTTGCACAGAATATAGGTTTCCTCATTCATCTGAACACCGATCACAGAACCCCGCGCGTCGTGTGCCTTCCTCCATCAGATATTCAACGGCCAAACATCCATTCCCAGAGGAGCGAAACGTCAGTGGGTCGCTATTCCCGGCGTGTCTGTTCCCTCTTTGAACTTCGACCCAATATGCGATGAGTTTCAACCAGTACGAGTACGCTTTGTGATTTCATCATCGGAAACCGAAACTGATTGGAATTTCACGCGATAAATCGATATTTTTAGATCTCAGTACTCAAAGAGGGAAGGATTCATTGCCCTCAGTTAATAGGTTATAAAATTAAGGTTCTTCTGCGGTTTATAGGCTGATTATAAGTTACATCTTTTGTCGTATTAAATAGTACATAATAGCTGATAGTGATTACCACCTGTTTCTATCTGTGGCGAATGATTTGGCTGGTTAACAATTGGCCTCAAAAGAAGCTCGTGAAAGTTGTCTCAGTTTTTTACCAATAGGAACAAGAGTTTCTAAGAGGGAGACATGATAAAATTATATTCAAAATGGCAACAAGTTAGGGAACAAAACGGTGCATAATTGACAAAAATCGGATAATTCTAACTATATCAAATAAAACTTTCAATTTCGTGCGAAAATATAATGGATAACTTTTTACTAGACCTTATATTACGAGTGTATTTATCGAACCGGCTACGAATTTATTTCCCTAGGCGTTAAATACATCTCCCTAGTAATTCATTCTATCAACTGCTGGCGGAGCCACCTTTGAAAAACGAAACAACAATTCATTTTCTTCCCGAAACATCGCTCCGGTGTAATTACGAGGAAAATTAATTCTCGGGGAAAGATTGCAGAAAGACCTTTTTAAAGAGGAAATGGCGAAGGATGAGAAACTCTGGGCACTTATTCGGACAAATTCGTCTCCTCCCTTTCGAGAAAATTAATTTTTTTATAAAGAGAGAATGTCATTAAGAGCTTCCCCGTCTTAAAATAATATCACGGAAAACGACTCCTTATAGTTTAGACAGACGACTCCGTTTAAACCTATTCGTTAATCGTTGCCCTCCTTTTTTGAATGCTGAAGTCTATTATACACGAATAATGCTCATCTGTTTCTAAGATATTCTCTTTCTTCCAACGGAATTTTACGAGTTGTTTGTTATTATACGTATCCTAGGATACATTTATACTTTTACTTGAAGGAAGTGAATTGTGAAAATTTGCGAGGAAAACTTATCAATTAATTGTCTTAAGGAGCTTATGTTAAATAGATGGAAAAATAGAAGAGATAAATGAAAAGTAAAAGGGAAATACTAACGACTTTCAATTTTCAATTCCAGTGAGGAAAACGTGGTGATAGAATGAGGAAAAGGTTTATAATTAATGGAAAATGCACAAGGGATTGTATTGAAATCAAGTAATACACGTATTATTTAATTATTAATAAACATTTTTTATTCTAATTTCATAAAATGTATCCATCTTTTAAGAACTGGAATTTTATCTTAATTAATTGCTTATAAATATACGATATCACTGACACTTGTGGAAACAACCATTTCAGCACCTAAATATCTCATTCCTAACTATTGTAGGTATTGGTTGATTAAATATTATTTTCCCTGGTAACCGCAAATGTTAATCAGGATTTTTATTTATTTGATTCACGAAAAATTTGTGGAACTGAATATACGAAATCTATATCGTATGATAATTAGTCCCTTGTCTGTGTGAGAAAAGAGGTGAAGGCAACATGTAATCTAACCACCCAAGCACGGAAATCACGAAGAGTTTTTTTAACATTACGATCATATTTTGATATTTTGTTGTCAATTGAATGTTCTACCATAGCGACCATCACATTTTACTACGATATACACAACATTCATTCCCTTTGATCATAGTTCCGATTGGTCCGATACCTTTAATGAACGAAAATCTTTATTCTACTTTGCCATAAAACGTACACCGTAAAAAGGAGCAGCGGCTCGAGGTTTTAATGCCCAAGTCGTCTTTATTGTTACGTGAGAAGGAAGTCCGTCTCTTCTCGATCGTAAATAGCAACCGATCTTGCACGATATCAGATAAGAGATAAACGCCAACGATTGTTGTAGATCAAGAAGTTGTATTTATCGTCTATTGATCTCTTTATCTCATAATTTTATGTTTTGTTTTAGTTGTATGTATGTTACTTTTGTTTTTATTATTGTTTATTCCGATATAATTGTCATATAATTGTCGTTTTCATTGTTATATTATCTTGATATTATTTATTTCATATAATTTATTTGTATTGTTGTTCATAATATGTTTTTAGTTGTCGATATATTATATATTGTTGTCATTATTGTTCCGATAATATCGTATTATTATCGTTTTTATTACTATATTATCTAGATATCATTCATTTTATATAATTTATATATATAGTTGTTCATAATAAGGTTGTTATATAGTTTTTATTATTATTTTTTATACCCTTATTTATATTTACTTTCAGCCTTTCCCTGACGGAGAAGACACTTCAAGATGGCTGAAATCAGATCAAGATATGCCTTCGTATGGCTGGTCACCCTCGTCCTCTTTCACATAGCCTCCAGTGCCAGGATACTGATGGTCACCTTGGGCGGAACCAAGAGCCATAAAATCCCCTTCTACGAGCTCGGTCGCGGGATGATAAGAAGAGGACATTCGGTGACCCTCATGAGTGCCTTCCCGCCAAACGAATCCCCCGTTTTGCACGAAACCCACGTCCGCGGTCTAATGCCGAACGTGGTGCATTTCAGCAACGACACCATTCCCTTGACGACGGTCAAATTCACCCCCGACGTAGGGTTTTTGACCGCACCTTCCGCCCCTTCCGCAGAACCCGCCAGCCCAATCGAGGAAGTGGCTCCCGCTCGCCTTGTCCAGTACGTTCGCAAATTTTCCGAATGGGATCTTCTGGGAAGAAGGTTGGAAGGGAGGAGCACTTTCCAGGTTACGGAGGCGGTTCAGTACGCCACGGAGTCGTGCAGGATATTCCTAACTTCTCCGGAAGTTACCAGGATCATTCAAGATCCAAGCGAGTCTTTTGATCTTCTTATAGCAGACGGAGCTTTTCCGGACTGTGCCTTAGGTTTTGCCCACAGATTCAGGATCCCTTTTATGTACATAAATACCGTTGGGTTCCACGTGGTTTCCATAGCAGCTACCGGTAGCCCCATTCCTTACGCTATCACTCCGTTCTTCTCGGAGCCGTACACGGAGAACATGAGTTTCGGCCAAAGGGTCGTGAACACAGCTCTGCACGCAGCGGCCTCCTTCTCCCACACCTTATTGGTGGACTTTGCCCTCCAGAGGATAGTGAGGGATGCCTTCGGACCCGACGTGCCCAATATTTTGGATCAGCACGCCAATGTCAGTTTTGTTCTGCAGAATGCGCACGCGAGTGTCACGTACGCACGGCCGTACCTTCCTCTGGTGGCAGAGATTGCCTGCATTCACTGCAAGCCGGCTAAACCTCTTCCAAAGGTGAGGTATATTATTATTAATATGAAATGTTTGTCTGAAACAATCCATTTTCCTTCAATTATACAATCTACTATTATGGTAGAATAAGCTTTTCTCAAACATATATATGTATCGTAAGCGGAAGTAATTAGTTTCTTTTTTTAATTAATTCAAAAACTTTTCTAATACAATTCAAGTCTTCGTTTGAACACAGTCGTAGTAGAAAGTGTATGTTGGAAATAAATTTCAAATAATTCGATTTAATGTAAACGATATAGATCGATTTCATATATTAAATCAAGCTTGAAGACTAATTTTAGTATGAATGATAAAAGCGTTCCTATTATTCTTTTAGGCTATCTTAAATAAATTTATGTATTGAGATATGTGTGCTAAAGATATCTCTCATAAGTGAACGAGATTTTATTGATTGATATAGCTTGGATTTCGAATTCTATTGAAACTATTTATCCTACTTTCAAATTCGTTGCTATGATAAATAACATGGGCTACATTGGAAGATGTATTCTATTTCATAATGAAGCTATCATTTGCAATTTTATTAATTCATAAATTATCGGTCATATTATAAAACGTTGAAGGCTTTTAACAGCCTGTTACACCAAACGTCCCTGAATGTGTGTCATCTACTTCTTATAGATCTAAATCCTACGTCATATTTGCTATTTATGAAGATATAAGAATAAAGAATAAAGATACGCTTATAGACATTTTATTAACACAGAAGAGTTGGATATAAACCATCTATTTCCAGGCCTCGTATTTACGAGGTTAATTAAAGATATACAAATGTATAATAAAGTTACAACTTCCTTCCTCTTGATTTCAAGGACCTGGAGGACTTCGTCTCCGGAGGTCCAGAAGGGTTCATATTCTTCAGCATGGGCTCGTCAGTCAAGGCCTCCAACATGCCTCCTCAACTGAGGCGAGTGTTCATGGACGCCTTCGCAAGACTTGCGCCCATCAGAGTGCTCTGGAAATGGGAGGAATTTGGAGCTGACATCCCACCCAACGTCAAAATCGGCAGGTGGCTGCCACAGCAGGATATTCTTGGTTGGTGAACGCAATGCTTCTTCTATGGGTCCTCGATGATGTCCTACAGCCACGTATTCAGAGCTACTTTTGATACACTTTCTTAAATTAAGGTGTTAAATCATTAATGGCGACTATTGTATCAGCTTTAATTGGAATGGTGTTGTACAGAATTTTTAAAGAAGCCGTATTTACGTAAGCCGTTACTAAGGCTTCTTGGAGATTGTTGACCGACTCCGTTGTATCAACAGTCATGTTTATTTCCTTTCAGATATTTCAAATCGGAAGCTAAATAAATTCACTAAAGAGAACAATAATGCGGATCGAAATATTTCAAATTAATATACGTACGTAATTTTGGATTTGATATTAGTACAGCATTTTTTATTTGATTTTAATTTATTTAAACTTCTTTAGAATGGCATTAATATTCCACATATTGTTGGCTGGTTCAAAAAACTTAAAATGATAGATAAACTCTTCTTTCAAACGAATAAATGTGATTCTATCATGCTATGCATATGAATCATACAGAGATTTGGCTTCCAATCGTAAACAATATAAGCTTTTTTATTCTGGAAATGCGTGAAGTTTCACGGAAAGATGTGAAGATATGACTTATGTTTTTAGGTTATACAGTTTTATTAATCTGAAGATTTTCACGACTGTGGTTTTTGGGTTCTGCAAGTTTTCCGAGTATCTCCAAGATGTAATATCTTTATCCGGTGACAGCTGCGGTAAATTGTAATCATGACGGACTGCATTGTGGTCAAAGCTAGAGGAACTTGTAGAGCTACAGTTTTAGTATTCATCCTAAATTACATCTAAGGAATTTTTAATACCCAATGAAAAAAGATATTATAATTTGCCTTGAATGTTCGCAATTCTTTGTGGTAAATAATTTTGTGTAAGTATGTGCATAGAAGTTTATTTTTTCTCTCGATTCTCAATTTAACCGAAAAAACTTCAATTACTCGCTTGAGAAAGGGAATTGTGCATCTTATTTCGATTCATAAATCAATTATATTTTTCTTATTTAAAATCAAAAACGGTAATGTACTAAAGCCTTTTGTTTACTTTCTATAGCAACATAAACACCCTGCTAGTCGTTGTTGCTGGGGATGAATACATAACAACGCCAGATAAGCTATAAGTGGATCCTATGAATTCAGTATATCTTCCGAATAATATTTTGAAAATCCATACCTTTTTCTCTTAATTTATATTCCTTTTCGTATATTTCAAAATAGCAAGAAGGTCGAATGATATCGAATTCAGTCTTCGCCAACTTGTATTATCTTTCAATACTATTTGGGATCAAATATTGCCATGATGTTACATTACGACTACTATTATAACACCTTCTCGACTTATAATTAATATTAAATAATTATAGAGATTTTTCAGAGGGTAAACTTCAAGCGGTTCTTCGAAACTGTTGATATAGTTAGACGCAATTTAAGATAGAAGATATGTATATTGAGATATCGTGTACTAAATTTTACAGTAGAAAAAATAGGCAGTGCTTAAAGGTGGAATTATGATTCGAAATTTTCGCGATATAAAAATGCAAGGGCTTCAACTCATTCCTTTTCTTTTCCAGGAAGAGAATTAAATTAACCTTCGGGAGCAATTGATAAATTACTTCCTTGATAGAATTTAGGGCGTTATACATTATACATTCTCCTAATTCTTCTAACATTCATAAAAATTCGTCACAATTTTTATAGCATGTGTATATATCGTAAGTCCCATTGATACCATTTATGGGAGTGTTCCTTTTGTAATTAGTTTACATTAAATCTCTCTTTGATGCTTTATATTCTATTTTGATTCTTAGATGCTTTTATTACAATAATTTTTGATATAAGAATTATTAATTAGATGTGATGGGAAGTAAAAGAATCGTATGCACTCTTGAATACCCGTCAAATTCCAAAATTAGAGAAACCTGTTCATATTAATATTGGGAATCTGCAATCTGAATCATGATTATAGACTGTTTTAGCTATAAGGAAAACTTTTGTAATGTTTAAATCATAATTAACTTTAAAAGCATATGCATAAAAAGCTGTCGATGAAAATCTTCCTTGAATTTTACTGTTGTAAAGTAGCTCATCTGAAAGAGCGAACAAATATTTATATTTTCATTTATAATCATTTATCTATTTAAATATAAATGTCTAATTGATGAGATGAATTTCTCAGGCGAGTTCTTTACTTTATAAAATTCACGAAAGAAATAGAAAATCATGAAAATAATTTACGTTTTTTTGTAGAGATATTATTATAATTTGCTCGTGATTAATTAAATCTTACGAATTATTTAACCCATATAAAATATACACGTAAATAATTGATGGCTGTTCAAAAGCAACTTCATTATTTTCGGAAAACCTTCCACCTCATTCTAGGTCATCCTCGCATCCGAGGATTCGTAACTCACGGAGGTCTGCTCAGCATGTTCGAGACGGTGTTCCATAGAGTCCCTGTCGTCTCCATGCCCGTCTTCTGTGACCACGACTCGAACGCCGCCAAAGCCGAATTAGATGGTTACGCCATCAAACTAGAGTTGCGGGAACTTACGGCCGACAAGCTAGTGAAGGCAATTCGAGCAATTATGTACGAACCACGGTGAGTAGCAAACTTTGATCCATAGGCATACGTATCAACGTAAATGAACTATGGCTAAGGCCAGTGATTATCCCTTGATACTCTTAAGGTAGAATAATAGTTGTATAAAACATTCGAAAGGCAATGATTATTTATACGCATATATATACACACACTTATTTATATTATTTCATAAACTTTTAATCATTACTTTTTATAATTATTTATTATTATTATTTATAATTATCTATTATAATGATATACAACAGAAATTATAGTATCTCTAAGTATCTATTTAAATAAATGAAATACTACGATTGTTGTTTAATCGAAAAGAATTACGAAAAATTATAAATAGATACCTCTTTATCGAAATATAAGCAACAATAATAATAAACATACTTGAATGGGCGATGAAAAGGTATCACGTCAAAGTATTCAAGAACCAATTTATTTTAGCAGATACATAACTTACGATCCCACAAAGAAAGTTTTCATTTACATCTGTGAGAAAAATATATAGACAAAACACATTAGAGTACATTTAAGTTTTTAATGTTCCTAAACTTTAATTGAATAAAATTTTATTTTCTAAGAGTTATTTTTTCGAGAATCAGAGGAACCATTGCGTCTCTTATAGCCAAAGTTCTTCATCGACACAAGAGACACAGTTACTATGGTAATAATATAAAAACAATAGAGAGCGAAAGAATGTAAACTGTATCCGTTTCAATGTTTCACAATTTCTGTTACTGTGTACTCAAGTTATCATAGATACAGAGAAAGCTCGTACATATAGTATATCTTCCCTTCGAATTAGCGATCCATATTGTGTGCTCTACTCATTGAGTTCGTGGTGAGGGAGAAATAGGATTCTTGGTAAAATACGAGAAATGGGAACGAAATGACACTTTCTATTGTCTATACTCGTGTTTAGATACGCATCTCTCTTATCACGAACCTCTTTATTGTGTTTAAGGTGAGAGGGATTTAGGACGAACTAGCCTTTCTACGGGAGGGGTCGGAAAATGAAAATTGCTTACTTTACGGTATATTTATACGTATTCTTTACTAGAGGATAAGATAATTCCTTCGAGAAAAGAAACTGATGAAAATTAAGCATCTCTTCACGGTTACAGTGACCGATAAATTGACATTTTTTAAGTTTAGTTTTCAATAATTGATTGATCAAATATTTATGAGTGAAATTCGTGTTTCCTGGATACAGTTTCTATGTAGATGTCGTTGATGTCTATGTGATGTCGTTTTACACAACTCTGAAGCTCTTCCGAATTGTTAGAGAACTCAACCAAAGGCATTATTCAAAATTCAGAAAAGTGACCAATCAGGTGATAATCAAACGTAACCAAGGTCAAATCACACCTTTTTCACTTCAAAAGAAAATCATGACCAAACGTAACATTCCGATATGCAGGTATGTCTTCAGGAAGATATTCTTTGTAGACTTAACTTGAGGTTAAGTAAGCGACTTATATGCTAGTCGTTTCACTTATCATGTACGTACGTATCCATTCAACTTAAATTTATCCGATCTGTTAGCAGTACGAGGAAAAAATTCGAATGTACACAATCGCTTATTTTTAATCCAGAAGATATTCTTCATCTACGTGAACATGGTGTCTTCCAAAGAATCATCCTTCTATAGTTTCGTTTCCGATTCTTACTCATTGTCAGATGTACCTGATGATATCCTGATGAAATGGTTATCAGGTACATCAGATCAGGAGGATGTAGCACGGATTAGTGAACTCGATAAAGTACATAAAAGATAAGAGATGTTATAAAATACTCCGATAAAAAGCAATCATTACTAAAATACTCTCATAGAGTCATTCTCAACATAACACCAGATATAGGGATGTTAATAAATAGTTCCAGGAAGGAATTCGACATCCATCCCATACTTAGCATTTCAGGATGTTTCACATTATAGCAGTTGCGTTTTTGATTTTAAAATTATTTGAAGTTTCGAGACAAGTTTCACTGAAGATTGAAAGATATTAATCAGTTATTTCTTAATCTTTAACAAAAAGATCCTTCTTCAAATACCTTCAGCTAAACTGTCACGTACTTAGGAAGTGTTTGAGACGATACCATAACTCTTTGTTTACATTACAAACATTTATCCTAGCAACGCACTTAAGTAAGCTAGAATTAGCGTCACATTATGAATCAATGCGCAATTCTGACCTCTTTTTTTTTAATTCCTCAAGGTTCAGGAGCAATGTCGAGAAGCGGTCAATACTCCTCCGGGACCAACCGGAGACACCATTGGATCGCGCCATTTACTGGACGGAGTACGTGATCAGACATGGGGGCGCACCACATCTTCAATCGCCAGCTAAAGACATGAGCGCCATCCAGACGTACCTGCTGGATGTAGTGGCATTCTACATCGCTGCCCTCATCGTTTCCATCACGCTACCTGTTTATCTTTACCGAAGGTTGCGTCCAGCGGCACACGGTTTAGTTTCGAGAAGGATGAAGTCTGTCTTGCATTTGGTCTCGCCTGTCAAGCACAAGGTGAAATAGCCAAGTGGCCTCGTTGGATGATTAGGTAAAGTTTAAGTGTAATTAGAATTAACTTAAGCTTAGTTTTCGTAGTGTAATAATCATGTACCTTAATAGATAATGTGCAATCATTTGATTCTTGACTACGATATTTTACGTTTAAAATTGCAAGTATGATCTTCGATCGAGTTATTTGGAATCATAATTTGCGTACTTAAACATCCTGATGATTCAAGTTGACTACCATCACAAGAATAATTCGTTGCTCTATCAGTATTATTATTAATATTAGCAGCTATTTGAACTATAATTCGTGAATGAACACACCAACTCTTAATATTAAACTATCGGGCCCAGAGGTATAACTGAAATTTAATTAGTATAGTAATGAAACAGACGTATATTTATTTATTATAAATATTATATTTAATTTATAAAATCAGGTTTTATTTTTTAATAACACAAATATTTTTCTTTCTTTAATATGCCATTCTATGCTTTTCTAGGAATTTAAGTTAGAGTAAGCAAGGAATATTCAGAAAACTAAAATTATTATTTTTATTGCATTTTCAGCAACAAAGAAATAATCATCCAAGTTAAAATTAATGCTTTTAAACTCACAAACCAAAATGTTTACAGTTACTTTCCGATTCATAAAATACTGTCGCAGATCATTAATGTACTTTATCAAAAAAGATATCATTAAAACTTATGCTCGTTGCCTTAAGAATCTTAATGCTGATAAATATAAATCAATAAATTCTATCGTGAATGGCTGCACTTCATGAACGACATTCTAAGTTGAAGGTAAAAAAAGAAAAAATACGAAGTACTTTTTTTCCTTCAACTTAAATATGTCACTTTTCATCTTATCCCGTACGTACGGGATACAAATGGATTTTAATAAATCTATGTTATGAAGGTAACGCATACTGAATGAAACCATCAGAAACACCTCAGGTCATATACCTAACATAAATCCGTTTCCTCACATTACACATGAAATTTGATGCTTAATTTCCGCAGAATATATAAAATAAATATTTTTGCAAACGATTTTTTCTCGGTTTTTCTTTCCATTAGCTCTCCATATGGCTTTAGACTATTCGATGGTATTCAGTTTCATAACTTTAACCGAAATTATGCTGATGCAATGCATTGAAATCTCTAAAGCTTTTGATCTAGTACCCCACTACTTACTGTTAAATAAAATGAAACATCTCGTTTTAGTTTGAAGAGTAGTCTAATGGGTTGGCGCCCTCTTATTGTTAGAGGGAAGAACACAGTGTGTAGAAATAGAATACATTGTATCAGATGAAATATAACTGATCTCGGGCTTACGCTTAAGCTGCGAGATTTTGTATTAGGATGTTGTCATAGACACGCTAAAGTAACGGAAATGTTTACTGAATTGGGATGGGCTACACTAAACTGTCGTAGGAAAGTTAACAGAACGATATAGTATATAGATATGTAGTTGTAGAGTATAATAAAAGGATAGGGTTGTATCAGGCATATACAGGTATACCAAATTGAAAAGATATAGAAAAGGTTAAGCGTCAGTTAAGAGAAATATAAAGTATACTTCGAGCCACCTAAAAAGAAATTTGGAAAGGTTTCTTGATAAATGTGTATAGTATATTGTATAAAAGACGTTCAATTCCATGTTGCTAAGAGAATATGTTTCTTTGTTTACATAGATTTCATCGCCTCTGACTTCGAGAAACACGGAATCTCGTTAAAGTACAACTATTAGAATGGATTGGGTATTGAATTCATTCTTGACAGCTCTTTACCAATTGAAAAAAAGGACTTGATCTTTTCACGCCAAAGGAGTTGGAGGAACCTTGTCTCCACTGTGATTGTCCTTGTTTTAGCATCACCTCAAACATATAGCGATCTTATACACAACTTCCTAGATTCTGAGTTGGGTAAGACTGATTGAATATTGTGGTAGCTTAATATAATGACCCTAGAAATAAGAAAAATCGAAAAAAAGATTAATTTTTATGATTGTATTTTTAACTGTATTTATTTCAATATCTTCATCATAAAAAAAATAATCTAGGAGTCTAAATCATCAGAGCTTTGCTCGATTTAGACTCCAAAAAGATTGAAATGTTGTAAATATATAAAATATCATTTTTAAAAAACCATGTCGATATGTATATAATAAATAAAATGTTTATTTTTATCTTTTATTTATTTGTGTTTAATATATGCGTAACATAATCCTTTATTGATGCTTCAATGCTCCAGAGCCTTTAATGTCACAGTTAAATAGATCAGGAAATTATTATTTAACCTGACTATGAGACATACATATCTCCTTCCCCACCTTAGCTTGTTTTTTACCTTCCTTTCCTTTTATTCATTAAAAGCTGTAGGAAAACGAACTTAAGAAAGGTTAATGTTTTTTTCTGTGATAGTCGAGAGTATACTGCTCAACTTAAGGGAATGATTATATTTTTTTATAATTTTATCAAGATTTTTTTATCGGAAAAGGTTCATACTTTTACGTAATATTTTGAGATACGGATTTTATAATTGGAAAGGTTTCAAACACACTCTAAATCTCATTAGAAATCGGGATATTATTTAAAATATCGATACACAACCTTTTTTGTGAAGATAACTGGATTTTGATCCAAAGTACTAGAATTACGATATCAGACTCTCTTACAGGGTGTAAGGTTGTCCTGAACACAGACACCAAAATGATAAAATGATTCTCTAAATCAAACCATACGCACAATCATGAAAAATATATTACTTATGTAGTTAAATGTTGAATTTAATCAGTATTTCATAACATAACAGTTTAACATAATGATATTATTTGAGCTAAAAGTTTTAAGTATTAAAACTTTCAGAAATAGTGTCGTGACAAATATCTTTGCAAAAATTTCAAATAATGAATGTTTATAATGTAAGGAAAATTTCTTTTGATTGATTTTTTTTGGAAGAATTCTGCCGCTGATGGGGTAAAATTTGTTTCCCATTGTAAATTATTTTTACGGTCCAAAGCGGACCATTGTTTGAACTTTGCGGTCTCCTAGCGAGGGAATCAAGTATATAGTTCATCTATTGAACTTACGGAAGCAGCACAATGCAGAGTGACTTTACTGCAAGTACATTCTTTCTGCGAATAGTAGCAGCACAATGCAGAGAAATACTACGAGTACTAAAATTTTCTACTGCATTGTGCTGCCATCACGAGTGGAATGAACTAAATATACTGATACACTCGGTAGGAGCCCGCAAAGTTTAAACACTTGACAACTTTGGATGTGATTTCTTTCTTTTTCACATTTCTTCTTTGAGTGATGATTTCAATTTTAATCATTTCGACGCGCAAAAAAATAATGGATACAGTAATTATGTATCGATAACCCATTCCGTGCAATGACATGAAAAAGATAATCTCAAGCGTGAATAATTCTTAGTTTGGGGGCACACGGGGCATGTTATCTAGAGGCGTATAAATGTATCTCGAATCAATTTTGGTTGTTTTTAAGAAAATATACTGGGTGATTGGGATTGTCGATTGAATAGTTCATCCATTGCAATGAAATAAATATTAGATGAAACTTTAAAAAGAGATGAACAGATCACCCCTTCAGGTCAATGAAGGTTAAGAAAATTTTGAGAGTGAAAAGTTCAAAGTTTTAGTCAGATCCTAGATTTTTGTTTTTGTCATAGTCGATCCACTTTAATTGTACGATTTCCAACGCTGGATAGTGACGATTACTTCCAAGTTTACTAGCAAGTATTTTTCCCCGTATGGTAACAACTGTATGATCTAACTATGTTCTCATTGTTTCGACATGTAAATTCTTGGCCAACCAGCCCTTTTGTTTTTACACTGGAAAAATCCAATAATGAAATTCTGTAACTAGTATTGTATTTTTGGAATGACTTCCTCAAATCTATAACAATCGCGAGGATTTAATTCCGAAGATGTATGGCGACTTACCAAACAACAAAATTTCTGATATCTTGAACCCGTAGAAGTTACTGTTCGTACAGAAACTACTCGGTAATAGAATTTTAGTATCAAATCCAAGAAAATCGACGAACTTTTTACATTAATGCATAATATCCACGCCTTACTGTCTCATAATTTACACCCCTTCATGTTAAGCTTGGAGAAACAAATAATATTATTTAGATTTTGATTAAATGCTCTCATAGAGCCACCTCCTTTTCCAGTTAGAAATATATTTTTCACATTTAAGTGCACCTGTAGCCGGTCGACGAGTGGATTCAGAAAACAGTAAAAGTTCACGCAGCGAACGATAGCGCACGTGGACTTGACAATCTATCCTCTCCGAAAAATTTCGTGCGTGTACGTTAATTCAATATTTGTTAAAATGAATTGTGATGGAATATTAATTAATCAAGCTCAAGAATCTTTTCTTGAACTAATGAGAAAACTTAGCGGTCCAGATAAACTACTGTTTCTTAATTGGATTCAAGTCAATTGGCTGAAAGGTAGTTAATTATAAGTTTTAATTTTTTGTTAAAAAAATTAAAGTTGTTACTTAAGATCAGCTGTATTTATAGGTGATTCTGTTGGCCCCTTTGAGATGCAAGATGAGGTTTTGAAAAGTATAGCTTCAGACATACGAAATGTTCTACCAATTCATGCGGTTCTTCCATCTGAGAATATCTTTGTGCCGACGGTAAGGTGGGCAAAATTAAGATAACTTCAATTGTCTTCTTTCTTATTTATTTTGCATAGCTTACATTTTTTTAAATAATCCGTGAAGCAACGCTAAGAACTCGAATTCTCATTTCATGCGTTGTTAGAGTATAGCGAGGGATTCTCAACCAACAGAACATGTGGATAGTTTTCTGTACGATGACGATCTTGTGGATGAACTGTGCGATGAAGGAAAATTGTCTAGAAACTATTGCATTGATTGCGGATCTCGTAGAACGAAGCCTATATGTAAGTATACTAAAATGATGGCTTTATAGGTGTTGAAGGTATTTCAGCTAATTTGTTTTAGCTTTTATATCTCATTCTGCCTCGCGGGGAAGGTTGCTGTATATATTCACAACACTTCTTGGCCCTCTAAATGATAAAAAAATTCTCGACGTTGGTTCTAGACTTGGAGCAGTTCTGTATGGGGTAAGTATCTGAAAATAAACATTTTTATTTTAAATTAAAGTCAAGTATATTTTTTCTTTAATATTTTGATAAGTTTATTCATTCCTCTAGAAATCTCCGAAATGTGTAGGTCTATCAAAATTGACATATTAATGTCATGAAATATAATTTATTATGAAAATATTTATTGAATCATAACATGAAATGGGTTTAAAGTAACTCTATCATCTATAATTCTCTAAAAGCTTGGGCATCCATCTCAAAACACATTTATGCCAGTTTTCAATCTATCTTTTGTATACATTGTGAAGTATTAAGTTGATATTCATTTTGGTTAAATAGAAATTAATTTGACACTTAATTATCAAAATTCCATCTTGTTATTATTTAAATTACATTATTTCAGGCATATCTATACTCAAAGGCTTCAAAAATATTTGGAATAGAGTTGAATAAGGATTTATGTGACCTTCAGAATGGCATAGTTCAGAAATATGGATTTCAGGTAATGCATTAATAAAAATCCTATTGTGTATTGAAATTGAATTCCAACATAATTGCATAGCAAGTAAAGTGTAAAAGGATCAATATTTTCTATTATTAAAGTGTCGGTCATCATTGTGACTTGGGTAGTCTTAAATATACTGACTAGGAAATTTTTCTTTGAAAGAAATAGCTAATTTGCTGTTTTTCATCTGCTTCCAATTTTATCCATTTTTGAACATTATAAAGGAATCATTAATAAATTTGTATTTTGTATGCATTTACATATAAATGTACATCTAAGTATGTAAAATGTATCTCATGAAAATATCTTAAATTTGAAATTATAGTTTTGATAAAGTATATATTTATATACATATAATTAAAATATTTTAAATGTTACTTAGATAATTTATGAGATGCATTAATGCTTAAAATGTTAGGGAGTCATATTGTGTATTTTAACTGTATATAATTCACTTTTATAGGATCGTATTCAGGTTTTTCAAAGGAATCTTTTGGATTCAGCTGAACTCGTACAGCTTGCTGATGTTATCATACTCAATAATGTATTTGAGTTCTTTATGCCGCATGAAGCACAAATTCAGATGTGGTGTTTCTTAAGGAAATCTATAAAGCCAGGGACTTTACTAGTCACTATTCCTTCCTTGGAGGAATCACTTGAGAATATGAAGGCAAGTTTATAAGTTTGGATCGTTGACTCATCTTGCTAAATTTTTTAACCCATTAAGCATTTAAACTAATACTTACTGCCCCTTTTCCAAAATATTCATGGTTAATTATGATGTAATTATGGTTACTCAAGTATTATATTTTTGGAATTTAAAGAAAACTTGTTGAAATTATTCAAAATGTATTTTTGTCAAATTATGTATGTTGGGGTAAACTAAAGCTACTTTTGGTTTATTTCAACTTCACACTATACTTTTGCAAATCATTATTAATTATTGAAAAACTAGGGATTGATAGTTAAATCATCTAGCATAGCATTAAGAGTATAATTCATGATTGAATGGATCTTATGGAAAAATTTAAGCATTGGATTTGCTTTATATATTATAGGATACCGGAATTGTTTTAGAAGAATGGGTAAGAGAATCTCCACCATTTAATCCAGGTGATACTGGCATTGAAAATCTACAAAGTGAAATAGATGAAGTCAAGTTGTATGTTGTTTTGTAAATTAAAACATGAAGATGAATGAGCATCACTTACATCTTTTATTGAGGTAAATGATCCTTTATGAGGGAATTATTTTATAGAATTTCTTGTCTAAGAAGGTGATATTGAAAGTATTCATAAAGCAACAGAAAATAGTACTTACCATTATGGAATTTTTTAATTTTTCAATTTAACCTCCTTGTTGATAATCCTTTTTGTCTAGAAATTTCCAATGCCTTATAAAGATTAAACAGAAGTAGAATGTTGAAACTTGACTGGGACTTGAACAAACGTCCCCCAGTGTATGATACTCTTTATATTTATTATTTTCTCATTATTATTATTCTCTAGTCCACCTTGAAACCTTCATTTTTGAGTTGCTTGAACTCATCATTCATCATTCAGCTTCACTTATCCCTTATTCCAATTTATTTCTTCCTTTTCAAAACTTTCTCTTGGTCTTCAAAATGGTTGTCAATATAGCTTCAATTCTTAATTTAAATTGAAGTTATATCTATCAAAGAAAATAAAAAGCTTTGAGAAGAGATAGACATCAAGTATACAAAGCAGGTGTGGTAAAAATCTCTCATTTTTAGAGTAATTCTGCCACTGATGACTGTCTTTATCACTAAACTTGGCAATTTTTTGCATATTTTTTGCTGTAGTAGGCTCATAAGGGAGGCATAATGTTCTTCAGTAATAAAAATCAATGGAATAGAATTCCCTGAATATCCCAGAACCTTGAATTCTGCAAGCTCTTCAGCCAAATAATAGTATTTATTTTCATTTATTTGGAGAATCTGCATGTTTCCTTTGCTTTCACTTTGTTTTGAACCTTCGGTAGAGTGGTGGACTCAACTTGCATCTGTGGTCACATATCTTTACAAAAATCTTTTCTCTCCTAAAATAGGCTGTGCTTTTTCTTACATATCCTTCCTCACGCATCAAGAGTCAAATTTTTTCGTTTCTAATTCTTCTGAATGTTCTTGATTCTGGATAACTTGAACAACTTCTTACACTTTCAATTGGTGACTCACCATGAACATTTTAAAACCAAACAAATCAAATGAATCGGTTGCTTCAGACCAAATTTAAGATGATGCTGATATTATTGTAGGTATGTGTCAGTTATGAAATTGTTTTTATCAACTGATCTCTATAGTTCATGATTCAGAATTGGAAATACTCTCATGAATCACTTGGCTATAAGTCGAAGTTTTTTTTTACTTTTTATCCTTTACAAGTTGAAGGTAAATGTTAATATTATGAGTGCATAGCATGTCTTGACATAAGAATAAATAATTATTCATAAATTGAAAATCTTACAAAAATTTTAATTTTAAATTATATTTTTGAATTCTACTTTAAATAAATATCCCAAAATAGCAATAGCAATTCTACATTAAAATACTGTTTCTTATATACCTTAAATAATTAAAAACCTTTGCATGTGAAACAACTATACATAAGATGATAGGGTTTAAGCTGCCTCAGAAAAATCTAATAATTTAAATCTAAAGGATTCCTAAGTTAGCAGGACATTAATTTTAAGAATTTCAAGGGTAGGCAGTCAGATCTACCATCTTTAAAGTCTACTTGAGTTCATGCACCTTTCTCTGGTATCTGCTAGTGTTATGTAACTTCAGTTGATTCAAAAACATCAATTTATCTTGGAGCCATATCGTAACTAATATTCAATGATAACTCCATATATTTAATATTCATTCATCATCCAGCCTATTCTTGTGTATTTGAATGCATGTTTTTATAGCGTATGGTCTCAGCGGCCTTAGAAATCAAAAAACTTCATCAATGTGTGAAAATAAATAAATTTGTCAATTTAGCATTTGAATTTTAACTGGAAAACACGTACTGTTTTTTGTCATTAGGAGCTTTTACTATTAACTTAAAAGTAATACTAAAATTTATTTTCCCTACCCCCTCATCCTACCCATCAAATTCTCATCACTTAGTATTCCTTTTCAGTTCCTAAAAAGCTATGATGCATGTGATAAGTTACTGATCTTATTGAAGGCAAAGCAATTTACTGACTCAGAATATTTCCTGACTCCAGCAATATACATAAGCTAAAATGAGAAAACTAATTGATTTTCAGAAACTTTTTATTTGCAACAGAGATCGGTTATCCAAACAGTAAAATGATTTTTGTTTTCTTCAAAGATATTTTAAAGAAATATACAAATAAATAATGTTAAATACAAAACCATTATTATGTCATAAATTACAAAATGGCAGTAATTCAGTCAACAAGCAGTAAGAAAATACATTAATGTTTCTTAAATAGAAATGTACAAGCTAATGCTTAGCATAATTTAGCTATTATTTAGAAGAGTGAACATTAGCCTACTTCAAGGCAATGATATTTTATAAAATTACTTTGTCTCAAGGGAACCTCATTCCGAAAGATATACAACACCACCAAATAGGTATTTAAACTATTAAATATTATACATCACAACTTCAATACATGTGAAAGGTAGCAAATTTGGCACAGTTGCATTTAATAATGCTGGGTTTCTGTTTTTAAAAAAGCAATGATAGCCAATATTCTTATTCAAAAAAAAGTTACCTTAGGTTGCAATGAAGGAGCAAAAAAGTAGAGAATCCTTGATGCATGAAATAGGAAGAAAATAAACCATGTATTACATTGATCCAAAATATCATACAATTATTTAAACAGAAACAAGGAGTAAAAACATAATATATTAAAACTCTAAATAAATAGTGCGTTTATTTTAATTTGTAATTTCATATAAGTGGCATAAAAAATCAGTCAAAGCACCAATGTGCAGTGCAAGTTTTCCCTGTAATTAATACTGGCCCACTCAATAAGAGAATAATGGCAGGTGCTAAGTCTCATTTATTGTCACAGCATATTTATCTCCTTTGTTGAGCATGAGGCCTAACTCGAACTGCAAACAAAAATCAAATTTCAGTCTAAAATAGAATATCTATATTCATCTCAGGGAATTTCATAGATTAAGAAGCATACATAAATTTTCAAATAAAGAATTGCTTTTCATTATTACATGAAATTAATAATTTTTATTCCAGTGCACTTTGAAAATAAAGTGCTATACATTTAAAGTACAGAAATAACATAATCCTTTTCTTGAATGAAAACTAGGCAAAAGACTATTTGCACACATGGATAGGCCAAAACTTCTACATACATAATTAAAATTTAATGATGAGAAGAGATCTTAGCATTCCCTTCCATATAGTTTGAGTACTGGCAATGAGAAAATCAAATACTTGTGTCAAAAATATGTAAACTATAGACACATAAATGGAAATACTGGGTATTGATAGGTTAAACATGACATAAGAACTAAAAAAGCTAGATTTATTTCAATGACTCAGAGCAGTAGAAGAAAGTGTTATGAGATGGTCTAAAAAAAATAAACTTCACTGAGGCTGTTGCTTCCTTTTTATACAAAAGTTAATTTTTTGACTTCTAATAGCTATTGTATATGGTCCATTGCAGTTACTTCCTTTCTGAATCTATTGTTCTCTGAGCTGGGCAGGAGTTTATTTTGCCTTCAGATATTTAACAATAACTCTTCCGAGAGTTCTGTGGACATCATGTTGATGGGTATGTAATCCATATTAACCAAAATTCAAGAATTATTGTGTCAGAATGGGGTCATCCGACATCCCAAGCTTTAACGTTTGGCTAACATAGAATATTATCTTCCACCTCTTATAATTTCTTCATATACTTCATTGCTCATACACTTTCTACTGAAGATGTGGTTGGGTGGTTGTGGAAGTAATTACATTCTTCCTTTTTATCTTCATTACCTCTTGTGTTAATTTAAAGATTGCATAAGTACTAAGAGATAGTTTTCAATAATGCTCGTCTTTTCCTAGTGGTTGTTCCATCTTCTATCTGTTGAAGGTGCTTTGCCACTTTTTGCTTTAATTAAGCCTTCTTCATACTTGTGTGTTACAGTATGGATTCCTGAGCCACATTCTTGTTTCAAGTTTCTTTCTTCCTTCTTACTTGATTCCTTGCTTAGTGACTTTGCATTCATTATGTTTGTGATGCCATATTTTTTATGTCCTTTGATTCTTTTTGTTCCATCACTTCGTGGTTTCTTTGGTGATTTTCTAACTCAAGCTCTTCCAAGTTTGCTGCAAAAGCGTTAAAATCACCTATGATGATTTTATCAGTTGCGTGCCTCTCTCACGTCATCTCATCTTGAACTGCGCCCAGAGTTAGGAAGAAATTTTCAATTTCTTTTGAGCTGTTTCCTGCTTTAAGAGCTTATAACATACCTGTGCAGTAATCTGTACAGAGTAATACTCATTAATATTTTATATAAATTGGAAAACTCTGTCAGATAAACAAGTTGAGCTAGCAGATCTTCCAATAGTTTTTATCCAAGTTAATTCAGTCTGATGACCTATTTAATCTAAGAAGCTTCATTCAGTACTTCCGAGATGTGATCTTTACTCTAAAAGCTGCCACAGTTGTGCTGGTTATGAGTAGCAATTTTTGCTTCATAATCGACTTCTGTAGTATCAAAACCAAACATCTGAGTGAGAGGTAACTTTACTACAGATAAATTTCCATTAGAGAATCTCATCATGGAAATTGTGAGGTTTTTGTGAAATAAAGGATGATATTTCACCAGGCTATCCTGCTGTTGGTTGGGAGAATGCCAATTTTATTTGACCGGAGGTACCATTGAAGCCGTTTTAGCATGGTTGAACCTGGGTTAAACATTGTGTCCAGCTTCTGTTTACATCTCTCAGCCCTGAGGAAGTAATGAACTGTAGTTGTTTGAGGAAGGGATGCAGCTTTGCATACATAAGTGCATGAATACACACAGATATTAAATCATAATTTTCCATTTTTCTTTTTTATACATATGTACACTTATAACTATAATCTTATCTAATCTCATCAATCTATGGAAATTGATGTGATTTTCTTAAGTGATGACAACATCTTAAGGCATTATTAATTTAATGTGTCCTATGCATCTTACAATGGCACAAATAACCTAATGGAAACCTTGCAATGGAATTGATGTAGCACAGCCTAAATGTCCTAGGTTAAGGATAAATATCATTGCAACAATTTTAATTTACTCAATTACCTTCATTCCCATCTTTCATCACATTAGTATGCTCTTAGCATATGAAATATAAAAAATTAAATGAATCATCGTTCTCAAATCAACCTTGGGAATCAAGGATTGCAAAAGGTGAAAATGTTAGAAGCTCAAAGGTACCAATTTTTTAATCATCTCATAAGCACTCACGTTAAGGAACATAGGAGAGTTGGGAGTAGATGAATGAACAAGATTTTTTGACAACTCTTAATCATCTTTCCAAACTAATCTCACCTTTGCAAACTATGGGGCTGTTTATTTATGGCACCATCCAATATTACATCTTTATCTCCTCCTTCTGATGGGATTGTATTCTCTCGAGCAGAAGCATTAGAGGTCCATCCTCCTAACTCAAGATCATGACGTTTTTTGGCCTCTTCTTCCTAATGCATTAGAGAGAGAATAATTACACTTCGTCATTACATAATTAATTAATGGCATGGCTGCAAGTTTATTAAGAATTATCTTTACCTCTGAACGCATTATTTCATATTCATCTATCTCATACTGGTATTTCGGAGATGTAATACCGAAGAAATTTGCTAACGACTCTCCCACATAATCAACAGCATTTAATGTTTTGGACCCGAGAGCATTAGTGACGTGTAACATCCATGGTCCCCACGAAAGTGATTTCTAAAATTACAAGAATTTGAAATTAATACACTGAAGAATGTAAATCTGATTTCTTTTTCACATAGCACCTACCGGATCAACTTCTAGGTTGGCTTTCGAATCAGGCTCATCTTCTTCTAGCTCACTTTCATCAAGTGTTCCATCACAAAAATATAGAACCCTACGAGGTTTGGTAACCAAATTGACACCGTCATAATCGTTGCCTTCAACCTGAATAAAAATTTGTCAATAAAATTATCTTTCAGAAGTCGGAAGAAATAATTTTCTCTATAGCTACGTACATGTTCAGATTTGCTTTCCGTTCCCGTGTCCACTTCGTCGGTAGAAAATGAAGTTTCTTCATTCGAAATCGTATCCATTGCGACGTTTTAATGTAATTAACTACTGAGATCCCATAAAAGTAAAAATGTATAAGAAACGCCCCTTTTCATACAACGCACATTAGCGTCGATTTCATTTATTATGATACAGACGCAAAGCTCAAAAGGATTCCTCCAATGTTTCTGCGCTGCTAGGGCTATATTCTACATATTTTAGATGGATTAGTTGCTCCGATGAATTACGTCTCTCTTATCGAGTTTATCCATATCCTAAATCTAATTTCAGATTACAAAAATACCACCAATCGATCGAAATGTCTAATAGTTTCTCACTTCGTAAGATTGCGCGTTATGCCATTCCTTTGTTTATTTTGAAGGACACTCATAACTTTGTAAATAGTTGCCGGTACATTTAGTTAATGGTTTAATACGATTGATTTATGTTTGACTCTCATTTCATGTTTTACAATGAGTTCACATGTTGTGTGCATAATGGACTGTAAATTAGCGAAAGAATGTAGTAGGATCCCGAATCTGAATGACAGGGTAATGGAAATAATCAGTTTTATACAAATACCTTATGTTTTTCAATCTCTTTAAATTTTTGTCTTAAAAATTTGTGTTTAGGCAGACCTTGTTGATAGTCTCATTAAGGCTTACGGACTACCTAAATATATGAATATATCTGCTGCAGATCCTGCTCCTTACGAAGAAATAATTTCTTTTCATTCCTCTAGTTATATAAATTTTTTACAAAAAATAGACGTATGTGATGATTTAGAGAATTTTGAGGATGAGGCATCGGAATTTGGATTAGGTTAGTATTATCTTGTTACCTGTTTTTTCGTATGAACTATAAAATCGTTTATCAAATTCATAGTTGAATATCTCAAACAGGATATGATTGTCCAATTTTCGAAAATATTTATAATTTTGCGTCATTGATTGGTGGTGGATCATTAACTGCTGCCAAATTACTGATCAATGAGAAGGCCAAAGTTGCTATTAATTGGTATGGTGGTTGGCATCACGCTCAGAGGTAGGATATCGTTAATAAATAAGTTTATTTATTTTAGAGCAGGAAGTAATTCTAGTACATTTTCAGGGATGAAGCCAGAGGATTTTGCTATGTTAATGATATAGTTATTGCAATTCAAAAGTTAAGGGAAAAGTTTGACAAAGTATTGTATGTAGATCTAGACATCCATCATGGTAAGTTGCAATTGATACTTTTTGTAATAAATTTTTAAATATTTAGTACTATCATCTTCCGTTTCAATGAAAACGATGGAAAATTTTTTCTCAATTAATTGCAGATTTAATTCGAAAGATATCTGTATAACCATAGAAACTTTCATATTTAGAGACTTAAACCATTATAGGTGATGGAGTTGAAAATGCCTTCTCGTTTTCGCCAAAAGTTATGACTTTATCATTACATAAGTATGAAGCTGGATTTTATCCATGCACTGGTTCCTTAAGTGATACAGGATTTGGAAATGGCAAGTATTATTCTGTCAACGTTCCTCTGAAAGATGGCATCACAGACGCTAGATATAGCCGTTTATTTGAAAGGTATTATGAATTCCCATTTTAATTCCAAAAGATTATGTGTTTTTACTCTATCAAAGAATAATATCCTACATATTTGTCAGAGTTTTACATTTAGTGATGAAATCTTTTGCTGCTGAAGCCATTGTGGTACAGTGTGGAGCTGATGCTTTGTATGGAGATCCAATCGGTACCTTCAATCTTACACCTATAGGAATGGGGAAATGTGTGGAAAGAATTTTAAGTTACCAACTGCCAACATTGTTTCTTGGTGGAGGTAACTTGTGTATTTTAAATACCTTTCTCCTTTATTCCTGTGACTATTACCTCTTCCTTAAATTTTAATTCTATCTTCTGTTATACATGCTAACTTGAAAATAAACAAATGTGAGACAAACATTAACATGCACAACTACAGCACACACAATGGTAATCTTCATTATTCATATGCTTGCATTTTTTGTTCTTGCCATATTCCTGCTCAGTTTGCCATTATTTTATTTATTAAACATAATATTTATTAAAAATTGGCTTCTGCTCAAAAGTTGAGCAACATTTTTCTCAAGATTATCTTGACACTTGAAATTCTATACTTTCATTTGTGTCGATTCAAGAATCATATTGTAATATTATTAGTTTTTGTATATCCTTTTAGGATATTGCTCTTCAACAATAGTAACTATTGCCACAGATTGTTCTCTCAAATTCTCTTAATTAACTTGTTATGTTTAATAGTTTTCCATGTCAATTATAAAACTCATTAATTTTTCAGGAGGTTATAATATCACTAATACAGCAAAGTGTTGGACATATTTGACCTCGGTAATCCTTAGAAAAATTTTACCCACTGACATTCCAGATCATTTGGTAAGAGTAACATATAATGAATCATATTCAATTAAAGTTAATTTTTATTTTATTGTATGCATTTTTTTGCAGTATTTCACACGCTATGGACCAGATTTTGTTTTGGATATTGATACAGGTCTTAGAAAAGATCTTAACAGTGATTCTGAAATGGAGAATATTATCAAAACTATTGAGAATAATTTGAAAAATTTAATATGATTGACTTTTATGGATTGCATGATTATAATATATAATATTTATTACTCCCCAAGAAAGAGCGGGTAGGAACTAAACCGTTTGCTGAAATTATCATCATGATATTGCAATAATATCCAATCATTAATTTGTTCATAATTAAATTAGATCTTTTTATTATTATTATTTATTATTATCATTATAATTAGTTTGCATTTTCTCTGGATGAAATGTATTGTCTTAGAAACAAAAAAATCAAGGTAGTAAAGACCTTTTGATGAAATGAGACATGAGAAATGAAATCTACAAATGTTCCAAGTGTAAAGTCTATAAAATCATGTAATGCTCAATTGCTCAATTATCACTTAAGTTGATACTGATTTACGATATACTCTGATATACTCGTATTATCAAAAAAGGTATATCTATGGATATAACATTAGATTTTAACATTTATGTTAAATAGAAAAACTCACATGGTTAAAATATCATTGCATCAATGATATAACTGTTGTTCTCCAGTTATAGAGGAAAATTAGAATTGTTTGTTGAAATTCTTGAATAATATGCAAATAAATTATATATTATTATATATGTAGTATTTGTAGTTAATTATTGATATATTAATATAAAATTTAATTATATATCATACTCTTCATAGAGATCCTGATTGGATCAAACAAAGTATTCTGATTCTCATCTTCAGTTTTGCATAGTTATCTTCCAAACTTCTTTCATTCCTTCCACTTAGTACCTGGTTTATTCATGATCACTCTTTGAAATGAGGTGTATATACTGTATGCTAATATATCCAGCTACTCATGCTTGTTTTTTCACCTTGCTCTTGGTTTTGGGGATTTCATATCTGTGAACGTAATTATCTTCTTGGTGATTCTTAGATAAAATAGGTCATAATTGTTCTAACAGAAGTCAAAAGATTTGATAGTTCTCAAGGAAATGTAGCTTAACAATGAGTTGAATATTTGGGGGTTTATAATTTTTATTAACATGAAAAAATAAATGTGGAAAAACTACAAAAAATATATGACTGAGTATGCTCATTCTTATAATGCTGTGATTAGTATGAATGAAAGACATACAACAGCAAGCTTATCTTTTCGAATGCTCAACTCAACCATCATTGACTCATTGATTTCCAAGACCTTCCAGTATAGAACCACAGAAAAAATTCCTAACTCTCAGTCCACAGAGCATTATTAGTGGCATATCACACTAATAAAATTTTTAAAGCCAATTTGAAGGTTAAAGTTGAGGTGCCTTTTTTCCCAACATATAAGGGAAATAGAACACTCAAAACTTCTTGAATAAGGAATGATCATAATAGCATTTGTGAAATTTAAACAAATCTTCATTCCTAACAAATAAAATTTATTTATCACTTGTCCAAATACATAACAGTGCTCCAACCTCCACATATTACTTCTTTAATTTCACAATCTTCTTTTCCTTTGATAGAAATTTTTGTTAAAGAGTTGTACAAGTTCCATTCTGATAATCCTAACTGACCATATGCATTCCAGCCACAACCCCAGGCTGATCCATCATCTGAAATTTATACAATAAAACTGTAACATTTAGGGTATTTTAGGACCAAAACTAATAATTGTTTCCAATTATCTTTGAATAAAATTAGAAAATACATGAACTTGTGACGGAAAATACTATTATTTTAATTGTGGTTATAATAAATAGAATTATCTCAAATTAATTAGATACAAAATGAACTAGAGGCATCAGTTGAAGATACCCATTTGGCACATCTATAAAAAAGATAATAATAGATATGAATAAAATAATAACTTGAAAGAAAAACCTGAACAAAGATAATTGCAATATCAAGGAGCATACATACAGTAAATGTTAAGCAATATAGCATAGGGAAACACGAGGATGTAAACTACAGTTACTAAAAGTATAATTGATTACGTCATTTGAAAAAATGGACCAGAGTGAAATAGTCTTGCACTAAATTTGCAATTCAATTTTTCCTAAAGCTCAATAAATACATACCAGTCAGGATTATGGTATGCCTATTTCCACAAGCAGCAGCTTTTACAGATGCATCTTCAAGTTCTTTAGGAAACTTCATTGGCAAGGGTAATGCTTGCACACCAACAACATCTTGCTCGGGTTTTGAATTGTCAACTTCTGCACTAATAATCTCTTCTAATTCCACAGCATCATTATCTCTTTCACTTGCATTTAACCTTTGACGGTTTTCACGACATGGGGACCCAAGTTGTCCAGAAGTGTTCCAACCCCAAACATATACGTCTCCTGTAGTTGTTAATGCAACTGAATGCCACCCACCAGCTGCTACACTTTTAACATTCAGTCCTGATAGAGCAAGCACCTCTCTTGGACTATCCTCATCTTCTAGCACATCATGTCCTAACTGTCCCCTCCTGGAAAAGGAATCTTTTGTAATAAAGATGGGGCAATCAAAGAGAAATAATAAAATAGTGAGTAGTTTTAAATTTTATAACTTAAATAAGGTTCAGTTTATTTCACCAAGAACATAATGAAGCAGTATAGGCATCATAAAAAATAGTATATTCTATAAGAAATAATAATGTCACTTAATATGCAAAGAACAAAATATAAATGTATTTGAGTATCCAATTCAGTTACCGAACTCATTAAATGAAAATACATAGATAAACTTCACTGAATCTGGCAAGGTGAAGTTGTAATCAGCAATGGAAATTTTTATTCAAAGAAAACTTTTTACTTTAAACACAAAATTTGATAAACCAAAATACTGATTTAGTTTACTTCTATTATAAAATTCATTTCTTAAATTTTATTTTATTCATTCAATTTTGTGGGTACAAAGTTTTTCTTATTATGAACATTTTTAAAATACATAGGTCACCAATCATAATAAAATTTACCTTCCTGATCCCCATGAGAAGACTGTACGATTGTCAGTTACCATAATACAATGCTCCAACCCACAAGCTATTTCTGTAACTCTTCTACCAATAATAGGTAGCGCAGTAGGTATACTATACACTTGTCCTGAAACCGGAAAACTTATTTTAGATTGAGTTCATATTTTGAAGCCATCATAAAGAAAACTTAATTTGTTGATTAGACATAATTAAGTATTTTAATTTTTTCACATCAATGGGTAAAATTAGGTCAAACATATATACTTTAACAACAAACCTAATTCACATAAAACGATTTTTATTTTATCTTGACAACAAGCCTGAATTATTTTATGAGCTTTGTTAGATTCTTCGACTCCTTCCAGTTCAGAATGAGTCTCAGAATTAAGAAGTAGGGAAACATTTCTCCAAGACCCCGAGGTATTGTACATCCAACAACAACCATCTTCACCAATAATAAGGGCACTTCCGGAAGAACAGGACCCCTACGGAGATTAGATAAAATTCAGTGTTAGCGGTCTAATTTACTATACTTGAGAAGTAGACTTCCCCTTTACCTTGCATATTTGTTCGTTGTTTGGCAACGATAAATTTTTCACTTGCTGGATCTCACCGTTGATAAAACCGGATAAATACGCTTTCGACTCTGAAAAAACAGATATCATCAATTGCTTGAATGTGAACAAAAGGTTACTGTCATTATGTGTAATCATTTTTACCGCTAATATAAAACAAGTAATTCCAACCGAGAGAGACAGCTGTAACTGAGAAGGGGAATTCAATAGGGTTAAATAAGGCAGTTTTATCAACATTGTTCACAGGAAACTGACGAAAACCATTAAAACCGCAATAAAAAGCTGTCATCTGTACAATCTCTTACAGACAGAAGATTTAATCACAAGAAAATTGCGGCTTCATTCGCCATAGCACTGATCTTGTAGTTACCGCGATAACTTTACAGCGTTACTCAATAGGTAGCGTCCATAAAAGGAATTGCAACGAATTATTATGTTTTTCTAAAATCTCAAACTAAATTCTTATACTGACAGCATTAGAATTTGTAATAATTTTCAAATACATATAATGAAGATTCAGTAATTTAAATATAATGATGATATTTAAACGCGAAGGGTGATTTTTAGGAATTATTTTAAGTGATCACAGTATCCGACCCTATCAGGGATGAATAGATCCTTTCCACAGAGATGTAGTTGCTCACAATCTTGCGTGCGAACATCGCTAGATAGTGTTGATGACATTATCCCTTGTTAGATTCTTCTACCCACTAATATGTTCAGAAGCTAATTGCATACTTCACAAAATTATGTATCAGTATTAAAATCTGCCAATCTTAATTTCAATAAAAAGTATTAAATTAAATATTACTCCAAAAAAGATTCCTATTAATGGGTAATCGATGATCACTTGTGCAATATAATGTAGAATTAAAGAAAATTATTAAAAGTAGACCAAATTTTTTTAAATGTAAAAATATTACAAATCAAAATAAGACTTTGCCGTATAATATGTAAAAATGTATGATAGTGCTGCACAATCATGGGACTTCAGTCAGTGTAATATCAGGAAAGATGTTCGATAAGGTTGTTCCGCAAATGCCTTTTATGCCGAAATAGGATTCTTCTGGTAGTTTTTTTAACACACAACAATACCGAGACCTACGGAAATGATAAAATCATTATAGAAAATTTAACTGATACTTAATAAATGGTTATTGTATATAAGTAAAATTATCCTTTGCAATCTTCAATTTAAGCGCGATTTAGATTTTCAATAAAATATCTCATTTTTTGCTATTCGCATTATCATTTATAATTACTTAATGATATACAAAAATCCAGAATAATTTACATAAATTATTATTTTACTTTAAATTTTCTTGACATTGTATTTGTTACCTTATATCACTGAATTTTTTACTGCAAATTCTTTTACTTGGTACTACTTCAAGTAGCTGGTAGTGTCATATTTTTCGATAGGTATAATACATGAATGCTATTGAACAATATTGAAGATTATATAACTTAAATAATATAAATTGCCTGATTAGTCATAGAAGAAAAAATATGAAGAGTTTAACGATTCGTTAGCATTTGAAGTAACCGGGATAGGCTTGAAGAGTTCCCCAGCACCGCATTGTAGCGCTAGTACTTACCTTTCGATGGGCTCCTTGGTAACTGAATTGTAGACATGGGAAGTAAATTGTTTCTGCTTACAAATTGATGTTAGTGTACGGGAAGGCGTATCATGGTAGGGGATTACCTAATAGAAAAGGTCTTACGGTAATGATTTTGTTCGTTTAAACACAGTAGTTTCTTTTTTATGAACGCAGGGTTTGCTGGCGATCTTAAGAAAACTGAGATCTTCCCCAGATAAAGAGTTAAGACTATTACTTCTGGGCCTCGATAACGCTGGAAAAACAACTCTCTTGAAAAAATTGGCTTCAGAAGACGTCACACATATCACTCCGACGCAAGGATTTAATATTAAGTCCGTGCAGTCGGATGGTTTTAAGTTAAATGTTTGGGATATTGGGGGTCAACGGAAAATCAGACCCTATTGGAGAAATTATTTTGAAAATACGGATGTCTTGGTGAGACTTAAACACTAATATTATTTTTATCCGTACAGATTAGCAATTTTTCATCAATTGTCTGGATGAACTGGATTTGAACTGGATTTTTTCCTTTGTGTCTTCTTTGTTTTAAATGTGTGGAGTAAGGATATTTAGTCTTACCCTTCACTGGAAATGGAAACGATTCTGTGTTTCACCTAGAAAGTTTTAATGTAGCCTGTTCACTTTCCCTAATTTATTTTCTTGAATCATTATTTATTTGCCTTAGCGTGCATCAATGTAGTTCTAGTTCTTTTTCGGAGTCTTCTATTCAGTTCTTTGTTCTTAGAACATATTATTTATCTACGTTCCAGCAAGTTATAATTTCCTAATTATAACTTGCTTAATATCATTATATATTGGATATAAAGACTAAAATATAAAATATTAAATTACTTATATTTAATCTCAGAGAAATTTGTCTTATTTAATGAATGCTTTTCGTCTGCAGAGTATGATATTGCAAGGGTACGTTTCTTGAATTATGGATTTTGAAAGTCCTTTTCATAACTTTTATTCTCAGATTTATGTGATTGACAGTGCAGATAGGAAGAGAATGGAAGAAACAAGTGTGGAGTTGATGGATCTGTTGATGGAAGTTAAGCTATCAGGAGTGCCCCTATTAGTTTATGCTAATAAGCAAGATCTTCTGAATGCTGCTCCTGCTTCTGAGATTGCCACTAGCCTTGGATTATTAACTCTGAAGGATAGAGTTTGGCAAATTCAAGCTTGTTCGGCAACATCAGGAGAAGGAGTGAAGGTAAGTTTGAGCAATTGGTATTTTTATATTGCAAAAATTTTTTTACTATCCCCAATGGATGATGTATGAATGCAAGACAAATAGTATGGGTATAAGTATATGTAATAAATATATATAATTCCATATATAACTGATAATGTTGTACACTCATCTTAGAGTTATTCAGTTAGAGTCTATAAGAGGTTCATTAATGGTTATAATCAAGAATTTTATTTATGAAGGAAACCCTATTACTGCAGACCCAATTTACGAGGTGTATGCCAAAATTAAGGAGGTATTTCCAACAAATGTGCAGGTTTTTGTTTAATAAATTGTAATAATTATAAATGCTGTTATTCATCCTTATATTTTTTATCGTGTATGTATCATATCATAAGGTTCAAAATGAAAAAAATTGAGCATTTACCACTTTTATTTAATATTTAAAAAAATATATATCTGGAAACTAATAAATAATAATACAAAATACGCAGTTTAACGATAGTTGAGCCATAGAATATCACAAGGAAGTGCTTGTTATTTCATATTCAGTCAATAGTTTGGTATTTTTACTATTGAAATATAAAATTTAATGAAAAAATTGCAATAGCTTATTCAAAAGTTGTATTTTAGGAAATATCTACCCTCTGGCACTTCTGTTGCAGGAAGCATGCACCATGAAGTCCTTTCTTACCTTTTGCACAAACGGTGCGTGCTCATCTCCTCTTTCCTTTTTACTATCAACTCACACACTACACATGTCTTTCTCTTTTCTTTGGGGTAATTTTTTTAAAGCTTTACTTCCCCAATAAGGGATTCTTTTGATGTTCCACAGGTGACTTTTTTACTTGAAGCCACTCCTAGGAAAGGTCTTATATAATACTAATTACAAACGCTAATCGTGTCATTCATTTTATGCCTGCAGGTAGATTCATTATATTCATAATTATTCAGAAATTTCCTGAAGCAAGGAGGAATCCATAGGTATTTTATTAATGCCAATGATTGCTATTCCGTTCAAGTAAATAAACAAATAGGGGCAAGAATTACAGACTCATTCTCCTCTGTCCCATAATGCTTTAAAACTATCATGATAGTAATAATTGAATATCTGGAACAACACAATCCTCTCCCCAAACCATTGAATGAGCAAGATTTGAAAAATAATCCTATGCAAGTCTTAATGAAACTAGGAGTTATCATAGAAATAATGTGTACAAAATATCACATGTACAATGCTTCATGAATTCCATACCTATGACTTGGTTACCTTTCGTCTTCACTGGAAACTCTTGAAAGTGAAGAGGTAAATGGTACATCAAATTATAGTGTAAGTATATCTATAAGTATGTAACATCATTTTTCATGTTATATGAGAAAATAAAGGAACTCAGAATTGAGAATTTAATTTAACAAGGTGATTATAATTGGGAAATCAATAGCTTTCAATGCTTGAGGACCCAACTATTACAATTACTTTACTTATGTGGTACCAAAACTTCTCAAGAAATTATTCATTAAAGTTCCTTAAGATATTTTTTTATTTTCAGTTTGGAACTTGTAGACTAAGAAAGTTTTTGGTTATAGTATATGTATATATTTATTCATAAATCCTCAATTAAAATTCTTTAGAACATATTATTATCCCTTAATAAAGTATTTTTATAAATATTTAATTTATTAAACCATTTATTATTTTTTCAGGATGGAATGGAATGGGTTTGTAAAAATGTGAAGGCAAAGAAGAAGTGAGCAATTTCTTCTATCCCGTCCTAGTCACCAATGAGGCTGTGCTATAAAAGTTTGACACCTACTCAAATTATTATGTCTGGTAATTAACTAATGAAAGATGCAGATAACATACACAATTATTTAATCCGTCCATATAACAGTCTAGCAACACAAACTTATGAAAGAATTTTCAGTATTATTGTTGAAAATGATTAATTCTGTATTGGAAATTGTTTAGGTATTTTTTATATTTTAATTGTCCTTTAGAGAATTTTAATTTTATTATTAATATATATTTATATTTTTACGTAATTATTTTGACTATTTCAGGATTATATTTTTATGGTTGCATTTTAGAAAATTGCTTTTACATATCAAGGTAACTAATGTTGATAAAAGTTATGATATAATTTGGAATTTTATGAGATGTTTTCATAATTATTTTTAGTTTATTATTTATTTTTATATGTTCTCAATATAACTAAAACTCAGCCAATCATACTTTGTATAAGTATACTCAACTATATTTTGCGCTTCATAATTGTGTGTCTAATGTTCTCTTCAAAAGAAGATTCTTTGTTGATTCCTGCCACAAATTGTCCAATGCTTCTGGTTATAAACCTCTTGTTTACTCTATGTATAAAATGAAGTTCAAATTTCAGCATTTCCTATTCATATACTGATGCACGTACAAGCATGAATGGATATATTTTTACTTAAGAGAGTCAGTTAAAACTTGTCTTACGCACCTTATTTAAATATATTTTGAGAAGATATTCCTTTTCTTCTACATTTCATTAAAACATTTTACTAATCTGCACAATCTCCTCAGGGATTCTGAGCTTATTCATTTCTCTGTTTCCTTGTAGACAATCTCTCTTGAATAATTTATAGTAAGTGATCAGGAATGTGCCTTATACTGTATGCTTTCATTCATTGAACGCTAAGAGTTTAAATAATATTTAAGCTAGTGCTCTCTCCTTATTGTGTTATGTTTATGAACTGATTGTGTGTATACACACAAGTAGCCATTCTTGCCACATCCGTAGGATATCTCATTAAAAAATCCCTTTTCTGACATAATTGACTTTCTATGCTGAGTAATTGATGAGTAAAGCTATGGGAAAAAGTAGATTACTTTTAAAAGAATTGTGAAACCTTTTAAAATCACATTTTATATGATTTTTTTTAGGTTCATTAAAACCTTATTGTTTACTTTCATATATTTTTGTTTTGCTCTTTTCTAGAAACTGTGTCAGAATTTTTGCATAGTGTAATGGTGCTGTAATAGCTCTTTTTATATGTAACTAATAGACTGAATTGTTTATGTTCTTCTAGTTGTTTCCACAAATAAAGCATGTTTATCCCATATTTTCAACTGTGTGTTGTGTTATAAAAAATATTTGTTAGAGATAACTGTTTCAAAGAATTTCATCATTGGCAGAAAGGTTTTTCCAACCTCCTTACAATCCAACTACATCATATCCCTAATTTCATTTGTATTACTCACTGGAGGAATGCATTTAAAACATTTTCCCTATATCTAAGGATTTAATTGCTAAATTTAACACCTATTGTCAATATCTTTTTCATATTCACTGTAAAGATTGAGTACTCTACTACAATTACTATAACATATAACTTTTATCCTGTATGTTGGTGTTGTAGGATTAGGTGTCTCTTTGTACTAATAGAAAATTTCAATTCCTGTTATATTTGTACATCAAGTTTTTATCTTATTCTTGAGTTTTCTCTCCTATATAAAGTTCTCTGTGTTTTATTCCAACTTATGATTGATATCTGAATTGACTTTTATTTATATACAAGGATATGCAATCCTGTCTTCATTGTGTTCTGTTCTGTATCATTAGATAACCCATTACATGCATTCATTGATATTCATTAAATTAATTCCTCTCTATAGTGTTTTCTATATTGATTTTGATATCTAATGAGAAATTCTTTTTATCACTTACTATCTGACAATTCTGAGACAAGTATTGCTAAATAGCAAAAATTGTTGAAATACGTTTATTGTGAGTGGATTAATTTCTAATTTTTTTGTTGCTGGTACATAATTGAGGATTGATAATAATCTTTTTCACATATTATTATACCACTTAAAAAATATTATGGAAAATTTGAGGAAAAGAGTCCTAGATGTCATCAATAATGAACATTTTACTTTAAACCTTTCATTTAACTCCCTTGAGATTGGTTCATTTAGAGAGGAGATTAAATTACCCCCTAACCTTCCCAGCATCTACTCCAGCTGTAAAATGGCATGTCTATGTTAAAGCTAGAGGCCTATGTCATTTTTAGGCTGGAGATAACATTAGGAAGGCAAGAGGAGGTATTTTAACCTTTTTGTAAAGGTGCTAATATCCTAGGAGGTAATATTTCCTTATCTACCTCATAAAGGTTAAGTTGCAGCTGGGTGGAAGAAGGTTTAATTAATCATCTCATATATTTTATACATCTTTACTAAAAATTGAAATAGCTGAAGTAGTTTTCATAAGTATTTGAAATTTGTATTTCAATTGATAAATGATGATCCATTGGTTTTCAAGTTATCATCTAAACTTCTATATCACTTAGGCTGCACATGAATGCAATTATATTATATGAATTTATCTATCTTGATGCTGTTTTCATTTATATTTTTGAATTAAGCTAATGAAATCATAAATTTCAATAATATTTTCATATTGATAATTTATTTTTCAGTTTTGTAGAGTAATATTCTTACGCAGCAGAATTTTGAGTATTTTAAATGGTTTCTATTTTCAATATTGTTAGGAGTAACTTAAGAGTTAGGTATAGGTAGGTAGGCAATGATAAAAATTTGTAAATGATAAAAGATCAGACTACTATTTTATGTGTGACTTAGTGGAATGAGTTTAAGATGAAATATTTTATACAATTTATTAAAAATATTTTTTTAATTGGTGAAGATGTTGTTTTTAACTAATATACAATGGTAGGTAAAATTTCAATGCTGCATTACAGCTCACTATGTGCATATTCTGTGGTGGCTTTTTGGTCTTCAACGTGGAACTCAATACAATCACCAGGGTATTTAACCTGAAAAAGTTTTTATTTTACAATATCTTGTTTTATATCACCCTTCAATTACTACTTTATGAATAATAACTAATTTGCACATTTTTTTAACTCAAAAGAGAAAACATTGTGTTGATATGATAAGATGATAGGATCTGCATAGGAGATACAGAGCTCTGAATTTTTCATTAATTTTAAGAATATCATCTCTTGTTTTTCTATTTGCATATGTACAAATCAAATGATTTAGTTTATATGAAGATGATGTTTTGATCCCATACTTTAATGTCAGCAAAGAGAAATAGGGGAATAGATAATGTAGTGAAATATTTTTTAATTTTAATGAAACAATTTTAATGTTTAGAATGACTTGTCGGTGAGATATGAAAGTTTACTGTATGAAGAAATAATACAAAAATAATCGGAATATGAGCAGATATGAATAAGATTTTCATAGAATCTTTCATCATTTTAACTGAAGTTATCAAATATTTATTTTGGAAATTGTAAATAAGAGAAAAATAACCCTCATATTTAAATAACTAAATTGGATCAATGGGAATATATATTCTAGGATATTACATGAATTTCATTTACCTCGCAAACATGTTCATCCATGATGGCATCATAAAACTTCCAAAATCCCATCTTTTCTGTAGGGTTTGATAGGAACCATCCAGCAGCCAAACTAGAAGAGTAGTTATTTTATAAATGATTTATTGGTCTGCAAAAATGTTTGATTTTATTCATAACTAACTTATCATGGATTAATTTCAACATATTTCATTCATTTTTCCAAGAAGCAATAACAAAAATGTAAATTTAGAAATTATATACTCAAAATAATTGCAAATTAACAATATTATATGACGTAGATTGGTAGATAATTTTTTTTAATATCACAACAGTCAATAAACGTAGAGAGAATTGTTCATAGAAAAGAACAAAAGAAAGGACTGGAAGATATTTCATCTTATACAACTTTAGCAATCTACTTCTTAGGGCATGCCTTAACAATTCTTGTATTGTAAAGTAATTTTAATATTTACTCTCTCTCATAGAAAAGTAATGTAAATTATTTATAAACATAGGAAGAATAATGTTTTTAGCCGTAATCATGATCATCATCATTTTTAAATTGTTCCATGACAGTTCTTGATGGTGCTACCAAATCTAGGCATTTCTATCCTCCGTTAGTATTTCATTGAAATCTTCTTGTAAAAGCATTCTTAATAAGTGACCTAATCAGTTATCTTTCCTTTTCCTAATGGTTTTTATTATATAATGAGAATCATTTAATATAAAGGTGACTATATGAAAATTGAACGATATAGGTCTAGCTAGAGGATGATAAATATTACTTAAAATGCAGTGTTATCACACTACTATCCGTACGTACCATCACTAAGTGTCGCACTTATTCAGCATATTAACTCAACATTGATAACAGTTCCAAATAATTTTATTGAATATTTATCTAAGTTTTAAATTTTATTTTTCGTAAGTTTTTCTTGTAATGCCGTGCGACCGTTAGTTCTGGAGCATCTCGAAGCCTATCTCCATAGGAAGTCTCTTCTCCTCCTATGGAGCTTCTGGATTCACCATTGGTTTATTAGTTATGGATTTAATTGCGGCTATCTTCAAGTTTTCTCTTAATTGGAGAAGAGACGCATATAAACTGATATAAAGCGAACGATTTATAAAAAATTGATTATGCAATTCTTTAGCTTCTAATTTTCATGAACTTGCGAAGTTTTTTTTTGCTCGACCGAGTATTTTCTATAGGTACGCCTACATCATCGGAGTCCCAGAGCTGTGAAACGAGATGACATGAACTTGATTAACAAGTTTTTGTGAGTCTTAAGTAACTCTTCCTTTCAAAAAAGGTAGATGAACGACGATGATGAGTAAAAAAAATTCACTCTAATGTTCCGCCCACGAAATCACCAGTAAAAATTAACTGATACCAAGTAACCCTATAGATATATTCATCGTTTTTCCCTTTTTGAAGTTAAATTCTTGCTGAATCATTATGGAAACAAAAAAGTAAAACTTAGAAATTAGGAAATTAAAGAAACTTTCAGGAAGAATTTTAAGTAAACTTTAGGTAATATTTTTATTATATTATTATCGGTAGGTTAGTCATGTGTTCCATTCAATAATGATGCGTAAGAAAATTAAATCGTGCGGCATATCACCTCTAATAAGTTGTAATATATTATTGAAGGAAGAGCCTGCAGAAAAATAATAATCCAAAAATGATCATTTTATTTCTTAAAACGAGTATAATTTTTAAAAATCGAAAAAAACTTTATCTATATTTACGTAATTTTAAATAAACCTCCCCTTAGGAAACTAATCAAAGTTAAAATTAGAATGCGTTTTACATAAACAATTGTTAATTAGCCTCAGTATTTTACGGATTTGATCTAATCGATAAGTTCAAATCCGAAAAACTAGAACTTCAATTTAAAGCATGGGAGGTGATGTTGCATACTTATTAGCATGAGCCACATACTAATAGGAACCCGGCACCTGCTTTGAGAATTCGAATCTTCTCCAAGGGCGACGGGTGGTTGACCTCTTCCACGTTAACCGTTATAAGAAGTCGAGAGTGAGTGAACGTGTTAATGTACGGAGGAAAAGTGAAAAATCCCTCTTAATATCGATAACCTTTTAGGCTAATACTTGCTGCCAACTGTTTAGAACTTGGGAATGGTGGGAGCCGTTTAGTATATATTGATTTACAGAGAGTAATAATGGAAACAGCATCATCCTCGATTTGTGTACACCAATCTAAAGAGCATGAGTTGAATATGTCACGCTGTTAATCCTCCCTCCCGCTGTGTACTCAGTTAAATACCCGGAAGCTTCGAGTGTAACGAAAATCTTTGTAAAAAATAACATATCAGCGTATTAGAAAATATCGTAATAAATACGACGGTGTTTAAATCCATAGTTTTGTTACTATGGAAATAGTTTTCGTAATAATCCAAGCCGGGAAACTTAATAGGTGTCTATTTACATTCAATTTCTAACCATTCCTTTGCAGGACCATGCAAATAGGAAGAAGTTTCAAGGACTTAAAAATTTTTCTTCTTTCCAGCTCAGATTTATTTAGGAAGAGGTACAAGAGAAAAGTATTTCTTCTTGAATTTGTAAAAAGTGCGCTATTCGCTAGTAAAGAATTGAGATAAAATCAAAATATAAAGCAATAAATTTAATAATTGCGGTTAATATATAGGGAGGTAACTTTCGCTAAACCTTATTCGAGCAATGGACAATAAAATACAACGATTTTAATTAATTCAATCAAAATTTTGAGGACAATGGTAACTAGAATGATTACAATGACGATGAATATAATTGAAGGACTCGAATGAAAAAAGATTACGGAAGATTTAATGTCCTTTTTTTAACTCTTTGATTTCTCACGGTTCAGCGATATGAAAATCGCGAGAAATTTTGTTCGCAGCGTAACAACACTATAAATAATGTGTCTCTTAGAACAATAAACATGATTTGGCAACTCTATGCTATCTTACAATTATATATCAAAATAAATCAAAGCCGCCTAATACACGAGAAGAAGACATCAACTCCTGGACGAATTCGTGAACGCCTTCATCTTAAGTTCATCGTTCCGATTGTTCGCGATTCCGAATCATCTTCCGGGAATGACGAACGCCAACCTTCGCCGAAAAGAAATCTCTCTCCGTCAGCTACAGGTCAATGGACCTGCAGTTATGGCTCGTCTTAAAAATGGGACTACCCAATGACGCATGCATTTCCCTGGAGATACTCACCTTGTGACTTTGGTAACAACGGGTTTCAATCCCACGCGCGGGGCCTTCTTGGTCTTCCGTTGACTTGCTGAAACCCCGTCTTCTTGCTCTTCTTGACGGTTTATGGTGCACATTATGTTCAAGGCGCAGCTTGGACGCTTCTTTGCGAATTTGTACGCCCTCCAGACTCTCAAAGATGGTTCTATGAGTTCCTCGCTCACCGCTTCCGCCAGTCGGTCCTCGACCTACGGTTAAACGAATTTACGGATTTCCAAGTGGTGAATTATACACGATAACGTCTCACCTTCGTTTAAGGAAATTATTAACACCTTAAATAGGATAGATTACTACAACATAAATCATTGAATTTACCTTGATCAGATACAATTTTTAATTTTTCGCGAATAAATATATTTTAAGATTAACAAAACCAGAATTCCTCAACAATTGAATGATAACAAAACGAGTTCTGAATGAGACCATTCATTATTTGTCCAATTATTTCACATACCATCGATTTCATCTATGAATTTAAGATATTTTTATTTCAAGATTTCTCCAGGAATAAATGTTGAGTGTTCGAAATAAACTTGGGACAAAATCTTATGATTATTTGGTTATAAACCTCGTGTCTCAGGGGCATGGAAAATACATTTCTCTGAAAATTCGTACTTCATAAATTCAAAAGGAGGAGAGACAGAAAGATATCGCATCAAAATTTTGTCTCAAATTTGACTCAAGATACTGTCTTGTATACTGTCTGGTACTTAATCAGACCTTTATTTTTCATTATTATTATTCATAAAAATTATTAGAAATTTCAATGGGTAAAAGGAATAATAATAATGGGTATATTCCATCACATCTTACCTGCCGTGGGCTCATCCTCGCCAAAGCATCCAGAATAGTGATAAACCCAAATCCCTTGGCCTTTTTGCCGCTCTTAATATCATCTAAACCGAGGAACTTCTTAACGTAGCCAACAGCTGGATTGATGTATATACCCGAGTCCAACTTCTGAATTCCGAGCATCCGACGTGCTATTACGTTCACAAGACGGGCAATGGTTTCTTCAATTGGAAGATCAGTTGGGTCGAAGGAATCTTCACCCAAAACCTAAAATATTAATATTATTCTAAACTTATTCTAAGTTTTGTTACAAGTGACAACTATCCGAAAATTTTTAAAAAATTATTCGACAAGGTCCTTTTGTTTTCTGGATATATTATTGTCATTTGTTAAAAATTTTAAGTTATCTGCACAAAGCCGTATATGACAGTTAAGAAGCAGGAAGCCTCATGTTTAATTGATTATAAAGCTGACCTAAAAATGGGAACTTAATTAGTAAAACTGGAAGTAAGAACAGCTAATCTTAAAAGACATCTCAAATAAGTTATCGTACTTCTACGAAGAACATCTTCCAGTTGAAATACTTCAAGATAGAATAAGAAGCTCAGTTTTTCCAGAAGATAAAGGATAAATTATATTGAATAGCTTTCTCATGAGCTATTCATTGACATTTTAATTTATACCAGGTGTATAATATTTACTAATATATAATATTATTCTAATTCTCTCAGACCAAAAATAAATGTTGGTTTTCATAATAGTTTCTACTTATTTATTATTTTCGCGTTAATAATAAAATTTGTAGAAGAGAAATTTAATAAAATGGATGAGAAAGAAATTTAAATTCGTCCCAATTTTTTAAGGATTTGAGGACATTATGAGAGGTATAATAGGATAAATTTCATTTGGGGAAGAATGAAGAAGTACTGAGTAGGCAATTCTTTGGTGATATAAAAAACAAATAGATTTTTAATAATCTCTAAACGTAAATTTGGTAAGTATAATTTTCTTGGTAAATTTTAAGGAAAATACATTTTAAATGAATCCTAAATAAAACTTCCGGTAGCTTTGACCGCATAATTATCAGAGAATTTCACTTTCTCTTCTCCAGAAAACGGATTGACGCAGGATTTATGAGCAATTTCCACTGAGTAATAACTGTAAGTCATTACGTCATGACAGGTACAAAAAAAATCACCGGAAACCATCACAATCCAAAAAGTCATCGTCCATGACCTCTCACGCAACTGAGACAATCAGAGTCTGAATTTGCAGGAGAAAGAATATCATCCGTGGCATGAAAAACTTGAATTTTGTTCCAATACTTAGCAGAATAGAAAAATAAATGCTTTTATGAACTCAATTACATTAATGTTGAAACATGAAAACCTGTGGTTATGAGTAAGAGTATTGTATGAATAGTAACCTATTTAAGTTTTCCGTTTCTTTTATTAATAATAGCTACCATAAAGTAGAAGTAGTGGATATTGCAATATTGATATCAATATAAATTCGGCATTGAGGCAAGGAAAAAGCATACTGACTTACTATTGTGAGTTTTTTATAGATGCTCATAAAAATTTCGTTCTGTACAGGTATCGATATCATGAAGATCTCGAAATGCAAAATTTATTAAAATTCAATTATTATCAGTATCGTTATAAATCATTCTTTTATCTATTTATTATATCATTATAATCTATTAATTCTTCTATAAAGGCAACTATGTACGAAACTATCTTAATGTATCACTAAACATAGGAGAGTAACAAAGAGGAAGCATTTAACTTAATCATATCATATTTCATCCCTTCATTCAAATTCATTTTCATTCAAATATAAATATTTACCTGAGCACTCTGAAGCAATGTAGCTGCCGTACTGGTAGCCATACTGACAATCCTCTTCCTAGATTCAGGTTTGGCTGCATAAACTGCCCACCTGGCCACGAACGAAGACGCTCCCCTAACCCACCTTCTCCTGAAAGAGGCGTTCTCCAGAGATGCCATAACCCTATCGGAATCGAACCGTCCCTCCGAGTCTAAGAACAATGAAAGTGTTGCACCGAGACCACTCTCTTCCAGAAGCTTTCGTGCAGCATCACTCTTCCAAAGATTAACCCATTGGTCCTTCAAACCGGCCCATAGTGGTGGAAGCAGCATCGACCAGGGACTTTGATGAACGTCATCTTCAACGGTATTCGTTTCCACGCCCCGTTCCGCTCTCGGGTGCACCTTACCAGAGGCCTTCTGGTTATTGGTCGTCTGCAGGAGCAAGGGTAGAAGATTGAGGAGTCCAGCTCCACCGGAATCTCTACCCTGCTGACCTCCCATAACGCTGGATGCAAGGCCTATCAAGGACTCCATGTCTATACCACCATTCTCACTACCTCCAGTTCCTTCACTTTTACCACTTCCTGCCATCATGTCGACGAAATTACCGATGGTTTCGGCATCGAGTCCTCCGCCCCCTTTTCCAGCCGTTGAAGCAGCCAGAAGACTTCCGATACCGGATAAAAGCTCCGCTCCTCCCGAACCAGAAGATCCTCCTGATCCTGCTATAATATTACCTAATTGGCCGATGAGGGCCTCGCCTAAGTTTTCTCCACCATTACCCTTACCGCTAAGTGATTCCTGTAGTAATGCCCTTGCCACATCTGCCAGCGGATTCGATTCATCGGTAGCACCCTCCAAGAATGCGGAGGTGCACAACAAAGTCAAGGTCAACCAAAATTTATACATTTTTCAATGAGTTCCACGTACTTCTATTAATAAGTTTCCATTAAATGTTTCCACTGAGGCTGTAGTTGTTTTATCCCAAACCTATGATGAAATAGGACGAATGGCACTGAGTTACGTGTCACCTGAGACACCGAGACACGATCAACCTCACGGTTGGAGGCAAGGCGTAGGACTGTCGGTTACGGTAAAACCGAAACAGCCTTTAAGGGAGTGTGCCTTTTCCTCCCCTCCACGCGCTGTCATTGACCCTTGCTCACTCAAAGAATCTCCCTTCTTCCACGTTCAGTAATTCAGGTAGACTCCGTAAAATAACGCACTTAAGGAAGAGCCATATCTTGTATATGACTATCGGAACGATCTGCCATTCGCATCCAATCCTTCGGGGAAGTCTCCACCCTTCCGAAGGATGTACCGGCGCCAAGTTTACTGTCTACGTGAAATACGTTGAGCCTTTGACTTGCTGTCTAGTTTTTTTTTTCACGAGTGGATTGTTTTTTCGAGAATTTTAGAGGCCCTCGGTCGGATGGGATGGAAGATTCGGGTGGAATTCCGGCTTTAGACGCCTCTTAAAGCAAGAATTTTCCACTAGCACGTTTTTTAGTGTTAATAGCAATATTTTCCCTTTTCTGTAAAGTTTTTTCTATTTGCACGATATAAAATCATTGCAATAAATTAAACGGACGATAATTTTATCGAATATAATCTCTATCATAGGAATAAATTGATGAATGATTTAATGTCTTGAACTCTTAAAATAAAATCATAATAAAATTAAATAAATAAGATCTATGTAAAGGCCGCATCAAAAAGAATTGGTAAAATAATAAATATTTTAGATATTAATAAAACTTTTCCATAAGTTTGATAGTTATTACAGAAAAACTTTAACGAAAACCAATAGTCCAAAGTAGTAATAAATAAGAAATACTCGTGAATTTCAGGAACCGGAGAACGATATAATCTACACCCCATCGTACAAAGAGTTAATATACGGAATGCAGTAAGGAAATTATTTATTTAATGAGGTGAAAATGAGATCTCTTAATAATAATCTTTGTTTAAACATTTTTATTGATATATTATTATAAAAATATAAAATTAAAATCGGAGCCATTGAAATTTTGTCCGCATAACGAAGACTATAATTGTAAGAATTAACCATCCATCTCATTCGATCAAAGACATAAGATCATGTTCGCAGTTCCTCGATAATACGCCCACAACGGCTCTGGTATCTACTTACGCCTCTTCATGTTTATTAGCATAAATAAAATTGATCAGCTGGTAAATTAGGTTGCAACAACGCGATTCATTTTTATACACTTTTACGTCAAACCATTTCTGAGAAAAAATTTCTTTTAAAAGATCGATTGCTAATATTTGCTTCAAGGAAAATAAAACTCTTTATGTTAATGTAGCAAATTTTTTGGTGGTTTGTTCAGGAAATAGAGATTTTTTACCCTGATTACAAAACTCCATCGGTCAATTTTCAATGCGCATCGGTATAGAACGTCCTAAGGTATATTGCTAAAGGCAGCGATAAAAAAATTATTCACTTAAAATTATTAGGAATTTAATTTTTGTTACCTCTTGATTTACAAATTCTCATTGGTTCAGGGATGAAATCATAAGTGGCCGAATGGCCACTTATTATGTTGTTGTTGAGGCATTATAATAGTGTGTTTTGCCAAAAACTAACAAGCAATAGATGAATAACCATTACGTTAGTTACTATGAATCGTTATGCCGGTTTTTTTCTTCAAGCTGTTAAAGAAAGATAGAGTATAGGTTTTCTGGGAAAGTAAAGTTGCCATTGATGATGTGATCTGCCCTGAAATGACACTACAAGGCTCATATACCTTGCCACCATTTGTGACTATTTTAATGAATTTTGGATAGCCATTGACTTTATCATAAAACTCATGAATAATATTCATTCAATATTACTATTGGTCAAACTTTTATTTATTTATTTTATTTATGAACAAATACCTCACAAACATCCTCTTACGGGACAATTACAGTGAGATTTCAAATCTCAACAACGGACGTCACAGACATCCAGACCCTGAGAGGAAAATTTCCTCCTCAGCCGGGATTTGAACCCGAGACTCTTTCTTTCCTCCTCAGCATTAGAAGATTAGCATGCTAACCATTCCGCCAACGAGGCCGGCAAACATTATTATTATTATTTATATTATTATATATATATTATATTATTTAGCATTTAGGAAAACTTTTTTTCTCATATATTTGTACTAAAGAGTCCTCAGTGGTGTCACAACCATTTTGAAAATATATGATAATTTTTTGTAAAAACTAGTAGCGTTCCTCAAACATTTACCAATGATAAAAATACTTCCCAGTAAGATCTAGCATTTTAATTTGAATAATTGAATTTGTTGTAAATTACTTCTTGCATTTTTTCTCTAAATTATTGCAGTTAAACAAGCAACCAACAACGGACTAGACTTTCATACACAGATGGTCACTATTAGTTAGGGATATTTAGCATTTTTCTATTTTCATCATAAAATGATTCTCTTAAATTGATTGATAAATATCCTTGTTGCACATACATAATCAACAATTATTACCATTAATATAATCATAAAATCAAAATAAAAGCAATTGGTAGATAATGATTAAGAAGAGTCCATTAAAGATTTTAGAGAAAAATATTCAAATTATCTATTGCATTTGTGTTCATACAGGACATGTTACATTTCATTATGCATTTAAAACAAATAGATAACATTTCCCTCGCTTGATACAGAGGAACTTGAATAATAAAAAAATAAATAGTGAAGCCTTAGAAATGAATATGAACTTGAATGAGCTTTAGTCTTTAATAAATATCAAAATATTCACAATTTTTTCCTTTATAAACTAAAATAACTTAGTGGGATGTAAAAAGTTAATCAATCTTCAGAAAACAGAGGAGCTGGTATTTTTGGATCATAATCCTTGATAGTCTTCAAAATCACAGCCTGTAAAATGATGATTTTATAATATCATTCATGGGTTCAGGGTTAAATGCACAAGATAAGGATTAACAATCATGATTAAGTTTACACATGCAATTAAAAATTTTAATTTCACAATTAATAACTTAATCTTTGTCATAAAATATGTAGAGATAATTTTAATTTGACCTTTAATTTCATTAAGAACTTAAAACAAAATTAAATTCTATTGTTAAAAATAACTAATGATCACCATTAAGACCCATAAGTAGTTGTCTGCTGCTTCCCAGACAAGAGAAGTTTTCCTATCATAAAACACATCATCCGTAACTTCAGAAGGTGTCCTTGGTAGATCATGTAGAAAAATACATTCTACTGCAGCATCATTAACAAGCTGAAGAAGAGAAGAAATAAACTTACAGTTTCTATATACAAAATGATGGACACATTTCCCTTAAAACTGCATCATGATATTTTTCTTTAAGTTTTACACATAACAACAAAATTTTAGAGTAATTTTTGAGATGTTTATTTGGAATAGAGCATATGCATAGCTTTGTCTCAAAGGTATAAATTACATAAATATATCACCAAAGTTAAATTACCATATTTGACGGCATATAAGACACACTTTTTTTCCTAAATTAGGTCTCAAAAAATTTACCTGCGTCTTACATGTGAAGGTATTGGTATCGATGCGTTAAACAATGTTTTAAAAAATACTATCAAAAATGTTAATAGGAAATTAAGCCACACCATTCAGTGTTAACTAGGAGTGTTAAATAAGGCTAAAGTGCATGGAAACACAGCAGTAGTAAGTCGTTATGCTATTGTGGTACTGCGCACGGACTAATAAAACTTTTTTTCCTTGCGCGTGGCCTACTTAATGAGGGTGCGTCTTATATGCCGTCAAATACGGTAATTTGTAATTATTCCTTTTCATTATCAATAATTTAAAATTCAAACTATCTTACCTATATTATTTCAAATACAGAATGGAATAACATTTATCAATAATAAAAAGTTACCTAAATAATGAAGTTAACATAGAAAGTTTCATCAAGATAATGAAATGCATTTCCCTCTGGAAATAACAATTGCACCTCACCCTAGATATAGCTCCCTTACACCACTGAGCATGTATAATAAGAATTTTGAAAATTATAAATGAATAAGGTGAAATAAAACATATTTCATGCCTGTTAAAAATTATAATGATATGAAATACTTGGTCATGTAGTCCAAGCCAGCAAAAAATGTACACAAGCAATATTGCTATGAAAGAAAATTAACCTTTCTAAAGAATACATTAGATAATTTAAAATACAATCATATAATGAGATAATTTGATAATTTTTTTTTCACCTTTTAAAATTATGAAAGAAAATTAAATAAGGAATTTTAAAACAGAAATAACAATAGAACTCTACTTAGTCATGGCCCATTACAATTATAAACACACCTTATAAATCAATGAGAACAGAATTCATTTATATTATATGATAAAGATAAAATATGAGCTATCAAAGCTTACTTTTCTATTGATTTGAAAACCTGGTATATTGTGGGCAGTGGTAATTACTGCATTTGCTCTATAAATTGCCTGCTCAGGGTTTTCAAGATGATGAATTTCCGATCTATGATGTGATGATAACTTCAACGCCTCCTCAAGATTAGGCTGCATTCTGCATTCCTGAAAGATTATTGATAACATTTATTCTCATCCAAAACAAAAAGTGAAATAAATTCTTTCATTAAGAATCAGGATGAAAATTAAGAGAAAAAATATAATAATCGTATTCAGATACCTCTGTGGCAAGATAAAAGTGAACCCTTAATTTAGGTAGGAGAAGAAGGAGGGAGCTCAGAATTGGACTTTGGCTGGGACCAACCCAAGCAACTCGAAGACGTTCTAAACGATTGTATGCATTCAATATCGTGAGTGCATACCCTAGAGCAACCAACGGACATCCATCTGGGCTACCCACATTTATCACAGGAACTGTAGCTCCTGCTGCAAGGTCATTTAAAGACTTTTCAGATCTAATGGATGAAGCTACAATCGCACCAGAGAGATTAGACAGATATCTGTAAAGGTAAATGAAATCAATTACTTTACAAGAATAGGGTGTTGTGAAACTGCAAAATTTTTTAGAATTATTATTTCATTGCAGATAGTTTCACTTTTCAGAATTGCATTAAATTAAATTTTTCTATCTTAATCCAATTTTAAAGATGTATTTGTAGGCCATTCATTTCGAAATTTAGAACAAAGCGGAATGAAATTCTCCTTGATCAACTGTCTTTTTAACAATAACAAAATAAGGAACTAACCGTCCAGTGTCAATCACAGATGACGAACATTCCCAATGTTTATCTACAACAGTGCAGTTTCTGGCACCTAAAAGCTGCGTCGCTTTTTCTATGTTACTTTGAATCTTTGCACTAGTTGTATGCAAAAGCGAGGTTATTAGGATTCCCATCAGTCCCATTGAGTCCTTATAAGGAAAATGTATCGTTTCAGAGAAGATATGGCTATTTAAAATGAATAATCGAGCATCAAATTACTTGTGCACTTTGGTTTTTAAATCTAAACTTAAGATCCAAGGCTGTCCACAACACACTCTTCAGCTCATCCGAAGTAAAATCTTGAATGAATAGAAAATCTCGGCCGACCAGAGACTTGTTGAATGATCGTGACAAGGAGGTTGAGAAATTGACATTGCTAGTGAAGATGGATTGGCATTCTAAAAATTTTATAGACGGATAATTGGTTTTCTTTGCTCCACTTCGATGAAACTTCCACGTTAAGGAAATCAAATTCCGGCGGTACATGATTCTTATTGTTTTCTCTAGATTCGTAATGGAATACTTCAAAGTCACAACTTGAGAAAAGGGAACTTCGAGATGTAATATTCAAAAGAGCATAACAAATGAAAACAGTTTTCGATATTCTATTTTATAGGAATACTATCTACATGTTGTGATATGTTGGGTACACCGTCTCCCACGGCACATACGCACGCAGTTCAGCATTATAATTGCCCATGAATGCTGTTACCGCCATTTTCATTCCAGCCATATTTATAAATAGGACAAACAGTTTTTTCCCTCCGAGTTATCAGTGACGGCACTGTTCATTGTGCTTTTTGATAGATCTTTATGTAAAACGAAAAAGGGGATCATTATCCCAATCCTAAAATAGATCTTTGATTGATGTTAATACTGCTATTTTAGTTAAGCAGATTTGGAAAATTGAATCGCGGAACTTCGCAGAAAAGTATTAAATCATTACAAAATATATTACTCGAATGAACATTAAATCATCCTTCCTAAGAGTCTAAGGGTAATTTTCTATAACGCTCGCGTAAATTATAACCAATTCTGAGAGGCGGTCGTAGAATTTGAACGTGTCTTCATGTTTTGCGCTCCTGTTCCTTTCTCAGGTAAAGGTATGGTAATCAATTCTGCTGAAAGCAAATTAAATTTATTAATTCTTGAGAAAACACTAATTTAACTCACTAAACTAACATACTTTCGTTCAATGTATTCAAGGAGGTTTTCTTGTATTAAAAATATATTGAACCTCAATGCTAATTAAATCCTATTCGAAAAATGTGGATGAATGAAAATGACCGTAATAGAAATCATTAATAGAAAGTTGTATTTTTTATATTTTTCATTTATAAGATCTAATAAGATCCCTTGAAAATAGTACGGCTATTTATCTTGCTTTTATCGGGATTGGAATTTTTTCAGTTCTACTTGCAAGCAGAATTAATCTGTGTAATCTCTAAAACAGCCTTTTCCTTTTCGCAAGTACCTTTCTGCATATCTAGGGTGATAGAAATGCTCATACGTAATAAAGTTGCGAGTTCCTAGAGAAGAATTAGTGAATATCTCTACAAATTTCTTTTAAATTGTTTACAAGTGCACTTATTGCCATCTGTTATTCTCTAACTCAACTACTTACCGTAAGACAATTCCACGTGATCGTTAAAGTAGAGCTATTCAGTCCCGGAAGCGCATGTGTTGACTGAAATATATTATTTTTGAAATCTAAGTAAGTAAGTTATTGGCACCTGTTTCAGTTCTTGTATAAATTAAAATCATCCTGTGTCTGAGAATTAGCGACTTTGAAAACTCATCCAACCTGCTGTTTTCCTTTTAACTTGTAAAATATGCGATGGCTTGCGCGGCATGGTTTGGGTTTTGGTGCCTATTTTGTTCTGTCTATAAATAACACGTCTTGTGTAACCTTAAAAGCATTCAAAAACCAGGATTGTTGTTATTGAAGGTTTGGCCGTCAGTTAGGTAACATTTATGTTTGGACCGACCAGAGAATGTAGAGAAAATATTTTGGTACACGCCTCACAATATATCAGTTACTTTCGCATGGGAATATAATGAGTAAAGATTCAGGACGGCCTAGTGCCTTTGCTTGCTCTTTGATACCATTTTGATCGGACAGAATTCTTTAACTATATTTCTTACCTTTTAGTAAACTCAACCTCATCACGCGGCACTTACCCAAAACAATGTGTACATGCCGACTTTTAAATCATTTCTCTTTTTTAAATGTCTATAATAAACTTTGAAGAGATGGTATCATATTACTTACTCATTAGTACTTTAAATTATAATTCCGTGACTATGTATGCACATCGTGATATATGAATTAGCTCTTATCCTTCATGTCGTTATTCTTATGTGTTTACAGGTCAATTGTCATGGAAACGGACTTTTTTAATTTCCAAATCGGGTGTATTTCTTCACCATATTATAGTCAGGTATGTTCAGTTCTTTGAATTGTGACGGAAAATAATAAAAATTCTAATATTTGTATGCTTATATTCTTCAGGGGGGATTAGAAGATACAGAAAGCTCTCTTTTGGATACTTTACAAAATGATTTTTCATATGAACCCTCGCCTTTCGAGAGTTCTTCTCCTTTATGGGATACTGAAGGAGAGTAAGTATTAAAACCATAATCGTGACTATTAACTTTTTACCGTAAACTTAGCTTACTTCATTAATAATTGATTTACTTAACATTTTAAGATCTTCGTATTTAATATTAAGAGAACTGTGAACTAAATTTGCAATATAATATAATTATATACTAATTATTATTATATTATATATAACATAATTATATATTAAGTGTAATTCAGACTTAACCACCTACCGATAGGAAATATTCTTGTCCTTCACTGGTGAATGAAAAACATGTTTAAGGGATAGAATCATTCTAAATGTGGATATTTTTCATACCGGCATGATTGTTCTAATATTCAGGTTGAGCTCAGACATTCCTACCTTAAATATGGGTACAATGGAGGGGTCACTTGCAAGAAGTGATTCAAGTTATAAAGAAGATTTTCAGAAGCTATTAACTGATTGGAATGAACACCTTGGATCATTTCAGGTAAACTAACGCGGCGGAAAGTTTCGTCTTTACGTTTTAGTTGTTGTTGTTTAGTCTCAGTTTTTTTTTAACTAACTATGGATGTTTCCATTTAAGGTTTCTGATGAAGAGGAGCTTGATGTAAAAGAAATGGTGAAAATTTCAGAGAAGTTACCAGAAGAAATTTTTGATGATTCAATGGAAAGGAGAGTATTTTCTCCCAGTTCTGGCTTAAATGGGAGAAGAAGAAGGAAGGTTGTTATAAAGAGTGATGTCAAGCTAGATAGAAGTTTCGATGGGAGAACAGATATAGATAGTGATTCCCAATTTGAGTGCAAGTCAATTGCTGAAAATATGATGTCATTCAGCGAGCCTGAGGTCAAGATACCATCTTTTGCTGATGATGGTCTATTGTTTGTGCCTGAACAACCAGATTTTCTATTTGGTGAATGCGATGAAGATGAAAGTGTCACCAAATTAGATCCTATTAAAAGTGAACCTGAATCAGGCCGTGGTTCACCAACCAACCTTGAGGTTGAGGATGAATGTGTGGATGTGGAAACAGTCTCTGGTCCTGTTCCAGGTAAATAAGAAATATATATTATATATTTTTACCTTTAATTTATTTAGTAATTTTTCATTTATTTAAAAATTTCAATTTAATGCAAACCTTGCTTCTTGTAATGACTGTCCCTTAAGTGAGCATACTTGCGTGTTTTTAATGTTCTTTTATTCAATGTTTAGTTCCCATCTGAATACTTATTTACATGTTTGGTTTGAGATTGGTTGATTATGATTTTACTGTATTTGAAATATTTGAGTCATTTCTTTCTCTAATTGCAACGTAGGGTTCATAATATTTTAGCTCTCTGAACATTATTCTATTCATAACTCAAATCCTTTTTATATTTTGTTGTGGAAAATCTATTATCTTGTAATGGACTAAATGCAATGATTATGTTTTATAGTAATATTTTATTTTACTTGAACAGTACTTCAAGCAGGTGATCTAATAAGTCTACTGGAGCAGTTTGAAGCAGCTGAAGCTGTAAATGGAGATTCTACCTCTGTTACAAGCAATAATCCTCTTCTACCATCTGCATTAAGCATTTCCAAAAATCAGGTTAAATCATTTCCCCCAAATAATACCTCCAGTGTCAATGCCTCGAACTTGAAGGTAGGCAAAGGACCATATGGGACACCTAATAGTACTCTCATGTCAAATCAGAAGATAAGAGATTCACTGCCAATAGAAATTATTGAAAAGATTAAGGTAAGAATGATGTTAAGTTTATTAGTAGATGTAACTAGTAATTTCAGTGATATTCTATAACTATTACTGGCACAGTACCTGAATTGAATTGCCTTTATGATATCAAATTTGTGTGTGGTGTGTTGTCTTATTCCCCTTGGCTGTAATAATTTACAGAATGTTTTTGTTTTAAATTGAGTCATTGGTGCAGTTAAGTCCAATATTTTGAACTCTCTCCCATGGGCCATTATTTTGATCAGTAAATGATGAACTCCAGCAAATGCCAAAGAGAATTAAATTGTATATTAACACCTTTTAAGTATCATATTTATTAAAAAATATTTAAAAAAGTAAATCTAACCACAATTTCCAGTTTTATCAAAATAACTATAGTGGTTGTTATTTAATTACGTAGTTTGTGTAGTAATGTGGGAAATATATAGGATGCAGTGATGCATAATATTCTGTGAATAATACTTAATTTTTATAACAAATTTGATTAATGATTTTGTTTATGGTAGGCCTGTGGTCGTAAGAAACCAATTGCTATCATTCCTGCCATGCCTTCAAAACGAATGGGACAGCGAGGAACTAGGATGCAGGATGCTGGAGCAGCCTTATCGAGAAACAAGCTTCTGAAACTTGTAAGTTTTGCATGATTGTGTTATGCAATTAAGTCTGTATATAAATTGTAATCATGGATGGCATTTTAAAACAACGAAAATATAGCCTTTCCTTGAAAGTTGTTATTGACCTAAATAAATTATTTAAGATTAAGTAAAACATGAAAGGAGTTATAATATGTGCATATGTACTATTGTTTGAATGTCTGTGATGCCTTGTTTAAATACATATATTTTTATCTTCCCGTATTTATAATTTTCATATAGATCATTATTTAAAAAAATTATATTAGTATTCATCACTTATCAATTTTTACCAAAACAATTTTTAAAAGTACTTTTGAAAATTTGAACTTACGACATCTAACATTTAGTTAGAAACTGTATTTTATTTAATTCTAGAATGAGCAAACAGAGTAAAGAATTTCACAGTAATAAATTTTGCAAAATATGGCCAAATTATAGTATCTATACTTTTAAAGAAAATGTCTTAAATATTTAATGGTATGCTAAAAGATCATTATTTTACTATTTTTTTTCATTTTTGCAATTCATAATTATGTTAACTAAAATTGGTTGGGGTTAGGGGGTATAGAACTCATGGAACTGTTTTGGAATTTATATAAATTAGCATCTTATTTAAGTGTTTACAACTTGTAAATTGATGATTGGAATATCATAAAAAAATTGAATATGTATGCAGAAAATCACATATCAATGAAACTTTTTAGGTGTCAGCTGGACAGATTGGGCAAGGTGAGTCCATTCAGTTGGATCATGATTACTGCTCCTCAGAAGTGGCTCCTCCATCATTTTATCATTCAGATGCATCAGAATATACAACTGATGGGAAGTGTCGTCGCAATCGAAAAGAGCAAACCGCTTCGTTATCATCGGCATCTACTCGCTTAGCATTCAACAAAACCAATGGGCCATCCCACACTTCAGGTAGTCATGCATCTCATCTTCCGAAAGTCAGTGATAAAAAATTTCCTGATGTAATAAAGTGCAGCTTGGAAGGATCGAAAAGAGCTGGAGTAGGTTGTTGTTACGAGAAGAATTCGAAAAAAGATAGTGGCCTTGAATCTGGTGAAGTTAGTGATGCTGGAGAGGATGTTGGTACTTGCCAAAGTGTTTCAGTATCCAAACCGTCTCCAGTTATAACTGAAAATTCCAATAATGTTTGTGGAACAGTGTTGAAGCAGGAATCTCAGGAACAGAAGCAGAAACCCAAACGGAAGCTTAACCTGCAAGAGTATCGTAGCCGTAGAGTAGAACTAGAGAAGCAAAAAGTTTTGCCATCCACACTGCCACAGTTACAGATGAAAGTGCCAAAAGATGAAGTAGTAAGTGGAGATGATGGTAAGGAACAAGCAGAAAAAGAAAAAGTATGTGAGGTGATGGTAGAAGAAAAGGAATCATCTGAGAAAGTGCTAACTAAGGAAGAGGATCAGTCAAAAATTAGTGATAAGCCAATAATGCATAGTGTAGAGGTTCAGACAAAATGTGATGAGGTTGTAGAAAACACTCTTGGTGCTAACGAAAAGGAAGCTGAGGATCAAAAAAGGTAACTAACATTGATTATTGGAATTTTATCTTTAATCGTGACATGATTAACATATGAGTGTTTGATGACCCAAATTAATAGTCTCTTGTATTTATTATTTCTCAAATTTGCATAATTCAAGATTAATAATATTAACATTTTTGATTTCCATAGTTAAAATCTTTGGATTACTACAACTTTATCGTATTTTAAGATTATGGAAGTGTTTATGATTTTATTTTTATGGCAACATAATATAACTCTAATGTACTAATAAGCGCATTTTAATATTGATTCAGTTGCAACAAAAAACTATATTTAATTTTGTATAGTAATCTGTTGTTACTTTTATATTTATAAATATATTGTGTGAGTATTGTGACAATTTATCAGTGATTTTTTTGAGCAAGGGCAAATGTCTAGAAATGTTTGTTAGTTAAAATACTCCATTTGGTTGTCTGATTAGTCAAATTAGTATTCATTGCCATGATTAAGTATTATAAGTAATGCTCATATTTTAAAAATATGATATTCGTTTCATCTAGTAAGATGAAGTGATTTAAAGGTAGGATTTTCAACCATTTGTTTTTGTTTAATCTTTAATGAGCAAATTCATACTCATCTATGCCTAACCTTCATGTTAAATTACATAAATACTTATTGAGTGTATCTATATTTGGTTTGATTTAACCAATATGCAGGTTATGGCAATAAGATTGAGTAGGAATGTAATTTAAAGCTAATGTATTTAGAATTTCAAGAAGGGAACAAAGACTGTGATTTATTTATCAAGGATTGATTAATGCTCTGTAACTTCTGTTTCTTTTCATTGCTAATTAATATGAATACAACTAAACTCATCATAATATTCAGAAAATGTCCATGATTTATCCATCTTCCATTTTTTATTCACCAAATTATATCTTGAAAATTACTCTTAAAACTACTTCTTTCTTAAGGTATGCATTTTTCTTTCAAAGTTGTCTACTCTGAAAATAATTTTATATTTTATTCTTCGAAGTAAAAGTTTGTGTTTGTTTGACTTTCTTATTTATTTTGCTAATTTAACTCTAATATACTTTTTAACGGTAATTTCATTCATTTAGAGGAATGAAATGGTAAGATTTTCAATTTGCCAGGTGCTAAATCATATTCAGGAATATATCTTTGCTCTCTGTGCAAAGGTGACTAGGGATTATAAATAGTTTAGAGTTGAGAAGAATATTAGATATAATTTTTGAGTTATAGTATTTGTTAATTTTAGAATGGTAGTAAATAATTCCCTCAAATCACTCAACTTCCCTTTGATGGTAAAACTTGCTGAGGTTTTTCAGTAAATTTTAAGTCAGAAGAAAACAGCATTTTTATCTCAGAGTATTTCAATTGGGTATCATTTGAAATTCTCATTAATGATCTAATGCATCATTTAGAGCTTCTGCAAACTAGAAAAACCTATATTTTCCTTTAGTTTAGAATTTTTATTGCTAGTTTTATTTTTTTAATTTCAAGTTCAGTTAAGGTCAATATTTTTATCTATTTCTTCTTTTTAGGTTAAATTATTCTTATATTTTCTAATAGTTCGATTGATATGATGCTTTCATAAATGCATATTATAATAATGTATACCTTCCTGAAGTATAGTGCTATAATTTGAGTTGTATCACTCCAGGTTTATTTATTCATTTATTACTAATTAATTCCTAAAGAATCATTGACTATAATGTATATTTATGCAATTTTATGTGACTAATTCTTTAGACATAAAGACTATTAGATAATTCTAAAATATGTTTTGTTAATATGAAGTTGATTTTTGTGTGAAATAGGACTGCCAGGTCACGTGATCTCAAACGTCGCAGCTACAGATCAGCTCATCGCCAGAAGCGATCAGGATCTTCATCTTCAGTTTCATCTACTCTTTCGCATTCATCCTATGATTCTGAGTCTTCATATTCCTCACGGTCATCATCATCATCTTCGGTGCGTCAGGGAAGACGGAGACATCGCCATCGTAGGCACAGTAGCTGCCATTGTAGATCAAATCGTAGTCGTAAAGGATGCTGTCGAAACTCGAGACCAAGAAGGTAAGTTTCATTCGAACTGGAAAATAGTATTCTTTAATTTGTATAAGATTCAGAAAAGTATTTTCTATTTTTTTCCATCCATTCCTATTTAATTGTTTTGGTAGCACTAATCGTATGAATTTATAAATTTTGGACATTTATTGTTTTATTTAGGTTATTTTGTGGTTTTTATTAGGCGAATAATTATGAAATATTTGTCAAATTATTGCTTTCATAACTGCTTGCAAAGAAGGAATATTAAGAATTGTATAACTTAATATAAATTATATAAATATATATTGTCATGATGATATTTTCCTAAGCTACAAATCTACTTCTTAATTTAAAAAGATTTCATATTTTTCATGAAGAATAAAATATTCATTATTTTTATTCAATTAAATCAATCTGTATGCTCACATTTTTGGACATATGGGGACTTGATTATTTCAAAGACAGTTAAATTGGGAATTGAGTAGGCAAGGCTATAATTCCCTTATAATTAAAATTAAACAAAAATTATTATTCATCTAATACAGAAAATTTGTACAAAAAGTATAAATTTTTTAGTTTATGGATAATAATGACTATAGATATTGTAATAATATGAAATAGTTTGTTTTCCTCTGTTATTTCTTCATTTTATTTCATGATACTTTATTCTTTTTAGTATTAGAACCAAATGATGTACTTAATACTGTATGTAATGATGGGAAATGAATCTCTGGGGTCTCAGAGATTTGCTACAGGTAATTGACTACTTCAATAATACTGCTACTGTTACCTTTTCAGTGCAGACTAAATTGCTTTAAAGTTTATCAAACACTCACACAAAAACATTTTTATTTAAAGCATTTTTACTATGGAAAATTTTACTCTGTAGATAAATTTTGATGCTTAATCTTTGCTTTAAGTATTTTTAGATATGGATTTAAATATAGAGCTTTTTAGTAGCAGTTAATTGTTAACATAATATCTTTAATCTTTAAAGTGATAGTTTTTAAATTTTTATCTTAATTATTATTTAGAAATACTGAATTATTTATTTGTTAAAAAGCAGTCTGTACTGGTCTGTTAGAGCCAAATTAGTGTATTCAAACAATTTTGAATGAGAAATAAAATAGTAACCAGAAAGTAATATCTATTATATAGAAGGATTGATCAGTTTAGATTATCTTTTGTTGGATATATTTATTTGATAATTATCAGAACTATATTACTATTTTCTACACACTGATATTAAGTGAATAAAAACCACAACTGCTATTTTCACTATTTATCACTACTATTTAACCTTTATTATCAAGTCGGTCAAACTCAACATCCTTCTTTTATTTCATTCTTACTTACAGCCAAGCTAATTGAGATTAATTTGAATGAATTTTAAATGTAAGTTAAAAGTACCGTAATACAAAAATTTCTCTTATAGGAAAGATTGCATTTAAAAGTCTTACAATATAAATTGTTTTATTATGTTTCTGGTCACAGAGATAATTATGAATTGTTGACATTGTGCCCATCAATTTCAGAATACCTGGATATTCTTGTTTTTAAAATTTAATCTATTCTCATCTAATAAAAGCTTTATATATATAGGGTAATAAAATGTTACAGTACTTGAACTTTCTCATTGATAACTTTTTCTAGTGGGGGAAAGAGTGGAGGTCGTCATGCTAGAAGTTCCTCTTCAGGGCAAAGGTGCCATTTAAAGTTGACATCTTCCGCTTCTTTAACCTCACAAGGATCATCTCCTACATCATCTCTTAATTCTGCCACTTCACCACCATCACTTACCTCATCTCCTGGTCGAGATGATGACCGTCATACCAGGAGAAGTAGAAGGAGAAGCGTTAAGGACTGTGATGGAGATCATAAGAGTCAACGCTCAAGATCTTGTTCTCCATCTTGGAGTTCTGATTGTTCATCCTGTTATTCTAGGTAACTGTCATTACATTAACCTTGTTAGTGGTAAATAAGAGAAAATGTTACTCGAGTTGTGACAAATTTGATTTGTTGGTTGAACTGTTGGTTTGTTTCCTCGCTATTTCTTTGAAATTAATTTAAAGTCATTCTACATACTATAAGGAAATTTAATTTCTGAAGTATGTGACTTTGAATTGGTATTGAAATTAAATACGTTTTATAAGTCTTGGTATAATGTACTGAAATTTCTGTGACTAGTTTTTAAAGCATGGGGATATAACATAAGTATTTGGCTGGTTGGATAGAAATTTTTCTTATCTATGAACTCAGCAAATTGATGATCATTGGAGGTAACGAGTACCTTTTAATCTGTAGGTCACGCTCACCATTGCATGGTTCTCAGAGTAGAACCAAATACTGTGGTAACATGGCAATTCCTCCATCAAATGACTGGCAACCAGGCATGGAGAGAGAGAAAATTCGTCAGGTTTGTCATGTAATGATGTTTTTTTTACTTTTGCAAATTAAATATAAAGATCTAGATTATCTTCTTACGAAAACTGTGGCAAAAGTATCATCGATTGCTTTAATGTGGATGATGGTCAGACTCTTTAATTGGTCAGTCAAGTTTAGGTAACAAGTACTTCAAATATGTGTCTGTCAAGTGTAGAATGTCATACTTTTTAAACCCTGTATCTCATAGAAACAGAAATTTGATAACTTTCACTAATAGAATTCGCATGTTATGTTTGTCATGAAAGTCTATAATCCAAATTTAGTGCAATATAATATCCAGTTAACTTCATCCTTAACAAACCATAAAAACTATTACAGTTCTTTAATAACAAATGCTTTCAATAAAAATTAAAATAACCACATTCCACCAACTTATATATGTTCCAGAAGCAAAGAGTTATCCCTTTGAAAATTTTTTTAACATGCCTCTTGTTTGCAAGTTTATGGATGAAGTTATTTAGCATTTTATATTGATGACATGATTTTTAAATTAAGATATTTTGTTAAGCTGCTCTTGCATACTGGTCTATGATGTTTTTAAAATCATGTGTTACAAGTTCAGTTTTTCAGTAGTTTTTTAAGCTTTAGGAGATGAAACCTTGCTTAAAACCAGGCATCATATTCTTTAATTGATTTTCACAGCTCCACTTTAATGCCACAACCAGGTATTTACGAAATGTTGACTGTTTTATCATGTTATGTATTATTGATTTCATGTTTTGCTTATTACCATCTTCACTCATTTTCCTTTTAAATTCGAAATATTTCTAAATACCTTGTTCAATCATTGTTTGTTTCCAGTAAAATATTTTAAATTCATTATGTAGATTTAAATAATCAAGGAGACTCAAGTTTAGTATGTCATTAATTAAACTATCTTGTGCTTAAATTTAGTCACCATCACTGAAAGGTAGTTTATCTAAAGAACTTTATAAAAGGAAATGTGTAATCTTTAATTTTATCCTTGCATAGTATTTGAGAATTACACTCTTATGAATTTCTTATATTTTTAATAGCATTCTAGAATGAATCATATTCTCCTATATTTGTTTTATTACAAGAGATTTTTCTTGTTAAAATTCTAATTCTGAATCAAAATAGAACCCTAATCATTGTATATCTTAAAATCATTGGTGAGGGTAATGATTCTAGTAATCTGGTTGCTAGTGAAATAAAGTGGATTGTGAAGATCATATGTGTAATATTTCCTATCATGGCCTTCATTTAATATATATAATGTTGGTGCCTAGCTGTTTTGGCATATCTTAGAAAACATTCAACTAACTTTGATATAATGTCTCAATCCTACATTCAGTGTGCTTTAATAGTCTTATGAAATATAGTGATTATGGGACTAAAATGGTATATACCTTAATCTATGGTAAAAATTAATGAAGTCAAAATTCAAATAACCCTTTTTCAGCTTGATATTAATATTTGTGTATTATTCTAAACATGACATATGTTCATGTTTATTTGTGATGTATAATTAAATAAAACTTAAAATCCTTGTGTCTTGCATGTCCTCATAGTTTGCTTAATATTAAATGTATTAAAAATATAACTTTTAAATATATTATTTTACATAGAATTTTTGCTTTTTGCATGTAGGTAGAAGAACGTAGAGTAATTTATGTAGGCCGTCTTACGGAAGGAACCACTAAAGCAGATTTAAGGCATCGATTTGAAGTGTTCGGGCCAATTGTAGACATTAGTGTACACTTCCGAGAACATGGGTAAGTCAAATTCATGTTATTGTTGTCTATTTTTTTTTTCAAAGTATTAGCCATAAAAAAATATTACTTACTTTCTATTCTTGTAATAATAATATAAAATGATATAAGAATATTATTGATTTACAAGTATTACTATTGCTTATATTTTAGATTATTAACATTCTTCCTTCACCTGAGGATTTTCTTTCTATTTCAAATATAGCTTGGCTCTTTTTTCAAATAAAGTTCCTTCATTATTTGGTTGGAGTTGGATGGTATTAATTTATATTTGTGTGACATTGACAGTTGTCTAATATTTTGTGACAAATTATCATCCTTATAATGTTGCTCCCGGTAGACTAAAAACAAGGTGGTGGTATTAAAATTAAATCCTAATTGCCATTTCACATGTAACTATGGGTGATGGTAATTATAATATACAGAAGGATACTGTGAATGATAAATAATTTCAAAATTAGATATTTCTTAACAATACAATGGATACTTAAAAATTTGAAAAATATACAAAATACTATCATACATAATAATTTAAAACTGACACTCGGTTATCTTAAACATTTTTTCATTGAAGATAGAGTGAATAATTCTCCAGCTATTGCATTTCAATCAAATGTTACTCTGTTTAAGAATGAACACTATCCATCATTTTTTCCTTGTCCCATATAAATATAATGGAGATATCTAAAACCATTTTAGATCTGAATAATCAATTCATTACTTAGAGATACTCATTGGAGATTTGAATTATTGAAAGATGATTTATAAAATGTTTATTTTGCAAAGAATAAACATTCATTTAATTTTAAACTATCGCTGGTTACATTAAAGGGTAAAGGAAGAGAAATCATTTGATTGTACCGTAATAAGGACTGGTTATGTAGTAAAACAAATCCTCTTATGAAATCGGTAACATATTTATTCTTCTCTTTAATAGATAGTTGTTCATAGTAATGGCTCCATCAGATAATTATAATTTTACATTTTATTCTAGGAATTATGTAATCCAATAATTTATGATGAATTATACAACGATTATTCTGAATTTATTTCAGGGACAATTATGGATTTGTTACTTTTGCATATAAAGTTGATGCATATGAAGCAGTTGAGCATGGAAATGATGATCCAGCATTACCTAAGTATGATCTCTGTTTTGGTGGAAGAAGAGCCTTCTGTAAAGTAAGATACTCAGATTTAGGTGAGTGGTTATCCTGCCTTGAAACGCTTTGTTATTTATCATATTATGTAATAGTTATATTAATTATTAAATATTTTACATATAAATTGCCATTGATTGAAATAACATGCATACAGAAATGACATTCAAGGAATATATTTTAAATCAATATTCTCAATGATGATGAGACCTGTTCTCTATGAAAATTATATTAATTTTTAGCTGTCATTTCCTGATTTCTTGAATTCCGTAATATACTTTGTATTTAATGTCCTTATTTACTTGAGTTGTAGATTATATTATGTAATAAAAGATTATTAATAGTAGTAGAATGTGCTTAGCATCTTACCTTCAAAGCTAATGATGAAGAAGGTTGAATCCAACAATATGTTATAAATCCATTTCTACAATTAATGGATTGCACTGTTGTTGGTGAGCATACTGTTTAAGACTAATTTCATGAGTTTTTCATTAATTTTTGTTCAAAAATAGTATTTGATTGTACAATGTGATACTACCTCAGTAGAATGATCAAGATGCACTATAGTTTTAAAAAATGTTTCATCGTAAGTATTCAATGAATTGTCGAAGATGATAATATTCTCTTTTCTTGGTACAGATGCTATGAATCCATGGCCTTCCAGTAGAGGTTATGGTGGTGGTGGAGCCAGGGGTGGTGATAATTCTTTTGATGCATTACTGCGTGAGGCTCAAGCAAAGTTACGCAAACGCAATGTTTGACGTTGGCTGGTTTTTCTAGGGTAAAATAGTAATTATTTGTAGGCTGTGTTTATAGACATAATAACAAAAGCAATGTTTAGGCACTTCTTTCCTGAGCACGTGATAGTAAGTGATCTGTTGCATGGAAAGATGGTGCCTTCATATTAAATGTAGCCGATGGGCTAATCTAAATTGAGAATTCTCTTAATTTTTATCTTTAAAAGGATATATATGGCAGGTTCTCATCGAGTCATAGGTTGTATATTTGATTTACCATGAAATTAGGAAATTGTTATCTTTGTTAGATTATGTACATAGGTATTTTACGAATTTGTTTCAGGAAATGAAACAGTGAGTCTTTCCTATTAGTACTGCCAATTTTAATAGGCATTAATTGACACCTCCATTAAGAGATAAACACAATAGTTGAGTACAAGTAATAGTAATGTAACGGCAAGTTGTTTTGCAACTGATATTATTCTTAGTTGGAATTAATGAAACATTCAGTCCCAACTAGTACAGTAAAATCCATTCTTTATAAATTAATTTGAGCTACTTCTATTAGTTCCGTCCATTCCTTATATTCTGGCTATTATCTTGATTTCTTTCTTTCATAATTTCATGTAACAGTGTTCTCAGTGCTTTTATAAAAGCTCTCAATGGCATTTTACTGCATATCTACTGGGATGTGATGTGCACTCATAGTAAGCTATCTGTTGAATTATGAAAAGTAGTTCATATTTCTAGAAAAGATAGCAATAAGACAGTATTGTTATTTTAATAATACCAATGCCAGCCTTGTTGGCAGAAGTGAGATTTTTTGTATTTAGTTGCATCATTAATCTTGAGTTTATGTAAAATATTGGTTAGGAAGTTTTGACTCGAAGCTAATTAGTTACTGTAAGATGAGCATGACATTAATAATCTCAGCACTAGTTAATTTTATAGACAGTTTTAAAATTGAAATGTTTTCTAAATTAAAAGGAAAAACTTTTAAAATTTTTTAAATATACTCTTACATTTCTTGTACAGTGTCTATTATATATTAATTGGAGGTTCTTATTTCTGTACAATTTCAGTTATCCTCATCCCATATTCTGATTATTTTTATTGCTCAAAAAGAATTTTGGATGATAAATTTTTTCCATTCGTCCCTATTTTATCAGAGGAAAAGGGTATATTATTATTTGTGGTTAATGGATTTTGTTAGGCTATACTTAACCAAAATTAAGTGCAATTGGTGCTGCTTACAAGTGATTGGTTTTCTTTATTTTTTTGCCATATTTGAGGCAGGAATTGGTGATACTGTTGAAGTAGTCTTTGTTGATTCCGATTGCAATGTATAAAATACTATGTTTCAATGTTTATTTGGAACGTGAAAGTGTTGACTGAGAGCTGAATATGTTGCTCATAGTATGGTGATACATACTAATTGTTGTAAAGGATGGAGATACCAAAATTGGAGTTTCCAAGATAATTGAATAAATACTTATAATCCAATTTTTGTGGTAATTTTATTCCAACTATAAATTATATTTCAATCAATAGATTATTGGTTATTTTCATTTAACCTAAGAATCTTTACATTTTCCTAGTCAGTTATCAAAATTAGAAATCTCGAGTCTTCTCTATGATGTTAGTGATGAGGTGAATTAAATTGTGGATTGAAGAATATCTTATGAAAATTGAAATGCTTAAGTACCAATTTTCAATGCAAATTTGGATATGAATAGGGGAGAAAGGGGGTGACTCATAATCAATTCATTGTAAAATACATTTTTCAACCAGAAGAGCATTGATTTTGAAAAATAGAATCTTGTTTACTTTCCATTGATCCTGAATACAGTTAGTAAGAAAAATTTTTGTTTTTTTTTTATAGAATGTTCCAGAATAAAATCAATCCAAATAATATTTATAATAATATTTTTATAACTAGTTAGGAAGCTTAGTATGGAACTTAATTATGCCAAATAATCAATTTATTTTACTTAACTCTCTGAATTTTCCTTGAATAGTTTGGATTTTTCAAAACAGGGTATCATTCATCATGGAATTGAAACAATCCAATTTTATGAGATAAAAATGTTGACTTTGAAAAAGTAGTAAATTCTACCCTAATACTTCCGCTAGTAAACCATGAGTAATGAAAATGACATTTACTATATGGCAAGGCTAGCCTTCTAAATTATTGTCATTCTCTATATAATTAATCAAATTTCATGATTCACTTCTGTAGAGGAAGGATGAGTTTATCTGAATGTATTAGAATCACTTATTTAAACATTATACTGAAAACTTAATTTTGAAGCCATCAACCTACAATTTTTTTCTTCTCGAAAGGGCCTATAAGTGATCTTTGATCCTAAAATTTACTCTCTATGATCATGTGAACTGCTCTACTTTAATGTGTGTGGAAATTGAAGATTCTTGAAATACATTTTTATAAGCTATAGACTCATTGTCTGCTGTTGCACTGCAGAGATTTGGAAGACTTCTTTTTCTATAACTTTAAAAAGCTAACCCATCCTATAAATTACCACTACTCTTCATCTGCATATTTCCCAATACAACAGCTGCACCTATGATGTTTATATACTCCAGTATTTCTTCTCTTCTTTTTTGTACATTTCTTATTACTTATCTCCCCGTGCAATCTTCAGTTGCTGGAAGAGATTGAATCATATTCTATCTTTTCTTTTTGCGGCCCTTCCTGTTCTACCTATAATCATAACTTCCTTCAAATAACTCATATACATTTAAATATGTATCTCCTAAAGATCCTGATTCCACTGTGTTCCAAAGTGGTTTAATGTCCTATTATTTTTCAACCCTTCCCTTGTTCTTTTCCTCCCTTCATTTGTCTCTATTCTTCTGTAATGAATCACCTGTTCATTCTTATATTTGGTTCTCCATTATAATTTAATGTTAACATTTTATTTTTTTGGAAGTTGTTCATTGTATGATTTAATTTGCCTTCTTAGCTGATTTTGAATCCCAAGTAAATAAATAGCTATCCTGGATGAGCTAACATTTTAGAGATCAATGATGAAGATTAGAGCTAAAATCCTTTAACTTACTTCTCATTACTTCCTTGACCATATGAGTTAAGATCTATTCCTGGAGTTGGTATATGAAGGAGAGTGCATGGAATACTTCATCATTAAGTGAAGTTATAAGGATGTCAGCTCTCATGGAAAGGAATTTATTCTTTAAAAGAAGAGCAAAGAAATGAAGACTTGGAGGTATACAATTTCTGATCAGCTAAAAGTTGAGAAACAGCATGAAGAAAATTGAAAGTGTACCTGACAGAGTAAAGTGATTAATAATAAGATTAAGAAGCATTACTCTAAATAGATAAGATAGCTTTATTCTCCTATGGAAGCAAACTGTAGAGAAGAAATTGAAAATATCTACCTGACTTTAAGAACGGTTCAAAATTAAGGGGGAGCAACACTTCTAAATAATTATGGGAGATTTCAATGCTTGTGTAGGTAAACAAGGTTAATGACATGACTTCAATTATGAAATAAAATAATATCTCACAAACTAAATTTATAATTAAATATTATACATTACAAGGAATTATAATCATTTAAGGTAGTCAAGAAATGAAAGAATTGGGTATTAAAACAATCGTGAGACTTCAAATAGAATCTATAACAAACATTTAGGATGCACATAATAAATTAGTATTAAAAATATGAAGAGGTGCAATATAAAAGTTGTTTGATAAGGGAGGAATCAGAAAGACAGTGTGGCTGAATTGTTACAGAAACTCTGCTGAGATTTACTTGTTTTAAACTCTATTTTAGTGTCCACTCTTTCATTCTAGCATGTAGTTTTTGTACCTGTTACTGGAGCTTTCTTAGTACCTATTCTTTTTTCTACTCAATTCAAACAGCCAGGTTTTTGAGAAAACTGCAATGCATAGATTATGGGTTAAAAATTATGTGGATTTGTTTTTGATTGAAAAAATGTTTTTATTTAATTTTTCCATGTTGCCATTTGTACTACAGAATGTAATTGATTTTTACCAATACGTCAATTATTAATGTGTGCCATTTTATCCATATCAAACAATTTTATTTTTTAATTTACCAAGACCTTCAATTTCACATTCAACTTCATCTCCTGCCTGTAAAGAAAATATATGAATGATAGAAAACAGCTATGAAGGTGGAGAAATAATAAAGACTGACATCGTGCACAAAATCAATACCTTTAAATATTCTGGAGGATTTCTGAAACAACCTACTCCTGGAGGAGTTCCAGTGAGGATCACATCACCAGGCAGAAGCATACAGAATCTAGATTATATAAATAAGAGGATTAGAATCCAATTTAATAATATTGGTAATCATCAGTTGATAGTGTTGTTTGTTTAAGTCCTTATTATTTAACATTTTCAGCAGATCTAAGTTGTTCAGCTGTAATCCATAATATATTGAAAGTTTTGAATTAACCAAATTAATTATATCATAGGAAAATATTGTATCATTGAAAGTCAAAATCATTATTAAATAAATTCTTGGATATTCCCTTGGATAGCAATCATTTAATGAATTCTAGTTTTACTTCTTAAAGAATTGTTAGATATTATGGAAGGTAAAGTTGATTAATCCAACTCTTAAGTGATTTAGATAACAGAGTGTTACTAGTTACCAACCCTGTCTTGTAATTTCCACATGCATTAAATTTGTATTAAATGATGATTCTTTATAAGTGTATAATATAAACTGATGTTACAAAAACCAACATCAAAAACTATTTTTATGAGTAATACACTCTAAAATGCAAAGTTATAGAAATTGAATTCTATTATTTTAGATTATACAATTTAAATCTTACCTAGACAGGAATGATACAATAGCATCAACTTGATGGACCATTTTATCGGTGTTACCATTCTGTTTTAGCGCACCATTCACATAGCAGCGTATTGGCAGGGAATGTGGATCTGGGATTTCATCTCGTGTAACTATGCAAGGCCCAAGAGGGCAAAATGCTTCCATCGTTTTACCTAATAACCACTGGCCTCCGTTTTTCTTAAGTTGCCAATCTCTAGCAGTGACATCGTGAGCAACACAATATCCAAAGATGTGATTCATTGCGGACTCAATTGGTATATCCTTTCCTTTTTTGCCAATAATTAATGCTAATTCCACTTCATAATCTAGAGACTATTTAAACAGTACACGATTATAAATATTTTCTCTGATTAAGGTTTAAATGTATATTATATATATCATTATGACATGTTGAAAAATAATTGGTACATCCTAATGTATTCTCTACAACTCACATCAGTGGTGGACGGGAAAGGGATTGGTTCGTTCGGTCCGGCGATACAACTAGGGAACTTGTTGAAGAACATTGGTTCTTGTGGAATTGGAGCTTTAAGCTCTTCACAATGATCTCTGTAGTTCATACCAACACATGCTACTTTGTCTGGTCCATAGATTGGAGCCTTCACAATAACATCTTCAAGTTTATGGACTTCTCCTCTCTTTGTTGACATTGCTCTGCAATAAAAATTTTCATCCTCAAACTAGATAGTAAGGTACTAATAATTATTCTGAATTAACTTAAATTACCTATTTGCTGCCTTTATCATATTTTCACCTCCTCGAATAAAATCGAGGAGGTTATTCGGAATTGAAGGATCACATGACGCTAAATCAACGATATTCTGCCCCTCTTGAACACCCAGGCGCAATAACCCGTTGGATTTGCTAACAAACTGAAAGAATCTCATATTGCCACGGCAGCAGATTTTGTCGTGAGAGAACTAAGTGAGAGTGACTTTGCCGTAGGTTAAAGAGATTACGGGACTTTGGACTCAAAAGTTTGGATTATTTTTGAGTGGAGCGATCATAAGGGTCAAGGGATATCATTTTCATTTTGATAGAGATCTATGAGTCTTTTTGAAATTTTTTTTTTAAGATCAAAATATTTTAAAAATGTTAATAAAAGAAATGTATAAGAATAATATCAACTAAATGAGTTTTTCTTTGTCTTAGTTCAATATACAATTTATTTCGAAGATATTGACTTGGCTTATGACTCTTAAGTATAAGACTGTCTGAATCGTATAAATATTTCCTTCAAAAATTATTGCTCGAGGATATCCCTTTCAGTCGTTCTTTTATCGTCGGTTCTATTCTTCAAAATCTCTGCATTATACTTCTAGATGTTAAATAAAGATATGGTTTCTAATCGAATTTATGTTTCATTAATTTTTTGTTAGGACATATATTAGAAGAATTTACTCCGCTGATAGCAAATTCCGTACGTAATTTCAAGTGAGTATTTAACTTGAAAAAGATTTGTCTGCAAAATGCAACGCTGTTCGCTCATCATCTATTAGTGACAAATACGCATGCGTCTGCAACTCGTGATAGCCGGCGTGATGATTGCGGTTTGATTGTATAGTGACACGGCAAAGCATTGCGGATATTCGATAGTAGATTTTACTTTGGTTTGAGAGGGATTCGGAAAGCCATGTCGCAGTTACCGTAAGGAATTTTATCTTTTTTAAAGTCTGCGATTTAGATTTTATATTCAGATATTATTAAATTCATTCATTGTAATTAATATTTTAGGCACATCGTTCCCATGAAAACAGTCAAATCATTGAATGATTCTGATTACGATGGAATGGTTTTAGTCAGTCATACTCTACCTACCCACCTAGAATTGGGATCTTTGAAGGCAGAAGTAGAAAAAGCAATCAAGGTATTTTGCCGAATGATATGTTTGCGTTTTTATTTTTTAGCTGATGAGTGAGAAAAAAACCCGAGGTTTGGGTACCGCCTACCTATCGATAAATTGCAGAGAGAAATTCTTTTTTATTAATCTGGATTGATTATCCTCATCAACAATTATTCTCTGATAATTAAAATGACACTAAATAATAACTTCTCATGGTATTATCCCTTAGATCGACAAATCTGTGGAAACGGATGGCTGTATCCGTGAAGTTAACTTTCCAGCTCAACGATTAATTTACTCCCCTACGGGTCCGATTAACAGAGACTATGATGATGCCAGAAGCTATAGTGAAGCAGCAGCAAAGGGCATTAAGAGGTAATATTGGACGTTTTAAATGAGTTTGATTATTAACCGGAGAAAAGATTTAATTTTGAAGGCATGATGGACTAAAAATTTAGAATATTTGGCTTTTCCTTCGAGGATACGATAATAATATTTCGAAATACAATATAATACATGTATCATTCATCATAAAATTCGTCATTTTTAAAGTCACGTGATTTAAATGTACATATGAACCGTAGAATCTAAGTATTGTGCTTGATTATTATCTCACGGAGAAAATACAAATAGCTTTGATTAGAGGCATAGATCTGATATCTTATCACTGGCTTGGTGCTTTAATCAGTGAACATCCAGAATGATAAGAAATTATATTACTCAATTCAAACCGCACATAATTTCATAATCTTGTCAGAATTGTAAAAGGTTGTCGCCCCTGTATCGAATATTTTTATACATACATTCGTTCTCTGTAATGAAACCCTAACATTTTATTATTTATATTTGTACTGTATATAAAAGAGAATGTGCTATGAATTTATCATTCATTCATTTTATTCTATCGAGATTATTCATTAGACCCTCATTCTGTTTTCATCCAAATTCCATATTTCCTTCATTTAAGGAAACCTATAAAAAATAATCAAATGCATCATCATATTTATGGTAGAATTTGAGTTTTATTTAATTGTTATATTTTATTGAAACTTATATATTTTAATTTGATTTAATTTTAATATTATTATAATTACATCAAATTGATATATTTTAAAATACCTAAATTTGATATATTTTAATGAAAGATTTTATCAATTATATATTAATGCATATTATATAAATAAACTATTCTGCTCTAATCGAAGTATCATTCTCTATGTTGATCAAGGAAGATATCATCTTTGTAAGAAAGGAGTATTTTTGTGTCAAAACAGATTCACTATGAAGCTCCTCTGATGAATATTAATTTCAGATTCTTTTCTTAAGAATTGTAAAATAGAAAAAAATTGTGGCCTGCCTTGTAAGTCATTATGGGTGTTATAATTTATGCATAAGTTGTAGTTTCATGATCATCAATGAAAATGCAGGATGTGTTATGAATTATGTCAAATATATTTAATTCATGATTATTTGTATGTCTTGTTTATAGAGCTTTGAAGGCTGGTGTGACATCTCCACTATTAATTTTGCCATTTGAGAGGAAATTTGTTCATGCAGATCTTGTGACATTGTTGGGAGCTTTAGAAGCCTTGTATGTGGTAAGTAAAATTTTACTTATATTTAACTTTAGTTTTACTTTCCAAATCATGTTGTCCAAACATAATGTTGTCTAAACTGTTGGTTATCCATATTCATTACCAGCATTTTTAATTTTTACAGCCAATCCAGTTCAGGGAAGATGTTCCAGAGAAAAATAGCAAAATTAAACAGTTGGGAGTATGGGGACCTGATCCCTCTGCTGTAAATACAATAATAAGTTTGGCCCTTGCCCTTGAAATTGGAAGGTAATTCATTGCTGAAAAACTCCTATGACTGTTTGTTAATCACATTTATTCTAAGAAGTTATGATATAATTAGATATAATTGACTTAGCTAAACCTCGGTTTTTTATATAGACATATATATGTCAATTCCAATTTACTGCATTGATTTTGGTTTCTCATTACTTACTCAATAAATTATTCAGTAATGGTATGATTTTCGTTTTAGGCTCATGCAAATTTGTTTTTTATTTTGTATATATGAAGAATGCATATTATGTTTTTAATTGGTGATTCAAATATAAATCTTAAAAATTTGTCTATTTCCCAACTTTTCAGATCTGTAGCTCGTGACATAGGTGGTGGAGATCCTGAAAGGATGAGCCCACCACGAGTGGAAGAATATGTTACAAATATATTCAAAAATAATCCACACATTAAGCTGCAGGTGATAAGAGATGCTGAAGTGTTTAAGAAAGAGTACCCATTGTATGCAGCAGTCAATCGAGCTGCTTCTGGTTTGTAATTTCGTAATATTTTGTCTTGATTCTTTTTTATGAATTAAGGTACTAGTTGAAAGTAAAACTAATGTTAACATTAATATATTTTGCAATTTGTAATCAGTAAAGTATTTATATAAATTTTTAAGAGAAATATTTTCAGAACCCATTAATTTTAATAAATTTTGAGACTTGCTAATTATTTTACATAAAGCAAATGGTGGGGGTTGAATTGATGTATCTATGTAGATTTCCAAGGAATGAATATTATTTTGAGAAATTCTTGTAAGTTATTGAAGCATTGATAGATAATGTTGAAACATTAATCAGGATCAGAAATGTAAGAATTGCTGGACTAATGACTGAGATTGTTTTTGATAAGCTTAGTGAAATTGTTTATTATCTTGAGAATATACTTAACCTATCAATTGCAAGATCTTAATTTGTATCTAAGGTATATAAACTGGATGCAGATTATGAAGATTCTATATCCATTGCTGATAAGAATCAGATCGATTGTATAATCTAATCATCTTCCTAAAATAAGTGACGTATATTCATTAAAATTCTCTATATATATATTATATTAAAATGGGATGCAAAGAATTTTTTTTTTGTTAGTAAAAACTAATAAATATTTAAATTTCTGCTGTGTAGATATATTTAAAAAATCTATTGTTATATTTTATTAGTTATATTAGTATTATTTTGCTTTTGGTTTTCCATCACTGATACACCTGATTCTGTAAATTTTAATTGGAAATGATGCAATTATCTGTAATTGTAATGTGGGCAGTTCTTTATTTTGAGTGAAAAAAAGAATTAATTTTAAATGGTTTCAATAAAAAAAATTTTATGTTTTCAGTTGTTCCAAGACACAATGGAAGGATTATTATGCTAGAATATGAAGGAGAAGGTCCAATTGATTGCACTCTAATGCTCGTTGGTAAAGGTGTAACTTACGACACTGGTGGTGCTGATATCAAAGCGGGTGGAGTAATGGCTGGTATGTCCAGAGATAAATGTGGTGCAGCTGCTGTGGCTGGATTCTTAAAGGTTTGTATTTATTAACTTAGCTGTAAAAATAGTTATTATAATAATTTCCTACCTAAGAGTATTCCCAATTATTTTTCATGCTGATCTATCATAAAAATCATATAATCATTTAAAGTATAATTACCCTCAAGAATGGAAATTTAAATTTTATAAATTATTGTACTTATGGTTTATATCATCATTTATGTGAAATTATTGAATGTGAAAATGTTTACAAAATTACTAAAAATCTAAGATATTAAAGTGTTCTCCAAGCAATCATACCATAGTTGAATTATTATCATTTATTTCTGGAGATAGTTGATGAAACCAGATATATATATAACGGCAGGAACAAAAGCATAAGTTTGCATCTACAAAGTATTGTTGTTTGTGGGGACTGGCATTGTGCTTTCAATCCTGCTGTACTTAAAAGTTGGTTGAATGTAACTTAAAAATAAAATTCAGTAATTGTTGGTCTTCATAAAATTAATCACATGAAACAATTTATGACTTAATAATTAATATCCCTAGAAATTTACTTTGTAATAAATAGGTTAAATATACTAAAAAGTAGATGTACCTCTTGGATTAGGGTACAATAATTCCTCCATTTGCTGGACTTATGTCTAACTATAGCTAACTAACAATGTCACAGGAAGAGTGAATGTCATGGTTATGCAACAGTTTCAATTGTATGATCCTATTTAAGAATTGATTCTTCTTAATTGATTTGCATATTCTTTAAATATGTCAGCTTTAATTTGCTGTCTAATGCAATGTTCTTGTTAAGTTAATTCTTTTACCATTTTGAATGCATTTAATGTGTTAACACGTGCTAACTATTTTTTAGGCATATTTTTGCTATGCTGAAGGTATTTTCTTGGGCTGTAGCGTGTTAATCAATTTGAATCATCTGAATGTGTTGTAGAGTTATTTTGAAATTTTTCTTTACTTAAAAGTAAATGTTCTTTATTCAGGTAGTGTCTGAACTGAAACCAAAAAGAATTAAGGTTATTGGGGCAATGGCAATGGTTAGAAACAGTGTGGGAGAAGAATGCTATGTTTCAGATGAAATTATAGTTGCACGCTCTAAAGTCAGAGTACGTGTTGGAAACACAGATGCTGAGGGAAGAATGGCAATGGCAGATCTTCTGTGTCAGGTAATAATAGCACGCAGTTTTAGATTATTCATTGAAAAATGCAACTTTTTTATGGGAATTGTAAAATGAGAACTGTTATACTAATATCACATTTTTCTTTTAGATGAAGGAAAAAGTAGTTTCTGGAGAAATTAATCCACACATAATGACTCTTGCAACATTGACTGGCCATGCATGTCTCTCAGTTGGTACTGGATATTCTGTAAGTCACTTAATTGTATTTTATTTTTATGAGAATTAAAATCGAAGTAAAAAAAATTGTTGAATAAGAGATCTATTTCAAGTTATTTAAAATATTCATGACTCTCAATCATGAGTCAAGGTTATATCTCAAAGAGGAATAAATGTTGAATTAAACATTTAATTGCTCATACTAGCATTTATGCCTTCTAACTTTTGTTAATAAACTTACTTGTTTGTTGTAATTGCTAGTTTTTGTGTTAGTTGTAATGGAATCAATATCTTTATTATATATGTTTGATTACTAAGTATATCTTAACAATCTGTTTATTATCTTTCAAATTTGATAGATTGTTATGGATAATGGGCCAGCCAGGGAAAATGGTCAGTCAAAACTGTTGCAAGAAGCTGGCTCAATTCTTGGTGATCCGTTTGAAATAAGTACCATTAGAAGGGAAGATTTCAACTTCCACAAGGGTAGGTAAATTTGGTCCTTACAAGTACCTATTATTTTTAGTAGGATTTCTGCAGTACAATTTGTCATTTGTAACTATAATGCAGCACGATGTAGTCTCCTATAGAATGCATTTGAGTATTTTTTAATTTTTCAAAACTATACTTAAAAATATTTAATTTTCTGTTTTAGTTTCCTTATTCTTATTTAATTCATTGTAACCTTTCTTTATGTTCCAGATAAGGGTGAAGGAGTTGATGTGCTTCAGTGCAATAATCTTCCTTCCTCTCGGACTCCTAGAGGACATCAAGGACCTGCAGCATTTCTGATTCTTTCTTCAGGATTGGATAAGGTTCATTGCAATTTTTCAGCACTCTTATTTCCTCAATCTTTATGTGATAATTTATTGATTCAAAGTAGTTATTCATAATTTTTAACTATTTTTTCATTGTCATCTGTAATTTTCATTTCACCCACCCACCAGATTAACATGCCGTACTATATAGGTATCTTTGGTATATTGTCCAAAATAAGTGACAAGTGAGTAGAGCAAAAGAAAGAAATATTACCAAAGACACCTCACTGATACCTACCTCATTTTCGTTGTATTTTTCATCATATTTGTTATTTTTGCATCTCACCATCCTGTAGTCAGTTCAAGAGTTGAAGTTCATTCTTATTTCGAACTTGGTTAAGGTGTAGACTTTATTTACCATTATATAGTCACTAATTTGTTCAGTTTTTGGACTCTCTACATTCTTTTTGATTTTTATTAAATCATTTTACAGTGCTACACATTGTCACATTCAACAAACTCTACTTTTAGATAACCTTGTTCAATTCTCTTGTTGAGTCCATATTTTCCTGCAACCTTTTTCCAACCCTTTTATGTAAGCTTTAAAATATACTGTGATGATTTTGTATTTTTTTCTTCATCCATACCTTGAGTCTGTTGATAATTTTCAAATTCTTCCTTACTCTAAATTTTAAGTAATTTAATTTCAGTAATATTAAATATTATTTTTTTTTATTTACAGCATGGATTGGATTCATCTGTTCCAATCAAGTACTCACATTTAGATATTGCAGCATCTGCAGGAGACTACCCAGATGAGCCTACAGCATCTCCTATATTAGCATTATATGCTGCATATTTAGAAGGAAGGCACTAAATATTTGGGTAGCACATAATTCTCATTTGACCGGATCTCTTTCATCTAATCCAAAGCTGATTTTTTTCAAGACTGATATTATTTAAAAACCAAATCGGTAATAAATTAAATTCTTAAATTTGGAAGTGAATTCTAAAATTTAAATTAAATTTTCCTATTTTCTATTTGTAGGCAGTCTTTAATTTATATATTTTAAACATTTTAATTTAAAGAAAATTATCTTGCTAGTTGAATTTTTCAGGTAGAATTATTGCAAATCGATCAAAATATTACCTCAGCTTTAAAAATGAACAAAATATGTTGGAAAATTGGAATTTAGAATGTTTATATCCAGTTATAGAGGACCAAGGCATTTCAAATCTCCGAGAAGATATCTTCAAATGAATGAAATATTTCCTAGAAATTTCATCCACTCAGCACTGCCCTTTCATGGAATGCGTCAGTATTCATTGCAAAGAATTCTTTGAAATTTAAACTTACAAGAAGGGAGAGTATGATTCCTCAATTGTGCCGTTAATGAAGTAGAAAGTAAATTAATCTCAGAAATATTTTAAAAGTACTTAAATTTATTTCAAATTTTATGGAATATCTTAGTTATATTAAGTATTTTATATGCTCTAATCAAATTAGGTTTTCATGTGGGAAATTATTTGGCTCTCAGCATACCTTATATATATGAAGCTCTTTTCTTTCCATTAATATTTTGAGTATATTTTTACTTAGTTTTATGGTATATTTTCCTATTATCCTCTGTCGTTGATTTATTACAAACTTCTAAGCACAGAGCAATCTGTAATTAGTCTGTAATCATTCAAGCCTATAAAACAAATACATGGATTGTATCCATCCATACAATGCCATGGATCAGCTTCTGTTAGATCAATATAGATGTTTCCTTTTGAATTGTAAGGAAGTTGCTCTTTAGGCATCATAAAAGTGCACTTAATGTTAAGGATTAAATCTGTGATTGCCATACCAAATATTCAAAATCTTAATATTATTTTGGCCTAGCATACTTTATTTTCATTATTCATAGAGCTTTAAGAATTAATTTGAGTGAAACAAAAGTCAAATGCAGAGAATTATTGAATGTTTTATTTGCTCAGTCTCTATTTCAGTCATTTTCTTGATGTATGTATTTTTCTGTTTACAATTTTACAGAACTCACTTGCAGTTTGATGTATTATCAATCGTGAAAATTAATAGAATTTATTTCTCTTAAAACATTTAGGGATGAACAGAATAAGAATAATTGTGTATTAAAATGTATGTGGGTTCATTTGCATATAGGAACAAATTTTTCATTTTCCGTTATTATTATACAAGTATTATTATTTATGAACCTTCATTTCTTCAAATCCGAGTTTATTGAGAAGTGAGTAGGAAGAATAGACTAATTGGTTGCTTTTTAAGAACAAATGATTTTTGTCGGCCTTTAAAATATAGTAAGTAATTGATTTGACTGAAATGAATGCATTTATTTTCTTCTCAGGTCATAAAAAGTGCAATGGTTGAAAGCTTTAGTCAACCACCATTGATTATCATGTATTTACTTAGACTGTTTATGTTAGCTTTTAATTATTGAAATTAACTGAAGAATTTCTGTGCTGTAGCATTAAGTCATCAGTAAGTCAACTGCTATTTAGTGTAGAAATTTTGAATTTAACAGGTAAAATTTAGAAGCACTGTAATCTATCAGGAAGTGGTGGGCATGAGATGATTGCATATTGATTGCAACAGGTGGATTAGTCATTATTACAATTGCTGATGGCTTTTGATGTAATTTAGCTCTGCTGTCATGTTTTATTAATACTGTCGTACGAGATAACATAATATTGTGATGTACTCAATTACTGGACCCTGTCAATATTTACGGCAATAATCTCAAGTTAATAATATTATAATATGGATTTTGTGTGTCACTTATTAAACACACAACTTAGCGTATGTTAAGATTTTGGAGTCTTTTGAAGTAATCCATTAATACTTGATTAACCAATTTTACTGGTTTCTTGCTTTTAAGACAGTAATAAATGTAACTCTTGGTATAGGTAATATTGTAAATTGGATTCAGTCATTTGCATAATTCCAATGAGCTATCTTTGAAAATGATATTAAATTAACCATTTTTTAAGGAAAATTTAAATCTTCTAAACCTTTATAATTTGCTGGTTGATAGTTTTAATATATCTCAGTAATGAATATGTGTCTAAATAACTTTGTGATAGCTTCTAATAGTTATTTCTATTTGCGGCATTCATTTAATCGTGCTTAAAATTTTGGTTTGATTTTTAATTAACATTGGAATTGTAATATTTAAATGAATGAATTTAAAGGAAGGCTATTTAAAAAATGTTATTAGTGAAAAATATCTTGGTGATTGGTTTGTTTAACTTAATGGTAAAGTACAAGGTTATGGGCATGTTATTCCTCAAAATTATAACTGACATACTTTTTCTGTGATCATGACTGATCTCTTTTTTATTTAATATTTTACTGTTCAATTGCATATTTTGTTTTGTATTATGGATATGGGTATCCCGTACTTAACACTTATATTTGAATATAGTTTTAGATAAAATGTATCATTATGTGATTATATCTCAGAAAATTTGGCTATTATATTTATCTTTGGTGCACACTCTTAACATTTATCTTCAGATAAGGTGGGTTGAAGGTGATGAGGTTTGGGATTATGAAAGGAATGCTGTGATATATATTTGTGATGAAGGAAATGTTTTGATGTCTGTGCATTATTGTGTTCACATGTAACAGAGTTACATTGAATAAGTCAAGCCATGACACATACTTGTTTTACTTGACATGGATTCTGTACTTTGGGTTGAATTGTACTTAATTTTGGGAAAATATATTGTTTGGCTCATAGTTTTGAAAATTTTGCCTAACCCTCATGTAGTTTTGAAGTATAGTGAAATTGATTGCAGAAGGATTTTTACTTCGAAATTTTATTTTTAAGCCATTAAAATTCGTAAGTAAAGGAGAATTCCTTGGTTAAGTGGTGAAGTTCTAAATATATCTTGGTTTTTTGTGAATGATAAGGGGTGATAAGTTGAACAAATTATTGGAGCCCTTGGTTCTTTCTAATCTTGTTTATTCTTGCTAAGTAAGTTTGAAACCTGTTTCTGTAACAATATCCTTTTTTTGAGAAGGAACATAATGTAAGAAGGTAAAAGATAACTTTTGCGTGAAAAGTTCACATGGTTGGAATAATTTCTGGTTTTTAACATACCAAAAAGTTTTCCTTAACAGGTATCTAAATGTTCTGGCTAAATGGGTTGAGCATCCAATCAGAAATTGGGAGAGTTGGTTTTGAATCCCTGTTCTGTCAGTCTTATTTCAAGTCTGTTAAAAACCTGGGAAGTAACATTTGAATGAAAGAAGTATATGGAACATGTATTTTCCACAAAATACAAAATATTTATTTCTTCCATCAAAGATATTTCAATAGGTAAGGTTGACTGTTAACATAATTATGTGCCATTTCACTTTGAATTGCTTAGCACTCTGTTAGTCTGCATATATTTTTAGCCTAGTGTGAATATATTTAATGTGTGATGCAACTGGCAAAATAGTGCAATAAGTAGGCTGTGAAAGTGAAGTCTTAGTACTTGGGCTTCAGGGTTTATTAAATTAAAGAAAGACATAAAGACAATAAATGATACAAATTGAGAAAAAATCAACTCCTTGTATTACTTATTGGAAGCTGAAGGCTCATATTTCATCTGATCGTCCTTTTAAATCAAGTTTACGAAACATTTTACTTTAAACTTTCATCACAATGGTTATAATGTAATAATATTTAGATGGTCTTGAAATTAATCTCAGAGTTTAGTATGCGTTTTGAAAGACAAAGCATGTGTAATATTTGTTGTAGCATTTAGTTAGTTTAGTAGTTTGCTTTGTATACATCAAAAACCCTTATACTTTTTTTAACCCTTAAATTTTGTTAAGACAAAACAGTACAGGTTCATGATTTTGTTGTTAGATTGGTCTTTAAGAAAGAAAGAAGTCTTCTTCAAAATCCTATACTTAAATTAACTCATGTTAGCAGTCCACTATTAATTTATTCTAAGCTCAAGCTAATTGTAGGAAGGTTAAGTAATGCCCTCCCAGCCCAGCATTGAACTCTCAGTTTATAAGGTTGATAGTATATTTATTTTAAGTCTTGGTAGTGATCAATTTTTTGCTTGGATAGATTTTTAGTTAAACTGTGTTTACCTATTAAGGTTCCTATGTTTTCATTCTGTGGGAAACCTTCAAATACATCCTCATGTCATGTAGATATCAAATGGTGCTGGATGGTCATTATTTTGATTCTCTGAAACATTTTGCGTGAGAGATGGGAACCAAAGAGGATAGAAAAAAGTGGTCATTAGTTAAGGTGTCGTATGTGTATAAATGGGGTTTTATGTCATTTAAAATCCTATGATACGTATGTGTATTATTAGATTGCCTTATGCAATCCAATACATGATTCTGGCCTCTCCATGTTTATCTATTCTTAGCCACCCCCCTTTTGCCAAGTTACCCCAAATATTTGATGTCTCTGTTTCAACTATCCTTCTGTGTTTTCCATAATATGGCCTCCTTTTGTTGTACGGGCCAGAGCTACTGGTAAACAGTATTATATTTTTCCTTCTCACCGCTTGACCCTTCCTTATTTATTTTGGTGACCTTTCTGAGGATGCAACTCCTTATTCCATGTAATGATTTTACTGTCCTTGTAGTTCCAAGCATACACTATTATATGCCTCTTTGAGTTAACTTAAATACATACACGAAAAAGAAAATCTTAGTTTTGTGTGTATTTAACATTTTAATTAAACATCTAATTTTCATTACTTGAAACAATTTGCGTATTTGTGTATATATATTTGCGTATTCCTTATGAAAAAGCAACGTTTGAACGTAATTCATTTGTGTGGTGAATCAATCCTGTTCTTTAAATTTTTTTATGAACTTGTTCCAAGTTCGTATATGAATTAATTACATCCAGAGACTTTCTTTGAAGTTTTACTAATTCTTGCTGTGCTAATGAATTGTACGTTTGTTTTGTAAATTTGAACCTTAGTCCTATTTATTTCCCCTTAGCGTTTAGTTCTTGAATTTTTGTCGTTTGGTCCTCTGAATGTGCAGCAAAGAGAACTATGTTGTTGGCAAAAGGCTAGTGAATGTCGCGGTCCTTCCTCCCAGTAAAGAGACTACTACCCCTAAGACTTCTGTGAATAGGATGGGTGAAAGGCAGTCACCTTGTCGAACTCCTTTCCAAATGCTAAAATTGTCTATTTTCTTGTGCAGAAGCACTCAAGCTGTTGCGCATTCTTGTGGATGTTACGGAATAATTGAATATACTCAGCATATATCCCTTGTCTTCCGAGAGATTCTTGCGTAGAGGAGGTAACAACCTGTGCATAGTGCACAAAGAATAGTAAGAGAGACATTTTTATCTGATAATCAATGGTTTTGTTGATAGAACTATCCTGAGGGTTTTGCAGGCTATAAATTGAAAGCTGATGGGACGGTAATTCATCGTCGTCTCTATTTTCTTGCGTGGGTGAACGATTATTACTTGACATCAATCCTTAGGATTCTTTCTTAAGTCAATTCATTTATTATACTACTAGATAGACATTTCCTTCATACCGAGTTTTCGCTAATACTCCACTCGAGTATTCGTATTTCCATTCTTCATCGCAAACATAACGTCTAGGAGGATAATGGGACATGACTGGTATTTTTAGCTTGTCCTTTTCTTCGGCTACATTTCTTGGTATTGTAAAGCTTGAAGATAATTGTGTCCAGCTTTTAGAAGTTCTTGCAGGTCTCGGTAGTTGCTCCAGTTCCTTTGTTTAGCGCCAAAATATGTTTACCTCCCCCCGCTATCTGTTGCTAAGCCTCCTTCGTGCTTTTGTTTTTCTCCATAGCTTTCTGTACCACCCTCTAAATGAGTAGTCGCTTTCCAGAAACTATTTTCTGATGGGCTTGCGATGATACGTATTTTGTAGTCAATGATGATTATATAATTAATTTAAGTTTCTGTTCTTATTCTGAAAGTGTTTACGTTAGATGTCATTATTACATTACTTATGAGGAATAGAACTCGAATATTTATTGGAACGGGAAACAGATCTGACTGTTATGTTCATCATTTGTTTACAATGTACGCGTTAAGATAAAATGCTACACATTGTGTACAATTGATACCGGTCGTGTCAAATATTTTCCATGCCCCTGCTGCTCTTTCCATCTGCTCGGGATTATTCCTTGACGCATGACTTCTCTTGGGAAGATAACCTTTTACCCTCCATTCATTTACTTTGTTCCGTTTTGCAGTAAAAATCAATTGTATCGCAGGAAGTTAATAATTAATATATACTCCAAACTAATAAGCGTCTGATAATAATTGTCTATTAAGTTCATTATTACGTACTATTGTAACGTATTATTTTAATATGCAAATGAATTGATTGTTGTCCATTTATTGGCAGAAAGTAATGCCTTGTGTTAAATTTTTTTCATCGTACGACTATTTTAGTTTAGAATAGATCCCGATACGAAGCCACAGCCATACGTTAAATAACTTTTCTTAAAACTTTAGTCTTTAGATTTCAGTTACTGGTTTGTCTTTGTGTAAATGTATTACATTGAATGGAAAATAAAATTCAATGGCTAGCTAGTAGACCAAGATTAAGAGTTATTTAAATGAACTCGGATCCTCGTTTTCTTCTTAGGGCACAATTCCAGGTTATGATTTTTGAACGGTTGGTTTTTACTCCGCAAGTCTATAAAAAATGAAATATTACTTGACGATTTCTAAGAGTCTGCGTAATTTTGTTCATATATCTCCACTGTTTGAGGTACCGTACATATAGTATATAATGCTCTTCAATTAAATAGAGAATTCACGGAAAACTTTTATACCATGAAAAAATACGAATCTTTTCTTTCAAAATTTTCCCTTAAATCAAAAAGATGAATACGTATTTAAAAATAAAATTAACGTCATAAAGCCAAAAATTAAAACTAAGGAAGCTGTATACACTTGCATAATCGGAATAATGGGAGCAATTGAGTTTGGAACAGGGATTTCTTCATCTCCTCACCTGCACTGGGTTTTTCATTTCCTCATGAAACCAAAGTTCCGCTGTTAACTCATGTTTATTCGAATGATTTCTTATGCCAGTAAATTAAGAGATGATGGATATCTGGATTAGGAACCCTAAAAGTAATAATTGAATCGAAATACACTCGAGAGATTCATTTTTATTGAAGTATTTTTATTGTTAGTGAAGTGATGTAATTACGCATTTTGGATTTCGCTCTTGAAGATGTATACTTTATTTATTTGAAATGCAATTAGTTGTTATATTTCAGCGATATGAAATAAGACGTTTATTTATAAAATACTTCGAATCAACGTAATAGGTGCTCAATTTGGAACACGTTAACAGATTCATTCCAGAATCCTCTTATTCACCTCGGAGAACGTTGTTAGCTAATGATGCGTGTAAATGTCATCTGCATCTCAATCATAATATTCTTGGATCTAAAAAGAGTTCTCAAGGTCACCCTTGGTTTCTCTCATTTCTACTTGACTCCTTATGACCCACGAACACTCGTATTCCGCCCGTTGAAGTCATTTCCTGCAACAACCTGAAGGGCGCAGCACCGGTCTCGAAGAAGTGGACGGGAACTGCCGAGTGGCCTCTGGTATATGTGGGCCAAAGAGTCGACGACCGGCCGAAAGGGGTAAGAAGATGGGGAGGGAAGGGGATAGAGGGCAAAGAATGAAGAGGTTTTATGAGGGGGGGAGCAAGGTAACTTGTAATTCTGCTTCTTCACTTCATTGAAAGAGACCGGTGGAAAGAAAGAATATAGAGAATGGATGCTCATACATTCGTTTCTTAAGTTTCAATCAAGTTATTACCGATTGGGATGGCTGAGGATTGGTAAAGAGCGCTCCACGGAGCAGTTTTATCGTCCTTGTAGTATCGGTTTACACACTTGAAGATTAATCGAAGATAGAAGGTTAATACACTCCTTCCGATGTCTAGTATACGTTTACGGAAAGGATTTTAAACTCTTCCTCGAGACCATCCAAAATAAATCACTCGGTCTTGGAGGTATTCCAGCAATGGTATCGAAAGTAATGGCGTACGAAGGCATCGCGTGATATGTAAAATACATTTATCATATTTAATCAACATAAATCAATACCAGGAGTCGTTTTCCTTATGGGTCGGAATTTATGTCTGCGTTTAGTAACAGATAGCAACCAGAGGAATGATTGACTAATATCATTGACTTTAATTATCGGATGAAGTAATGGAACACATCGTTGTTAGCTCACTCTCGTAATTCTTAGATAGCATTATCATCTGCGGATAGAACCAGCAGGGCTTCCTGATATCCAGATCATGCGAAACACAACTTGCGACATTCGTTCCTGACATCTTTAACTCTGCCGATAAGAATAATATAGTAGCAAATAGGCGCTATTTTAAATCTATTTAAAAATGATATTAATTAACCTCGCATTACATTTTTATTTGCTAATTCGAACCTATAAAACGTTAAATATTAATTCAAATTTGAAACTCGTAAGAAAGTAATTAATTTTGGAAAGATTTTCTCAACTAGAGAGAAAAACTAGTTGTTTTGTCGGATAAATTCAAATTTACGTATGTTGTACCACAAGGAAGCATAATAGGGCCTCTCTTCTTTTCTTTTACACCATGAACTTGTGCAACATCAGTGTATGGATATTTGTAAACGTCTCGGTGATAGTTGATGTGAAATAATAGTTTCAATCTCAAGAATTATCCTATTAATTTAACAATTCATTTATTTCACATCCCAGTATGGTACGGATGTAATGTAATCATCTTGGGTAGCTTCATGTTAAAAAATGCTACGTAATTTTCTTCGAAAAATATTGTATGAAATCTGGAAAAATTATAATTAAATGCGGTGTAATCGGTATAATATTCTAGGATCACTCTATGACACATTCATATATTTGAAGCTTCAATTTTTAATAAATCTACACAATAAACTATATATTGCATACGTATTTTCGATTGATTTTGTTGTATAATATAAATGATTTTGTGTATCTTTGAATACTGGACAGGATAATTAAATGTGAATATAAATTTACTGTGTGTTCATTATTATTTATTGAGGATTCTCTGGTCTATAATATAATCTGTAACTTTTTCAACTGATGATACTTGTTGATTAGTCCACGAGATTATATTCTTGACGAAAAAATTATTGAAGTAGTGAATGCATAGGAATAGTGGATTAAGTGGAATTTTGACGAGCATATTCACAAATTTACAAATATGTTAAAATTTTTAGAGTAAAACAGTATAAATATAAAATATGCTATGCCATCTCACATCACCTTCGCTTTCTAAGGTATTCCATTAGATTATAGTCAGTTATTCAGATGTTTTATTTATGTTTTTATTTTCCGACCAATATTTTTGGAGGAAAAGATTTTTGTTTCTATAATTCGCTAAATATTGTATCTAATATATCAAAATAAGAAATAAATAACGAAATATTCTATCGAATAATATTTCGCCATTGATCAATATTTAATTGTGTAGAGAATTGCAGCTTTATTTAGGAAGTAATTGAATGAAATGCATCAAATTATTTAATGTTATTTTGGATCAATGAACTTTACCGTTCAAAACAATTACTTACTTTAAGTTTCAATATCAATTACGTGAAATTAATCCGTATGATTTATCCTCATAGCGTAGCAAAGAAACGTACCAAAAATATGAGCATTAACTGAGTACATGGACATAACTTTGGTTATAACATGTATCATTGTTGTACTTCTATGGGATGGTGTAGGTATTCAACAATAGAGTGTTAAACTACGCGCCTTCTTATAACTGATGACGACTGCTACAAGTCGTTCAATATCGTGACGTTAGATGTCTCTTCTCTTAGACAATTTTTCGTCCGAAACTTCTCAGGATTATATTGACCATTCATTAGAATGAATTTTAGCCTTATAAAAACATCATTAAACTTTATAGTGTAAGTGAAGAGTATAATTGAAACGATAGAGTATAATTTAAGAAATATATTACAACAATTAACAGTAATCAATTAAATAAATTAATTTGCTGCAAAATGACCAATTGTTGGATAGAAGATAAAAGTGAATTGTTGGATAGAAAACATAAACCAACCAAAATTAATCTGGTTAAAAGCCTATATGCACCATATTTTTGATATCCGTTCAAGAAAGCTGAGATGAAGTCGTAATGGTATTATTTTTATTTGTAAAATTCCTCTTAAAATATAGAATGAAAAATATCATATAAAGCGTTTTACTGATCTTAAATTACTCTATAAAAAGTTAATACTCTATAAAGGTGAATTTATACTGAAGATATCTGTCCTTTATTGCTAAATTTATTTGTATTAATGTAAATGAAGATCGAATTTCTTTTATAGCACTTGTCGATGAACGATCATAATTTGCAATCAGCCAAATGAAGCGGTTTTAAAAGCGCACTTTTACGTTTGAGTGTATCGAGTCTTTGTGAAATCGGTCACGTATTTTAATAGAGACCGATCTTCTTCCGGGTTTGCCCTTGAATTCTGGCGAGTATCAACATTTATCAAAGGAGATGGGTGATTGTAGATCTAATTTCAAAGGAAGCATTCAGAGTTATTGTTATATCAAAAGAAAATATTAGTAGACATTTTTGATCGACATTCTTCTGAAATTGAGATCAATTCTTACATCCCATAATTCTTTAAATCAATTATAATCAAACAACAGACCCAAAAAAACATCCAAATTCATAAACGCTTTAATAGGAACAGAGTAGGCAAAATAGCTAGCCTGCAAAATGAGCGTAATTTTTAGTTTACGTGAATCCTCAAATTTTGCACTCCATTTTGTTCCGAGTTTTCTGATGATCTCAAAATTCCAATGAAAATTGAGGAGAACGCTCAGTGAGAGCTCAAATTCTCGTAAGGAACATTCTTTCTTCATCTCGACGTAAATACAAACCAGCCTTGACTTTTCGAATGAACGAGGAACACACGATCTCATCCCCTTTCTCTTCGCGATTCCCAAACCACGCTCGCCGTAGCCGATAGCTTCGTACATTACCCGCTTGGCGGAAAACATCGATTGTCGCTACGCAACCATGTAAATAACAACAATAACAACAACCAATCATCAGGCGTAATATCGTATCATAACTCTTTTCGATAATAAATTAAAATTAACGTGTTACGCGACGGATATGGATTCAAATCTTTAAATTAGTAATATTTTTAAGGTTTTAGCTGTTCATTTAAATTCCCGATTCTCGGATATTCACGCCTGAAGTAATTTCTGCCTTCTTTGAGACCACTATCGAAGAAGCGTACCTTGCGACTGTTTCAATGCTCCGTGGTTAGTGAAGGCGAGAGAGGAGGCAAGTGGGGTGAACTCCTAAAAAGGATATCCTCCTTGGCTCATCCTCTGCCTCCATCTTTAGCCCCTAGAGGAAATGGGGTAAAAAAAGGAAACCCACTGCTAGCCTTAAAAAACGCTGAGGGCTTCGCTCGAGATTTTTTTATCTTATCCGCTTCTTTTCTCTTCTCCCTCGCACCTTCCAAAGGCCTCTCAGTCGATGCATAATACCGAAAAGACATTGGGAGGTAAAAATCCAGAATGCCTATTACGTCGGCTGTTTTCTGTCCACGAGCTCAAGAGACCATTTCCTGAAACTGGTAACGGGGGAGTTTATTGGTTTCTATATCAACGGATTTTATTGATATTGGATTCTTGAACGTGGAAAACCGTTAGTGGATTTAAAATTGACGATATATTTAAGACGTTTTTAGAGTAAAAAATTACGTTAATTATGGAGCAAAGTTATACTTACGAAAAGAGTAAAAATAGTAGAGCGAGAATGGGGAGGAATTTTTACCAATATTCATCCTGCTGATTAAAGTAAGGCTTAATGTTTTTTATAAGTAACATTTAAAAGTTTAAGTATTCTTTTCGCAAAATGACACGGAGCAAAATAGAATTTTTAAAGTTTTTACGTATTATATGTAATTATTGAATAAATGATGTAAAAATACAGAATATCATTTTATAATGAAATATATTCATAGGACTGTGAATCTGATGTGTAAGAACAGGTAAAAGGACGTAAATTTTACGTTTACTTCTATCTTATTATAGTTACATTTCATAAAAATAATAGTAGCGAATTATCTCAAACTCTTCTGTTTGAAAATATAAATTTTTACAGTCGTAGTGGTTAAGGTAACGTGGTTGAGCTACATATTTTAGTCCTAAATTTTTGATAAAGTTAGGTTAGTTAGAGTGGGATATTTTCTTGAAATTAGAAAGTGGAGGTAGTTGATCTTACTCACCATAAGTGTTGTGGGCAAGATATAAATTTTTTTCCAAACCTTTTTTTCAAGGAAGTATATAGAAAAATAATCGGGAGCTGTTAAAGAGAAATTCATTGTCTAAGCTCTTTATTGATACAGCCTGTTTTTTGTAAACTCTTTTCATATAAGCCAATTTTATTTAAACCAATATCGGTATGCTAATAATTATGGGTCGATAGCCAATCAGGAATGGTAAGAGGTAATTGATTCTAATTATTTTAAAGGTAATACGAGTGTTCATTAGAGGATAGGGCGATGATAAATACTCCTCAATAATTATCGGTGAATGGAAAATGGTATTGCTTAAAAAGTCAATAAAATCTTAATTGTTTTCTGTACGGATAAATAAATACATAAATATATATGATTAATTAATTAAAACATTCATTTTCGCTATATTCATTAGCCGAATTCCCATTTTACTTTAACTGCACTTCGGTAACATAAACTCACGTCTATCACGGCACAAGTGCCACATGCATAAAAGTATCCTAAAATAGCTTAAAAGTACGCGAAGTCTGATTGCCCCATTTTACCTTATTTTTCATTCATCGTTCACAAAAAGGTACCAAAGATAAGTACTTGAATGGCCCAGAAATGAACCAAGGATATCCACACTGGTTTTCCTTTCAGTGAGGTAAAATATCTGCATCTATAGATTCCAAAATTCGATCTCCAGCCAAGGGTTCAGCGACGGGATAATTTTTTTCTGAAAGGCGGAAATTCAGGTGTACCTCGACCATATAACCTCAGTTGACCTCTGGGATACTCTAGACGATCCTTTGGCTATGTGAGGATTTTTTTTGTAGCCCTTAACTACCCCATACCCTATTCTCTCCGGAACCCGGAAGACAATCTTCAAGTTTAGGGGTTGGAAAGAGCGCTGCTATGAACAGGGATTGGATGAGTTCTGATTTCCGCACCGTCACTGCTTCGCTCTTCATTTATTGGGATATATAGAGGCCACCTGTATCGTTACCTCGATGCTGTTTTGTCTATAAGACGATCTGAACCATTTAAACATCGTAATAATTGAAGCTCGTATAAATATAAAACAAAAGGTAAACAGCTATGACGGTTTCTAAGAGCGAGTTCTCGTGTTTCAAATTGCAACTGTTAATCTAAATTATTTTTATATTTAGGATTAAATATTTACAATTGAAACATCTTTGGTGGTCTCGGAACGATTTAGGTTTATATTAATGTGTTAAATTTTACGAAATTGAAATAATATTTGTGAAACACGTAATAAACTATCTTTTACATAAATAGTAATCAGATTGAATTCTTTAAATTTTAAGCTGAATATTGTAATATTATATAAAAAAATGAGAAATAATCTTTACATTGATACATAATTTAAATATTAAATAATGTTTTCTACTATAAGAGCTCTTTCATATATGATTATTTTGTTTATTTTGTCGTTAAGGTTTGCTGCGTTAAGATTAATTATATCCGTGGTCACCAAAAAGTAAACTAAGCAGACAAAATAACTAATTTAGCCCTCCAAAATCGTAATTTGTATTCCTATGTTATGGTTTTTATTAAAATCAAAGATGGCGTACGTAATATTCATATTATACTTTACCTCAACCATCCATGAGTGGCCTTCCAGTTTGGAATCGGTTCTTCTAATATCTTCCAGTGGCTTAACTCTTAAAAAAAAACTACTCCTTAAACATCCAAATAACGTCCGAATAGGCTAGTACATTACTAGGCAGAAGAAGAAGTCTATTATATTATTCATAAATTGGTCAGTCGCTGGATTCGGATACAACATGGGTTAATCCTCAAATAAGCATGTCAACAAACATTCTTATTCCGATCGGCCGAACGATCCTCCTGAAGTCCAGCAGCGCCCGAAGAGAGAAAAAGAGAGAGAATGCCTTCATTTGGAAACAGCGGTCGAAAAAAGGACGGTTTCAAAAAAATGATCCGTAGTGGTGGTGGTCGAGCGAAAAAAAAAATCAGGTCCAGGTGGTTTGTGCTCCGAGATTCTGAGAGAAGCTCCCTTTTTAAGGAACGCAGATGGGCATAACAATCCGAGACCAAAAAACGAGACAAAGGATTCTCCGATTCTTCCACCCACCTTCTCTCATCTCCTCACGTGTTTCCTCCAGAGTTTTTTTTTCTCCCGTCTTTTTTTTTTCATCCCGCCGTTTTTTCACCGCTCCTTCCCTTTTTTACGACTTTCTTACTTTTTCGCTGCGTTTTTTTATATATCTTCGCCCGCACTCGCCTTCCATCCTTCGCACGGTCGCCCGGGATGAAAAAAACAGAAAATGGGTAAAGGCTGAGAGAAAAAAGGATCATTACGAAGTTTTCATACGGTCATCGGGCACGTACCGAACTCTTTTTTTTAATGCGATAAAAAAGCCGATTAAATTGATTGACAACTGTGTTTTTTTGTTTCGTGAAATTCGCGCTTGAAAAAACTCGCAGTGAATTGAAAATTTACTTTTCTTGGTTTATAACTACAATACGATAGATTCTTTTTATTAAAAATATAAAATATTACAATATTATATCTATATAATACTTATATAACGTAAATTATTGTTATTTGTTAGTAGAGATTGTATTTTGTGTCAAGGAGACGCTGCTTGGCAGCTTTATTTATATACACTCATTTAATTTTAATTTTATACGTGAATATCCATTAACAATAAATATAATATAATGTAATTTGGCATTTCGTTATTTATAGATTACTTTATTAAATGCTAAACTAGGATTATAATGGATATACGTGTATGATATAGAGTAAATAAACATAAACAATGGTTGCTAAGATGCGAAAAACAATCGAATAACGTTAATGAAAATATCAATAACCTCACATCAAGTTATAGTTTATTCTTCTACTACTACTTCTTATAAATTCAGCTTAATCCTTTTTCATATTTCCTTTGACCTTAGAATCCCTCGACTGAAAACTCTCCTGTTGAAATATTCAAAACTTCCATCTCTTTCCTAATATAACTCTCTTCCCATTTCGATCCTTTTCCGCCGCTACGCGATTTCTTTATTAAAATCTTTCACTCCGGGATCTGCGACCATTCGTATCGACCGAACCTCTCCTGGAAGGAGTCTATGATACACCCTTAGCAGGATTATTTCCTTAAGGGGACGTCGACCGACACATTTCCTACCTTTAGCGGAAGAACTCGATGTGATTTCTTGTTACGTCTAACGTGCTCATGTTAGGTAAAAGCCAGCGCTGCCCCATTCGACTTAGCTCGATTCAAGGAACGATGGGATTGCGATATAATGCGCCGCAGGTGTAATGGTTCGATAACTTGAGGACTCTTAAAAAGGTTTTTGTTCTTTTAGACGTGCAATACAGGTGTACGCATCGATATTTCGACATTCGAACGATTACGATAGGTCGAATTGAATAATATGCTTTAATGTGAGGTAATCGTTTGAGAATGACACATCAACCTGGAATCTCTTTTGTATCTGATGGTACAAGAGGAATTGGAGATTACGTTTCTTTTCCTTTACACTGATGAACTCCTATTCTTTAAGAATGAACTCCTTCCAGAATAAGTCTTCCTAAAAGTTAAGTTCCAATTCTTTATTGATTCACCACGCGCTAGCAACTAGCAAGTTAAGGTCTGGAATTGTATTTTGTAAAATTACTGTTTCTAATTTCATTGATATTTTCCCTGTTAAAGTTTATTTCCTTTACCAATTCTACGAAGGAACTACTTAACTTTATATAAAAAATGTGTTATTCGAAATATTACGTAAGATCAAGTAGTTTAAGTTTAAATAGATTCTGATTCTAAAAATTATTTTCTCACCTTAGAACTTTATTTATCACCAATTGCATTTCTTGAAAGCGCTATACTCCGAGGATTGCAGGAAAAGCGCTAGGTAAGTAGTTCCTTAGGACGAGATGCTACAGTTGCTGTGTCATGTAAAAACGTACTCTTATTAAGTTTTCTAGTATTATCTTAAATCATGCATCCATACTTATGACCCAGAATGTATATACGTATCAATGGCTGCCGTTGAATGATGGAATTGATTTTAATCATGGAATACTGTCTATCAGAAATAAAATGAGAATCTTCCTTTATGAAATAGGTCATAATATAAGACTAAATTATTTGAATTTATAATAGTTTCATATTTTCTTAGTTGAATCTATCGCAAGAAATTTCATCTTTCGCCTTTGCGAAATGCCTTCGCTTTAATATTAGAAATTACTTTTGAAAGCAATGTAATTTAATCATAAATTGAGAAATAATCATAATTGAAACCTTTGGAGATTACTTACATTAAATATAATTTATAGTTACGTTTATTTGATTTTTCATGATTATTCAGAAAAGTTGTGGGTATTTCTTCAATTTATAATTTAAGTTTATAGGTCATTCAGGCCAGTCACTAGTATTGATGATAATGACTCATTTCTTCAAAATGATGCACTTGTTATATCGAAATATTTTCGTTATTTTTTTGAGAATTCATTTCAGAACATATTCCCCACATAGGTGTAAAAATCCTCGTTCACCTTGTGCCCATAAATCCCATTAAAATCTTCGAAACCTGTCTTCGAAAGTAGATCACGAAGTAAAGGGAAGACCACGAGATAAAAATCCTTTTCGAAAGGGATTTTTGTTTACCTTTGTTTTTGCCAAGGAAACGCCGTCTTATACCAACCCATTTGGGCAAACACGGAAGAGATTTTGTGGACTTTCCGATTGAATCGCTTCCCCTCACAACCCTCGTCCCTTCTTACCAAAGTCCGGCAGGTGGGTGACGAGGAAGTCCGAAGGTTGCGCTTCCTGTCCGTGCAAAGCGCGATTCATTTCGCTCTTCGATTTTTTCACTCTTCTTCCGCTTCTTTACATTCCTCTTTTTTTCGGATTTACAAAGCGAACCTCTTATTTCTTAGGGTAAAAAAGTACGTCAAAGAAATCTCCATAGTCTTTTTTTTTTAAATCCTACGAATTCGTTTCGTCTGCAATTTTTTCGAAAAATACATTCTCGTATATCTTGTTGTGCGAGTTGTGAATACGCACGTGCCGAGGAAGTTGTTTTGGTATTCAATTGAATGGTTGCTTTTTATTGCCAGTAGGTCTCGGGTTCGAATCCCGAATAATAGGAAATATTACTCTCAGAGCGGGTATCGTTCGTCTGTTGTTCAGAACCTCACTGTTGTTTCATTATTGAATATTCTTGACGCGTGTTCCAGACAAGTTAATAACACGATTTTACGAATAATAATATATTTTATAAATTTACGAATAATACTACATATATATTACAAGTAATACTATACTATACGTGTTTTCTTTATTTATTATTTTATTTACAGAATTTCGACTCTGATATTACAAATTGATGGAAAATAATACTACAACATAATAATTTGTTAGTGGATTTTGATTTGATAACTTAAAGTAATAAGAGTTATTGAACAACAAACATTTCTGCCGTAAGATATAAATAGGCTTACCAAAGAGTTTAGCCGAACAAGTGTTGAATTTTTTAAATTAAAAAATCATACTCGATAACTAAAATGTGTTAAAGAAAGAACGTATGATTCCTACTGAAAATTTCTCACAGACACCTACTCCACAAGAAGTTTTAGATTTCTGTATAAAATAAATTAACTGGATTCATACAATTAGAACCATGGTACGGTTTATTGTAAGCTATTGATAGAAACTTTCTTAAACCAGAGGATTCAAAAAGCTTCATTAGGAGTGGTTAAAATAAATACACTGTTTATTTTGTTAACAGTCTTATTGTCATGAAAAAATTACTGTATGAGCTGAAGTACGATGACGGAACAAATATTATTGTTTGAACCCAAAAAGCTGTCATCTGTGCGTCAACATTACAATTTGGAACGTATGTTGTTATTAACCCTACTTCCAGGCATCCATGGATATAAATTTTGATGATTTGAAATGCATGGAAGTCAGTCCTCTTTCAATATACCTACAGAAAAGGTATTCCCATCATTTCTCGGAATCTTTTACAGGATTCTGCAGTTCCTTCTTCTTGCACTCGTTTTTGTATGATTATCCGAGCTTATCTGGCAAATGTTCTTTGTAAAATGGCTTCTAATGCCTTTGGAATACCACCCACAAACATTAGCAGAATACTTCCGAGAAGCCATTTACCCCAGACAAGGTAATGTAGAAATAGGGGTCATCTTAGAAGCATTAGGATGATGAATTCCTAAGAACCACCTGAGAAATGGAGGCAATTTTTTAGAGAACCACTTTTGATATCACCGGATAAATTTTTCGAGAAAAACTCGTGAATTAGTCTGAAGTCCAATCTTCTGATGGACATGTTTCATGGAACGGGAGAATAGCGAAGCTTTTTGCGCGTGTGAAGTGATTGATACTGGGAAAAATAAGTAGGAAACCTAATTTTTTATTTATATCTAATTATATCCCATAATAATTCAGTGAATTTACAAAATATTAAGAGGGAATCATTCTTTCACATGTTTTATTAATTGCTGTCTATTTTTATAAGCAAATATACACCCCAGTATCAATACGACTTCATACTGTAATATTAAATTCATAATTGTGGATAATTTCTTACCTGTAAAAATGTTAAACATAAAATATATTGTAATAAACTTTCGTTTCCATTTAATCGAATATTCGTGACCTTTTCTTTATTCTTGAATTTTTTGAATTATATAAAAATGTTGGGAATATTTTATTCCATTTTGCAGCGGTCTAATACACGAACTATAAAAATGTAACATATTTTCATCGCGAAATTTATATCGTAGGAATTGCATCTTAAGTAGAAAAATTTTGCGTATTTTTAAAGCAGGAAACTCTTATCTCTGAATTAACTAAAATAAATTTAATTTAAACTTTTTAAATATCTTTATTTAAACTTCATTTATTTTGCTTTAATCTCGTTGCTAGGGCAAACAAAGTTGAGTTTAATGATCGAACAAAATTACTACCTCATTTTTATCATTATCGTATATTTCCAGCAAGTTAGAATTTATTTTAGAAGTACTACATAATACATTTAGCAAATATATTAATAAACCCAATTAAATCATTAAAAATTCTGTGGATTGAAACATTTTCAAAGTTTGCTTCCCTGAATAAGGGATGAATTGCTACATTCTCGGATGCCTCATGAAATTGCAATCACAGCTATTTTTAAAAAGGTTCCAAAGTGTATTTCACGTGACCTAAGGAAAAAAACCTCATTGCTCGTCTCTGCTTCGTCACTCCAAAGATGACTTTGCATCCATCCGCTCGCAATAATTTTCACCTCTCGACTGATGCGCTCCTCTATGTGTCGTTTCAGGAACTGTGAACATTTCTTTCGCAAGCTGTCTGTGTCTCACAGACTTGGGTCATTTGCATGATAAACTGCGGACTTTAATTTCAATCATTATGAAATATATTTCATCAAACCTTCATCCGTATCTAAGAGCTAATTTTAATAATAAAATTATTTCTCGGGTATTATTTTAATTTACTCGTTTTCTCCGGCTCTAAATCGTGATTTTTTTCCTTAACTGCAACAGATATTACGAAACATCAATGTCGAGCATCGAGGAACGAATTTTTATTCTCGAACAAAAATTGTAGTACATACACTATATTAAAAGTCTAATATAAAGAGGAATTTAATTTTTAAGAATTTGATGATAAATTTTTGATTGAAAGGTATTTAAAAAAATAAAGGTAATTTGGAAGGTAAATTTTGAAGAATCAGCATAGAAATAGCAATAAAGACAAAGGAATCAATAGTTTTAAAATTAAAAATCAAAGTCGTTATATTGCTGAATTAAAAAAAAATATAATATTATTTCTGAAATAATTATTAATTCATTCTTTTTCATTACCTCGCAAGTTACAAATCAAAGAACAATCTGTTATGATAACTTTATTTCTTTCACTCAAATTGCCCTTCTTCCTAATAAAAATTCTATTTTTGTCTAGCAGAATTTGAAAGGATTATTCTATTTTTAAATTTGTGTTAAGTATTATATTTGCATATATCCCTAATGAAGTTAATATTTTCGAACATATCGAACCGTATCATCCAATTTAGGAATTATTTCAATTAAAACTAATACATTATCTCATTGATGCATTGTTATAATAATCGTTTGACTACATCAATAAAAAAATGTGGTTGTAAGGATAGCAAATTAAATTAGGAAGAAACTCCAAGATTTCTATTATTGATTTTTAAATAAAAAATAAATTCTATAGATATATACGTGTATGCATGTACTGAAAGGTTCCCTAGCAACATACTCGTAAAAGAGGGGATAAGTTTGCCACTCGTACTTTTTTCGTTATTTAACATCCTTAAGAGAGTAGATCCTACTCCTACATGACGGTGGGTAAAACCATATCCTGCAAATAGTAGGGCGAACCTTTTCTTCCTGGAAGCCTTATGATTCACTCCAAAAGTAGAACATAGGTGAACGCGGAAAAAGTGGCAAATATTTATAACTTGCGGAAGGTCGTCATCTTCGCGGAAAATTGCGATATGGGCGAAAGCAGTCTACGAAATCCGGTTGCCCCCGTTGGGCTTCTATGAAAATGTCACCTCAAGGTGATTTTGAAATTGAAATCTTAACGAGGGCACGAAGGGAATTATGATTACGAAACGCAACTCCTATAGATTAGATTTCCGTTGGAGTTCAATCACGATTTTTGTCCCGTCACGCTTCTTAAGAGTGTATGGAGTGAGCGTGAAAATTGTGCGGGAGCGAGATCCGTACTACTTCGAGATATTTGCCATCTCTCTCCCGATGGCAAACTTCGTGCTTTTTTATGAAGATGCTCATGGGAAACTTCTGCCTCTCACCCGTGATTTACTGGATGCTGGAGTTTCTCGGAATATTACGGAACGCGGCCTCTAATTTAGTCTTCTCTCTGTGCCGCTGAATTGCAGACGTCGCGAATGATCTCGTTTGATGGATTCAATTAATTCTTTAATAAGAACTTTATTAATTTGAAACACAATTATAAAACTGCTCTTAATTTGAAGGACATTAAAAAAGGAATAATCTTGCGATATATATCTTAATTTGTATCAAATTATATACTTACTATAAAGAAATATACTTAGATTAGTAGCCGAGAATTTAGTGTTCATACTTATCCAAAGCATTTATACATATCTAAAGCATATTTGAGCATTTTATACAAATATTCATTAAAAAAATCATTTTTATATTAAGTATTCATATTCATTTAAAATGTCAACTCAGTTCATAAATGTTAAATATACGGGCTTAAATGCGATAGGAGAGATAAGTAAATCGATTAGAATTGAAGTAATATTATGCAATGACCATTTCTGTTTTGTTAATTTTGTTTAATCGTATTTCAGTTGAAAGGAAATAGGAATAAAATAACTTAAAAGTTGTCATAAAGAAGAAGAAGAAGCTCAACGGGTACGTAAGACCACAATTTCATAATAAAAATAATCCAATCAGATGTTCTGTTCTTCTCAGTTGGCCTTCACCTTTGACATCCTTGAAAATAATTAAATCCCCAGAAATATATAGCAAGAATACTACTATTTAATTAACTCGTGTTATTGATATTTTGCTGTTAGGAAACAGTTTAACGTGCAATTAAGACTATAAATGAATAAAAAATACACCGATCAGTTGATTTCTTATCTTGGCCTTAACCTTCTGACCTTAAAAAGATACATCTTCCCACAAATAGATAAGAATTGTACTATTAATACTAAAATGACTCAGACTAATGAAACGTTGCTAAAATGGAGCTAAAAATAAACATTTTAAAACACAGTAAGAAACCATAGTTACACAATTAAAAATACACCTAACAGATGTTCTTCGTAACTTCTTCGTCCTTCACCTTTTTTTAAAAAAAACCCCTTTATAAAAATATTTATATTCCCCCACAAATAGATAAGAATTACGCTTCCCTTCGTGGCACGGCGCTAACACTTAGAGCAAATGTTTTTCTTCTTCTTGTGCTACTTCGGATTACGCGCTCGCTTTCATATGCTCTCTCTCTCTAGTTGGAAATACGTTCGTAGGTGAAAATTTTCGCACTTGCCGCCCGAGCGCAACTTCCGCGTTCCCGAGTCTGGAATCCATCCGCTCGTCTCCTTTGATCCAGTATCCGCGTAAGAGTTTGCGAAACGATGCAAATTGTATACGACACACTTAAATTCTAAGACGTCCTCATATGACCTTTCCTCATATCTCTCTCACACGAGGCGCCCCCTCGTGACGCATGTCCCATTTATCCACTGCATGGTTACACGACACCTGAAAGTGATTCTTATTCCTCGCATTATGCATAACGCGCTCTTCTGTGATTTGAATATTTACGTTGCTACGTGGCGGTTGTTATCGGAAACACATTGTAGGTTATCGGATAATTGGTTTTTTTTATACTTTCTTTCGTTTTGGGGAGTAAAATGTATGGTTAAGGAGTTTTTTTCGTAGGAAGTGTACATTTTATAGAAAATGAAACCGTAGTCAATCATTGACTGCTAAGTCAGTTTTGAAAAAGAAATAAATAAATAATTAAATATAAATTAATGTTTTCGTATTTTGAATGTGATATTTGGTATTGAAAGGTTATGGAATATTTCTTACATGTTGATCTTCGCGTATAAATTTTTTAAGAAACAGTCGATTTAGTTTAATGATATACAGCCATATTTTGACGACCCTGAATTTTGGTTGAAATGTATAGCATTCGGTGGTGTACTGTTTTCGTAATGGAAGTTAGAATTGGAGTAATATAATTATAATTTAGAACTTTATTATTTATAGAAATATTTATATTTGAGAAACATTTCTCCTGAAATATAGGATAATAGAATAGACATACTATAACTACAATAAAATTTATTTTGCTGAATATTTTATATTTGCTGTGATGATTATTATAGGAACCATTCTTTAAAGCGAAGATGATATTACATAAATAATTATAATTATTACATATGTGTGAAGATATGATTATCATAATTATTTACATACTAACGCGTAAATATGCTCTCATCCACGAAGTTGCTCGTATATCTTCACCACATGAGCTAAGAAATGCGGAAAATCTGTCTTATAAATTCCCATTAGTGATTCCACATTGAAAGTGATCCTCATATGGAACGAAATAATATGAAAAATATGTACGGAAAGCTTACCTGTTTATATTTGCTTCATCTTGTTACGCATAGTAACCCCAGACAATTATGATTGGTTACTTACTGGCATTATCTTTAACCAATCTAACGCTTCGAAACGTTTTAATAATGGAATTTGGGTTGAATAAACAGGAGATGGGTTGATTTAAGATTCAATTTAACTCCAATTTAAGTCATACATACTTCTCTTTTATACTTTGGGATATAATGGTTTATAATATAATTTACCTTTCTCCCCAACAACAACGAATTTTATCGCAGCTTTCTTGTATTTATTAATCTATATGTATATATTTATAAGTACGTAGAGTTCTCATAATGATAGAAAAGTTTGATTAACGATTTTTTCTTTCCTTTTATATAATCTCTTTATAAGTAGTTAATTATAATAGCATTTCTGTATCGTAATTGTTATCCTCAGAAAAAACATACGTACTTATATCATTAAATTATACGGATATTAGTAAAAACATACTTACCTGTATAATTAAATTATACGTACATCAGTAAAAACATACGTACCTGCATCATTAAATTATACGTAAATAAATCAAGTACGCTTATAAAACTCGCAAATTTACTCGGCATGGAAACCGTTGCGATGGAATCATTACGTTTAATTGTTGGTACGTGGCGTTCACTTTTCGAGGACAGTGCGGCCTATTTCCGAAGGAGTGTCAGCATTTTTACACGTGGACTTTTTTGCACCGCGGAGTGGAAGATGGATTGAAGATGCTAAGTGCTCGGAATGAATTGACAAAATGCACATCTCCTTTTCTTCCCCGTTTTTCATCGCCTTTGTATGTGCGCAGTCTCTCGCATGCCATAATTGCCGTGTTTGCTAGAGTGCCAATGAACTAGAATGTGTCGTTTTTGCGTCCCCATTCGGAGAAAAGAATAGTGCGAATGTGACCGTATTTGAAGAATGAATGAGAAATGCTTTTCAACGAAGTATTTCGTAAGAGATGGATTGTTCGAAATGTGTGTGATTCAAGCTTATAATTCAAGATCTAATGATTAATTAGACTTAGTAATAAATATCAATTTGTGTTGTATATGAATTGGTTTATAAAGAGCTGTATTATTGGAAATGTATATGATCCAAGCTTCTAATTTAAGATCTAAGTTCTTATTATTTGATAATGATTATCGGTACGTGTCGCATTAAGTTTAAATTGGTTTATAAAGAGCCATATTATTCGAAATGTGTATAATTCAAGCTTCATATTCAAGATCTAAGTTCTTATCATTTTGATAATAATTATCGATACGTGTCGTATTATAATTAGTTTATTAATATGGGGTTTAATCGAGAAATATTGATGTGTGATAGTTCCTTGCATTACAATCTGTTTAATTAAGTAAACAAGAAGTGAAGGTGATGATTAGAAGAGTAGAATTATTAAATTAGTTTTGATTAGAGGAAAGTTCGATGTAGATACTCGTATTTACGTGGAAAGTATTTGTCACAAGTAAACAAGTTTCAATTAGTATATACACAATTTCGTCATATCTTCTTTTTTGAAATGTTACAGGATAACTGCTATAGATATTTTAATATATTTATTCCAGTTGACAAGTGGTAATGTTTTCTCAACAAACAATATTTTATTCAATTTTAAAAGATATTCTATCGTTCCCTCACACTCAGTTTCTAAGTTCTGTAAGTAGAAATCTTTGTTGGATTTCTCATTATTTTGTCTATTATATATTTGAATGGGATTCAAGATATCAACTTTTAATAGTTAACGACTACTGGGAGTGAGAAGTTCTGAAAAAAAACTCGATAAGAACCGGATTCGAAAAGGTCTGACAAAGGCCTTAAATGTGATATTATCAGTCACATGTGTCAATAATTTGTCCAATATCTACCTATCTACTGAAGGAGAGAAAAAAACCCAATTCAACCAGTAATAAGCATATTTAATATGATGATTGATTGGTCCATGTCAAACGTTTGATTTCTCAATGAGGAGGAGTGGTTAAACGTCAATCCAGAGTGGTATTAAATAATATATCATTCTTTAGAACGTATAAACTTTAAAGGGATATTTTTCTAATATTCAACCAGCTGTAAGCTTCGATATGCAAATATAATAACTTAATCTACGAAAAAGGGGCAGCTGTAGTATATGAAACAAATTCATACTAGTGCTAGTACTTCCTTGAACTCACTCTTTCCCTTTCAAAAGTATGTGTAATACAATCTGGAGACTTTAAAAGAATATATTGAACTAAACAGAGAGAGACTAAAACCTTGCATTTTGTTTGTATTGAATTCACATAATTTTTTCAACAACGATTATTTATTTGTAAACAAAACATACTGAGAGAAAATTAAATAACTATATCTTTTTATATTTTTGTGTTTATAAATCAATAAAGGTTATTGGTAAACCTATTGTACATTTCTCCGAGAGATGATTAAACTTGAAGATGAATGTTGGTCAGGAATGAAGAGTTGTTGAAAGGATAGTATTGTAGTATGTAATAAAAATAGTTATTCAACTATTAAATATATTATTTTAAACTCTACTTGATCATATAGTTGTTAAACTGAATTAATCAGTGAGTTTCAGTTTAAATATGAGTGGAATTTTACGCTTAGCCTATCAGAAACTACAATTTGCATAAACAAACGAAGTATTTTAAATTATATTCTTCATCCTTGCTTACGCAAAACGTTTGGTAATATAGCTTTAATGTGTTTTTTGTTTACCGTGATTTTTCACTCATTTTAAGCATATTACCAACGCTTTTTGCGACAGTTGAATATCTCAACTCGCACTGGAGGAACTTACTCACTAAACACCCCCTCCAGTTGCCTCTGAAAGGAGGACAGGTGAATAAGACGCTAAAAAATATTTACTTTTACGAAAGTGTTGCCAATTGGATGGAGAAAGGGAAAAAGCACGCCGCTCTATTTGGGTCAGTACCACTTCCGCATGGCGTTTGTTCTGTGGGTTATTCCCATGACATATCGCAATCGACTCAAAACACTCGCGCGTCGTGTTTGATGGCAGACATTTTAACCTAGCAATGGTCGTTGAATTCGCGAGTTAGTCTCGTAGCTAAAATTAGATGCTCCTTATTAAATACCTTAATCTGCTATGGAGTTCTTTCGCTCGATTCGTTTCAGAATTATTCGGTATTAAATTTGATTATTATAAATTCTGTAGGTCTAATTATTAAAAGTTCTATAACCTAGCAACGGTCGTTGAATTCACGAGTTTGTCTCGTTGCTAAAATTTTAGATTTTCCTTAATAAATACCTTATTATGCTATGGGGATCTTTCGTTTGATTTATTTCAGAATTATTCGATGTAACATTTCTATATTATAAGTTCTAAAGGAGCAGAAAAGTAGAATAACGAAACTAAATGCGTAATAAGTAATCAATATAAAACGGATTTCGTATATAATGTATGCAAATATATGTATGGGATACTATTTATACGAAATATTGCGATGTTACCCATTTAATTACAATATCTTTTTTGTCTTTATAATTCATATACACTACTATTATATAGACTATAATATATTTTAAGTTTGAAAATAAGGTGATTGCTTAATGGAATACTTTCATCAGATAAATAAATTCATAAGGGAAAATGTTTATTACGAAATCAAAGGAAGCGAAATATTCTCGTATTTAGCTTTATGGAACTTTACAATATTTGTAAAAGAATTCAACCGATTGATTTAGTAGAAAATCGATATATGGAATATATGTGTATACTTTTTTATGATATAATATTATATAAAAAATATTAGGAACAAATGTTCACTTTGTATTTGTTTAAACTAATCTATGAATATTTATTAGGCGTTAAATATTATTATTTTTAAGTTTTAACACATTGAACATCTTAGAGAGGATATCAAATAATGAAAAAATACCGCATAGATATAATAAATGCTGTTGACAACATTAGTTGTATCGCAAATCGAAAACTAAAACGTGTAATCCTTTAAAATATTTAAAATTATATTTCCAATTAGCATTTACGTACACCTGAAGTCGTAATGATGAAAATAAATTTTAATTACTCCACAGTTCTTAGAAAAACATGTTTACATGTACGAAGTAGATCCAACGTGTAAATTTTCTTTCATATATTTGTTAAAAATATTTACGTACAATTCAGAACAATTTAGAAAAGTTTTTTTTTCGAAAAGAAAGCACCGACGAGAGAAATATCGAGTGAAATTATCCTTTCCTCTTTCATTTCGAACACAATATTGTGACTAGCTCGTCTTTTTGACGATTGATCTATTTGAAGATCCCCTTTGAAGTGATATAATTTTTCAAAGTGTTAATTATCCGGTTAGCGATAGAAAGATCCATTTCCTGGCATAGCTTGCGGAGTTTGCGTTAGTTATTTGCGTTCCCACTTCGTAAAAAATTTTTTCTGGGTCAGGATGTTCATTAGCGAGTTTAGGCGTCGGGGGCTAAAAAAGTTCGCAAACAAGACGGAGAGTTCAAGATTCAATTATGACCAATAGTGAATCGTCTCGTTCAAAGAGAAGCAGACGTATTTACACGTTCGATAGGCGATTGGAAGCCTCTTCAAAAGAGGAAATTTCGACGTGCTGAAGCGGCATCCGTTTATCGTATTATCAGAAGAAACCCTTATATATATATATATATATATATATATATATATATATATATATATATATATATAAGGAAATTTTAGGAACACTTAAAAAGGAAATCGTATATTATGTTCTATTCAATAGTGTAAAAGCCCCTAATGTGTAGACACGACTTTGAAGTAATCTGCATATTTATTTCTATTTTACTCGAACGATTCCTTGTAACTTTAAAATATATGAAAAGATATCGGAAGGTGTTTATTGTGCAAATTTAAAATCATCGTTAAGGGAGATTTAAAATAAATAACATGAAAATTGTTGTTTAATAAACATTTCATAGAAACGGGTTGTTACACTCATGATTACGATAAAACAAGACGATATTACGTATAACTATAAATAATTTTCGGTTTTAAAGACCTGTCTTTTTTAAATTATACATTTATTCTTTTCTCATTTTTATATTTATTTTTTCTCTTTTATATTATTTTTCACTACGATTTAATTTTATAATGACTCGAGTTAGGTGAAAAAAGAAGCTGCGGTCCCTTTTAATAAAATCCGTTTCTTATTATCTTTGGATTATAATCCGGTAAATTGCATTGAAACCTGGGAAAATTTTGTTTAAAATTTTATTTAAGAGGATTAGAAATTAATATTTTACGTACATTTAGAGTTTCTGTTGTTTATTTGGTTATTAATTTTCAATATTATTTATCAAAGAGTGATTATTCCATATCCAATATTAATCTGATCAAAAATATAATGCTGTGGCAGTAATATTAAAAATATCACCGCGAAATATCAATCAACATCAACTACTTCCTGAAAAAAACCTGGATATCCTCGCTTGTGATTTATGACTGTTTATAAACCGAAGGAATTAAGCAACATCCATTTTAAAACAGATGCACGTATTCACGAACGCAGTTTTCTTTTCCCACTCGATTAATATCCAATTTAAAGATGTTTGACTGAAATGCCACCTTATGCCACAACCCAATTTAATGCGATTTTGCTGTTAAACAAGTTTCTTTTCGGAACATCTCTTTTAAAAACCAACATCCTCTTTTGAAACGTATCGCATTCGCTTTGACGAAACGAAAACATATTTCACGAGAGGTTTTTAAAAGAAACCAAATATCGACATCAGAATGTATCCTCTCACACTCGTGACGAAAATGAAGAATTCAAAGATGGAACGAGTGAGACACAGAGGCTGTGGAGGAAAGAAAGTGAGATGGGACCTCATGTCTAGATAATGTCAAGGTTGTGCTCGGATGCTCCCTTGCGAGAGGTAAAACCGCTTCCAGAGATGGAGGTGAAGTGGTTAAAATAACTAATTTCCCGGTAAATGATCGTATAGTGGGAAAACGTTTTTCGCTCGTGGTGCTATGGTAACGGATTCCCGTACTGTTTTTAAATTTTACGACAATCCAATCCAATTGAAAAGCAACGTCTTTTTTTAAGTTTAAAGATCTCGATGGTGTGTGTTTGAGACACGTTCCGGTTTAAAAGGTCGGTCAAGATTAAGAGCGGCTATTTTTAAAAGGAATGGAGTCAAGGGAGCTTAAGATGATGTGTTTATAAGAGGCGTAATAGTGTTCAATTTAATTTAAATCAATTCCAACCGATAAAAATGATAAATTAAGATTTTTACGATGTATTCCATTTCTTAATACAATGTAATACTGTATTAATAATGTTGTATGTATGTATATATGTGTATTCCCTTTCATTAATTTTATGATACGACACGGAATGAGTTTAGGAGAGCTTGAAATGATGTGGAAACATTTTAAAAAGGCGTAAAAATACATAATTTTATTTAAAACAATTCTAACCGGCAGAAATAATAAAATTAGTTTATATTTTAACAAATTTATTCTATACTATTTATGAATACTTATTTTGTAGATTAATTATTTTAGCTTTGATTCGTTATAAGTGAAATGAAGCATTAGGATTAACGATAAACTATTGAAAGAACGTGCAAAACTTTCTCAAACGTGATCTTTTAATATCAAATCTTCGTATCTCTCTAATTAAACGATCTACTAATGAAGACGATGCAGGTTTAAATTCCAAGTCTATCTTTAACACATGCAGAAAACTTGTCTCTCAGCTGATTTAAATTATTTGAAATACTAGTCGTCTCCCTTTAGTATATGTCTCCTTGAACATCTTCGAAAGACGTCAGGAGTTATTTTTATCGCACGCATTTCTGTTTACTGCTCTTTTGATGTTCCTCTCTCTCGAAATTCTTCGACTCCAAGATATGTTATGCAAGAACACCCCTCACCTTGGTAAAGGTTTTCGCGTAAATAGTAACGACTATTTTCGGTACGGAACGTGAGGAAATATTTCGTGTGGAAATAACTGCAAATTTGCGACGAAGAAGTGTGACCAGAAGATGGCAGTAACTTAAATGAAGAAATATTATGAAAGGAATGGCCCAAAAGATAATGCAACTTCTATTTATATACACATATATATTTAGTTATTTTTTTATTACATGTTTTGTGCATGCATATTCATGATATTAATACACACACGAATCTTCCTTATTGTCATGCAAGTGTTGGTCGTTATAAAACGGCTTCTTCTGCCTCAGAAGCATCGGAGGAAATTTTTAAGGTCATAGGTCATGGAATTTTGCAGCTGAAACATAATATGCGTCTTGTGGTTCGTGATGAGGAAATACGCTTTCGATATCTGAAATTAAATCGAAAATCGGTCAAATGGTTAGGGAAGAATCGCTGTGGATATAATCCTGCTTTGATACGATTGTTCTTTTAAAAATATTGCAATAGAATTTTTTAAAATCGCGTAAATTATCATGAATTTGAAAAGACCATGATGCAAATAGTATTTAAAATTCTATAGCATTATAGGATGGAATTATATCAATCAAAAGGTTATACTTAGTATAATAAGGGTTTTATGTGTTATGTTTTAAGGCCGTGAATATTTTTTTATTCATTGCCTATTAAAAAGATATAAAAATATAGTTTCACCACAATGCTACTTTAAAATGTTTAGTGTGAAATATCATTGAAAACAGATCTCATTTTAACAAGCTCATCTAATTAAGTGAAAAGATTAAAGAGTGTAAGGGTCATACTTTATAAACTTATAATACATTTATGTGAAGGTTTCGATATTAAACAGCGTTATTTTAAATGCGTTTTATGTTTATTTATTATTGGCCACGGCAGAAGATAATGCATTAGTACTTTAGTATACATTTAGTACTTACAATATTGTTTACATAGAAAAGAATACCACAAAACTAAACTTGTATAAAGAACATATATCTCAGGACTAATCTTCTATAGCGAAATATTTCACTGAGAATTTTACGGTTGACAATCTTTTGGAACGCAAAAGTAGAATTAAATTGACCGTAAAGAACGATTAGGGAGATCTATGGGAGCAGCCAAGTTATCTTAAATTATCAAAACCCCACAAATTAATTTAAGTGGTAAATTTGATCTCGTTTCTCATATAAAACAGCCGGAGTAAATTATACCACCTGCTCAATTAATTTTCAGTAATTTTTCATGGCGTTTAAAAGATAAATTTCTTAAATTTCTATTGCATTGTTTCCGTAAATTCGTGCTCGGCGGTTGGAAGAATAGAAATGTTGGGTATATTTGGTAGAATTGAATTACTCTTTCATACATTTAATAAAGAACTTCTTGTAATTTAATCAATGCGATCTGGCGTAAGTTTGTGGAAAGATAAAAATAATTTTGGAGACTTAGTAATTCACTTTTCACTCTTTGGATTTACTTTGAATTTTTTATTGATTGAGATCTTTTAGACTGCAAATCGTTAATATATGTTTTAATATTCATGTTTATTAAATGCCGTTCATTATTATACGTGAGTCATGATAACCTTTCACGTGCTATTTTTACGTAGTCTTAAACATCTATTTGATAATATTTGATGATTTTATAGAACAACGGTAATTTATCTACTGAAAAAAATTGTCAAAACCTTTCATTCGTGATACCATGAAAGAACCTAACCGAACTTACGAATTTGATCAATGTTACCGAAATTAAATTAATCCTTCAAATAAATGGTAAAACATAATGATATAGGGTCTCAAACATGCTATATTATATTAATTAAAGCAACGATAAGAAGAAAAATCATTTTATAAATTGCAAAAGCAATCGAATGATACGAAAAGTGAATATATATCATCAACAGGAAGGTTGGTCAGTACGTCATTCACATCGCGGATATAATACACAGCAGTCGAATTAAATGTCACGAAAATTATAAACCGAAATAGTATATACGAGGGAAGAAAGAACCGCAGAGATTTATGGTCAATATTACGTCAGAGGAAAATATCCGATGTTGGAGAACGTAAGGAGATTCATAGCGATGCAAGCCTATATGAGGTTTATAGCTGTCGAGGAACGAGTGATCAATCTTACAATTTCAAGGCCTTCCCCAGTATTTATTGTCGCATCTGTATATCTTCCTAATGGAAAAATAATGTAAAACCACCTGCTGGGGCATGTTGCTATGGTACATACTCTCGTTGCATATCGTCTACGTGGTTTTTGATTTCAGAGAATGTAACCTTGGCACGAGAGTAATTGATACCAATGCGTGGTAGCGGTGGGATGACTTCGCACGGATTCTGGCGTTGAATTATGAGTATTCCTCGCGCGGTTAAAGTATATCGGTAGTATTTAGATATAGTACTGAATGTTAGATATCATGACGTATATTATAATGCGAGCTTACTTATGTTATGCAGAAAATACTGCCGCGAAAATCACCGAGTTAAAGGTGATGGATGGGAAATTTTCCGTGCTTCGACAAGCGAGGTACGGTAAAGTAAGCTGATGTTGTCAGCGTCAGATAAAAATTAACTACCTCTATGAGATCTTTGATAACTTGCCCACATTTATCATACTGGTGAATCGTTAACATTTCCATCTCTGTCAACATTCACATTTAGCCAAGTTTCCATGGTGTTATTGTTGGTTTTTTCCAGTAAACCTTCAGTTGAGAAGGTTTTTCCCAAGAACAGAACCTTTTTTAGATTTAGTCCATCAATTATGTTTATTTTATTTATATTTTTCATATTTTTTTAATTTTTAAGCTACGGTAGAATTATTATTCTAAAATAGTTCATCTCTAAATTCATATAACTCAAAGGTTAGGTGGAAGAGAAGTTATTAAGGCGTAAAATATCCGTAAAGATTTATAAAAATAATTACTGTAATATATTTTTTGTTTATTGTAGAAGGGTCATTTATACAATTTTGTGGTGAATAGAGAGTTTACGATAATTAACGTAAAATAAACTAGTCGTTATACATACATGGGGTTATTACTAAGATTAGCAGATAACTTTTTGGTCGAATGTCTTCAATATTTTGTATTTATTTCATCATAACTTAAGTAAAATCATTTCGCTAAAATTAGAAATGAAAACTGTCTGAATAATAGAATAAGATAATTATATTTCCGTACATAGGGTTCTAAATATGCTTGAATAAGATATCTTCAGAAAAATAATAAAGCATTATTAAAGCACACTGTTATACAGACGAAATGTTGAAATAAATGTGCTTAATTCAATAAGTAGTTCTTCCATTAAATTGAAAATCTAAATTGAAAGTCTAAAGAAATCGAGCTATACATTTCTTGGGACTTCATTAAACTTATTTGCGGCATCTTTGACTTCATATTTATGTATTAATCTATTTTTATATTTTATAAACGAAAATCGAAATAATAATAATAATCGAATAAAGGTTCGCCCAGTAGCTGAGCTTGAAAATATAAATATTTGTTGATCAATTATTTCTTAATTGGTTCATATTCAAAATTCGTAACTTAATGTTGAATCAAAGATAAATAATCTCTGACTAATACACGGCCTATAATATTCTAATAAGCGACTTCATTAATGGAAAAATATATATAATATCGACAAGTGGCTAATAGCTAATCGATAAAACAATAATATTTTCCCAATCGCTATCTTTCGCGAAACTTCCTCAGTGTCCTTACCATCCTGAAAGAGTTCACTTCCTTTCGCGGTTGTACACAAAGCACTCTACAGCTGCTGATGTTCTAAGTTGGAACCTAATAGAAAGCATGTTGTGAACACTTGTAAAATAGTATGTCCATCCGTCCTCCAGTGTTCCTCATTTGGATTTCTTTTGACGCAACCAGAGCAGCTCGTTACGATATGGTTTCACTCGGGTGCATTTGCATGTGTGAGGAAGTAGGGACTCTCCACATCCGAAGGGCATCTTGCTACACCGGAATCTGGGTGCATTGAACACACTTGTATACAAACGAGTCGGAAATATGTAGTTCCGAAATTTTCCGCTCCGTTTATCACTCGACGAAGAGTGATTCCTCAACAAGCGTTGCCATGTTAACTAGGCTTCATTCACATTAATGAAGATTATCGAACATCGGCGGAATAAAGTAGATTCTTACGTCATTAAGTGAAAGTAAAATGTGCTGGTTCTTTTTAAGTATAAATTTAGTAGATAATTTCGATCATATGGAAAAAGCTACTGTATACGAATCACATGTGCTTCATCAAGCTGTAGTATTAAATCTTTAGTTTTAAATCAGCACTAGATTATTGTTCATATTTGAAATTTATTTAAGTAATTAAGACATGCAAATATGAATTTATAATACAATACCTATACTGCTATTTATGTACTCTACGTATTATGTGTATCATTTCGAGGAATTTTGGTTGAAAGTTCTAAAACTGTGTTGAATTGGCTTTAATTTTTAAAATCACATTAAATTTAAAATCAGACTTGTTTTCATATTCACAAAGAAGAATATTTTATTGTGTGGAAAGAATATTTAAGGTATGCTAACATTCCCTTAGCTTCTGGATATATTTCCGAATATCGAAAGCAAACAAATATTCGCTATGCTTCTAGAAATGAAACTAAATAGATTTTGAAATAAATACAATCCCATTGTATTACGATCTCCTTATATGGATATATATAGACCTTTAAACGTATAAACGATTTGCAACCCTAGATTACGAAAGCAAGAAAAACAAAAAATGGATTTTACCAAAGATGGGAATCTTATCATGATCTATGAACATTTCTTTTCGCGAATTGCAGTTTATATTTTTTCTCGAGTCAAGAATGTCAAGCGTAAAATTAAAAAAAACCGCTTAATTTGCGAATTACGTAATTGTCTCCTAAGCCAATCAGCAATGCTGGTTGCAGAAGGTCAAGGATGAGAAAGTACGGATATGGAAATGCTGTCTTTCACAACTCTTTCTCGGTCAATGAAAACCTTTGGCTCAAACATAGTTGTAATTAATTATATAACACCGTTTGGAGCTTTGAAAAATTCTTTGAGCAATATTTACTGTTAATCTTTACATTCTCCAGGTTGGAGTGGTGATGCTTTGATACGAATGTACCGGTTTTGTGCTGCAGCATCCACGTAATAATCTTTAGTATTGAATCATCTTAAGATAAAGTGACTAAGTCTAGTTACAATTTAAATATAAATTTTAACATTTACTTTTAATTTTTAAGTAATGAAGTAGTTTTGCAATATTTCTTTCCTAAGAGCATCTGAAATGCATTTCTATAAAACTACGTACCTTCTGGAAGCAATCCTTAACTTTTCCCTATGATAATAAAGTATTATTTTATAAACTATTATATTATAAAGTATTATATTATAAAGTATTGTATTATACTGTATTATACTATAAAGTGTTGATTTATTTAATTTAGTTGAATATAGTTTCTCTAGGAAAGATTTTCTGATACGTTATTCATGATAAAACCCTAGTTTACTTCACCATTATCTTTGTTCTACATTTTTGATCCTATAGAGAGGCTATTTCTTACGTATTCTAATTCCTTCAATGACTTACTCTCCTATTAAAACCCACCTTTCGCATTTCCCTTGTGGTTCTCACCGTAGCGCATTTAATAAAATGCCCTTACACCTTCTTTCCTTTTAAAGGGCAGAATAATGTGTCGCGACAAGATGAGCTTCGGCCTTCGACTTCCTTTCAACAACGGGGTCTTCATAAACCAGAAGAGTGGGGTCACCAATAACTGTTCCGTGGGTGTTTCGATGCATATACTCCTCCTTTAATGGGGAAGTCTTAAATCAACATGTTTCGAGACAAACGAATTTTTGAATGGCTCCGAAGAATTTCCCCGAATATTACGAAAGGTCATTGAGTACGATCCGACATTCTGACCGATAAATAACAGTATTTTATGGATGGAAAATTATTTTGGGTTCTTTGCCCACGTGATATAACTTCTTCCTCACTTAATATCGTTTCGTTTTACGTCTCTCTACATTATAATATAATATCTTAACTCTTCTAAAGGAAAAAAAAGAAGTTGTGATTGTGTGGTTGCTATTTATCACCTCAATTGTCGACGCGTTGATAATATAATAAATAAATAAAATAAATATGATGCAATTGATAACTTTCACTATGTAAGATTCCTTTGCAAATATGTGGCTCTTATCTCGTTTTTTGCGAAAGCTAATTATACGTTGATGAATCTATATTAGGATACTATAAATAGTAGTATCCCAGTTTTCCAACTTTCATGTACCACGGCGATTGAGCTTAAGTATATTGACTTTAAAAATATATTTAGATTAAGTTAACGCTATTAGAATTTTTGAAATGTGCTTGCGTAAAAGAGAAAATCAGCTATGATTCGTTGATGCTTGTTGTTCGTTCATTCAATCATTAATTTATCTCTCTCTTAGCTATAGTATTAGCCAATTAATTTCGGAATGAATAAATTTCACCGTAATATGCTTCATTGTGGAATGGTATCAGTAGATTTTTTTGCAATAATAAGTAAAAGAAATGGATTATTAAGGATAATTTCAGCGAATCTGTTTGTTATAATAATAAGATATGAATCAATTTCTTTCTCTATAAAATAATTTAATCAAATTGTGAATCGCCGATTGTCATTTAAGTGTTCAATTAATTTATTGTTATTTAGTGGAATTCATTTAATTGTTTCTAAACATTAGCGTTGACCTAATAAAGAAATATAATACTTCAAGTATTTTTTGGCAAGGAAAATCAAAGTTAAATATCAGTTGAAGGTTTAAACCGGCAATATATTATCATAGTTAGTGAAATTTTTGTGTCAAGGAATCTATAAAATGCTGAAATTATTGTATTTCATTTTCGTTGTATCTGTCAATTTAAGAAGAACCATTTTTACATTTCCCATTTCTAGAAACTGCTCGTAAATATGCCCGCTTATCCAAGCCTTCCTATTCCATAGCGAAGATCAAGATATGAATACTTGGAATAAAATTAAAATTAACACGCCTCATTAATAACATTCTAACTTCCTTTGCTTTATCACGCATGAAATATTAGCCTTAATAGCTCCTTGTTTTATAGACGGCCGTTTATAATTTAATTGATTAAAGAAACAATGATAGCCTAAACAATGCAATACAAGCTTACACTTCCTCTTAAACATAATTAAATGAAAAATACCGTTTAACTTTGATTAAGAAAGTTCTGGCATTTAAATCCTTACTTTGAATAAACGTATGCAAAAATGTACATCAATTGACAATATTGTGATTTGGAAATCAGCTCCGATGATTCTCATCGCGTACCTACGTAATTGAGCTCCGTTAGAATTAACTGGCTTCCATAACGTTACGCAACTGGAGTAAATATACGGAATAACGCTATTTTTCTTGTATTCATACGGTCGGGCAAGAAGATGATGTAACGACGAGCAAGGATTTTATAACGGAGATATCAACGACGCACGCTTTATGTCGGCCATCTTGATTTCAACGTAGTTACGGTTGTTATCACCTGATAAACATTTGTTTAAAGGAATAAATGTTTGATAATATAGAGGTTATTAAACATGCTCTCCTACCCAAGGATCTTACGAGTATGATAGGATCGTTATTTAGAGATAAAAACTCGGCTCTTGTTACTTTTCATTCTTTCCAAGCTTAACGGACCGTTTCAACTACTCTCCCTTTTGTAAATTCTACCATCCTCTATAGTAAATAATGTTGAATTGCTTCCAGTAGGTGATGAGTAAAAGAGACAAATTTGAATTAAATGAAAAAAGTTTTTATCGCCCTATTTCTAGCAAATGCTTATGAGAAAAGTATTCTTTAAGATCGTGTTTATCTTAAGATGTCGTTCCATGAAAAAAATCTTAAAATAAAGGTGTATCTTACAACAATCGTAAACCAATGTTTTAGTAAATGCCTAAAAATAATAGATGCTAACAATCAGCTATTATAAATTAATTCAGTTCGATTTATGTAATCATTTACTTAATATTAAATTCTCATTTGATGGATCAGTGGTCATTTAATGATTTTTACAGTAAAAGCTCTAAAAAGACTGATAAAATCCTTAAAACCCTTGAATAATACGAAATTTATCAGAGTATTATGATTCTAAGCATTCACTATGAATTTTTAAGGTCAGCATTATTAACACCAGCTTATTGAATTTCCTTGCATAACAAAGATTTGATAAATACCAAATTTTTGATCATTGTTATTTTGAAACGTACACTATTTCTTTTCGTGGAGTATATCCTTTTTATTATTAAAAAACCTGATTTCCTTTGGTTAGGAAATTATAAGACGGATTAATTTCGTAAGTATTTGCATGATTTACAAAGTCTCTGCAGATAATTATTTGACTTTAGGAACTCCTCTTGGTTTATGCATAAAATATTTTCAAAGCTAAAACCTTGAAGACTTTAATTTCATTCACAAACCGCTTAGATATTAAACTTATTCGATATCCTACGTAAATAGAAGAACGTAAAATTAAAAAAAGTTCATAAAAGTCTTTTTGTAATCGCATTTTCCAATATTAAACCGTATAAGAACAATTCCATACATTCGGTAAATGTTAAAAAGAATAAAATGAATTCTTTAAATAAACACGTCTGGATAACTCTCAGAAGTGCGGCGAGAGATTACGAAGTAAGGCTTATGGTGCAGTTATCAAGAGAAGAGAAAGAGTTTGCGGGCAGAGGTGGAATGAGGTCTATCAACCAATCAATAGCCAACTTCGAAGGTCGAAACTATTAATGGACTAGAAAAAGCTAATAATGAACAGAAGAAATAGCTGAGGTTGACAGTCGGGATGGGTGATTCTGAAAATGAGAAATATTGATGATTATCTTAGAAATAGAGGAAATTTTCTAGGAAAGAGCTATATCGTGTCATGGCCAATGAAAAACTGGCTTTTTACTCTTCATACGTATCGCGAGTTATGGACTTTCATGAAGACTTTTTCACAAATATTAGGTGTTTATTGAATTCGCTGTCTGACTATGCGTCGTTCTGCGTTAATCTCGTATAATATTATGTAATTTTATGTTATATAAATAAATTTATACGATATTATTTATAAATAAATATATTACCATATATGTACGTTACCCTAACATGTATTTAGATATAACTTTCCGATCTATCATTTTGTCTTCTGTATGGTTTCTTCACATCTCTTTGGATCAAGTTCAATTTATCATCAAGAGAATTCTGGATAAACATTATCACAAATATATGTATGGTTTCCAAAACCTTCACCTACTAAGTTACTTCCAAAAGAACTTCCTTTTAAATTAAAAAAATGTACATATATCGATTCTCATTGGTGGATTCATCCCTAATACAGTAAAAACACTATATTTGACTTTTAAAGCACGAAATCTCATTGGCCTAGGTAAGCGACCTTATATTGGGAGATAGTGGTTCGCATCCTGGTCATGACATACTTTTTACGGCTCTCTTTCTCCTTGAGTATTTTTGTTTTATCTTTTGGTAAAATTTAATTTACTTTCGGCAATGATAATTATACGTACATGTATGTGGACTTTATATCGAATATGGTTGTAGTACCTGCATAGCGATAATGAAAACTGGTTGTGGAAGGAATTATTGGACTGGAAATTTAATTTAATAACATTGTAAATCTTAAACAATGATTTATCCTTAAAAGTTAAAGTTTAGTTAATAATCAGAAACATTACAGCTCGAAAAATGCACAGAAAATTCTAAATGAAGTTCGATGAGTAACCGAGCGTGACATTGAAATACATTTTACGTATTCCATCAAGTTGCTGTCGACTTATCAACTCTGAAAACTAAAAGTGTTATTTAGCCTGTTTTACTCGTTCCCTTAGATACTGCGTCGTTGGATACATTGTCACCTACCAACAGAATATGATGCGTGATTAACTCGCGAAGTTTTTCAAATAGAAAAAAAGCGTCGTGTGAATACGTGTAGCTACAGTGGTAACACAAAGTAGACGCGAGGATAATGTCAAGGAAATATAACTTACATCAGTGGCCTTCGTTTTCCTTTTCAAACAGATAAATGCAAAGGCATTAAATTAAGACAAGGACATTGTGCATGCCCACTTTCTAAATGAAAGTCGTAAAAAAGTGTCTTTAAACGATTCGGGGAACTCTTTGAATCTCAAAATAAGCTTTTAAACGCTAATTTTTCGTCAATATTTGAAATTTGTAACCGATATTTACAGAGTATCGTTCAGTTAAGAAACCTGGTGTGTTTTGATATTAATTAGCTTAATATGTGTTTATCCTGTTCATAAGTAACGAGAGTTTAAGTATATTGGATTAATTAATTAATTTTTGGGTAAATTAAATTGTTATTTGTCCTTATGGATTTATGTTTACTGTTCATTTCGTTAGGATAGCTACAGTAGTAGTACATATAGTAATATCTACCATTAGCAGGTGTTAATAAATTTACGTATTTCGTCTGTTATGATTCACTTTAATTGAACAAATACGAGTGTCTTGTTCAGTAGTAACCAAGTGTGTGTTTTCATTCACCCATACAGTTTAGTATATCTTCGTGAAGGACTAATTTTTAATCTTCAGGGGCGTTCGTGTTTCGGAACGTTGGAAAAAAACTAGGAAGTAATTTGGGACTCGTGCGTGATAAACGCGGTCTGACGGTGCCTTCTTATTGACCCCTAGAGTTAAGCTATCAGCTCCGATATAGTTCATGCGGGTCCGATGGGTGTTATCTATACCAACCCTGATATAACAAGGGCTACAAAGATCTCTTTGTCTAAAAGTAGCTATCTCTTAAATCGTACTGGAAATACCCAAATCAACATCTTCTTAGAATATTAGATGTGTCCTAGCCTAACCGTAATTCGAAAATATTACGAATTCAATGCTGTTTAGGAACTAAATTAGTCCTTAGCGACAGGTGTGTTTTCCCAATCATCACACAAATTCCCATCAGCGGAACTCACTGTGATTTCCGAAAACAACTCCGTTCATTCTGAAATTCCCATCAATTAGGTCAATGAGTTATTCATATGCTAAAAATACATCCTTATGAATATCCTATAGTACAAAGTTAGACTCAAATCAACGAGTAATATCAATTAATTCTATTTATATTGTGTATCCTTTTTAATTGTCTTTTCGTGATAAAACTTTACGAAATTTAATAATCTTTATTGGCGAATAAGCACCAATTTTAGCAGATTATTTTATCTAAGAGAACTCTACAAACTCATTCGTTTAAATTTCAATTCAAATTTATTTTCATGACCTTTTGTTTTAAATACCAATGTAGTTAATAAATACGATATCAAACTATTCACTTCAGAGTAATAAAACCCAGTAGATCACGATAATAATATTTATAATAATGATAAAAATCCTAAAAGAACTTTATTTTAGTGCAATATTTAGACTCTTAATAGACAATCGGATTATCAGAATATCAGATACTTTCTTTGATTCGTAAATACTTTTTTATTTATTTGATTTATAAACAAATATAATACAAAATCTGACACATCAATTGATAGTAATAGTTTAAATGTCCACAGAAGAAAATGCTAATTAAATAAATACGCGACCAGTATCGAGGTAGCTTCTTCATCTCCATGCCAACGGAAGGAGTGAAAGGCAATATACATAATACAAGATATACGTGTATAACTAAGAGACGGGTGGTAACCAAGGAGTGAAAACGAAGGGTGGAGCCTATGTTATCAACTTCAACAAAGCGTTTATTTAAGCTGTCATAAAGATATAAAGATCGTAAACTATTAGATCGGCAATTCTTAACAGTAGGCGTCGGCTGTAGTACCGTCGCGTGCGTGACCTTTTTTCACGGGAAAGTATCCGCAAGGGAAAGCTAAAAAGGGAAATCCCGGGAAAGTGTTGCTTTGCGGATTCGTTCGGATAATGGGAAATTCAGAAGTGATGGGAAAAAATCGATTTTTCACTTTCGCTAGATCCTTCTGAGAAGTGTAACATTCTCTTGCCATTCAAAATGTTACGATGGAATACAAAAGGGAAATTAATTCGTTCATCGGGAATTTTGGTGGGATGAGAGCCAAGTCCTGGTTGTGGGGAAAGATATAGAATGTCGAATCAATCACGGTTTATCCTTTTCTAGCATTTTTCAAGATTGGTAGTAGCACCAATGACATCTCCTCCGTATATACTATAAATAATCCGATTAAGATTGAACGTATAAGAAAATAAAAAATATATATTACATCTACATGATAATGTATTGATTCCATATCACTATAAATTAAATTATTACTAATTAATTAAATACAAGGCATTTTTCACTCATTGTGATGTGGAATATGTCATATGACTTAAAATATCGAAAAACGTTCAATCAAACTAAGATAGCTCATATAAATATAATTTTACGTGAAAAGCTCAAGTTAAGACATTCTAATCTAACAGTAATGCATAAAAAATCAATGTTTAAATCAACCATTCGCAGCAGATAAGAAAGGAAAATCAATGTTTAAAAATAAATCTCAGATAATTGCCAATATCGATCGTACGTTTTCAGTATATTTGTAAAATAACTTGAACATTAATGTCATTTAAGCAGTACCATTTTAAAATATCAAACATTTCAATTTGAGGGACTAAAAATTTCGGAAAATAAATTATAAAAAATATCATGTTTCCTCAAAATCAGAAGAGTAGAAGACTTCCAATTCAAAGAGAACGCTCCATAAATTACGAAAAATAATTTTATTTTATTGTTTTGAAATATATTTGCATTATTTCGTAGCACAAAATGCGTAGTACAATTTCAAAGTACACATCCGCAAAATTCCTGGATGTAACTTCTTATATCTCTTAAAAGGAATTTTAAAAGGGAAGTGGGCTGAATTCATAAGAAAAGCTGTCTCAAGTAAGCTGCTGGAAAAAAGTTCTTAACTTTTCTCTGTTATCATCTTTATTGTCTCTCTTAAATTAATAAAAATCGACCTACAAGATGAAAGAGAGTCCTAATTGAGCCTAATTTTGCCAAAAAAGGGTACAAACAAATCAATGAATGATGATACATGAACACCTAAATCCTTTTTAGCCCTTTGTTACAATTAAACTTCTAATTCCAGTAAAATATTCAACCAAGCTATGAGATTGACAGTTATCTAGTGCAAAATACTAAGGGTTATATAATACTATATATGAATGCTAAAGTTGTATGATGAATATTAATGTTTAAGTACTAAAGCTGTATGATGAATTAACCCCTTTAGCTTCGATTGAATTCTTTCTCTTGAGGGTATTCTCTTCTTTACATAATAAGTCTTCTTTTCTTAGTCCACCCCAACTATTTATACTAAACTTAATGCTTTGACTAGTAAATATTATTAGAATTCTGAAACTTAGGCTTTAGTTAATCGTTAAATCCAAAGTAAATGTGTCAGGAAGATAAAGCCTATATCTATTGTACTTCATGCTATTCAGAATCGAGAAAATTGATTTTTAAACGAATCATTATAAAATTTTATCGTTTCCTCTCCATGGAGATGAAAGTGATTGATCAAGGAAAAATAGTCGAGTAACCCCGTCACACCTCGAAAGTAGACCAACGAGCTATAGATACAGCTCTAGCGTGGCAATAAAAACATTTTCTTCTGACAATTCAATTAAAATTTAACTAATTAAAAATAAACTAATCGAAAAATAATTTAACATACGCTGGTGGACTTGGGTTCGAGTCTCAGTAATGTCGCTATTTTTCATTTCGTTCCAACTTTTGATTCTTATATACCTTTATATTCATATATTTGTTAAAAAAGGTTAATAGCACAGGAATATTTTTCTCCGGTTCAATAAATAAAAGAGGAAAATCAAAATACGTGAAAAATCCCAAAAAGTAACGAAAATAACTTCGTCGAGAGAGAGTTTAGTATTTTCCGCAATTTTGAAAACTTTCCCCTCGTCACCCTACTTCCTTTATCATTACAGTTTAACCAATTTATCAATCAATCATGATAGATTGATCGAACCCACTTTCACCTAATCACGGATGACACGTTTTCCAAAGGATTTGGACGGATCTGAAATGAAACCACTTCGCGCTAAAACGGAGCAGAATTTCCGACTCCGCATCCTCTGGCATTTCCGGTGGATTCCGCCCTCGGAAAATCCGACTGCATCAGCCACTACATATAGCCGTCCTTCGTTTTCTCTCGCACTTTCTAAACCTTTGCTTTTCACCGCTCTAGCTTCTATTTTTCCTCTTCTGTTGTTGTTTTTGTTTATAGTCCTTCCTGCCTAGCGACGCTATTTACTCGGATTGCACTATACACGCCCATACTTCTTACTCTTCTCGGAATGTCTTTCATAACCGCCACCCTGACTCAGCCGTATTTTTCGGATCTATCGTCTGTTGTACGCTCTGAAATACGCGTATTTTTTCTCTCAATGTTTTATTTTATTTTTTGTTTTTATTTTATGAAGGCACCTAAATACTCTGTAGGATATATCTATTTCACTAGTTTAGTGTATTTTCTATCCAATTGTCTTTGATAAATTGTTCTAAAATGCTTTTTATATTCTTCTTCTTATTCGATTTTAAATTGCAAGCACGAACATTTTTGAGAACATGAATAATTGTTCACTGGTCATTCACCTTTAAATATCGTATCCTTTCCTTGCTCTTCCCTTTTAAGTTCAATAGTTTGAATAAATAGTATATTTTTTACCTATTACAGGTGTGCATGACATGCAGTTTTGCTTCTCAACGATATAAATTCAAAATACTATGATATAGGCTAACTTATATACACACATATATACTATGCTGGAAACATCTAAACAGATGTTTTTAAATTTTAAAGGTATCTTAAATATATCTCTATTTCTGTATTTTAGTGATGCTTCCTAAGATAGGAACTATACCATTATGATCGTACACATTGAATTTCGCTAGGGAAAGAGGTAGATATAGTTATAACTATTATTCTCCCAGTAAGACAAGACATTCAAGATTCAATCCAGAAACATTTTATACTTGGACAAACAGAAGGATATAATATTTTCTTTTTGAATTTGTAAAAATGGATAGGGTATAATCACCTTACAATGACACCGATAAAAATTTAGTTCAATTATCATAATTTTCGACGTCTGCATTGAATTTAATGTGAATAACGAATTGCACAGAAAAGAAGAATATTATATTTTCGACTCCACTTTGAACTCTTTTCAGATAAATATTTTAATCAAAAATTATAATCTTTAATCTAAAATTTTATATAATTCATATGTTTCAATTGATATTCGAACAGGAATCATAATGATATTTTTATACTCCTTCTTCATACATTCTGAATAAGCTCCCATCCATCCCATATTAAATTCATCTTATAATATCCAATTCCAATACACATCAAGCTTCCTCAAACAAAATGATGATAAATTTCCATTCAGAGCAATGGAATATACGTTATGAATTGACCTATAAAGTGAAATAGTGTATCCTGATTCAAATCCGGTTGTGTTCTCTAACTTATTTGATGAAGCGTGTCATAATAAGCATGCATGTATATCTGTCGTTACGTAAACAAACAACTATATCTAATTCACTGTGTCGAATTGTTTTAACAGTCAGAAACTAATAATACGGGGAATAAACACTCATTTTAATGTACGAGATATGTATGTGGATCGGCGTATGGAAGAAAATTAATTCGCGTTGCGATTGTCTCTTCAAAAATGTCAACCGGAGATCATTTAGAAGGCAAGGACATACGATTAGCCCACTGCATCTCGGAGCGTATCCGGGTTTGCACCACAGCTGAGGATAAATGCAGCTATTGACATTTTAATAATGAGCCGTAACCGGAATGGGAATACATGAAAAATGAGAGAGAAAAATTCAAAGACACTCGTCATCGTAGATTTGTAATTATAGTTGACATGGAAACTGGAAATGAATGAAAATGAAATTAAGAAGTCCGAGTGAAGAATAAGGTTACGCACGTATTAATGTGAATGTAATGTCGGATTGACAGTCTAGATGAAGTTGTTACGTTCCGGGTAAGGGAAATAATTTAATCATTATCTGATTCATATTTTGAGGTGTTATTTTTATTTAAGATTTCATCTTCGATTTTAATAAGTCATTGCGGAAAGTTGTTTCATATTTAAAGGGCATTAATAATACGAAACAGAGATGTCTACTTGTATATTTAATGGAAACTATCGTACGCAGTGAAAGGGAGTGGCTGAAAGTTCCTTTATATTTCTAGTTATGAGGGTTTTACGTAATAAATGAGAGTAATTTATCTTTTATATCCTAAATTAAATGATTCATTCGTAACTTAAGAATAAATTAATTTCACAACCAATAAGATATGTTGTGATATTTTCTTTTCTAATTCAAATATCCGTGCTCTTTTTCCAGATGAAACTGCATACGAAAGAAAACAAAAATTATATACCGTATATTATTTCCATAGGCGAAAAATTAATGAACCAGACTAAATCTAAATTTAATTAGATTAAAATCTAAATATCGCCTTAGAAGAGGGATAAAGTGAGAACAAAAACGATATAGCTAATATATAAAGAAATTAATACGAAAAATATTAATATATATTAAGGCCAAAATTTAATGCTTCATAGTATAGGATGTTACCTCATGATTGAAGTATTAAACATCTATATGCATCTATTGTGTTCTTGTATGTTGTTGTGTGTATTTTTTAGTTTTATTTTATTCATGCTTCTTTCTTCCTTTTCTTCGATTTCTCCTCATGAATTCAATTCGAGGGAAAAGCTCAAACAAAAATCGTGAAATCGTGGGATAAAAACTGACTGCGTTTAACTCTCACTCACTCGCATTTCTGTACACGAAACATCTTTCCCCATTCTGGAAACGATGGCAACAGAATACCATTCCATTTCGTACGAAAACAGCTTACATTCCTGGTAATCGTTGCCTCCCGAGTACCGTTGATATCTTCATTACGTAACAATAGCATATTTTGAAATATACGTCGAAATGTGCGTATTATTCCTTGATTAGCTGGTATATGAATTTTACTAGCGCTATAGAACATACCATCTTGAAGGCGTTAGAGATCTCTTCTGCTTTAGTTACTCTATTTACGATTCTTTGAGTAAATTCATTACCCTCAACTGTTTCCGTTGTAATATTTGTAAACATCTTCTATCTAACATAGTTCACTAATAATATCTATATTCATCATGGAGTAGCCATTAATGAACTCGACTTAGAAGATAAAGTCTCATCTCTGTAGCTTGTGTTTATGTGGAATTAGTCATCGATAAACTTCTTTTTTAAATTTCTTCCATTTTATGTTCATATCAAAAACAAAGAAGTGACACAATATTAAAGATGCACTCACCATTTCGAACAACAGTTTGTTTACTATCGTATCCTTTGGAAACGATTATTAGTTCATCTTCTTGCACTCTGTTACCTAGAAAATGGTTACGAAATATTTCGAAATTTCATCTTCAAGTCAACATCTATCTATCGTGTGTAATTCAACTAATATTATTGATACTTTGTGTATTTCAACATTATACTTAGAGGTGTTGGTACGGGTAGAAAACTTATTGCGTATTAAGTACAGAAACAAACTAACAAATTCATTTGTAATTTGATTATTTTATGTAATTTATAATCAAAATTTTTAGTTTAATTTTTCTCGGTTTATTAAACTTGTCTTACACATTATTCAACGTAAAATCATAAAATTACAGTTCACCAATTTTTCCACTGTTAACACTCTATGTATACCCATCCCAAACATCGCCGCATGGCCCCAAAAACCAAGCGAAAGCACACAAACTTTTCCTTTGTGCACGAGATTAATGTTCCTTCAATCCAAGAAAAGAGAGAGTTATTTGTTAAACATTCGCGAGACAGAATTCTCGCAAAATGGTCATCAGTTCCTCAGTCCACCACCACTACTACTAACAACTCCTCCTCCTTTGAGAAATGGTCAGCGAAAGAATAATGGAGATAGCCGATGGTTAAGAAAAAGGGGTAAAAGTGTGTGGAATGAGTTTTTCGAAGCCCTTCTTACGGCGAACACCTTGCGTAGTGAAAGGGATGGCAGTGTCCTGCAGTGCGAGACATAGTCATCACGCGGTGAAGTTGAATGGGGCGAAGGAATGAATGGATAGGCGAGAGTATTAGTGCCGTGGTCAGCTGTAGGTGTGGGTGGTCAGGGGCGTGAGGTTGGAGCAGGTGGTTGTGTGCGCGCCTCCTTTGATCGCACGACGGCACGCTTTGCCTACTAAACAAACACTTCTTCCTTTTCTTCGACGCTTCCATATTTTACCATCTCCAACATCGCCCTTCTGGTAAATTCCCAAAAATATTCTTCTATTCTCGGAATATGAATTCCGCCAGCAAACACTTTTAAAAACACTCGAACGTTAAGGGCAAAAATAGCAAACTATTTATATAGTTACGTTGCATGGCAACGTGTCCTAACATTCTTTTAGTTGATCGAGTATAATATATACGTAAGAAATAATAAAAAATACATGTAAGAGATGTTATTACTATATTAAAAGAAATTGTAAGTCTTTAGTTAGTTTTTTGAGATATAGTTTCTACTACAATTTCACGTAAGAAGTAAATATCATTATTTTCACTATAAAAGTAGTAGTTTTACGTACGATTAAAGTACTTTAATCAAGTATTATATGATTAGTATATTTCTAAGGTATATAGAGTGAGTTTTTAACCTAAAGAAAGTATTAAAAAAGGATTTACACTGAATGAATGACAATCCATTTATTATTATTAATTATTATTTATTTATTCTGAGCCACTGCGAGCTGAAGTATAATTAAGTTGAGATCTAAATATTTGACAACCAGATAAAATACGATGTTTTATTTCGGACCATTTTGACCTAATAACTGCATATATCTCGTATTAATATAATTTTGGAAGAGAAAATGTATTGAATGGCTGTTTGTAGACCCCCCAACTTCTTCCTTTCTTCTGAAATCTGGATATCAGTAGAATCTTCGTAGCATTTAGATCCCATATCTCTTTTATCTGTACTAACCAACCTGTTTCTTTCCCTTTCGGTACATGTCACACAGATAAGGATCTCACATTCTGATGAACGCCACCGATTTCACATACGAGGCCCACGCGGTGTGGGTCTAAACACTTTATCTATCTATCTTTTATCTTTATGCCTCGTATCCTCTTTCATGTTTCTTTTCGACCCTTCTTATTCATCTCCATTACTTGCTGAATAACTCATCATAAGAAAAGATTAAGTAGTTCTAACTGTATATCATCTTTTCTTTTTAAAAGAAGAGATGAAATAGTTTATCTGGTAATTGTAATATATTATCTTTATATTATTATTGTTTTATAACCGTTCGATGATTTCAAATGAATCCATGTTTCTTAAAAAAATGAATATAAATAATAAAAATAGATTCTTTAGCTTATCACGTGAATCAAAACCTTCAGAAAATTTTCACCATTCATCACCGAAAATTTTCTTCTTAGCAATTAAAATAACACTAAATTAAATTCATCATTCATCTTATTGCTTATCTATATTTTGAATAGAAGCATTTGTTTCTCCTAGAATGAACAGTCTCATTGTAGGTTTCTTCTCAAGGAAAAACTTTCCAGCCTTTCGAAATAATACAAGTAACATTCACTCTTATATTATCTACTAATTATTATTTTCAAATCCTCTCGTACGAATTTAAATTCTAACTTAATTTCCCAAAACCTTCGTTTATTAAACAGGCGATATACGTAACCTAGGAGAGATATTATTGACATCCATTTATAAACAGAAATTTTGTTTTGAATTTTTCTGCCAATAGCAAATGCAAAATATAGCATGGAAGGGATCTAGATTACTTTCCAAATCATCCATATTTCAATAATCAGCAGTTAAAACAGAAAATATACGAATTTCACGAAACCATTCCTGTATATTTCCTGTCCCTCGCAAATACCCTTAAGCATTCAAGTAATCCCCTTTCCTTCGAGTGCAAATACTACGCACTTTTGGAGGAGCACTCTCCCTTTTCCTGCCTCTTCATCCTCATTTCCCTTAACCCTTTTGGCCCTCACCCCACTTTTTGGAAGTCGTCAAAAAAAAGATGAGCTCCGCGGGGAGCATCCGGTCGCGGCCGATGGTCAAGCGTCTTTTGTTGTCCAGAAGCAGTTGTCGGTGATGGACGATGCACAGGAAGGCGTCCGACTTTACACCGAATTTCACAGATCTGAAAGAAAAGCGTTTAGCTGGACACGGGAGTAAAAGAGTGTGGCACAGACCACAGCTGCGGTCGGATTTTTCTCGAGAGAGCGTTTAAAATCCCTCTTTGGACCTTAATGAAGAGGTGACGGATTAGTCCAAGGAGGAAGGCGTCGATCCATCCAAGGATGCTCTCGAACTTCTGGGCAAGCGTCCCAATGTATTTGTCGTAAACCATTTCGCGCTTCCTTCTGCGATTTTATGCCTCGAATTGCTATAAGGGCTCTCAATCATGTTACCTAGGATACTTGAGTTTTGTGAATTGTTATTTACGTAATTAAGGGCGAGAGAAAAAAATATATAAAGCAGGAAGAAATTTTTATAAAGAGGGAAGAAATATATATAAAGAGGGAGGAAATATAAGTAAAGAAAGAAGAATTATATAGAATATATATGCTGAGGGGTTAGTTTTTTATCCTTTCTCAATTGAGGACTGTCTAATATGTTAAGTAATTAAAACGAAATTAAATCTCAATCTGTAAATCAGCATACGTTACATTAGGATTAGTATTTATAGTCGACTCCTAATAAAAATAAATACAGCTTTATCTAATTAAGGTTCTGAAAACGTGCTTGGAGCCGACTATGATTACCTAGATGACCAGAAGAAATCATTGAAGCTCTATTGAATGGAATGGAGCAAATGGAGAATGGAGAAAAACACTTTTTAGCTTTTCCTTATTACTGAAAACTCTCTATCTCAGTTGTACCTTAAGATGTTGCTGCATCTAAGTAACTAGTCGCCTCATGTAATATATTCTGGGGTAGCTTCTAAGAGTTTTTCGTTCTTAAATTAGAAGATGTAATTGTGGAACTTGAATACATCAAATCAGATTAACAAATTAAAATAAGATTAGCTAATTATTCGTTTGATTTTGTTGATAGTTTATGAATGTAGAAGACGAACTTTTGAAGCGTCGTATTTGAATTTAATTTTATTCAAATAATGATTATTGATAATGAAAAAAAATTTCTATACTCGCTCAGCTTCCTGTGGAAGTCAACGAAAAGATATTTAATTTTAATTGCCTTCCACGAGGTTGCACCTTTTCTCATCTAGTTTGAACGGATATTGACTTTTTTAAGAGTGAATTGAAGTGAAATTAGATTGGAATTTTCAGCAAAAAATAGCGAAAGTGAACCTCCTTGGTACGACTCACGGTGAAGTCTAAGTAGCAATCTAGTAGCTGTAGTTGTGTATTGTAGTTACTACCCTAACTTAAAGAACCCTAGTACCTCAACTTACTCCATAAAAATGCAAAATATCCTTATTCGTAAACTTTTCATTTACATCCACGTAGACTCGTTGACCACGTAGACGCATGAAGACGTAGCTTGAAGCAAAAACGTGGTCAAAAACACTTAATTTCGAAAATATGAAAAGAAAGATTTTTGACAGACGTATTTTTGTCCAAGAGGATTTCTGGAAAAAGGGGTATGAGTTAAAACATTTGAGAGACAAACCGCAGTAAAGCGAATGGGCAGCCGGAGACAGTTTGAAAAATCGTTCATAGTGAAGAGATAATCCACAGTGGTCAAAAGAGCATGTGGGCGCGACCAAGGTGTTCGCCGTGCTGAAAATAAGTCGAAGGCGTAAACTTCTGCTGCTTTGGTCGGCGTCCATTTGACCCACTAACCGCATTATGATCGGTGGACGGACTCGGACCCTTTCGACAACACCACCGCCTTCGCCCACAAGTCAAAAGGAAAACCCTTAACTTATGCAGACCACTGACGTCTTTCTTTGTCCACTGTCCACCACCGGAGAGCTCCTGGGGAGACACGGTGGCCCATTCATCAAACTAGGAGGATGTCCATCCCAACGCGCGTAGCTTCCGTATCTGCAGTTATTAATTAAGGGTCGTCCGTTGTTTACGCTGTTGCTACGTAGTCATTTCGCTTTAATTGGTTAGATTTAGAGATTATGAAGTCCACTGATGCATTGATAAGGATAGAGAAGGCTCGCTTCTTGTAATTCAACCCTCTTAAAGCTATTTAGAGGTACTAGGATAAACATTACGAGCATGAATTTAATAGTTTAATAATTCAGATACGAATTAAATGATTTCCTTGTTGTTATTTTATACTCCGATACATTGGGTAAAGATTACGTAATACATAATTATGAATAAATGAAGCTGAATCATTTTGCATTTTTTTCCTCTAAATCAAGTAATGTGTCGCGGAAAAGTATATTCATCACGTATACTATTGAAACTGAAAGTGTATAAAAATAAATTTAATGGAAAGTGTTCATGAAGATATCATAAAAATAATAAAAACTTTGCGTAACCTTTAGTGGATAGCTGCATAGTCATCTTCCAAGTTCGATTTTACCTCTATCAATCATTAATGTAGTCAAAATTCTTGACATATTATTAAATTCAAAGGTGTTTGCTAGATGTATAACAATTCATGCAAACAAACACTGTAGAAATTAAAAATGGACCATCTTGCATCAAAAATCTTACTTAGGCTCAGCTGTGCTTAAATATATATACTGCAAAAATAGAGCAAGTTCCAAGACTTCAAAAATTATTCATACTATCCTAATTGCAATTCATTTTTGATAATATAACTCTCGAAATAACACTTAGCGATATTCATTCCTACGTACGAATCAAAGAATCCTTAACATTCACCATACCAAATTAAGAGGATGAAGCATTCTCCGACTAATTTAAAATTAGCATCCGTCGAGTAGTAGTAATACGAGAAAAGCTGATTATTGAAATTGCTGAGGGTAAAAGGCATTCTATTTAATTACCGAGTCCGGTTGGATATGAATCGATGCTTTTTGCGGTGATGAATTAAATTCCTTCGCAATATTACGCATGGTTTTATTTCCATCCCTTTAATCACCGAAGTGAGCTCGTATCCATTTGGAGAATGGATTCTAGTATATACGGAGGCAAGATGGAATTGTACCGGAAGTATATTTAAACTGAAGTTTCTTAACATGAGCACTAGATACACATTCCGAATCATCATCGTCTTGAATGTTCAAGGGAATACGAGATATTTTTGGCTCTAATACTCTACTTCAATCACCATTATGCTTTGATATGGCAATCAGGTCTTTATCTATCAGTGAATCTGCTCTTTCTTCCAAATCAAGGACTGTCATTGAAATCTCCAGTCGCTATTATCCGATTTAATTAATTCGTGGTACAATTGAATCCTTTTATGGATTTGCATTATACTATTGCTTCTTTTTAAGGTTAAAAGAAGGGATGCTTTTAAATGAATCCAACAGAATGCGGTCAATTTCATCGAATTGAATTGAAAAGCACTTATTGTCTCGTATCAAGAAGCTCACGATCATAATAAATTAAAGGAATTCATTCTTTTTAATCATGGAAGAATGGATTCATTGACATTTTAGATTTTTGATGAGAACGGGGTTAATTAATTAATTAATAATCATAGCCATTGGCTACGATCTTAAATTATTGTTCCGTTCAATTGAGAGGTAAATCCATGGAATGTTAATTTACGTTCAGGAATCTTCATTATAAATACAGTCCCGAGTTGAGTTAGAATTTTCGAGAATTGGTAAGGGAGGTCAAATTCCTCACTACTTGGTTGATTAAGAGTGAAAGTAGTATTAACACATGGAATTCACGAAATAAATCGTCTGCCTAGGTCAATATTTTCATATATATCATCGTTAAAAACTTAAATGAAAATGTGAACAAATTGTGATCAAAATGTTTGTAGATAAACTTAACCACTGATGATAATCGTTATGAATTTTTTCGTAGATTTTATCTACCAGACCTCCCATTTTATTTCACGATAAAGAAATATCGAACTTTTTCACCCTAGAAATTTAAACAGATCAGATATTAATACTACTGTGAATTTCATAGACTTTAATCCCAATAGTACGAACGTATCGCATCTGATAATCCGATTTCTGAAAACAATAATACTTTATTTAAAACTGCATTTATTTAATGTTACGAGAGATATATATTTCATTAACTACTTTCGAATAATTTAATGTCATCATTTCTTTTTACTTGGAATAGCCAAAGTTATTTAAGAACCGTTTGAGTATGGTTTGGTATAGTAATAGGTATAGTATTGAATTATTTAACAGTTCGGTCTTTGTACTTTCCGTCAGTTGTCTTCTGTATTGTCACCCGACTGTCACCGCTTGTTCCATCTGCAAGATGCAGCTTCCAGAGGTGGGTGGGGATAGGTAGGGATGCTTCCTTTCAGAGCAGACGCTGTTTCTTAACTTTTATGGATGGAATTTTCACAATTCATTTTCAAACTAGAGTGTACGTTTTCAACAGTAAAATAAATCGAATTTTCATTGTTAAATTTTCTGTTCTTAGCTGCATTATAACTTTTCTTTTTATTCATTAAGGATAGCCAAAAAATTAGCTATAATTCCTCAATTACTAAGTGTTATTAAATATAACTCCCCTTATTTTCAATTGTAGATTCAAATATTTTCTTCATACTTTTTTGTAATTTTTGCCTAGAGTTTAGCTGTCTTATATTTTTAAGTATGTACGACTCACAAATCGTTATAAAATTTTCCTTAGTTTGACTTGAACCTTCGTCCATCAAGTCTTTTTCGTGGTTTCTGAGAAAAACAGCTGTCTTACTCAGTCAAAACCTCAAATTTTGCTATAATTGTAAATGCAATTCTGTAATTTATGTGTTAAAAATTTTCTGCGCATTATTTCTCTCAATGGCTGAATTTATACTTCTACGAAAGAAATTGTGGCAACCATCTTGTACAGAGTTTATCTTGGCTAAAATTTTCCAGTAGAACCGAAAACACCATATCCTCCATAATACCTACGGACAAAAGTATTTTACGCAATATATATATCGTAATTTTCAGGATACATTTTCACTCCAACTGAAAGTTCCGATCGATGCATATCTTTTTGGGACGAACAGTATAATTGAATTGTTTTCAATTCGTCGTATCATCTAGATCTTTAAGATCTTTGCTGCTATTAACCAATCGAATCATCAGAAAAACTCACGAGTAAACTCAAAGCAGATGACTAATTCGAAAGGAATTAACTGCCATTGCTTTGATCATGCGGATGTTACCTCACCATTTTATGATCCATTACCCCGTCTCGCACTTGATTTATAGTGCTTCTCTTACGTTTGATAATTTTTTCCCTTCAATTATTCTCTAATCTCTTTCACCATTTTCTTGTTCGCGACTTCATTTCTGTTCCGTGTTTGTATAATTACTTTCTTTCGAGAACTCCAACCCTCTTCGCCTCTTGTATTCCTTTACACAAAGTGTGGTATTCTTATAATACTGTTGTGGATATGTTAGTTTTTAAATGATCGTCGATTTTCATCACTATGGTAACCTAACTAAATAATAAACGTAATCACTCCGAGAAGTAGATTGCTATTTAAAATTATTGATGCTTTATGTACAATATTAATGTGAACACGTCACGATGCAGTAATTCAGGTAAATGGTCAGTAAGGGCATTTACGTACGTTTCCTTTTCTAAAGTCATACGGATTGATATGTTAATTTGAACATATAATCTATATATGATACGCTTTAGCCAGAAATTGGATAAATATGTCATATAAACTAATTTGTAATGAATGCAAAGTATTTTCTTTACTTCTTTACATCAAGTATTGCAAATTAGTTATATTCCTCCGTAATATTCAATTACGCTTTTCAACTTTTTAATTTAAAAATCTCCTTTTGAAATGTTCAATCTATTGACTCCTTTTTCCTTTAAAACAAATTTTTCCTACGTTTATCCTCTTCAAATCAATTCATCCCTTAAATATTTTTAATAGAATCTAATACCTCACTTAGCTTTGTTCAGAGAGTTGTGTGAAGCCACTTAATTTTTCATCGAATCCGGTAAAAAAAATTCACTATCTCTTTGATGACACGGTGCTTCCCCGTGTTCTTTAAACGGATTAGTGCCTTCATACGGCAAGATAGAGCTTCATGTTACATTTACACCTGGTAATTAGGCAAATATATAGTTCAGCTGAGTGAATTCTTGAGTATTCATTCTCAAGCGTTTATTTCCTGTCGTAAATCTAAATCACGTACACTGTAAATTTCTTGTTTTGCGAGGTTCGTCGTTCTAAATTTCACAACGTTTGAAGAGTAAGTACATTTTAGGATTAGAAAATTTATTTGCAAGGATTTCAGCATTAGCCTTTGTAGCATTCATGATGCACTTCTTTTAGTGTTTCGAGCTGATTTTTATCTTTTCCATTTCCAATTCTATTTAGTTTAAATTAAGAATCTTTACATATAATATCTTACTTAAGATTCATTACGCAAAACTAACCAAAGTACCAAATTACTTTCCTAAACTTTCACAACTATCCTTAATCCATTTCAATTTCATTTCGTAAGACTAACATGTTCTATACTTAGCATTTAACCACTTAGAACGTAAATAGAATCACGCATATCTCATCGTCTGATGTTAGTTGTGATTAAAAAATAAATTCTTTCACCATTGAGTACTTTATGTACGACATAAATCCGCCTACTTCATTAACTCAACTTAACCAGAGCGAATTCTTCTGTAACGTGGAAATATAGGATGCTTGAACCAGAACGACTGATTGACATAAGAAAGTCTTTTCTATTCATATTTAATACGATTTATTTGTAAAATGAGCGAAACACTAGCAGGATGAGGAATTTTTAATTTCGTAAAAATTTCTTTAAGGCATTTATCAGTCGTGTTAATCTTTTATTTAAGTTACTTAGTTATCGTATATTTAATCACGAAGCTTTTGAATAGCACTTTATATGCAAATCCACCATAACGTTTAAAATTATATTTTTATAGAATTTAAGCATGCGCTAAATACTCGGAGAGATACAATCGCATTTTTCCATCCAATGTTTCATCCCTAAGTTAAATCCCGGACGTCGCAGATTTTAACAAGAGAAGTAGGGAAGCAAATTATACGGAACGGAGTCGCTTGGAAGATAGAAGCGAGTTTCTTGCAGTAGCATGAACACCTGGTTTTCTACGTCGGTGGTCATGTTTGATAAAATTTATTTGTCTTATCCGCCTTAAAAATAACTGTGAGGGTGTATCGAACACAGTCTCCTTTAGCCTCAAGCACTACCTTTTCCTCGTATTCCCCTCTTTTAATTATGCCTCCAATTTCCTTGATTCGAACTTGTACTCTCATCTCGAAGTTATCTTTAATCTTCCGTAAAAAAATTTGCGATTAAAATGAGATTCGCTCAAGGTTAAACTTAAAGATGATTTTTATCATTAATATTATCGAACTATATCAGCTAAAATATTGATTTGTTTATCTTTGTATTATTAATAAATAAATGACTTATTTAGAGCTATAAAAATTTAATCATTAATTAACGAAATTTGAGATTAAATTGAGATACCCTCAAGGTTAAACAAAAAGATAATATTTATTATATTTATAATCGAACTAAATCAGCTAAATATTGATTTGTTTATCTTTGTATTGTCAATAAATCAATGACGTATTTAGAGCTATAAAATTTAATCATTAACTAATGAAGTCTATCTACTGAAATCATATTTTTACGTAAGCAGAAAACTTTTTTCTTACGCATCTTCACATCTATAAAAAATGCCCAACAGAAAAACAATCGTAGAAGCTCCTTTTAAAATATATCTCTCCTATTATAAATATGGCTTAGAATTTCTCTACGGTCCCTTCCTTTTGATTTAATGGGAATTCAGAGCTAACATACTTCTTTATATTCCAAGTGGGGATACTAGACATTTCTCAATCCCGCTGTCTCAACAAATTGCTTGTTAATTGGATTACTATTGTTGTTTATATTCACCATATGTTAACGTTTCTATATGAATGGATTCTCACCTGTTCGCTATAAATACTGAACAGTATAAAAGGAACCTATTTACAAACAATCATTTATTCTTGATGGAACTTTAACAGTCTTTCATGCACAGAATGGTCGTTTACTTTTATATTGAAACGGTAGCTTAGATTCTGAGAAAATTTTGCAGATATATTTCTGTACCGTCTACAAAACATTTTCGCGTATTATTATACAAAGGAGTCTGTGAAGTCTGGCTTCACGTTAATCAACATTTCGTCACAGCCTTTCTTGTGAAATCCGTAAAATACGGTGTGATACGATTAACTTAACAGCTTGAAAGATTGTTTCAGTTTTTCCTTAATTTACCAGAGAGATTTACTCTGTTACTGTCGAAGTTTTTGCCAAGGACAGAGTTAAATTTAAGAAATTTTTAATCAAGTAAAATATTCAATTAGAAGGAGTGCTAATGTTTGACCTTGTACCATTGAAATGACAGGATGAAGTTTGGTTATTAGTTTTCAAGCTTAAATTACTCTCAATGTTATGGTGGAGTTTAAATATTGCCAATTTATTTATTGACGAAAGTTATATTTTTCGTTGTACTGTTAATCAGAATTGTATCTTACACGAAATAGGTTTTAACAATAATTTAAAGTTATCTTTTGTTGTGCGATGGTAGCGTTGCTCATAGATGAATTAAAGATGTCATCTGAATACAGAGTTGTTAATGAATCAACTCGGGAGTGTGGAAGCAATACACATGATGATTCATAAGTGCGCACTCGTTTCTCATATATCTAAAGACATTTACACAAATGACATTTGGAACTCAATTCTATTCACCACATAGATTATGTGAATATATTTTTACGTATGTTTGATTTGCTGCGTTGAATTTATGGTAGAATAGCTTCCAAGAAAAGAAAAGCGTATGCTTATAATTCAACTTACGTAGCTTAAGATTGGCTCACAAAACATTTCACCATAACATACCTCGTAAAGTATTTAAAGCCTTTTTTGTCCCATCCAACTAAAAGCAGCTTTTCTTAGACTGATTAGGCTCACATCCTGTATTTATAAGCTTTAGATATTCGAACCCCTTATTCTTACCATATTTAAGAAACTGAGATGACGCGAAATTTGTTAGTCGAGCTTTTTTGTTGCTTGGATCACGAAGTATTGGTGTACAAATTGGCAGAGACGTTAATTTTAGTAGCAGCCGTCTGTGATTACAATCATGGTCCGTCACTTTTAATTTTGGTCTTAAATCGGATGGATATTAATTATTGGAAGTTGAAGAGCTCATTAGGGTTATTACGATCTTGTTTCGCATCAGATGAAAGTATATCCTTACTCCATTTACCAAAGCTTCCTCCGCATTCGCATAAGAGGAAATTTGAATTAATACGTTGCTCTGTACTTAAAATTACAGCTTTGAGCACATGGAAGCTGCTAAAAGACAGGCAGCTATCAAATTAAGGTACTGATATCTATGAATAAACGATGAATATGAAAATTTCTTTATGTTAAATTCATCGGGGAAGACGGCCGATCGCGAATTTTAGATTTATTTTACGCAAGAAAAGCAGGATACGTTTTCTCTTTTCTTTTTACATCTAATAAGTGGGATCGTTTATTTTGTAAATATCTTACTTTGAGCAGACAATAATGAGTAATAAATGTAGAAAAAAAGGTTTTCAATGAGATATTTAAAATACGTGAAATATTTCAATGGCTTGGTTCCAAAATAAATGTATTAATCAATCGTATGAAATCTTTTCAAAGTAACTGAAAATCTATCTATAGTACTGTAAATAGTAGTTTCTAAGCAACATATATTTCAAAACATTCAATAACATTTTATGGAGTATATGAATAATAACGGAGTGAAGTTTGATCGACTTAAAATGTAATGAAATAAACATTTGACGTAAAGGTTTAATTCTTTTCTTACGTTATTATTAAGTTATTCAGAGTTCATAAAACGATATAGACAGGGTGAATTAAAAGATAATAATTAATAATAATGAATCCTTTGCTAATATAAGATATTTAATCGTTGTTTTTAATAATTAAGCAATTGAGATACACGAAACTTTCTGAATTATGTGTTGTATTCTATATTTCTACCAGCAACATTAATTTAAACCTTAATCCACTTCCATAAATTACTAAAACCCCCTTTAAATCGTAAAAAAGAACATTAGTGATACCCTCATAATACACCCATCCCTAACCTATTACATGTAAATATACGTAATACGCAGTCAGTATTTTCATCCCCAGTTTGGCGAATTGTCGACGATTTAGTGTTCGCGAGACGAGAGACAATTGCATATTCACCCCCTGCGCATTTTCATCCTTCAATTTTTTTCCCCGAGAGTAATGTAAGCAAGTCACGGTCGCGGGAGCTTGGGAATTCGCCTCGAGAAAGAATTCGTAAGAGTACTCGCGAAATGCTAAATTTAGTGTTAAACGCCGAGAAGTAATTGAAAGAGCTTTTTTGCATCGGCACTTTTCATCTCTCCGTCCGACAAACATTCATGCATGAAAATTAGCATTCGCGATGGAAAATTGAATTTCTAATTTCAGCTTCCGAGTTGATTGGAGGAGTTGAAATACCAGCAGAGGGATGTTTCTCGCTTGCGAACACAGCTTATCACACGCCGATCCTGCGGACAATGCACAACACCTGCAGTCCATCAAATCCAGTCCCCCGATGTTCGAGTGTTTCTCTCCCATAACACGAGAGAGTTTATTGTGATTTTATTATATTATTATCATTATAAACCCTGGGCTTGAATACTGGTTTTAGCTTCATATCAATATGTAAAATCATTATATATAAATGAAAAGACTTATACCTTATCTTAACACACACTTATACACATATACCTTAAACACACTGTAATTTTTTACGATATCACAGTGTGGTAAAGTGTAATTATTTCGCTTGTCATTTCTTGAAAATAGAAAATTATCTCAAAGTTAGGCCAGTTTCGTTGAGGTTAACAAGTAAAATATTTATCACAACAATTAAATAAAGATAAACTACGTTTGAATACAACTTAAAATGGAGACTATCATAAAATATGTAAAGTACATTTCTCCTTGATTTAGTGCACTCTGGTAAGGGCTGTAAAAGTTCATTTTAAGTCTCAATTAGCCTTATTATCAAGGTTATTTATTGCTAATTTATTAAGATTATTAGGTATTTCACATATTTTTCCAGTACCTTTGAAGACAACTTAAGATGGCTAATATCATAAAGTACGTACATTTCCAGGATCCATATTGAAAGATGTTTCCAGCAAGTACTTGCATACTCTTCTAATTTGTAGACTGCACTCTTTATTAATCCAATTATAAATACCTATAAATTATACGTAATCTACTTCAGTTTTAAGCCACTAATAACGAAGATCCAAACCTGTTTAAAAAATCACATCATTTCGTCCGTAAAACAACTCGACTTCGGCAACCCTGCACATCCACACGCGTCGTCCACTCAGTGGGTGGAGGTCATCCTCAACAGCAAAAGCCTTCTTCTTAAAAAGCTCCGATGCGTTTTACAACGCAAGGGTGATTAATAACCCATAAAAGATAAAGAAAAAGTGTCTTGGGAAACTATAATTTCCTGCCTCTAAGACTTTTCCCCTCGAATCTTTTGGAAAGATCGATAAATCGTCGAGTGGTTTTGAATCGGTGAATGGTCGTCGGTTGGTCTCTCAAAAGGGAAAACGTTGATTATCATCTCTTCCCCAACGCATTCCACACAAAGCGACCGGTTTTTACGCTTAATTTAATCGATTTACCATCCACAATGGTGTCGTCGATACTAATTAAATCCTGTATTCAATTCTCGGGGAAGGTGTGACTGACTGCCGTTAAAGGGCCATTTTAAAATCATTCAGAGTGTTATCGACGTGCAGAAGGAATGCATATCCTCCGTTTCGCGATGATTGCAGGCATAAATTCTCACTCAGCACATGCTGGGGTGAAATTGTAGGGTAGCAGTCACTTAGAAGAAGGCCGGTTTTTCAAGCCTTAGGCTCCCAACCTCTATGTACTGGTTGTTTCTTTGGGTGGTGGTGGTTTCTTATTCTTTTGTATCGATTATTCTAAGCGGTACGATATGCTGGAGTCTAAATATTGATAAGATGGTTCATTATCCATTATTTGATTGATAAAACCCCATCAGTGGTCAATATGGGTGGGGAGGGATTAAAAAATCGACTGAGGGATTAGAATCAATAGGGGAAGGTAGTCGTGATTTTAAAGTCTTGAAGACAATAATGAGGTATAGCGAAGTATTCCTATCTTGATAGGGGTGTTATGAAATAGAATAAGTTACCCTGATCACTCCCAAAGCCATTACAAGAAAATATTGAAGCCTAAAAAGAATTGTGCATAAGATATTTTTTGCAAGTAGCTTCGTTAAATTGTTTTTTTTGGTGATTTATCTTTTTTGTCGTTGCTTTAATATGTATTGCGATTGTAAGTATGAAGCTACCACCAGACTAGCAATATCTGCAGCCCTATCTACGTAAAAGTAATAATGATGGTAACTGCATTTGGCGAAAGATTAAACGTTTTATTTGAGATATAAAATCAATTATATATGTTTGGAAGAAAAATTATTATTATTTTTCTCGATTAAAATTAGGAAAAAATGATGATAATTATATCCTTATACAGGTAATACCATTATGGACTGGTGCAGGTAGTACCATTATTGACTGGTCAAGGAACATCATTTTCATTGTTGTTTTTATGTTGATATAATGATGGACGATAAATGTGATTCCAACAATTTAGACTGAGCAAATTTGATAATCAGCACTTTATCAGATAAGTTTCTTTATTCTTTAATTACAGAATTTAGATCTAGAGCATATTAGAGGTAAATATAGTCTGTAATAATGTAGATTCCAATTCCCAATTGCCGATCGGTTGCTTAACCCAATCAATTAAGCTACAGTGCAGAAACGTGCCATCAATGTATGTATGCATGGGAATGAATTTTCCACGGAATTTCAATGGATAACAACAACCGATCGGTGATTCCGAGATCTGGGTTTGAGTGTAGGTTCTATTTAAAAGTTTTTACGTCGGATTTCCTTGGGTTTTCCCGAACCCATGTGAATTCACTCGTAGGAGATTTCTCCATCCCTTGAAACCTACATTATATATGTTGCTGTTGTCCTATTGTTTAACTAAACTATAAAGAAGGAGTGGCAAAAGAATTTTACGGTAAAATGACTGCAGCTAAAATCAGTTAGGGTAGTAATTTGATTATGGTTTCATATTGCTTTTAAATAACATTTTAGTCTTTATTTTTGCTTATTTTCAAATTTAGCCTTTAAAAATATGGAATCTTGCTTTGGGCTTCAATTTCATTAAATTTATAATTTCCATTTAATTCCACAGACTTCCTTCAATGTTTATAAATTTTAAAATATTGTATAGGAGATTCATTCAATAAGTGCTCTGAAAATCATAGATTATTTCCTTTACACCATAAACAGATTAATTTAGAAGACATGATTATTCACTAAAGATCTGTAGAATTCCAAGTTTCATCAGAAGTAAGATTTAATTTTTTACTATTTATCCATACAGTAAGAACCATCGGTTTATGTTGGAATGTGTAAAATTATTTCGAACGATGACGAAATACTTCCAACAGGCGAAGCTGTGAAATAGATCAAAGCTGAGTTAGATGAAGTTCATGACGCATCTGATCTCATATTTTCTTGTGTTTACGAACGGATGCATATTTTTAAACGAGGCTGTACATCGACAGAGGAAATGAGTCGTTGTGGGGAAGTGACTAACCTCAGAATTACGAAATCTAGGAAAGAGCTTTGTTTTTGAGGGATGGACTCTAATGTTTCAGAGATCAACAGTACGTGATGAAGAAAGAAGTAACCTCCAAAACAAATGCGATATGAAAAAAAATACATTTTGAATAGTGTATCAAGTTCAAAGGAGTTGATATTCAATAATGTAGACAAATAAAACGGAAACAACCACTTTGTTAAGCGTATGCATTGAAAGAAAATGTAAGCTAAATAATATCTACAGATTGAAAACAAAGTTCTTCCCATCTTATTCTAAATACTTACTGAATAACTATATATCATCATCATTTATCCGTAATTAATATTTTAAAACAACTTTATTCGCGTATGATCTTTAATTACATCTTAAAGAAATGACGATTTTGAACTCTTAATTACAGAATTTTAATATTGATTTACACCCATTTTTAATTTTCTCAAAAATGTCTTAAGTAAGTTCCCACATCCTTAGAAAAGGATTCATTCCAAAAAGATATTACGTAGACTTATAATCTCATCATTTACTCATCCGCTATCTTATCCCTTGAATTTTAAAATCGTATTCCGTACTAAATAAATGTTTTAAATACGTATTCAACCCTTAATGATCTACTTAACACTTATCTAAATTATAAAGATCAATCCCTTACTTTAAATACATTTACTCATACGTTGTAATATCCTTCGAAATACAAATGTTTGAATTATTTAATCAATCCTTAATGATCTACCATTCACTCATCACTGAATTATATAGATCAAACCCTTATTAAAATACCTTATCAACATATACACCACTATCACACTAGTAACGTGTCGGAACATTGACCAACTCAAACACTTAAAAAGAGGTAAATCATCGTGCGTCCGTGTTCGATTCACCGTAAATACGACAACCGCAGACGTGATGGATACCCCGATAATAAATCCGGGCCAAAACCCAAAAGAGCGCAGATCTTACCTCAAATTGGTTTTTCTCGAGAGCCTTTTTCAGGGTACGATAGCAGTCCGTAGATTACTTGGAACCTTTTCCGCATTCTTTAGAAGCTCCCAAAAACCCATGAATCCTCCAATCCCTGACAGGATCCATCCCGAAACTACCTGCTTCCTCATTCTAGAGTGACCAGGAAGCTTAGTGAACCCATTCCAGATATTATCCCTCGCTTCTGAGGTTCACAGTTCTTGTATCCCAAAATTATACCGCGTTATTAGCCCTTACGTTTGTTCCCTTGGTTACGTAATCGGTTTCTGTTTACTTGGTTACGTACTGAGCTAAATGTTTACGTAATTATGTTGACCATTGGTTCTCCTATTCTTCTACGTATAATCCTACACGTTGTCCCTAGGGGATCAAGATGGCCGTGATAAATTCCCTACTCCACCTGACGCCTCCCAAAATAGGATCAATTATGAGCTCGATAAAAGTTTTCCAAGTTCTTTTTCCGAATCATTTGAGGAGCAACTGTTCTTCAACCCACCCTCCTCGCTCATTATTATAAGGGCCCATCCCTTTTTTTTATCCTTTTTAAAGGAACGGGCTCATAACGGTTCCTCATTCCTAATTTAAATGCTTTTCAAGTTTCAACAATAACTATCGTCATGTTCTTTTTTTCTTTTTGAATTGGTTATACTACTATATATGTTCTCCTTCGTTCAACTGCTTTAATTAACATTTCTCTCGTGAACCGAAGAGTCGTTGCTCTTCTTTTTTTCGTTCTTTTTTCGAATCGTTACGTTACGCGAGCTTAGATTCTTTTCTTAGACGTCTTTCGGATCATTAGTCTAAGTCACTCTTTTCATCGGAAAATAAAAAATGAAACGATTTGGAACGTATTCCATTCTTTTTTTCGTAGATGATTTTTGTTTTGTGTGGAGGTTAATTCATCACTTGCTTTTAAGACAGGTGTTTTGCTGCAAATGATATTTTATTTACCGTAGCAACCGCGTGTGTTTCGTTAAAACTGATTTATATTGTGGCATTTTTCAACAAATTTTAAATCGTGAGGTCCAGGTTTATCGTTTTATTTTCCCAAAATCGGTTCCTTTATGTTTTAATAGAATGAATGCAATGTATGGATAATAATAATATGAATAGTTGATAACCATTCATGTATTCTAATGTTATTATATCGATTCTTTGAAATTCTGGTAAATTTAGACGATATAAAAAAACCAGGATAATTGTTTATCTTTTGATCAACTTACAGGGAATATAATTGGATTTTCTCTGTATATTATATATAATAATTTATTTCACCTTAAATAAGTAAGCTTATATTATAGAATTACTGCGTTAAAATCATATTACCTTATACCTTAAATTTATGAATTTAAACATCACTAAAAACTTGTTTATTATTTTAATTTGTTTAAGAGGAGAAATGCCAAAGTTATGGGCAAATTCATACTTAATAAATAATTCTTACAAAAGTAGTAAGATCTGGATAATTCAGTTGAGTAAGCTAATAATTATTTATTTTATTATTGATCCTTTCCTCAAATAAAAGCGTTTTTTTATATGATTTTACTTAAGTTCCTAATTCTATACAATCAATATATAAAGAAGTTTATATAATATATCCTTAGACGTAGCTCAAAAATATTTACAAAGAAGATAACAGATTTTGGTGCTGAAAGAACCAAATCAAAATACTGATAAGACTACACAATTCGGTTCAATTTTCCAATGAATTCTTAAGATCTTAAAATCGGTTAACTCTTTCATTTGACAGCATCATATTACGTTCCGCCATTCATCCCAAAAACCATATGCTAGGTTCCGTAAAAATATCAAAGACATTTTTCATAAAGGTTTTTCGTGAAAGGGCTCAAAAAACCCCATAGCGCAGCCTACGCCCGCTGCACTTCCGTGTCCATCGTTCAGCTGTCGATGGCGCCCTTTTGTCATAACACATTTGCTACACATTCTCTAACCAACATCCTCCTCCACAAATTCACATCTTTCCGCATCTAAAAAAATCCTACCATTGTCAACACTTGGAGAATCACTCTTGTGCACGTAATCGCCTACTTCTTCCGGGTTCGCAAATGGCCATTGGGCAGGTGCGGCACATCGCACAGAACAGGAAGTGAACCCTTAGGGATGGAGAATTTTTTGGGATCGAATACCGTAGGGCCAACATTAAGGATACGCCCCCTCCGATAATTGAAAGGAGCCACGTAACGGTGCCTATGATAGACCCTTCCCTATTTTTTTCCGAGAGGCAGCCCTTTTTTTTCGTTTCCTAACTGGAGGAGGACGTAGCAGTTGTTGAATAAAATATGGAGTTGTCGAAAAGTTCGAGTAAGAAAATTTTGAGTTTTTTAGAATTTGATTTTTTGTAAGGGTTAAGGATAATGGGTTGTTGTATTTTTAAGAATAATTCATTCTCATTTATACGGAAAGCGTGGCTATAAAATTATGTAGCCAAAAAAATATAGCTGGAGGTTAAAGTTAAAAACTAAAATATTAGAAATTTTAGATTTTAATTTTGTGATTTAAAATTAAATTTTTTCTTGGAATTTTTAGAAAAGAAATCACGTGGCTGACTGCGATTTCTGAGCTTTGTTATAATATAATTACTAGCTGTGATATCGAATACGTTTATTAAAAGTAAAATTCTGTAGTATTTTAACAAGTTTCATTATATTGTTAATTGATTATCTTGTTCAAAAGTATAACGCTCACCTGAAAGGATTCTGTTGCAACTTTCTATTTTACATTAAAATTTTTACACCTCTGCAGAAGGCTTACAAAAGTGTGATACTGATAAGTTATAAGTGTAACCAATTGATAATCAAGAAATTAAATTAAATATAGTGATAATTGTAATTCATTAAGATTTATTGAGACATTGACATCCTATCTTGCTAGAGAATAAAATTAAGAGTGACAATTTGCTTTATAAGTCCATTGAAAAGCTAGAACTGTCGTTATAGATACCAAACATTTCTAAACAAAGTTTATTGTATAAAGTGAGATGTTATTTTGTGTTTTTCAACTGAAATTTCCGCTATCGCAAATAAGCTTTTGTATGACGTAATACAGAGCAGTAAGCGGATATATCCGAATGCGTGACAACTCAGGAGTTTTGTTGTGAACGAAATTCTAGAACGAGAATATCCGCCCTCGCTGGAGAAAAACATTTCGTATTTCATCATTCAATGATAAAAGTAGGTCACTCTCTATATACATTTATTTTTAGAGCGAGAAATTAGCTTTCGGTATCATTATACTTGAGATTTTATTTTTGTACGTACGAGTCAATCCTTTCACGCAAAATAAATATTCAAAATCTTGCTCAACTCTGCAGTGAGTCCACGTTGTTTCCAAAAGTAAATTATTGACTCTTTTATTTTAAATTTACACTTCGTTCATAGCCATTGTGACGTTAGACGAAGAATACTTTAAAGTTATTACGATTTTTAATAAACTTATTAGAAAATGTATCATTACGAATGGAAAAGTGAGGATAAAGCTTTCTATAATAAATTAGGTATTAACGATATTAATGCAAGATCATTCAAACAAAAATAGAAAAAATCTACATTTCTACAGTCGACGTTCGACTTTTAGGTATCGTCTCCGGAAGTGAAATATTTCCTTTTCTTTCAGTAAATAATTAAATGATATTTTGATAAGAAGAGCATAATTCAAGACCATCAACCCTTGATCTTGATGAACAAATTACGTTCACCTGTCCCTACTTAGCTTTTGGTAAACCTCTGCCAACGGAGAAGCAAGCCAGGGCTGATGGAAACAGCGGAAAAGAACCCATTTAGTAAACATAGGATAAAATTAATGGCAGATACTTAAGTTGGCCATAGTTATAGTTGGCATGCTACAGTCGCGCATCTGTCGCAACTAAAAGGTCTGTCCCGGTGCGACACTTATTCTTCCGAAGAAAAATTCCTTCCGATCCGAATGATTACGGCCGACGATGATGACTTTGCATCTTTGTGGAGACCATTTCATGGATCCACGCTCTTCTTCCTTCTTCCTCTAACCTTGAGACCCTTTGCTCCAAGGTCAAGTTGACCCCCGTCGAATCCAGCCAAAGTACCGTTGCTTTAGCACCCTATACCTTCCCACACCTTCGACTACCTCTTTTTCCCATATGCCATCTACTATTACCTCACCCTTTTACGCCATACCTCTTTACCCTGACCTCCTACAACAATTCTGCGCTGGCACTTCCACATTTCCGCCTCCTGGAGACTAAACATAGGCCTTCGTTGCGGAGGAGGGCTCCAAACGGATTTCAGAATGCGCTCTTCTATAGGATCCCGGTTCCGGAGTTTCTTATGGTTCCCGGACGATATGAGAAGCGAATATGGATCGCTTATCAAATTGTGTACACGTTGAGGGATTATGGGAACGAAAATGTTACTGTTATAAAGATGAAATGTTTGGTTAATTTTGCATTACGTCCAGTCTTCCGATGCCATTCTGTTTTTTTTGTATTAGAAGAGTTATCTTATTATACGTTAAGAAAAGAATAAGCATTGTGCACACGTTCAAGAATTATTGGAATGAAAAAGTTGATTTAATAAGGAATGAAATATTTGGATGATTTTGGATTACTTCCAATCTTTCAGTGCTATTCTTTTTTTTGTGTTGGAAGAGTTGTTATACGTAAAAGAGAGATTTAGTGTTAAATAGAGTGTCAGTTAAAAATCGCTTAATTCTCTAAACTAATAAGAGGCATAATAGCATCAGATTATGTTTTAATTCATTGCATTTATTAATTAATAAAAATTAATATAAAATTTTGTTGAATTGAATTTAGTTGCACAATTGGTTTAATTCCTAATGTTTGCAGGGACATGCTTCCTCAACTTAATTTCTTAAAAATAAGGTTCCACGGAAGTGAAAAATTTGATATGACTGGGACTCGAACCCATGTACCACTCTTTCTTACTATTGTTCATCCATGTTTAACCTTTAATTCAAGACGAACAAACTGATCGTGCTAAGATACTTGCATATTTTCCTTATCGATTTATCGTAGCAGTTAGAATAATCAAAGAAAAGAAAAATTACATTGTCAGCTTATTCAGCTCCTCATAAAATATTTCATTGTTATATTTATATTCATCATTATTAGCCTCTCTTTGTTGTAGGGCTCAAATAGATTTGTTCTAATTGATCTATTACGCACTTCAACAATTAGCAACAATATATAACTCAGAAACCAATTGAAAGTATATTCAGCAGAGCAAGCAGAAAATATGGAGGGAAAAATACGTATAAACAGCAACTTATAGGAAAGAGGAAATGGGGGGCAGTCATAATGATCTGGTAAGGGTTAGACCCAATTTCACGAGAGTTCCTTCAGGCGAGGGAAAGGGATCAACAGAAGGTTGAATGGAATTCAGCAATGAAGGAAGGGGAAGGAAAAGGTTTAACAAGATAGCGGAGGTGTGGTGTAGTGTAGCAGAGATCCAACGGACCTCTTAGAAACACGATAAAGGATTTAAACAGTTAAAAGAAGGGGCCTTCAAATAGTGAATTTAAGAGCTATTTTAAATAGGATTGGTCGTGTTTGCTTTGATTGACAGATATGATGTCCTAAGGCAGAGAAGATAGAATAGTACAATTCGAGACATTTCGAAACTAGAAAATTTTTTGATTACGTGATTACGTATCATTTGTTTCTGTGAATCCTATGCGAATGTCTTCATTGTTAATAGCTCGTATCTGATTATTTTTGGTTCCTTAAGTTGTAATCAAACATTTTCTTTGGTAATCCTTTAATTTCTCATTATATTGGTTATTGGCACGTTTAATTCTATCCAACAACTCCATGTTGATTTTTATTGGGTTGTTATGTTGATTGTTTCCATTAAAGTGAATCAATTTCTATTTCGTAACATTTAGTTGCTATGTACACTATAGGAGATTATAACAATGAAAATTATTAATAAAAAACAGAACGTGTAATTTATACAATGAGATAATTCGGGTGGTCCAATAACGATTCATTGGTGTCGCGTGCCTTAGAAAGAGAAAGCTGACGTTCAAAAGTGAAAGAGGAAGATAGTGGAGCAAAGAAAGTGAATATCATAAAGTAAAATTTGCGAGACGAATTCTATCTTCATCACTTTCGAAAAGGAATTTTAGAAAACGACACCTGAAAATCTTACTCGGTACAAATATTTACGCGTCAAGCATGGCTATTTTTATGTTCGAGAACACAAAATATTTTTAATGTCGGAATTGTTTTCGAGAGCTAGGATATTATTTTATCGATAATTATTATCTTCTTATAATCATGTGAATTACATAAAGGTAAATGAGGTCCATGATTTTATGTATCTAAATTTTCATTGCTCTGAATTTTTTTGCTCTATTTTCAATCTCGGTATTTCATCTAGTTACAATGCTACAATTCTCGCTCATATTTTTCGTAAGAATAAATTAATCACCGATTCGGAGTGAAAGATACCGTCATCGTATCTTACATTGTAACCATCACGATATAGTCCTACGTGTGCATCGTTATTTAATAACCACGCTAATTATAGACCAATCGCATCCATAGATACGAATAAATAACATAAGTATATTTTATCTCGCAAAGGAGTGGCAATTTCCTCGTTTGTATCCATTCTCATCCAACCTCTACGTATTATTAATTCCAATTATAAATATCCTTTTCACTTTTATATCCCCCCAAAACGATCGTTATAACTCGCGATTTTAATTTAGGGCGGTATAAAAAATTATTTTCGAAACATGTTCATTGATTTATATGACACGCTTTTCATCCATAATTTTCCAATGCATCATTTTGAAAAAAAATACTTCGATAAATTTCTGCATTTCTGCCATTAAAAATTGCAGCGCTTAATTCACGTGTGCCGACAGATTGCGCATCACAGTTGGAATGGCTTACCCGTCGGCTATTTCCTCTGCCCTTTTATAGATAGGAATCTTCACAGAATACCTCTATTTTATGTATTGCTAATCAGTTACTTCCTTTCACCGCTGGTGGTTCTGAATGCCCCTTTCAGCTCTGCACACTGCCGCTTATGCTTCCCCTTTATCGAACGCGCTCAAAGTAATAATTCAACTTATTCTTTTATTTCCACGACCTTTTGAGAGAACTACTTCTGATTTATAACGAATTACTCTAGAGGCTAAGAACTTAAATATTCTATGAGTTATTTCGTAGCCTTATATTATTCCTATAACTAGCGACTTCTACCATATTCTTTACGAGCTATAAATTTACGTATATAATGTTATAAAGTGATTCTAATGTGAGTAATATCGGGAATAATAAATTAATCATTTCAATAGGTATTCAATTACGTAAATTTTCCATTTTTAGGTATAAATTTCTTTAAGTTACGAGATGAATATATTGACTTGAACAGAAAAACTAAACAAAAAAACGATACTTAATACACTAATAAATACTATTATAATATAATAGAATATATAAATACTAAAACAATACTGTTCTAAGAATAATATACTATAACTTAAGTGGTATAATAATACTATACTATTACAATGAAGGTATAACAATACTATACTATTCTTAGAATAATATACTAAAACAAAACTATTACCAAAACGATGTACTTGTCTGCTTTTCCACCTCATCGGACATCTATGAATACCAGGTATATAACTTCCTTTATTTATAAAGAGCAAGATCTATATTCTACATCTTTTCATATCGATGTTAGTCCAGTTATTTAATTAATTTCCATATAATAACTTTATCGTCAATTGCGTTATATGTCTAAGACCTTTATCGTCTGACTTGTTAGGAAAAGTATCAATTTTTTACGATAAATTAAAAGCAATAGACGTAACAAATTAAAAGAAAAGAATTCAAATTTCCTTCTTCTAAACGATAGATATAAGTAGCTAATGGTAATACCTTTCATTGCGAAGCATTCGTACAATTTACAGAAAATGAAAGCATTTTTTCACCAAAATAATACGTAATTCTCAAATGGAAGGAGCAGATGCACTTTAGCGGCTAAAAGACGATGGTCAAGGGCTGCAAAATACAGATGCCCGTCTAATGAGGGGTCCTCTACAACAGTGACTGACGTTTTCTTCGAGTCAATCTCTCAAAGCGCTACCTTTTCACGAAAACGTGTATTTTTCTTATTTCGTTTCCAAGGCAACACTTTTCTTTCGGATACCTCTCATTATATTTGCTTAAAAATTTTGCACGTAAACAGCGTTGCTTTGGCTACCCTTATTTCGTAACTAAGGGCAGTATACTTTACGTAAACATTTCTCTTATTGACTCAATATTTACGTGTAATGTTTCAATGATACTTAATAAATTATCATCGTTATATATTCATTTTAGAAGCATAAGTTTTAAGGCTTTTTCTTTTTCATAACCATTATTATATTATGAAAAGAAAACTGTATTACTGAATAATTGATATGTAGTTTAATTCGATGACCTTTTAAAGATTGCTATTTATAATTATAAAGGCAGCTATGTATAATATATTGACTACGTATTTTCAACCTTTGTGCAGCATCTATAAATAGATAACAGCGTCAGTAATTCTACATTGAAGCAAACTAATTCCGTATCGAGAAGATAGTTTGACAGGATGACTATCTTCAATTTTATCCTATCTCATGCGCAGTAAGCATTATTAAGTATTTAAATCTCCAAAGAGTCTTAGTAAAGAAGACGGATTGATAGAGAATGCATTAGCCATTTACGTCTTTCCCCGATGATGCAATCCTATTCGAAACGAGAGCACAAGACTTTACGTCAAGAATTTGAGTGCTAAACTAAAGTGCTAAGGAGCAGGTGATATGACCGAGGATGTGTTGTGTGCAGATAAAATTGGAGAGCTTTAGGGTAGGCCTAGATTCGATGTTAATGACTGTTAAGAATGATCGTTGCTATGATGTTTATCTGCATAAAGTATCGATTTAATATGAAACATAATGAAACGACATAAAATATATCGTCGAAATAATTTACTTCGAACTAATACGATAAGTTTATAATCTAAGATTCGAACTTGTTATTCGTATTTTGAATTCCTATTTTTTCAGAATAATATACAAAAAGGAAAGTAAAATTATGGCACACGACATTGGAAATACTATACTAATTTTTTTGTATCGATGACCGATCAATGAAAATAGAAACTAACGTTGAATCTAACGTCGGCAGTTTAAGCGTTAATTAATACAGGATAAATAGCGATATATTAAATTGGAAACTGCATACGTATGTATGATAATGTATAAATATATATTTGAGCTATCTTCGTAATGTTGCAGGCTTAGATATCGTATTGAAATTGTATATTTCTCTACAGCTTATTATTAAAAGGTATTCAGATAAAAAATTAAGATTTTTCACTAAAATTATATGTAAGAACCCGAGAATCAATTTATCATTAACGATTCCACTTTTTTTAATTCGAACGTGTGAAAGAATTTACCTTTTCTTAAGGTCAGCGTCGGCAATAAATTTGAAACCAAACGTGACGTATTATGCAATTTTATTGCTTTCCGGTACACGATTCAGAGAGTAAATGCCAGCGATTTTATTCAAACTTCCACACACGTGACCTTTTCATTGCGGGTTTACATCGTTGGATTTTAATGCGATAATATTATCTTTACCTACGTGAAATTTAATCTTAAGCATCGTAATGGAAAGGGTGTACACGGAAAAAGATAAAACTTTAAAAACTAAAATCTTGTGAAATATATATTGTATAATGATATGAAGTTCATTAAATTAAATTGTAAAACTATCCTGGAAACTTAAAATCTCATTATGTAAATTTCGAATATTCAAATAAAAAAATATCTTCATCTTACTCAGTATTGAAGGACATTCGTACTATACGTACGTATTTCGTTTCGTTTTACCATTTTATCGTGGGTTTTATATATACATTCGCAACAATAACGAAAACGGCTTTGTTAAAAGTATGTATATTACAATAAGTAATCAATAATTAAGTTATCTACTGAAAATTCAATGTTTTAATTGTTGAGAACAATCTCCATAACGAAAACCGTAGCACCATCTCTATGGTTACTCGAGTCATCTTTACTCCCAAATCCGGATGGATCCAGTTAAAACCTATCGCCATCCTAACCCATAGTTCGGAATGTTCATAATGATTTCATGATCTATAGTAGTATAGGAATATTTCTACATTCATCAAAGGGCATGAGTGCCGATTGAAGATATATTTCTCACTTCCGGTGACACCCTCCAAGAGCACGAAAGGTTAACGACATTTAGAATTGCTCTTTCCGTTTCCGGTTTTACTCCGCGAGATCAACGACAGGGCCATTCACCTGGATTTTGGCTCTATTTAATCTCCTGTACTCAGGCGAAGAGATTAACGTGTTCGAAATTCATTAAATTCGAGTCTGAAAAGGAATGATACAGTCACATCTAAGATGTCCTCACGTAAATGAAACAGTTACTACATTGTTATGTATCTTTGTTACGTTATACGTTGACAATGTAACAAAATATAAGGTTAAACATTTTATGACTTTTTTATGGCTTCAATATACGTTTCCAACGTAAAATTTGGTTACTATTTATAATTCTAGAATTTAGAGATGAATGAATCGTTATCTACGTCAAAATTAAAAAAGAAATGAAAAATTTAGAAATGACTGGGACTCGAACCCAGGTCCCGTACTATCCTTCTACAATGACAGCTATTCCAAGGGTTAAATTTCAATCATTATAATAATATTATTTATATCATCACGTCATAACAATGGTTATTGTTACTATACCTGATTGAGAAGTAGTGACGGGATCTGGGTTCGAGTCCCAATCATGTTACTTTTTTTTCTTTCTATCTAAGCTTTGTTTATCTATAATTGGAAGATACTAAATAACTTACTAAATTAACTATCGTAATATATACTAAAATAAAGGAAGATATACTGTTCATAGCTTCTGATTTATGCAAGAGAGTATGAAAGTATTTGAAAGGATTGTTAACAAAAAATAATTTATATAAACACGTAACTATATAGTAAACAATTTTGACCATTTTCTTCGTCAATACTCAGTTCTTTCGATTCTTCGTTACTTCCACAGCATTATTTAGAATCGTTCGTAGATAACTTAAGATACATTTCTCTGTTTCGTCCATATTTCTGTCGGGAATTATCCCTAATTTGTCTTCCGAGAAAAGTATCTTTAAAGGAATCTAAATTTTCTCCCTCCAAAGATTCCCAGAAACGGGGAAGACACACATTTTTCCGGGACGTATTTCATTTTAATCTTCACCGCCATAGACCCACCATACTGTCAGAGGGTTGGCAGGGAGACAAATCTCCACCAGACTTGACCACATCTCATATTTGAGTCTGGCGTCTAAGAGGAAGATGAAGAGTCCTCGGAAAAGACGCCTTCTTAAAAAGTCCGCCGTAATTATTTAAGTGCCAACGGAAAATAATAAGATTTCAATGCCTTCGAATTTGGAGCCGTAAATTTAACCGGAGTGCGGCGCCTTCGGAATTCAGGTTTACCACGGAAACCATCGAAATTTGCCATTCGAAGTCAACCGCAACTCATCCGGAAAAGATGTTCGGGAGGCCACTTAACTAAGAGCAGCTAATGATAGACTTCTTTGGTTCTTTCCACCGTCGGCTTCCCATTGATCGACTCAAAAAGCTGAAATGAGGATGCACATACTCTTATACTGCGTTTCTATGGATACGAGAGAATACTTTCGTTTACTTCGGCCGATTGATGAAAACAGCTCTGACGTCAGAGAGATGCGGAGTTGCTTACGAAACGAACTATTTTTAACGCTCTGTCCAGATGAGGAACATTGTCTGAGGATTAAAACGCGGTTGGTCAAAGTTAGGATCTCTACATTGTATAGCGAATATCGTTTCTATTTTCATTGACTTTTAGCGTATTTATCCGAAAAATGAACGTAAATATTTTGTTATGTACTTATTAAGTTAAGTACTGTTAATCTGCAATCTAACAAAAGGGATTGGGAATATTTATTTATTTATTTCTGTATAGACTGCAAGACTGTTCTGTAAGTGAGTAGGTAGGCACCTGGCCAGGTGGTAGTCATAACTTAAGGGGAAGAAGATACAAGAAATAGCTACTCTTCCTGGTATTCACCCAAGTCCAAAGGAAAACCCCCAAGAACCTCACGAAAAAAGAGCGTCACAAATAATAAAATACAATATTGGACGTTATATTATAAAAGAAATAAAACAAACATTAAAGTATAATGTTAAAATCACAAAAATTACACAACAGGGACATGCAATATTAAAATCAATACATTAAAATATTCTAATTGAAAAGAAACCATACATTATTCGTGTTTTAATTCGAACATCCTGTTTTTATTTTATTAATAATTACATTACAGGAAGGGGAAAGGGATCCAAAACTTCTTCCTGTAAATTGTTCCATTCTGCTACTCCTTTGTTGAGAAATGAGTGTTTTCACATACCTGTTCTCTGTTTAAGAGGAGCGATTTTCTGTTTGTGGTCGTTTCTGCCAAAATAATCCAGTTCTCAAGGTTTATCCTTTAATTCTTTCAGCAAATTACAAATTGCAGTATAGTAAATGTAGTTAGGAATAATCTTAATTATAATGCAATACCTTAAAAAGACCAGGATTGAGTCTATTCTTTTACCTAAACCTATGCCGTAAAAAGATCGAATAAGAAAATAGTTTAAGCTTCAATTTAAAATTATTAGAAGAATAAAATTAGGGGTTGAAAATTATCCTAAATCAGCACTTAGGGAATATAAAACAATATAGTATAGTAACCCCTCAAGCAAGGGGTAGTAAAATTCCTGTGAAATCTAAAGTACTATATATCTTTGAATGAAAGTCCAAGAGTATGAATGAATTTTAGTCCAATAAAAGTCGTTTACATAAGGATTGCTATTCTTATCTCTTAAAGACGTGCTGGAGTTTAAGGGTAAGATATCTGTGATGAGATTGGCATCAATAAATCTAAATATGCTTCAGTTAATGTTGAATAGGCCTACATTTCCATGGGATATCGATTGAAGTGATATTTATAAAGTGAGTATCGAGTGAAAAGATTGATATCTCTAAATTTTATTCCAATTATTCTACTTTGGCTATAGATGAAAGGAGAGTTACGATGGTATTAAGTTACAAAATAAATATAAAAATAGTTTCGTTACGTTCCGGTGGACAGTGTTATCAGAGAAACCCGAAACTCAAGCCAATAGAAAATGACAAATGGATAAGTAAAAGCCGTGAAAGGATTCGGTGATTTAAAGTGATTCAAAGGCACAATTGATTGAGTGAAAACTTCATTAGAAAGGAAAATTAGATTATTAGGTGCTAATTTAGCGAGGAGGTGAGTTTCCAGCTGCGAATATATATGTAAATGAAATTCAAATGCTTGCTCCAAATGTTTCGTTGAATATGTAAATTTCGACCATTTATCTATACCTCCGTGTCCGTATCCTACGACCAGTCGGTCAGAGAAACATATTTTTTTCTAAAATGAACCGGAAAAATGTACTCTATTATAAATGTCAACGATAATTTGAAATTTATATTTATTATTATCTAAATTGTACCTTTTTAATTCAAATAATACCCCAAATATAATGTAATATTAATTTAAAAAGGCAAATCTTTCCTATATAAATAGTATGGGATGACTTTTAATCCTTCGGGAATATTTTCCTGATTACGTAGAGAAAAAAATAAGTCTTACTACTAAAAATAGACGTAAGAAAATTGCAAGAAATATAGAAGCATTTAAGAAGAAAATATTAGAGTATTCATTATCTCGTAAGGTAGGATCTGGGTTCGAGTTCCAGTCCTGTTGCGATTTTCAATTCTGTCAAAACTGTTAGCCCAGTTACATTGATCGATCGAGTAAAATTAATCATCTATCCTTAAAAAGATTGCCTTAGCTTCTATCTTATTTTTATCTAATCTATCACTTAATATTCCATCACTTTCGAATCAGAACATACTCTTAAGATCTAGCGAATACAGTCTCTGCTTAGCGAAGGCCATGTGTATGTGCAGTAGCGACCCTGGTTTCGTCGAGCAGGGGTTCTTTTTGGCTAGATTTAGATACTAATGATAGCGCATAATAGGTCCACTATTGAGGCTAATCTGTATTGGACTACATCCAAGTAACCTTTAAGTACCACATAAAGAGAATGCTATAAAATGCAGAAATAACTTTTTCCGCTCGAGATAGTTTGTGCTTCGCCCGGTCCTATCTGTTTACACTACTGCTTTGTATCTTGCGTAGATCTTTATTTTAATCCACTGATTATGGTAGCATGGAAGGAGGTTTAGCAAAGTGGATTCTAAAGAATAAAATATACTCACTAATGTTTAGCAGGAATACGTGCCACTTTTCAAGCAATGAACTTGAACATTCACAAATAAGGTTATAAAAATACTCATTCACATTTTAGAATTAGCTCGACAAGTTCTAAAAAGATAATTACTCATCATCTTGATTTAAAAACAACGTGTGAGTTACTCAGCTTATTCCTTCTTAAATACACCAGAAGAATCGTAAGGGGAAATATATCTTACTTTTTAATCTTCATGTTTTTGTACTCTAATGAGGTCTTGATAGTGAAAATTTACGCCTTCGTGTAAAGGATTTTCTATTACATAACAGTGTAAATTAAAATTTTATCCATTTTCATATTTATTTTGGCCGTACAGTTCCGGCAACTAAGCGCACGTAAATGAAATATTTCTGTATTCCATTTAAGGAATGCTACCTGATCATTGTGATGTTAATTATAAGGGTGGCATAACAGGTTCAAATTAAAAATTCTCGTGTGAAGGAGAGATTATATAACTTAAAACAACGAGCTCTTAAAACTTGAACACAAGATTGAAAAGGGATAGAAAATATCAAAATGACCGGGACTCAAACCTAGTACTCCCAATTCCCGAGCAGCTATCTTCTATACTTTTTTCTCCTCTTTTTAGGTATAATCATAAAATTTCATATTTTTAGTGAATTATCATTTGATAGTCATTCAGTTTGAATAGTTTTTGTGCTTAGCAGACCTTAAGAGAGTATGTATAAAATTATTTATTGTGTAGGTTTGAAATGTTCTTCAGTACTTACAGTACAGTACAGGAATTCAATAATGTCCTGAACAATTTCTTTTAGTACTCCCCATAATATTAGCTTTAAAATATAAAACTGCAATAATTCTCGTTCAATTATACGTGAGAAATTTTAATCCCTACGAGGATGGACATAATAGATTTAACTTCGTACAATAGCTCGCATACTCCAACTTGTACGAAGTGCGTTCATTAAACTTTTACGTGTATAAGATGAATAGCGAGAAGGTTAAAATTAACCTTTGTGAATTATTGATTATTTCTTTACTTCGATGATTATCGAATCTCCGAATTCTTTGTAGAACGAAGTTAGCTACTCTTGACCTTACAGAATACGTTGCTTATTCATCCATCTTTTCAAAAGAACCATTTCCTGATAGCTTTTGCGTATTGTATAATATCTGCAGAATAATATATTTCCTGTATTGCCTAACCCTATAATACTCATTCATATTGGATTCACCGGTAACGTAACGATCAAATAACATTCCCGATAACATAAAGATGCCCGTATTGGGTGAACGGGCGAAGACCCTCAATCCCTTACATAACTCTTAAACCAAATCCAATATGTGAGGAACCGTTGAATGGCTGTACACCCAATCCCAATTGCTTTCTGGTTCCGAGGTTTTTTTTCATTCGACCACTTGGGGGAGATGCGTTTGGATGATGATCTGGAGCTACTGGACTAACAGTCCCCCTCATGGGATGGCCAAAGGCGGACAATTCCGTACTACCCTACGACCGTTATATTCTTCTTGATCGGTTGACCCCAGGGAGCGCCGCGTTCACAAGATATTTGGGAATTTGTGGAGGAAAGTACCTTCCCGTTCAATCACCTCTACGGATTCCCATCCTACTGTCCCTGTCCCTTAATCATTTTAACAACTAGAAGTAGACGGGGTTTCTACTTGTCGTCCGGGCAACTCGTGGAAGTAAAAGGAACGTTGTTGAACTTCCGTGTTTTACTTTCGGCTGTTTGAAATCCTCCTGAACTCTTCTTTGTTTCAACTCGACTTCTTTCCAATGTTCAGTCGAACAGTTCACCGTTCTCTGACCCCTTCACTTCAGATCTCGAACAGTCTTCCGTTACGCGCGGTTTCTAAGTGAACTATTTTGTTGTTTCCACGGGAAACGCGGCCGTAATTTGTATCGTCGGTCGTTCTGAAAAAAGGGAGGAATGAATTATCGTTCGATATGAGATATGAATATAGTTTCTGGGGTGGTTCGTGGGAATTTCTCGGATGTGATGGTGTGGTTCTTGCTTTCGATACGTAAATTACGCGGGTGCGAAGATTTCGATGTGTATGACGTTGATGATTTTTGTTTTTCTATAAATTCTTCGTATTCTTAAGTTTTTTTTACAGAGAACTATAATGACAATAATTATAATTAAAATTCTATTTATAAATACGAAATATCATTAAGTCACGTATTAAAATGCAAAACTTAAATTAAAAATTCAATATTTTCTGGTTCAGGAAAAAATAATAATTAGTTTTTTCGCAAAATAATCGCCTTTTCCTTCAATAAAATGTTAGTTCCTTTATATTTTCCGTTCAGTTGCGAAGGAATCTCCCACGTATTTTATTCAAAAAATACTTTCATTGGGGATAGAGGAATGGTAAGCGTTTCTAGTTTTGTAAAGAAACGCTGGTATGAGCAAGTATTTCATTTACTTTTAAGGTCTATTTTAAAAGTAAAAATTGCATCAGTTAAAAGGAATACTTATATCTTATGAGATAACTATTTTCAGAAACTAATATTTTTTTAAATTCTAAATAGTTTTAAAATCCAGATTAACATTTGATTCAATTTCAAGATAAATTTTTATTTTAAGAACAACAAATCAATTAATTAAAAAACATTATATAGATATCCGTGTTAAATGTTTCAATGTATGCCTTCCTGATACAAAAACTGAAGCCTTTTTTGTTTATATTTGATTAGATATAGCCATTTTCAGACAAACATTGCCCAAAACAAATACGAAGAGATTCATCCAACCAATAAGAGCCTTGAGAGTTATTTAACCGTCCACTTTAATTTCACCAGAGTGTCGTCGGTCATCGAGTTTGTGAATGATGATAGAAGTGAAATGAATAGACCGATTTCCAGCATCAGATGGATACGTTACTACGCTCACGTCTTCCTTTCCCCTCAACGAGTTCTGTGTTCACCCCCTCTCACGCTTCAGAAACATATTTCTAATCTCACCTCATCCGTGTCCTCTAATGTTCTTCATTTTGTCATCATCATGCTTTTGACATTCGCACCCCTTAAACTTCTTCATAGGCGATCGTATATAGGAAATTTTTTTTTCTAAGACATTGTTGTTTAAAATTTAATATTTATTATGTTATCAATTCATATCACCAGATTATAAGTGGTCAAGGTATGTGAACTATTACGTAAAAAATATATTTGGTCTCTCCAACAGAGTTCACTATATATTTAGAACAGATCGATGTTCGTAATATCTTTATGAATTCTTTTATAGCTTGTTTCAAAAGTATTAGCGAAAGTAATTGGATTAGGATTAAGTATTAAAAACTTAAATGAAACTATTATATATATCATAACGAAACTAAAATGGCTTCAAAAATTTTCTCATATGCTCGATTTATATTCATATTCACCTTCACAACCGTTACGTAATGATAATGATGAGTTATTGAAGGATACCACAATGTATCATCATGGTTCCACAATGTTTAATAATTTTTTAATCGTTACCTTTGTGGCTTTGGCGAGGTAGAAAAGGAATCGAATAGATTTATATCCAATTAATAATCATTCACTTAGGATGTTTCTTTCTTGTTCATGTCAGATACATGGAAGGAGCATTCGAAATCTTGCAAAGAACTTTAGTTTATAAAGGGATCAGATTCCTTATCAAAACTGCTTCGAGGTCATTCTATCATATGTTTAGATTGGCTCAGGAAAATGTTAAATTACAAAAGTTATTTTACGTTACAAAACTATTTCACCACAAAGACAATTTTTAAGCAGCGATTAAAATAAATAGAGTTGGAAATGGGATTGAGAAATAGTAAATTATGGGGATTCAAGAATTCAAAGTATTCTGTTAAAAAAAACAAGGCTTTTGTATTACTTGCATTTGAAAGCGATCTATTTATGCCTCGATTCCACTTCAGTCTTCTTCAATGAAAAAGAAATGGGTGAAGAATTATAGAGATTGAGTATTATTCAATCAAAAATTATATTGATCAGCGTTATTTAGGTTGCTATTTGGTTGAAATTTCTGTTCATTGTTGTTAATTACTTACTATTTTAAGATTGTTACAATTTATTTATTAAATAGCATAATTTAACGCATTTACCTTCTATATTTCTATCTTAGTCATTTTCAATTTCTATCCAACTCAATATGACGCAGGGTTTGAATTACGTTGCTATGAAATATTTAAACATTTAGTAAAAGTTATTTATTATAAAGGAATGTAGGTTTTGTTTATAGCGTTACAAATTAAATAAATTTTGAAGTTAACGAATTATTAGATACGTAAATAATCCGATATGAATAAAACTATTTTTATATACTAGATAAGTTCAGTTGGAAACCTGTTTCTCGAAGATTCATTCTTAAACGCTGCATTACGTATGTCACAAAAAAAAACATTTTGTTGCCATAATAAATAAACGGAAGACACCACTTGTTGACTTAGACAAGCATTCTTTGTTTATTCAGTATGGCTTTCTTGGAAACATTTCTTGAGCTTGAGCACGTCAGATTTAACGTGTATTCACCCAAGTCCAGTTTAAAATGTAATCGCGCTTAAAACTTTATTACGTCAATTCCTGACGTTTAACTTTAAATCTTGTATTTCTCGGGCTAATATAGATCAAATTTTGTACATCTTGGAAGCTGTATAACTTCGAAAGAAATACAATACCTTTCTCGATGAATACGTCGAGAAGGAGCAACATAATCAATGAATCGTATTTCTCGTCCCTTATTGAAAAAGTAATCGACATGGTTGGTATGTTTAAATAGATCTTGTTTCAAATGTCGTCAAAATAATGTTTCACGCTCAATTCACCTCGAGATACTTCCCACTTTTAGCCTCCAAATGTGAAGGGGGTGGATTCAGGGGTGGCTGTGGAAAAAAGACAGAAAGAAAGGGAAAAAAAGCTTTTTTTTTAGAAAAAGAAGAGAGGGAAAGATGCTGTGCTCGGAGTTGAATGACCTCTTATTTCGTTGCTAGGTGTTCCATCTCTTCCCGTCCATCCCACTTCACATAGTCTTCCGCCATCCAAGCATTGAACTATACTCCTCATTTACTCTGAATACCTTTCTTTTTTAATTAACTTTTCAGTTAACTATTTTTAAACTTCTAAAAATACACTCGTGATTTTAATTAGTAGCAATTGTATGTATGTAAGTTTAAATGATTCAATGTTCTTAAGATTTTCCTAAAGGCTATCTACATGTACATTTTTATAATATTTTTCTTCTTTTTACTTTATTTGTCACTCGAAAAGTTAATGCACAATTCAAATAATAAGTTAAGAATCGAGAATTTGAAACAAATGATTAATGAAGTTACAGTGTATTCATAATCCGTATGGAAATTTTGTTACGTTTGTTTTTAAGAACGTAATTTTATCTAATCCTGGATATGATACACGTAGTATAACAATTATTATAAATAACTTCACAGATGGTTGTGGAAGGTTTATAGATATAGACAAAATTCTTCTTTCGTTAACTTATACATAAGGTTATCTTCCGAAATGTCTACTCGAGTGTTAAATTAAAATAATTTCATTCGAAGGAAAAGGGTAGAATCTTACTTAACGTCCGAGTAAATATTTGAAAAACTATTAGATATTTTTATAGTTTTCAGTAATCATTAAATTTTCTATTTATTGTGCAGCATTTGTAATAAAATACAAATTACACGTTATCCATTATCAGATATAAAATTAGTTTCTAAGAATATTAATCGAAATATTAACCGCCTTTATAAGAAATCTCTTTGCAGATTTCTCTAATTTCCGTGTAATTTAGTAAATATTAAATTCCGAAATATTTAGGCGGATATTAGTATTCAGATACGTTTTATACATGTTTTTCAAGCACATGAATTTAGATAGTCCAGAATCCAAAAGAGGGGATGAATTTATTACAATTTTATTGAAAATTGATGATAAACGTAGATATTCTTTTATCATATTGACCTTTTTCTTATCTTGTAATTATATAGGTTATCTTGACCCATTGACTTCTTAACATTCATCTTAATTTGACAATCCTAATTTATTTCAGCATTTTCCCAATGGCTATCCTTAACTCGATTCGAGTGCAATGAAGATTTTGTACGTCAATTATTTTAAATCTCGGCGCAATTGAATCGAGAGATTCAAATCGTTAACCGTTGCATGTAGTGTTGTCACTTGGCCACACGGCGGTGCTGTGATCGAACCCTTCAGGGACCTCGCCCCCCCCCAAATCGCCCCAACTTTATCTCAATTGCGTCCCACGAACTCCCACAAAGTTCCTCTATCTGATTCCTTATTTAGTGGGTTCAAAACTGTTATTTTTTATTGATCCTATTTTATTTATACATCTACACATTTCGAGGCTGATATGAAGCTATGAAGAGAGACTATGATGAACTAGAAAGACACCCGAGTCGTCTTATCTTACGTAACTTGAACATTTTAACTTACGAAAGGTTCAAAGGTTCAACAGCGACATAAAAAATAGTGGCATTACTGAGACTCGAACCCAGGTCCTCCACTTTCCGGGTGGTGTTGCGGGGCATTGTGTCATGATGTCAGATGCAGCGTTGGTGTAAATGGAGGTTCTGTGTTCGAGTCCCAGACGTGTCGCTATTTTTCACTGATAAACGTTGCATTCCAGTCGCCCGAGCTTATCGTCTATTCATAGAATTTACTCTGTTGTTTAAAGGTATGAAAAACTAGATAAATTGTGTTTGCGAAGGGAATTTTCTTGTGATATGAAATGCATGTTTTTCAGATTCCAACCTATTTATCTATTGTAACCAGTTTCAATTTTAGATATGTTGGTGGATGTAGATATAAATAGAAGACAAGAAGAATTCCCTATCTTTCCACGACAAGAAAATTGTACTTGAGCGATAGCAGTAAGTCCGAGAAGCTTTTTTCTGTTGCAAATTGCTGAATATTTATATAGTTGAATCTGTTGCATAGCTCCATTTAAATCCTTTATGTATGGATCAGCTTTGTTATTTCAGCAATTTATAAAGATAATAGGATTAAAAATTTTTTACGTAAATTTTTGTTAAAATGATGATATAAACTGTATTATATAAAAAATGAATAAGCATTTTTTACATTTTAGTGAACTTAACTTAAGGGAGATTTCGTTTAGATTTTCTGCTGAATTAACTGGAAGATATCCTCGTGTGCATTACTGCTGAGTTAATGCCACTGAATCCGACTCAGTATCCGCTTGCCAAAAATATCATGATGCAACATTCCAAATTTAACTCTCTTACTTAAGCTAAGAGGAGTATTTAATTAAATGAGGAACAGCTAACGACCACGGAACCGCCATGGATTAGGCGGTAACTTGGACGAGCCTTAGAAATTTCATCTTGCAAGAGTATCCTGAATCCGTAAAGTTTCTTTCAAGGCCAAACGTTTTCTTCCCAAATCACAAGCATAAAACGGCAAAGTTTCCTCCATAAATCGACAATTTTGTGCGTGAAATTCGTAAGACAGTAATTTATATTGCGCCGAAGTTAAAGTGTGCGATATAATCATCTCAAGAAAGCAAGATTAGAAAAGGAAGTAATGATTTTATACAATCAATTCTTTGGAGTCGAATAAAAAGTTTAAAAAATAGTAAAAAATTGAGAAATGACTGGAACTCGAACCCAGGTCTCCCAGTTAGTTTTTTGTGAATGTGAGACCTGGGTTCGAGTCCCAGCATTTTTTACTTTTGTTCAGTTTTTGAATCTGATTGAAACTGCAATTTAATCGATTTCTGTTTAAATATTTAACGTTATTCATCGCAATTGTTTCTAAAACATCTATTCAATTCAATCTATATCAATCATATAACAATTTGACAAATATATTTAATATTAAATTAATTCTAGGACACATTTTGTGGCCACGAGTCGACACGAAGATTTTCTGCTGAATCTACAGAACTCCTTACAAGAAGAAAAAGACTTTTTTTACTTCCTAGTTACTAGGATACATCTACGTAAGGCAACGTAAGGCCTGAGAAGGTAGGAAGATGGTTAGGCTTGTAGATAAATAATAAAACGTAACGGAGCGTCAGAATTTGTTTCCACCCACAATATAACTTTCAAGTGCAGAAAAAAAAACGTTTTTGTCTTGACAGAGTGTTGTCATTTTGGAGACAGACGCAATATAGCGGAAGGCAAAACAGAGGATTAAAGGAGAATAGCGGTGAAAAAGGTTTTAAGGTTGTAAAAATGAGGGGACAGTTAAAATAGCAGAACCTAGGAAGAGGAAGTGGTTTGCGAAGGACGTAATTCATGAAGAATAGGACAACGACCGAAAAAAAGTAGAAAGCCTGGGAATTATGCTTTTGCGATTCCACAAAATTGGATGCACACCGTGAAATAAACAAAGATTCTCTTTTGGACACTTGAATAACTGTTGGTGTCTCGTGGATCCTAGTGGAAGCAAGAGGAGGATAATTGGAGCGTATCATCCGAAGTGGAAAATTTCCTAAATGGAATACTAAGTGTCCCCTTGTTTTAGGGATTCATAACAATCTTTTAGGAGATATAAGAGAAATAAGATGCCATTATATTTTTGCTTCATTTATTTTTTTTTAATTTTGCAGTAAACTTTGGTGATCTGGTCAGGTAGTAGCATTGAAATTTTGCAGAATTTTATGCCGATCACATATTATTATTATTAACATATCTACTACTCGTTCATTACGTGTGATCTCATATTATTTATTTATCCTGAAAGTGATTTATTTTAGTATAATATTCTCCTTTTGTTCACATATGAGAAGTAAGTCTCAACTACTGCACCTTAAGAAATTCAAATGTAACTTTTTATCTGAATATGTTGATTAACCTAGTTAATTAGTCTAGCAATAGTTGAATTTTAGTATTTTGTTATGATGAACGTGCGGTGTAATGGTTCAATTTATCATGAATGTAAATAGTATAACAATTCTACGCAATTCTACATAAAAATTTTTGTGCAAAAATATGTTTTCAACTCGTTATGTTATCTTAAGGTGTCGTGTTGTATCTTTAAGTTGGAAGACTACGAGTTTAAGACCGATTTTAAAAATAAAAAACAATTGAGAAGAGGATGGAAAAAGAATAGATGACCATGAGAATGATTGTATTAACCGAATATGAAATTCTTATAATATTTAGTTCTTAGAATAATTTATTGGAAGCTGAACCAAAGAAACCAAATTTTTTGGGTATATTCTCTGTCCACCAGCCAACCTTCCTCTGCAAGTCACTCAACAAATAATTTTTAAAAGTTCTCGAGAAATTCCTTCAAAATTTTGAGTAGTTTATTATTATTTTTGGATAGATTAAATTTCCGAATGCGTCGTACATTTCACATTGAATGAATAAGCAACTCATTGTATTAAAATAGAATTTGGTAGAAAATTATTCGATATATAGTTCTACAACTCAATACGTTTATCATTTTCCTCTTTTTGTGTTTAAGATATCATTAATTCAGCTATCCAGTCTATTATTCGATATATAGTTCTACAACTCAATACATTTATCATTTTCCTCTTTTTCTGTTTAAGATATCATTAATTCAGCAATCCAGTCTATATTATGGACCTGATTTTATATAAATCAACTACAAATAGAAACACTCCCTTATCATCGAACATTTCCGTTCCTTTTTGGCTCAGCTCCTTTTACCAACAAAAGAGATGTCAATTGCCCCGTCTCGCACATCATTTCCGCATCTTATTGTCTCCCAAAAATAACATTAGGAGCAATAAGGAAGAAATATCGGCCCCATTTCTTTTCGGGGAACAAGAGACCATGTGCTCCGATACTAAATTTCACCCACACAAGCTCTTTTTGTTCCGCATTCCAGTTTAAAAAGAGGAAGGCAATTCTACGAAGCACTTCTTGGCGTCAAATCTAGGGTTGCCGGGCAGAAAAACCGGCAGCTTCCGAAACACCTTAAAAACCCCTAAAGGGCAACCTCTCGACCACTTTTTATTGTTTTTTTCCCTTCCTTTGACCGGCACACGGGACCATTTCGCGAAACACAAGCTAACGGGACAAATTGGCATAGGCCCTCCTCAATATTCGGAGAGGTGAATGACCAAAGACGGGTGGGTGGCAGGACACGAGGGTTCCAGATAAGAAAAAAAAGGGCGTGTGGGAATATGAAGGTGGAGGCCTATATAAAGAGAAATATAGCTAAAGAACTTACATTGGATATCGTGCTATCTTCACAGGGCTTGAGAGGAGTACATTTCCTGTATTCGAAATCTTAATCTGGATATAAATTTAACTTGTGTCACAAATGAATTGATCAATATCATTTATGTTATATTTTATTATTTTAAAACAAATTAAGTGATCTTAAAACTAGATTCGAAAGCGGTGTCTGTTATATGGTAATTCTTATTGATCTTATGAGTTTTTGGAGTGATTTTAGATTGAAGAAATATTTATTGGACTGAAATATACTAATTTTTTTAATTGGTACCTTTTCATAGCATAATTGTTTAGTAAAAAAATATAAATAAAGTAACTATTTTTCTCTTTTTGAGCAATAATACTCAGTTAAATATTTTATAGAGATTTAAAATATATATTGATTGAAAAAAATCCTTTCCTCTGATCTTGTTTTTGAGTATCCTAGATTTTAAGAATTGATATATCGTAGTTGTTCAAAAAATAGATAAACCAACTTTTACATATAAGAAAGGATTCATTGTGATCTTGATATATTGATATTCTTTCTTGGTCAAGAATTTATATTTTTTATAGATAATTTAGCTAACTATTTTAAGACCAATTTCATTTTCTCTCATTTCATAGATCCATTTCACTTGCTAGATTCGTTTCTAAAATCAAAAAATATTCATCGGAATATAAATATATAATTAGCAATCTTCAAATATTGTTTCATTCAGTACCACGCAATCAAGTAATACTAGCATAACATAATAATACTAACATAAGATACATCGATAACATCCCTCAAACTAAACTCACACGTTGACTCATGAGACCATGTGTTACCTTATCTGTCCCTATTCGTAATTATTAACATACGTATTTTTATTCTTTTGCAGTCTTTGTATAAATTTTGTGTGTAATACCTAAATTTCACTTCAATAGGTCTGTACGAGTACGATACATTGGATAAAGACCTTCATCCACAGTTCCATGGGCATTCATAATCGGAAAATAAGTGCATTTCTTCCATAGGCGCTATGGCCACACCTGGTTCTTCCTCTTACTTGTTTGAGCCTGTTTTTACTTGTAGCCCTAAGTAGGTGTATTATGTACATATTTCCATAACTGTTCCATCTAGATTTACTGATTTCGGGGACACAAAACAATTATGCTTTACCTTTGTTTTCATAATGTATCTCCATAGTCTTATCTTTTGTTCCTGGAAGTACGCTTTTGGAAGTCTCTAGACTAGGTATTTTGCATTGATTGCGAAAAGATCTTTCTTATCAGCTAACACAGGTACCGTTAAACTACTCTATACAGACCCTTATTTCAGATCTTACAATCCGACAGAAAGATATTGAACCTGCATGGAAGCGCTGTTACGTAAGGTTAATCTATATAAAATCACCATTATTTCCTAGCCTACCATTTTCATTTCCACAGGTAATTCCCGATATTTTAATCCTATCACTGCACATTAACATCACTATTTAAAAATTTCACGACTCACATTTCACATAAGAGGGCATCGGAATGAGTACATATTTATCTTAATAAAACAAAACTCAGAAAAGAATTCGTAAATAAAAAATACGTAGTCCATTAAATCCTTTCGCCTCATCACTCGAAAATGATGTGTATTTATCTCCTTTCTATTTATTAAACTCGTAGAGACTCGTGGGTTTGATATTTCACCAGCTAGGTGCACGACTTCATCACAAAAAATACGATAGTACTTAACACGATACCTAGTTTAGTATTTTCATTAAATTTCGGAAATCGATTAAAAAACGCTAAGTCATTGGCTATTCTACCTCCAAATTCGAAGCAGATATAAAAAAAGCTCCCTTGTTTTAATCTCTACGTGAATAAAAATTCACATTTTTTGATGCTCATTTTCTCTAGAGAATGGCATTCCATGTTCAAGAATGAATTTTAGAATATACGTGTATATACGATTTTCTTTAACGACATTTTTATTTTATTCAGTACGATAAGTGTGGGATGTAATTCAGAATCTATTTGAATCCATTAGGACCATTATTCTGATGAGTTTTCTATTTTTCTACCAATTTATTTGTCTACAGCTTTAATTTACGAAAACAAATGAAAATGACCAAGATTACGTAATATTAGACCAATCTTCCCTATGTAAATATCTTCAAGCTATTTAAAAATACCTACGTATATAATTAATTCCTTTGGATAGAAAAATAGTTTTCCTACTCCATACACCAATGGGATAGGTTCTCAACTTTTTACACCTTTCTTTACTCATTTTTCTCCTTCATGTTAAAACACTCGGGGAAAAGGTGGTTGTCTTGTTAGAGTTATCCCTCCAACCGAACCTCAATAAAACCCCCTTGTGTTCTACACACTCCCTCCACATAATCGAGGAGGCGTACCGTTATCCGGAGAGGGGAGGGACGCTATATGAGTCTGTAGGTCTGTGTGCGCGTCCTCGGCACACTGAGGATATTGGCGGTCGGATCGTAAGGGTATAAAAGGTCAATGGATTGGTGCGAAGGCGTGTTTCGCTGCACACAAGAGCTTTGATGCGCTTCCCATACGTCATAGGTCACCCGAAATCGATCAAAATAGATATAAAAAAAGTTGGAGAATGGTTCCATCTCTTCCAAACTGTGTTTCCTGTTAGATCACGTAATATTTCTGTTCATTTTTCCACACCCACGCGTTTTACTCTCGTGGAACTATTGGTATATACGGAAGGTAAAGTTAAATAGCAGAAAATAAGGGAAGATTTGCTGAAGTATATTATTGATTATGTGTGTTATTACATTGTGTAATAATATACTGGAGAAATAAGATAAACAAACAGTGTTTTTAATATTACCTGTATTTTTTGTCATTGTTGAATTTTAATTTAGGTTTAGGCGAAACGAGAAAAGAAATAATAAATGAATACATAAAATTATAATCGTTTTATCCTTCAGATAAAAGAAAATTTACGAAATAAAAGTCTTAGAATTCAGTAAAATGCTAATGATGAGTCTAGAATCTAAGAGCTGATATCGTAGAACATTGGAAGATATACGATTAACGATAAATAGGCACTTATCAGTGGTAAATGCGAAGGAAAATACCTTTTTCTAACAATGTATGGGGCAATTTCAATACTGATAAAGACAGTATCCGTTAGAAAGCTTCCTGTTATAAATACATAAAACTGAAAATTAAATATAATTATTATCAGAGATTAAGAAACAAAAAGCATTATATGTTTGAAAAAATTCTGAATTATTTTTAACAAATAAGTTTTGACTAAAATTTTTCTAACTATAAGACCGTCTTGTAGTAATATTAGAGAAAGGAAATTCTTCTTATATAGTCAAATTTAAAAGACAAAGGTTGAATCGGAAGTCATTTATCTTTCATGTGATTACCAGTCATAATAAATATATTTATAGAACAATTTAAATGGATTTAGTGTGTAATTGGAAGAAGAATAATTGCATTATATAGTTCCCATATTTACTTCCTGATGATATCTAAAATTCTCTTAAATAGCTTCTAAACAAAATACCTAATCAATCAACGGGTAATCCATTGTCGATACTTTAATATTAAAACCACAAAGTTAAAATCTTTCTGTAGAGTAATAAAAGTTTTTATAACCGAGAATTCGTGCGTGTAGTTTAATAAGCGAGTTGTTAAAGAAGGGAGGCGATGTAAAAACGATCGTGGGAGAAGTGAGTGCATACGTGACTGTAGGAAGTGTTAGGGATGCGTTAATGGCATTGGAGTTGTTGGGCGTGAGCTAGTTGCTAAGTGGAGACAAACCAGAGTCCACCGTTGGGCACCACTCTATTTGAATCGACAAGAAGGTCGAAACCAAGGACATCCAATTTTTGGAAACTCGAGTTGTGCCAGAGGTAAAGAAAACGAGTACAATTTTGGAGCGAATCTGATTGGTGAAAGTTGAAGTTTATGTTGTGAATCTCATGTCACGACAAAAATTTGCCTCGTCTCTAAATATATTTTTCTCGTATTTTCATTATATAATTAATTTTCAAGAATATTTTGCTTTATAATTAATTATTTTACTTAGAAACCGATTGAAATAGTCAGCATTTCAAAAGCTTCATTTAAAAATTTAAAAAATTCATTTATTTATTTAATGATAGACCGCCGCAGTCAAATGAAGTATTCTGACACCAGAATGAAATATAATTCAACTGTAAACACGTAATTCATCTATACATTACGATAAAACAATAAAATATTACAATTGATTCGCATTAAAACATGGTAAAATTAAATGAACACCCATATTGAAAACTTTTGATGGTATTTAGTTAGTCAGTACACAATCTCAATTAATATGCCATGCAAATATTACAAAATAGCTTTGAGTAATTTATACACAGCATGTTTATATACTATTATTTTACGTACTCGTCTATATTCCTAGCTGGATTTCAGCTTGGAATTTAATATAAGCTGAGTAATTGATTACGATAGAATTACCAAAACAATATTATACTATTATTGATAAACCCTGCTATAATGAGGAAGTGTAACCAAACACTAGCAATCAATAGGAACCATTCGAATGGTATATATTCCACTTCAAAACATGAACTCCTTCGTTAGGAGAAATTAATTAAATTAAATAAAATCTCCAAATCTTGGCCCGAGAAAATATAAATTAAAAAATATGACGCAATATGCAATTACACTATGAAAACTACACGCTTTACGGTAAATTTGGTGAGAAACACAAAAAAACCAAAATGAGCCACGAATCGTGAGTAATCAAACCCATATTTGGACGGAATGCTCTCATCACATCCTCACAACAGTTAAGCGAATCAAGAGCGATATTAACCGCTATAAACGACATCTCAAGTTCGAGTTAATCCATCACGTGGAGACCCGGAGACTTCAACGACCGATCGAGCACGTGCTACGTACGAACCGAACCGTGAGCGCTGTTGCATTGTAAACTAGACACAACATCCCATAAAGAATACATTTTTTTTCGTTTTTACCGTTACACACTTCTTTCTCATGCTCTTCCCGGTGCAATATTTTTCTTTTCCACCCACCGCAACTTTTAACCCGAACATGAAGGTCTTTGGAGCGGCAAATCCTGCAAAAGCTCGGCGGCTTATTTAAGGTAAAAGACATTCGTTATGAGGTGTCTATAGTGACCGCTTTCCTCTTTGTTTATGGGTCACCGGGAACTGGACAGAACCTCTCGCTAGCAGAGTGTCCTTCCGCATTTTTCCACCCAGGGACAATGCGGAGGAGCCCACTTCCTCCCGTCTGAGGATAACTGTACTTTTGGAGCAGTGGGCCGAGGCGGTGAAGGGTTGCTGGAGCAGGGGAAAAATGAATCACAGGCCGACGTAAAGGAATCCAGCTGCCGATTTATCGAAGCAGTAAAACCCCTCCCTCAAGCTCTTATTTCATCGATTGGATAATGGTCGTTTGTCATTGTGTTGTTTTTTTTTTTCGTTTACGGTACCATGTTCAGTTCGTTCGTGTTTGAAATTTGTTTGAGTTTAGGATTTAAGGATAAAGTAAGATTTGGTGGTTTTCGTCGTAAATTTAGAAGTGCTTCTCCTCTATTTTTCTCCAGAAGGTTAGAAATATATAGTATCCTACCTTGCTTAAGAATTTAGAGTCGTAAAAAATCCAGTTTTCTCGAAAAATTTGTTGAAATGGTTAGTAATCTTTGTTTTTTTTCTGTAAACTGGTTTTGTTGATTTAAAGCTATGGAGGATGTATAAGCTAATCAAACATTTGAAATGTTCGTGCACTTTATTTACTTTGGAATAAATTAATGCTAAATATTGCTATTTTCTTATATAAAAATATAGACTCTTTAAAAATATTTTACGTGATCCTAGTACGAACTTTCAAATTAAAAAAATTGATTCAATTAAAAAAAAGTTATTCGAGAATGAGTGGCCAGTTTGGAACTATTGTGTTAAGAGCCAGAACAGTTTCATTATTTACATAGGAAAATTCTTCCTGGATATTTATTTTCATTTTTCCTTTAAATTACTAAAATAATTCTTCACTAGAAAGCAATCTGTACATCTAACTATTACTTCGTCTATCTCCAAGGGGTAGTCACGTTAATTCATAAACTTTAACAGTTGTCATAGGTCGGTGGATATATAATCTGCACGTCGTATCATGACATTCGATTGAAATCCTCATATTATTCCATCATTCGATGAATAATGCATCGGCGATAAGAATTCAAACAACAATCAGCATGAAGGAAAAAAAAGAACAATTTTCTGTGCTTTATTATCCCTTAATGAAGGTAAGTCGTGGATATGAAGTATCATTCATCACCATGCTCTCATCGATGTACATAACCTTGATTTAATCTCCATTTACACTTTTCCAGTTATGAAACAAACCAACCTTCTCGACAACCAATTCGTAAATCATTTACACAGATTCTCGTGGGAGAATGCTTTGATATTATCTTGATTATACATCCTTAATTCTCCGTTTCCTCTCCAGGGGTTTATATCATCTTCCTTCCCTTATTTTAAGGACGCCGTGAGGCTAAAAAAAAACGAAAAAATAAAACACAAAAATGTTTCCTCATATCCAGTGATTGCGACAGAAAAATAAGTGTCAACTCCATGTAACGGAACCTTCTGGAGGTCTGTTTGTAACCATCGGACGTAACGTGACCGGGGGGAGGGGGCAGTGTTGCGTGCATTTTAACGGTGCTGATCGTGACTGCTTAACCTAATCTACGTAACAAATGCACTCGGCAGACATCTGTTACTTTGTTTTCCTTTATTCGCTCTACGAGATTATAAATGCCTCAACGGGATCTTCCCTCATCTGTCTTCGATAGCGGTATTTATTTGATAGCTCATTTATATCCTCGTATTGCATTTAAGAACCATCAGTCACTAATTACAGCCGCAGAATGTGCAATTATGGAGTTCTTATTGCTTTAACACGATCTCTTCTTTCATAGACTTCATGTATACTCGTTCGAACAACTCCGTGTGTTGTAATAGGCTCTTATTTTGCTATCTGTTGAGCATAATTTTTAAAAAATTATGATTATTATACCCTTAACTCTGAACTTGGTCAAATAAGACAACTGCTTGCGATGTTTATTTATATTCTAAGTGTTTAGAAATCTGGAAATAACTGTACACGATTAGAAAGGCCAACTTGATCACAAAATTAAAACAAAAGTGAAAAATAGCGACTAGGACACGAATCCAGGTCTCTTAACTACTTCCAGAAAAATATTATTAGTATCATTTAAACTGTAATAATAATACCTGTACTGGAAGTAATAAAGGGACCTGGGTTCGAGTCCTAGGTATGCTAATCTTTACACTATTATTAAGAAATGGCATAGTAATGAATTCAGGGTAATGGTTAGCAATTCTGCCATTTGAGAGGAAAATAGGGGTCCTGGGTTCGAGTCCAAGGAATTTTTTTCATTCTTTTTTAATTTTTTAAAATTTTGCTATATCTAGCGACTCATTTGTTCCTAAATATTAGGAGTAATGAATAATAACTGAATTTTAGGCTGAAAACCACTCCGTTTAGGGCAATACGGATCAGGTTGGCTCCCCAAAATCCCTCTTTCCGGAGTACACAAATCCGTCCCGGAAGGAGGGCGGCTTCCTTGGTACGTGCGGGCGAACGTGCGACGAGAACACCCAAACTCCGTCTTTGTGTATCCCCAAGATGAATAGGGGGAGGTTTTGGAAAAATCGATGTTGAGGAATTCCTTTCTTTTCCAGAGTGCCTGAGAAATCCCTCTCCACACACCCCCACACCACACCATCTCTCGTGCGGGACCTTCTAGAAGGTAATATCCCTCACCTGCTCGTCACACGCGTTTAAAGACATCCGCCTCCTTCACTCAATAATCCCTTTCCACGTCACTCCCACGCATAACGGAACTTCGACCCCTGAACGAGCATCCTTTTTTTTACCATTCTTTTCCCTTCCGCTGAAAAATCCCGCCTTCCCGCATCGACGCATCCTACCAACCCACACTCTTAACACACAAACTTTCAGTTATACTCTCCGAGCATAACATACCCTTAGACCACTTCCGTCTCATGTGCCCTCCGCCTCCTAAAAAGTCGTCCGTTAAGTAGTTTCCGCCTCCCAAAAAAGATTTTGGAGCAAAAACAGACGTTTCTGGTTAAGATGTAGGTGTATTCCTAAATTGCCATAAATAAGAGATGCACTCATACGAGCACGGAACTGTTTTTGGCCAAAAGTGGCCTGATATCCGCTTCTGGAAGATTTGGAGCGAAAACAGACGTTTTTGGTAAAGTTGTAGGTGTTCTCCTAAATTGCCATGAATAAGATATACGCTCGTCAGAGCACGAAACTGTTTTTAGCCAAAAGAGGCATAAATTAAGCCGAAACGGAGGGTTGATTTATTTCAGCGTGAATTATAATAAATGGGCGTCTTAAGGAGGGTAAATGGGCCGACACAAAGCTCGTTTTATGCTCATAATGGAACTGAGGTGTAACATTCACGGAATAATAACAGGTACTGAACTTAACTTACATTTTTTTTCGCTAAGCGAGTTGGAGATTTGTTTACCTTACCTGACCGGATGCTAACTGGTGCTTTACTCATTACGGAGAAGATGCGTTGAGGGCTATACTCTGTGTAGTGAAGAAACCTTTGAGATGTTTTCACATCGGGTGGTCACATTTTAGTGCGTGGTTTCGTTACTAGGTCTTCGTGAGACACTATGACGATGTAGTTTCGTTTATCTTAATTTATATAAAAAATATAATACAAAATTGGAGAAATATGTTTTATCTTCATATAGCCAGGAATTATGTTCTCTATTATCCTTAGAGTTGTATTTATACACGGGGCAGGGAAACAAGATAAAGTTAAAACGATGTTCTTTGTCTCAGAATAGGACGTCAGTTATTACTGATGTTCCTTAACGGCTGCTTATGCATCAGGGTTAGACCATGTTGACTGTATTCATGAAAGTTATTTGTAAAACCGTAATAGTATTAAGTTAACCTAATTTACGTATATCATACTTGTTTATGAACATAATTTGAGAACTTCGTTGCATCTTTTAAAGTAGATTCATATCCCTATTTTAAGAAATGTTTCCCTAAATACGTGTAGGATCTGAAAATAAATAGTAAAACTATTTTTAAATCAATTTCATAGTTTTTTTGGTGATATTTTGGATTTTTAAACAGTATATTTTTAAGTTTTAATGAATAATCGTATAACTATGAAATTAAAAATATAAATTCAAATACACTAGAATTTTCAGTCGATATAGATAATTCAGTTGGGTCAAATTATACAACCTTCTTTCTAATGACCAAAGGAAATTTTTATATCACCCTTTCCATGACATGCTTGATTTCTTAAGCTGTAGCTCGTGTATTTTCTTTTATCTTTAATGAAGTTGATTCATTCAATACCCTAAAAACTCATTATATCCGTACTAACGAGTATTTTCGCCCAATACGTAAAAGCAACCTTAATGTCAACACGCGTTAATTCTTGGCATCTCACGATCAAAAACAATCCCGTTAATTGTGCACTAATGCACGTTAAGGTCAAGAACGCTACATCCTCGTAGCGGATCCTTTCTTTCATCTCTTTAATCTTTTCCATCCTGGTGCAGTCAGTGGGTCACCGATTGCAATCTCTGTGTGAGGCATCGGTAAACGTCATCGGAACGATATTTCTCACGCAGTCCTCCTCCTTTACTCTTCATTTCTCTCGTCTTAACACATTCCCACGTCTTTTTTCCTCATTTCTCTTTACACTCTCACCCGTCACACAAAACAAAAAAGAAGCGTTTCAAACACACGTCACACAAAACAAAAAAGAAGCGTTTCACACCCTTAACCTCCTTCCACCCACGGCGACACATTCGAGTGACAAATGAGTGAAAATCGCCGCCTCTGACTCACCATTTCCCGGGATTCGGGTCCTAAGTCATCCGTTGCGAAGTTCCTGAACTCTTCCTAGTCAACAATATAGACTTGACCTCCATCTTTCCGCACGCTTTCTTTCTTTCGAGAGAGTGCCATTCTCCAGCTCGCGGTGGAGATTCTCGTGTCGGTGGAGTCCCTTCTCGTGGCGAACCGTTAGGGATGGAATATCCCCGGTCGATGTTCCGATTTTAAGGGGATCCCGGAGTAGGTTTCAGGATGTGGGGGATGGGAAAATACTATTTAGAGATCTTAAATAGAGGTGGATAAGAGTAGATTCCACAGTTGGGTTATATATATATTAGGTTCTCCAGAATGTATTCTAGGAAAGGCATTGAAAATTTAATAAATATACTCATGGGTTTCACTGTTTTAAATTTCAAATCTGGAACCTTGTTTATAAGGATTTAAGAATGATGAAGTACAATAATAGTTAAAGGAGTAACAATATTTTAGTCTTTTACGTTAAACCCAAAGTTTTCAATTGTGCTCAGAACCTGAACTTTTCTGATACCCTCGTGATCAACCTTGACTAAGATTTTATGTGTAATATATTTCGTTGTTTAGTTAATATATTCGATATATTAGAATTTATAAGTAATTTATATTACGGAGAGATTTAGGATGTTTTCATTCCTTATAAATATCGTTCATAAGGGTAATAACTGTACGTATTCGATTTGTAAATACTAAAAATTCTGCCTGTTATTCTTCTTCATTCTATTTCATTTCTGATTTTATATTATCATCAACGGTTTTGATAAATTATTCTGCTGCTATGAAGGTACCCTTTTCCTTGCTAAATTTTTTACCTCGTTTTCCGAAAAAGTAGTCTTATTAATAAATATTGGATCTTACGTTACTTTTTAATTGATTTATGTATTGCCCACATAAAAATTCTGCTCTTTTCTTTTTGTGCTAACCAATAGTTGTCGTTCCTGATTTCTGACCTTCATCTGTTTCAATAATGGCCATACTTATTTTTTTCGCTGCGGTCTTCGTAAATTGTGATGATTCAATCTCTTGGAATGTTTCATCATAGGTTTATACGTGAAGTATTCTTCGGTTACGATAAAAAAATCTTGTATAATTTCGATTTGCTTTAAATCAAGAGCCGAAGGTCCAACTTGAAGTAAAATAAATCTTCCTAGTGAATTCTCACCATACAAATAAATCGCTTATTTTCTATATTTAATTTATACTCGTTTTATGATAAAACTTTGTGTTCAACTGCAAATATAATTTTGTCATGCATCAATTTCATCACCTTTATCAGATTATACTTACTCGACTTATGGCAGTTCACATTGTTCATCCAAAAATTTTTATAATTAGTGTATACCAGAATTCAACGTATATTTTCCGCAACTGTTTGATTTAAGATTATAAATCCATCAAAGAAAAGGAATCAGAGGAAAAGTTTCAAGAATAATTAATAAAGTAATAATAAAAAATCTTTATTAAGGGGTTAACAACTTATGTAGTTAATTTATTTCGTAATTTCAATTGAAAAAGTGAAAAATACGTGTATATAAGAAAAAAAGTTCGGTATCAAACCTCTATCACGGTTTATTACTTTATAATATTTGATCTCTGTTTATCGTAACACTATAGTGTATTACATTCCTTTTATACATGATAAAGTAGAATAAACAAGTAAAAATAATACTATTAGTTATTATAAGAGCTATTGATGATATATATGTATAGTTTCACCACTGTATATACATCTTCGATACAGTTCGCACTAAAATTGGCGCAGAAAACATCGATACCACAGAATAGCCTATCGTTCTGCGGGTGGCCTACAATCCTAAGCACCGAGGGTTGCATACGTTCCAGGGGTCGCGTCGTAAGTGTGTCAATAGAGGTTAACGACATCCCGAAAGGACACACCTTTTTCTCCTTTGCCAATGGATGACGCGCACATTGAGCTTCTCGACGTCGTCGTGGGAGGCGCCACCGTCGAAAGCGTGCAAAATCAAAAGACTCAGTTGTTGACGCTAACAGACCTCACAAGACGTATGGGATAGCAACACATTTTCTCACGTGTATGCTTTTGGGAATATAGCCCTCGAATACTGATTTATATTGTCAGATACATATTATATGTGGACTTTTAAACTTTTATCGACATTGAAAATTTAGTTTGGGGTGAATTAATGATGGTTCATCGCAGTTAATGTTCAGGATAACTTACGAAACACAAAGAGAAATATGTTACGTATTTATAATTATGATACTAAATTAATAGATCGATTTATTAATATTTCTTTTTGTTGAGTTCGGTGGAACTAAGTATTATCAACATATTTTTATCTTACTATGCTACACAGATGTTTTTTATTTATAGATTTATATGAATGAGAACCTTCAGAGTAATCAGTTACGAAAGAAACCTTAAAAAGCGTAAAAAATAACATGTCACACAGAATTTAGTATCTTAAATTATGTTATAATAGATTATTAATATCATAAGTTACTCGCAATAGTTTGAAAACGAATTATCAATGATACAACCCTTAAAAAGTCGTCATAGATCAAAGATGAGATAATGACACAGCAAAAAACTCCGATAATTAACTGCTCTCGTAAATTTCAGTTCCCGAAGATCGTACGAGTTTCTTTCTTGGGTCAGAATAGCGGTAAGTTATTTTTTTGGGAATCGATGTGACATTTTCCCTCATTCTGCTCTTTTTTTAACGCCATTCTTCACAATTTTATAACGAAAACTCTTAAAAAGGCAGTTCGTATCGAATTAGCATCGATCTTTTTTTATATATCGGAAGCGATCTTTAATATTGTTTCCGTGTCCTGATATCGATGGAGTAATTTAATTCCTTTTGAAGCAGTTGACGGAGATGTGCGGTCGCTTCGGTCCAACATTACCTGTTTCCGCTTGGCCGTCGGGCACTGGGCCACAGCGCATGCGCACAACTTCAACTCTGTTACGACCTCTTCATGTGGAGAAGCCCGGAAGAGGGAATTCTACAGCTGTCGATTACGAGGGTATAGTTGGGAATTTTCGATAAACATTTGCTCGTTCGCAATAACTATACGTGCGTGTTTCGATATCGGTTAATGTTGTTAAGTAAACAAACACTTCTGGTGTTCCTAGTAAAGTAAAAAAAAGAGATTAATACATATCTATAGCCTCCAATGAATTGAATTGAATCAGAAACTTGATAAATCAAACAAATTAATGAATATTTTTTATAAAGACGCTTTAATGATACAAGTCTGGATTACATTTTGATTAATTTTCATTTCTGTTTAGTTTCAAAGGGCTACAACTTTGATAAAAATAGAAATAATGTAGTTTGATTTAGATTATTGTATTGGTAAACGTTTAGTAGTTTATTAACGTAAAGGACTAAATGTGAATCCCAGTTTCCTTTGGAGAATATAAGAAAACATATTTATGAACAAAATGTCTTCAATTATTTTCAGTAAATATTGTTTAAGCAATAAAATTTAGTATTTTAAATTATCATGAGTAAATTTAAGCAACGTTTTCGAAAGTTCCCTTTATTCTTTAGTTGGACTTTCAAATTTCTTTTTTTATCGTTAACTCCATAAAATTCTATAACATAAAACATAATTTTCCCGAAAAATTGACATATGAACCATAAAATGAACAAATAAACATTAGAATTGCACAAAAATAAATAATTAAGTGAGCAAATACTTCTATACTATTATATTTGCAACTAGTTGAAAAATGTGCATATCTATTTAGCGAGTAAATTGTTCCTACCGATGTACATTCATACGTTTGTTTAATGGTTACCATAAAACATCGTAAATTCTTGTTTTCCAAATCTTAAAAGCTATGAAACTAAGTACACGGTAATGTTTAATCGATGTGAAAATCCTCAGGACATTAAGCATTAAGTAAGAAAATATTTACGTACGTTTAATACTCCAAGTAATACTTTTAGCATGAGAGTCGTAATTCCTTTCAAAAGGCAAGGAAAATATTCTTAAGTAAATTACATTGAATACGGTAACTTGTTTCAACTTCCAAATGAAAATAATACATCAATTACCTAGAGGAGCTATTGACAATACTTTGTCTCAATAATAGATAAAAATACGTAATTTCATGCACCATTACGTGTTTATACACAAATCAATAAACGATTTTTAATATTCTTTTAGACATATTTGGACTAGAATTGTTTTAAAATACCTTACATTATTGTTCCATATTTTAATTCGTACATTTTCGTATGTTTCTTGATGACATATTTGAACTTTTCACTCTTTCTCGGTACACATACGTTTTCCTTAGGATCCGCCATTTTCAACTCTTATTAAAATTCAATGTAGCTCGTATTCCATTACGTTCGTCCTTCGGGTGACATAAGGAAGAGGTGTCTTTTCACGCAACGGCCTTTGCTTCGTTTCCAAATGCCAAAAGCTGGTTTTCAGCCTCTCTGTCACGGTCGCCGACCTTTCCAGTAACCCTTCCAACTCCAAACAAAAAAAATCTCTCAATCTTCAGCAATGGTTTTTAGTCGAGTGAAAAAATCATCGTGCCATAGTCCAGTAGGAACAAACACTTGCCTTCAATTGCTATTGGAGATAATAGAAATTAATTATATAGTTTTAGGCATATATTTTACGACGTAAAATGTCTCTATAATCTATTGTAACTTTGAAGCTGTACATTCCACTATATCCATAAGAAATACATATATTTGGAAAATTTACTATGAAACAAGAAATGCTGAAGAAGAAAATAAAGAAGAAACTAATACTTCTTATAACATCCATTTAGTTTTACCATAAGAAGTTAAAACAGCAACGAAGCAGTGAAGATTGGACTACCAGGAAGAACAGGTGTAGTGTTGGCAGAATATTTTAAACTTGGCGTAATGGAGGTAGCTTCCTCACAAATAATTTCAATAGTTATTTTTTTATAAACGTATTTGATACCATATAGTTCAAACAAGGACATTTAAAAGTGATTATATTGAAATAATTATGTAATTTACATTAAATTGTCCTCCTATAGTTCGTTTTACGATTATTTACAAATTTTTTTGGTTTATTCTTTTGAAGAGATTGAAAATAAAAAATAACCAATTTCCTTTTCTATACTAAGCCTGATTCAATCCAGTTATTTCTGCTGACTTGCCTACGTGATTTAGGATTAGCTAAACCTGATTTTGCAGATATTTCATTTACGTTGTCGAAACTGTGAACTTGTGCTAACTAGAATCAAACAGTTTTGCTTAAGACTTACTCTAGAAAGTGCAAAGTATAATATAGGCCACAAACATTGGATGCATATTCCAATGTAAACCTTAAGAACGGATTAAATATTAATAATTGGCTCATCTCACATTATTCAACTATTCCCAAATCTAATGTCCCATACGAATGCGTAAATAATGAAAATAGTTGATCTGATGAATGAATTATGATCGTTATTCTTAAACATCAGGTGTTTTAAAGGTGTAATTTCATCATTTCCTCGATTTAATTTCCCTGACCCAAAGCTGTCCGGTCACCAACCTTTATGGCAAGAACGTTTAGAAATCTATTTTACTATTTTTGCGCTAGTCATATTTAGGCTGGGTGAATAACCTTGGTAGATTTCTTATTTTTCTAAATATAACTTTTTGTTTTCGAGAAATACTTGAAATATAATCTCTGACTTCATTTGCAATTTCGATTTCACCAAATACTTTCGAACGAATTTGATTTTTCTATAGCCCAATCACGTTGCCTGGTATTTGTTTACAATTTGTTATTATCAGTTGTCATGGAATGAAAAGGTTCTTCAAACAAATTTATGAGCTATATATTGATTCTCATAGAAAATATCTCTGTATAATTGTATTTAAGTGTTGATATTCATCTAAATTTATAATTATTATAATAGCAACCTTAAATTTTATTTTACACGCTCAACTTTGGCATTGTAAACTAAAGGTCACGATCATGGTAAATTTATCCTATAAGAACACTATAATAGCCCTTGAAATACTTTTAAAATACATCCCTTACGTAAAAATACAACAATGTTTACGTCTATATCAACCCATTTGTAGAATCACGTACGAAGGAATTCCTATCATGCTTGTTATTACACTTGGGCTTTAGAAGACACAGGTGAATATTACATAAAATGTTAGTTAATGAATTAATATTCCCCCTCCCCCTTCCTCGCTGCCAAGGGAATTTTTCCCTCCCTCGGCTTCCTATCCCACCGGGTGAAAGACCTCTCTCGTCCCATATTTTCGGAGAAGGGGTGGGGGAGATCGTTTTTTCCACTATCATTTGAACTCTGGCTTCACTCCGCTTCCACGAATTGCTGGAATATGTTGAATTTCCGAAAGAAAGAGGAACAATGAATTTAGGGCAAGAGTATTTATAGCGGTGTGTATTTACATGCTGTCTTACAGTTTAATCGTCTTATACATCCCGACTCAGGTCAGCCCTTTTGTCGTGGTTGTCAACTAAATTTTAATGGAATTGTTACGATATGATAATGTTATAGGTGCGGAAATTGCCAAGAAATATCAGTCTTCTAGAGTATAATTTTTTAAATGTCATTTTTAAAAATTTTTCATAATGTTTATTGTAAGTTTTATTATAGATTTTAAAACTATTCCAACTTTTCCATTTAAAACTTGAACGGAATATGTAGTAACCAATTTAAATATAGTTTACAGAAAAAGTATTTCATAAATTGTTGAATTCTTTGTGTATTCCATTGATATTGAATTTATACATCAACATCATCAGCATTCAATCACTATTATCTTTAAATTAATTAATGCCATCATATTTTTTCTTTAGAATCATGGTAAGAATCCCTTAGAGAATAACTTTTAACAGAAACGCAAGACAGATTGGTGAAATGAAATTGTATGAAACACGTTCTTACTATGCGCTTGGCTAATGAACAGGAGTTTCGAAAATATATTCCATCGTCAAATACCCAAATAATAAGATTCCAATAAGCAGATACTAGTTTGGTTTTTGAGAGTAAATCCATTAATAAACTCGATTGCTTCTTTCATGAATATGATTATTTGAAATAAATAAAAAATATTTCGTTATTTATATTAAACCTTCCATACCGTAGAGTACCTTAGAGAGTACATATTTGTATGAATATTCGTTCAAAAGGAATTGAACGTTTGAAAAAATATTGTTGCAACTAAACGATACTCTGTTTTCTTTTAGTCTTGCCTTTTTATTATTGTTTTTAAAAATCATTATTTTGATAATTTTCTTTAATCTTTTCACGCTTGAATTATACAAGCCCAATATCTGAGTCGGTGAATTAATTACTGAAATAATATAAGTACAGAATATGATTTAAATAGATGTATTATCTCTATATTTTTCGCCTTATCTTTCTTTGAATCATTAAGGATTGCACGTCATTAAAAATTCGCGTTTCATATTCGTGTACCAAAATCTAGTATTTTTTGCCACATCTCATCTGATCTAATACAAGAGCTAATAATTATTATAGAGCCTCTACAATTATAACAGAATTCACGATATGTATAATATTCTTTGAGAAACTAGAGCGTTATTGTGAATTCATGATACGAGGCCTGTAATTTTTACAAAAGCATTAATATCCATATCTCTTTAATGATATTTAAAAATTCATCGAAAACTTTTGGTTAATATATAATATAATATTTTGGTTAAACCGGAGAACCAAAATGTTTACCAAGACAAAGAGAAGACAGATATATGATACAGAGGAATAATCTAGAACTGAAGGATAATTTGGCAACGACAGAAGAATTTGAAGGAATTTGGAGATAAATAATGTGCTTAGTATTGAAATATCCCTTTCTTTTCCTCAGTTCCCAACCAAAAAAATAATATTCCCAATACGTAATTATTACTCCCACATTTTTCAAATAAAACCATAGATCTTAGATCGTAATCCCACTAAAGAAACCCCAATTTATTAATTAATTAATTACGAGAAAATTCCTACTGTTATCGTAATTTTTAAGCATTCCGCTTTAGTTTTAACGAATTATCATCACCAGGTAACGAGACGATTTAATTGCATGGAAACCTCTCCGATTCAAAACACGGGAGAGAGCGTTCTCTGCATTGCTGCTTCGAGGGGTGTATTGGAACCAGAAGGCTGTGTTGGAGGGGAGGCCATTTGGCGTACTTTGCCTACGTTGTGCGGGACGACCGCCACTCAGGATGGAGCTGCGCTTCCGCCCAGCAACGGCCAATTGGTAGGGGCGGTCCGCCTAAACACACCGGGGTCGTTCATCTCAAATCGATCCACGGAATCCGAGTATCTATTCTCGATCCAATAGCATTTGACTCCGAAAAACCTTTTTTTTGCGCAATTTTTCCAGTTCCCCTCGCTTACAATTTGGTAGAGAAGGTCATCCTAGTTCATTCATCAATATGAGTCCATCTCCGGCAAGTGTGTGTGTGGGGAGAAGACCTTGACGTATTCTTTTTGCAGCTGGGTCACCTCACTTCTGCTCGCGTAAATCTTCTCGCGAATGTGAAAGGTTTTTGCACAGCACTTCGAACCTAAGTTGTGCGTTATATAATTAACGTTTAACTTTAATTATATAACATACGTATATTATAAATATCCTCGTGAATGAGGGAAGGTTTAGTACAACACTTCCTTGAATATAAGGTATTTGTTATATAATTAGTGCTTTTAATTTTTCGTTATTTAAATCGTATAATGATGTTTATTCATTCATATATGTATCTGTGATTTAATTTTGTTTGCGAATTGTTTAATGCTGTGTATTCATTCATATAGTTAGGTTTCGTACACTTCTTTGAATGTAAGTAAATTATCTGTTATATAATTAACGTAGAATGTAGTATTTAAATCGTTTAATGTTGTCTGTTAATTTCCGTCTCTCTGATTTAATTATATTTGTGAATCATTGAATGCTGTTTATTCATTTATATACCTGTTGAGGAATCAAAAATTAACAAATATATATGTTTATTATTTCTTGCTGATTATTAATTAAAATTAAAGCGTAAAAATGAACTTGAATTTATATCCAGTTAATATGGAATAGTAAAATTTAAATGAAAAATAGGAAAGAATCAGTTCGTAAAAAAGGTATTTGTTACGTCTCACAGATATTTCGTAAGTCTATAATTATTTATCGACCACCCTATTACTATTTTATCATATATTTTAACTAAGAACGTTTTATAAATTAAATTGTCCTTTATATACGTATTTGGCTGAAATGCTATCGAACTACAATAATTATCGATATATTTACGATCTTAAAACAAATGAAGGAGACGATCGGAAAATTAGCAAAACGCATTCCAGCGAAGGATCAGTTTTCTCGATTGAGCTTCCGCAATAGCATGTTTCCTCTTAAATAGGAAGTGTATTAACTTCAACCTCATGAACGAGCGAATGCACGCATCGCTGAGACTCAACTTGGGCCATTCGTTTTCCCACGGAATACCATTTCCCCATCATCACTTCACCTTTTCTTTCTGCATCTTTTTAAGGATTATACATTCTATTTCCACCATCTATACTATTTTTTCTCGATCGTATTTTCTTACCTTCTCTTGTACGTACTCATTACGTCATTTCTTTTTATTCTAACCTTTCCTTCTAAAATTACGTATGTTTGTATGAATGTATGTACGATGTTTATGTAAATTTACGTGTATATTTTTAGGGATGCTGGTGTCCAATTTAAGAATTTCGTAAGCCAGCAAAGCATTTTAAGAATGTTTAATTGGCTTTTAATTGTTTGATTGTGAATTTATTCTGATGGTTTAAAGACTATAGTCTAAGTTAATGATTATTATGAGGACAGATATGAGTTTGGTCAGAAGAACTCGTGTGTAAATTGAAGTTTATAATATTTTTCATTTACTTCTATCCTGTCTGGAGATGAAAAAGTATTGAATTTTAAAAAATTAGATCACAGAATTATAAAAACAATCATCTCATATTTTGAAGAAAAGTTGTTGAACAAAAAATTCAAAAAAAAATTTAAGAGACTATATTAAGTGAAATTCGTCTCTTTTACTTTATTTGCCGATCATATATTATCAAGAACACTGAAATATAAATTCATTACAGCTCTTTTAATGTGAAACATATAATATTGGATATACCAAGGATTTTTACGTAAATAATCCTTATAGTTATTTCGAAGTTTCTTGGACATTTTCCAACCAAATCATTTCCTTCATCACAATTCCTCTCGACTTTATTTCCCTCTCGTTTTAGTTTATTTCTCCTTCAAGAACATCACAGAGCAATTCATCTCTCCATCTCTCGGTGTTAATTACATCGCATTTTTTCAGCCCTCGTCTCATTCGATCAAATATCTCGTGCATTCGAACCGCATTCGAATACCTTCACTCGGCTAAAATAGTGATGAGTTCATATCTTTCCGATCGACACGGATGTAAGTTGGGATTATAAAAAAATGGATTTTCTCATAGTTGTTGATCAAATTTTTACCTCAAACTGATGTCTTATAATGAAGGAAAGGTTGTTGAAGGAATTTTTTTTTGAATTGATGAGGTGAACCAGATTAAATATGAGTTACAGAAATGATTGGTGAGGCTCACAGAAAGTATTTACTATTTATGTTGATTAATTATGGTTATTTTTAGACAAAATTATCAATATCTTAGCCAAGAATAAGTGATAATTTAAAGAAATAAAAGAATGCTCAATTTTTTGCATTAAAAAGACTTGCGTAATATAAGATTTAATAGTTTTTAAATGTAAGCTTACAATAGCCAGAATTACTTAACAAAATTCGTACAATTCTACAAAATAATAATATTATCTGGAATTGCAATTATTCGATAAAGTTTTCTGGTTGTTAAATCATGTAGTTCCACTAAGTATCGCTTACTATAAATTAAATTCATTAAACGTATAATTTTCCCTGCATTATCTCTATAATTCATCAAATAATGCTCCTTCTTACATTGATGTAATGATAGATGAATGAGTCAATTTTATATATTTGTTATTAATTGGTAATTATTAGTCTATAATAGACTTTTAATTAGTAACCTCTAATTCAAATAATATAAATAATAAAGGACCATTGTTGTGTCCCGAGTACTCCTATTCTTACGTGGAATCGTATACCCTTATAACAATTGACTGTATTAAGAGTCTAATAATAAATAAGTCTATAATGGACTTTTAATTAGTAACCTCTAATCCAAATGGCAACAAAGGACCATTGTTGTGTCCCGAGTATTCCGATTCTTACGTGGAATCGTATATCCTTACAACAATTGACCGTATTAAGAGGTTAGAATTGGACGCAAGAGCGCGAAAAACTGGGAAAGAAGAAAGAGGCGAAAAAGGTGGAGATAAAAAGATTACCACTCCTCTATAGAGATCATTGACCGGGTGTTTCCGCGCAGCCTCATCCCAAATTCCATCAACCACGTCTCAATCAGAATACAATTGCATCTCTTACCCCCACCTCACATATCACACACTCATTCACTCTTGCTTTTTAGCACGTTTTCCTATTGAGACAACACGTGCTTGTGTTACGGGTTTGCTCTCTCTTGATGTATGTAAACATGATCGCTCTGTTGAATCCGAAACGATCTTTTGTGTAAAGTTTGCGCTAAATTTGAACGAATGATTTATTGTGGAATTGTATGAAAGGGTGTGCAGGGTTTCTTCAAAGAAGGGAAGGGAAATTCCCTCTGTGTTTGGTGGAGTTTACGTTTGAGGAAATTATATTCTAAGGAAGAATTTCGTAAAAGAGGCAAACTAATTACTACAATCTAAAACTTGAACTCAAAACCATATTTTCGATCACACTCTGATTTAATGCTATAGTAGAATTACACGAGATAAATTATATAATACTCTTTAGATGCTGTAAAGATATACATGTATCTACGTCACGATGACGTTATGTACAAAGTTGGCACAATATGATTTTCTGAGTGGATTTATCAAGAGGTAATATATATTTCTAACATTCTATTTAGTAAAAAATGGTGTTCCTTTTTAGAAAGATATAAGAATAAGTGTAAGGAACTGGTTGAGAAAATAAAGTTTACGTTAAATTGAAAATATTTATTTAAATTAAGCATGGAATTTTTATCATCACGTAGAATGCATTCTTTTACCAACTTTTTAATTGATTTTGATTTAATTTTAATCTGATATTTCTTTTTTCTTCGGATTATCGAAAGTATAGAGGTTTCTTACATTATTGTACTGTTTCTGAAGTATCTATTTTGTTTGGATATTTTCCAATAAAAAATTGGATTTTCTATTTAAACGAATTGGAAAATCCTTATTTTCAAAGAAAAATTCAATTTTTTTCAAAGTAATTCTTTTGTGCAGAAGTGAATATACTTTAATGAACATCAAATATGTTAAGACGTTTTAGAATTATATGAAAAATGTAAGACGCTCTTATATCCTTTTTCCATAAATAATCAATATCGGCTTACTAGAGACATGATATATAAAATCTCTGATTAAATTAATCTTAAGAATTTAGTTCATAATTATGCAGAATTCGAACAGACTCTACGTAAAGGACGATACTTAAGAATTCGGAAGGAATACAGATAGATTTTTAGAAAATTTTGAATTATAAAAATGTTGTTTAAAGCAAAGAAATACTTTGAAACACTTCCTTAAAACTTTTTCCAGAAAAGGATATTCTTTGATGAACAGAAGGATGGACATTTCTTCATAGCATCCCACCACGAGCTGATAATACATGGTCTGTCCTGAAAGTAGTAGGACTGATTTTTTCCTGTTCGCACGGACGGTCGGACGGGAATTTTTTGGATTGCAAATAGAGGGGGGGACTGTAACGAAGCGCTGACAACAATTGGAAGTCGATTCCCAGCTTTTGCGTTCTGTGTATGTTAGTTTTCTCGGACCTCTGTCAAGTGACCTCGTCACGGAACGTCACCACGGTCTCACCGACCCGTGGTGACGTCCTTTCGGCGGATTTTTAAATTTTGGAAAGAGAAAGAAGTACGAGGGAGCAATATCTAGGCTGTAGGGTGGGTGAGGCAGGGATGCAACACCGTTTTTCTCAAGGAAGTTGGAAACAATGAGCGCGTGTGGGCCCGCGCATTGTCGCGATGCAGGACCCACGAGGCGGCCATAGCGGGTCGGACACGGAAGATGCGTTTTCGCTGTCTTTCGAGTACTTTAACGTAAAAAGTTCGTCCGATAACATTCTCACACTCACAGTGTTCAATAATTTTTTCACTCGCGCCACATTTTCGTCCGTTTTCGAGGTCGAAGGGCGTCCGGAGCGCTCGGCGTCTTCGACGTCTTCTCTCCCCTCTCGAAAAAGCTGGTGCCGCTCAAATACGGTTGAAAAATCAAACCTTAAGCTGCCTTGATGAGTTTGTGTCTCTCCTTGCAATTTTTTACGAGTTTTTAACGCAGAATTTCACTGCATAGCGTTGCTCCAGCAAACGGTCCATTGCGTTCCGTGACGAGGTCACTTGCGGAGGTCCAAGAAAACTAAGATACACAGATCGCAAAAGCTGGGAATCGACTTCCAATTGTTGTCAGCGCTTCGTTAAAGTCCCCCCCTCTATTTACAATCCAAAAAATTCCCGTCCGACCGTCCGTGCGTGCAGGAAAAAATCAGTCCTACTACTTTCAGGACAGACCATGTATCTAGCATGAAATTAGAATATACGTAAATCCTCTCTCCTCTGATAATAAAATACATTCCGATATTTAAAAATACAAAAACATAGTTGGATCAAAGACACATAAAATATTTTGACATCGTATCCGTATTCCCTAACTTGTTGAAACTTTGAAAGGTATATATACGAAAAATATACAGTATACAGTAGTACAAAAATCTCCCTTCGTATCTTTCTACGTGATTCCGAAATCCCTACAGCCCTTCTCATCATCCACAGAAGAGAGCAGATAACCATGCGCCGTGTGTGACCCATAGCCATTGTTAGCTTCCACTGATCTTTGAAACATCGGTCCATCCATTTCGGGGCATCTGAGATTTTCTTTTGTCTCTCCGCCCACTCGACTGCTCCAGCACTCCTCCACCCTTTGGGTTGTTTATGGGATTATATTGGCCAGCTTCATGACACTCGTTGCTAAGGGGAAGTTGCCTCGGATGAGGGAGGATGCTGGACCAGGGTGAGATAAGATCTTCGAATTTTTTTGCAGCCTCCGCCTCCAAAGATGACACTTTGTCACGGATGCAATAAATGAAATACTTTACCGCCAATTCCGTCTTTCTGATCAAGATCTACTTCCTGTTGTCGGAGATCATAAATTTATACAATTGTGTTAAGTCATAGAAATAGAAATATGGAGCAGAGATGCTGCTTCGTTTTAATTCTCCAAATTTTACTTTTTTTAGTGATAATTTTGTCTAAACTAAGTTAGCGTTGTCCTCTTGAAAGATTTTATTATACTCATTGGTGAAATTCCACTATTTTCTATTAGCATCAGCCAATATCTTTGTGGAATAAAATCGAACGAAAAAGTTAAAATAGGAACTAAATAATAAATATTTTTATCTCGTCTAATTTCTAGAAATAATAGGGTTCAAATCCATTGGGTTTAATTTAAATTTGAGCGCGTTTTACCTGCTAAAATTATATATTTTAATATTCTAACAATTTACCACTAAAACTTAAATAAAATAAACTTATTTTAATACTAACCTCAGTGATAAGTTATTGTCACGAAGTGGTAAAATATTTGCGAAAGAGTTTAGAATTATAAATTAAGGTATACAAATTTTGTGAACTTTGTAACGTAGATTTTAATCTTACATTTGACGAGCGATATATTTACTTATTTTTATGTAAATCTTTAGTATAACTATCATAGTTTCTATTGTAATGGATAGACAGGAATACATACTGCACATTTAACAGAGAATATTATCATAAGATCAACAGTTTACTTTTATTTATATATACTAGTTGCCTAGGAAACGATATTATCATGTTTATCAGATCTATTTATATTCCCAATGCCGTATTTAAGATAGGGTACATTAATTATACCCGGAGTAACGTCTATTTCAAATCGGGTTAAAGCGATCCAATCTAAATCCCCAGCACCTTATCGCAAATCCAAAATTCTTCACCTCGTCTTGTCCTTAGAAATGGTGATTGTCGCGCCAACGTGAATAGTTCCACGCTTCATCACTGACACGCGCTACCCCGACACCCGGAACACCCGTCTCACAGAGAATCGGATTCTAGAAAATAAAAAAAGAAGACTTTGCCAATTCAATTAGAGCCAGTGTAGAGTGTAGCCAGTGTCACATTGAAGTAAGAGCAACATGTCAAGGGGCTACTTAAAATAAATACCAAAGATTTAATGCTAAATGTCAGGCGATGTATTTATTAAGTACGGGAATCGATGTAGGGAGTACGTAACTAAATTAGTGTTAGAAATATAAGATTAAAATAAAAGTACTTTAGCTCAATATAAAATTGGTATAAAATTAAGGAAAGGTAACAAATCAATAACTTCGAATAATTATTTCATGCCTGTTGATCAAAATTGTTTAACAGCATTCAAAAATAAAAACATGACTGGGACTCGAACCCAGGTCCCAGACTTCTTGTTTTGTGAACTCAGTGATATTGACACGGTATATTGTTTAAGTGGTCACCATACATGCACCAGAAGTGAGAAACATGGGTTAGAGTCCCAGTCAAATAACTATTTTAAACTTCTGTTTAACCTTTGTGATACTATTATTATTGAGTTGAATTGAACTATATTTTTATTGTTTGTTATTTGCAGTGCTTCAGACGATCTATACATTCAGCGCTGTAGAACGATAGAATTCATCCAGAACTAATTACTTTTTAAACTGGAACATTTACTCAATAGTCTATACTTATTGGTAACCTTGAGATATTTCCTTGAATATCCACATTTCTCCAACTCTGAAGTCAGCTGGAACAAATTTTTGATTCGCTTGCAATTATTGCGTCAGAAAGTTGACTGAATGATCGAGTTTTGAAGCCATCTGTAATGATTCATGAGTTTTTCAAACATTCCAGAGGCTAATCTTATGCGAACAAGCTTGGCATTCTATGGAATTAAGCCACAAGTAAAGAAAATATATTTCATTGTATCCTCCAAAGACATTTTTAAACTAAAAAGAGTTTTGTCTTATTTAAATATTCCAAAGACGGTTTTTAGATGTAAAGTTGACTGTCAGAAAAAGGTTTATTAATTTAATTTTAATTGCTATAGCTCACTCAAAAAATTAAGAAAGATAACAATACGACGTAAGCTTCATTAAAATATAAGATCGAACTTGTAACATTTGGAACTTTTTTCCCATATATAGTGAAAACAGATGAAATAATACCTTCCATAAAGATTCGTCGAAGATACGTACCCTCGGTACGAAAATATTCCGAATAACTTCATCGCGAGATTGGATTCCTATCTGGGAACATTTCAAAAGCAGTAATTACGAGAAAAGAAACATCATTCCGTAAATGACTGAGTTTCGATACACACTCTGGATACAGCAATCGAAATTGAGGTAAAATTCCAATCAAAAATATCCACTCCATACTACTCCAGCGTTCATTAATTTGATAAAAACCGAGCTTTAAATTAAGTTTTAATAAATGAGGGAGAAGTCAGAGAAGATAGTGGAGGAGATGTTGTTGGTAGATATCGTGGGTTAGAATCGCTCGCATAAAATCCATTTGCATACCAAATATTTCAGGGTGTCGACGCAATAGCATCGTACCTAATTGCTGGAGTAACAAAAGCGCATATCAATCTCCAGGATCGAGGTCGTAAACAGTTCGCGACGCTAGATTACATTCCGAAGGGGGCAAAAAACTTCGAGGACGGGTTTGAAGAACGTCCTTTGGGCAAATCGGGGGGAAAACAAAATCGTCCTTGAAGAGCTTTGCTCCCGAGGAAAACAATCGTGTGTCTCGACCCAGTGCTAAACTGTCCGGAGATTCGAACGGTGGAGTGGACACGCAAAGTGTTACACGGAGGACGGAAGTGTTTTTAGTTTCTTTGACATGCAGCGCGACCTTCCCCACCTAGGCCATCGAACCCTCCAAGAGGGCACCGGAGGGAGGAAGTCTGGTGCTTCATAATCGTACTGATACTCAAAATCATCCATCGTTTGGCTCGTTGAGGATGCGACTAGACCACGCACACTTTCCATGAGTCGTTTTTTGTGACGGTATTTCAACTGATGATCGCGTCTTTTTAAGGTGATTTTGTCCTTTCGTAATTGTGTTGGTGTTTGATCGATCTTTTTTAATTTAACCTTTTCGATGCCATCTGGAGGAATTTAGTTTTTCGGACAGATTTGGATGAATTGATGACTGTCTGCACGTGAAAGGATTAAATGCTTTTATTTCATTTCTCTCTATACCTTTTTTTTCTAGATTTAAATTCATCCCCTAGTTTAAAAAGATATTGATACATATTATTTTTTCATGAAATACGAGGAATGAATTCGATAGAATATTTTATCGAAGTCGAATGTAATAAGAAGAATGGTTAATACTAAGTTATCAAGCCAAAGCTTATATAAGGCTAGTCTTCTAACATTTTCATGATTATTTAAAGAATTTATCTAACAATCTTATAACTAAAAGTTGAGACGTAAAATTTGTTCTACTAAAGAAATATTTCTTATTGCTAAGATACATATTAAATCTGAATATCGATTCTTTGGAATCTAAAATTGAATTACTATTTTACGATGAAGGAGATAGTAAAATTAAGTTTGATAGTTTTATTCAAAGGTTGCAGATAACTGGAGAACCTATCTGATATGATTCTCATTGAAATATCGTTTAGATTTGGACCTTCCTGAAAGGAGGATCTGGGAATTTTTCTCGAAAAGTAACATGATTGAAAGTGTATTTTTCGTTAAGAATATTACAACCCAAGGGGAATTTTCAATTCTCAGGAAGATGATGAAAACTTACTTTTATGAAAAATAAGTTACTTAGTATGATTTTATTCTTTAGTAACTCACTCTTAGCAGGAATGCTTTAAAATTTCCTCGCCTACCTGCTTCGAGAAAATAATTATCATTTTCAATTAATTATAACTGCTTCTTCATGTCCGTGCTTTTACAATTCTCTCTCAATAATTGATATTTTTAATTCTTAGGCTGTTTTTTAGGCTGTTTAATTCTCATATTTATGCTGTTATTTTTATGGTTGATTTTTCTTCCTAGTTTGATTACCTATTACGCAAGTGTTTCTTTCTTTTAAATAACCTGATATTATTCTAGTTCACCAAACAATGAGCTTTAATTTAATCATATATAATTATGTAAAAGGCCATCCATTTTGAAGAAATATTTTTCTGATTCCTATGCGTTAAAAATATCACTTAACGTGATATCTATTACGATAATTATCATACATCATCATCTAATGACTGGTATATTTCTATATTATTTGTTTTAATCTGTTTTATTCTACAATTCGTTATACTTAATTTCAAATTCGTCATACTCTCGCTGTTGTATAATGTTATTTATGTTTTAATTATAGTTGGAACCTTATTATCATTGGCATTAAGCCATATTACAACAATTAATATTATGAATATTTTATTTCGGATTAAATTCTCCTCTCCCATTTTTTTCTCTTTTATTAGCTATTAGCGTTGGCTATTTTTAAACAATAAAATTATAGAGATTACGGCGCTCAATTGTCGAAACCGATCGTGTATTTCTGTTTGTTATTCAAAATGTTACTGTGGCTAAAAGTACAAAGCTTTTTTCGACTCTTTCCATTATGCATTACCACAACAACTCGCCTGATTCAGTGAATCGTATTCCAATTCATTTATCTCGAATGAAAAAAAAACAGAGTATGAGGATTGAACAGGAGCCAGTTTAATGGTCCGAGTAAGTTGGAAGAGCACCACGAGGGGCGTTGGTGTCGTTTGCTCACGTGTGTCCCTTCACGTAATCTTTCTTCCGTGCTTTGAAGAGGCGCAATGTCTTTCCCCTTTACACTTCCTTTAAATTCCTCTCGTTTATGAACTCACTCACCTTACATCATAGCCTCTCCTTTGTCCTATTATTCAGGTTATGGTGCGCCTATCAATTTGAACTTCCATTTTATCATAAACAGTAATGTAATACGGAACAAATCCAACATTATACTAGGCTGTTAATTTCATTATCATTCATCACGGAAAGTAAACACCTTGGCTGATTGGTATAATCGTTTATTCTGTATTAAATTCATTCATAAAACATTTATTTAGCTTGCATACTTGTGCCTGTTGTCAAGTAAACAATTCATCAAAATGAGTGGTTTCTATGATGACCAAAATACGTGGTGATATATTCGTCTTTTTTATGACGCGTATTTTATGTACTATTCAGAAATAATTATATGAGTTAGCTCTATGTGGCCAAAATATTTAGAATATATACTAACATTTCGTTTGGAAACGAAAAGGAGTCATTTAATGGTTGTTTATAATGATAAAAATATTTGTTCAAGGGAAACTATTTTAAAAACTCCGATTTTTGATGGCACAAGTGTAAAACTAGAATCCAGATGAACTCAAGATCGACACTTTACAGTCTATAGGTTGTTTAAGGTGTTAATTTCATTCTAACTTATTCTCCCCTCGCGATTCATTATTCTCAATCCCATTAGCGGCAGCGACCATACGTATCCGCAGATAGGAGAGCCGATAATGAGGTAATTCTTCTTTCTCTGCCCAATTTCGCTGCTTTTCGTGTGTCGTGCCAAAGAAAGACCTCCGGCACGCGCTTGCAAACGAACGGCGTGGGCTACTAATTGCTTCCCGAAAAGGAAAGAATCATTGTGTGTCTTTCCACTCAACGCATTCACATTCGGAAAAGGTGTTAACGCCGGTTGTGCTTTTCGGACACGTATCCGAAAAACCGCGCGATATCGTAAAGAAAAGCGAAGCGAAAACGAAGTTTTGCCCAAATCCGCGAGAGGCGCTCGGGGCTCTTCCCGCGAAAATCGCACGCCACGAATTCGCCGGTAGCTAGGCGACCGCGACAGCAGGGTGTTTTCCCCGAAGCGATGGACACGACCCAATTGTTGAGGGTTTCGATTTCTAGGAATGGATCTTGAATGGAGTTGACGGGGGGCCCTTAATCTCTTGACCACCACAAAGGCGAAAGCCATTCATTCAGTGTTAACCCCTTGCATCCAGCAGTGAATTTTGAAGGGTCAACGTCCTTAAACTTCCATCGGCCCACCCTCTCCCAGGCATCTTCCCCACTTCGTTTCCTCTTGTTCCATCAGTAGGGCGTTAAGATGACATTCATTCCTCAGCACGCCTCACGTACCTCCCCACCCTCCGCGTTCTACACAGATGGACTTTTGGGTCCAGGAAGAGCGAGCTTTGAAAAATGTTTCTTCACTTACTCTCGCGAACGCAATTATAGCATTCGTATAGATGCGGAGGATGAGTTGCGTAATTTTTCAAGATGTTCCCCCGCTTTGTGATGGAAACACTGGGTCAAGCGGAATTGAAAGATGACTGGGACTCGAACCCAGGTCCCTCGCTTTTCTAATAGAAGTAATAACCCCTATATCAAGTTGCTTGCAAAGTATTAAGATCCTGCCTTAGGATATTATTACTTGCTCTTACGATTATTACTATTACTATTAGCTAGCATTAATATCCAACTCATAAGGTAGTATCTGGGTTCGAATCCCAGCCATGTCGTGATTTTTCATTTCTATGTACTCTAGTATTCCACTCGTACGAACTGATCTTTTTAAAGTCATTTAATTATTCCAAAATCCAGCGAATTAACACACACTTATAAAGCTGAATATAGATTTAAATATTTCGTTATATGTGTTATGTTTTTCACATTAATATGTTTTCATTTAATATGCACGTATCGTAATATAGTCCGAGACCAGGTGGAAAACGTTTAAGAGGAAGATAATAAAAATAAATGTCCGGCATTCACAAAGGAACGGGAGATTATATCTTCCAAAAACAGCTTACCATCCTCATATTAATAACAATATAAAAATTTAACTACTCTTCATAGTAGACCAATAACTTTTATAATTCGTTTTTTCTAAACCACCATCTGTTTCGAAGAACATTTTTATATCTCTTGTTTCAGTTTCATTCTTTGTTTCTATTTTTCTCTGCAGCATTGCAAAAGACTCTTAACGAATGTTTGTAAAATGATCTCAATCGAATACTTACCGTATGCGCAATTGAAAAAACCGTCTCTTCGCCCCATTTAAATGCACATCGTACTCCTTTAGATTGATAGAAAGAAGGGCACATAAAGTCTCTCGATATGCAAGGAATTTTAATGCATATGTATGACTCTATAAATGGAGGCTATTCCATTTTATCTGTTGAACAGTTGTTTCGAGATTTGAATCGCACGAATCAAATGAAGGCTGCTAAGCAACCGTTTGAGCTGTTCTCTATTCCCTCAACAATACAATTCATTTGATGGATTGTTTTGACATTGTAGGATTGTTACTGGACATCTTAATGGGAGTTTTATTGAATTAACAGTGTATAGTACAGTCCCTATAAATTCTGGATGTGTGCATATCTATAACAATTCACGTAAAGAAATTACTCCTCAGAATATCAAGATAATAATAAAAGAACTCATGGAAGTGTTTAAGACAGTCTTCCGACTTTGAATGCAGGGATGGAAACGCTGTTAGTTAAGTAAGTGTGTTATGAAAGGGAATCACTTGAAAAAATGTAGTGAGTTTCGTAAGAATTATATTGGCTTATTTATATATAAGTATATTTTTATATATGTTTATACAATAAAATCTTGTTTTTAATCTTACATCAGGGAACTTATTGGTAACAACGTGGCAGCTCAAATCAGGGACAGGTTTCGTTTTCTGTCAAGTCACATTTTATTGAGTTAAGGCGTAGGGTAATATTATTTCACATGAAGACTGTTGGCAAGGATGACGAATGTTGAACTGAATGTTAAACAAATTAATTATAGTAGAAACTATCATTCTTAATGCGAAAGAAACTGAACTTTTCATGTTTTCTTTCAACTCTTTGATAAGACTTTTTGTCGAGGTTTGAAAACCTTTTGAAAATTTACATTTTTCCTTTCATTTTATTTTCTGGATTTCTATCATACATCGACTGAATCTTTGAATTAAAACAATCATCTATTTCTAAAAAAAAGGAAAAAAACATGACTGTGAGTTTAAATTACAATGGACCGAATACTTATAAAACCGAACTCTTCTTTCTCAATCACTTAAGGTTCGTTTGAAGTTGAATTGGAATGTCGTTCCTTTTAATCTATTTTCCATTCGATAAGATCTTACTAAGTCAATTCCATTAGTTACTCAACGGTATAATTAACTTTGACTTGCTATGAGACAGTGTTGAGAGACTGCTAATCCCAATAGTATATCCTTTATATTCCCTACTGGTAATGTCTATAGCCGTCTAGCATTGATATCATCCATTTGTCTCGTTTGTATTTTTATTCGATTTAGTTGCACCAAGGGTCGGTATTTACATGTATTTGAGCGAAGGATTCATAAAATAAACAGATAGAATTTTGGGAAGATAGAATCTCTCATGTGATATCTTTTATTTTTTGATCCCTCAATGCGAAACACTCAAACAAACGGAATTAAAAGCTATCTTTACGTATATGGTTACTTTTATCTAATGCGAAACATCTTGGATGCATAAACAATATATACAATTAGACAGAAGTCAGTTTATAGTTAGGCGAAATTCAATTGATACAGGCTCCTTAAAAATCAAAAAAGAATCCAGCTAAGTTTGGATGACTTGTAATTGAGCCCAGGATATATCAGTATAGTTGAGTGTTTGTTTGTGTGAAAGTCTATTAGTATTAAAACATATTTATAATCAATATCTTTGTGTTCACGTAAGGTATCCTTTAAAAACTCTTACTCTTAATATTCGTCAGTAACATTTTAGTATGTGGACGATATTCATTTTCCTCCTACATAAATCATATTATATGTACATAACGTAAAATATAATGTGCTATTTTGTTAATGTTTTAAACTTAAAAATAATCGGTGAAGTACAAACAAAGATTGTTTCATGTTTTGGTCGACTTCTAACCAAAATAATATCGAATTCATTAGAGAACCAAAAATTAATGCTTCACACATTATTCCAATGCGCAAGATATATTCCAGTACACAACTAAAATGACATTAATTTGCACTTATTTCGTACTTTAATTAAAGTACTTTCTGCTGAAGCAATTCTTCCGCATTTCGGTACGAATTTGGGATTTGCTTTCACTCTCAAGCTCCCGAGGTCGTTGTCCTTTTTCTCCTATTCTCGTATATTGCGACGTTTCTATTTTTATCTCGTCGAAGATTCGTTGGCAAACCTCGATTTATATGAAAACATAAATCCCTTCCTTAAGCAACAACTCAGCGTGTTAAGAATGAATAATAATGAACGTCATGACAACCTATTTTTTATAACAATTCGGATATTGCTAAGATTAAATTGTAATTCAGTTCTTCATTCAACACTTTGTTTTGTTCGTAAAACTTTCAAAAGTCTTTCAGCTTTGAGGAGGTTGAAGTTTGAAGGTCAACAAAGGTTGGAATATCTAACGTGGATATTACGTCTTTAATGAACTATATGAATTCAGGGGTTAGTGATAATAGTAAATATAAATAAATTAACAATCTATGGGAGCTTTATCAGACTACAGATATAAACGTAATTGACCGTGTTTTTGTGTTGAAGCCACGACTTTATGTTTACCTTTTTTTACGTGTTCCATTCCGATGCAGGATTTAAAGTCCTTGAATCAATATAGATTGGATTCGTTCATTTACTTACATATGTTTTGGAGATATGGGAATTGAAAGGTTATGGTCGACTTTGAGAAATGGTAGGGATGATACCCTTTGGGGTAGGAAAGGCAATATATAGAGGTTTGATCGAATAAATGCGGAAGAAAACAAAGGAATGGGAGATTGATGGAAATAGAAATTCTTGAAGAAGCTATGCTGCCGTAAAAATAGATTTTCGAAAGTGAAAGTTTCCAAAGACGATATTAAGCGAATAATAGGATGAACGTGGCAGTAAGTTAGGATGAGGCGTTCATTTGACTACGTAATTTGAAAAGGTAAATTTATGTTCTATTGTAGCTCATCAATAAATTCTACGAATATACAACGTGAAAAGACTTCCTATTTGGTAAAATACCTATTATTCCTTAAACACCTATTAATACCTTTAATTAGGTAATTAAATATGGTATTACAATTTATCTGCGAAATTTATGAAAGAAAAGAGTTATGTTCTTAAATATGAATAATGTAACGTGAACGACCAATTATAAAATATAAACCAATAGAATATTTAATATTCAATTAAAGGAGGAGGAGGAGGAGCACATTAAAATCATGAAGTAGATTGCTGATATATTGGAAACAGTCACTATTACAGCTGCGTTAAATTTATATCACTGATTTCTTTGAAGACTTTCAAATAACGCATAAGTATCTTATTTATATATTATACATGTAAAATTAATATTTATATACAATTTTTTATAAAGAGTTGACCGAGATACGTCTTATTAAAGATATTTCGACGTAAAGCAGTGAGATAAATATAAAAAATCGTAAACATAAGCGTTTATATCAGAAAGAATAGTGTGTGGGAAAACTCCTCTGCCGTGATGCTATCAGAGAATAATGCACGAGGCGGTAGAGCGCTCTCTTAAAAAAAACGATCAAAACCCAAGAGGGGAAGATAGAGGTGAACAATATGGTATTTGACTTTGAGAATCTCGAGTTCTCCAGAGAATTAAAATTATGATCGAGTATTGGTTAATGCTATTCATTTCCTCTTAAACTGAAATATGGATATGTGTGATCAAAAAAACATAAAATAAATGAAGATAAAAGTACTTTATTCTCAACCTTTCAATGACAATTTACAATCTTAAATTCTCCTCATTTAACTACGTAACTTCAAGAAAAATAGATGACTTGGGAAGCCTATCTTTTCTTAAGCAGGCAATCATTATCTTTCCTCTGGACGAATACCAAAAAATATTGAAATTCTAGTTGTATGAAGATCATCAAAATAGGAATATATCTTCGAAAGTAGAATATACAATTCAACTATTTCGTAAAGGGCTAATCTTATAGAGTTTATCGAGGTTTAAGATAAATTTAATCGTGTGTTCATATGCCCCATTAAATATAGATGCCAAGAAAGAGGTGAATATGTCAATAACTAAATATTGTTAACCAATATAAGGTAGAATCGAGTAGTGAGAAATAAGCTAAATGTACCTGGAAGTGGCTGTAAGTGAATGAGATGAAAGATGGGGGCATTACCAGTTACGGACGAATATGTTTTGGTCATTAGAGATATAGAGGCATTTGCGAGTATGTAGTATAAATAAAGAGCAATTTCATAATATGGAGTTAAGTGTTTTAAGAGTATCCATAGCAACCGTTTTAGGAGTCTTAACGAAGGAGAGATGCATGATGAGTATCGACGAACCTTCTCTTTCGTTTTCAACTCCGTCATCTTCTTTTTCGTCTCTTACATCCCACCGTCGGGTCCCACCAACTCCCAATGCCAACAGAAAGGATATTTTCTTCTCGGTGACACTTACATATTTTTAGAATTCGGAGAACGCTGACATCATTCTTTAAGAATCCTTGTCTCTATTTATATATTGGGGTCATTGTTAATACATTAAGTGCACTTTTTTTGAATATCCATGACCTTAATGAGTTTTTTGAGTCACGGAAGATTAGTTGATTGGGCGAAAACGATGATTTTTAAGGTATCGGAGGATGGGCAGGGTTGAGCTAAAAGGTTTGGTTCCACGAGATATCTTCTGATTTAGCTAATAAAGTTCAGTGAATTCTTTTAAGATACAGGCTAAAATAATGATAAAAGATGGCAAATTTGAAAGAAAGTATAAGATTAAATACTATTGTAATACGACGCAATACTTATAAAAATCAATGAAATGCTGTGAAAATATGTCTTCTACTTTCCAAGGGCTTTATCCTGTTTGATGAGTAAGGCTATTTGTCCTAGTTTCTAAAATCTTTTTCCAAGAATTCCTCAGTCGGGTTCAAGCAATTTCTATTGCTGTATCATCAAAATGTGTTTAAGACGTATAATCCTATAAAATGTGAACACAGCAATATGTACTTAGGAAACATCCTTATGTACAGAGCCCTCGAGAACGGAACATGCAATGCGATAGCTCGATTGTCCCAACTTATTTCCGTGAAAATAGAATACCAAATTGAGTGAATAAAATGGACCGATTAAAATAAATATCAAATTTCAGAATAGTATTAATATGGATAATTTTTCTAATTCGATAACGACGATTGTTGGGATAACTTGGAAACAAACGAATAATAAATATTTTTCTATATTTTCAAAATATTCCCAAATTAAATGCAATCATACTTAAAAATCATCCGCAAGGATTATAAGTGAGATAATAATTAATAAAATTCGGTTAATTACTCGCTCTTTATCATCTGGGAAGATATCTGAGCGAGATAAAAAAAGAAAGAATAATTGAGGGCCAAGTATGCAGCCTTGGGGAGCACACGATATTTATCTAAATCCGTGGGAAAAATCTTCCAGGGTCGTAAGATTTGCTAGGTTAGCATTTTTTAAATAATGACTGCATTCCTTTAGTGCCACATTTTGACCTCCACGTATTAAAAATGCAATTCGAATTAGATTTAATTTACAGTTCTGTTTGAACTTTTCAAATCGATCCGCTCAACCTTTTTTTAAGATATTTTTAAAACAGACCCCTTTTAATTCAAAAAGGTTTTACCAAAGGATATAATAGACAAATATATTTTACTCTTCTGTCAACCCTTTTTTTCTATAAAAATTAAATTAAACGAAAGAGCAAGAATTGTAATCATACAGGATGCCCAATGCAACCAATCTTCGTAATCACATTTATAAATAAACTTCCTTTAATTAAACGTTAAAAGCAATAAAAGAAAGGAGATCCTCCAGCAGTTTTAAACGCTTCTGCCACGAAACGTTCCGAGACATCAATGACGACGGAGAATAAACTGACCTTTCTTATGAAACCTTATTGAATAATGGCACACCTTCCATCCCTTTTATCACCGATCCTCTCTTCGTCTCCACGATTTTTAAGTCGATTTCAAAAAGCGAAATCATTTCCCTCGCTTGATTTCCGGCATCGCCCGAAGACTCCCATAACTTCTTCCTGCTTTCCTTAAGCGCCCCTCACGACCTTTCTTCCCCTCACAGCTCCCCCCCCTTCCCACCTTCCGAGGTCAACGGCCGGAGCCCTACCTTGGCTGCCCCCCCCTTCACGCCCACCCTTTCTTTTCGGATTGGCCCGTGACTTCCCAACCTAGCCCACTCCCACAGCCCCACTTGTGTTCCTTTTGGGACGTGTAATCTGACAGGATCATATCCACATACACGTTCTTTCTTCTCCTGCATCCTTCCACTGACCGAACGATTGACTCTCATTGTGTGGTGCATCTAATTTCTCTCCGGGGGAAGAGAGCACGGATTTTTAAAGGATTAAAGCGCATTTTCGGACTGTAACAACACGATATATGTAACACGTGATATTAACACCTTATCGTAAGCTACTGATCCTATGGAATGTTGATTATTTTCCATAGAAATTAATAATTATATATATATGTATGAGCATAAATGTAATTTAAAGGATTCTAGCGCAGTTTCCGACTATAACATGTGATATTAACGCCTTATCGTAAGCTATTCGTCCTACAGAATGTTGATAATTTTCCATAGAAATTATTTATTTTATATGTATATATGAGCAGAAGTATGGGATTATTTTTGGAATCGTTAAAATTCATGGTCTACGAGTTTAAATGTCACTTTTACCGATTCAATTTAAATTTTAGAATTGAATTAAAATTTGTTAATGCTCTTCCACGTTGGAATTTATCAATTGGTGTTGCTTTAAAATAAATTAATGATTTTTTATTTTATTTTGTAATGCACAATTGGAACACGATGACAAATGTGGAATGTGAATATACACAATACAATCACATACATACGTAAATTGAAATATTGTTGGGATCTCTTAAAACTCCTTATGAATCAAGTATGAGTAATTCTTTAGTTATACAGTTCCATTTATCTCAAAGAAAAAGGAATTTTTATGGAAAATATTTCCGAAATCCTTACGTACGATGCTTCGCATAATTCTAGTTATTCACAGTAACACGTAAACTAAAACTGTTTGTCTCGGATATGCTTCAGTTGCGTAGATTTTTATAAATATTCTGTATAACAGGAAGTAATATATTTTCTTCATTTTGTTAATTGATATGATTGTATTTTTCGAATGTATGAAATACTCCCACGACGGCGCTAATTTCATGTACGATTTCACATTCATGAAAGCTTTATTACAGTTCATTGATGTATAATCGGTCATCATCTATAAATTAACTATTCAACTTAAAATTCTAATTTATTGAAATGATCGGACGGATCGAGTCTCTTGTTTCAGTTTCATACGCCCCGAATAAGGAATCGAAAGATGTGTAGAAGTATTTCTACTACGGAAAAATTTTTAATTTTTAATCATATTTTCAAGTTCCATTGCCTTATTTTTTATAATATCCTCTATATTTTTTATTTTTTATTATTTTTCACACCATTAAATATTGGTTTCATTAAGATTAAATTTATTTTAATTAAAATTTGGCCAACTTATGCATATTCTATTCATGAGTGCTGTACGATGTTGTATCCTTAATATATATCTGCTGAATTTATTCATTTTGGAAAGCATATTGAGCAATTAAGATTCCAATATAATTAATTAAATTATGGACGATCAAAATTTCAGGGCAATGTTCTGCTTACTTGAAGTTTCCTTCTCGTGTTCACTTCTTTCATTCATCTTCACTTTTCCACGTTCTACATGGGAAATGCTTTTAATAATCAATACCAATCTACAGAATTTAAAGCGTATTGAATGTTGGAAAAAAGGTTAATTGTAATAAGAGAAAAAACTTTGATTCCATTGAAATAAATTAACTCCTGTAGCTATGAACACTGAGCCAATGTTGCGGATGATTGTTAAGTAAAATGATTCCCATTACTATATCTGTTGTACTATATTGTAATGTCACGCATTCGACATAAGTGTATATTATGCCAATCTTTTTTGTTGATTGCATCCAATATCGGAGAGACAAACTCGCGTTAAACTAAAGTACAATGAGAAACACCTAGTGTTAATTTGGACCGTACTTATATTTTCCTATATAAACTCTGTATTTTACGTTTGGATTTTTTTGATGTTAAAACTAGAAGCCTCTTCAGGAATAGCTTTCGTTATTTATCAATTGATTTAGTTATTTTATTGATTGTTTGCAAATACTTCGATGTAAATCGTAGTCTGCGATTATTTTTTGAATTTTCATCAAAGATTAAGGTTCCAGTTTTATCTTTCCAAATACATTTAGAAGCGGAGTATTGTTAGAGATTGAATCGTCGAATGTAAAGTTTGATAAAATGTAACTTTATTTTGGTTACCTTGCCAACTAAACTCTCATTTGAACAATCCAATTAACTCTACTTCTGATATTTATGCTCAGATAAAAAACAACTCGCGTTCATTTCTATTATTTCATTTATGTTTCGTAGGGGTAGTATAAATGAATTTAGGTTATTTTCTTTTATTGGAAATACCTGACAAAATGATTTCTTATCATCTCCATAAAATTTTTACGAGTTAATGTTTTTATTATGAGTTATTTTTCCGGAACTAATTTTTAAGTAAAAATAGCCTCCCATTTCCTTGAAAACGTCCTTCGATTTTAAGTGAACGACTTTAGGAAGTTGTATTTCGCATGATCGGGTCTTCCAAGAGTCGATTTTTACGGAGAAGATACTTTATATACAAGTCTGCGATATTATCTCTCCATTACAAGCCGGAGAAGATAAAATAAAATACAAAGGTGTTCAATTTCTTGAGTCACTTTAATATTTTAAAATTAATCGATCTTCATATCTAAAAGTTCAATGAAGCGTCAAATTCTACGGGTTTATCATAATCAAAATCTTCTTTTATCAATTAAATCCTTCATAAATCACACAGCCGGAAATAAATAAAAAAATTCCAACCAACCTTAACACTCATCAAATTGAAAACCACCACCAATCGTACCAATAAATATTCCCAAAAACCCATCCCAACCCATCAACAAAGCAACGAAACAACCTATACCCATAATTAATTCGTACGTAATGTTATTCATAACACATCTATTGTACCATAAGATTCCTGTTGCTGCCTCTAATTAAAACAATCAACCGCTTTCAACCTCAGAGAAAGAAACATCAATCAACACGTAACATCCCACAAACACGAGAGGGAGACAAACTCAAACGACTTTATTCAGACAAACCCCATCAGTTATTAAAAAAAAACATTCACCCAGTGTACAGTACAGCTTGTACATCGCACATCTGTGATAGAACACTTCACGCACACACACACCTCCTTGTGGACGTAGCCCCACAACATGACCTCTTCATCAATTCCCACCTCCTCCCCTGATATCCTTTTTTTTACTCTTCATTATCCAATCTTCCCTGAAGGACTCCGCTTCTTCCCCCGTGACGTCACCAGATGCGTGTTCCTACGTGAGAAGTAAGGAAGGGAGGGGGGGGGGGGGTTCTGTGATAAAGGGGAGGTGGAGGGAGGGATGCAAGCAAAGGGGATCTCTGTGGAAGTTCGTTCACCCTTTACCCTACTAAACGCTGACTCCGAACTCGGGAGCCCTACAGTGCCACACCCCCTCGAAGCCAACCACTCCAGTTTCCCTTCTCAGGCACACCATGTTCCTCGCGCCGTATTCGTCCATGCCGTTTTAAGTATTAAAGTGCGGACACCATCTCTTGTGCTGATAGTGTGCTCTGCGCTCGCTGAACTGACTCAATGCGTTCCTTGTGGGGCTTTCAGAAGGGGGCGGGTGGGGGGCGGTGGTCCGTGTAGACGTGATTAGATAACATTCATCTCTTTCGGTTGTCCGGTGTGAATAGCAGCGCCCCCCTTTGGTTCCTCTAGTTCCCCTCAGGGGGAGATTGAAAAAGAGGCATTTATATGAGTGAGGTGAAATTGTGGTATGGAAGGTCAAGTGAAGGGCGATATAAAACCTCGGATGATGTTGACAAGCTCATCGGGAATTATCTAATTTGCTCCCGTGATGCTGTCTGATTAAAAAACTCCGTCTTTTGTTCTATATGAAGATGGAGGACGGCAATTAAAATTGGTGGGATCACCTTCAGAATGAGTTTCCGTAGTCGGTTTCCTCTATCAAAGAACGATTAAAGACACGTATTCATCTATGAGGAATAATCTAATAGGTTAGGTCAAATAGTATCTCTATAAGTTTAATAAGCATACGTTTAAATCAGCTGAGAATTAATTGTTAATTGTCTCTTATATGACCTGGTGTAATTGATCAAGTTGATTTTTACAGAAATGTTTAGGATTTTTTCTGTTTAGAAGGCAAAGTTCAATGACTTTTTAAAATAAAATCCCATCTTAAATGTCAAATGATTATTAATAATGTATGTGCACGTGAAAAATTCTTTAAATTGTTATTATAATATTTATATAATTTATTATCAATATTTATACCAACGACCGATTTAGTAACAAGGAAGGGAGTAAATTTATAATATGTTTCTAGTAAAGTAAAAAAAAACTCTCCTATTAAAAACCAATAAATTTATCGTTCAGACGTCCATATCATAACGTAAGCAGTCTAATTACATTCATGCTTATATTTGACCTCATAGATCGTAAAAGTTAGTTTTATAATTTGTTCTCGATGACAATGAAGATCCAAATTGAAGCTCCTCTCATTTCTAATCAGTAACATCCTTCACTAGTGTTGCCACGTCATGGTAACCGGCATCTTTTCCCTTCAGCTACACTTAATATTACTCAGAACGGTTAGAAAAGCAATATAGTCTTCATTTAGTAATTTATTTGTCCTCTATCAAAACCGACCTTGGTGAAAAACTGCTAAAATAGTGTAAATAAAAGTTAATATTCTAAGGCTCAGGACTTCTCATGAATGGTCAGGACCAGCCAACGGACTTTAGATCATGTATTTAATCTATAAATTTGAAAAAAATTAGATAGCCTTCCGTCAATTCCTGATTTTTCCGATGCTATTTGTCTTTAAGTCTTTAATTTTTCTCCTCCATTTCTCAAATATCTTACTCTACCCGATTCACCATCTCCATATCCCGCTAAAACATTAACTCACTTCTTTTCGTTCTCCTGTTGAAATCACTTCCTGAACCATTCCTTATATACTTCCCTAGGCTCGCTTGTCAATGTATCCGGCCCACAAGGGAAGAGTCGGGGGTTCGAATCTCATTCGAAGGAAACGGAAGTCTACCACTCACAGACGATAGTCTATAATGACGGATGTCATACTAAACCTAATCCTCGTTTCAGTGGCTGTAGACTTGTATAAGTACGTAAAGCAGAGGATTTTTACGATTCTGCAGGCATTGGTGAAAGAGATCGGCTTATTCTACACCCGGAAAATAAAATAATCATAAGCAATTTGGCGTAATAGATGGTTAATTAATTGAGTTCAACCATCCAACCATTTAACCAGTTTGTTTTTATTGCCTTTTTTACGTACGGAAAAAGTTTTGTTATATATCATATTAAGGAGAAAAATAAACGTCCGAGTAAGATCTGATACTCTCGTAACGAAGTCTTACGTTTCTACTATCGATTAATGTTTATTCAAATAATAAATTACATTTATATTAAAATACATTCAATAAAAACTAAATTATTTTAATAGTATACAGAATCGATTATTTTAAACTTTGTACAAGGTAATCGTTCTAAATTAACGAAGAAAACTAGTTAATTTACGCAAAAAAAAACATTTTCTATCGATTTCTACGTAAGTTTACGATCGTCGTTTGTTTATTTAGCATCTCAATCGCACTCGTATCTAAATTGGAGCATAAACCAGCTAAGTATCCATTTCTCCTTATCTCCGCATCAATTCGATTTGCATCATTCGTAGCTGACGCTCTTAATTTGCCTTTTTTTCAACTCTCCTCCTTGCCCTCGATTCCTCTGCAATAGCAGTGGTCCGATGTGCAATGCGGAAGTCACTCGTGACTCATGGGGTCACTGTGGTTGGATCAGTCGGGTCATCGCTACGTCCTCGTCACTCTTCCCTCTCTGTTCGAATGTTTCTTCTACGGCGATTAATTCGGCATTTTTCGTCATTTGATCCCATTTGCTTAAAGGAGACGTTTTATGTGACTTTACCGTACACTTAGTGCTTTTTAGATTCCGTAAAACAAGTGGATTTGTATTGTATATGGAAAGTGTATGGGCGATTGTCATTTGTCTTCTCGTAAGTTGAGAGGTACGAGGTAAAATACATATTATTCCTAAGAACTTGAATGGATTCAAGAAACGGACTGTAATATGATAGAATACGTGTGATGGTTGAGTTCATTGAGGTATTTACGAAGTTTATTTTTATAAGTAATAATAAATAAAGAAAGGAACCGAATGATAAATAAAGAAATCATTATTCTAGTCGTAATAAGGGGGTTTTCGCGCCTAATAATACGTAAACAATTTTTTCTAATAACAATAGATTTTCTCGTATCCATATACGCGTAAAATACGCATTTCTAATTTAAAATAATAATAAAAAAGTATAGAAAATCGAACGATAAATAAACTATTTATTGTTCTAGTCTTGATAATAGGTATTCAGTACTGTTTATTACGGAATAGAATTCTATTAATAACAAACATATTCTCGCATCAATATAAACGTAAAATACGAATTTTTTGATCGTCAATATTAGATAAAAATTCACTGTTTTGCGGATAAACGTAATGCTGGATAACTCGAAAAAGTTTAACCCAAAAATAATTACGTATAAATGGAATTAAATCTCGTATTCATACGTAGAATTTACCTTCGTTGAAATACACAAGAACGAAACAAGATGTGAATACAAATTTCATCGAAGAATATTTTTTTCGGAAAAAGTGATCATAAAAATTATATATCCTTGTATCAATTTCCTATTAAGTAATTTCCTTCGATGACCTCGAGGCTTAAACATCTCTCGCTTAATTCTATCGTTGAGACTCGGAAGCTCGCTTTTTACCGATTTGTTGGGCACTCGAATGCTTCTATGTATGTGGGATAATAGGAGGAAACTCGTATCTCAATCTTCCTTTCATCATGGGATTCCATGACTACATCCCCTTCCACACATGGCGCAGTTGCCAGGGAGAGGAAGTGGATACGATGAAAAACTCAGAAGAACTATCGTTTTATTGGTATAAATAAATTACCATTGGTACTATAATGGATATATATTGGTATGAAAATCGATGCCAAGTCGACTTTCATCTCATTCGTTTGAAATCAAGTCTCTTAATAGATGACTATTGCCTCTAAATCTTTTATAGTTTACATGGTAATCGAAATATGTGGAACTTATTATTTATATAACTTATTCGATATCATTAATATATTATTATTGTGGAAACAAAGTCGATTTTCATCTCTTATATTTGATTGAAATCAAGTTTCTTAATGGCTGAATGTTGCCTCTTTATCTTTAATATGTTAGATGGTACTCGAAATTTGTGAAAAATATTAATTATTTAACTCATTCGATATCGTTAATAAATTATTATTGAGATAACCATTTGGTTTAAGCATATTAATTACCTAAAATTCCAAATAAACAATATTTTGAATACAATTGTTCTCACTCGATACGAGCATTTACAAATTCAGAAAAGATTATCGGTTGTAAAACTCGATATTTTCAGTATTTCTAGGGTAAAATCCGGAATAAGTATGATACTTTATGATAATTTAGCTGAGTCGCATAATCACCCGATAAAAACCACAGAAAAATATTTAAATACTTTAAGAATACTCAAAATAAGGATTGATATTTCCGAAGTACTTCTTGACAATATTTCCTTGAATCTGAATATCATGGTTGATTAATTAATGCAGCTCAAAGTATTGCTGTTAACATAATATGAACTTCTATAGTCATTAAATGACTATAGTTAAATATTTCATATTGCCTTTACTTCCTAATATAAAAACAGAATAATTGATAGTTTATTGATGGTTGTCCAAATAGAAATTCTAAAAATCATAACGAAAGGAACTACGAAAAGAGTAGACATATGATTATGCGTACGACTATTCGTTTATCAGATGGAGCACTTATTAGCTGCCACTAAAATACCTATAAATCTACTTAAATAAGACATCATAGTTACATCTGTTTATGCTTATCACTTGTGTTAATTAATAGCCGCGGAATACCTGAATAATTTACCGCCTTGTTCATTTAATTCAGCCATTCCTCTCAATTTGACATATCCCTGATGTTAAATTGGTACACACGTATATACACGTAAAAGTTAGTAATAATACTCTGCTTGTTAACTTATCGTCATTGACTTGCGGGTTTAAGTTATAAATTGAATACTAAATATATACTATAGTATATATATAGTTTATTGAATTTGTTTCATAATATTTATTTTATTATTATTATCTTTATTTGTTACCTTATGGTATTATTATAATATTTGTTATATTATGTTTAATTATCCATTACCGTCTTTGTAACAGTATATTTTTAATATTGATATTTTATTATTAATATTGGTTTTATTACGTATTAATTACGTAACCTTTAATTAGCTTTGATCTTAATGTTGATATCTTTTTAAATATACAATTAATTAATGACAGATCGGCCTAATCACGAACCCTAGACATTCAATTCCTTAGCGATATCACTTATGGAAAAAGAATAAATAAATATACATGTATCCATATATATACGGATGCTTCGGTGGAAATATAGAATAGACCGGTGTCCGCGGATGACCGCCCCTTTGATTCCTCTGCAGAGCGCTCACGTCCTCTCCCAACTCCACATTTGGGAAAAATTCCACGAAACCCTCTTCGGTTTCTCTTCCTGTCCGTATGCTCTTTCCCACAAAACGTTCCCCTTCTTGCTCTATTCTTTCCACGGCCATAATTTCTAATTCCCGCTTTCATCTTTATATTACCCCACGCTACCTTCTAATCCTTTAACTCTTTTACAGGCGTCTTTCGCGGAAAGACCTTTTTTTAAAGGCTTTTGTGAATTTTCACCACATTATTCTAGGTCCCTGAACTTTCCTCAAATGCTCGAAAAGGAAGGTGACAGACCGCGTTTGCGAACTGAAGCGTCCTTGCACGCGGTGGTCGGTACAGTAAACAGCGCGTTTTTCGGGGGACATATCGGTAATTGTGCGTGTGATCTTCCGGGAGTAGGGAAGGAAAGGTACGGCTCCTACACGAACGATGGAGTGGAAGATTTACTGTGGGAAGTGGAATCGAATTACATGCTCACTCAACCGTACAGATCTCTCTCTCTGTCTCGGGCGTATATTTACTCCTAGGAAAGGAGCAGTTAGTCGCTTGGCTACCTTAAATTCCTGTTTCGAGATCTTCGGCATGTTAAAAATGCCTCGAAAAATTTCGTTTTACCCGAGATTCGTTCTTTCACTTGTTCGTTAGGGTATTCGTTGAATTGGCTGGAAATTTCTTCCAATTAACGAAGGTTATAACTATACTTCCGTAAATGCAATGGTATTAAATATCATACATATTTTTTGTATATCTTTTTAGTATTAAAATGATATATGTAATGTTGAAAACTATCCGCGTTACTCGTATAATGTCGACAGGTTTCTTGATCTTGAAAATTATTATTTTTATATAAATATTTAATAAATAATCCCGATCATATAATTTGAAGTTTATAATAGTTATCGGTTCTGTTATATTTTTTAAATACGTGTAAAAATAAAGGGTGTATAAGATACAAAACTAATTGATAATATTTTGATAAGTCGGCCTCCCTTATTTTATCACTCATTTGTTCACACAGATTTAATACGCTATGCTGTTTTAAGCTCATCTGGTTCATAAAAGCAATATACCGCAAAGAATAAATCGATAGAGTAAGCAAACTTAATCACCTAGGAATAAGGAATGGCACACATAGATATCATAGATGACCGTAGGCTACAATCGCTGACCACAACCTTTTGTAATGTAATGGAACATATAATGTCAAGTTCAATTATGCGCCCTCGTGTAGAAATGGGAGCAATCAGCGATAGCCAGTCAGCATGGGTCCAGGAAGGGTGGGTCACGTGAAACCCAACTGGCCCTCTCCACGAATGACGTAACAAAGGCAGCAGATAAGTTTGATAAGCTCAGACTCTTTCCGAGCCTTCTAACTTTTCTTGGGCACGTGTTCATTATTAGCGTATTCAATAGCTGTGTGCCTACGTGATCGAAGACGTGGTCGAAGGGTTGAAATATTTTCTGAGAATGTATTTCAACGAGTTGCGTTTGTCAGAATTTCCTTGATGTTAACAATCGTAGATGTCATAGCAGGTGTTCCACAGGGAATTGTGCTGGGACCGATTTAATTGTTGAAATTAAAAAAAAGGTATGATAGAAAAAATAAAAATATATAGATTAGATATTTCTATATAAGTATGTATTAAAAATAAACGTAGCCAATAACGATTTTGTTTGATAATATGAGACAATGAAAATTAAAGAGTATTCAAGAATGCTATTGTTTTAAATGGTGCAATCTTTCTCAATCAATGTCTCTTTATACTCGACTAAAAACCTTGACAAAGAAGTGACATTCGCTATAGAAATTATTTTCATTGTTTTTCATCAGCCTTTTGCCCATGGTAAAGATTTATTTAAAGACAAAAACTTGACTTTCTACACTTCTCGGAATACGGAATCAAGGGAGTAGAAAATGAGTTGATAAGGAATCCTCTGTTCTGGATTTTCCAAAATGTTTTAAAAGGAAACTTTTCAACAATATCCACGGGTAAATTTACAAAACGCCTCTCCCCTTTTGGATCCAGTTGTGGACATTATTTACATTCATTTCCTCCAAAACGGCTTAACCCTTGCATTCCCATTCAAGCGCTCCCTCCACGCTGTTTTCTCGGAAAAAATTTCACCAGCGTCCATTCAGAGAGCATTGAACTAGAAATGCATCCTTTCCTTTTTTGCATAGTATTCGCCAAGGGTTAGGGAAGCTTAAAAATTGTGTGTTTCGCCCGAAAGGAATGCTGTCCGAAATGAGAAGGAATTTAACGTATGGTTCATTGCTTCTATCGAGTCACTAGTGCGAGGTAATTACGCGAGACTAAGGATATCTCTTCTGTAGAACTTTTTAGGGAACTAATTAAAAAATGAACATCTTCATTGCTGTCCAATATTATATAAAAAACCATAATATCTATATTAAAAAGTTGCTTGTTTGAAAATAGAGTTTCTTTTACATTCATTTTGCCTATCATCCGCAAAGTCGAGTTTACTCGCACGGACTTATCTTTCGTACCTCCAAGTTACTTAGAGATGCTCCGATAAAGTATAATTTGGAAATAATCACTGAGACTTATAATTAATTCTGAGTAATAATTTTAATTGAGTGATATATATAATGGTAAATCATAATTTTTACGAGTACGAAACTTAAAACCCATCGTTAGTGACGAAAAACTTATCCTTGCATATTAAGAATTAATTCAATCCTTACTTAAACTGTTGAAATCATTTTACCAATTATCATCACGTAAGACATAAATTCTTACTAATATCATATGTTAATTCAAAACCTAATTCAGTTCTAACTTAAGTAGAGAACTTCGATAAATTCGCGTGATACCAACACTTATCGTATTGTATCGAAAAAAATTAAATCCGATCGCAATATTAGCGATGCAAATTTAGAGGGAATCGAAACTTTTATACACGAAAAAGAATTTGCAAATTACTCTGTAAGATCTAGAAATGTGAATTTAGAGAACCATAAAAATTTATTCGCCAAAAAGAATTTGCAAATTGCTGGGAAAAGATCGGTAGCCCTTTCCCGCCAAAAAGGTGCCCTATTGTTAACTCTATTGTGCTCAACAACCCCCCCACCCACCGAAGGAAACAGGGCGTTTCGGAACAAGTAGCTCTTTCCTAACTAATCTCTGACTTTTTCCTCTTTCATAGTGACCCTTGGACATAAACCCTTTCATTTGCCTTCCCTCGATATTACTACTTCACCGCCACTCAACCCTTTCCTTCCTTTTTTACTCACGTACGCCTTAAAACCCCTTCCGACCCATAAAATACCTTTCCTTCTAAAGATTCCCTTCAAAAAGGTGAGGTGGCATTATCGTTTCCACAACAGACGTATTATCCTATTGCCGTTTCCATGTCAACGACACACTCTCTCCTTTGGGAAGGCAATTGTGGAAATTTTGCGAGGAAATTTCGCTACTGCTTCCACCGGAGTGTGGGTGGGAATTGGCGACATGTACCGAGAGCTATTTTAGTAAATGTGAAGCTCATTACTACCCGCCGGCAGTTGTTCGTGCTCTCAATGTCAGCAGAAGTCAATGAAGAACAATAAAGATTTTAAAGTGGAATCTAGTTATGTAGAGCTAAATTATTTTATTCTTGATTGATGCTATAAAATCATAAATATAGAAGGAATAAAAGTTCTTATGTAAACGTTTAATTTCTTACGATTTTAGCTGAAGTTAGCAAGTGTTTATCGCTTATTTAGCAAGCTAAATTATAATAATTTAATGTTACGTACTTTTATGCTAGAAAAAGATGTTTATGGTTATAAAAATACGTTTCTCTTTTTTTGACCTAGAACCTTTTATAAAACTGAAGACTGATAATTATTGTTCGTAACAGAGTTGCGAGTGTAATTATTAATTAAATATCTTGTAGCTATTGTTGTTTACTGAAACTTATTGCATTTTTCTTACTTCTATTGAATTCCACTTCCTCCCCAAGTTTAGAAATCATTATTGATTCGGTTTTTTTTATCTTTACTAAATTTTAAAAGTTATTCCGCTTATTATATGTAACATTTAGATTTATTTCTCCATTCCGCCCTTAAAAAAAGGAGTTATAATAATATAGTACCATATGTGGTAAATATTTTATATTTAATGGGAGTATTTTTTTATTGAAATGTAATAAAATAAATACTTATTTATATTTACATTTACATGAACACCCTGCAAACCCCCGAATAGCTAACGACAGAGGTTGTTTATACATCAAAGACCCTAATTATTATTATTCTTTGCGGGTTTACGCGTCCAGTACCGTCTGGTAAAAGGGATTAGTAATAGATATACGTTCATGTGATACTCACTTAACACTAATCTCACGCTAATGAACTTAGGCTTCTTATTTCAGAAGAATCGATAGATGAAACTTGAATCTTTATACGCGCCTACATAACATCACTAAATTATTAAGCATTTACCACGATTTAAGTGCCATCCTCTACATTCATGAAACCGACCCTGTCCCTATCGAGTTCGTAATCCCAAAATATCCGGCTATAATCCATTCCTGGAAGCACGCGAGCAGTTGAAGACTATCGAGGTCTATCTTGAGCCCTCTCAATGTATATTCTTTAGTATCCCACGGACCTTTCTTGCAGTGATACCCCAACCTCATGACCCCCCGTTATCTAGGAACGACCCATGGTCCACCACCACACACTATAGAATTTCCCTCCAATCCTTTCTTTATTCCACGCGTTATCTGTGGAACCCAAAGCGTTTTGTTTTTTAAGCGTCCGTGACCATTCTATGCTTCTGGTTCAGCCATTGTTCTTCATCCTGGGCACCGGGGCTAAGTCAGTAGCAGCCTAGAGTCATGTATACGCTGACTTTCGAAGTGACTAAGTTTTTCTCACGTTCGAACTTGTCGGAAAGCTCGTACCTTTTACTTTCAAGAAGTGGCGAAAGAGTACACTCGTGTCCTGAGGTTTTAGCGGAATGTACGATTAAAAAAGGGTGTGTCTAAAGGTTTCGTCTAATTATAACTTTTAATACGCGATTCGTAAGTATAGCTCGATTCAATACTTGTATTATCTTTTGATATTATTCGGTTATGAATAAACTTGAGCACTTACATACTCTTATTATAGATCATCTCGTGAAATATCAATACTGAACGCAAGACTAAGCTACTGTGAATACATGTAATAGAACGGTCCAAATACTATCATGAAATTTAATTATATAAAAATATAAATTTGAGGCTATTTCTTTCATTAAGAGGAAATATACAAAAGATAAGAGAAGGTATGAGTTTTCATATTTGGATTCTAGTTTTGCTTGCGTTATTCATAATATTCTTGATAAACTTGTAGTAATTTTTGTCGTAATATAACGTTCAGTTATAATAATAGCGTATGTTTAAGCAGTATCTTTAGACGAAATATCATTAGTTTTTATATAAAAAGGAAAGTGAAATACTTAGACTATGAACTGGACATGCAGCTAGAACAGAACGTTAAGAAGTGCTTTATTAAATTCATAACGCGTTCGAAAAATATTATGAGATTATAATATGGACCTTAATTATGCTGCCGAAATTAAAATAGGAATAAGATAAAATAGGATAAACGACGAATTCGTCGTGGAACTTTAGCAAAGTTACTTTTTTCATACGTGTATGGAGTTCCACCAAGTAATGGCCATCGATTTTATAAAATAGGAAAAATTTTCTTAATTAAAGAATATATAATTACATTAAAAAAGATCTCCTTAGGAGAACAATACACGATTATGAACTACAATTGAGACATTGTTGATAATTATTACGTAGTTTCTTTCCCCAGCAACATTGTTGAGTTCAATAGACTCCATTGTCAACCTATAAAAATTCACCTTCAAATCAGAATGTGTCGTTCAATTTTCTCCACTTGATTAATAGGCACTTGAATTGATATATTTAACGAAATCTCTTATTGGCCATGATCTTTCATTCTTAAATTCGGACGAGGTCGCTAAGAGAAGATTATCCACGAATAATTTGGAACCACGCCCTTCACGAAATGACGTATGTGTAACGAAGGATATATACTTTTGCAGTTCTTTTCAATTCACTCAAGATATGGTGCTTGCAATAGAAAAACGTCCTATAATTTTCATTAAAACCAAGGATATTTCGTACGCATATACGTAATTATAATATAAAACAAATGATGGCGTAAATTTTATTGGTTTCAAAGGATAAACAGATATAAAACAATGAGAATAATTACAAATATCAACGATCGTATTGTTATCTGTTATTTATATTTTAATTGCATAGATAATCAAATCGTCTTTCATCATTACAAATCAGTTAAACTTTAAAGAATCATCAAAGACGTAAGTAAAATCTCTATATATATTTACGAAACGTACCTAATGACGCCAACCAATAACAAAAGGAGATGACAATAAGTTCAATGACGTATTTAGAAAAATCAAGATGGCTGACTGAAAACAAAACAAAGAAGCATAGAAAGCTATTTGCTGTGAGTTACCAGGGGAGACGGAAACGCAACACTTGGTTGAGAGCTATGACAGGAGTTACAGACGTCATCAAAAAGGTGACATCACTGAAATAATGGATGGTAATGGATAGGTCACGTGGCGAGAAGAAAGGGTAACAGTTGGACGTCAGTAGTTCTGAACTGGATACCGAGAACTGTGATAAGATCTAGGGGAAGATCGAAGAATTGGTAAAATGATGGTATAATCAGGTGCTATAGTAATAGAACAATAGTAGGTATTCGTGTTTTGATAATCTATCTATCTATCTAACAGTATAACTATTCAAATTTATAGCTCATTAATATGTTGTTTGTTTATCGTATTCACCCATTATGTAGAGATTCTAGTGGTTTTATTTCTTATTTTATTATAAGGTACTATTTCATATATGAATTAATTACGAAGTTTTTTTAGGTTTTTGGGTTTTTTAATATTGAAATATAAACCCTTTCTTACTCTTGATACCAAAACATTTACTCAATAGTTAACAATATGAATTACGATATCTAAAATTCTTAAATCTGAAAACGAATTATTCGGTTTCCTTGGAAACATTTACTTTGGGGCGTACTTGATAATAAAATAAGATCAGCGAAAGATTAATTCCGCCTCATTCTTTTCACCTGAAAGTGGATCATGGGCAGCAAAATCCTGATTGAGGTTTCACTTTCAAGTTCACATCTGCACCACCATCGACTCCGCAAATTTCTCTCCCGACTCTCACTTGTTTTTTCTGACAACTGCGAAACTTATATCGCTTTTCTTTTGCACCGGAATTCTTATGTAGAGGATACTATTGGCTCTCTCGTTACTTTCGAATTTTGCTCAATATCTATCTACAGTGGTTATAAAAGGCAACAAATATCAATCAATCAATTATATTTAAATTATAGTAACATTAATGTTAATCAATAACAAAACAATAAATATTTCTATGAGTATTTATTTAAATCCTTTATTTTATAGTTTAAAATTTTCATGTATTAATCATTCGCTTTCCATGATTTTTCTCAATTTTACGTGTAGCGTTATAAAATCCATAGGAATTACCATATTAATTTTTAGAATGCCTTTATTGACCAGAAACGATCCCTTGGTAAATAAAAACTGAATCCAGAGAAAAAAATCTTCACGATAGTTTTCCTAAATAAATTAAAATAAATCATCATTGGTCTTTTTCAAACCAACACTGGATGTAAGCCTCCAAAGTTCACTGGTATTTTTCGATTCATCATTTTCCATAACTAAATTACTTTTAAGTAATTGACATTATCTCTTTTTTTCCCTCAGTCTCTTCTCATTTCATGGTATTCAATTGAAAGCTATTGGCATCTAGCAGTTGTTATTTTATGTCACCATATGACATGCCCACATCCATTTAGATCATTCTATACGTACGCTATATACCTACAACGTATCTTTTATCAACTGAACTGATTTTACTGATGGAATAATTTTTAACTTACATGGACGAAGGCCATTCAATCCTAAATACAATATCTTATGTCTCTTCAAGCTTTGCCACTTGATTACAACACATTGCAGCGAAAACTAAAATGAATCAACGCACAAAATTCTTAATTAAATTAAAATTAATATACAAATTAATGAAAGTAATCAGTTAATAATTCCATAATTTAAACATCAGACAATATTCTCCTAAAGATAAAATCTGTGAACGTTGAATTACATCACTTAATACCCGTAGCTAAGGAAGCCTGGATGGAGCGGTAGACTCCACTCCTGTAGTAATCAACGTCTAATATATTAACTGCTTCTATCATTCCATTCTTTGCTACGAGTCGCACTGCCAATCCGTGAATGACCTCCAGGGGAATTGTGCAACACCTTCTGGAGATGTGATTGGTTTGTTGTGGATGATCAACGCTCGTTAAAGGGGAAAAAGCAATAATGTACCGGGGTTGCGTAATCCACACGCTGTGCCGTTCCTTCCAACTGTTACTGTAGTTTCTTTCCCAATACGTGGGAACGAATGAAATTAATAAGCCGTAAAAATTGTCACGTAATCGTCACCATCCTGTTTCTTTTGATGGAGCTAAATCATTGAAGAGGAAAAAATTTGGGCCAAAAACTGGACGATCCAAAAAATGCATCGTCATCATCCACAGTAGACTCTACTGTTAACATCAAATACGTCTCAAAGTTAGGGTGAATTTAAATCATAGAAAAACTGTTATCTTCCACTATATCACCCGATAAATCCCGAGTTATCTACTCCTGTACCTGCCCTTCCAGCTTCTTTTATCCTTTTTTTTCTCTCGACCAGCCCGAATTTCGTAACATACGTTGAATATGGAAACTTGCTCTGGATCAACGCTGCGTACCGATCTGATTAGATTGCCCAACCTTGGGATCTAAATTTGTTTCCTTCGGTGATGTATCTTCGTTACGGAGTCGATATTCACGAGTTATGGAGTTGATACGAGTTTTTTAAGGCTATGACGAGAGTAACAATATAAGAATTAATATAAAATAAAACAAAAAAAATTTCAGAGCTCTAAATTATCATGAAGAGATGTTAAATCATTTAACCATTTCTACAAATAACGTTCTTTGTTTATTAATAAATGATTAACTCTAAATTTATTCAGTTAAAATAACTAATTTTTTGGACATGATGTTTGACGATTTATTAATTAATTAAAAGATACTAATATTGATAGAAATCAACTAGTTCCTTTAAAATTTCTAATAATCTTTATACTACGTAGAAAGTAATTCTTCAATAAAACGGCTATAATTCTCGGCTGAATTCAGGCCTTAAAAAGTAGTTGTTAAACAGTTTCTTCATTTTGTCCCGGTCCGTCCTTAAAAATTATCACGATTAAACCTTAGTCGATAAAAGCTTTCCTTTTCAGGATATCCTTATTGATTTAATCTCTTAAGGTTTATTGGTGCATTGAGAAGGCCAAATGAACCTGTTGCAGACGCGAATGACTGACTCAGATAAAGAAGTGGAGTGTATGTACACTGCAGTAAGTTCTAGTAAGTTTGTTTATTTTTCGTCTCCATGTTTTCTTTCGTAGAGAAATCGATTGTTGGAGATAATTGGCTCAAAGTAGTGCAAGGAACGAAACTAATAACCTATAAAATCAGTTCCTTCATATTCGATTTCGTTATGAAATGTATAATACAATTTGCGATTAGAATGGACCTGAATATATTCAATTGTTATTCGGGGGAATGATTTAAGTTAAATAACTTTGCAATATATTACTAAACATTTTTCAACCTCACTTCGCAACCCAACTTTTAAAATACACATGCATTCAACTCTTTGATTGCGTTTTATGAACATTGTGAATAACTAAGCTGAAATTTAATTAGATTAAATTAACTGTTTTGACATTTATAGCTCTTACTTAAAAAAGATCTCATTTTCTTTTATTTTACTATGATATTAGTGTATTTTCGGATGTGTTTATCAAGTATGGATTGGTTAGGTAATGAATAGATGGTTATCTTCATTCACTTTTAATACAAGGATATTAGATCTACAAGAATTTTACTTCTTAGAAAAGCTTTGATTAACTAAGCGAAACCATAGAGAATTTTACAAATTCAGCAAGTCTACGTTACGAAGTTCATCAATTTCTGTGATACATTTTCATATTCGTAGACTATGCTAAACATATCACCTCATACAATACAGGTAGGGACATACTAAACTCATTTTACAAGTTACAACTTTATATACGATTTTCCTAGTCTATTTAAACCTCAAACTTTGATTATTATTGTACTCCATTACATTAGCATTTACAAAATATTTTTTTTTGACTCCATGAGTTGACTCTGATGTGGTTATGGGAGGAGTGTTAATCTGTTGATCTTTTTAGGTTTAACCTTTAATTTCATTCTTCCACGTTCTTTTTGATGGAAGCACAATGAAACCTTCTATTGAGTCTCTTGAGGTATAGTTATTGGAGTAGCATATTATAATAATATACAATTTTACGTAACTATACATAGAGATAATAATTATTTAAATTCTATTTATTAATTATGATATAGTTAGATTAAAATATAAAATGCAATATCCACTTCATAAGGGGTTAATATTGTGGCAACTACTAACAATCAAAGGACTGTATTTAAAATAGACGAATGACATCTTCCATCAAGAATTTAACTCCTTAACTGTCTTCGTTGCTTTAGAGATGGAGTGACTGGTTGATACTGACATTAAGTTCGAAATCCGGTTGAGGAAGGTATAACTCTCATATTCAAAATATTTCTGTGGATGAGTCTTAGAGTTTGAACTAATTTACCTATTATTCAATAATTGACCTTGTTTTTCGTATTCTACCTCAACATCTGTCCAGCTCAATTAAAATCTAGCCTCCTATCAATTTCTGCTCGTCTATTTCTCCATATTAAGATTTGCGAATCGAATTTAAACGTAACAAACAGTTTTACGTTGCAAATCGCTATTATTCCTTTATGTTTTGAATAATTCTCCACGGATCACTTGATTCTTCAATTTGCACCTACTCTATAGACGTGGTAGTATGTATAATATCTCTTTCATTGGCTGCTTTTCTCTTGCATTCCTAGATGTAACCTTGACGAAGCTTTTCATCGCATAGTTCCACAGTTTACTTTTCCCCTTCTTTTTCTGTACACGTATGCGAAAACTTCTAACTTTCTCTTTTCTCGTTGTTCAAGAATTTTATAAATATTTTATAAATATATTTCTTGCAGTAAATTCATATCTATTCGAAATATATCGAACTTTTGTTTAACGATTCTTGGTAGTTAAGGTAAACATGCAATTTATAAACAAAACGAAAATAAATTGGGAAATTTTGTTTGCCAATGAAGTTTGTGTGATTCAATTCTGGATTCCCTAATTTCTAGAGCGATCTTTTGAAAGTTATTTATCGTCACAGTTTGTTTTTGAAGACGGAAATGATTCATTTTCTTAACTTACTCTTATTCCCAAGTCTTAACCAATCAGAAAAATGAAATTAATCGAAATTTTTTTTTGAAAAACTACGTAAATATTTTTGTAATATCAAATAGTTATCATTTTCCAGTCGATTTTATTTGTTTTCTTCTAAATTACGATCATTCTGGGTGCTAAATTTAAGGAAACATGAGGTACGTCTATTCACGAACATATAAGTGCCAAGAACTGTAGTTTAAATACGAATTTAACTGTGTCTCATATCCTAACCTTTGTTTTTTTTTATGGACGTTCACGATCATAAAAGAATTAAGAGCAATGACCGTATTATATCGTACATTAAGTCGAACTCTAATGAGCACACCTCGGTATCCTCCAATCGGTAAAAGTGGTTCTATCCCAACTAAATTTAGAGTTCTCTCTTCAGTTGTTGTTCACACGTTGACACGTTGTTCTAGAACATATTGCTTTCACATAACGGAGTTCGCGGGTCAACTGGAGATAACTCTTTTGGAAATCATCGTGACAATCGGTGGAATTCTATATATTAAAAGAACTAACGGTTGGTGCAATTTAAAGTGTATGTGTGGATTGCTTCACGAACGATCTCATACAGTTCACGAGGATCTTCTTATGATAAAAGCATTTGCATGTGTTCCAAGAGGTAGATTCCGTTCACTTGGCAGGCACGTGCCTCTATATAAAAAAGAACCATTTCTTAATTTATACTTTTCTAATCACTCCTTTTCTTGAATTTGTTGGAACGACTTCTTTCGTTTGAATAAAACTGTAACAAATTGACCAAAACAGGAGTTGCAATTCCTTATGATTGGAAATCATCATAAAGAAACTTTATAAGTATGAATAAAAGGAATTTCGTGTTAAATGTATTGAATTAATGATTAAATACGGTTAGGGTTATTTTCTTAATGGACGTTTTAATCCGGAGAAATATTTAAGAGTCTTTAATGATTAGAAAACGAAAATCATTTACCTAGCTGGGAAATTATTATATAATAATTGCGTAACTAAATTCAGACATATTTATTTACTTCGATAATCTATATGACTGCTTATAAATATATGACAGATGAATTTGCGAATAAAATGGTTTTATTCTTTGATATTCGTACATTTTCTCCAAGCTGTAAATGAAAAATTAACTCCTCTAACTTATGTTCCAATCCCTTATTCCTCTTATTTTATAAATTCAGGATCCAGTTTTTTATTTTTCATTGATATTTATGTATATTTATTAGCAAATGAATATTTCTAGGAAATATTGTAAAGCTTAATAATCCTCAACTGAAATGAGCGTTCGATCATAGTCTACAGTATTCTTAATTCTCCGTTCAGATAAAAATCCAAACCCCAAAAATATTATCATGAGCAATATTAGACGAACACTTTTGAAGAAAATCCTGCAGTATTTTCTTTATTTCATTCCATAGTCTTCCTATCTAGCTCGAGAAAAATCATTGGTCACTCCGAGATGAGAATAACTTGACGATACCAGCTGACATGCCCAAGGTCTCGAGTTAAAATAAGAATTATCAATAAAGAGACAAAAATTAAAGAACGAGTTGCTAATATCTAAGTTTAAAAATTATAATTTGTTTATTTCCTACAGAAATAATTTCTAATTACTCAATATACTATCGTAAACTGTAGTTTCAAACCTAGAATTTAGTTACGTATATATTTTTAAAAATATAAACAGTTTATTTACATTTTGGAACATCATAGCAACATTTTTGTTTACATTTTTACCTCATCAATATTCGAAATTTATCAAGTTGAATTCTTTACGTATTTCTTCTGTTTTTACGAACCTATATCACCTTCATTTTTCGCGCGTGTTTTGCCTGACTACGGTCTCTTCTCAATCGACAGCTGCTCGGATGTTCCCCAACCAATCTTCATCCAAATTTCAATCTCCACCCCACGAAATACTCCCCATCGAATATGCGCCTATCATAATTTCTCTCCGATCACTTTTTGAGGGAAAATTGATGAAGCGGCTCGAAAAAAAGGAAGTTTGCCTTGAAATTCTTTCACCGCAATGTTAATAGCAATTTTATTCTACTGCGTAAGATATATTAAGTTTCCTTGTTTTTCTAGCGCCGTTTGTTCCTACTCTCCCGGTTCTCTAGTGTAATATCTATCATGAAATAGTTTTATGCGGTGGATAATTATAATTCCGTCCTTACCTCTCAATCCCACGATATGGATTACACAAGTGCTCGTATAACAGAGGCGACCTCGCGGTTACTCGCGTTGGGCTCCTTGAAACGTGGACCTTGAGTAACTGCACCCGTCTGCAGCATTTACTAGCCCCTTTTATCAGCAGCTTCCGTAATTGAAGTCACGATTTACATAGAGTCACACTAGCGGGGGAAGATGATTCGAATTTTGCAGACGAGTTTACAGAATAGTCTCTCGTCTTGACGCTTCGTCTCCTGTAGTCGTATGTGATCGAACGGAATTCATCCGTCGAGAATTTTCGGATCGTTTGAGATCTGCTGTAGATAATACTATAAGGGCACGAATTATTGCCGAATTGAAGAGGAGTAACTAATAATAACCCCCTAATAATCTCTCAAAGGTAATTTTACGACAATAACTTGCCTTCATTTTAATTTTTCAGCTACTATTTACTCGTAAACCCATTTACGTGCTCTAAACTCCATCGGAGTACGGATTATTGCCAAATTTAAGAGTAGAACCTAATAATAACATACTAATTCTGTCTCAAAGGTAATTTTAAATTAATAACTTGGTATCCCTTTAATTTTTTAGCTCATTTCTACTCGTAAGCCCTTTTACGTGCTCTAAACTCCCTCGGCGTACTGATCATTGCCAAAGTTTAGAGTATAACCTAATAATAACATACTTATGTTGTCTCAAAGGTAAAGCTAAGTAGAAACTTAATATTTCTTTAATTTTTAGCTACTCCTTACTCTTAAACCCTCATACGTGCTCTAAACTCCAATGGGGCACTGATTGTTGCAAAATTTAAGAAAAAAACCCTATAATAACATCCTAATATCCTCTCAAAGATGATTTAAAATTAACATTCTGCTATTTATTTAATTTTTTGACTAATTTTAACTCGTAAATCCATCTACGTGCTCTATCCGTACTTGGATTAAGTTTACGAGGAGAAGAGATAGCATAAAAAATGCCTGAAGATGTTTATTTTGGGTTTTTACCAAACCCAAAGAAGTGAGAAAAGTTTGACAGGTGACAGGGAAATGGTTAGCTAGAGCAACCGACCGGCAATTGGGAGATCCGGGTTCATGTCCCGGTTAACTCGGACTTTTTGCTCGTCCCTTGTTCATCGGGTTTGCTCAGAGCCGTGCGATTTTTGGTTGATCCGTAACCTTTAAACCTAATAGAACCTATTGTAAATGCCAGACCAAATCTTAATCATCAGTTGTAATAAACTAAATTAAATGAAATCTTTGAGCTTTACCCATTAAGTATATGTTCAAACTTTCCATTTTGATTTGATTCTGTACCAGGAATAGGTGATAATGCCGAAAGCGGAATAAAGCAAGTTTCGGTTGCATCTTTGATGTTATAAATTAGATGCTTATTTCAGTTGTATTAATGCCTTGACGAATAGTGATGGATGCATGAATGCATAAAGTATTAGAAAATTTACGTCCAATGATTGATACATTAATAATTAATCCATCGAATGCTTTCAGATATGTTGGAGGTAAGAGGGACCATTTTTGAATATTTATCTATCCAAGCATGCAAGGAAATCTGATTCCCATAAGTTATTTGATATTCCTAAAAATTGCAGATGGACATAATATATTTTTATTATGAATTCAAGCTATAATACAGCAATATGTACAGTTGTAATAATTTCTCTTTATTTCTGTGTGTGATAAGGATTACTTCGAAACTCGCCTTATATCTAACCCTAGAAATTACGATAAAATGTTAAAATACGGTAATTGATTCGTTAGCAAACGTATTTAAAACAATTATGTGCATGATTTCCATACTTAATCAATTCTTTCATTAATGATTTCATCTTATGCGACCCATATGCGAAAACCAACTGGAAGTCATGGACTTTACAGTTACTGATTAACCAGAAAATCGTTATTTTTAACGATTTTTGCTCGTATACATTGTACTTACATTGACGTAAGTGATACCATAACACGTCTGAATTAACGATATAGTGAAAAACGTCAAAAATTAACGCACGTAAAGAATTTATGATTTTGTTTACTTAGTAAATCATTTTTATAATCAAATATCACACCTTATCCACTTAAAATTTAATTATATATATATCTATACATTTTTCATATTACGCTACATCATTACCCTTATCCTCAGATAAATATTACGTAAAACTTACGAAACTTGCGGTTTTCAATTTTGATCGCACATTTTTCACAATCACAAGGTACACTTCGTACAAGAAGTATATATAAGTATTGAACCCAATCGTTAACGATGTCCATGGTTATTGAGAAAGATCTTCGCCCCCATCCTTAAAGTAGAATCCCATCTAAAATTTAAATACCCTTCCCCATGTTATCCAAGAGTATGAATTGTATATGTCGAGGAATGAGATTTGTATTTGATCAAGCCAAATTATCTAACCTATACCGGAAGTCCTTGTGTGCTAATGACACTGGCGTTTCGAAATTCTCATAATAATCGTCTTGAAATACGTTTTAAGGATGAAGTGTAGAGGTTTGTGTGGCATACATCAGCGGACGTCGCTTCATCCCGGAGAATTACATTATTACGTCCGCGGTACTTAAAATGTTTAAGTAGTTAGCAAACGCTTGCAAAGATTGCGGAGCCATAAATTATTTACGAATTCGTCCATCGATTTACACATTTCCATCGGTGAGTCACCGTTGATTAAAGAACTTTCTTTATTGAAATGCGCATACGATTTTTTTTCGAACATTTCAATGATTAAGAAACGATACAGTTGGTTCAAGATGCAAGACTTTTCAGATGGGGTAAGGAAGTGCCATTCTCGTAATGCGAAAGGGAATATTAACATGATCAATCATCTGGACCAAGAAGGTTATGTAGTGGAAGAGAAACTAGTAAAGCTCTTTGTACACTTTCACAGAAAATTAATTGTTTAATTAATAATTTATGAACGATTAATGTTATCTGTGGAAGTGTACAGATAGGAGAGAGCACGTATTCCCGAACTTTTGATACCTACGATATCCCAATAGTCTCTAATTGATAGCTTCTCCTTACCTTACATATCCTAAAATGTTAGCTGTATGTTACTTTCTGCTTTTAGATGTAGTTCTTAATTGCAAATAGGTGCCTTACCCTACCCAATCCACCATAGGCGCAGCCCGTGTGAACTCGACAGAAGGTGATCTACTTATTCCTTGGGATGCCCCGTTCCTTTAATAATATTCTATTGAAATGTTGCTGCTCTCCATCATCAGAAATATAATACAAGCATTTTCCTTCTATAGGAATCTAGACCTATAAAGGATATTTATAGACTATCCAGTACTTTAAGAGATGATTATTCATGTACGAGAGGTAAATATTTTTGGGTGAAGTAAGTCATGAATTAGCCCACCGTTGAAATCTCCGAACGTATTTAATCAATCTGTGTTTAGAATATAAAATAATCGTTACTACTATGAATTGTTCAGATTTAAAATCAGTGCACAATAAATTGATACACCTTAAATACACCAAAAGAATAATCAGTAGATGAACAAGAAATTATTATTTAAAAAATAATAAGGTTTATAACAATCATCATATCATACATACATAGTACGCAATACAATGTATTCGATTGTCTCCATGAGAACCGCCATTGGGAGAAATGAGAATGCAGAGGAAAGAGCAATAAGTCCACTGAAGAGATGATGCAAGTCGGAACAGCTGTTAGAAAAAATGAAAACTGCTGAGCAAATTAGGGAAGAAGATGTTCAAACACGTTATCGCTTTAGCCCACATTTCCGCGGATGATGTGCGAAAATGATGGATCAGGGACAGAGTGACTGTACACCCACTGCCAATTACCCATCCGTGTCTCGGAGGGATCTTTTATAGATGTTGGCTCCCACATTTGCCCTTACGAGTCTTCTACTTTCACCTATCCATCTTTCATTTTGATTTGAGAGTTCCAATTGATCCAACACTTCGACAAAGGACTAGTATGTTTGAGGGCTATCCAGTAGGTGATTCGTAATAGAACTGACATGCTCAAGCTTAATTTAGTGTAAGTAAATAACACAAAATATACATAGCGCACATAGTACCTTGTACAAACATTTATTTCAAAGCGAATCGTGTCCTTGATATATCAATATCTTCAATTGCATATTGAAGACAATTTCATATATTATATTTGAATTTATCAACGAAATGAATCTCCTTGAAATAAAGTTCTGCTGAAGTTACTGACCGTATTAAGTATATTTTATTAAGTAGTTGATGACTTTAATCTCATTTGCATGAATACATATGACATCGCCGAGTCTCACTCAATTGTGATATGTAATTATATCCTTATTAAGAAGTTATTTATATTTTTTTCATTTAAGATCAATCCCGATCGAAAATATTGATTGATTACGATATTCATTTGTCGATTTAGTTCATACGTACGTCGATGTATTAATCGTACTTTCAGGTTGTTCTTCAATTCCAACTCTTGGATTTAATGATACCTCAAGCTCCCAATTTAATTCTGGAAAATAGCGCATGCTACTGAAACATTACGCATAACATGTCGAGATCTTTGATCTGAATCTTCTTAATCTTTCCATTCATCCTTGAAATGTATTCTTTTCTTAGAATTTCCGTCATAAGTTTCTTTGTAAGGCCTTCAATATTGAACGATCTGTACTTAATACATAGTGGCAGAAGGGATCTCTAATCTTAGCATCAGTTTCGTGTACCAACTCAATTGCACTATTTAGCTGATGGCCTATCATCATCCGACTTAATCGCGCAGTGGTATTCTTGCCCAAGAAACCACCTCAAATAATGGCCGATTGCATTCCTGTGCATACCATTCCATTACCACGAAAAATCCCGATCTTTTAATCATAATAGAACAACCACTCTCACAAAAGGTCCTGAGGAATCCGATTTGCATAAAAGATCAGTCACACACACGGCCGTGAATGGCACCCTAAAGCCACGCGTGCCGGCTTTCCGTCATTAATTTTCGCATGCGAACGTCACGAGACTAAAGTTAGGTTATTGACTATCAATTATGTAATTAATATTTAGCAGTAAAAGCATTAGCGAACGAACTGATGAAAGACTGGTCACATTTCCCTTCGTTAGATTCGAATTAACATCTCTACTGATCATTGAACGCAAGGAATTGTAGTTTTTATATATATTTTACGAAAGATTTATCTCAAAACCTATAGAAATTCACGATGTTTTAGCCAAAATCGGTAATTCGCGATGTTTTTAGCTAAAATCGGTATTTTGTACGAGTTATATCTCGAAGAATTGGTTAGCATGTTGTGAGTAAGGTTCGTAAAGCTTCTGGAGAAAGAATGGATGAAAATTTCCCTCCAAATCCATCAAATTTTATCGATTCAATCATGCGAAACTGATGTGGAAGAAGACCTTTTATACTCTTCCACCACGTCTTCCCTTCATTTTTCAACATTTCGCAAATGCTTTCGACCAATCAGCGCTAACGTACGATCGACATTGTCGCGAAATATATATAAATAAATACGACACGCAATCAGAACGTTCATTGGGTGTTCATGTCCCAATTCAGCTTGGATTAAGTCTGTCTGTGAAACTCTTCATAGTCGTCCGTCGAACCGCGCGTCTCGGTTCAAGAACCTCTGGGCCGTCGTATTGGGGCCATTTCCCCTCCATCAACACGTCACCTGGAGTAAATATGCCAGATGAAGAGGGGAAGAATGTGCCCTTCGTGCTGGGACAGATTTGCATAATGCCCAGTGAGAATTAGGAGGTTTTACGAGGCTTAGCGATAATTCGGAAACTTCTTTTGATACGCCACAATGCGATGGTTCACGGATTACGTATACTATGAGACGAAGGGGGTTCGATTAGAGGAATGGAATGAAGATTCCTATGATGGTTTCACGTTTTAGTGAACGTGCGCGGAAGAGTTTTAAAGCCGCGGTCATCATCTATACATTTTTGAGACTCATTTTCGGGATGGATTAACCGATAATTTCTCACGCGTACACCATGCGTGTGCATCAAGAACTCACTCTCTGACGCTTGTGTGATGCTCTGTGGAGTTTTTTTTTTTCGTGATGTATTGGTCACGGGTCGTTCACGGAATTCCACGACGTTTAAGTTGTCAATTTTTGTACGATGCGTTTTGGTATTTCGTTGGAGTTGTTGTATGTAAAAATGGGTAACGAAGTATACCATAAATAGGGCATATATATTAAGTTGATTTGTTTTTATCATTAAGAATGTAAGGCAAGGAGTGAATTGTCATGGAGAAGGAGAATAAACGTACTGCATGTACTGAATATTTCATTTTGAAACAAACTTTACCTTGTTGATTAATGTTACGTAAAATTTTAAATGCATAAACTGTATTTACTTTAAGGATTACTATTTACGATAAATATCTTAACATCAGTTCAAACTTTACGAAATTCTTAAGATGTTTCAATGCGTATTCATAAAATAATTTAATGTACTTTAAATTCCAAACTAATTTCTCAAGTACATTGATTCCACCTGCAAAGCTATTAAGAAGAGCTGAGCGGGCTCTCTGTGGATTAAGGAATGCAAATCAAGTTAAATACATTACATTCTTATAGAATTCTCCATCAGGTCAACTCCGTCATTAATATAGATTTAAGAATTATGTTATGTAAATTATGAGCTTGGTTATAATGAATTTAATTTATAAACAACTTAATAATTATCTTATGTACAAATCCACATTCTCATAACTTAATATTTATCTATTATTTTAAGTGTAGTATCAGGAACTATTTCACAAGTAATTAATATCTTTATATTTATTGAGCTCAGTTCCAGTAAATGTTATTTATTATTATTAGTTCTAATAAATGTAATTCTCCGATTAAAATTCCTCCTTCACTCTCCAATTAGAGAATTAAATTCCTTCTGACATAGTTGCTCATAGACGAATTCCTTTAATGCCTTAGTTTTATCGATTGCTCCGAATACCTTTTTAAATGCATCTGGAACATTCACAGTCTCTCACATACATTTTATTCTTCTTTCTCAATTAAATCCGAAACGCTCGGTAGTATAAAATAGAACTCTAATGCGAACCATGCGAAGAAGGATTTTCCTTTCCGAACGCGAAAGAAAACTTTGACGTAGGAATTCTCGCTGATAAAAAAATGTTGAGAAGAAAACGCGCCTTTTTGCTTTCGAGGAATGTGCTATTGGTATGGCGTAGGACCGCAAAGTTTACAATCGGAGGATCGTTTCGAGGGGAAAAAAATAAGTCTGTCCGATCAGATAGAATCGTAGGGATCAAGCGATTGTTCCGCATGAAGGTGGTCAAGACTTATGCAAAGAATCGCGGGTTTCCGAAGAAAAAAATCATCAATGGTCCACCCACTCAAAGAAGGAATGAGCCTTGTAAGAAGGGAGATTTAGGAGTGAGGAAGTTTGTCTTTGCTCGGATAAAACAAATAATCGAGCTTAGTATTCGTCGTCAAATTTATTTACTTAGGTTAACAGTCAGTGTCGAAAACAGTCGACTTACGTTATTGCTCGCGATTATAGCTATTTCAGAGTTGGTTGACCAGATCGTGTTTTCAGATATTAGTACAATATGTTACCAAATAACCTTTTTGTTTTAAAAATTTAGGATAAGAATTTATCTGTGGTCATATTGATATATGGCTGTGCTGTGTTCATATTTATATCTCTGACTGTGAAATTTAAATACCGTGGCACTACTCTACACGTGTTAAAATTTATCGTACGATAAAAAACGTTCATACTTGCGTACCAGTTTAAGCTTGCAGATAAGGGCCTCCTTTTCTAAGAATATATAAGAAAAAAAATTAAATAAGGAACTGAATTATCATTTTGTTTCACTTATCTTTGAGCAATAAAAAATTCGCCCAGAAATTTAAAGCCATTGTTCGATATTGCTTGGACTAGTAAAACACGCTGATGTGATATCTTATTATGACATCAAGCTATATTGGATTCTCGATAACCTAAGGCCATGGATGTACGAATTATTTTTACTAAAACATTCAAATTTACTTTTCCATATAGTATTGAAAATTTGATTGAATTTACGTATTGAACTTTACGTAATTTAATAACATTCGTTTCGTTCTTAATACACAACATTTCGTTAAATTTCTCGTCGCTTTATTCTAATACATACAACCTAAAAACACAACTCGAACCAAAACACCATAAGTGGCATCCACAATGAAAAAATCCCCTTTACACATTTGGGAAAGCGCGATAAACGGTGGAAATAGATGCACCCAGAAGGAAAAAGATAAGTACGCCCTATAAAACCGCATCCTATTCAGTCAATCGTGGGGGATTTACACACAGGCATTGAACTCTCCAAGTGAAAATCCAGCGTGTGAAATGTTATCTGAACGAGGTAGCATACCAGTCGAACCTCTCACACGAAGGCGAGCGACGAGGGAAAATGTTCCCTAAGTTAATACCCTCTGTTACGTAACCTCCTTCAATTGTTTACACTTTACACGAATCCGAAAACGTTTCCGTGGGAAGTGTCGAACATATAAACGACACGAGAGAGATATACAGTATAAAGGCCGTTTTGCATCGTGAATTTAAAGAGTGTGAGGCGAAGGTACCAACAACCACAGAGGTCCTCCGAATCGGTGGGCCATGGGTTCGAAGTGGGCCCCTCTCGGTGTTCGGATGTTCTGTGGAACTCTCATAAGTGGGCACATCGAAGGTCAATGACTCTGAGTGCTTCCAGTAGAGGGGTTTGAATACTACGTGGCGCCACCGAGTTTAGTAAGTGACCGCGCCGCTTCGCCCTTAAGGCTACGTTTTGGGACCAATTTTTCGCCTCGAGGGAGATAACCATGAGGTTTCATATCGTCACATTGTGCTTCTTACGCACACTGCTTTTATAATGCACCCGAGAAGTTAAGATAATCGGGTGGACAAAAGACGAATTCGGTCGCGGGAGAAGTTCTTCCCGCGGTGTTGATTTTTATCGATCTTTTATCGGGGCGAGAGATGGACAGGAAAAATGGTATCTACGTAACCCAAGAACTGGAAACTGTTTCTGAACAACTATGAATTGAACATCAATTAATAACATTTCTATGTACCCTATAGGTAGCTTGAGTTAAACGTATTTGTATTGCTATGGGTGCAGACAGGAGTAATCGCATATATTTTAACGTTTTCCTTAACAATGAAAGGGAAATGGTCGTTTCGTAATAAAGTTAAATGTGTACTGATCATCCGTATGTAAAAAGTTCCTTATAGAGTGTCATGTCAAATATATATAAGGAGCGTAGAAATTGGTTATAGAATTGGAAGAGAGAAACGTTATCTGTATCTGATCAGTACGGAAGTGTTGAGATGAATGAAATTAACACTTAAGACTTCGGTGGAATCGAGAAATTTTATCGTTAATTGGTACAATTTATGGATGAGGGATCATATATATGAATTGGAATTTTTTATATGGTCATTGATCACAATGAAAGTTGTCGAAATAACTTGAGCTTTGGGAGAAATTGATTGGAAAGAACTTAATTATTACTAATTCATCCACAATATGGGGAGAACGTAAGGAAAAATTCGTATAAATTTATTGTCATTTATATTAACGTTAAACGTAAGATAGGCTTTGAACCAGGTGATAGCGTCATACCAACTTGTGCACGATAAATTACGTAATATATATACACGAAATATACACGTTGCATATACGGAACACAATACCAACACGAAATTTATAATGAGATAAATAAAAAATACATACTTACTACATAAAAATATGTGATGCCTAAAAATACCTGATGCATAGATCTATCTTACACATAAAAATGTACTAAGAGTAACTCTTAAACTGCTTTTCATGAATTCTCAGAAGTTCACGAAAGACCTTCTTGGCTTCTTCGATGGCGAATTTATCCAAAATACATGAAAAAAATCCTTGCTACTTTATGTATGTATACATCAAGATGTAATGGACATTGAGTCGATGTAACTTAAAGGAAGTACAAAGTAGCACAATTGTACGATAAATGAGAAAATACACGCATACATTGTAAGCAAAATATCGTTACTTTCAACTAATGTTTATGCATGCTTCAATGTATTCTTAATACCGCTATAATGTTCAATTACGGATTCTACAGACTTGTTGCGAGAGCGTAGAAGATTTGCTTCAAGAAGGTGTCTAGATAAATTTCAACGCTTCTTTGTAAGACGTATTTTATTAACTCGCGTTGCATGATTGATGCTATATGGGAAACATGATGTAATGATGACTGCTTGGATGATGGGGTGCGAAGGGGTGATGAGTGGATGGTTAGAGGAATGGCACAATCAGTAAGATTGAAAGTCTGGGTCGAAAAGGATTGATCGAGTGAAATGCGTGTGAGCGAATTGAAAAAACTAAGAAGGCCGACTTACGATATCTGTGGAAACACATGTACTGTAATGAGGCTTATGTGGAATGTGTGTGGAATGTTGTTGTACTGTGGAAACATCGGTACGAAAGCTTATAAATGCACCCAACTTTTTTAATATAATGAAATACTTTGCAGTTGTTATTATATTAACGTAACGTGGTATTTTACATCTTTTGAGTGTGCATTAAACTCCAGTTATTCATACACCCAGCTTTGTGCGATATATCCAGTAAAGACTAACTTCATCCAGTTCTACTTTCGAAACTATGCGTATTTGTGAGAGTATATGCCTCGTGGACATTTAGACGTTTTGCCATTCTAATTGTATTCAAGGCGAATATTACTCGAATGTGTGGTTATATAAGGCGTTAGATAAGTTTATACCTTTAGCCTATCCAAGCATAAATAATCTACAATGTTGAAAACTTGGCAACAAGACCATATATTAGAAAATTCCATAGTTGAAATGGGGTCAATCTTGGCTAATGTAACTAAAATTCATGATAATTATTGGTCAAAGATATTCATTGTTATAGATCGAACAGAATTACATTTTTATCGTAAGAAAATACTTGTCAAGTTTTGGAAAGTAAATTACGCATGTTCCCATTGGTTATTTGAAATTCCCTGGGTCAGTACCATTAATCTTTGCGCCGATATCTTGCATGAAGATTTTCATCGATCATGTCTGCATGGAAGGTCATCATCACGAAAGAGGAAGTATCTGTGAGGACTCTGAAAATTCAGCAATACGTTAAATTTGGCTGTGCTTATCTAAAATAAAACGAGCTATTTTCGTAGGATACTTAGCCAATATAAATTTTGCACATCAACTTATTAACATTGCTATCGTTGTAAAGGCTTTCTTGAAAATAAACGACCATTTTGCTTACGAAATATTACGCTGAATAACTCGTAAATTCCGCAAAGTTATTAGGGTTAGATCTAGATTATGATACCAATAGTTATATTGCAAGATATAGGTGACATCTGAATACATTTACGTACTTAAAATTCCCCTCATAGAACGCAATTAATCGAAAGATGGTGTGTGTTTCGAGAATCGGCGATCGCGGCTGCCTTCCCCTCCTTTATGCAAAGACGAAATCGAAAGCCGCTGAGGCTGATGACCGGGCCCCATTTCCTCTCACCAAAATATCTCGCAGCTTCGTAATCTCTCTACACTTTTTATCTGACGTCCGTCCCAAGCGATCGCCGTCTATCTCCCATCGCACATTCGAGTTGCTTTATTAATTGGTCGCGGATTTAATTGAGAGCGTTGCACGTACTCTTGTTCATATGGATCCACACGTTTCTCGTTCCTTGGGTGTTCGCAAATCGTGGGTTTACGCGATCTACTGCTCGCGTGGAACTATTTCGACGTGAAGTTTTAAGGAATGTATTTCTATTGTAGGAAGAAGTCGATTTTTTATTCTCCTTGGTAGTTATAATTACAAGGCTATTATTAATGAGGCAGAAGGTACTGTCATCGATTTAAAAACGATCGAATTTTTAATTAAATCCGACACAAATCTGCAAGGTTAGAAGGCAAGATATTATACAAAAGATTCAAAATACGATTTAATAGAAATATACTTTTAAATATCAAATAATTAAATTTATACCTACTAATGGATATAAGATATTGAAAAATGTAAGTCGATATTTCTGGTACACTCTATTTCATATGAAATTATTGATTAATTTAAAGTTAACGCTTAACAATCTTCTTTAAATTTACTTTGACATCGGCTGAAGAATTATAACTACCCTTCTGGCAAATGATTTCGTATCTGCTTGAGTATATATTACATGAATCCGATAGTGAATATTGTGTTCATTCATTTACATTTAGATTAATTCCATACAGTTCAATTTAGTGATAAATAAAGAAGGATAGATACTTATGCCCCTGAGATATCACTAAGAACTTATGGAGTTTTAGATGTGTTAAGTCTTCTCGATTCATTTCATCCGATACGATTATTTAATCCAGTATATTTGACGTAGTGATGCAATATTTCCGTGGCTATATAACCTGCAATCCCCTCTGCAAACGGCAACAGTTCATTGCCTCATCGGGGCGGATGAGTTTTATCGTTGGAGGCCATGTATAGCCCAGGTTTTGCCATGCTAAGAAGGCTTCGATAACTCCGGCCAATTAATAAAAGCGGCATTCAGTAACCTGAAGAAGGATAGCTTCGTGAAATATCATCATTTATCCCCATTATATTCTCACACTTTTCATGATGAGATTCTGCAATAGACATCAATCCATATAAGTAGAAATTTATACAGAGTTATATAGAGGCCAATAGAGGTTATATATATACAGAGGCTAAACCTGTACAGATCTTCAAGAGGTGTTGACACAAAATAGATCCATCATGAAAAGTAGAATTAATACCTTACACCTCACCACTTTCAACTGTTGTAGCTTGAAGATCGAAGTTCAAATCTCGAAATTACTGAATGAAGTAGATCAAATGCGAGGTCATCTTACCACGAGAAGTCAGTATATATTGGAAGATCAGATAGCTCTCAGAATAGGGGGATCATTACATTATTGGAGACTAAGGACAAAGGACCTAGAGGGATATGAATTCTAACCAACAAGACGAGGAGAGAGGTGAAGAAATTTGAAAGTGTGTCTGATAGAGTATGCAAACATATACTGAGGATTAATTAAGTGTTGTTCTGCACACATTTTGCTTCTGTGCATGACCCTACGGCGGGCAGTTCTTTTACTTATCTACAACTCCGAGCAGTTTCACTTTTCCAATTTCTTCTTCAACCTTTTATTTGTAATTAGGTATTCAAATAGTGTAATATAGTGAAGATCGGGTAAATACTTGTAGAATATCAATGTGAAAAAATCAATATCGTTACAAGAAGACTTTAAAAATATTTAAAATCAATTAGCAGAGATGATCAAGCGTATAATACATTTTAGAACTTCGAAATGGATCATTTAAAATCTCGTAAATTTACGTTATCGTATGAAATTCTTTCAAAACGAATGACTTAAAAGTTTCTTTACGATACAAGTACGGCCGAATCTAAAAATTATGAAGCGGTGAATCGGAAAATATTTAATTTACTTTATAATAAGCCAAAGTTCGCTGAAGGCTATTCTTAATCGAACTTCAAATATATGTACGAGCGCTCGATAATTCTAGGTCTCGTACCCACACTCCGATATAACCTTAATATTAGTCGATCTCTTTCTATTTGGTTAAACCTTTGGTATTGTTGCTAATCTTAAGAAAACCGATAGGCCCAGCTCGCAATTTTGTGATCGTATCCATGGCAATTGGCAATCGAACCGAATAGATAGTATTTTAATTAGTTCTGTTGGGAATTTTATCGAGTATATCCCGGCCATCTCGTTTCATCAGTGCCCTTGAATTTCTCGACAGGAATCATTGGTCGTTAGACTAATCGAGAATCTTTTGTCACGTACTTTGATGGAAAAACACGGATATATCGTTTAACGCGTGGCATTTGTGTTTAAAGCCCATCTTATGACCTTTTAAGATGCATTTCGCAATGGAAATCCGTCTTCACTCGCGGATAGCATCTTTTAAATAATAATTTCGAATAGATAGAGGTGAAAAATGAGTACCATTGACGACAATGATTTGCGTTTACTGTCCGTGAAGAGGAGACGATGAGAAATTCGAAGTCGTAACCAATTTTGGATGTGTATGAATATGAGGGAGAGAGCAATTTGGTACAAGTATAGGATTGAAGTAATTCATTTTTGAAAGTCCATCGGAATGTGATCAATCAAGAAGGCATTCATGAGGAAGTAATGCAATTCATATTTACGAGGATGAATTCTTAAGCATGTAATGATCCTCATATAGCTCTACATGTATAATGTCTTGCGTAATTACTATAATCTGTGGATATCTTAAACACTTGACACGTATCTAATAAAAGTTATGCATTTATATATTTCTTTAGGAATGTCTATGAATATTTGCGGCATGTATTAATTTTAAATGTACAAAATCAGGCACACACTTTGATGTTACTTATATAGTCTTAGACCTCATTAAGATTATAAATTCAATCATCCCGTAATAAAACTCTAGTTCTCTAAGAATAGAAATATGGTTTTTAACTGAAATTAATAGGAATTTTTTCGTTGATATCAAGGCTAACTCTTCTGCACAGTGATATGTAAACCAGTGAAATTCGCTTTTAATTTCGTAATTCTTCGATGATTTTTTACAGGAATATTTATGCTTCTAATTGGATGTTTTTCTAATTATTGATTTTTAAGTTTAAAACTTTAATCCTGATAGGTATACAGTCATTATTATAAGTTTTTAATATACCTTTCCTGTCGTTTATATAGTTCATATTATAGCAGTCAGTAAACAGAGGTATTCTATCAAAAGCTATCAACAATGCGTTAAAATTTGGATGCAATTTCCCGCTTAATATTTTTCTAGCTGATTCTTCGATTGTAGTTCATTTTCGTAATTCATTTCGTAATTTCAATCTTATCCGCAGGGTAAAAATGTTGTGTTAGCATAAATGTCCACTCATCAGAATGATTTTATCGAATCACATAAGAATTTTAATCTACGATAGATTTATTCAGAAAAGCGTAAAAATGTAGTGTAACAAATGAAGGTTAAAATCGAGGGGTAGCCAAGTTTTCAAGATCGAGGCGCTAGAGGATGCTGGGAGAGCAACGCCTCCTTGGCAGCGGAGATTTCGGGAACTATCCGAACCCAGAGATCGCTTACCTAAGCGGAGATGAACTTGGCGATATCGGCAAATGCACTTTTTTGGAAAGATATTGTTAATTTGAAGGTCGAGGGAGCTAATTAGAAATTTCATTTGATATTTTAAATAAAATATACAGGGACATGAATAATCATTGTTGCCATAATCCTCTTAAATCTTTTTCAATGATTTTCACGAACTATGATTAGTCAAAGATTACTATGGAATCCTAAAATATTGTAAAAGGATTTAAACAACGATAGTATTTAAATTAAAACTTACTACATCAATTTTTACCTTAAAATTAAATAAACTTCTAAGGGGATGTTCGTCATTAAAGAAATTATGTTCTTTGTTAAAACTGCATTTCTCATATTCATTGGTAAAAGGGAAGAATAAATTTTGTGAATACAATTTATAAATCTTTATGTTTCAATCAACATGTTAAAACTCGTTTTAGGATCCATTTTTCGTCATTTAGAAAATAATAGCCTTCGAAAGTTAGCGAAAAATGTCAGAATTCATTAATGAATTACTTATTTCATATGGAAAGTTTATTATAGTTAAAGTACTATTTTATTAATCATACTAATATATTGAAAGATCGGTGATAATGGTCCGTAGTAAAAAATCAGACCGCGTATACAGTATGCAATTATCTCACAATGTTATAATACCAAATATTAGCTACAATTAAATAATACACTGACTTTGAAAGAAATATAATAATTTATGTTCAGTTTTCCAAGATAGGAAGTAACATTTCCTTTATTAACCACAGACTGACTTAGTTTAGAAACGGAACCAGATTTCCTACTCTAATTTTCTTTTAATCTGACGTAATCGTGCCTGGTTTAGTTAACTTATTCTTTCCGCCATTTAAAACAATGACGCATATGTAATTTTATTTTAAGAATTATACAACCCTGACAGTAACGGAGGTTAACATTAAGAATGTATTTCCACTCGGAAACAGCCGTTTTTTAATAAATTAACTGCACGGAAACTAATTCTATAATATTATTCCAGATATATTATTATACCGAGTCCCAGTTGTGCTAACCCTGCAACCAATATAATAAGATCACTTTTAAACATTTAAATCATCCTCATTTCCCAAGAGTACAACAACGCAAGCAATAAAAAAATCCCATCTCAAATTTAAAACATTCACACCATCCCCCGCGAAACAATACCCCGTCTCCAAGGCAACGTGGATCGATATGAATCCGCGATATCCTATCTTCCCTCTAAATAAATCCTCCACAGAGCGCATTTCCGCATTACACCGAGAGACTGCATATCTCGAAATCTATGTCAACCGTCTGCCTTGTGCATAGCTTCGCCGAAAGTAGTTTCCATGCAACTTCGGGATCATAAATTTCGAAGCCTCACGATGATAAAAAAAATCGGGAACTTCCCTGTTTTTCCCGCCCTCAATAAGAGGTCTACCGTCATAGCTTCCGCCCCCCCTCCCCTCCACAAAAGGGGAGGAGGGAGTAGAAGAGAGAGGGGCGGTGGAGGGGAAGCAGCGTTTGAATGCTCTTCTTAGAGTAGCCACTCAGACTCGAGGCAGCGTGCGTCGTCACACGAAGAGCTCCCAACCACTGATATACTCTCACCTCCGCTCACGGCAGAGCTCATTCGTCTGCCGGCAACGGTGAGAGACGGACTATAACCATATCGAGAGAACTTACGCTCGCTTCTCACTCAATACTACCGAGATGGATCCTAAGACATTGGACCCTACCGGCCTTTACTAAGGAGGAGTCTTCGCCGTCCAGCCCAGTTGACGTTTCCATAAGACTTATATATATATACACATATATATCCTTCGAGTATCTATTGTCGTGTGTCTTCGAGAAGATGGATCCCACCCATTTGGACCCCACCGGTCTCTACTGAAAAGGGAGAGGAAGCTGCGGAGTTTCGACAATCGAAGGTATGACTGCTGCCGATCTAGTGAAGACGATGGCTAGGTGTCAGTGGAGGGTGATCATGGTCAGGGCTTTGATACGCGGTGCAGCGTCACCCGGTTTCGGAAGGGTAACGCATGAGGGCAACGAGCTGAAACGAGGGACATGAAAGGCGTCTTTGAAAATGAGGGGAGAAGGGAAAACTGTTGGCAGAAATGTACACGGAAATTTTGTTTTACTATTCCTGTGCGAAATGTCGAGAGATCGGTAAAAGGGGGAGGCGTTACCTTGATTCTGCAGACGAGGAAAAGGGAAGCAGCTGAAGTAGTAGGGGGATTGAAAAGCCGATCGATCCCGGCACTACATTCCCCTGGTAAAAGCCTACGTCCAGAAGGCCTCGGAAGGAGAAAAAAAGTCTTCCCGGCCGCGGTGCACGATACGCCTAGAAGATATTCCCGAAACTTTGATCGTCCGAGAGAACTCCGGAGGGTCGCGTGTGTCGGCGGTGCCGGAGGTGATATGGGAGGCGGGAGCGGTCGCTAGCAGCCCAGAAGGAACCAGGACGTCAGCTGTTCCGGGACACGTCTCATGTTCCACGCGTAAGTTTTTCGTAACTCCTTCCGGGAGGGATTTTGCGGGAACTGAGAGATTACGCTTCACCAGAGAGAGAGGGCTTCCACGCATCAGCTGTTGGTCAGGAACCTCAATCCTCACAACGTGCTGGCGACAAATTCCGCGACACCCGGCAGTTTCAACGCAGAGCCGTTTATTGAGCTGATCAGCTGATTCCACGCTTGGTGGCGTCCGAGACTGACATCCGTCGTAACGAAGAAGCAAGTAAGTTATTTTCCCGGTGTCATCAGAGAGTGTGCTAAAGAAACTTTTCGGTGCTGGAGGGAGATACGGTCGTCCGCGGGTTTTTCGTGAAGGAGAGCCGCATCGGCGGGAACTTCCCACACCTTCGCCGAAGATGCGTGGGGTGGGTGCGGGAGTGAACGTGAGTGGGGGAACACGGAAGGGATGAGGTTGCAGCGATTGGGGCAAGGGAGGGCGTGTGGGGAGAAGGTGACCCGGAGAAGAAGAGATACGCGCTGACTTACCAGCTCGCATGTTGCCTTCACGACCCCTCGGTAGACTGTGAGCAGAGTTTGTTATGTGTTGAGGGCGTTGAACTTGGGCACCTGAGAGACGACGACGACCAGAAGGAGAAAGGAAGAGCACGACGTAGCCGATTTTTAAAGTGCACCGTCCACACCACATACAAATTCACACGTTCTCACAAATGTCTCTCAAAATTTTTCGGGATTTTTTTTTGTTTGTTTGTTCTGTACTTTCCTGTCCGGTGCGGTCGCGGATTTCTCGGTTTTATAAAGAAAAACCTTTTATTTCGCTTCCCCCTTTAAAAACGGAAGGCGAAACTCTCGCGCGAGATTTCGTCCGAGTGGAAATTACGTTTTTTTTAAAAAAAACTGCCATTTTATTTTAAATCGTTTCGTTTTTTTCCCTCTCTGCCCCGATTTTTTTAGACTGGCGACGAATCTAGTCATGTAATCTAGCAGCCCTCACACTGCCCATATTCGCAAATTAAATTAATATATATTAATTATTACGAAGTAATGAATGGTTTCTATGATGTGACGTATGACAGAGAGGGAGGGGACGAATTTTTTTTATTACGAGAGCGATATTTATGGAAGATTTGTGTAGGAGATAAAATGAAAAAAATTGCGTTTCATTTCTCTTTTTTTTCCTTCGCGGAGCAAGGATCGTTGTAGATGTTATTTAATCAACTAGTAGTGTAATGATGAAGGTTCATATATGTGATTCACTCACTCGCTCTATTATTATTATTGCTGTCCTTCTCTGTCAAATTAGCGGCCATTATTTTTTTTATTATCGGATCAAGCTATGCATGAGGTGAACTTTGTCATGTGAGCTTTTCGCGTCATATCTCTATTTCAAATTTCTTTTTGTCAATATTGTGTATTCGCAAAATCCCGGATCGAATCGTAATAATATATTTTTTAAAAACAAAACAGAGTAAAAGGTCTAAATAATAATAAGAAACCTCTTTGAAGACGAAAAGGCAAGCCCCTTTTTTAATTTAATTTCTCATCTGTTTACGAATCGCTCACAGAGATGTATCAACTTTTATATCATATTATTAATATTGTAATATTATTTTTTTTAGTTTTTGCATTTACACACAGTCAAAAACTTGTTACCATAAATCTTACATACAGGTTGGACCTTTTTATTTGTCAAGTGATCTTCATTGGCCCAATGTACATGTTGTACGATATTTTTTATTTTTTAAAATAAATGCCAAGTTTTGTTGGCGGTGAAACTTTACTTTTGTTGTTCTGGTATTTTTGTTTTGTCCAAAACCCTTCTTTTTGGTGTGTTGTTCGATGTTTTGAAGGCATCGAGTGGATGTCATTATCGTCAATGTGTTCACGATCTATTTTAATGCACCAATGCACTCTAAAAGTTACGATAGAGGTGTAAGAGTGACTTACTACGTTTAAATTTACTCTGAGTGCGAAATGGATTTCAATTACCATTCCACCTCGTAAGAGGTTGTATTTTTAATGTTTTAACTAGAGTAATTTCGAATTTTCTTTTGATGAGGTGTAATAGTCGAATTAACTCTTTTATAATGCAGTTCATTCATTTTTACTATCTGGTTAACATTTGCAAACCTGTTTAAATCGTTTAATTTTCCAATTGCTTCACTTGATGAAAAGTAATTTCGGCACTTCCTAAGAATATAGTCATATAAATAATTCCTCACGACAGACGTGACATTCAAAACTCAATTGATTCATTTTGCTTTCAAAATTCTTAACTTCTTCAGCTCGTATGCTTGATAGAAATGCAGCTCGGCATGTTATAGTCAGTTTTGGTAAAACAGATAATGTTACTGAAATGTTGAAGACCTTTTGGCGGGAAAATTAAGAATAGGAAAGAGAAAAATCTTCCAGTTTATATTTACAATATGATCAATGATATAGTGTTGAATAGGAAGAGTTTAAAAAATCAAGAGACTTAAATTAAAATAAGTCACGATTTCAAATAAAACTAAGGCTATGCAACAATGGATATGGGTATGGTAAATAATTGGTTTCTGAAAAGTAGTATTAATAGAATGGAATAAGTTATCTGGATATGTCTTAAAGTTACTGCCAGAAATATTCTAAAAATTTGAAATAGAAATGTACTTCCCGTATTTTTGGAAAGAAGCTTTCTTCAAGTGGTCTTCTAAGGTAGCTAATCTTTTGTCAATCACTGTAATCGGTATTGTATTGCTACTACAGGCTTAATCTTTATCTGCAACCCCATCTTATTAATAATAATAATAATAAAAAGAATGAAAAATTAGATAAATGATTGCAGTTGATAAGAAGGTCATATGAGATATTTTATTGGACGAAATATACGGAAGTCTGGGTCGATTCCATTTATATACATTCCAGGGTAAACATTCATTCATAATAACCAATATAAACTTCCATCAGTGGCAAAATACATTCAAGAAGGTAAAAGAAGTTTATCTTATATTTATATTGAGTTAATATCTTCTTTTATTTGCTTTAAAATGTATGGCATATGTAGGTTGGATGTCTCCACAAGGCTTACGAAAATAACATTATTTTCTTAGGGAATTCGTACGAGTTTATTTTGGGAAAACGTACAAAAACGCACCCCTAATATTATTTTACGTATAGATCAACGTATTTAAGACGTTCCATCGCATTACGATACAGAAAATCACAGTTCTCGATATTGAATCGTATCAGGTGACTTGACTCGGGGCATATTTTTTTATTAAGTATCGGCAAACACTCGAAAGGAATTTGTATTCATTCGATGGCAGAGGCTGACCTTGCACAGGTGGCGCCATCTGCGTGAATCACTCGAACGAATAATTCACTCTCATTTCGAAGCAATTTCCCTAATATCAGGCATTCGAAAAATCGTTCGTAGTTAGCCACTTGTATACGAGTAATATCACTTCATTCGACTAAGACATTCTTTTCCGCGAAATCGGCGGATAATTTTCGCACCGCATTCTTCCTATTGCAATCGCCTGCCTCAAGGTTGTTATCCTTCGTGTGGTTTGTTGATTGAGTTACTGGGGCGATGGGTATTTATTTATTTGTAGCTTTTGTTACGTTAGCGATAGCCATTCATGTCTCAGGCTCAATATAAATAAAAAAATTCGATGTGACTGAGTCTCGAACCCAGGTCACTCACTTTCTTCCCTTATGGGCAGATATGGTTATTATTATACTGTAATCATCACGACTTAATTATATCGTATCGAGCATAATGGTTAGGATAACTACCGCTGTGAGAAAACGTGGGGGACCTGGGTTCGAGTCCTAGTAATTTTGATATTTTTTCATTAATTTTTGAGCTGATATTCTATATATCACGAACTGATCATATAGAATTAATTCGCCTTCTCTATAATCCATTCCAGCACGAATTATAGGGGGTATTTACTAAAATATAGAAACCTTAAGAAGAAGATAATATCGCCTTAATTAAGAACAGTTTCGTAGTTTCGACCACAGCTATTGAACTACCAAAATACACTATTTTAATTTACTTTAAAATATACGTCTTTATATAATCGTTTATGAAACGTGATATTCCGCTCACCTGCTGGAAATTTCTTTTCGTCACAAAGGTTTCCTTAAGTAGATGCGGGGCTCATTTGCATTTCATTCATCGGCGATTTCGCGTCAATCTCCGTATTTCTTTGCGAAGAAATAAAGTATGTTCACTGTTCTCAAAAGATGCTGCGATTTAGTTCCCATGGAGAGTAACTCATTTGAAATGGTTTCCACTCGAAGTAGTCATGGAATGTTTATGACTGATTTAAGGAATCGATTTGAATGTTTGGCACTTTTACTACTTTAAAATCAAAAAGTTTACTTATTATAAACCTATTTCCTTTGGTCTCTATGGACTATATTTATAAAGGGCACCTTAACTTCTTTGGACTGTTTGACATCAATATTTTCGTTTTTTCTCTTCTTCTCTGTTTGATTAGTGTGTCATAGCTCCCAAGAGATGTGGTATTGCCATGGAAATTATAGAAGAGAAGAGGTTAATTTATCGTATCATATAACCTAAGTTTAATAATAATTAATTAACTGCAGTAAGAAATATCTACCTTGTTAATCATAATTGTCAATATAATTAACATAACGATATATTTAAAAAATTGAATTGATATTTAATACACTTAACAGGAAGGATTTATACCTTTCAATCACCTTTATCTCATCGATAAATTTCAATTTAAAATAATAACTTAGAGAATATAGTGTGAATTTGGATTACACTCTCTTACTTTAACGTTGATGCTAGTTTCGGATAAATAATTCATTCCAGGCTGCTCAATTTTCCAAGTTTTACAAACGACTGTTGAATTATCAGTAGTCTTTACTTCTTTTGCATTGCTTTTATCTATATGCAGATGTATAACTTTCTATTCGTATTTTTTTGTTTTCCAGACCTAAAACTAGATTTCGTTAACAGAACTGAAGTAGTGATACTAGAATTGAAGAGCATCAATTTGTTTCAATAAAAATTAACCTTATTGATTAATATATATAAAATATAAGATAATAAAAAATTATCCTTTCCCCTTAAGGAATATCAATTCAATGACCTTTAGCTATATCCAGAACAGTAGCATCGAGCCATAGGATGATTTATACTTTAAACGATTATTTTCGCGTGTCATTTTCTTGCAAAATTTATTTCGCTAGCGTAGAAAGAGGCGTGACCTTGACCAAGAATTTCCCTGCATCACCTAAAACGCTCGAGTTAACGACCCAGGCTAGACTGTGTAGGAGATAATCGAATTCTAAATATAGAAAGAAGAAAGAAAATCATTTGAAAGATGTGAAAAAACTGATCAAAATTCGGCTGCCAGTCCATTGCTCTTTCCAGTCCATCATCGCCTTATAACGATCCAACTCAATCAACTTCATTCCATTCTCTTAACAGGTGCAGAATCCTTTAAGATGTGCCTTATCTTTCGAAAGATTATCCATGTGCATTTCCAAGTATTTTCGAATATATGTATAAATTTTACATGTACAATGTTTTAATTTACGAATACGTAATCAAAAGAAAATCATTTCAACCAAGAGCAGTTGTGGTACAAAATAACATAAATTCCTTTTTTATAATTCCATGAATAATAGATCGTGATAAAGTTGTAGGTGTTTTTCTATGAGTAAACAAGACCACAATTCATCAAATGTTTTTTTAATCATTTCATTCACTTTTTAACTCATATATCCCTTTAGGTTCTATTCATTTTACCATAAAAAAGATTTTATAAGATAGGATTTAATTAGATGGGAATTCATAGTCCCAGACTCGTCGATAGTAAAGAAGTATACTAATATCATATATACTATACATTATATTATATTGAAGTACACCATTGAATGTACATTACTGAAGGTCTTACGAACCCGAGGGTTAATATAAACCGCGAGAGTTGTATTTATTATGTTTTATTATATCTTGTATATTTATTTGGCCCTCACATATTACAACGGAATTTCTGCAGAAGGACATGTGAGTATCAAATTAGTATGACTAATCCATCGAAAAAACTGATTTTCATGTATTGACGTATCATGGCAACTTGTTGAATGACTAGAGCGTGATTAAACTGGATGTAATAGTGTGCAAATAGTATAGATATGATATCAAAGGGAATAAATATCTTAATGTATAAAGATTAGAAGGACAGTTGTGGTTTCTTTTTCACTTCTGGCTATCTTAATTCACCATATTGCGTATTTCTACCATTTTCGATGGATTCCATTTAATTATGCAAAGCGTCCATTATTTATAAACACGCGATTCGTATCCATGGAGATGGAAAGATATCAGAACTACAAACATATCTACGAAAGGGCTTCACAAATATCCGAATCTTCCAATTTAATTAAGAATCCATTTACCTCGTTTTCGCATTTCCAAAAATTTGCATATTCTGATTTCCGTTGCCCTTAGCTACAGCCTCGCTTAGATCTCGGCTATCTTTGAGTTATTATTGCCATTTATCTGCCGACACAATCAGCCAATCATTGTTAGTGATAATTGATCCAATAGAAGGGCGCAACCCTATTGTATTATCATTTCCAAGAACCCGAATTCGAGTTCTCGGAAAACTAAATTTTTGAGGCGATTTCACTTTTTCGGTGTAACTTAATGGTGGAAGCTGAGTGGAGTTTGATGTCCAATGGAAGATAAAATTGAAACCTTACTTTGGATAAGAAAGATAAAACCTTCAGGACCCCTCTAGAAGAATTCTTAATGTGCGTAAGGCATAGAAGTTCCCTCTGGCGTGATTCAGGGTACCTGTGAGTTGCTAAACAGTTTTCTATTTGTTAAATTTCTATGCTCTATTTTGATCACTGATTACCGATTGTATTTTTTATTTTATTTCCTCCTAGGATCATCCATGTTGTATCTATCGTCTTATATATTTGAACAACAGTATCAGTCTATATCAACAGTAATATCTATCTCACATACCTGTATTTACCAAATTTAGTTAACATGTAGACAACACATCCATTCTGTTACAGAACAAATTACCATTATCCGAGATTCGAACCCGGTATTCAGTTTGTTAAATAAATATAAATTAAGTAATATTTTTTTAAGAAACTTGTGACTCTTCAATTTTGTTTATTATTCAAATTATGAGCAACATTAAGAAAAATGAAGTTTATCTTAATGTACAGTGTAGGTACTACTGAACATCCAACATTACAAAAATTCAAAGAGAAATATACGTATTTCATAATATAGAATTTTAATTCGATTTTATATTTGTAATGGAAACTACGGCAGTCATTGCACGTACCAATATTAAAACTAACTCTACAACATCGGAAACATGAATATCCTTACCTTAAGACGAACTAAACTGAGGTAAATTTCAAACGAAGAACGTAATTTCTTTCCCAACTCATCATTCATGGTTACCCATGAAATCTCACCTCTCAAAATTCGATTCTCAAGGCGTTGAAACTTTCCCATTTACCCAATCGGAAGCTACGTTATCCATACGCCAGTATTTTTTGACATTTGAGTTATCTGCTTGAAAATTTTTATTCAAAAGTAAGCTTATGAATATTCCTCTTTCATTAGCGTCATAACTTCAAAATCGACCTTCCTCAAAACGATTCGTGCATATTTTTTAACGTTTCCTCACTCAATATTCATCTCTTCTATTATTGTGCTCTTCGCCACACTTCTGTACACCTTGTTTTGGCCAAGGTTGTCGATTTTGAAAGATATCGATGAATTTCCAAAATTTCGTGGAAAAGGACAAATTTTGCTTTGTTTACGAGTACAATAATCTCGTATGATCCTAATGATGATAATTACCACCTAATTTCTGGTGTTTGGGAGTTGATTTAATATTATCTATATTAGTTTATAAACTTGTGTTTACGAGATCTTGAGCTTTAGGGCTGTTATATGCTGTTTTATTTTCAAAATAATCATGTATTCCGTATGATTTTTATGAATAGTCAATACAGAACTGATATCTATTATTTTTAATTATATATGTATATATGTTTTTAAAAATCAATTTGTTTTTGGTTGTTAGAAAGTAGTATACGTCTGTGCCTATTAGTTCCTAAAATACTACGATATTTTATTGCACGGCTTAACAGTACTAAGATAAGGAATAAACCAAAGATAGAAAAGAGATAAAATCACCTTTTTAGTTTTTGAAACCATGAAAAATGCGTCGAAATATTTCAGATACTAAATTATTATATAATTTTAGATTTTCAGACATATTAGCATTTAAATTATATTATCAGGAAATAATGAGAGATAGTTACACAATTTTTAATGATTTTATTTAGTTTACGTATCCGATTTTTTGTTCTACACATTTTCACTTTTATTATCTTCAAATTCCGATTGGTCATTGTGAACGAAAGTGAAACGAACGAGCTTTCGTAAGGTCACGTGATTGTCTCCCTTGGAACGTACTTCTCCTCCCGCATTACGTAATCTACCGAGGCTTTGCCCCCTTCGCTTGTGTTCGATAATTTGCTGGTATTCGAATTTCGCATTATTTTACTTATATTCGAGTTATCGCACTTCATCTGTTTGTACACATCATCCTGTATTCATATGGATAGTATCGAACCCTGCACCTATGCTATAACTTCGAGTGAAACTAATTGACGTGGTGATAAGTAAGTATGGAATTACGACAGAGCGTAAGAGTAAATAATTGGTCCAAATTCATGTTAATGTGATTACTCTTGGTCTAGAGATATATCCTTATCTATTAAAAGACCTTTTACACTACGAAGCCTTTATAGAAATCGGTTTCAAGTCCCCATGGAAACCGATTAAGACGGATTGAAGTTAAGTGCGAATTCCTTTCAACGTAACAATTGTCCTCTATTTCTAGGACGTAACGAGGATATTTATGAGTTCCAATCAACTTTTCGTTTTAAATTATCCTCATGAATATGTATATCGTATTTGCATCTAAATTAAAATCTCTCACCTGCAGATTAAAATATGCCTTTTGTTTACTTAACGATTCACACCTTTCGTAAAGTAATATGTATATATGGCTGTAGTTATTTCATTTGGGCTATCAATTCAATTAGGGTAATGTCTTTATTTGTCGAAAAGTTTGAAACACTATTGCGTTTGATGGTTTAAATTCAGTTTATCGTATTACTGTTAAAGGATAATCTTAATGCGATAAAAATCTCGGAAAATATAATGGAATCTTATTATGCGAAATAAATACCCAAAAACTGTGAGAACGAAAAGTAATCATTCATTATTTATACAAAATTATGAAATTATCATCATCAATAATTCTCATGGGTTAACATGAAATAGCATTAAGTATTGCATAACTTAGGAATAACCTAAACAGTACGTGTACTTATCGTTACCAACCTTTACTCTCTACTAAAAACTGTTCCATAGATAGTTATTACATTATTTATTTATTAGAGTATTACATGATCTTCCTTTAACTGCTCACTTACCTGATAATAGCGTTAGCAGAAACCGGTCATGTTTAAATAAAACATTTAGTATGGGAAATACGAAGTTCCTTCTTTTAATCCCTAATGTCATCGTGTTCGTAGAAAGTAGACGTAAGTTTTCATGACAGTTGTTGATGATTCAGTACTTACTTGAAGTTGTACATTTAACCTTTCTGTCAACGAAGTCGTGCCTCAACTATTAAATCAAATTTCAACTGTTGTCAAAGTTTTTATAGATGTATATATAATTGCTTATATAGTTCAAGAATAGTTCCTAATTAGATATTGTAAGACATTGATTCTCTTTATCAATTTACCTTTATTATCTACGAAACTTCTTTCGTCCTTTCCCAATGAATTCTTTTTCCCCATTCCATCCACTGTGTCCCTGATTTTTTGTGACCTCCTTGTCTCAAATCACGTTCCATTTGTCCGCCGTGCTTATGTGTAAGTTCTTTTTTCACTTTCTCTTGATTGTATTTGTGCCTTTACTAAACCATTTTTATTCGTGCTATCCATAGTATTAAGGATTTAAACCTTGTGCATATATAGTATAGAGTATTAGATTAGTAAAAGATCATTATCTTCTTGGAAAGTTTTTACGTTGAAAGTCTGCTAGAGTATTCGTAAAATTTTAATGTTCTTTATATGTATAAGTAGGAGCTAGTTTTGAACCATCTATTACAGATTCGTATCAGTATACGATAGATTAGTTTTCCTTAAATCCATATCAGAATGTAATTGGGAAATCATTTGTATATTCTTCTTTAGCAATTGTCAGTTGTTTCTAAATTGTAATAAGGATCAGCTTGGATTGTTTTGTATTGATCTATTACTTCACGAGACCAATAGAAAAAATTTAATCATCGAGATAAATTGACGATATTTCTTTCCGTGATTAATTCATATATTCAAATTCATACTTGCTATTAATGTATTCCGTAGTATAAATAGGAATAACAGCACATAAAGTTAGGTAATTGTAAATACTTTCTCTTATATAAATTCAAACATAAAGATAGAATATTGTGAAATTAAACAGTATCTATAGCAAATACAACTTGAATTGATACATCGTTATACTACGAATAGTCGTAAAGGATATTCACTTATAGCAATTAAAAACTTGAAATCAGGTCGATAAATAATTTCAATATACTAGTTATATTTTCTTCTATGAAACAGACTTTGGGGGCATCGAGTTTTGATTCATAGATTTTTTGCATTTCAAAATTTGCAATGCCTCAACCAACAGCGATCTTCTTAAACATAAAGACAATCTCTATATCGTTAACATTCTATAATAGGATTACGACAAACCATTCCTCAAGACGAATAATCCCCGTTAACAAATAGATTCATCATCTGCTCGATGCTAATTCGCTGAAAATACCACTCGGGAATACTTATCCATCCATAGGCAGAATCTTTCTTCATCGTTCCTATTTCTTGTAATACTCAGAAACCCGCGTATATTTCCCATGGCTAATTTCCCAATCGACACGAGCGGAATATTTCCCAGAATTCGCGTCGTTCGCCGAGAATTTTCCCAAACGTCCGAAGCTCAATCATTATTCGATTATGATGAATCCTGAGACAAGTACGAGGTATAAATCACCTGCGAGGGGATGTTTGAAATGCGAAAGGTGGCGGTAAAACCAACATAATCTTGACATCACCGTCAACAACATGCACAAATACTCCCAATGCCAGAGTCCTTGCATGCATATTGCTTCGTCTGATGACTGAATTATAAGGTGTTCGTGTGATTACGTCTGGTCACATCACTGCCAACCCGACCGTACGTAAAATAAAACCGAGTCGAGTTTGCTACGTGAGAAGACTGCGGCTCCATATTCTTTACGATAAGTAGAGTTCTATTTAACCTTTGCCGGTGAGGATAAGATTTTTTAGAAGATGAAACGCAGGGGGATTTCCGAACTGCTACCGATTTTTTTTTGACGTCTCTCTTTCTTTCTTTTTCGACAGGTTGAATACGTTAAAGCTCACGTAAAGGAATAAAGAATGGCCCGTCTCGAAATACATGTGTGAATATATATGTGTGTATGGGGACTTTTGCACTTATAATTCACGTATACTATACGTGTGTGTGGGAGGGGTGTTTGCACTTATAATTCACGAAACCCTTAGCTAAACAACGTCAATATGAGGGTGGATAATTATGGAAGGAAAGGGAATGGAATGAATGAAGAATAAAGGAAAGATGTATCTTCAGAAAAACTGATGAGACAAGGTTTTTATAACTCTATAAATTTCATTAATGTCTCGCTATACTTCCCGATTTCACCACGTGATGTTTCAGGCTTACCTTAAGAAACTATACTTCAGAGAAATTGCAGACAAACATGGTATTAAAGAGGAAACATTCCATTTCTCGGATGAGGAAATACAATGTCTCGCAGATCTTCTGTGAAACTCGACGGGGAAATACGTTTTCGATCGAATAAGATATTCTCGTTGTTGATTCTATAATAAGGCAATTCCTCTAATCGGGTTGAGTTCCTTTGCGCATTCTTATCATACCCAAGGGACTCATCATAGCTTGAGGAAACCGACTGATTATATAATAAACATACAATAAACATCAATAGTTCAACAAATAAGTGTCGGAAATTTCTGAGAACGAACCAAAAGCATAGATCAGCCGAAGATGGAGACATTTGCAAAAGAAGTCAAGATGATCTCGGTTAATTTAGAGTAATTGTTGCCATAGGTAACTGCTCTTTCAAACACGATCGGAATTACGTAGAAATTATGAGAAAATAGGATTGCAAAGATTGGATTAGTATATTTATTTATTTGCTCTAATTTACGCAAAAATCATTTCGTCTGAAAGCGATTAAATAGGTAGCAATTAAAAGCACTTAAATTACGAAAAATTATGATGAAAAATAACTTTTAATCTGTTTTATATTTAGCGATTACTTTCATACAGAAATAAATTGTTGTTTAGAGTCATAAGTATACAAATCTTATTGATATGTTCATATATTGGAATTTCTCTATAGACTGCCATGGTTGATGTTGGAATATGACGATGATAGAAAGCAAAACCTTTCGATATAAACATCGCAAAATCGATCTTTCTACCATTACAATCTGATCTCGAATCATTCCATCTTTAGGAGTCAAATTCGCTCTCGTCTTTCACAGCCAATTGATAATTCTTCCTCTGGCTGATCGCCACCTGCTGCATTCTCAACCGATAAACATGATGCTTATCCTAAAAACCGCCTTTCCAGGACGGGATCCCAGATATAGTCTTACTATGTGTCCATTAAATATTAATATTTGTACTTCCTGTCATCCATTGAATGCTTTCCAATTGTATGTATTAAATTTGAGAGTCTAAAAAGATAAGTTTGACGAGTTGGGTTTTACAGGATTAAGGAAATGTGCATAACTTTACACGATGAGTTCTTGCGACTGTAATGCCATGTTAAACAGAAAGGAGAAATAGAGAAATGACTGGGATTCGAACCCAGGTCCCTCAATTTCTTGGTTTCACGATATCCAATAACTTACTAAGGAGGCATTGCCTTAAAAATGTAGAATTGAATTGTCATGATAATATTGTGGTTAGTATACAAGCCTGGATAGTTGCATGGGACCTAGGTTCGAGTCCAAGTCATTTAACTTTTTTCACTTGCAGTTTTGATATTAGTTTCCTAAATTTAAGTAAGATTTCTCAGTTAATCTACAAAAATACATCATTGATTTTTATATCCTTTGTCTAGCTTTTCAACCATTTATTAGAGCTCTTAATTTAGCTAACAATACGAATGTATAAATGTGGATTAATTCGCGAATAATACGCTTAAATTTCGTCCAAAATCAATCGTTAAAATCAGCAGTTAAGAGGTGCACAAAACGTTTCCTGCCAAAGCAACAGAGAAACCCCAATTCATTGAGTGGAAATGAAGCAACATTATTTACCCTCTTTTGAATTTCACCTTTTAGTGCGTCCATATTGGTTAACTTCTGCTTCTTCGTTGTGAAAACATCAATTAGCAACGTTTAAATTTACGGGATTCGATATTCTGGTCACGCGCGAAAACAATTTTGTTTGGCATTAGCGAGTAAAACGTTTCCTGTGGACAGGAAGGAAGTGTTTCTTTTTTTTTCGAGTATTCTGAATTCGTAATGTGTACCATGTGTCGATTACCTAACGCAGAATGAGTTGCAGTTCTTTCCAGACATAATGTGTTTCATCGAAACTTATTGAACAATTAGCCCGAGAGTTACTACATTCACTCTAAAAATTTTTGAATCTTCTTTCATAATTCATATCATTCTTAATGGTTCTAGGCTTAAGTAATGAATAATTACGAAGAGAAAGGTGGAGTGGTGATACTTATAGAATTTTAACACTCTGCATTATCATTTAAAATTTAGAAAACATCATGCAGTAATGTATGGTAAGAAAATTCGAGCTAAACGTTCCTAACTGTTTTTGAAATCTATAATGAACTCGTAATAGCTTCATAATCATATTTTATCCATTCATAGCTTTGGGAAGAGGAAATTTTTGCAGAATGGCTTAAAGAATATAGCCTTTATGTCCGTAACAGAGGATAGGAAAATAAGAAGGTGAAATAGAGGAAAAAATTGGTATTGTCAGCTTAGAAATCAGAGTTAAGATGAAGGAAAATTAGACTACACACGTGTGAAGTACAGTCCGTGAATACTAAAAGTCTAATTTCTTATTCTCTGATTTTTTCGTAATGTATTTTCCCTGAATCCATTCTAATTTTATCAACGTACGTGTACCTTTCTCCTAACTTCTGATTTTTTCGTAATTTTCCCTGAATCTATTCTATTTACATCAACATACCTACCTTTTTCCTTCCATCCATCAACGATGCCTTAAAGTTCAGTCTATAACAGCTCATTCCTCAGGACTTTTCCGCCATCTTCCATTATGATTCTCATACTATTTTCGAGCAAATTTGACGCGCAATCCATCCGCGGCCATCTTAACGAATCTCGTCGTTCATAACATCGAGTCGAATTCGAAAATGGCCCCGAAAATTTTCGCCCGCACTCTTCTAAGAATCAATAAACAAAGATTGATAATTTAAAACTTGAGTCAGGGGGCTATTTTTGAAATCCATTGTCACGACCGTTCTTAGAAGACCCTCGAACTCTGCTTTTGGTTACGCCTGCAAAATCCTTAATGTGTTTGGAGAGGTAGTGGAGGTAGAGAGTGAGGCCGATGACCATGACTGGAAGCTATAGTACAATAACACTTAGCGACTGGTTACTCGCAAACTTAGTAAGCAACGAGTAGAGTTTGAGAAAGAGAGACAAATTTTTAATTATTCAATTGAAATTCATTATTGTCTAATAATCTTACACTCTGGTGTATAATTTCACATGTTCATAAGGCTTTCTAGTATTGGTTCTCTCGTGAAATTATACGAACTATTATTTGAGTCGTATTTTCTGCGAGCGAATTCGAATAACCTTCGATATACTTCACTTCCGGAATAAATTATCGAATGTAAACCTTCGTAGTTTATCCAATTTCAATAAATATATACATATACATATATATATATATATATATATATATATATATATATATATATATATATATATATATATATATATATATATATATATATATATTATAAAGCATAAAATAATTTATGTCCCTTACGAGATGAGCCTTAATTTTCTGAAAGGGAATTTGAAAAACCACCGATATACGTATTTCACTTCCGGATTAATTTATCGAATATAGACCTTTTTATTTTGGTCAATTGGAACAAATACATAAATATACAGTAAGGTATCTAAAGTATAAAATATTTATTATGAATCACGAATTGATTAAATGATTGGTTATTGATTTGATTATTGACTCCTCGACGTTGCTGGTAACGATGGGCAACGTGCACGTCAATTGGAAGGAGAGACGTCCCAACAAGTTTCCAGCCATAAGGGTACTTACTATCCTCAGAAAGTGAAACCACTCTTCTCCAGACTCCATATCCCTCCTGTGATTGAGCATATTGTAAATCAAAGAATGAATAATACATACGAAGTATATGGCGATTTATTTTTAAGTTTTCAGTGACCCTTACGTAGGCCATATTCCTTCATGGGAAGGGCATGCAGAGATGGTTTTACGACACACGATGCTTTTGATGGAGTAGAGCACGTTGGTGATCCAAAGAGTTTAAAGAAGAAGTACACTGAACAATCCTTTTAGATCCTGAGTGAGTTACACTATCATGAGAGGATATCCGAGTTAATGTAAATACGGGGTTGTCATGGTATCAAGGTAGCAAACTTCTTCCGAGTATATGTTGCCAGTAGCTGACGTAGTTCACATAATAGAAAGATTATTAAATAATTATTGGAGCATTGAATCAGAAAAATCTTTATTCCAAAATTTTATGTTGAATACGAAGATAATGAATTAATGGAATGCAAATTATTGCAAGAAAGGTTAACATTTAATGTAAGAAAATCTTCTGACATTACGAATCGTTGGATGAATGGCTGTATTACAATTCTTTTGTTCTTCAATCCATCAAAATCCTTAAGAAGTAGATTTTAATGACGAAGTAGTAAGAAGTGGTTCCTGATGAGGAAACAGAAAAGAAGGTTCTCCTTAGCACTCAAAAATATTCTTTTATTGAAAAAGAATTGAATTGGTAGTGTCGCAAATTATATATAGAATTAATAGATAAATAACCCTATACTTTTTGGCAAAATTGATACTATTATTCAATTCAGTAAATTATGACCATACGATGTAGTTGAAATGAGATGAAGCAAAGCATCAAATCGTAAGCAATTCAACAAAGCAAAAAAAAAAACAAAAATAACAAAGTTTTTCTTCCTCGCAAATGTACATCATATAATGACTAAGAAAGGAATAAATTTCATAAATTTATATTTAATCTATTATATACACTATGTAAATACGTTGATCTCTTCCGAGAATAATATTTCGTGCATTTAGATTCGTTTCTAATTTAAATAAGCATTGACCTATTCTACTAAGTATATAAAAGATAATTGAAATTTAAGACTCTAAAATAAGCTCATTCATCTGATCTATACTACTTCTTAACTTTAAAATCGCAAATGATGTTCGAGAGTGTTAAAAGAATCATCAATTGAAATCGGCGAACGAGTAAATATAATAGACGAGCGTGGGAATCGCATGAGCGTATCAAACAAATGAACGACACACGGCTGACTGACGACCGAGTGAATGGCAAGCGCGAGATTAAAATTATGCATGAAAGAGTCGCAGGAGAAGACCGGAATAGAAAAGCATAAAGTCAGCAAGAAGGTAGAATATGAAATATAAAATTAATGAAGAGATTCGAAGGGTAACTAAAAAAAAGAAGAAAAAAACAAAGCGCGAAGGATAGAGTGTATATAGAGAACGCCGATTTCAACTCTTACTCCCTTTTATCCTTTCTTCTTTGTTTTTTTTTTTCGACAAGCCGCCATTACCAAAAGATCCCTCAGAATTATTTCAACACCTGTTCGCCGCTGAATTTGTTCTTTTTCGTCCCGTTGCATTCCTCTACTTCTTCTTCTACAGAACATCGAGTGAACTGCAGGGATTGAGGGGGGGAGGTCTTCAGTGCAGGAAATGAAGGGTATAAACGATATTTTAAGTGGTCTCCTTTCAGAAGACCCGTCCTTGCATCGCCGAGTGAATTTTTCGTTCGAATTTTCGGCCGAGCGCTACCTTTTCATCTTTAATACATTCCTCCTCCTTTTAATGCTTGGATGCGGGAAACATTTGATACGATTCGGAAATTTACATATGCCCTATTCCGGAACATGTCCTCATACCCACTCTCTCTCATTGGTCTTTGTAAATGTATGGAAGTAGTTGGATAAATAACGTCCAAGAGTTAATTTTAGGTACGATTCGGTCCAGGGGAACCAATCGATGAGGTTATAAGGTTTGTTTCTCATGAGATGTATCCAAAGAGATGCTATGAACGACCTGTGTACGATTACTTATGTATATAAAATTACTTATGTGTATACAATTACGTATGTATGCACAATTACTACATACAATTACTTTTTATATAATATAATTACCGTTTGTAATGTACACATTTAGTTAATTGTTAATTAATTTTGATGTAAGTTAAATGATACATAAAAATATACGAGGAAAACTAGGGAATAGATTCAGGTTTAATACAATTCTTAATATTTTTCTAAATGAATGTTTTTCGATATTAAAAGTTTAAATGAAAAGACAGTAGAGTTTCTTATTTATTGTCTTATTTGTCTCTTATTTATGGCGAATATTTTACATTTCGTTCTCTCGCAAACACAATTTAAAAATAGCATTTAATGATGAAGATGTTTTACGTGTGTGTTTTGTTATTTTAACTATATAACTCTAATTATAAATAAACGAGAATGGTTAAGTTAAATTTGATACTGTTTTAGAAGACGTATATTCTTACGTCAAACTGAAATCGTACGATAATCTTTCTTCATAAAATAACATAAATATAGTAGTAACACTTGAAATACTCACGCAAATACGATTTATGTCCACCTCCATTCATGAACATCATTCATATCGACGAAAAAATGAAACATCGACAGCGCCAAAACTGCGAACACCTCACGTCAGTTTTAGGAATTCATCGCGGCTGTCATATTTACGAACGCGTACAATATCACCGACACATCCCCCACCGTGTCTCCCGTATTCGTAATCGGTCGGCGTAAAGAACTACCACATCCGTTCATTACACCCTTATGAATCGCCCATAAAAACGACATCCTTAAATAGTGCAACAATTCCGTGAATACTCAAACAGTAGACGGCAGTCCGTTTTGCATTTTCATCATGCGCGTTCAAAACTCGCCTGATTATTAACTTAGCTGTTTATCCGATCGTCAGGGGCACTTCATCTTGCGATGGCGCGAGTTTCACGCCGTGGCGACTGTCTGTTCCCCGTAGCCGATTGAGATGTAAGGTACACTGCAGCCATTGATACCTGTCTGCCGTCTGTGAGATGACTCCGAGACGAAAGTTTTTCTTATTTTCCCTGCGAACGGATTTATGAATGAATTGGAAAAAAGACGAGTTTCTCACTGTTGGAGATTTAGGCGCGAAATATGCGTGAAATTCTGCTTCCATTAGAGGGGTAAGAAAACAGGCTGCCTTTACGTGGAAAAAGTGTCGGGAAGGGGTTCATTTGCATGGGAATGAAAAAAATACAGGCGGAAGGTTGATCGCTCCTGCTACAGTGGCGCCATAACTTTGAGCCACGTCCGCAAACGTGACGACAAAAGCGAATGCGTTCATAGGAACTGGGCACTGAGTAGAGATGGATGAGAGCATTGCATGCTGGGAGTCACGACTCGATTCGAAACACGAGTTGCGACTCAAAATCCCGACGGCAGAAATGTAATTGTTCACACGGTGAGGTAAAAGAAAACGTGGCTACGTACCAATTTTCCATCACGAGCCGTAGCCTTCGAAAGGATAAAAGAATTAGGAGATGAAAAGGGAAATTATGAACGGATTTAGCGGTTTCTGCTGTCCACGGAGGAAGATTTGTCGCGTGCATTTGAATCATGGGATTGGCAGTCTTCTCGTTATACGCAAGGAGGTATTTCGAACGTTTAATTACTGTATATGAACAGCTTTGGCTAATTAATGATCAAAGTTAATGTTATCATAACGATTGTAGGGTGCCTCGTAATGTTATCCATAATGTCGTATGTAAATAATTAATCCTTAATTAGTCATAATTAACACCTATGATCAATAATAATCATACTAAAAAAACAATGCATGAAACCCCAGAGAACACATCATTGCGATATATCATTGATATTAATTAATCAATATTATTAATAAAATATTTATATTCAATTATTTAAATATATCTCAGGAGCAAATACTTTCAGAATGAGTATTTGTATCTATTCACATGTTACGTAGTGTTTTATGCTTGTAATATAAAATTTATTTGAATTTTCAAAAAATATTTAAACATAAATTATTGTTGAAACATTAAATAGTAATTTAGTAAACGTTTTATTAATGTATGGTTACCTTTAATATTCCTAATTTCTCTTTGTAAGTTGGGTCTACTGCAACATCAACAAGGAGATTTCAATGACTGTAGAAATCTAGTTCCATTATGCTGTGCTCTCCTTTAACTTCCAGTGTAGTAAATTAATTAATGAAAAGGGAATTGAGTCATAATTATCTGGTCTGTTTTTCATTTTGCTAGTTGCTATTTCCTTGTTAATTTCCACATCCTCTTGTGCAACGTTTTCTTTGAAATTACCTGTCTTCCTGTTTGCTCTTCTCTACTTTTCCAACAAAGCTCTCTGTATTAGTTATTTTTATTTATTTTTACAAAGTTCATTTGGTATTAAACATAATGATATTCTTACATCCTAAGAGGAGAATATGAATATCTACACTACACTGCATAGCAAATACAAATGGCATATATTTAAATTCCCACTACCACAGATTCAATATATCCAAAGTAGACATAAGTTTTCTTTTATTAGAATTCGAGCCTTTTGAAGTAATGGTATTTGGATATATAGATATATATATAGATATATATATATAGATATATATATAGATATATATCGATGATGATCTTTACGATATAGTATTTAAATGAGAAGGAATCACTCAGCTATCCGTGCGAAATATCTAAAATTTTGAGAGATTAATGTGTAACTGCACTGAAATTTAGTCTCACTCTTTTAAAAATTTACAATTACTACACGCTCAGTTAAGTGATACTAAGTAAGTACTTGAGAACAATACTGTAGAGATAAATTATAAGAACTGTAAATCGCTATGTTGTCTACTTCTCCGTTGAATTATATAGCAATGAGGATTTCATTTAGCCTGTATAGTCTTTATATTTTTCTCTTTTTTACACTCTTTTGGGCAAAATTTTTAATTTATTTGAAAATGGTGAAAGTGAACATTTCAGATTAACTTTCTAATATTATTTTATACTTGCCATCTATTTCATTCACAGCTTGTGAATTTATCTTCGAAGTCAATGAAAACATTTCAAACCCTTGTTTACTGCACTGAATTCTACGTTGAGAACTAACGAGTAATTATATTTGTTAAATTGAAAATCATATACATATACGAATAAGAATTCGATACATATTACTGAGGAAAACTAGAAACAAAAGAAAATACAAAAAATTATGAATTGGAAAATATTTTTCCGAATTAGAATTAAGACTTGATTTATAACACTTGTATAATGCAAAAAACCGGATTTTATCTAAAGAATCTACATGGACTTTAAATTGCCTGAATTTGGCAGTAAAAAAAAAGACCTGGAATTTCCCTAAACTGATACGACTCCTGTGAAATCTACGCGAGATTTCGACAATCTCAGTTAATTATTTCTCCCCTAAAAGAGAAAATTCTTTCGGACACTTTTAGCGTGATCAAAGGCGGAGATAAGGATTGACCAAGGATCGATCTTTTCCAATACTTTGTACTGAAAAAAGAAATAAATAAATTACTCGTAATACTACATAATCACCACGATAATTTTCTCCCGAAATATTTTTACTGACTGTAAGGAGAGTTTACTTATCATCAAATTACTGCTTCATATTTATTATCGAAGCTCGAATTTCTTGAATGATATTTGATATTTCTGCAGGGTTGGGTTAAAGATAAATCAATTATGTAATATCTTAATCGAAATGGATTAAATCAGTTGAAACTGGAAGGCTTTAGCTACATGTTCACATTTATATACTTCTCTACATTCCTCCTCTTATTTTAAATATGAGCTTCCCTTAGTAATTGGGTTTTTACAGGTTTTCGTACGTACCGTCCACATGTACGTATTCCTACGCTGTTGTGCCTTTCTTTTGATTGATCCTCTTAAATATATTCATTATAATGTTTTGGGATGTAGGTTGCGATGTAAAGTTCGATTTAATAGCCTCAATACCACCCTATATAAAGCCATTTTCGGATTACTATATTCTACTTTAAACCAACGCTATAACTACGTATTCCTTCGCTGTTGTGCCTTTCTTTTGTTCGAGCCTCTTAAATATATTCTTTATAATGTTTTATGAAGTAGGTTGCGATGTAAAGTTCGATTTAATAGCCTCAATATTACGCTATATAAAGCCGTTTTCGGATTACTATATTCTACTTTAAAGTAACGTTGAAACTAACATAAGCTCCTGACGATATCAATCCAAACAACAAACAACTTGACCTATCCATGGTAACACAAATCGAGGTTAAGAGCTGTACTCGAATATCCCACCAACAGATACTTTTTTTCGTATATACGATGCGCGTCATTTCAATAACGAGGGAAAGGAGGGATTCCAGGAGAGTCGTACGTTCACGTGAGAGATTGTGCTCCAGAGGTACAGCTGCCGGGCGAGCGTTGATTGCGTAACAGAAATAAAGGAACATTTTCAGGACCCTAATAAATTTCGCGGACGGACACGGAGTGTTTTGAATTCTTTCTCCATCTCTTAATAAGAAACAAAAGAATCGCGGAATTACGAAACATTTTCCCTCCGATTTTGCGCGTATTTTTAAAGGAGGTCGCTACTTGCTAAAAGCGGTTTTTCTCGAAAGAGAACTAAATGAATACGATTTAATCGTATCAGCGATTTTAATTATATTATAACAATGAATTATACTATATTATCGATCGATTATTGTGTTAATTTAATTTTAGGCTTTCAAAAACATTCCAAAATTGATCGACAGTTCCTAAAAATTACGTACGTGTATTAAAATTACGTACAAAAATAAAAAAACGCCTTTCCCACGATATTTCGGAACATAAATCGCTAGAGAAAACACACTCACACCCTTTTTAGTCTTCGATTCAAACCCCTCCTCTACGCAGAGTTACGGCATTGCCAACTTTAGGAGAAAATAAGAAATTCCGTACGGACTAATTGCCCAGAGCATCACAAAAAGCGATTCTCAAATTTGCAGCTAAGACTCCGCAAGGAGCAAATTTATGATTACACATCTGAAAACGACCGCAGAATGTGATCTCATTTCTCCACTTTCAACCAAAGAAGTTAAGGCCATGAAAGCGGAGAAGAAAATGAATTCTTTTTTACGAGCGACGCATTCCGAGCTAAATTTTTCAGCTCCCCAATCCAGCGTCTTATCTTGTCCAAGATCCTATCTCCTGCGCACAGTAAACCGCATCTCGGACGAGGTTTTATGCCGACAATTAAAATCCGCGAGTGCCGTAGAATTTGGAACTCATTCGCCTGATTGGTATACAAAGCGAGGCGAGGGATCTTTCTGAGTAAAACCATCAGTACCCCGAGCGTTGATACACTCTGAATGCATGGGACGTTATGAATTGGGATTCGGCATCATTTCGATCGCCTTTCTTGAATTTAAATTCATTTTCCATGCCGGAGCTGTTAAAAACTTCTCCAGAAAGGGTTGTTCCTTTCGAGTTGACGGACAAAGAGTGCGTAGGCGTGCGTTGTTTTGCCTGGAAACGATAGCCTCACACACTTATCGATTGTTGATCTTACTACGTACTTATTTGACGTAAACTATCAAACAGATTAAGAGACAAAAATAAATGAAGTTGAATCATAAAAATGACCTATTATTGTAATGTGTGTATGTGTTGTTATGTATGTTATTGTTGATAGTTGTATATTGCTGACTCTTTCATTGTTATACAGTCTTTAATTATATAATTGTACGTAACAGTGATTGTAGAATGGTTGTCAACGGTAATAATTACCAATTGTAACATGTTTATAATATTAATAATAAAAACAAAGATCTGATTTAAGTTTCAAAATTTTCGAACATATTTACCATAATATATAAAGAAGATGTATCTTTAACTTTCATAAAGTTAACGAAAAGATTGAAACTTGTATTTGATACTATAGCTTTAGTTATCTTTTAAATTTTTATTTAACATAGACCTAACAAAACATCCACTTTTCAATAATAACAGTTCGGTACTCAAATCAACAATGGACGCACATTAACAATTAAAAAACTCGAGAGGAAAATTTTCTCCTCGGCCAGGATTCGAACCCGGGACCTTATCATTTATTACGCCGAATCATCATAAAATTGCGAAAAGTTATCAAAAAATCGGTCAAAGATTTATTTCACCGCACATACTCCTTTGAATGCGTCTTATTTCCTAATAAAACTGGCTATTATAATTAGGAACACATCTTTAATAGCTATAATATCCTCCCTGACGCACTTTTTTGCCTTGGTTACGTTTATTTACATCGCGTTCATTGTTGCGGAATTTTAAGACCGAACTTTTAATTGAAATAGTTTTTAAAACGCGCAACAATCCCAGCAATGGAGCGGTGCATATTATATTGATATTAAAAACAGGAAGAATGGAGGCGGTGATAGCTACAAATGACCATCGGCTCTAATGGCACATCGTTGTAACGCAGAGAAATACCTCAGTGCATTTTTAGTTCCTCTTACGTCCTTGGCATTTGCCAAGGACATTCTCTTTCATACTTTATTCCAGGCAAAGTCTTAACCCTTCATATTTCTCGACATCACGTAGCAAGGAAAAAATATTTCGCAAACGTATTGAATATTCATTTATTCTTATTAAATAAGCGAATCTCGAAGGATCTTTTCGCATGGCTAGGGTGCTCGCCTGGTCCCCCCTTACAAGCACTCCTGCCCGTTCCCACCTGTAGACGCGTTTAAAATCGCTTTATCGCGAAAAGTTTACAGTTAACAAAATCATATCGCTATTACGTCACTGGAGTACGAGGTCGAATGGGATTTCTGAGCGGTTTAATGGGTCGTAGAATGAGAGGTTAGTGTCTCGGTGGTACTACATTGTATATCATATTATTACGCGCAATTGGATACATTACATTTACTTTATTATTAAGGGATGCATTTTTTATTGAAATTATATAAATATTGGAATGCAGAGTGGCTGTAAGTCTTGTGGCAACATTATAACTGCATATATATTATTTATTACAGCTATTAAAAAAGTATTAATTACCTTAGAGTGACTTCTCAAAGAAAGCTACCATGAGAAAATATTTAAAGATTATATCTTTTTTAAGTATTTAATATTAACTGTTAAGGGAAATATGCGTTAACTTATTTATTTACGTATCTGTATGTGAGGTAATTCATCGAAATTAAATATTTGATCCTTAAGTATACAAATACCATTTAAAACGCGTTATAGTTAAATGAAACATCTTTGTAAAAGGCATCTGAAGGATTGCATAGCGTAATTATAAATGTTTTGGTTTGATGTTGTAGTAATATATATAATTATTTAAAGTCAATATTATTGAAACAGCGAAATGAATAATAACAACAAGCTCGTAGAATTTGATCTTCATACCTTTTATTTATACGTGTACAGAGTTTCCATTAACCGCGTGTCTGAATGTCATAAGGGTGCAATTGGCTTGATCAACCATCGGGCGTTGGGAGTTCCAAGTTCCAGTCACGATCATGTCAGTAACTCGTTGGATAATTCGTCACATTTCATGCAAAGTCATTCTTATCTCTATATCGGGTTTCATCTATTTATTCTTGACCCTTGTATTTCACATCCTGTCCATTCAATGATGATTGAAATTTACGAGAGAAAAATAATACGAAATATTTATAATTTAAATGTTTTAGTTCAATGAAATTAATACTTCGTTTAACTGAAATGGTAGAATTGAGATTTCAAACACGAGTTAAAGGTAATAGAAAGTTCTTATAGACTCTTCTAGTGAGAACTGTTGTAAATAAGATCATCATACATTTATCAATTCGTAAAATTCTAACAACAGAGAAATCTTAACATAAAGTTATTCCAATTGAAACTGCAGAAACGAATAATGATAAGTATGTCAACCGACCCGTAATATTCCACTGTCGTGATAAAAGGTTAACCACTCCTTTCTGACAGCAAGCTATCGGGAGAAATCTAGAGAAATTTCAACGCGACATTTTAAATTGCAAAATACTAGAAGGTTAGGAGTGGCCACTGGAAACTCTTGCAGCAAAAGCCAACCAAATCGAAGCCAAGTTTTCGGAGTACAAGAGTTTCTCTTTCACATAAATGTTGAAGGAACATGGATGCAAAATATTTAACACTCTTTCCTTTTTATATCTCCTCATTATACAAAATAACGGCTTATTGATTCATAAATTCATGGCGGGCTTTATTCTAATAATAACTTTAGTATACCAAGCAATTGTTTCACCTCTTGATTTAAAAAAAAGATCGCTTCTGATTGCCTACACTCAACATTTACAAAATAAGCTAATTCGCTAAGTTTAGAAGTTCGCCTCATATTTACTCATTAAACATCGCGTTCCTAGGAAACGAAAAATAAACAATCGTAAGCGTCGATGAAAACAGGCTCAAAAAATTTTTACGTATATATTTTCGTTCGAAATGAACACGACAGGACGAAACTTCGAACGTTGATTTTCTTTTTAAATCGATTGAAATTGAGCGAAATCGCCTGGGGATGTTTCCAGTCCTTATAATAGGTTAGCAGGTGTTGCGTCGGGAGCGTAGTCCGTCGTTTCTTTAATATACATTATATTCTAAGTACTCCGTTGTTTTCCGCCAAAAATAAGATCTCATCGGGGGGGATAATCTATAGACGAGCTTGGGATTCCGATATTCAAACCTCTCTGGGGCTTTCGATACATCGAAAGATTTTCCTTGTCGTTGCTAGACGAGTAAAAAACAGGAGTGTAAGTTAATACGATCACTATCTACCGCGATTTTTTCTCTTTTTTAAAAACGTCGCAATAAGATTCCTTTTTCGCTCCGACTGATTGTAAAGCAGACGAAATTGCATTCTCTAAGAGTAATCGGAATGATGTATCAATTTTTTCACTCCCTTAAGTGATTTTCCGTCGCACGCCGATGTATAAGTGGATTCCCCGAGAGAGAAATGAATCTTTTTGGTTCTAATTAGGAGTATTTTATGAATCCATTTTCCGCTCGGAATGTATTTCGTATCTCGTTATTTGTCACCGCGTGAATGGACAGATAATGGACGCGCTGAAAATTATTTTAGCGTATAATTGCGCCGCGCGTGAAAATCGATTTGCATTCGAAGGCGGCAATCGATCCTGAAATTGCTTTAAGACTGTCTCAAGAAAAATAAAAAATAAGTAAATAAAAGACGGACGAATTTGATGTTATTTATGTGGTAAATTACGAATGGTTGGGTCGTTGAAAGTTGATAGCAGAAGTAACCGAATGAATTGTACATAGTTACCACCATTTGTTTATTTGTATTCTGGTAGTTAATATAATTTGCTAATAATTGATTAAACCGTTGCTATGCACTAGATAGTTATCATAAAAGAGAGCAATATTAAACGTTTGCGAAGTATGTGTAATCCAATGAAGCTCCAGTTCTCGAATAAGTAAATCATAGAGTAATGAAGGAAACAACGGAAATTTATATTACAATGCGAAAGAATAATGCTTAAAGAAGGAAAAACTGCGAATATAAATATCTAACGTTGAAAATCGACTCAAAGAGCAACCCTTCCAAAAATAAAACACCATGTTCGAACTTATTGACAAATAAAATTTCATCATTATTATTGTATAATTCAGACTAAGGATAGCTGTAGACAAGGTGCCCATGTTATACAATAATAATCATCCTGAGCATTTATTGCTATAATAATATTAAATAACATGTACATTATAATAATATCCTCATTTAGAACTCATACGTATAAAATAATTACATGCTAAACATGTACAGCAATCCACAGCAATATCTTCTAATACTCCTTAACTTCACGTAAATATGAATATTAATAAACTTACAAATACATCAAATACGATGCCATTAGTTAAAAATGATGGAGCATAAAATGTATTAATTTATTTTTACAACAGTTTATTCTTAAACATAATCCATCCTAAGTTATCAACGCCCTTCTTGTTAAACACGAACCTACGATACTCAGCAATCCTTAATAGTCGTTGATGAACTGAAATCTGCGGAAAATATCAGTCAAGTTGACGCGATATACTTAGATTCGCGTAAATCATTCGATAAGATCCAGCATCTCGAGCTACTGCACAGATCAAAACTTTAGGGGAATCGATGCGATAAAATAAACTCGATGGAAAGATTATCTCCGCGACCGAGAACATGAAGTGGTACTAGAGGAATCAGTTCCAATGTGTAGACGCAAGTGAACCATTCAATGTCCTTTTTTACCTCCTGGGGAGTATTTTTATTTCCCCAGAATGAATTACGTACGATCGTCTCAAAAATGTGGTTACGAATGTTTTTTAAAATGAATTGATATATTACGAAAATTTGTCTAAAAATAATAAATTTAACGATTGTAATGTATATTATGTTAATTCCGCTACAGGATATAAAATAAGACGATTAATTTTCTTAAATTTAAATAAAATTCTCGTGAATTACGTTAATTGGTATAAAGTTCGTCGATTTTTTCTTTATAACTTATTTTACTTTAATCTATCTATATTTTTCGTATTGTACGGATATAATGATTATTATGCAATAAAATAAGATCAATTTTATAAAGTCCTCAGAGATCCAACTGTTTTTAATACTTCATAAAATTTTACGTAAACATATCTAAATATAATCGATATAAATTGATACATAAAGTTCTCAGAGATCCACCTGTTTCCAGTACTTAATAATATCTTACGTAAATATTTATAAATATCATCGATATAAATTAGTACATAGAATGCTAAATCCGCTGCAGGATATAAAATGAGTCGATTGATTCTCGTAAATTTAAATAAAACACTCGTAAATGATGTTTATACCCAGAAAGTTCGCTAATTTTATATTTTCCATCTCATTTCATAAAATGAGTCCATTGATTCTCGTAAATTTAAATAAAACACTCGTAAATGATGTTTATACCCAGAAAGTTCGCTAATTTTATATTTTCCATCTCATTTCATAAAATGAGTCCATTGATTCTCGTAAATTTAAATAAAACACTCGTAAATGATGTTTCTACCTAGAAAGTTCGTTGATTTTATTTTTTCCATCTCATTTCCCTTTAACCAACCAATATTTATCGTATTTTTCAGCCATCACGACTAAAACTAAACAAAACAACATCGATATTATAAAGTTTTCCGAGATCCACCTGTTTCGAACACATCGTAACAACATTCGTAATATCTCGCGAAAGGAGAGGCTAATTTTAGACGTGAATCCTTCCCTCCCTTTTTCGCTGCTCTTCTTTCCTTCCCTCGCATTCCGTTCCCCTCTAATTATTTCACCTTTTACCTCATTCACTCTTCTTCTCCCATTTCCAATCACGCTGACCCAACATTCTGTTATGTATTTCATTCCTTTTCGCTAACTCAATGAGAGACTCGCACTTCCCGTACACACCGGCGCACACCTGCAAAAATACATGCAGACGCACACACTCACGCGAGCCCATCTGCTCCCTCTCTCCCCTCCCGATCGAACGTAATCGTGGAAGGTCGTTCACTTCTGTAGCTTAGAGACGCCGGGAATGGCAATATTTCATCACCAGAAATGAATTCCAACTCCCTTTAGATTTATATATATTATTATTATTTTATTATTTTGTTTTTTTTTTGGAAGATCTAATTCCTCCGTTTACTGGGATCTCTTTTTTTTAAGAGAGAGAGTTTTGTTTCATGTTCATCCGATGCGTGAATCCATTACGTTATTGCGTTCCGATCGAAGATGATCGAATACGTATTGGTTGAGGGTTTGAGTTGATAGCTGAGTGATTATCGTGTTTATATTAATTATATTGTGAGGGATTAGAACAAATTGGGGTGTTTATGAGTTGAGTGCGATTTTTGATTTGTTATTGTTGTCAGTTCTTGAAATGCGTTTATAAGTTATTTGATATGTTTCTTAAAATTCAAAGGAAATTGAAAATTTTTGCTTATGTTGATGAATTTAATTACGTTCTCAATATGTAATGTGTAATATTTAGAACAGACCAGGATGCATCCGAGTCAAATGTTGACAATAATTTGAAGAGAAGTAATAAATATAGGTATTTAATTTCAGTTTAGCTCAAAAAATGTATTTGAAATATTTTCAGTCTCAACATTTGGTTATTTTATCATTACTGTAGGAAGAATTACGTTAAGAAGAATTTCTATTGTAGATTTGATGAAAATATTGTTAGATTTGTGTAAACTTACACCCTTGCTTGACTAACAATAAGAGCTTTTTAGAGAGATAGGTTATTGCCAAACTTTCGTAGAAAATTTAAGTTTCCATTGAATTTATATTTCTTGTCGGTGACTAGTAGGGTAGACAAGGTTACATAGACACAGAATGCCATTCATTTGGCTTAGAAAAGTATCCCTTTATGTAAAATCGTATTCATCCTTGGCTGAATTTATTTGAGTAAATTATTTTCTTTATTATCACATATGGGAATTAAAATTATACTACAACCTGTTTTTGATTAGGTGTCGCATGAATTCGAGAAACAGAAGTGGGCCACACTCAAATAATAATTTGCGATTATCAAAAATAAAAAATAATTAAACTCAAATAACACGTTACTCATAATTTTAGTCAGAAAACATTTCTCTCCTTGAAACAACTCTCATACAATCGAAGCGTTTTCAAATTAATAAGAATAAAACCACTTTAAATACTTGGGCCACACTCAAATTCGTTTGCGATTATTAAAAATTAAATTACACGTTACTCATAATTCCAGAAAACTTTTCTCTCTTTGAATTTACATCTTCTCTCCTTCTGTCGAAACATTTTTGCTTAATAAGAATGAATTTATTTTTTCAATATCCTCTCACGTAGTATTCACTGAATGACTGTAAAATTCGTATTTATTTTATTCGAGTTTATGTTTGTTTTGTGATTTGATTGCGAAATAATTTAAAAAGGGATACATATTTTTGCAGTGTTAAGAAATTAATCACGAAATTAATAATTCGCATACAGAGACAACCAATGCGGAAAAGCGAAAAGACTTTTACTTTTGATAGCATAACAAGGAAGAAAATTTTTAAAATAAACATTTTTAAAAGTGAAAAAGTTATGTAAAAGTCTAATCAAAACTTGCAAACAGTTTTACTCCTTATAGATTGATTAGATGTCAGTGAGAAAATAATCAATGGTCAAGGGTATCAAATATTTCCTGCAAAAAATATGACATGATAAGATAAAACAATGATATTTTCTCACATTTTTGTTCATTTCACCATTGTGTATTAACTACCCGTTTGGGAGAACCAATGAAAACCTTAAAAATTCAACCATTCCGCAAAAACATATTTCCCAAAGATAGTGTAATATATATCATTTATCATAACAGAAATAAAAAGTGTCTTAAACAAATTTTTATGATGAATTTTTAGTGTCCCCATTCATAAATAGTTCACTTAAATCCACTAAGAAATTTAAAATAAAGTGAAATCTATACTTAGGTAATAATAATATAAGACATGAAATATGTAGTATAGAATATAATTATGTATAAATGTGTAAGTACTATAGATAGTAAGATAGTTATTTTGCTGTTGTCATACGGCTGATAACAGTATAAAAGCTTTTTGTATTTATCCTACTTCTACTAATTTAAATATTAAGTTCATTTACGTTATCTGTAAGCTGCCACCAGACTTCTATCATTTAACAAGTAAATTAAAAGAGTTGGACGGAGCCTATACTTCAAGTTTGCCGCAGAAAAGAACATGGAGTGATGAATTCCAAGTTAATAAGAAACTTGGAATAAATTCCTGCTTTTTTGCAACAAAAGGTGGAGTTACAGAAAGGACAGCGTGTCGTTTTCAGACGGTTTTATTACGACAAATAAGTCCTATGTACCATTGAAAAGCCGAGCAAATACCAATTCTCGAACGAAAAACAACATATCCCTCACGGTTTTAAACACGTCGAATTTATTCTAGGGAAAGAGAATTCGTAGGGAATTTTATCATTAACTTTACATTTGAGACTTACGACGACTGTGTTGTGATGGAAGGAACATGCTTGTGGTTTGAACATGATGGTTTTACCAAACATGATGCTTTTCTTGCTGAAGAGCGAGCAGTTTCACCAAAAAAGTTTGAATACGAAGCACCGGAGACCATATTCTGAAGACTTGTTTCAGATCCTAGTTGAACTGCATAACCATGAGAGGTTGTCCGAGTCATGGTAAATGTTGGGTAGTCACGGCTACTACCACCGAGTGTTTGTTACGAAAAAGTGGATTTAGTTTAGATACATACATACGTGCTCGTATACTTATATGGTATAAAGATGTACAAACATATTACGTGTGTACATTACGTACATAAAGTTCACGTAATATGAACTTCTCCAACTATTGGAAAAGATCGCTTTCGATTACAGCTAATGCATTGAACAACAGAGCGGGGATAAACCAATGATTACATTTACTCATATTGAATAGGAATATAATAGATTTATGGATTATAAATAATGACAAGAAAGGCTATTTTTAGCTACAGGTGTACTCATGTTTCGTTGACGAGTAATTTGAAGCGTAGAATACAGGTATTTATATTCATTTTCCTCATAGAGTGAACCGCTTACTCGTATTAAAAAAACAAATAAAAAATTACGATTCCTCGTAATAAATTTTCATCGTATAATAAATAAGTAGTTAAATATCACTACTTCAATATTATTCATACCATTGAGGTCTTACCACGAGATGAAAGGATAAAAGTCTATATACTATGACCTCGTGCTAGTCCTCGTATTAGACACAGAGAAGGAAAGTAAGTCTGTAATTCATATAAACTTATCGGAAGCACGCAAAATTTTAAGAAAATAAAAATTTTCTTTAATCCACAAAATTTTAATTTATAATTGGCTAATAATATTGCTTTAAGGGAAAATTAAATTAATATACGTATTTTAAGTATTTATTCCATTTTCTTACTTCATATTTTTATGTATTATTAAATAACTTTGTAGAATAACTTCATTATATTTTAGTAAGGTTAAGCTACGTAATAAATATATTAATGTTTGTTTAGTGTATATGTTAAAAAGTTAATGTCTAATCCATCGCGTAAAGAATATTTCCACCTCTCCTTAATCCCATCAATTTAATAGCATTAGATTATATGTTTATTAAAATCCCTATATAACACTTATCACGTCTTCTCTGATTGTTGGCATCCCCAGCACTTCATCACCTTAGCAACCCATCTCTTGTAGAACAACAAAACACCGTATCTGTTCATTATAAAGACGAGTAAACGAGCGCTCGTATGGAAATCAGAAGAAGGCGACACGTCCCGATGAATGGAGGGATTCATTGGAAGAGACTGGGGCGCGATAGGGACTCCAGGGTTTTATAAATTGGAAAACCAACAGGTGCGGTCGTTCTGATAAGACGTATATATAGGATCCATCGGGAGATGCTCCCACGGGAGGCGTAATTTGACCGATAGGGGTCCCTGGTAGGTGCAGCGAACAAGGGTATGAGGAGGTCATCCTAAAGGCAAAATGATAATAAAAAAACAGGTCATCATAAGGAGGCCCCACCAATGAAATGCGAGGAGGTGGGGGATGTGTGTGTCGCATTCCTTCGGTCGTTGAACTCACCTCCTTCCAACGTCTCACACTTCTATTTCTCATTTTTTAGGAACTAACGAATGTTTGCATTACCCATTTGTTGTAGGATTTGAAGTAATGAAGGTTTGGTCTGGGTGTTTCCTCTCTCTAGTGCTCCTCCTCATAGTGCGGGAATAGTTTGCTTTCTACCGAAGGTTTTAGGACGTTGGAAATGTCTTTGAAATATTCTTACTCGTTTTTTGTAATACTTTATCGTATTTGTAATACATTTTTATGTTTACCTCAAGAGTCTACGTATGCATAACATATATCTTTCTTTTCCTTTATCTTCAAGGAGAATATTTATACTCCGCGTAATAATATGATATTATTCCATGCCTTTGAAACAGTATTAATCTTATTAACTCCTTTTTATATAGTTTTTATTGGAGAATTTAAAAATTTTACTACAATAAATAAAGTTGAATACAATTACAATTAAAATCCAAGCGTTTTTCATATCCCTCCTACACCTTTTGTATTTATATAAAGAAACTTAAAGTATGGTTATTATGAACGCGATGTTTCTTATCTGAATATTTATCTCGTGAACGGTGGAGTCGATTCCATCAACGGTGATAACAGAGAAAGACAAAGATTAAAATATTTAGTATTTGTATGATTATTAAAAGAGATTGGTTTAGATTCATGAACTCCAGTAAAGAAATAACTTAGTAAATTGCTGAAGGGCACATACATCTATAAGTTAGGAAGTATTCCTTATTCGTTTTTTAAAATGGCTAGATGAGTTTTTTGAACCTGTATCAAAATCCATGTCGTTATAAATTTAATCAGATCATTGGTGTTTTATTTTATCGGTAAACTAACTCAGAGCAATTAGCGGTAGCTTTATCGTGTAAATCATAATCTCCCTCATAATTCCATATCTATAGACAAACGGTCAATGTTGAAGCTCCCAATGCAATTTCGAATCATATTCTAATATCTCGTAAAATTATAACATCCAATAATAACTTATCAAACTTATTTATGAAAAAATTCGGATACACACGATTCCTTTGTTCAAGATACTACGAAACACTTCGAAATATTACGTTAATTTTCCGTTTCAAATCCCAATTACGCACTCCTATCCTTCCATGCATGCATCGAGCATCAACCTGCTTCACCATCTCGAGTATCCTAGCTCCCTCACGCCAGTTCCACTCTACGGACGTTTCTTAAGTATCGAGAGGTTCTAATAGATGGCTCTATAAATGCCTACGTTAGCCCTTGAAAACACTCCCTATGTTAAAAGATTTTTCCCCCCTCCCTCTCCTATACAAGTGTCCCAGAATAGATGAGCTCACAACAGATCCTCAGGTTCGGTTTGAAAATAAATCCGAAGCACTTTTTTTTATTAACTGGTGAACTTTCCTTCAGACAGATGAAATGGACACGGAATGCTCCTCCGAGCTATTTAATCATCTCGATTTTGGATGACGGCCAGTCTCTCTTGTAATGGAACCAGATGCAAATGATCTAAGAGATTTTTCCTTTCACTCCTTCGCTCATTATATATGGATTTCAAACATCTCGGGGATTTTAATTGCGGATTTTTTCCCCTACCTATCGCTGTTTATAATCCCCGTGTTTGACAGTTAAACGCGCCGTCTTCGGAAAACTGCTCTTGACGAGAATAAAAGGCGAATTACAACGCATCGCGACTGGATTTAATTATTCGGCGGTGCGTTCATTTAGGAATCGTGCGCGGTAATGGGATTAGAAGCGATTTTAATTTGCTTTGTTGGTATTTAGTATTAGTATATATTATATTGGAAGTAGTCCTTAGTAATATTAATTCAAAGTATATACGTATATGTATATTTTTGTAAAATTTTTCGTATGATTTTTTTTTCATTATAATTTACGTATTCAAATTTTCGTATTCTCTGTTCTCCTTTCGAGAAATTTACATATTTATGACGCGTGAAAGCTATAGTTATCAGGGAAATGAAACTGAAAGTTATTTTTAATCGAGGTTTATATGTTTACGATTTTTCGTATTCCTTTTTTTAATTTTTAGTTACGTAAAATATTTCGTACTCGCTTTTATTCTTTCGCGGAATTTGTATAATTACGATGCGTAAAGTCATGTTTGATGGTATTCATTTTTAAAATACTTTAATTTCGTTTAATTAGTGCCAGTCCATAAAAAGAGTTGTTAATATAATAATTTAAACCATTATAATTATTGTCATAAATATGTATGTTTCTAATGGACTAATAGTCCGGTGGCAGCATAAAATACATAACTACAACAAATAAATTTATACAATTTAGTTACATACATTACAACAGTTAAAAACGTTACTCTAAACTACTCTAATCTAACAACTAAAATGATATTTAAAATGCTAATCTATTAGTACTATTTAAATAAATAGTGCAAATTTCTTTTTGAAGTTTTTCTGGTACTCTTAGAATGATCCAGGTATCTAATCCCATTCAATAATACCTCTATTAATTCAAGAATACTTCTCTATATCCATTCTTTGCCGCCTGGTCTTAAGAAGTAGATAATGAGCCACACGCGTAGGATATTTTAGAGCTCACAATTAATTCTCTCGAATACAAAAACGTCAATCGATTGTCGAATCGATCGAATTCTGCGATATATCGAAACGACATCCTTACTTTGCGTATTGAAGTCCGAATGTTTTCTTTTTCTCGCTTATATAACCCACCGATCCACGAGTCGAACCCGGTATCTAGATCTTTCAAGTTTGTTTTCAAAGGAAACAAAACTGGCACGGCTTATTGCCCGCCTGATAAACTAAGTGGTTCTTAATATACACTGTCTCAGAAGAAAGGATTAATTTCCGCAAGGGAGATTACAGCCATTGGTCTCATTTAACGTACTGAATTACCTCAATCCAGTCTTTATCTATGCGATAATATTTACTCAAGCGGATAAGGCTAATGGTGAAACAGCGAAAATTCTGGAATAACCTTCGGAAAGTAGAATCTCCTACGCTGTCTCTACACGAATCAGATAATTATTGCTCGCTTTTTAGCAATAGCATTCCGTAGGCTTGGGAAATAAATTAGCTTGGGTGATAAATTTGAAGAAAACGTAATAATGGTATCCGGGGTAACATAGGGCTAAAAGAATAGTATAATACGATAAAATATAACAAAAAGGAAATAACTCATAAAGATTAATGCATCCTCGTAACAAAGTATTGTAAAGAATGAATTCAGAAACAAGGATTTTTTAAGGAACTCCGTAATAGTCAACATTTTTCAACATCATAACATACAGTGTTTATTGTAGATGTTTCGTTTTATGGAACGATTAGAGCATGGAAATAAATTGTACTTATAATAGAAAAGGAATTGATCTAATGATAAGTTTCCAAAACAGTTCCAACTGAAATTTTTTAACGTATAAATTTCAGTCGTAAATATAAAAAAATATCATGTAGCCTTATCTACTGATCAGCTAGGATTAAGTACTACGCACCTAATAAATGATTCCGAGGTTGTGAGTTGATTGAAGGAAGAAGAAGGAACAGGAAGAGTGTAAAACTTATTATCGTTTCGGGACGGAACTAGATTGAATTGGTTACTCGTCAATTGAAGGGAAGAGCGAAGTAAATAAAGCGTGAACGTATATGAATGTATATGCGGGCAGCACATCTTCAGTTGTGAATGGATTACTTTTATAATACTCTACTTACCATCTATTGCAACGAAAGTTTCTATTTATCAGTTAAGTGTTAAATTAATAATATTGGATACATAGCTATTTACACAATGCAGCGCTTGATCAAACGTATTTTTGCAACCTATTCTTTCGAATTTTTGCAAGCACAACCCGCATTTATCTGATATCTGATGTTTTTATATCTTTCGGATACATTTCCGATTATGAATGCTGATATTCTTCTTTAATTGCTGTCATAAATACGTACTTATCTCCCAGACAACAGCAGAACTTTAACAATAAGCATATATTGAAAGCGGCCCAAATTGTTTTATTAATGTATTGCGATATTAAAGAAAGGTGAAATGACTTAGCATGATTAGATCGTGCTATTTGAATAGAAGGATGAACAGAAGCGGAAAATAGCTACATGACTGTGATACGAACCCAAGTTCTCCACCTTGATCACTAGCACACCTGCCCGGCAAATGGAGGACCTGGGTTCGTGACCCAGTCATGTCGCTATTTTCCACTTCTGTTCAACCTTGTATTGCGGTGTCCGTCTCGTTGTTTTCCCGCGACTAGCATTCTTATTTATCTATCTATCGGAAACCAACAAAGACGGGATTCCTTTAACCAAGCTTTCTTGCGGTGCATTTTAAGATTGAATACAAAGACAAAGGAATTGCTTGCGCGTAAAAAGAATACACTATCGTGGGAATTAAAATTCTGGAAAATAATGCGACTGAATTTATATCGATTTTGGAAACGGAAATTTTTATTTATGAATGTATATTTGACGATAAAATATTAAGGTTTTAGTTCAATAAACTTAAAATTGACCTTATTTTCCTATGATTTATGCTTCGAGAAGAGCTGTATTTATAATATTTATACTCGATTAAAATGTATCGCGATGATTTATTGGTTCAATATTTAATATACGTTTCTTTTCCTATAAATATTCATCTGTTAAAGTTTTTTGTCGTATTTTCCTTCAACTTAATGTTTCCTGTCTGGATGTTCGTTGTACTCATACGAATTATGTTAATATAGGTTATTTAGTTTCATCTGCATTTTGTAACGAAATGGCGGTACCATAACCATTATTTAACTTTATGGGGCATTCGTCGATCCAATTACCTTTTAAGTTGGCGAATGTAGACAAATAAGACGGTAATTGTCGTCGTTAAAAATCCATTATTTTAAGGTTTTGATCATAATTCTTGTCACGAGTGAATCGAAGCAAAAACTTAATGGTAAAGTAGCAATTCGCTGAGCAATTCGAGTAAAATTCAATCTTGCTTCTGCTTATGAGCCGTTTATGGAGTTCGAGTGAAATATGTCCTTAGAGATAGTATTTTAAAAGTATATTTGTATGCGAACCTCAAAAGTTAGTATATTTGAGAAGACATATTATCTGAAAATAGTGATGTTGACTGAAAGAAAAAGTTTGTCTAACAAGAATGATGTAAACGTAGTAAAGATTCATATTATGAGTTAGAACTTTTGATTTTCTAAATTTAATCAAATTAATAATTTTCATGTGGAACCAAATTTTTATAATTTTCCTCAATTTGAGCCTTCTATTGAATATTATTACGGACAAAGATTTAAAATTCAACCAAATAAGATAGCCGTTACAGATTACATAAATTAGTGTTTATTAAAGGGAAATAAAAGTTTCACCATAAATAATAGTTAGAAAATAACCAGCACAGAACCTGGAATTTTGGAATAAACTAACAGAAGTTAGCTATGCTGAACTGTTATGGAATGATCGGTGGTAAGTGTATATACTTGTAATGCTTCATTCGAATAAATGTTTATTATTTAAATGGATAAAAATTTTACGTCACTTGGCAACAAAGGTTACAAAATTATGGATTGCACATTGCAGTAATAATGAATGGATACATTTACCTTTATAAGAATGAAATGTATTGAGGGACGCAACTGAATTCTGCCTAACATTTGCTATAATAGGGGAAACCCCTTGGAAAATCTACCTTGTATGGTTATCAAACATCAGTAAACCAATAAATACATAAAAATATGTAGATAAAGACCAATAAGAGCATAAAAAACCATCGTTCTTCAATGTACAATATTTGAAGCTCGGCTAAGTTCACCCACTTCGCATAATGCTACCAATACCTTACTTACATCTTAAGATAGCAATCAATATACAAAGACGTATACAGAGAATAAGTTAAAAACTTCTTACGTCATGATTTTAGAAAGATGTGTGAAAAAATACGGGGAGAGAAGATGAAATACGGTTGGAATACTTAAAGAAGGTCTAATCTGAGTAAGCTAATTCATAATCGAGAGTTTGAAGCAGGATGGTAGCAGTTGGAATGACAGGGCTAAGGAGGAAGTTGTAGCTCTGATCATATTAATGTGATATCATGCCTAATTTATGGGCAATAGGAAGTGAGGAAAGTGGCAAATATCTAAAAGACTTCCTTGGGGTTAACAGTCGGGTGAAATCGAGTACTTTGATCACGTGACTGTAGAGATATTTAGTATGATTTGTGCTACAATGATGTTGATGCTACAAGTATTGGAATAGTACATTTTACATCTATCTCTTAGTATCATAAATTGTCTTATGTTATAAATTTGTAAAGAAAAGTGTATGAGAAAAATACTAAATGTATGAAGGAATGTATTGAAAGCAAAATACAACGTTTTTTCAGGTAGTACGGGATTCTATTCTAATTCAGTAAGTAAAATCCAAGGTAAGTACATTGTTATGAGTCATACAATATCAATCAGGAATGGTTATAAAATATATTAAATATCGAATTTATGCAAAATTTAAAATTATAAAATTCGATATTTTTCGATTAGATTACGAATATAAACCTTAGATTTAGAAAAGCCAGATTTTAATACCAGTAAACTTGTGTTAATCATTAAGTTTAAAATTACATATAAGGAATTTTTCTTCACTAATAACAATTATAAAATAAGACGTATTAAGGAATGGCCATTTAAAGAATGAACCCCATTAATTCCTAAATTTATTTTGCATGAAGTAAGATGTTGGCGAATGTTAGGATTAGTATCGTAAATCATGGAATAGTTTCAATTATGTCAAACTCGGTTGCCATGGAGCAGAACCTTTTGACAACCAAAGCACTCGAGATTCTTATTTGTGTTGAAATTGATTTTTCTCTGCCGAACGGCGCAAAATGACTTCGGCAATTATCTTTTACTTTCCTTAAGTGAAAAATTATTGAGAAAACAAGAAAAGCTCGACTTTCAAAGTGAAACGTTAATATTAGTGCTTGTTTATTTACTTCTGGATCCAAATTTATTATCCCCACGCTAAGTAATAATTAAATTACCTTGAAATAAAAAATCCAAGGAAGTTCCTATTTACAACATTTCCTGTCCCATAAATTGGAATTGTCTGAAAGGAATTTCCGACAGAAATTACAGCAAAACGTATGCAAAAGGAAGCAAAAGTTTTGCAAAAAAGAATTTATCTTAGAATATACTAGCTTGCGAATCGTGTATATAAAGTAGGTATCTATTTTATTATGTTGGGTTTATGTGTTATGTTTGTCCTATGAATATTTGTGTGATTTGAATGTAAGGCGTGAGTTTTTTCTTGCTATAGTAAGTTATGCCGTAAGTGGAATATCAAGAGAGATTGATACAAGTTTTATTTATATTATAGTTCATATTTTTATACATCGACATTGGACGAAAAATTTACGGAGCAATTCCTATGCATTTCGTAAGAATATAAGTGAAAACAGACGTGAGAGTTAATTCTGTTTGGATTTGACTAATCCATTTAGAAATTCATCTTTTTAGGCGAAGGATATAATTATTATTCTACTCTAACACGTAGGAAAACCCTTACTTTACAGATATTTTTTAAAATGTAAATTCACTTTTCTATTTCAAATTTGTACTAACTATTTAATCACGTAATTTACTGCGATACATACATGCTTCATACTCAAAAAATTCCCTAAAGCCATAAGCGTTAAACTTAAGTCTAATCACAAGTGGGAAGCATTAAAGTTAATTTATACTGCTGGAAGAACAGTAGACCAGGTTACGTACAGCCAACATCAGATCACCACCAAACCCTCTTGTAAATCAATCAATAATAATTTATACTCGAGATATTTACAAAATGACGTATTATAAAGCTCTTGAACGGCAGTAACTTATACAGAAATGCTTGTACCGGACTCCATTCCGCTCCGCGTTAATCCTGTTGAAAGTATAGAAATAGTAACGCCTCATTGGGTATTTTAATTTGAACGGGCGAGAGCGTCTAAGTTGAATGCGATAAAGTAGTCGTTAGCACAGACCGTAATTGCAGCTCGAGGCCATCGAGGTGTGCTATAAATACAACTGTCTCTGCTAAACATGTACATTTGGGGACTATTTCATCCTTATGCATGGCCTATTCCTTAGCTTGACGACTGTGATTTATTTGAGAGGTTTGCATGCCTTTCGAGGATCGATCAAAGATGACTGAGTCCGACTTACGTAGAAATTAATAATACCTTACGAGGATTTGATGATTTTAACTGGCCGATGGATGATTTGAGCGTGATGATTTTTAATGAACGTTAGCTCGTATTCGTAGCGTGATGAACGTTAAATTCAGCTAGGCAGGTGAAATGTAGTAGCATTTTCTAACGTTCTAACATTTCGTCTAAATTTTACCATTATGGAAAATGTATTCTGAACATGTAATCTACAGCAATTTCTTTCTCATTTGTCGAATAGTAGTTCATTGATTGTAAGAGCACCTTCCACTGAAATGCGGATAAACCTTTCTTGGTTTTATGAGTTCATTATTGTGGTAAAAATTGTAGTGAGATTACTCCTGATGCTAATTTACTTTACTTTATTAATCTATATAATATCAACTATAATAAATTTATATATATTTACTTTTTACTGCATATATCTATATATATTAATGTGTTTGTGGCCATTAGAGTATAAATTACCTCCACGAGTTACTCGTGTCTATAATGTTACAAAGTTAAACAAATATTCTAATTCAAAAAAGCTATTCCTTCTACAATTTTATTTATAACTTCCCTGTTTTTCGCTTTAGAAAGTTTTATAATAATATCATAAATAAGTCACGAATAACTTCAATTTATAAAAAATCTCATGAGCGTCAAATTTCTTTTTTACATTCACGTAAATTTGTGCACATGCCTTCCACAGCGTAATATTTCGCATCGTAAGATAAATTCGTCGAAAAAGCTTTACCCCATAACTATAGCTTTAAGCTTGAGAAATTGCCGAAAACTAAACGAGACTTTATTTTATTGTTCCAATTCATCATAATCCGTACTCCAATTTCCTTCCACGCCCGTTTCTTTGCGGAGAAAGGGGCAGCGGTGTATGAGAATGAAGAAATCACGCGTATCTTAAATAGGTTGATGGAACCTTCACACAGTTTTCGAGTACTTTCTTGAAAGTTAATGAACTACTTTATCGAAATCCGGTTCGTTTGGAAATCGATGTGGTTCTTGGAATCGGATCGGAACTTATCGAACAACGATATCTACGTAAAGACAGAAGAATGCGTTATGTTGTTTTCTATAATATTTAAAATGTTTTAATATTGTTAGAATTATTTTAAAATACGATTAACTTAAGATTACGAAACAGTTCCATTTTTTACGTTTTTAAAATGGTTTTCTTGTATGTAGTTTTATAATTAATTAATACCCATATCATAAAATAGGCTGCTATTCTTTAACTTTAAATTGTTTTCACTTTTTAGAGCCCTTAAATACTTTGAAATTTTAAGAAGTATTTCTTTTAAGTAGGTCTAAATTTAATCCTAGCTAATAAATCATTAAATTTAAGACTTCTCATTAATAATAATCATTATATTATGTATATTATTATGCATATGAGCGGAGGGTGTAATAGAATTTTAGTTAATGAAATCTTAATTTTTCCCTCAGATTATTACTAACACATTATCTTAATATAGATCTTTATATTATTGATTGTGTATTTTATTTGCAATCTATCTCTTGTTAGTTGCCTTCATAAAGACGCGTTCTGTAGTGTTTGTTTACAAACAACTTTCATTTCATAGCAACGATGCTAAGTGTTCGTACTTCATTGAATCAAACGCATGATTGTGAGAGTATTCAAAAAGCAAATTAAAGGCTAGTTTGAGAATTATAAAGCTCTCAGAAAACTATATACGAACGTTCTGACCAATTATAAATGATTAACTCCTTCACGATCAAGAATTAGCGACTCGATTCCAAATCTATTGTGCATCTTTTTCAAACTTCATATTAGCATCAATTCCGACGAATATGATTACGCGATGACTTCAAGTTACAAATATTTAAGTCGATCTAATCATCAAGCATCTTCGCTATTTCTTTCGAATACGAACGAACTGAAATATCTTCATTGGATGGTTTATCGCCTCCGATAACTCAATTGCCAAGCATTATACAAGGAAGACGTGAGCTGCGATTAATCATTATTGGAGTTAATTCATCATACTCAGGTTGTTCCTGCTGGGTGAAAGTAAAACCAGCCGGCCATTTTTCTCATATCTTTATTACTTCTGTTAGTTACGCCCTTGGTGCCTTTATCCCACTTGTATCCGCTGTTCCGAACCAATCAAAACATAAGAGTTAGACTTTATTACCCACGACAAAAAAATGTTACTTCGCATGTAACTCATTACAGCCATTTTCCTTCTTTCGAAAGCTTATCTTCCGATATTTACATACGTACATCTATTTCAATGTTCCTTGGATCTGCCGACAAATTTTTTTAGAAACTGCGAAGCAGTTAGTAGAATCGAATATCTATTTATAAGAAAGACACGACACCTTTAAGCTTAAATTTCACTACATAAACTCCATAAAGAATAGAATATTTTAAATTTATAGTCATTTAATTGTCCAATTATTATTTGCACGGATTCGTCATGGAAAATATAAGTAATATTAATATTATTTGAAACTATCAAGTATTAAGAGGATCTGATATAATTTTCAACGTATTATGTAATATTATAAAAGGTATTAAGAACAGGAATAATATACAAAACAATGTAATAATAAAAAGAAATTTCGGTGACACTCAATTATAAATTATATGCTAAATTATACAAAAATCTATACATTTTCTAGATGATCTAATAATCTACTTTATAATCTAAGTGCTCTATAACTTTTGCTGATAACATTAATTCAATTGTATAAAGTGAAATTCATTTTTTAATTGGAATTTTTTGTACTAGGGCAATTCAAAAGATTTCCATTCGAGACACGTAACTATGGAAACTAAAAAAACCTCAAAAAAAAACGAGATCAGAAATTCATGGGCCAATAAAATATAAAATTCGAGCACCATAAATCACCTTCAAAGAAACGAAAGGAAAAGTGAGAAAATGAAAAGATAAAAATGGCAATAAAACTTATATATATAAATACAAACGCATTATAATGTTGAAGATTGTATCGGCCGTTTATCGGCTATATAAGTTCAATTTCTCGCAAAAAAAACCTTTCCTCGGCCGCATAGCTCTTTTTATATGAAAGGAAATTCCTTTTATAGCGTATCTCGGCTTCTTTTAATGCGATGCAGATGAACTTCTCGAAGCGGAATGAGGGAATATTAAAAATCGAGACAGATATCATTATGCGAGTGCAAAAAATTGCAAGATTGCGAGTTGACGAAACGATGGACACGAGGAAAATGAATGGAGATGAACAGATATCCGAGAATACATGCGATACATCGGTGTGTTTATTCTCACTCTGGGAAAGATGGCGTGTTCCCGCCGATACATCGTTTCCAGCACGTCGAGTGCTATTCGTGAACCATTCAAACTTCATTCAAAACACGGCGTATTAAAAAAAGAGCTTGTGTTGAGTGAATGCACTGAAAGTAGCGTGCGTTATGACTGATGTAACAGCTGAACACCTTGATTTCATTTGCGCGTTATGGTGTTTTACGTAATCGCTGCGAACTGTACCTCGGGTTAACGTAACAGTTCTCACCTCTTGTTTATCAAGTGTGATACAATCTGTTAGAGAAGGTATATAAGTACGTATAATGTACTCGAAAAGGACAAACTATTATTGTTGACTCATTGAAAGCCTACCTTCATGCACCTATAAAAGAAGAGTCAAAATTTGTACTCTAATACGTAGGAAGAGGAAAATACTGATGGTTGGTATTCTATAGCCATTTATAACATATTATTGTCTATTCATTCTATTTAAAAACAAGGTGTAAGCCTAGAAAAATCAATTCTGCTTGCGTCTTATTTAATTGTGAAAATAAAATCTATGGTATTCAATAGCAATAAGTACCACGCTACTGTGTAATAATTCTATTTAAGAACACAGTCCAAGCCTAAAAAAATCAATGCTGTTCGCGTCTAAATTAAGTTTCAAAATAAAATCTAGGTTATTTATGTATATTAGTTCTTCGTACATTTTTATCCGGTTGGTTTTCACACCTTTTATAAGACGTAAACTTTCTGTCGTTGTTGCTATTACATTCGTTTAATTTTACCCTTTTATTAAATATACATTTTGGGTGTATCGTTTGTAGGATTAAATGTAAGATTGGTCTTTATATACTAAACATCGACTTGAATAAATAACGATAAATTATTATTACAACGTATTCTTCCTATAATCTTAAAATTCACGTTTTAGATCGTCAAGGATCACCTATCAAAATATAACCTATGTCAGGAATCGAACATGTCACTCTCAATGGTAAAGAATCATAAAAACCATTATTTTATTAATATCGCCTCCAACTGACCCATTCATTTCAGCCGCGCACTCGGCGATAACATAACACAAGCATCGACCGATCGCTACCTTTTACGCATTTATTTCTAAAAAAAATTAGGTTTCCAAGATCATCTTCTCTATAAGGTACAATAAATCACAATTAGTTTGATCTAAAGATGCCCATCTTCCGATCCTAGGGCCTCCATCTCAGCCGATATTTAAATGTTATCTTTCGATCAATCCATCCACTTTCCATGGCCTCCACTCAAAGAGCGATGACCGCGGCCACGTAATCGAAAGGAAGTGAACTAAGAAGCACTTGGAAAACATGAACACTGCATTGCTGCACGTACAAAAGCGAGATATCGGGGATATTCTTCCTCATTTAATCTTGGAACTTCTCCCTCAGGCGCCATCTACGATGACGGGATACAGTTTTGTGTGCGGAAGGATTTTTGTTAATTATTTGAGGAAGTGAGTTGAATCGTGAAGCTTTTTCCTTTAAGGGATTCGCAAATCTTCGCGTAGAAGCGGAATGTGCGTAAAGATTACGTAGATAGAAGGTTTTATATGAGTATCAACGCGGAGCAAAAACGCTATAGTATTAGATTATTCTTATCTATGTGGATTCTTGTCTTCCCCTTCCGCTTCCATCTATATTTATTTCAGTTTCCTATAGCATCGACTTATTTTAAGTGTTTTTTCGATAATTTTCAGGTCATTTGATTCTCTTCCACCTTTCAGGAAGACCAGAAGGGATATAAACATCCACAAGGGTTAGTTTTACAATACTTCTGCGCTATGTTTTACTTGAACTCGCGTTCGCTTAATTTGTACGTGTTCTATGTTAAACACACGACGCGACGTTCCGAATGAAAACGATATCTTTTTTGAATTTAACTGAAGGTATTTAATAGTGTAATAGGTTAAAGTAAATAGATTGCGAAATCAGGTATAATAATTCGAACCCTAAGCGTGCTTACGATATTGCATTGTTATACTATTGTTACTTATGTATTGTGTTAATACTGTATGATACCGGTCAATTGTGTTATTAAATGATTGGTTCAACAATTAGATTATTAAATGAACACAACAGACAGGTAAAAATTAAGCGGCAGTAAATCTTTTCATACAATTAATATAACACACAAATAAGATTTGAGATGGAAGATAAATGTGAACAGTAATATTTTATTTCGAGCTCAACCAAAGGCATTTCATGAAAGTTGATGGTATAGATTAAATTCAATTCTATGCTTCTTTGAGTGACATGAATGCTGAGTATGAATGAGTACGTTTCGGTTTCAGATTAACTGATAAGCGACGGTAATTTACGACTCAATTCGAATCGCACATCACCCTCGAAATTTATAGATGATTTATATTTATAGTTCTTCCTCACATAATAATGTGTAAGTCAGGTGTTTGTCAAGCAATGATAACTTACGATTCTTTTAAACCTCCCTTAACGTATATCTATAGGACCTGAAAAGAATCAACTAATACATATTCTTTACCTCTTTCTGTGTGAAATTATACTGAATTTTTTATATATTGGAAAAAATATGATATTGATATCCGTTGTCTAATAATATAACGATGATGACGAACTCTATTATGGGCAAAATTGGAACTCTTCTTACATTTAACCCATATATACCATTCAACAATGATATATAACTCGTTATAATACATTTATACACTTGAATGAACATATATTGTTACCGAATATATAGAGTTGTATTCGGGTTTAAATTGCATTATTTCCATTCAGTATTAGAGTATGAAGCCTGTAGCATTTCAAATTTATACCAACCTTTGTTTAAAGTCATGAATAAATTACTTTATCTTAAATAACCCCACAATATTTTATTCGGCTCGTATACCAGAAACTAAGATTGCAGGAAGATAATCTTTTCTATTTACGATTAAAATAAATATTTAACTAAACCTCAAAGTATAACATTGCAATACATTTAATCGTAACTTCTCGACAACTTCCCTAGACGGCTCATCTGATAAATATCTTTCTTCTAGTAAAGTATTTTTATGTAGGCTTCTCATGTTCGATTTAAGTCCAGAAAAACGGATAAGATCGGTCCAACTCTGTGTGAATACGTGTTTGAACTAAAAAAGCAACTAATAATAATAATATGATAATAACGTACCTGATAATGCTTGGAGGAGGGGACATTTCGATTATCTTATTGATAATATTGTGTCCTTGGAGGTATCGGAAAGATAATTTATAAAATATGGGAGTTTGAATCCAATGGAAATAATTCAAAATTTTGACTATTCATATGATCTGTGCACATACTAATCTTCTTACTTTTTCACGTTCTTCAATTCCTGGATTATATCAAATCATTTTCGAATGCGGGTGGTCATAAAACAGCCTTGCATACCCTCTTTGCAAAATACTATCGATAAAAACACATAGGTAATTGCCTTTGGAATGAACACTCGTAGAAAGATCAACTAATAGCTTTCCTAATGGACATTCCGGAAAACTACTTTTCAATCAATACACTGCAACGCTATTAAATCCAATATAGTCCTAGAAGCCTACAAGCCTCGATATCACCGAGTCTGGACGTAGCATTTGATTTACTGTGGCACATTGGTGCTAATCACCTCTAATTCTAGGTTACAACACCAATCCCTATCTCTCCTCAGATAAAGGCGAACCGATATCTACTGCAACAACCCCAACCAGGAAGGTCCCCTCCTGGTGACCAATTCATCTTCCCTCGGTAACACCAGAGAGCGCAGTATTACATCCACTTCTGTCGACGGTGTGCTGCTAAAGACGACCTCCCGAGGCTAACTCTCGCGCTATACGAAGACGACAACGAAGTATGGATAAGTGCTTCCGGAGACGAAACACCTTCCGCCTTCAGAAATATCCGAGGAACTTTGGACGTTTCGTTGGAGGGCCAAATGCAACGAATTTTCGTGCCTATTATGTGCATAATTTTACATAAAAAGTAAAATTTTAAGATTGAAGCTTTCATGAGTTACAACACCGATGACTGTAGACTTGTGGAAAAATTATAGTGGAACATAGAAATTATTGAAACGTGCAATTTGAGCGTTGATGAAGATAACCGATCGGACGTTGAAATCACTAGCATTGACAGTCAACTTCGGAACCCGAATATTATTAATGGATACATCATGAATTAGTTTTAAAAGACTTGATAAGTTACAGAACGCTGTAAAGAATACGAATCTTAGAACTTTTAGACGAAAACCTTCTGATCAGATTTACTTATCCGACTATTTGTATGAATTATTGTTTGATTTTCCTCGCATATTTTTCTCTTTGTACGTTTGGCACCTCGCGGAATATTCTATAATTTTAATAATAATTTCGTTTAAAGAACTTTTTTATGTTGAAATATATCACATCAACAAATCTTAAACATCCATAATTTACTCTATGTCTTTAAGACTTTACTTATACAGATATATCAAAGGTCATGGTCGTGTTCTTTCGGGTCTGTATTAAATTTTAACTGAGTAGATCTACCATAATAATTTGGTTTAGAGTTCAATTAATTCAAGTATGTAATGACACGAAGTATTTTGGTCTCTTTATGCTTAGATTTGCTTAATGTATTTGCATTCGCGACAACTTTTGCAGGAATTTCCATTCGTATTGCTATTTAGTAACACCTTGCTAGCTATAAATTTCTAATTTCTTATGAACTTTAATTTAATTCAATATTTTAAGATTACTTATCCACTGGTTTGCATCTTTTCCGTCTTTAGTAACGATACAAGATGGATATAATGTGCTTATTTAGGATTAAACGTATCTTTATAGAGGAACAATCATCGCTCAAAAAACTCTTCTTATATATATTTTCCCAATGCGTTAACGATAAACTTTTAACCGCACGTCATCAGCGTTCGCAAGCTGATCTCCGTAAAAAAAAACACTCACTTTCACAGATTCAATGAATTCTAAATCACGGAACAAAACCTTTTGGAAGCTTTTTTCGAAAGACGCCTCTCACACACACAGAGAATTCCACATGAAAACACTGAAGTAGGCGGAGAGAGCACTTGTCTCACTGACTCTACCCTCAAATCCAGTGTCATAGACCTCCCAAACAACAAACCTTATTCTTCTTTTGCCCCTTTTTTCTGGCCTCCCTTCATTACACAGGGAACCTGTTTTCTATCCCCCCACCGCTCTTCGCCACCTTTAAGCCACGTAGTCCCCACTATGGACCGAAAGATTTTCGACATTTTTTCAAAGGCCGATAAATTTCACTCCGCATCTTCCTTTCTTCGCTATGATAATGAAGGGCACTCGGAAAGGACGCGCATTTCGCATTCACGTGTGTTTTGACGATTATGTTTTGTTTATGCATTCGGTGAAAATATGAGCTGTAAAAAATACGTAATCGTATTCGGATTTTCTTACGGAGGTCGAACTATTTGTTGCATCAGTTCGTAAGTCAAGGTAGTTCTGTGCTGTGCAGCTTAACTCTTAAAATTCCCATATACGTCCACTAATAAAGATGGTAGTGTTTATGATTGGTTCTTATATGATGATAATTAAAGTTTATTTTTTCTTGAAACTATTTGAAAATCATATACTTGCTTAATCGCTGGGAGTGGATTGGATGATGGAGAGTCTTTATTTGGGTGGATATCAAAATGAATGAATAGTTTAATATTGAGTGTTATATTATTATATTTTATTCTACCATTCATTCTTTAGAGTCACTTCTGAAAAAATCTCATGTTAGATAAATATAAGGAATACTGTCTTTTCCAATACTTACTGTGTCTGAAAATAAGAATAACAATAAAAATAACGATATCAATAAAAATAACAATAACGATAAGAACTACAATAACAATAAGAATAATAATAACATTAAAAATAACAGTAACAATATCAATAACAATAAGGATAGTAATAGAATCAAAATGATAATGCAGTTGATAATGATACCAAATGAAAATAATAGTGAACCTAATAACAATAAACTCAGTGATACAAGTGGGTATGATCATTTAGCTTTCATGCATTATATATCGAATTATTTTCATTTTGAGTTCTTTGTCTCATAAAGAAGTAAATTTAAAATTAAAGAGGAACACGTTCTTAATGACGAGATTATTCTGAGGCATTAAGAGAATTAATAATTTTCATTTTCTTTCCATAAGAAAACTAGCACATTTCAGAGAAAATCACATTTTTGGTATAATATTCTGAACTTATGAAATTACCTTAAATATTAGCAAAAAGTAAATAAAGTATTTAATTAATCCAAAAATTATAAGTTCGCTACAAATAATAGGAGTATATATCTAGATTTTGAGCCCAAAATTCATGGAAAGTAAGCATATTATTTCCACTTAAGTAACAAAGATTATAAAGTTGAAAAATCAAAATGAAATGATGATAGTTGGATCTATTAAAATAAAAAAAAATCATTCAAATTCATTCAACAGTTTGAAATTAATACAACGATTTGCTACGAAAGAAAAACCAAAAGCTCTTCTACAAAAAAAACTAGATAATGAACCTAATCTATAATCGATAACTGATAAAATTTTAAATTAATAATCGACACAGAAATCAACAAAAATACACGGATAAATGCCATACACCCATTTCTTAAAAAAGTGAACGGATAAAGATTTAACGTAGACATCCGGTACATCACTTCAATAGGATCGTGTAAAGTCCACAATCATGTACCTGATCTTCTTATCGATAAAACTGCAAGGGATTCTTCTGTAATTTCCGTCCCTCCGTGGTATATATAGCACGACTTTCATTGTATAAAACAGCCATCTTTTGCATAATTCAGTGAGACAAGCGGTGGAAACCTGATTGCATTTTGTTAACTTTCTTGTAAACACTGTCCTTTTCCCCGAATCTTTGGAAGAGTGCTTTCTTGTGCACTGTCTTAAGTAACGCAAGATGCTTTCGACTCTTTTTTCTCATTCATATCATTCCTTTAACATGGATTTACTTATTGAATGCTCGTTTGTTTGCGTGGGCCCAAGTGCAGCCCGAGAACCGGTTTTTGGGATAGAATGCAAGACGAGGCAATACTTCTCCTCACGTGCTAATGAGTCCACCGAAAATTTGTTCTTTCGTCTTTAAATGTAACACAGATGCATTTCGTGATTTACATATTTTTTTATATATATAGTCCACAAGCTGATAGTGGTGAATGGGACGGGTTATTTATCTCTTTGAAGCACGAATTTTTTCCCGGATCCTTTTAGGAAGGGAATTTATTTCGGTTTATCATGGGGATATATTGCTTCCTACACACGATTAAAGATTCATTTAGCTTGTATTGAAAGAAAAATACTAAAACAGTACATAATTCTTACATATAGATCATTATTTTGGAATAAATAGTCATAAAAATTATGGATTTTAGTTGTAACTGATGCCAGTACATTGTAAATGTAATGGATATGTGCCTTAATACGTATGTGATTGGAGTTAACCTGTGAATTTACGCAAATACGAAACGATTAAGTATAAAACTAGCTTATCATTTGAAAAAATGTATTTGTTTTTTTTTTATAATTTTTAAAATCAAGGAATTATCTATTATATTTATCCATAGTTATCCATAACTTTCGATTTTCGATTCAAATTTCGATTTCGATATTTGTTGATATATTCCGATATATCGATATTACTATATTTAGATATTACGATATTTAAGTGAATTATTTCTATGTACGCAACCAATAATCTTCTTTTCGTTTGATTTCCTGTTTTCAGCTGGTTCAAATCCTTAGCAACCGATTCGAACCGATTTATGATTTAGTAAAACATCGACCTCAAACATTTTCGTCTCTCCTCCATATTAACGATCGAGGAATACTTCGCGAACCTATTTGGGCAGGAACTCCCGGACGACGCACGTCTGAAAACACACAAAATGGAATCCTTCCGATTTAGAACCGCCGTCCCCTCATTATTATTCAGTTCACAGGAAAGTAATTTACTCCTCCTCTGTATTCCCGATACGCATCTCGATGTGATCAGAGTACGTTCAACCGTTCTCAATTAATCCTTTAATGGTCATATTGCTCAACTGTCGATATAGACACAAATGGCCGAGGAAGCCTCTTTCTTGTAGATGCAAATCGAAACGAAATTCGGTTCGGGGAAGCCACAATATTGAAACAGGGTAATTGATCAAAGACGTCCAAAGAACCAGTTATTACTCATCGCTTGGTAGCGGTTAAGTGCTTTAGCACGGCTTTTATTGGGAGGCATATATATCGAGGGCCCCCTTACGATAAGATTTAATTAACGGCCCCGAAGCGATCTTATTTTGGTCAGAAATACCATTGCCCCGAGTGCCTACATGATTTATCTGTTGGATGGAAATGCTATTATCTTCTCTTTTCCTCTTTTTGTCAATCCAATCGGTTGATGTGCAGGGAAGGCTCGCTTTCGTACTTTGGCGTGTTCATAATGGCTTTTCAGATATTCCCTTGGCGGCGGGCGAGTGCAGCTCCCTCTACTTGTCTTCGGTGATGGAAAAGGAAAGTGATTTCGAGCAGTGTTTTGTTTTTTCCTCGAATTTTCCCGCCACAGTTCTTATTCGAGTGTCATCGTGAATCTCGTTACGTGGTTTACATGGGGAGGTTTTGGGCGTTCTTTCTTGTTCAGAGAGTGATGTTTCCATGGTTCCCATATCTACCATTATGAGTAGCGCATTTTTTTAAATTACAAATTATAACGATTTTAATGGACTTGAATGGAAGAGAATGTTATTTCGAGTCGAAATTGCTATTGAAACAATTATAACGTGGATTTAAATCTCGTTTCAATACTAAGTTTAGTTAAATTAATGCCTTATTAAAGATAAATTAATACACAAACAAGTTGATTACAGTAAAAATGTAGGTAAATTGTTGTTGTACTCATTTATACGATATTCTCCACAAAATCTACTTATATTAATTGCTATTCTTATATTTTACTCTCCAATTATATGTAAATAAGGCAGAGAAGAAGATTATTTAATAATAATCTTATTTCTTTTTTTCAGTAATGATTCTTCGATAATATTATTTTCCCACCTGTTCTTCATCCGCCTTTGCATAATTGGTGAGATTATTTTTCTCACTCGCGAACTGAGAAACATCTTCTCATTAAAATAAAATGTGGAAGAGGATGAGTTACTTAATCCTTTCTAATAGATATGATTGATTGAGTGCTAGGAAATCTGCATACTGGATGAGTAGCAACAGGAGATTCTTTGATTAATCTTTAGCAGAAGATACATTTTAGAGCTGTGAATTAAATAATTACGAGGCAGCTGATATCTACACAAATTATAGATAATTTAACATGATACGGTTTTGAAAGATTTTTGTGCTGAAAGATTGATGGATTGTTTTGCCACTATTATCTTTAGAAAGATACCGCATAGGTATTTTTGACAGTATTTCAATCGATAGAAAATGATGATAAGATAGCTATTTTTTTCGTTTGATCTATTCGTGTTAAAATAATAATTATAATAATATAATCATTCTTTAATGTTAACCTTTATTATATAATAAATATTGTGATTGATTCATAGATTATGAATATTAATTGTTATTAACTCAAGAATTATTAATTATAAAACACGAGCTCCAGGAGATATAAGCATACTATTGCATACCGAAAGCTGTTAAAACCGTGGGTATTACAGCGTCAGTCTGTATATTCAAATCGCTTTGAAGCAACGTTTAAGTCTTTCAGAAAAATCGACAATCTTCGTCCGAGGTTACGCTATACATATGAGACTAATATACGCAAATAATCTTATCCTGTACCTAAAATTGTCTATTTTATCGATGAAAGTGATTATAAACAAAGTCGGTCCTAGTACGATAACCTGTGGAACTCCTGGTATGATACGCGCTTCGTCAGATATCTTTCCATCTTATTAGATAAGACCTATTTTCGAGGAAGGACTTGAACCATCCCGTGCCTAGATGTTTCTGATTTAATCTGCTGACAGGTTTGGTTAAAAAAAATACGAGAGCTTCTCTCATCATAGGAATGATCAAAGGATACCATCTTGAGCGTATAAATACAAAATTTACCTTCGTCATTTGAATCGACTCCTCTCATTATTTTCCATCCACCTTCATTTCACGTGTATTCATGAGGATGCTTCCCGTCGCTAAGTAAAGAGCGGCAAATATTTTGGAAAAAAGAGGATCAGTTCAACATGTAGCGTACCTTCCATAAAAACCATCCACTTTCAACATTACCTTTTTCTTTGAGGTTTACAAACTTTCGAGGGCCTTCGTTGGTGTTCTTGCTTTAAAATGAAGTTTTTATTTTCGATTCCGAGTTTTTTGAAGGAAAACAATCAACTTTTTAAAATTTATTTTCGTGAAATTTTTCCTCTATAAAAGGCTTCTTTCAATACACTCTGATATCCAAGTTTAAGCGTATCATTAGTCAATATTATTGTATTGCATTTTGTTACGGCATATCTAAGTTGATTTTTCCAGTGTACTATATTATAAATAATAATAATAATAAATCTAATCAATGATATAGTCAGTGACCTCGTATATAACTCCAATCACTGAATCTCGTGCAGGTTGATTTTTTTTCTAAATGCGTACAATTAACTAGGGTATGCAATTCCAAGGAAAAATATTGCATTTTTAATCTCATTTATTTTTTTCAAATCTTTGTAGACGTCTAAGCAAAAGCTCTTGTAGTGAATTAGGAACACAATACCAGTCTTATGAGTTTTAATTTCGTATCCTGTAAACAATATTTTTAAAATTTGCATTATAATTTAAGCATTCATCTAGCAATCTGTAATACTTTAATTGATAATAGTACGCTTTATATGAAGCACTCATAAACTTAAGTTCTGTAAATTCTGTAGAATAATCATTTACATACATATCTATATTTTACATTTATTGAACACCATTCTATTTGATCATAAAAGTATAACAATATACTTAGAGTGACCCATACTATTGTATCAAATAAATAATAGATTTAAATTTATTTATTGTTTTTATTTGTAGGATTATTTAATTCTATAATATCCACGAATTATTATCCGTAATTCATTAATGCAATTATAAACTTTGAAACATGACGTTAGAATCATAACGTACGTTACAGCCAACCATTATTTGCACAAGACATTCATTGTTTACAGACTGGGCAACAACCACCCTTTTGGGGTGAATCTTCATCCTTCACCTCCGAAGCAGCATCCTCAAGGACCACCTCTAAAGAAGTTCGCCCCTTCGATCGAAACATTATCAAAATTCGAGCTGAATGTTGGGCGTCACCTTAGGTGGGAGTATGAAGAGAGAGAATTCAAGGCAAACAGGAGGGAGGCAGTCGATGGGTCGGGCAAGAAATGTTAGATAACGAATGGTCAACAAAGCAAAAAAGAGTTGCTGGCTTCCACTGCTGTCCTCACATTTATTCCGCATATTTTAGCGATGGGTTCCATCCATAAGAATCGTGATTGTGATTTTCGATGATTTTGAACCGGTATCATCCTTTCGGAGCCGTCGCATTTCTGCTTTGATGCGCAGAATCGCTTTGCTAATTGATGAAGGGAAGTTTTGCCCACTTAGTTTTCTAATTCTATCGATTATTTAGCTACTGACACTCGATAAACTAAGAATACTTCATTATTTTCAGCGAAATTTGTTTTAAACTAGTTGCCATGACAAATCAACATCTTTACGTTATCGAGCTATCTTCGTTCATTTTAGTATGGTTACCTTCCACGAAGTTGAGCTTGAGCTTATCAGATTTATTAGACTTCAGTATTTAATGCTGCTAATTTTTTTATGTATATGTCTATTTAGAAGAAAGATTACTTTACCTGTAATCATTTAATCTTCCGATAAAACTTCGCTCCGCTATAATTGCATTAACATTAAATCACTTACCTTATACTGTCTATGCACTTCACTGCAATTCACGAATTATAATAAAATTCGACGATTACGAACTATTTCCAGTTTTTATTTTGCTTTTGACATAAAAAGCATTCGAGGTGTACTTCATTTCGGTTTTATCGAAGTTCATTCATTATTTTATTTTTTAGAGGAATACTTAGATTAAATTCAAATTTCATGTTCATTCAAGAGATCAAAATTTGCGACAAATACTTCAGCGTAAAACTTGTTGTTTGAGTCTGAACAGAATCGATCCATCAATTACTCATTTTAGTTTTCTTTTGTGAATACGAAAAAAACTTCTTCTTTACTTAGTACTACTACATATCAATTTTCTGTTTCGTTCTTAATTCTACTCATGTCTAATAGAATATTAAAATGAATATCAAATTTTTATAATTAGAAAGTTATAAAATAGATTTTACGTGCAAAACTTTAAGTATGATATATATTTATGAAACAAAAAACTAAAAAAATGAAATACAAATACTTATAATAAATCGGCTGGGTAGGGATTTATTTCTACAGTATACGGATCTCAAACGCGTTCAAATAGCGTGTAGCAACTTCTGATAGAAGGACAATCAGTTTCCACCAATTGAATACTTCATCTGTAAATTGCTAGCGATTAATAGATCCAATCTTTGGATCATTTCCATCATTCATTTCTTTCGCTTGAGAGAATAATGGGAACCCGCTTGCGCGTGGTATCTATTGCATTCTGGGACGCAGTTTACTCGCAGCTTGGAGTACGCTTTCTTTAGACCTTGGCAAACGCTCTGATATTGTACGAGGTTTTATTCGGTATAGATCGTGGCTTTTTGTAACTTAATTATTCAACTTTAGAATTTAATATTACGTAATTTACGTAGGGGGCTGTAAACCGTCTGGAAAGGTAGAACTCCAATATCTTTAGAAACACCTGCGTCATATCAAATTTCATCATATGTACAATATGGTAAAAATAGAACAGAGAAATCCATAAAGCACCTGTAGAAGGTACCGCGTTGAAGATAGGCGGTGGTAGTGAGTTAACTTTCTTTTGTTATTCACTTTAATAAAGTCATAAAGGGCCATTTTAATGTTTTGGTGTACGAATAGAATAAAATCGAAGTGGTATAATATACCTAAATCTAAACGACTGCCAAGTTAGTGTTTGAACTGTGAACTGTAACATAATAAAAATAATATTTAAAAGAAAGTTTTGAACTACCTTTTCTCCTAACGTATAAAATTAGCATAATTCCTCTTCGGTAAAATTTAAGGTGAATAAGGAACCAGATAAATCTGGATTTGAAAGAGTTCGAAATATCTTTTTGCTTAAATTTAGTCACTGACAAACCCATAAAGTTATCTCCCTAAAAAAAATCAATTTTTTTACCCTGTCCAAAATTAAGCAAGGTGGTCAATAATAATATATGGATTGCGAATCGAGTTTTTCGAAGGACATTCGCAAAAAGCATTTAAGGATTCCAAACATTCGCTACTACACTCTCAAAAATCTTTTATCTTACTTACCTGTCGCATTCGTTAAAAGAGGTACCCCAAGTTTTGGCCTCATACTTATTCCTTCATTATAGAGGTCACTCTTCTTTTCATACCTCTTCTGTTGTAAGTGAAAAGAGTTTCATTCCAGCCGATAATTTGTATAGGATTTATTTCAAAGAAAGTTGAGAGTATCAATTATTCTAGTAAGCTCATCAATTGGGGCTTATGGACATCTCGAAGGAAAAGCAACATATTAAACATATGATCGAGAAGCTATATATTATTAACATTGTCATCATTAAAAAATACTATGCCATTTCCTTTACTGTTAAACATATGTATTAAGTATCTTACGAGATTAACAGCACATTTTCTTAGCTATTTATTTATGATTACATTTTCGAAAGTTACTTATACATATCAGTAGGAGATCACGAATAAAATTAGATTATAATGGATGAAATTTATAAAAAATTATTATGTTGAAATTAATATAAGCTGATTTAAAAACTTTTTTCATTACAGCATTGGAGTGAGAGATTTTCTATTTGTAATATATGCTCTTCTCTGATACTCCTATCAAAGAAACAGTGCTCTGCTATATCTATATTCTACTCGCGTCTTCAAACTATAAACATGACTGCCAATTGTGACATGTGCGCGAAGTATTTCATTTGAATTGGAAAACTATAGGAATCAGTTTTCCCTCGATAGAATTCCATGTTTCGTAAATTACGGTTAATCTAAATATTCCAACTCCGTAGATCCCTCTTCCAATAATTTCACTTTCATTTTCTGCCCTCCAGTGTTTACTACCACCTGCCCATACACCTTCGTTCGTGTGCCTTCGAAGTGCTTAAAAAGGTTCGGTCATTGGGGGTTCCGCACACCCTAACACTTGCTCATGATACATAACACCGACCACTCATTCGAACCTCCTCTTCATTTGACACCCCATTCGATTCGAAGCCAAAAGCCTTTTCCGGAGCATTTCCATTCGAACGGAGTCGCCCTCCGCTAAAAGCAGTCATCGGCAGAAAACGGTCTCCGATTCCCAATGTCGGGTAATATTCGGCCGAAGTGCAATGTGGGACCATTTCGACTCGTCATCCCATCACAACTCGAGACAACAAGGAAGAATCTATCTCCGCATGCAGACTTTCAACTGTTTTTCCCCTCCCCAACTTTCCTTTCCCCCTCACCATTTCTTCCCATACGTCAACTCCACTCGTCCTTACGTCACCTTTTAGCAGAGCACCGCACTGATTCACTGGGAACAAGCCGTACCGCTCCATTGAAATTTCACTCATGTTGGGTGAACTCCTTTGTTCGAAGGGTTCGGTTGCGTTGCCATGGCGAGCAGATTTACTCGGATTGCCAGAATGGAGACATCTGTTTGATTTCGCTCGTTTATCTGCCACTTCGTGATTTGGAGACGTGCATTCTTTTACGCGCCATCTTTGGAATCACCGTGCCATATGACCGATGCATCTAATGTGAAGTTGTGGATGGATGGACTGCTGCATGGTGAGTAGGCAGTTAATGAGTTTGTATTTAGTCATCTAACCATAAGCAAGAACACGATTCTTTCTAAACACGAAAACATTATTTTGAGGATTGAGAAAATGCGGGAATCTGGTCTAAGCAAAATGGCGCGAGATGTTTCGTTGGGTAACGATTGTTATGAACAAGCGCCATGGAAACAATGAGCTCTCTTCTGCGATCAAACTGTTTCTTCACGAAAAATACATTCCCTCCTCAGTCATTACAAAACATCCATTCAATTACCGAATTATTTCGCAGATCTAATGTCCTTTTTGTATAAATAACTTCAGATTAACTTATTGCGCTTTCATATAGCGCATTTCCAAACGTAGTTTATTGCGCAGTTGGGAGTTCATGACGTCACTTTTCAAATTTATTTAACGGAAGCATTACTTTGTTTATATCAATATATTTATTTCCATTGATCATTAAATATTTTATCGATTCAGATATTTATTTCCTTATATTAGCTTCTGAAAGTCTTTGCCATCTCTGAAACACTATTGGTTCTTTTTATTATATCATATTTATCATTTAATATGATAAATTAGAATGCCACTATATGATTCGTTATCGTTAACTTTGAGGTGTTGGGGTGTTTCACCGAAGTCAAATTTGATTATTTCCCTCAACAGCTATTAGATTGAGTAAGTTATACCATTCAATTATTGTTTGCTTTCAAAGAGTTTCAAAATCCCTTGATTGTAAGAGTTAACAGTAAAACTCTTATTTAACGTTAAACAAATCTCGTGCAGAGCGTTGTTGCTATAGCGATAAACCTTGAAATGTTGGAATGATGTGCACATTATCACAGTTGACTGAACAAGCATTACTGTTGAATATGAGTGTAATCAAATCCAATTTAAGGAAAGAATCGGAAAGTAAAAGTGATCCAAAGTTTAATGTATCTTCCTATGATACATTTGATTTCGACAAGTGGCGCGAACGCTAATGAAATTTATCAAATGAATAGTAGAAATGAGAGACTCAAGGTTAGGCCTAACTGGCGTAAAATAACATTGATCGCAGACATTTTTCTCCGGCTCAACTGACGATTCATTTGACGAAGGCGAGTTCCTTTAGATCGCTTATTAAGGCGGTCAATACACGTTTTAAAAAGTAATGGGCCGATTTCGATGCCCTGTGGAACGCCCGAGGTGGACCGGAGCCTCCATCCAACACCGGTCTTTGTTCTCTTTAAATCCACTTGAAATCGATTCTCTCTGTAAAGTGGAATTCCATTACACAGTTTATTATTTCACAATTGATTCTTGCGTTTTTTTATGATTGTGTGATTTGGAACATTGTCGAATTCTTAAAGAATTGCTTTTCATTTTTTGAAGGTTTCAATTCATTGTCAAATAATGAGGCTAATTGAATCTTGCAATTCGTGTTTTGAGGAAATCATGTCGATTATTATCTAAAATTAATTGGGTTTCAAGGAAAACAATTGAGGAATTAGGGATTATATTCTCAATTATGTTGTCGATCGAATAATAGCTTATGTTGGCTTGTAATTTGATACAACCTTTTTGAAGCCACAGTCATGTCATGTCAGTCAGTCATGAAATATAGCAGTGATATCTTCAGTTTCCCGATTTCTGAGGATTTTTTCTTCACTCAATAATTTCCACATATTGAGTTTAGGAAAGGAATAGTTAAGTTTTCCTCTACTTCTTTATGCCTCCCATTAGATAAATCTTTGACTATGCAAAAGTTATTTATCCCCTCTTCTCTGGAATAGATCTTTGGCATTGCTTTTGACTGATCTCTATCAACAACTAGTGATACGGTATAGCTTTTCATGTAACATTTACCAATAAAAATGTTTAAATTATTAGATTATTTAAAAAAATCCATTTCATTTGTTTATGTATCATCGTACCATTTATAATTACAAGTAGGTAGATCTAAATTGATTCTCAAATAAGTATTTGTGTAAAAATTCCTTTGTGAAATAGAAGAGAATTTATTACTAGACAAGGATGGGCAATCCCTCAGTGTATTGTATTGTATAATGCAAACTATTTTGTTCATAAAACCCATTTTAGTATTTTTGGTGCCTCCTAGGTATGAAATATTGTTTAGTACAATTTAAATGTACAACTTATTTTGTCCGATTGCTTATTTTCGCTCAGAAAAGTTCCGTGAAATAGTAAAAATATCTCACGATCAAGAAAATGATAACAATAGAACACAATACATACAAGAAGTTCTTGTCAGTTCTTTGTCTTCAGTCAGCTTAAGAGTTATAGATATACTTCTCTCTTTGTAATATACTTAATAATGCTAATTATGCCAATTAAACAGCTTTGCATGACTGAGATTATATCGGAATAGTTACTTTGAATAGAGTTCAACTACTGTATTTTTGAAGCTTTTCCAATTGATTAAAGGTATCGATAAATTATTGGCGTTGTCTAACGCTGCAGTATCTATTCGTGGACAATAATCGTTCCACAAACTGAGTTCCACTTTATTGGCAGTAAAATCCACATTTGCTCGCGTAAGCGGAATGTATTTCTTATTTTTAATGAGCACTTCCACCTAAAAAATGTAGTAAAATTCTGGTTGGGAGTAACTTCGATCGATAAAAATCAAATGTATTACATAGGATATTTTGGAATGACATTTTTACGGAATTTCCAACTGAACTTAGTATACTTCACTTAAATCCATTTATTTTCTTTTTTACTATCCTCTTATATATCTATATTATATGCTAATATTAATGTACAAATGTTGCATTAATATAAATCAATATTAGCAGGATGTACAGTCTTGTAAGAAGCGATCATTATTTTGTGGCATTATTTATGTAATTCCACAAAATTCCAACATAATATTTTATAACTAACATCATTTTATTTTATCATGCAAAATGTTTATAGCTACAAGGTTTAACTCATCTAGCATCCTAATTTTCTAAATATTTAAAATTTCATGCGTCCAAATCAGATTTTACACAATATACCTTTACGTACGTATACCAGTGACAAAGTGATAGGATCTTTAGAGATTCGACCGCCCTATATGGTTGAATTAAGAAGAAATGTAATTTTCATAGTTTATATTAGTTTTCTATATCGATATATAGTCTTTTACGAGGCAGATAATATTATATCTGCTCGAGATGATAATATAATAATGTAATCGTCCGTTATAGGCTTTTACTTATGTCGTTTGCTTAATTCATTTCGGCTAACTTTGCTTTAACCCACCCTTTCATCATGAATCCGATTTTCCCTAAGTTATCTATTAAACATAACTAAATAACTACAGATGGAAACTCATCTGCTTCCATGTGTTTCAGAATTTATTATAGCAAACAATGTTTATATGTGAATTGGTATGTCGATTTACTAGTTTTTTTTTGTCTTCCTATATTATCGTAAAATTCAGTCATTTATAGGCTGGCTCATTGGCAAATCTATAAAAAAGCCAGTTGAGGTAAGCATTCTGATAATTCCCATAATGTTCAGTTTCTTAAATTTTCTTTATTGCGATTATTTTAGAATTAAATTACTAAATACTCGTATAATAATTAAATACTCGTAATTACTTTTAATTCTATAGATACTTATTTCCAGCAGTATAATCATATAGAGAATTGGCAGTTAGGGCAATATTAAGAATTTGATCTGGGGAGCATAGTAGTCTATGAGAGCAGTTTTCCTATTGAGACATTTGAAGAATAAGCCCCATAGCTTTATTGGTAATTCTACTAATTTCAAAAAGTGTTAAAAAACGTTAAAAGGGTTTGCAGTAATAGGATAGTTTTCGCTATTATTAATGTGTTCTGCTGCTCCTTTTCATAAGTCACCGATGGCTTGAGGATTGTGTGATTCTGCTGTAAACAACGAAAGCTATAGATCCCAACATCTCATTAAAAGATTCAATACTGAATGCTAAAGTTATTTTAGAGTAAGTAGATGGTGCGTTTGGTTAATTATCCTGCATAAGATCCTCAAATCCGGAAGAAGACATCGAACTCAATAGCTGTCATTTTAGCCCGAAAGTACGATTAATTAGGTTTATTATCATTTCCTTATCTATGAGGCTTACCGAAAATATAGTAATTACCAAATATTTAAATATAAAAATATCTTTCAACCAATGTCGAACATACCGAAACGCAGGTTTCCCTCTTGCCGGGAAGGTCAGCTAGGACCTTGGTTCGAGTCCCAGTCATGCTTATATTTCTCACTTAATTCAAGCTAATATTAAAGCCGCTAGAACTCATCTTGATAAGCTATTTTACCTTATGTTTATCCTGAAATAAATAGGAAAGTTTAACCATAAAAATCATCCATTAGCAATTTTGTGTTTATCATTAATCCTTTAATTCAAGGACTAGTGGTTGGGTTGGGTAAATTTACAATGTACTTAAATGCGAATAAAACGACCTGTTAAATGTGGCAAAACATTACCTATCCTACAGAGAAAACGCATGTTCAAGAAGTTCATGATTTTCTCGTAAAATGAAACTCCTATGAAACGACAATTCATTGAAGTTATTAAATGAGAATGAGACAAGCCAGAAAGGCTATTTCGCAATAAAAGTCCTATGATATCTTTATCACGTGGTTGAATACCGGGTTGAAAGGGAGAATACCTTCGTACAAGGTGTTCTGTTGGAAGAAATCTTTTCCCTCATCAATATGCTGAGTCGTGTTTCATTTCGCCAGCATCTTCATAAGGAGCAAATATGACTGATATTTCTGAGTGGTTATTATAGTCTTTCTTTTTTACCGATTTATAATTTCGGTTTTTAGCTAAAAAGTATAAAAATACTTTTATGGAACAGATACCTGATGGATTAAAGATGGAAATATTTTAAACGATAAGAAAACTCGTGATTTTTGATAAATTTTATAGAAAAAATATTATTTGGTTCATTTCAATGTTGTTTAATGATAAAATTGTATTATTGTATTTGAATTTATTAGATAAATGGTTCATAAAATCATCCAAATAAAAGAACATTATCGAAAAAGTGACATTTTGTATTTTGATCAAGATTCGTATTTCATAAGTAAATAAAACAATTTCGAGTGATTTCGGATTTGTGAAAATCTTCTTCTATTTATCCCATCATGAATTTTTTTCGATAATAAATTTAATTATAGGTAAGCTCATTGATAAAAATATTCATAATTTGATGATGAAGTTATTGTACAAAACTTATCGTAAACGTATTATCGGCCCGAATTTAAGAAGACAGCATCAAGGCTCCCAGCAATAGAGAGCAAATTTAGTTAGCAGTCAGTGGAATTATATATCTATTTTCTGATAAAATTCCAAGAAAAATTTCCAATGAGGAGCCTGAGGATGTTTCACGTGACATGAAGATGACGATGGAAGGGGAACGTGCATACTAGCTGGAATTAGAAAGGATAGCTAACTACTTCTCCCAAGGACATTCACTATCCGATAGTCCTAAAGCACATAGCAATATACTTCTGAACGGGAATGTGCAGCATACTTATGGACTTGTAGAGCACGATTTCCTAAATAATAGTTCCATTCGAAGTAAATGATGACACCTTTTTATTTTCATTTTATTGAAGTTAATATCATTTTAATAGTCGAATATTTTTCGTAACTGCTCGTTTCTGCTTTACCAATTCAAGGTTTTGATTTGCCTTTAATATCCTCCTGGCCTCAGCTTCATGAATCTATATAATTTCATTCTATTTCATCATATTCTTTGATTCTTTCATGTAGTATAGTTACATCACGTACTCAAACAGCGACAATTTCATTGCATTATTGTAGCGGATGGGTTCTATCAGAGGTTGGAGGCAATCCATATAGCACAGGCTTAGACGTATGATAAGTCTTCGGCGTTCACCGGTCAAAGAATGAGAGAGGGATGCGCTAACCGGCAGTAGGATAGACTCGTGAAGTACCATCTTCATTTCACAAAACAATGATACAATTTAAATTATGAGCATCAGCAATAGAAATTGATATTGAAGGATAAGCACCACCCATCCAGATTTTCGGGAGGTGACATTACTGAGGTCAATCATGAAGAAAAGAAAAGTTACTACGATTCACCTTACAAAGTAATACTGTTGAAGTTTGAAGAGTGAAGATCGGCTTAAGAACTGCTTATTAAAGTAGAGATTCTGTGGTTTGTCAACTATATATATGTATATCCATAAGACTTAAGTTAAGTCGGAAGAAAATAAGAAGATATAATTGCTTTCAAAAAAGGCATTTATTATGCTATAGGGAACAAAAGAAGGAGCTGTTTAGAATCTATGATTAACAAGAAGTGAAGAAAACTTAATGAGTTCCAGAATAGATTATACAACCCCGTATTTATACGCAAGGATTTATGTATTTTAAATAATATGATAATTCTGCACAGGCCTATGCTCATATGATAATAGTAGTGAAGAAGGAATAGAAAATTACGGTCAGATTTTGAGCACGAATAAACATAAGCAGGCTTATCTCTACTAAATAACCGTCGGAGATTTGAACGCTCGGGTAGTCAAGCAGGAGGCAGATGATAATGTCGCAGGAAATATGGACTTGTTGAAAGAAATGAACGAGGTCAGATACCGGTAGAGCCTAAAGAATGCGCCGATATTTTAATCTGCAATATTTGGAGGCGAACAACCCTAATGCCATTTCTTTAAGCCGCCCGAACCAGAAAAACAGATGATGTAGGGGTATATAATTCTGCAGGAGTAACTGGAATATATTCAGAAGAAACTCTGCATTAAAAAGAACTTCTTATTTCAAACATCTCAAAATAATTCAAGAAAAAATACTGGAATCAAAAAATTATCTTATGACCATAGATTTTGTTTTTTTTACGTTATATTATATCTTAACCTTTTTTCGGCTACTATTATCATTTCGCGTTTGGGCTACCTAAGCAAATACGTAATTCCTTCGACGAAACTGAACGCGTTCGACCTTGTGACTGTAGTTTGATGTCTTGATGCAAATCCCAAATAATCTCATGTAATTTCTTTATGAAAATAACTTCATTTGAACACTACTATTGAATGTTATGATACACTGTCCAAAATCGTGCCGAATATGGTAAAGGTAAAGGGTAAATGATCAAAAACGTTCACGGTTTGTTTCTATAAATAAACTGCTATAAAATAACGAATAATAATGAAATTACTAGGAAATAACTCAAACTAGAAATTCTTTCGGTGTCAGGTCGGTTGCTGTATCCAATCGGGCAATAGTCTTCTACTTTCGGGAAGAGTGGAGGCTTTCCTTTGTTATCAAAGGACATTAAAGATCGCTTGCTGAGCGAGTCATATATTTTTAGGACATAGAATTCGTAAAAACTCGTCCTTGAGTCGGCTCTTTCGAATATGGAGCGAATTCTTTAGAAAAAGACGCCCGGTTGTCGATTATTCTGCAAGCGAACAAGATTTTTGGGTTAACACCTCAGCTTCGAATATAGTCAGCTCTTTTTTCTTCAAATTTATTTTAGGGAATGGCTCATGTTCAGAGAGGGTTTCCTCATCCAGTTGAAGGAAGGCAAAGAGAAGATCGATTGACGAATTTTTCGTATTTGAATGATACAGAAAGGTATCTTTGGTAAAGCAAGGAAAGAAATAAAGAGAAATATTATGCAAATTTTTTGTGGACATAAAAGGCTCCTGTAGCGACTTGTTTAACTAGTTCCAAAGAAGTTAACGATTGGTTTCTTACTATCTTTGAATGATAGGTTTTATTTGAAACATCACAGAGTACTTTATCGTCATATTTTTCAACTGAATTCGTTCGCAATATAAATTCCTTTCCGATGCAAAACCTCTTTTGATTCACTACGTAATAAATTATTGGAAAGGTACATTAAGTGTAGCGGCTAATTTTAGGGGTTGAAATTTTAAGGTTTAGGTTTATTTCTGAATGGAGGCCTATTGCATAAAAAATAGAGATAATTCTGCCGAGGTATTTTGAAGTAATTTTACAGAAATTAAAATTGTTTGATCGAGATCAAAAATTCCTTATCTCAAATTAACAAACACATTGCTTGAATTTTACTCTTGTGATTTTTTCATGGTTTCAGTATTCGTCCTAAAATCTCATTATTTACATCATTATTCTTGATTTCAATTATAAGACAGAGACAAGATAAACCTTGAATTGAAATTAATGATTTAATCACGAAAATGATGAAAATGTTTATACATTTTACTCTCGATATAATATTATATTTTCATACTTAAGTTATTTTCTGTGATGTAAATTTTTTTAGTTATTCCATTCTTAGTTATTTTCATGTTCATTCAGTAATAAATATCATGAAAATTGCTATTTAATAACAATAATCTTCAAATTACTCGGAAATAAAACGTTTTTAACTTACATAGCTCTCTATACGTATTTTTGACATTGAGTACATTTTCAAGATCACCTCTTGCATTATCGCGGCTTTGGCGGAATCCTTATCCTTCAGTTGATTATTACAGTAATCTTTTTCATACTTTGTACAAACCAGAAGTACGTTTTAACATGCATAGAAAATTGTCTGCTACCTTTTGACCCTCATTATGCAAATGTGTATTTGTCCTTTATGATTGTGTATCGTCTCAAGCTAACTTTAGCTCCCCTTCGTCTGCCTGTTATTAATCTTCTTTCGGTAGGCTATATTCAATTTTTATTAGGCATTCACCTAATTTCCATTCTTTATATTGAAATTCCTTAGTCACTCGCGAGCGACATAAATAAAACTGACAAATGGTTTCCCGTTCCCATAACTCTATTTTAATGGTTGACAATAAAAGACCCTAGGTGGGAGACGACCTAACTTTTTGGTCTAAATACCTTCCATTTTATGCGATAACTGCGAAGGATATATATCATGTATTTATCTACCGCAACGAAAATGAATTTACGACTCATGCCTCATTCATAGAGCATATCATGATCTGCAAATATTTGAGAGATTTCTCGTATAAGAAGATTACGAGTTATTTTGACCGAAATGTATTAAATGTTAATTTTTACGAAACGTAATTAACTTATTAGATGTAGAAAACGGAACAATCAGTTTACAGATTATTCCATTGTTAAAGCCGAGTTAGTAGAGAGTATTATTAGGTGTTATTAAATCACAGGAATAAGCAAAGATAAATTAACTTTAATCCATCAGTTCACATGCCTAGAATTCCAAGTGAAACTGTTGTAAAAATTTGAGTGACGGGGACTCGAACCAGGTCCCCCACTTTCCTAGAATACGAGACAAGAGTTTCGTTTGGATTGTTGATGGTAATTTCATTGCTGGTTATCCTCTAGTATTGCAGTACATTTGTATTTCATAAAAAATAATAAAACCAGAAACTACCGCAAAGTAACTCTTCTACGTATATAACTTTAAGGAAGAGTAAAGTGTCTCTAAAACTTCGTATTCCTCATTATTACCTTCAATCCCTAATGAGGCTTCTCATATGGACATACACCAGATGACCTTATCTTAAATTACCTCTTGCCATCTCCCTGCATTAAGGTCGTTATTTTCTACTTTCTCAACGATGTAAGTGATCGAAGATCGCTTCCAGTGATTCTAACCTTCTACTGATCAATCACACACCAGTCTCTATATCCCCTGAGGATCTCAATTTCGAATCGTTTCCTCTCGTTTAGTGTATGCTAACCTTTGAATTCCTTCCATGACGAAATCTCAATTGTACGTTAACATTTATAGTCAAGTTAGTTTTACACTTTGTTTTTTTTATTCCCTCGACTGTTTTTAATCCACCTCACGGTCTTCTTAATATGGAATTATATTCGAGGACATCAAGGTAAATTAATCATTTCTCCAGATGCCAGCATCTCAGCCTAATATTTCCGCAAGTTTATTTGATTGAATAATGAAACGTTTCGTTGGAATTGAAATTCTTCATCCAGACGTATTGGATTATCGGTAGAGGTCAATATTTCAACTCATGAACGAATGGAAGGAGATAAAAAGATTTCGTATTATTTTTTTTTTGAAGGCGATTAGTGGGTGATAAACAGAGGTGAGAATTTCGGCATGACAAGGACTCGAACCCAGGGCCTATAATTGCAAACCTGCTCGGATAGGGTTATACTTGGGTTCGATTCCCAGTGATGCCGTAATTTTTTCTTCCTGTTTACTATATTACCCCATTAGTTATTAATTTATTATTATTAATCATTAAATTATTAATTTATCTTCTGTAGATTTTCTTTAAGAGATATCTCTTCCTGTATCTATCCATTTACAGCATTAACGAGACTGATTCTTTGAGTAAAAGTTGTTCTACTTTCATCGGAAATGTCGATAAGGAGTAGTACTTAATTTTAATATTTGACTTTAATAATTGTTCCGAAGAATAAAAGTACTAATAGGTATGAACAAAAGTCTAAAAGTCCTCAATTCTCCGAGAAAATACGCATCTTAAAATGCCTTCGAGATAACAGATAACGCATTCAGTAGATCAAAATGTTCCATTGAATCATATTCTAATAAATGCGACGCTATTTTTCACATATATCAAAAGGTATTATAACTTTTAATCACATTCATCGTATACTACTTATATCGCTGGAAATGAGAATAATCGTGAATCGTGAAAGAAAGACGTTCATATGTTTTTGCCTGACTTCGCAGGTGTAAAAGCTGTCGCCATTTAGAGCGATTTAAAAGTCAAGAGCAGTTTTTCCACTCAAAATATCGATACAATTGAGAGGTTATGGCATCGACTCGCTATCTGAATTCGGTTGGGAGCTGAGTGACCTTGATCCAGTTTGTTCTCCTGCACACTCACCCCTCCAACGCTTTCCAAGTGTTTTCATAGCACCTTGTGAACGCTCTCTATTGACGACAACTATAGTGTTGAGTATTTTGGATGCAATGTTGTCAAAGTTAAAAAATGACACTTTTTCAACGTCTAAGATTGATTCTACGTAGTAATTGGCAGGTAGTGACGTACATATCTTATTCATCCTATTATTCTACGTACATTTTGTTCCTAATTGGTGATAAAAGAGAATAAGAAACGAGATTGAGCGAGTAATAGAAACTTTGAAAGTGTTATATGCATATTGTGACGTACAATCATGTTTAACGATGACCTCTGGAGATACAAGGGGGAACTAATCCGTAATTGCGTTTCATTTCTACAATGTCCGACGTCCTTCACTTGAATAAAATATTTATTTTTCTTTTATTATCCTTTAAATATATGTATTTAATTGCATACTCCGCTTTAATGAAGTTTGCATCTTATCTTGTTGTTAGTCTGGAAATAATCTTCAGAATGTTTATATGAACGCTATAGCTTATAGTATTGTATTTTAGGAGAGGGACTTTACTTTTGATATATAGTTAGTGGTATAGTGGTAGTGGTAAGGTATTTATGTAAATAATTTATTTCCGTAAACCCATAAAATTGCGATGAATGTTTTAGTCTATTTCTAAGGAAATTGTATTATCTGCAATAATATATACATATAGTACATTTTGATAATATATGATAATACAGGTTTAGCAATAGAGTAACCTCTCATTAGTATTCGTAACTGAATAGCTAATTAGTTACAAAGTAAAAACATCGTGTTCGATGTTCTGTCTCTGTCACGTTTAATTCGAACAAGTAATCTTTTGTGTACTCTTCCTAAAGTACTCATTTGTGCAACGCATGTTTTTAAGTTCCTTAAAATTGCATACATTGTAATCAATCCCAACGAACTCTTCCCCTTTAAGGTTAATTTCACTTTCCCTCAACTTGTCACACTCAACTTGCTCGCCAGCCCTTGATTTTTCACAACCCAAGGTCGCTGTTCGCCCGCCTTCTCATCTCCATCCTTTTTCATTAAGGTACCTGAAAGTCATCGCACCTTAAACTCAATCACTCCAATTAAATCACTTTAATTATTCCATCGGGTTTCGAAATGCAAAAACATTGCTCCCATCCTTACTTTTCACGTCAATGGATATCAACCCGATTTGCCGCCCGTTGTCGTCGTTTCGCAGACGAATTTGGGGTACTTTCGAATGGCCAATAAAAAGCTCATATTTTTTTGTCCGAAGCGGATTATTAATTGCGGAAGTCTAAAAGGGACGGCATGTGTTGGCCGGACAACAAAAACAAAAACGAAACGATTCTCTCGCACGCTGATTTACTGCCTTGCTAACAGTTGGCTGTACAAATTAACAAACCATTCCAATCCATTTACGTCCAGAATTTGAATGCCAAATATAACTTAGTTTCCTTCAGCAGGACTGGCGATGCTGGGTTTTTAGTAGTGCCGAAGTCGCCGCTTTGAGCAGCTGTTTCAACGGGTTTGTTCCTCTAACCAGCGGCGAAAATCATTTTATCACTCGGTGTACGAATGGTGCGCATGATCTTTCACTTTCTGTTTCGTTCGCTGTTATTTATCGCCGCTCGAAGTGAAATTTCGGTGGCCCAAGAATAACGATATCTTAGTGTGTCGGGTGTATAAAGTGTACCCGACACACTAATCAGTATTCAGCTCAATTACTTGATTTTATATGGTAGTCATTCATTCCATTCTTATCGATCTTAAAAGTACCAACTTTGTTGTTTATTTAATGATATGAAATTTACTTATTATTGTTTTAATATCATTTTCATGGTTGTTTGTATTTAATATCAATCTGTCGGCTTGTCATACACTTTGCTTTCTTGCTTTATCTTTCGTAAAAGGTATTACTTGCGTTTGGCTTCTTACACTTCGGGGACATGATTAAGTTTGACACACTGTCAATTGCTTATGTTTTGCGTAATCTGGAATATATAGAGTGTTTTTGGACTTCATTAGGGAAGATCCGTTGGAACCACATATAAATTTTACGTTAAATCTTTTATTGGTTTTGAAATATTTTTCCTTGAAATATTTACGCATTTAAACCCATTAACTCGTTGTTATGAAATTGTATGTAGCTGAATACTTTTTATTCCGTAAGTAGTATCCAATTCCATCATGTCAAAAAGGTTATTATACATGATTTGTTGAAAAAATATTTATGTATGGATTATGTTTGCTATGTTAATTCAATACTTAATTCCTTAATGTTCCTATTATAAATCAATCCCAAACGATCAATTAGTTGCTATATACTCTGATAGCGTATAAAATTTACATATAGATGGTATATATTTAATTCTTTTCTTAATATATATAATATAGAAACTGTATTGACATTATTGGCTAAAAATCATTATTTTCCCTTATCATATCGTAATTGGCATTATCCGCCATTTGAATTTTTTTCCAGATAAGAAAGCAACAGCCATATCTTATTGAAAAGAACCTATTTATTTTCTATCCTTATGTGATACTATATTAATATATAAATAATTTCATATGGATATTACATTGAACAAGATTCAATTTGCAACCTTACTTTAAAATTTAACCTTGCAACGTAAATCTGAAAATTCTTGAAATGAGGGTCAACGATAAATTATCAAGCAAAATATTTCACAGAAAAAAAACAATTCATTGCAAAAGAAATCAGTCCTGAAAATTAAGTTTTAGTCTTAATCCCCACTTAAGATATTTCAGGGTTACGCAGTGACCTTAACAGACAGGTATCACACCGCATGTTCTCACCCCATAACTTGTCCCCACCGTACGACATCTGGCAGAGGCTAATTCGAATGAAGTGAACATTTTATATAATGAATATGGTGTTAAATAGATTGTTACAAGGATAAGCGTGCTAATAATTTGACGCTTTATTAGCCTATTTACGTAATTACCTCGAATGTTTCTTTTACAGTAATTTCTATTTCATTAACTTCTATGAAATTCCCACGTTTTTCATTACGATTAGATTCATGCATTACCTAAATTTTATCATAAATTTTAATGTGTACATTGTGGCTATTATTGGTTCGTATTATTTATAAATTGATAATTAATGGTCCATTCCAGTTCAAATTAAAACTAGTCTATATATCAGCAAGTGTAATTTGTCCATTGGATATAATTATAAATGAATAGATAAATATTCTCGTTTATTTCTAGTTGCAATTCGAGCTACTATTTCAGTAAGGTTATCCTTGTTAACATCAGAGGCCAAGACTCATCTTCGTAGAAAATAAAGCCGCAGCACGACCATAATTTAAATAGCGAAGCGTTTCTCATCATAAGTTACGCACCATTCCTTTCTCAAGTCTCGTAAGCTATATTTATAAATATCCATATTTATCTCGCAGCTAATCAAACCCTTGTACCATCACTTTAAAATCGCTGCATATTCACTTACCGCGCTCTGCACTGCACGAGAGTGGTTTTTAAGGGAATCCGAAATAAGTTATTTTCTTACTTTCATCCCTCCTCAACATGCCTTTCATCACCTTGAAGTGTTATTCTAAGCCTGAATCTCCGCAAGAGAACTTTTTTTACGCGAGGAAAATTTACGCCTCTCTTTTCGCTCTCACACAACGCGTGGAAACGGGAAATAGATGTAGATATTCCGAGGGCAAAAAAGATGGAGAGAAAGAGGTTCTGGGAAATGACGGAGAAATAATTCGGCCGAAAAAAAGTGAAGCTTAGAGGAGACTTCGATGACTGCAGAAAAGCAAGGATCGAAAAAAATAATAATGGATTGGATATTTATTTGGACGCGGATTTGAAAGCTTGAGCGGTAATGTGGTAAAAATAAATTGATGTGAAGCTTAAAATAGATATAAAAATACTTGATAGTAATTTTTATTTGACGCGAATAGGTTCATGCAATTAAACGAGTTACGATAAATTGACGAAAGTATATGTTAAGGAAAGAAAGTAAAGAATAAATATGTAAAATTAATAAAAGTTAAAATATCTAAAAAATAATTTAATAAATAGTATATAAAGAGTAAAAATATATATAATAGAAAGCTTGAACAGTAGTGTAGTTATAATAACTGAAGAGAGCAATAATAAGGTAGCAATAATAATAGTTTATAAAATAAAATCCGATACCCCAATTAAAGGCGTTACAGTAAATTAAGGAGGTAAATAAAGATAAATAGATAAATAGGAAAGATAAACAGATGAGAAAAAAGTAAATAGTATATAAGTAAAAAGAATGAAAATTAAAGCAACTTAAAAGAAATCAAACAAAAATCGAACAAGAAACAACGAAACGATATTTAAATAATAAACGAAGTTAAAATTCCTCGCTGTAAATAGAGTAAATCTTTCTCCCATGAAGTCAAAAGAAAAAATAAAGAAGTAAACAGAATGGGAAAGTTCGAGCATTGAACTGACACATAGAAGTGAATCAGGGGGAATATACGATGAAAAAGATGTAAATGTGAGAATAACCTACAGAGGAAATGAGGAAGAAACGTAAGAAAATTTTGACTATTTATAGCGTGAAAATATTTTATCTAGATGAAAAATTAGAATAAAAAAATCAATTTAAAACCCGCAAAAATAATTTAACGCATCTTCTGAAACTGCAAGTGCTTTCACAGCCAATTTTAGGACCTTGTTAGATGGAAAAAACAGATTTAAATGGCAAATTCAGTGGCGAAAGTAAACCAAACAAATACGCATTGCCTACTTCAAATCAAAATTTAGAAATATAAATGCGGTTTCAAACCCATCCAAACACCCAAAAGTCTTCCACAACGCATCCCCTGTGACTGCAAGTGTTTTCACAGCCTATTTTTTTCAGAACCTCAAGATAGGAGCGACAGCACAAAAAAAATTCACGGCAAAAGCGGCCCGTAACAAATTCGCATCTCCTCCCACGACATCGCGAAGAATCTGCACGTATATGCGATAGCATCTCGTCACAGAGTTAATCGAGCAAACATCACAAGAGCTGTTTTAACTAGAGAGAGATCCCCCAAAGCGTACAGAAGGACAAATCGCGATGCGTGATAGCGAGAACGACAGGTTAACCGCGTTGTCTCCTCAGAATAACAACCTTCGCTTTTTTCCAAGGATTAGTCCATGAGAAATATGAGTGGCAGCAGCAGCGTGTGGAGATGCGAAGAATGTATCTGTGGGATTCACTCGTAAGAGAAGCTGCAGAAAAAGGCATCACTCTGTGGTTCACTGTGTGTGGCTTTGACGGGGGCCGCGCCTCTGATGTTTTTCATTTTGGTCGCCGATCATTTTTCCCTTTTCTTTTCCGGTGACCTTATCTACGTATCCGTTTTCCGCTTTTGTAATTTACTTACGGATCGAGTCGAGCTATCACGCGACCGTCAACTGTTCGATCCAAAGTTTTGTAGCACGTCCAAACGTCGCGTGTAATGTTGGGCTCAAAAGAAAGGTTTGATCGGCGATGGATTGTGAATAAGGGTGGTGGGTGGTTTTAGAAGTGGATTGGTTGGTGAATGAAACTATCGAACTGTTGACTATTTTCTGTATTTGAGTTATGACGTACGAATTTTCTATGACTTCGATAGAATTGGATGTATAAATGTTTTATTGGAATAAGATGTAATAGGAAACATTGTCGTGTTTGAAATTAGAACGCAAAACTTTGTAGGCTATTACCAAAAATATGAAACTAAAGACTAAAACTATCAAACTGCTAACTATTTTCTGTCTTTCAGTTTTATCGTACAAATTTTTTATGACTTCGATAGAATTGAATCTTTTAATGTGTGATTGAAATATAATATAATAGGAAACATTGTCATGTTTGGAATTAGAACGCAAAGCATTGTATGTTGTTACCAGCAAGATTCACTCATTTACTCTCGTATATAAAAATGGAATAGGGTTTTATGCAAAATACAAGTATTAAATTGTTATCTATTCTTTTCTTTTGAAGTTTTGCATAGTGATTTTCAAAGAATGATCCCTAAATGTGTATTTGAAATAGAATTTAATAGTAGTAGTAATGAAACATTTTCGTTAGTGACGTTGAAATGCTGAGCCTTGTATTACGAAAATGATTAAAGTTTACTATTACATATAAATGTAAACCAAGTTCCTCGAGTAACTGCGCTATGAATATATCTTTCTTCTTAGCTAAGTATTTGCTGAAAATTTCTTAATTTCATAATCTGCCGTAACACAGATATTTGGCTGTAATTTGTTTCCAACCTAGACAAATGCCTTTTGTATCGATTCTCAATGACTCAAATCTGATTTTATTTCATCTTTCACGAAGATGAAACCGTTTTTAAGATCAGTTTCGTGATATCGTAAATAGAAGATCACGTAAACTTTCTTACATTTTTTCTTTGTTGCATTATTTAATAGGATTTAACTATCATATTTCTGTTATATTGAATAGAATGAGTGTTGATATTCTAAATCCTGCGTATTTATTTATTAATAAAAAAATATGAAGTAAGTAAGCATATTTAGTAAAATTTATTTGGTATTAGTTTCGCGAGAAATATATCGTTATTATCATATAAATTTATACATATAGCGACAATACAATTATAAACATTTCGATTTAAAAATATTACTGTTATTTCGCACAAAAATTAGAGGGAATCTTTGAAATAGATAATTATCTATAAATCTATTTACCGGCAAATAACTTTTATTAGTTATTATTAATTTTGTAATAATTAAGTATCATATTACAAAAGTCATACGTATAAAGAACGAGGTACTTTAGTATATCATCACAAACACTTTCCACAACAGCTTTCCCTTAAAACAATCTTTGGCTCAATCTCCCTTCGATGTCTAAATTGAGGAAAAAGGGTAAAATCGTTTCCTCGGTATACACAGAAGGCCTTGAAGTAATGTGGCGGTAATAAATTCGAGTAAACCATCGAAAGATTCGCTGATTGCTTTTGACGACATCATCCATTCAGCCCATCAATTTCCCGATTTAGACAGCCTTCCTCGTAATGAGGTGAGGAGTGAATTATCCGTGTTCCTCTTCCCAACCATCCATTGAATGTTGCACCCGCGATCGCTACTAATGAAGGTTGTGAATGCCTTAATGTTCCCATACAAGCGACGAAAAGTATAAAGGAAAATTTCTTAGAAATTACGCAGTCAGAAGAAAGATCAAAAGCCTTGATTTCTATTGGGTAATTGGAAAAGTTCAAGGGTCGTAAGCTTGATTCTTCTATTTGTTGGTGATTTAATGACTGCATTGTTGTGTTAGATTGTTTCAATGAATTCATTAAGTTCTTAATTAATTTACTTAATTAATTGTCTTATCGTTACATTACATTTTACTAAATTAATTGTATTATTGTGAATTAACTTGTGGGAGTTAATTAACTTTAATTATAGCCAATGAAGCTTTTAAGTTTTTTATTGATTTAGTTACTTTGCTACTTTAGTTATTGAGCTATTCTTAATAATGTAGAGTTTTTAATTTATTCAATTTTCTCCAATTACTCTATTATCCTGAAATGTAAAAACTCAGACGTTACTAAGCGAAAACTTTGCATATGGAAAAAGGAAAGACTTGGTAAATTGAACAATATAATTGTGTTAAAAACAGAATAATAATATTCTATTAAATACAGAAATTTACCAAGCCTTTCCATCCTTTATATTCTAATATTGTATCCTAAGCGACATCGTTTCAAATGAAAGAGCGTTCGAGATTTAAATACAGTCATTTTGTGCATCTCATCGAATAATTAACTCCATCATCGATATTCTATCATTTTTATGGCTTATAAAAATTACTCAGGAAGCTTAATTACCGACAGATAATCTTCCGTCATTATACAAACAAATCTGACTCGTTTCCAAGGGAGAAATTCACCCTCGCAATTAATATTCTCAAAACTTGTCGAAAATACCTTCGCGTGGAAATTTTCAACTCCGAGGTCGGAGTCTTCAGTGTGACCTCCTTTCCCCGCTTGAGGTTAAAATAAAGTAACCCGAGGGACAATGCAAGAATAAAAACCTGTTGAAGCGGTTTAAAAAAAATTCATCGGACGCCAATACGGCAATTATGAAGGGTTCAGTCGAACGAGATTGAAAAAAAGCGTTTCTTACATTAACACGTTCTTCGTATCGCATAAACGGTTGTCTCCGATTTTACTCGACAACAGACATGAGGGAATTACAAGTGTCAATCACGCCCTATAATAAAGTAGTTTTATTATTGTTATTATTATCAAAGGGATAAGTCGATACGTGATCGAAAATAGCCCTTCGTCAGTGATTGCGCTCGTAACATAAATATAAGTACGATAAACTTCGTTTATAAACGGTTACTAGGCAAAAAAGTGCCTTTTGAGGATTTTTGCATTGTAAACATATCAGTATCCAAGGCGTGTGTAATACGATAATTCTGAGATATGGCGCGCATACGGAGTTCGTAAGCTTTGAAACTAGTTCATCGAGAGTTGGCTCGTAATTTCTCGTCTCAGTGGATTAAAGATCGTGGATTTGTTTTTTGGTGACAGTTATCCATCCTGAGTTATTATTTAAGGTTCCGATACGCTTAATTTATTTGTCGAACATAGCTGTTACTAAATTTACGAAAAATTTTACGTTTATTCAAATGAAAAACTGGTTGGAAACGGCGATGAAAATCTCATTAAAATAAAATACATTTCTTGTAGATTTAAAAATTTCCGCTATCAAGGCGTATTTAATATGTTTAAAGATATTGATTGATATTTATACCATATCTAATTCTATTATTACGTAAGAAACTCTAATAATTGACGCAAATGATAAAAATATACGTCGATCTTAAAAAAAAATCACCCTTCAAAATTCCCTATGAAGAGAGATTTAATTTTGTCCAATATTTCTTAGTCTTATAAAAGTTTTTGAAAATAGAATTCGAAAGTAGAGTTCTGCTCCATATTCAAACGACAATATAATCCCGCTGACACTTTGGGTGTCAGAGATTAAACCACGACAAAAACAACTTTAGAGCTATTGAGTCGATCCCATCCAACAATCCAGAAGGATTATCAACACCTATCACATCGAAGTAAGCCAAAGTCACATCCTTCTCGAAGCTTATGGTTCGGCAAGGGATGAACTCTTTTTCTCTTTTTTGTTTGCTAAAAATGCCTGCAACCACGCACGGCCGAAGAGCAAGCGAGAGATTGCCTACCTTTCCAGGGAGCGATGGATCTCCTCTCCCCTCTTTTTTCCTCCATCATCGCTCATTTTACGTCACTGACGAAGATTGGCTTCGTCGTAATGCGATGAAATAATACGGCGCGAGGTGTACATCTCCCGGCTCTCATTTGGAGACAAATTGTCCGTGCGCTGACGTTGTATTCTAATGATACTCGTACACTCTATATAAATTGATTCCTGCTTCTATTAGGGGAGATAAAAATAATCCCTCCTTTACGTACTTTCCTTTCTCTTGGGCTGCATCCTTGCCGACCAGTTTGCCCAGATGTGACTCGGTTGATTATTGAAGAAGTATTCAGCGGATCTGTAGCATCTCTCAAAGAAGTTTGTTTTTTTAAGAACCGGTTTCTTTTCAGCACTTCTTCTTCGGCTTTACATAGAAAATATGGTCTCATTCAAATTTCAATGTCAAAGCCGACATTTATTTTTTTTCGCTGGGTGGTTCTTTTGAAGTGAGGATGAGGTATTCTTCGAGAATCTGAAATATATCCCAAGATATTGTTGGTATATTTTAGTTGGTTATGTGGATCAGGAAAATGAATACAATTAATATCGTGTAAAAGTATTATTTTTAAGATCTCTAAGGTCGTAAGCTGCTACTTTGGATCTTCTGTAATATAGATGAAGGATTTTGTAATCGTATATCAATTTCGTTACGTGAATTTGGTAGGTTAGTTTTTCTCAATTTATGTCAGCGTAATGCTAAAGGAAATTTTGGATGCTAATCTGATGGAAAAGTTTTGATACATTTTATTATTTAATCTTTGATTTTCTTCATTTATTACTTAAGGTCTTTTTAAGCAGAAAATAAATAAACAAAGAGCGTTATATTTCGTGAATTTTTATTATTATTATTTTATATCATGCGGCTATAATCAATCAATTTATTTACTTATGAACTTATGTTCTCCCGCTGAAGGTTTTATAATATTCAATATTTATGGAAACATTCGGAATCTGCTAAAGCATTTTCTGATCCCTTCCATTTTTGCATACACGGCTATCGATATTCTTATACTTCTTTACATCGATGTTACGTCACTCTCTTAAACAAATATTCATACTTATATTATCTTTTTACTTGTTCCTATTGTTTATTCTGCCCAAAAGGAATATCTCATGAATCATAATCTTCTATATCCTGAAATAAATGTTCCTCATTGCTACTGGAATTTATACGTAGTTAGCTCAATGTGTAGTGTTTACAAATTACGCTTCTTGTTCAGAATATATACATATTGTCTCTATGGAATTGTTTGCTATAAACACCTGTTGATATTTGAATCCCTAATCAGTCCTTTTTAAAGGAACATCGATATTTCTACTTCTACCAGGATACCTGAATTTTTACACTCCCTTGGTGCAGGTGTTTTGGAAGAGAATCATTTGATACGAATTTATCCTTCCACTTCATTCTCAAATCCTTACTATAATTTCTCATACGTACTGCCCATCCCTTATTTCGTTTCCTCTCTTGTGATCTTTCCCGACATCTAAAGTGGTGTATCAATTCCGAGTTATTTTTAGAATCGATGCTTTGCAAGCAGGTCGCCTCGCAATTATAATAATGCATCGACCAAAATAAGGATCAAATGAAACTGGTTTGTGATTCACTAAAACTGGAACGATGAAAAAGTAGGGAAGTGTTTTTTTAAAAATAATGTAACGATGGTACTAATTTATGAAGGAAAATTTTGGATTATTAAGCATGCACGATAAGATGCTATATTGGAGTTTTGTTTTTCATATTGAATTAATGCAAAATTATATTTAATTATGATAAAATGTAACTCATTCACGTACGATATTTACATTTAAACTTTGATGATTCAATCAATGCCATAAATAATACCCACTAAAAAGTAGGGTGATGAAATTGAAACAGGTTTTCTAAAGCAGATATAGAAGGAAAATAAAGCTGTACAATCTTCAGCATAATCAAAAATATGTATTATATTTTTAATATATTCTATAGACATGATTTTAGCAATTTTTGGTCGTGCTTCTATATTATATTTTACAAGAAATACGTATTTTATACATCAAACGCGACATTTCTACTTTCTAAACTTCAACGAATACGTATTTTAGCGATTTTAAGGTTTACACGATAGATTCTTAAATCGGGAGACAGTTTCCTTCGAAATTTCTGAAGAAAATTTATACATTATATTATAGATTATAGACATAGAATACGAACCCTAATAAATTCGCATTATTTTAGATCTTATACCATCTTGAATGATTGAGATCGTCAATCAATGTAATTAGTTATTCATATGTTGCTGTACTACGAAATTCAGTTCATTATAACCCTCACTATACAGCCTCTTATATAATATATTTGCCAAATTGATAGATGCCCGCATCCCAACAGCAAGTTGTACGTCGCATACCACGAATCGTAAGATACCATTTCCATCCCTGGAATTTTCACAGTATCATGCGAGACGGTATCATTACTCACTCTCTCCATTTGCCTCTTACATTGTAAACAACTTCGCCATATGATGACTGCACATATTGATACTCAACTATTCACTACAAAGTTAGACCCGCAACATTAATTCTTAGTTTGATTTAATGCACGAGGCTATCGTTAGACTAATTTATGATGAATGAAGATCTCCCGCCCGATTCAATACGAGTTAAATAGCGTGTCATTTCTGAAATGACTTTGAATTTAATATCAGATTCATTATTTTAGTAATTGTTTGAATTTTTCAAATCCGCAACCCTTTTACTTTTTATGAATTGAGTCGACTTGGCCTTACTTTGCAGAACTCCGTTCTAATTAAGAAGGGCGATAACATAGTAAAACAGATGATCGTAAATTTTTCTGAGCTGGACACAATTAGATGTGAGGAAAGCAAGGAAAAGTGGAGGATAGTTAGTTTAACGAGTGAAAATCAAGTACGTTAAAAAGTATCTTGGCAAAAGAAGGCCAAGAATATGGAAAATTGGTAAGAGCTAGTAGCGGTCTACACCTTGTGTCAGCTCGGAAATGACTGATAATAACTAATGATCATAGGGAGAGAGAAAATGAGAGCATTTCTGCTTTTATTATATACTTATTCCAAGCATTTAATACTACCACAATCCGCCAACTTTCGAAAGTTCGTAATTTTTAAAGCCCAAACCCCACTCACGAGTAGGTGTGCCACAGGGTAGCTACATAGGTCCACGCGATTGAAAATTTTCGTACGAAACTTGGCATACTGAATCTAAAAATTCCGTACTAATGGGTATTGTGCATATTATACGAATTAAATAACCAAATTACACTGAAATGTGAATCACAAAATCTCCTGCTAATTTTCTATTTGCTTCGTTCACAGCGGGTAAGCGCGTCACCACCGTCCTTTGGTAGAGTCTTCATTAGCATTTACAATCCCTCATTTTAAGAGAAGTCATGGAATACGTTACAAACGCCCGAGTCTTTTTGGACGATAAAAAAGTTTTGCCCATTCTCAATTCGAGACGGAGTATTCCCTCTTTTCTGTCCACGGAAGAAGGTGAACATTAAAATTTACTGCTTTCACACAGGTGTCTGTGATTAAGAAATTAAACAGCAAAGGCAATAGAAGGTTCGTTGTCGGACTCCCGGACGAACGTATCCGACGAAACTTCAAAGAGCGACGCCGATCGTATGAAAAGAGCTGCAGTGTGGAGTAAAAGGTGGAAAATTAAGTGGCAAAAGAATAGAGCAAAGGGCTGTGCGGGATCAGGGGCTGTAGACCGGTGTATTCATTATGACGCAATTCGGCTCAGTAGTACAGCGATGCAATGACGACTTTACAATGAGAAGCTATAATCAGAAAGAAGTCTAATTCAGTTGTTAAATATTCGTTCTTTTTGCACTGGTTGTTATTTAATCAATTGCTTCGTTGGGAGGATGAAAATGTACGTACTGGTGTTTGATAGCAGAGGCAGGAGATGAGAGTAGACAAGTGGAAAATTGATGGAAATGGGTTGTGAATACGTTGAGGAATAGTGCAACGAGATATTGGAATGGAATCTGAATTAATACTTGATTTATATCTTATGAATATTTTTAGCCATAGATTATCTATGTGGATAATCTAGGACTTTACTATTATATGCCTATTAAATCTTAAAACTACTTCTTGGTCTGTACTAAAGTTAGATTGCTATCACGGTAGCTTATTAGTTTTAGGTTAGTTAGTTAAGTTTCGAGCATTAAAATATAGATTAGCAATTATTTAAATAGAGATGGACATGGATATAGAATATGGTGGATATAAATTAGGACATACATATATACATTTTAATCTTATATTTAGTATATAAATTAGGACTTACATATATACATCCTAATCTTGTACTTAATACATTATTATAATAGCATTAGAATTTCTGTTCAGGTATCTTATAATCGTATACACTGTGTATTGCATTACAGAAGAAACAGAATTCAATGGAGATGTTCACTGTATCGGCGGTAATTTAAAAAACTCCTTCTTTGAAAGGTTGACATCCCTCAGTACCTCATTATATGAAGTTTTTTTTAATGAAATCTTCGTCAATCACGGTAGAACAGATGGTGCTGAGTTTTTTGATGATTTAAAGACAGACATCTTCATCGGATACTTGCGAAATAAGCAGTGAATCAAAAGTATTTCGTGTTTCCAAACATAAGGCTTTATTCGCTATAATTCGGGTAAAGTGAGATGTGAACTGAAAATAAAGAAGAAAAGAAATGCGAGATTTATCAATTGCAGTCAAATCTACTTTAGGATGCTTACTGGTTTCCTTTACTCACTTAAATTCAATAATGATAATACCGTAAATCATTTTAGAGGACGATTATTACGTACTATAATAATATGCCCTAATTTTTTTCCTTCTTAAATGAGAGCTTATTATATCTATGAGAATTTTTACACTTTCTCTTTTAGTTAGTAGAGTTTTCGATTAAAGGATAAATAATTCACAGTTAGTCATTCCGTAAAACATTGTTTATAACGCCCATCTTCAGAATGTATAAAATAATTGCAGACCTTGGTGGCGCAGTGGTTAGCTTACTACATAACGTTAAGGTCCCGGGTTCGAATCCTTGAAGGAGGAAATTTTCCTTTCAGGATATGGATGTTTGCATACGTAAAATTGTTGATTTGATTACCTCACCATAATTATCCACGAAATGGAAGTTTGAGGGGTATGTTAAAAATATAAAACTTAAATAAAAAGAAATAAAAATATGAACTTGAAATACGTAATTATATTTCTGCAGTTCGAAATAGATTTTTAATTATATTCTCGGATTTTTACGAGAGCTCCTCTCCAACAAATTTGAGCTCAGGTTTCATAAAATTCGCTGCCAAAGTTCTCAAACTAATCTCGATTAACAAGATATTCTTTTGTTTTGAGCGGAAAAAGTTGCATTCAGAACATTCCGGAATTTATTGTCCATTTATTCCCTCCGAATCTGGATATAACTCAGGCGGGACTATTTAAAAGTCTTTTTACTCCCGTTTCGTAACTTTTTCATTCTTATGGAATTGCGGGCGAGGTATTTATTACGCGACAGGTGCTCGGGTATGAAAACTTCGTTTCCAACTTCATTGTTATCTTTTTTCGTTCTGGTCCAAATTTGTCTCTCGTACGATTTTTAGTTTTATAGCAGTTCGGTTTTTTGCGTAAATTTCAGATTTTTGGTCTCGATACACGTTAGTTTTAAGATTGAACATACGAATGCGTATGCGAAAGTGTTATGTGATTCAAATTCTTCGAAGATTAATGTAGTGATGTAGCATTGTGATGGAACCATGATACGGCTTGTGTATTGAAGCCAAGGAAATGATAGATAAACATAGGTTTTTGCTAGGACTACGGACTAAGTTAAGCATTTGATAAACAAGAAATATCAATCAAATTGAGAGTAAATTTTATGCTCAGTCCTGCTCGTAATTTAAGAAACTCTATGACTATTTCTTAAGATACATTTCATATTGGATATTCGTATGCAAAAACGTTCGAAGATTTAGTGGCTAGAGTTTAATATTCTTGCATCTCTAACTTTAATATTCTTGCGCCTAGAAAGTGTTTTTTGTGTTTTCCAGTGTAAAATCGTTGAAAACTCTCCAGAATTACTTTATATGAACCCATAATAACAATCATCCATAATCTACGATTACCAAAGGATATAGATTCTAAAATACCGCTTTGGTGTTGTATACAATGGAGATTATATATTGTTTATTTTACAAAAAGTAATCAAAAATATCAAAAGTAGGATTATATTTATCCGCTAGTGTACTATTTAAAATTACATTCCTTTTACTAAATTCATTCCTTGAAAGTTATAAAGTTTATATTTGTCGTACGTGTATAATTCTTTTATAGCGGCTCAGAAAATCCTTACTGTAGCGGAATTGGTGCAACTATTTCATTTCTTATGCTAAAAATAAACACTATTTGCGGTAACATAATGACGGACAGGGGAACATTTATAAATAGCTCATACGTATAAAGCTGAAGCAATATTTTCGTAGCGTATGCTTAAAGTTTCTTTCTCGTATAGTTTTTAGTTTTATGTATGTAAATTTCAGATTTTAAATTTATTTTTATTTGTCGCGGGATCAAAGGCGTGGTGGCGTACGAGGAAAAAATTTTTACAATTATTCAGGAATCAAGGAATGTATTTTGCAGCAACGCCATTTGAAAAACTTCGTTGTATAAAGACCGAAATATTCTCGTAAGACTCAAGGATACGATATCGTCACCCCTTCGATAAATTTCCTCGAGAAGAAATCATTGCAACGATTCAACTTTACTGTCAAACTCGTTTCTTTGAAAATGTGGAAATATTTGGAGAAATTTCGCCAACTTATATAACCGAATTTGCATTTTAATATAAAAAGAAGTCAATGATGTTGAAAAATTACCATACTCGATAGAGCTTTAGACCTTTTTCGTCCATTTCAAACAGTTTTTGGACTTAAATAAAATTTTGAAATAACTCGTTGCGACATCGTGAACTGCTTTGGCAGACTAGATCATTAGGTGTCCGACTGCTAAACGAGACAACTTTTGGGAAAATTCTCGGAAAAATTAACTCTAAACGTCTACGCTTTCTTGGAAATCCATTAATAATGCTCCATCCATTTTATTCAGACTCATAAATACTGAAAGAAGCCCACGATGCGTCAAATTCTAGACCATCAGTGTGTAGTGGAATGCCGATTCTAAAAATGCTAGTTTTTCTTTTTCTTTGTTGACTGTCGCTAAGGACACGACGACTAAACGAATTCGAAGGTTAGGAATGCCATCTGAAGAGGATCCTATCCACTCTTGATAGCGTTACGTAAGATTTATTCACCTGCTCTGATAAAATATATTCGAAGAGAATTGGTTCACTTTGCCCTGAGTTTATTAATATTAGACTTTACTAAGGTGTTTCTGCTATAATATTTTAAATTCAATGATATGATTTTCATTTATATAATTATATGTTGCCGGCCTCGTTGCTTTTTAACGCTGAGGTCCCGGGATCGAATCCCGGATGAGGACGAAATTTTCCTCTCGGGATGTAGATGTTTGAGACGTCCATTGTTTAGTTTATAATCAGTTATTGTAACGCATGTAATTGGGGTAATCTGTTTGCGTTAAATGAATTAATATTATAAGATGTAGATTATAAACGTATATAATCGTATTTGAGACAATCATTGAAAGCTATCTGTTTTTCTTAAATATTTATCAGCAATACAAACTTAGCATACTCACGTAGATATTAAAAGATGTTCTTTAAAATTAATTTCTCAAAAAAACAAACAAGAAGAGCTTTACCTTAATCAGTTTCTCTTCAAATATTTACGTTAAAAAGTATTGCTTTCATTTCACAAGATTGCGATCAAGAACCATACGCATTCATTCACGCCATTTGGAGATGATAATTCTAAGATCTGCATCTAAATTACGTAGTGAAATTGTAAATGGTAGCATATTATTACCGGTTATACAGCTCGTTAACTTTCAGCTATGAGTACCAAAGAATCTCACGATGTTATCGCCCCGAAAATTAATTTACTTTTCCTGGATACGTATACGTATGAATGCGTCTTTAGTTCCTACAAAGTCGTATTGGTTTTCAATGGTTTATTTATTTATGCTATTTTCCCCGTGAATATTAAAACTTTTTATGATTTACAGAATATTTGAGTTTACTTCTTACGCAATATAATAATTCCAAATTTCAGTGTAGTGGTAGTTTAATAGAGTATATTTAGTAGTTTAATACTCTCTGCTAACTCGGCTTTGAGTTCGTAGTAGTTCTCCATAATGAAGGGGGAATATTGTGGTAAAGTTAGAAGTAAATAATTATTCCCCCTTCATTGGATTAGTTTAAATAAAATAATTTGATGCTATCCCGGAATAGATTTCCAATTCCTTTAATTGAAATAATTTGACGTTATTACGTCAAATGTTGATTTTTACGTAACAATACGTAAAAATCAACATATTTATCATTTTAATTTCAATGCTATATATTTATTTATAATATATGTTTATTACGGTGGCCTTCGTCGTATTTTTAATTTCGTCTACTCGTAGTTTAGAACTCATTTGCGTAAACATTACGACAACTGCATTTAAAACGACCGTATTTTGACCATTCGAATCTATTTTAAGCCCTCTTTAAAAGAGCGGCGCGGCAATTAATGACCCCTCCCTCTCGCGGCAAAGCTGTATAACAGATAAAAGCGCATTCCCATAGTGTCAAGTGCTATGATAATGGACCCCATGTGGAAATCGCCTCGCGAATCGAGACCTTGGAAAATGGCCAAACTCATTGAACAAGTGCTTCTCTCGTTCTTTAAATTCTCCACTCCACTTAAACTTCACGTTGAGGCTAATGAGATGAGCGGAAAAAAACGAGGGCTGAGTTCTGTTCGACCGAGAAAAATCGATGGCATGATAATTTTTTAAGAAAGTCAATGGAGAACTTCTCGGAGGAAATTTGCATCGGATTTTTCGTAACGAAAATATCAGGACTTATACTTTAGACTGTTACAATTGAGTAATGATTACACTAACAATTTTGTAACGAACGAGTTTTATTTAAATTATGTAAATGATATGAAAATAATAATCAGCCAGAAAAAAATGTATATCGAGTTTATATTATAAACAATTGATTATAAATAGTTATGATTATATACGCACATATTTATATGTATTACGTATGTATATTACTTACGATTTTATTCAACTTTGGATGATTATTTATATTATAAACAATTATTTATAAAGTAGGTATGATTATATAAGTATTTATTTATATTTATTACGTATTGGTATAATATATTGTTATATTCAAATACGGATGTTTACTTGTATAAATTCGAAGCGTATCTTTTATTCATGTGTATTAACCGATAGTTAAAAGGAAGTAGGGGTTAATAACTCCTCAATCACAATCATAGTCAAATTATACTGAACAAGGAAGATCTTAAAAGGCTAGAATTGTAATAGGGTTGTTCTCCTGCGCTGAAAAGAAACAGAGAAAGCTTAAAGAATTACAGACCCATCAGTCTGTTGCCTACAAAACTTTCCTGAGAGTTTTAGATAAACGCCTAAGAACAACATGGCACTCCATCTAGTTAAAAGAACAAGTTGGCTATAGGAAGGGACTCACTACAATGGACCACATCCACGTGCTTCTACAGTATAAATATAGGGGGCGTAAGATTACGAGATGCCTCTCGTACTGTGCTTCTTGGACCACGCTCAAGCTTTTTTGATTCGGTTAGCATCTCCTCTACACCGAAAGCTCTTAAGAGTTAAGATTGAGTAAATCCAACCTTTGGTAGCCATGGTTGAGGATGGAACGTCATTTGTGGTTATGAACGAAGATGTAGACGAACTTTTGATCGAGTAGGGAGTTTGATATTAGCAAATTAGATAAGGGACATTATATTCGTCACCTATATCTTGCAGATGGCACTTTTTCTTCGTTTTAAACACGGAGGACCTTAACAGTCAAACGTTTTAGAACTGAACGTCAAGAGACGAGGGATAATGTTATGAATGAACCCAATCAAAACAAAAGTATATTATTATTCTTCTGCAGCTCATATGTCGTCGACCTTCAAGCCCTCAAGAAAGGGTGGATGGTTGTTAGAGACAGGAAAAGGTTACATAAAAGTAGATCATTTGTTACGTATGAGATGAATAAGATTAATAATCAGGTTTGGTAGTGCTAATTAGGAAGTTGATTAGATTACTAAATGCTAGTTAATAACGCCAGGTATGACATTGATTTGAATTGCTTTTATTTGTGAAGGGACCGAAAAGAACTAAAAGGTGGTGTAAAATTCGTGAGGGGACTTTAAAAAGATGAAGATGTAATTCTGAAAGATTAATTGGATTAATGTATACAGTGATTAATTGACAACCGATCAATTAAAAACAGTTTTCTGGTAGGGAGCATTCATCTGAATTTCCATGCTTAATTTTTTATTGAGACGAAACAGAACTGGATCTGAGTTGAATGCGATGACGTAATTGACCCTTTGAAGATTGTAATCGTAATTAGAAACATTGAAAGAGAAGGACGAGTCGTTTTCAGCTATTTACAATCCTTCTTCAATGAATAATCCAAATGTAAAATTTTTTATCAACGCTTTAGAATTCATCAGTTGTTGATATACATGTATATACAGAGTGTATTGTTGTTATTGGGAATACATTGTCGATATTGGTAGCAAATTGTTGACTTTGCGCGTACGTTACGTTGTTAAAATTGGGAGTACATTGTTGATACTGAAAGTATATTGTTGATATTAGGAGTATTTTATTGACAATGGGATTATATTGTTGATATTGGGCATGTATTGTTGATATTGGGCATGTATTGTTGATATTGGGCATGTATTGTTGATATTGGGAGTACATTGTTGATACTAGAAGTATATTGTTGATATTAGGAGTAGTTTATTGAGTATAGGAGTATATTGTTGGTATTGGCAAAATTACCTACTTCCCCTTTCCCGCGAAATTACCGGAAGTCAATTTCGTCTCAGGAAATAAAGACAAAAGAGACTAAAGTGTAATCATAAAACCATTGCCGAAAAATTAAATCGAACTCGAAACACTCTTCATTGAATAGCTGTTATCGTCCATCGATGCTCTTCTTAAATCACCCCTTTCTTTGCAATAGAACACTTCAATCAGAGCTTTAAATTCCACCCGCCCGCAAAGTAATGCAACGGATATAATTCAAACTCACATTGCCGAAATACAAGAGAGAACTGCTCATTCGGAACAATCACTTCCCCCCGCAGAATTGAGGATTTATTCGGTCAGAGTGTATTAAGAGCTCTCTTTTTAATGCGTGGCCACGACGTTTTAACAGCCTTCAATTGATGGAGTCTTCACGTCTATAATGGATGGGATGAGATGCGTGTTATTCCAACAACTTTGGATGGCCAATTTTCGTAAGGCGATGTTCGATATAGCAGCGTAATTGGAACATTAAGAGAAAGTCCCTAATCATCGGAGATAAAGCAAACGATATTTTACGCCTCGAGTAAACGTTCTTTGTCTGGGGGGTTCAAGCGATACCATCCCCCTCTCAGGTTTCGAGGCGGTTTTTTGAGAATTTCGATTTTAAAATAATCCGCTCAGAATTGTAAGCATTTGAAATCAAGGAGGAAGAATACTGATTGATAATATTTATGTTACTAATTAAATGTTATGAATAATAATAATGATGATGTGAGTAGGATAGAAGCAGATAATTCGTAAAATGAATGCCTCTTCTCTTACCTGTACAATATTTAACCTTTGATGGTCTATAGCTGCATTTATCTCATTTTTTGGGTTTAAGCTCAATGGATTCTCAGGCCAGTTAAAATTTATTGCTGTTTATTAGAGGATTAAGGGAAGTTGATGTAACTGAACGTAATAATTTCGTGAGAATTTCAAAGCGAGGTATAAGTTGAATAAAGAGAAAATTTCTGGGACTCGAACCCAGGTCTCCCTCCACTTTTCGGGCAGGTTTGCAGGGAAAGCGTAATCCTTCCTAGGATGATATATTTATTATAATAAATACTATTTAAGAATATATGAATTAATTGTGCTGAGAATGTAAAAATTATAATAATAGAACTGAGGATGTGAAAATCGTAGAGCGCCCAGAAAATAAAAAGAAATAATATTGAAATATTACATTTAAAAATAAAAAATCAGGAAATGTAACTCAAATTTTTTCGAGTGTGGAGAAAATTACTAGAATTCAGGAAGTCAAATTTTAGTGTAGATACATTCAATAAATTCACTGAAAGTACGTTCTTAGGAGACTTAATGGATGAAATGCTCCCCCTCTCATATTTATTTTAGATAATTCGAGTACGGGATGAGAAGTGGATGCCTAAAAAAAAAACAGATTAAAGGATTCATTTTTTATAAAAAACATATTTAAGAATTCATTTTTTTCCACAAACGATTCTCGAAAGTAATTGATAAAGTGTGAAGAGACGTGGTACTTGCACCTCATGTCACACATCGAAAGACGGCTCGCAAGATATTTACGTAGTCGTGTAAAAATAAAAATTATGGAAGAAGAGATTTGAATGTGAATTAAATTGCCCTAAAAACGAGTATGGACGAATCTATTTCCGTACGCAACGGATATTCTCGAATGTTGAGAAAGAAATATTGGATCGTATCGTCCCATTTCTAAAACATTCAAATCCGTACGTTTGTATAGCGCTGCGTGGTTTGAGCGCGTATATTGCACTCATGTGTACTGTAACGTACGTGTTTGCAGTCGAAATACGGAAAAAAACCACTTCTTTTCCTTTCGATGAACATCTTCCTAGAATTGTGATCGCTTACCTTCGCATCCAAATAGCCATTACCTTACGAATATGCTCTGAGGAGGAAATACCAACGTGTAGTACCAAGAGTCACTCGTTGGTTCTTCTGGAAACTTATGTACTTCGGCAGCTAAAATGTAATTCACGACGTTGCTACGGTAACGTAGGCTTGGTTGCCAAGCTAGGAGTCCAGTTACCTAGCAACACCTATCAATCAATAGGAATAATCATATTTAACGTAAATCAGTCACACTTGACCCCAAGGAGGGTCATCGCTCTGCAATGATCACCAGTTCCACCTTTTTCAATCGGAAAAGTATCGCAACCATTTACCATCAGGTTGATGTCGGTTAAAGGTAGAGTCACAAAATGAAGCGTAAAAAGATCGTTTTCCAGTTCTCTGAATAATTCACGAATACTTCTCGAGGAAGGGATTTGAGTACAAGGTGTTCGCAGAGTCTAATTTTTCTCGTTTGCATCATCCAGTTCGTGCTTCTCTTCGCCTGAATAACTCTGCCCTTTTTTGAGTCACAAAAGTGCTGGTACCTCTCAGTAACTACGTATCGTACACCTATATCTCGAGCTTATTAGCCACTTTCGTTGGAAACGGAGGCTAATAAGCATGAGGCGAGGGGAAATTGAGTTCTACGCAAGCTGTTTTATTCGTTCAATTGGAGTTGCGATTGAAACTTGGCTATCCTGGGTTTGTAGTACGAAACTACCGCTACAAACTTGCAGTGGGTGTTTATTGAGGAAAGGTTTTTCAAAGTTGGAATTCATATGTTGATTACTATGAATCTGAGTTGTAAGGACAGTGACAATGGGTGGTTGAAGACTAAGGTTATTAAGAAAATGATGAAAACGATCTTGGTCCGGAAAGCAGAGACAACTGTAAAAGGGTTTAGGGTAAACCTAAAGTATACATTATTGATGAGGTATCTAAAAAAGGAGTGGTAAATTGAATTAGCGTACGTAATTTACAACTGGAATTTTTCAACCTTGCTTGGTACTCTTGCTCGGGTATCATCCTGGGTACTTAGCTTATTATACTTAATAGCTGGCTCTTTTTTAAACAAAGGGAGATATTTTCCCCAGCTTTACGCCGTAAACAGATTGTTTATAAAAAGCAGTGGAATACATATAAAATTCAAGGGTTATCTAATATTTTAACACTAAAAGCTCTTATTATATTGCACAAGTATAGTATTTGGTGCTTCATTTTAGGTAGAAAATAAAGGAGGTTCATTTTTGTTCGTTGTATCTTGATTACGAAGGTAAAATTTAGCATATATCCGAATATAAATCAAAGAAAGTGATTAAGCATAATCATAGAGAAAATGAAAGATCACATCATCGAAGTTGGAAGAGATATAACTTATCACGTACTAATTGAGGTAATAAAACATGTTCAAGCAAAAGGGGAGAAAATATTTCACAAAATTTGCTTAATTGATACTTTCTCATTGCATTCTCTCGATTGTGAGGTAAATGTGATGATAACTGGATCGAATCGCGTTGCTACAAGTGACATATTTAATAGCCACTTCCCACACACAAGTTGAGAACAAGTCTCGATGCAGTTGAAGGTATTTCAGACTTATAATGATGGGGATCAAAGTAGGAGGAATTTAGTGTCGTAAGCTGCCGAAGCAAGCGTATGCAATTGGCAGAGCAACATTTTCGGAGTTTAAGATTAATTTCTTATGGTAATACTGCCTCCACGGGTAACATGTAGTAATCTGTTGGATTATGGAAAGGTAAAGTTAATTTATCCCTTTACGTTCGTGTAACAATAGTGTAACAATAGAAGTGGAAATAGCGACATGATTAGGACTCGAACCTTGGTTCCTCATGACTCTGCAGGTTCTTTGCCATAGATTTCTTCAGCATACGGAAAGGGACGGACCTGGGTTCGAGTCCCAGTTATTTCGCAAACTTTCGGTTATTTTCTAAACTTATAGTTCAGATTTGGATGGAATTTCTTCATTTGGTTAAAATCATACAGGTCTGCGTCCCTAGTTGTACTTTTTATAATTTAATAAAAATGATAATTTATAAAATATTGTTAAAATTAAAATCTACTTTTCATTTCGAAGCTTTTTGTACTACATACATTTTATTAACCACATCATTTCGGGTCTGTTATAAATAAACACAATTTAACGCATTTACTTAACGATATAGTAACTATAGTAACTACGGAACTTGTACTAGCTAATGCAATTAATAGAATATAATATTAATGATAAGGAAACTGTTAGAAACAAGGAGTTACGTGAAGTGACGACCGTTTAGGCCATCCAATCGGCTATTGGGTTAAGCTCGACTCTCGAAGATGAGTAAGTTTTACTATCCGCCCTTTTTAATGAGAATTTTTACGAGATCGTAAAGTAGGTATGAGGAAAGAGATTGGACACTCATATACTTCACCAACTGCTACTTTTCTCTCCATAGGAATGTGCAGTTCGTCCCCTCACAAGGCCATTTTATACCATTTCCGCGGAATAGGAGTTTTTTCCTGCCTCCAGCCGCTTTATATCAGCTGAATAAATGACTTGGTGGTTTTGCTCACGGCTGCCTACTTCTCTTAAGTAACTTGGGAATAAATGAAGTTCGAATTGCACAATAATGTAAACAGCTATCTATAGACGTGCTAGGGAGCTGCTCGGCTGCGTATCTTTCATCCAACTTCATCAGTCACTGTTTAAAAATCTATTCGCGAAGGAAGATCATGGAGATCGGTTCGGATTTATGGATACGTCAAAAAGTGCGATCAATAAAGTTGTTCATGAGGTGATGTTTATTTGGATATCTCAATTATACGCGTGATTTTTTGTGGAATTACGTTGGTCATCAATTAATATCGTATTAATAAATAATGCGAAGTTTGTCATCGTTTTGTTAAGTATTAATAAATAATTATAATGATATATAAAAGTAATTCGTATTATTTTTATCAAATATTGGCTATTTAAAACTTTTTACGAATTTTGATTCGCATTTTTTTCGTTGATACATTTTAACATCTCGAACGAGTTCACGATTTATTCAAAGTTTATATATATAATATGTAAGGTCAAGAAGACTTCAACTACATTTTTAGAGGCATTATTTTCAGGATGGATATGTATTAGATTTTTTAAAATCTGAGTTCGATACCGTTTCGCTTGTGTAAACTTCATTTGATCGTAAAAAATATTTTTTACATATACTTAGATTTTCTCCGAGTAACAAAACGCTCAAGCGAATCGTGAAAGAGAATAATATCCCAAAATAAAACATTTCTACGAAACAATAATCCATGTTTGTTTATCATAGAAACGAGGATCTTAAATCAACAACCCCGTATTTTATCGGTTATCATACGAGCGCACATGTAATTTCCCGCCCCTTCGATAAAGGTTACTTCGTATCCGAAATACACATCGATTTTTTTTTAAGGTCACGACTAATCGATCATCGCACGCAATCGATCTTCGACGGCCTATATAATTATCGATTTCATACTTCTAATTACTGCGAAGTTAAATTTGGAGCCAAGTATTTTTAAGCCAACAATCGGACGAGATTTTTTTTCATTCCGAAATACGAAACGTAATGCGCGTCGCAACACGTAACTACCACCGACACGACACCTTCCGTACAATAACAGCCAGCCTAATGATTGATGCACAAATGGATAATTACCACGAATCTTCTCTCCAAAGGTACGCCAAAAATACCCACACACCAGCCCCTCCCTCGCGATCAAAATTTCGTTACGTAAAAAAAAGCGATGGGTTTGTTTCTTAGAAGATAAGCCCGGGATTCCTATGAATCCGTCCCGAAAAAAATACATTAGCATATTAAATATCCCTCAACACCTTTCTTCCACAGTGCAACGCGTTCGGGAGAAATAAAAAACGTTCCGATTGACAATTCATACCGCGGTTCGTATTCGTTCAACCTCTATATAAATTAGATAAAGGCGGCCTCGGTATTTTTATCCGCATAGGTCAAAGAGAGTTATTTCGTGTGATGCAGAGGAAAAAAAGAAAGGATAGATAATGAGTTGCGGGCTGAATTCGCTGGGTGCAGGAGCGGGGACTGGTCGAGACCTTGGCTTTTCCTTCAGACGCACGGCCTTGGGATAAGACGCTAGCTATATCACATGCTAACTTTTCCTCCGGCTTCCCTTCCTCTTCTACATCCGTTTAACTTTCCTCTTTCCTTCTTTTCAAACACTCACCTGCCACGCCCTCCATCCCACTATCTCTCTAGTCGCTGCAGCAAGCCTTCTATATTCGGCGCTTCTGCCTCTTAAAGGCAGCTATTTTTATCGCGGATGTATCGGCTCTTCGATAAGGACGCGTCGGAAATACGCGAGTGGTTCAATAAGTCATTAGAAAATGGAATAGATGGAGCTGTGGAAGTGTCATAAACGGGCCATTTCCAGTAGAAGTCGTTAAAAAAAGAGTCGATGTTGGAGCACTAGTTATACGTATCCGTCACATGGTTCGCTTCTTACGCGCTGAAGTAAATAAAATTACGTTCATAAGGGTGGAATAGTTAAAAGGAGTTTTGAGCGGTGGTTAAACATTTATATTTTGAAGTAATTCATGTTTATAGATGTCGAAGCATCAATAAAAGGTATTAAAACTTAGGAGAAATTCCTACGTAAGTTTAAGCGGCTACAACGCGATGTTTTGTACGTCAAAAATATGTTTAACGTAATTTTTCTTGTACTTCTCTACGATTCTATTTAATAACATCGGTGCATTCTTAGAGTCACGTAGTCTACGGTGATAGTGAAGCTAAAATTTTTTTCTCTGCCAATTATAGTCGCTCTTAGGCGTAATCATTCAAGCATTTAAATTCAATCGATTAAAACTATTTAGGAGTGAGGATGGAATGGTATCAATATCGGATTAATTTCCTGCCAGGAATTAAAGAATGAGAAGTATAAATTAAGGTATAATATGGTAGGAATTTCTTCTAGGAAAGATAGATGCTCGTTTTTATCAGAATTGGGAGAATAATTGATTGTATAATAACAATTAGTTGACTATGTATTGTTGTAATTTTATTCGATTAAGTAAATATCTCATAACTCCTAGTATAGCAACAATGGAACGTTATCAATCTATCGTTAGAACTACCCGGAAAACATTACCTAAAAATAAACAACCCCGTAATGTGTACTAACAATTGGTTTATTATGTATTGTAGTAATTTTATGCGATTAAGTTCGTTACGTCTTGTATCGCAACGATGAATCGGTATCAATTTGTCGTTAGAACTACCCCGAAAACATCACCTAAAAATAAACCCCGTCGATCGTTGGAATTTCCTGCAAACGTATTTTGGAGCCTTGAAATACGAGGAACGAGCATCATGGGGATTTCACACCTCTTCACCAACCTCCCTCTCTCTCTCTGTACTACAGCCTTTGTTAGGATTAATCACACCCGGATTTCGATCCATTTATTTCGAGAAGACTTTTTCATCGCAAGAACGTCCGCGTTAGTTGCTCCAATTTGGTGCATTGCGTAAACTGTTCCTCGTATTTTAAGCTGCGTGCTTTTCAACAGGGTTTTTTTTGCGAGGTTAATCTCCTTTTGGGTGATGTGAAGAAAGTAGTGTTTAAGTCTTGACTCGGATGTGATATTTTTACGCTTTATTTTTGCAACCCCTACTATTTTATTCTTTGAAATATTATGCCAGAATATAAGGTAATAATAGAATACGAAAAATTGCTAATATTCAATTTTTTTCTCTCGATAAACGCTTGGATTGTTTGATAAGAAAGAGGAGAATCTATTTTTATTATATCCAGCTTTATTAATTGTTCCGTATTAGTTTTTTTGCTCTTTATAGACTTCTGTTATAGTATGTTTTATTTTCGTATTAGAAAGGCAAACGACCGACTTGAGAAAGACTTTAATTTACCGCATAAAACAGTTCATCTCCGTCATTTATTTTTGTCCCTCTAATTTCAAAATATATGTCCCCTCCGCTACCTATGCATCTCAATATTTTACTACCGCATCCATTTATCATCTGTTCTTCCTCTTAGGTTGTCCCAGGCATAAGTTATTACTTTCTATATTTTTAACTCCGTCTTATTCATAAAATGCTCTTTAATTCTATGGGAGACATTCCGATACGTAAAGCACGGAAAGGATAAAGCGAAAAGTACTAGTAAAAACCTTTTATTTGATCTAATTCTTTTGGGAAGCACTTCCTTGCTTTAATGAGCGTAAATTTATTTTATAATAGCAAAAGTAAACATGAATTGATTACCAATTTTAACAGTTTCTTAACTACTTTTGTTATCTTATTGTAATAATTAGTTAGTTATCCTATAGTAATTACTATTATATTACAACTTATTTTAAATATAATAATATTATAATAAGATCGTTGCTAGAATCATTCCATAAATTCACTCTGCCGATATTGATTTAATTATAACAATAACAATCTTATTATTTAATATTACTATTCACTGCATTTAAACTAAATATAAAATCATCTAAATATTCGGACTTGGAAATAAATTATAATCATCTTAATAATAATCATCTAAAATCTAATTATTCGGACTTGGAAAAGCAAATTTCTAAAAATACCATTGAATATATTTCCTCAAATTCCTCAATCTCAACGAACTGAGATAACATAGTATTCGACCTTCTGGTCCGTAGTTACCTCACATGTTATCAGTCGTCATCGAAGGCACACATCAGCGTTTCAAAAGCTGCAATATTATTCCTCAAGTTTCATAAAGTTGTTTATCATTTCGAAAGAGAAATTTCTTCAGTTTTCAAACTCAGTGCATTGCAGAAGACATGCTATGTATAGTTGCAACACGAGTTAAATTTTGCTGTGGAGCAACTTTTCAATAAAACGTACATAAACCTTCGAGAAACACAAGGAAATATGGAAACATTTAACCAAAAAATAAACCAAAAAAGGTTATATTAATAGATCAATACGTTACCAACCATCAACAAACATTTTCATGGACCACCCGCGTAATAAAATCAAAAATAATTCAGTCGAAAGAGGTCTTACGTATCCATCTCTTTTACGCCTCGTATCCATCCAATCTCTCCATCCAAAACGTCTTAATATAGTTTAAATTGAGACATCACGTGTCTCAAGTCGTGTATGAATACGAACTAATATTTCGAGCGTGGAATCGAGCACGCGTTGTACAGAAAAGAATTATGAGAAATCACTTGAGCTACTTAACGCGCGAAGCATTCCCCCAGTTATAATCGGATGATTTATTTTCCCAACCCCTTGTTAAATCTAAATCCATCATGTCCCCGTGCACACACTGATATAGAAACGGGTGGCGATGATAAATAGCACGCCACTGGGTAAAGGTCACGGCCGAGCGTAAGTCGAAGTGACGCGGAAGCATGCCGCCTTCTGTAGATCACGCATCCTTATGCCTTATTTAGCGTTTATAACAGAATCTAATTACATCCAGGTGACGACTGTCCAAAGGCTGTGGTGATTGTCGTGGTAAGAATCTCTCCTCTTCAATTCGCACTCACACCTGTCCTCAAGAGTTTATACTTCTGTCCTTTTACGTAAAAGAATTCGTGTTGATATTACGTATTCAAGTGCGAACTAATGTTTACCATACTCCTTAATGCTACGATTAAAGGTGAAACTTTCGAGTGTATTTGCCTTGATACATTCATACTATTATATTTATTCGTTTCAGAGAGCGTAATGTATTCATGTGGTAATTTATGCATTAGGAGAACTTAGAGAATTGAGTACCAATTAATTTGTCTACTAGTTTTGAGTCCAAATGAATATTGAAGCAATTATATTTTATTTTCTAAAAAATCTATTTAACGTATTTTGTTTTCTAAGTAGGAGTATCATATGATGAATAAAGTTATCTGGTATATTTCTAATAAAGCCTTAACTAGAAAACACTGAAGATTTCGAAAAGATTTGCTCTTGAAATAATTTCTTAAATTAGCTTTCTTTAAGAGATCTTCCAAGGTTGTTCATCTTTCTTGAATTGCTCTAAAATATATTGTATAAGTAGTTACGACGTGGTTACTAGATTTACGTCCTATCGATAGCCTAATAGTAATAATAACAATATAGGCATAAGAAGTTGCGCATATCTCTAGCCCAGTTTTTTTTATTATTGGTACTGATAACCAACCGCTGTTCTGCACCAACGTCAATAAAATTATTGTTGTTGGTGCAGCATTGATGTAATTTCATCTTAGTGCGAAAACATTTGCATCATTGTACCACTGTCTAGTTGCACAGCAGGCGACAACAATGACATACGCAATGTTTCTTGTTATGATCTGTATCTGACTCCGAGGTCTGCAAACGTCTTCGCGAAATGATTTCGGTCAAACGTTTATCGCAGTTCATCGGAGAGCGTTGGGCCTTCACGCGACTGCAGCAGCAGTTGCACAAGTGGGGCGTGGCCGGATTCGTTTCATCAGACGAGAGAGGGAAGAGCCTAAAATGTTTGCGTTTATATTGTGCTTACAGAGTCTCTAAGATGTTATGTCCGCAGGAGTAAAAGTGAAGTATGTCTGTGTCGGCAAATTGTTCTTTCATTGTTGCAATTATGGATGAGTTGCACCAGATATCGATGCGCCAAAGTAGAAATAGTTAATTATCTTATAGTAGCTCGTAGTAAACACATATTAAGTTTGAGGATGGTCATTTTCCGTGTATATACGGGTGATGAATTTTATACGTAATCTCAGGGCTCTATACTCGGAAGAACTTTAGGAAGAAAACTTTTTCCTCGCTCAATGAAGGTCGTCTTTTGCCATTTAACTCTAGGATCCGCCTCAATATAACGAGGCGTTATAATTGCGATCTTCAGTTGTCAATTTGATACCTGAATTTTTAACTTCCTCTCAATTAAGTTTACGTAATGATCATTGATCATAAGAGATTGTATTAGTGACAGCTCGATATTTTCACGAATACTGCATTTTGGATAACGATTCGTCTATTTAGATAAACATCAAATACACGATTGTATTTATAAGGATCTATTTTAAGGAGTTATTAAGTATTAAGAGTGGTTTCTATCGTGTAATTAAGTGAATTTTTATAACATTACTATTCTTAGATATTGTTTTCCAATTGGTATTATGATAGTAACATTAATAAGAAAGTTGCATGTAAATTGAACATCAAACACGTAAAGTGGGTTATAATGAAAATTAATTTTTTTATTTATAAATAGAATATTATTTATTTTAAAAAAATCACAGTTTTAATTGGAAAATTTAACTTATTTTTAGGTTCTATGCGTTGAAAATTTTAGTCACAACGCATTTTCGAATCGACCATTAAAATTCCTTGCGTATCGGATACCTAACCTATAAAAGGTAAACAGTTGGGCAAAAGAAGTACCACGATGAGCGTAGGGAACCCAGTTAAGTCCTTCGGTTAAATTTTACTACGTAATAGGTCTACCAACGATTACGATGCGAAATTCCTCGCCGCAGCAAAAAATGCCGCCGTGGTGTCCTATTTTCGAGGTCATCCGATTGGACACTTCGACACGGAAATGCAACGCGGCATTTCCTCCGACGTCGATTAATAATTGCTTTCTCTTCTTTTAATCCATCGAGGACCTTCGGATGGTTTCTTTTTCAATGTTCCATCTCACGTAAGAAATAAGTAAACAATTTGTTATTTGGGTTTCAGGGATGGACTAAGGTTATGCAGTGATGACTTGTACACATTGACGTTAAGTTTGAGAAGTTAAGAGGTGTAGGCTTTTATTTCACATACGATCGTTTTGATTCATTGTTCTCGTATAATAAGAGAGCAAGGTTACAGAACCTACGATTCATCCTTCATTGGTTTCGATAGTAATTTGAAAGATATCTTGCCGAGTTAAATACGTAGGAAGTTCTAAAAGCTTTTAAGGACAATGTTTCTGTCTACTTTTATTGATATATGTTACTTTCTACAATGATCTGTTTGCTGTTTATTTATTATAAAATTACGTACCAGGTAGTCCATATGTCAGCTTGAGATGCTATTTCCTCATTTTATATCATATGCTCATGTCAAATTTTATGAAGCTCTCATTATTTCAACATTTAATGATTAATTTTAATATATAGAGTATATTCATACGAACACTTTATATCAGAATATATAACTTACGATTATAGCATTCTAACATTATAACTCTCAGATCCCGGGTTTGAATCCCAGCGGACGAGGAAGTTTTATTTTCGATATATCGATGTTAGTATACGTATTCTATTGTGGATTCGAGTACCTCACTGTAGTTGTCCAATAAGTAGTTGCTTGTGAGAACTATGATATATTATATAGATAGTTAAATAGATAAAATATGGGTTGAAGAGTAAACAATAAATTTTATATAACCTATAAATATGAAGCAGGAATTTTATTAATATTTTATAAAACAATTTGTTAATAATATTTACAATTTATTAAACTTGTTATATTTATAATCTACACAACTATAGATTACGTCCGGAAAAACACCAGAGTTTACAGATTATCGCTCTTAATTGATTTAACAAACCGTCCTGATTCCTCCAAGGATATGGACCGACACAAACGAATTCATCGCTTAAGAATGTTAAATGCGTTGGACCTTCGGAGAGAAATCGTCCTTTGGAAGGAACAGCCGAATCTTAATCGACTCCCCATGGGCTTTGTTGGTGTTATGCTCTCCGAGTCCTTGAGAGTCATCATCTTAGAGCGAAACCTTTCATATGAACTCCCATAGTATTTTAAAATACGTGGGCTTCAGAAGAGAGAAATTTAAAACCCTTTGAATGTCAGCCACTGCTTGGAACCGGCGCTTTAGATGTGGTCTTAGAAACGATGATATTGAAGACCGCGGTCTCACACGTTTGACGCCCACATCGCTTCCAATTAGTCCGACAGAGGGCGACGCTTGTCTTGTCTCCTGAAAAAAATAGCTGAAGAGCGATATTATAAATGGGTAGATTCTTTTATATCGATCGTCAATTCCCATGATTCTCTCTCTCGTCCGCCGTGGGTTTTTGTAGATTACGATCAATTCGAAGTTCGTTTGCGATCATTAAGGGTTTGAGCTGTCGTTATTGACGTAAATTAAAGTACGCTTATTAGTGAATTTATTAGAAAAATATTCAGCTTTATTTAATCGGTTGTTTAACTTCTAATTTAGCTCACAGACATAACAAGCTATTCCGTTGGATCAGTTGTTACAATTGGAATATTTTATTTCAAATAACTTAAGCTCAAATTAGAGAATACATACACCTACCCGTATGTTCTAATTGTAATTCCATAAAACCTTCTGAATAATTTTCTATCATATACTATTATCAGTAAAAATATTTCAACGATGCTGCTTCCATTCTTACCTTCTTCTTATGTCTATTTATGGAATCTTCTAAAGCTTTCTCCACTAATACATTTTCAAAGTCAGCTATGCTTGTAAACTTTTCATAAAGTACACTAAACGATTTTGTTCTATATTAACAACTTCATGCGGCTTAAGCAAAGTTTTGGATGCGTTTGGATCTCGGGTTACAGTACTCTCTATCTTATGTGACAGGAAAAGCATATTTTCATGTAATTGTAGTTTAAATAACTTAATTTTTATCGTATTTATTGTATTCGTATTAAATATCGTGCCTGTTAAATAATATGAATAAATCTGTGTAGCTGTATGTACGCGATGTGTTTAGATCACGTGGCGATAGATAGATTAAGTGTTGGATGTCAGAAACTCTGAACTATACGTCAAAAGATGTAAAGAGACCTAGGAGGTGATAGATATATAACACATACATAATCAAGTACTTATGCTTAACTCTGCTAAGGAAAGGTCAGATCCGATAAATTTGAGATAGCTTGAGGTGACCTATATAAAGTGTTCGATTGTAAGTGACTTTTTTCATATATAATACGTCGTATAAATACTTACGAGAATACTAAAATACATCGTGTATGGCTAAACTTCGATAAGACTTCGTTTCCATCGCAACAATAAAATTCTATAGGCGGTTTTTCCGATTGTGTTTTGTCATTGTGCGGCAGATATCACCCTCAATCTCTGTCTATCTTTATCTCCCCGTATTTCAATTCCAAAGCACTTTCTTCATTTTCTTCTTCTCCGAGAACACGTTGAGTGACAGCGTCCGTGAACATCAGACGTTGCGGGTCTGTTTTCATCTCGAGTCCGCCTCTCATACACGCGTCATTGATGGTTACTCTGTGCGGACGACGGTAAACGCTCCACAGAGGAGCATGAAAGAGATATATCACGCGGAAAGTGTAGCTTTTGATTGTTGCACGGTTGCCAACTCCGCCGTGGATATCTATGAGACGTGAATGTCTATTGCTATGAATTTTTTATGCGTCGTTACAAGTCTCGTAAAGTTTTTTCTCGAACGGAGATATGCCTCATAGATAGTACATTATTTCTGCTATTGGTCGAAATTTTCAGTATCGACTTCTTTGGCTACATTAACCTTGATCTGTATGGTTTAAGTACGTAAGAGTATTTAAATGCTTTTATAAGTGCGTGATGTAAGTTTTTTCGTAAGGGAGCGATGATGATATAGTGTAAGGAATCCGCCTGTGGAAAGTATAAAGCATTTAAGTGTCCAGTAATGCAATTAATATAATTAATTTGAGTGAAAATAGTAATTATTAAAGAATTCTTAATTGATATTTGCTAGAGCATAGTGTTTGCTTTATGACATAATGATCCTTGACTATTTAACGGCGAGAATGGTTTTTATTTTTAGTTAATTTTTTCGTATGAAAAATGCAGTCTCTAGATTAATAACTCGTGTTCATTCAAGAGTAAAATAGTTTTAAATATATATAATTCCAAAATTTTGATTTCAAATAATTAATTATTATCCTTGAATATTAATAGCTTATTATTTCATGAATAAACTAATCAAATACGTGACTTAAATATGACCACAATAAGATTTTCAGTAGTAGTTTAAATAAATTTGCATACAAATAAGATTGAGAAATTAGATTCCGTTGATATTTTGATAAGCAATGAAGTCTTTATAAATTTTAAGTTTACAAATGGATGGATATATTATCTAAATAGATCCTTTAAGTGCGATTTTTAAACAACAATACTTTATAAACATTTATCAGTCAAGGGGGAAAAAGAATAATAAAAAATACAATATAATGTTATAAATTTCAGCCAGGTTAAAGAACATTATTATAAGCATAAGAAATGAGGCTGCGTAGAGCCGTTACTTAGCATTTTATTCTTTACATTATTACGTAATTTTTCATCAAATTTGCATAGTGATAGACAGTAATGGAAATAGACAGCATAGACATTTTTCATAAAAATCAACTCAGTGCCTTATGAATAATTAATTAGCCTTATTATGAATTCTAAAGAACGTAACGATTTTGACATTTTCTTGCGAATATAATGCTCATATTTACCTCATGACGTAATTTTTATAAACAAAGTTAATTATAGAAAAAGAATTCGTACTGTAGTTAAGCGCAGTAGGCTAAAAAACGTAGTAAGAGTTGAATTCAAGAAATAAGGGACGAGAAAATTCTAATGGGCCCGGGACTCGAACCTGGACCTCCCAAAAAGTCCCTTGAACCTCAGCGAAGGGTTAAAAAGGACTGCAAATTTGTCGCCGACTACGTGCCAACCAACAACGGTCGGTAGCCTTCGAGTGCCCTTAAAGCATTCGCTTGGTATCAACGTAAAAGGATTTCCGAGAACTGTTTGTCTCAGGAGACGCCCACCAATCAAAAAGCCGGAGGGTTTCAGTTCAATCCTTTGTTAGACGCGAGGTCCGAATGGTCATTCCCTTTTCTCTCACTGCTACTGACTATTTTCGCGGGTTGAGAAATGAGACTTGTCAGCAACCACGATGTTTACACTTTCACCGTGTCTTAAGGAGCCTCGGATGACGTTTTTAAAACTGCAAAGGATTGAGACAATTTACGAGGGTCCAAAAGGGAGAAGGAATGAGAGGGAAAACAGATGCAGAAAAGCAGGCCGTTTACCTCAGTCGGAATGATGACAATAATTCACGCCGTTTCCACGCGTTTCTAGCACTTCTCTTTTGGGATGCAAAGGCCCTTCTCCCACCCACAGGCGATAATAAACGCGCTACTGATTTACGATCCTTTTGGGAACAGCTACCCTTTCCCGCGTACTCTTATTTTTGGCGGATTTGAGCGCGTTCCTGGAAAGAGCAGTACGGCGAAACGGGTTGCTTTCCAGTCGTAAAATTTTAGACGTTTTTGTGTCGCGTATTATATTGCGTGCGGGTCGATCTTCTTCTTCGCTTCTGGAGTAAATTAGGTGATTTTAGTGTCAGCTTAGAGGTAATAATCGAGAATAAGGGTGTTATAGTGCGGGTATTATGTAGAATTGTGTTTGACATGATTAGCGTGCTAGCTTTCCGATGATGAGGTGAGGTCCCTGGTTCGTATCCAGGCAGTTGGGATTATTTTCTCTTTCTATATTCTCGTATATGGATGTTGGTGTTCGTCCGTTGTTGGAAATCGCACTGTTATTGTTCTAGTAATCGATATTTGTTAAGCAAATAAATAGAACATATATAAAGGAATTTTAGAACATGATTTCAATTTATTCAATACGATTTATTAAAAGTTGTTTCGCGAAATCGAAAGAGTAAAATTACAAAATCGAAAATTATAATGCTATGCATATTATTCCTTTCGATTTATCTTATTTTCAAACTTAATAAAGTTTAAAATTCGAAGTGTGAGTCATGATATGCAATATAAAATCTTTAATTATTAATGTAAAATCCTTAAATATTATTTTTTTCATAATTTATGCTCTTAGAAAACTGAAATGAAGTAGCCCACACACTTTGAATGAACAAAATGAAGGATGAATAATGTAAAAAATCAAAAGTTTAATAAGGAGAAACATTTGTATAATAACATCTTATACGAACATGAAAGTCGTAGCAGTTTATAGATTTTAGAGGTCTTGGAAGCAAAATCTTTAGAACAGTCGATCGTGTTTTAAGAAAATGGCATGTTTTCAAATATATCGTTGGCCACTTTAGCGCGTAGTGTATTCGTCAGAAAGAAGTAAATCACGTCAAACGAGATTCATTCGTATGGGTTCGGTTTGAACTACAAAATATTCGCTCTCTAAAAAGAATCATGAAAGATAACAATAATCGATTGATGTTATTCAATGATGCAGTATTAAAACATTAAAGTGTTAAACTATTATGATATTTTTTGAATCGAGATTTTTGTTAGGATTTAAACGTTGTTTAAGTATAGAAAAGTCTGACAGAGTTGTACATGAAATCTATTCTTAGATAGCGATACTACTTCCGTCGAAATAAAACATCTATTTTTCGCAAGTAAAACTGCATTTAGCGTAAATAATTTGTGAGTTACTTTTTGCGAGCAAGTTAAATTAAGCTTAAAATAGGCTATTTCCATCAGCGAACAAATGTACTCTATTTAAGAGTTGACCGCTTTATTATACACGCACTCGCACCATATAACGAAGTCGAAAAACACTTGACATGTTCAATTATTTCTAAGAATGAGTCAAGGCTGCGAGGAATCATTGCCCTCCGGGTCCAATGGTTTTTCCACCAAGAAAACGAAGGGTTGGGAATTTTGCAAGATTTGGCGCGTTTGCTTCTCTTCAAGGGCAAGTCAAAAGGGGTTGTAAAACATCTTCCCAGCGATCCTTTTCGGTCGGTTGGCGACCTCTCAACCCTTAAGAAAGTCTTCTGGTCAACTGCCCGAATCATTGTCAATCCTTTCCTTTGGAGCAAAAATTTTTATTGACGTCAATTTAGGAGGCGAAGTTACCTTCTTCATTGAAAGCCTTTTGCGAAAACCGTAAAACCCCTTCAGGTTTGCGAAGGGTTAAAGGAGGGACGCGTCGCGACAGAGATGTTTTACCAACATTTCCAAAAGGGTTTTTCCCCCTCCGAGGCGGCAGCGTGTGAGAGAACAAAGATACCGACTGAGGAAGGATTTTTGGCAAATTCCATACACGGACGACGCACGGACGCATCTGCTTTTATTGCGAAAAAGGGTTAAAGGCTTATCCGTTTTTATTGGCTCGTGGGAGCTCCCAGTGTTTTGCAGGAGCAATTGGTTCGTGAAAGTTTTCTAGTGAGAGGGTTGTTCATGTGGGTTAATAGGTCCTTCGAAAGCGGTGGGATTTTTCGCCAAAAGCGATGTTTTAAGAGGAACGTACTTTTGTCGTTGAACTTGAAGTTACGATGGTTAAATTTTGATTTGCGGAAGTACTCGATGTAAATTTATTTTGGAGTGTTAACATTTATGTATAAAATAGTCGTTTGTACACGAATTTGACATGCAAAAGTCAATATTACTTGCGAATTTGATTTGCGAAAAATACTCGGCGTAAATCTTTTTTGAAGTATTATTATTTTGGAAATGAAATATTCGTTTGTGCATGAAGTATTATTGTTATTATTATATATTGTAGTTTTTTTCAATAATTCTAGTTAAAAAATGGAATTTCCAAAAAGATTTCAATATTCTACGATACAACGGGAATACTGAAGTAAAACGTAACTAGAATAGTCTAAATGATTTTTTTTATTTACGTCAAATATCTAAACTAAATATGAAATATATTTTTAGTTTAAGTACCAAATATCTCAATATGACCTAGAAGTTTTCAATCGAATTTCAACTCCGCTTTTTAGTTTCGCTTGAGTGAATGTACGCTTTTCCTAAAACAAATTTTACTCCATGGTTTTCTACATTGTACAACTTCTCTGTATGTACTTATCTTCTTCGGTAAATCTCATCTGCTTTAGCCTGCTAACTTGTCCGTAAAATATGCATTCTTTTTATGATACCTGCTGCTAGGTGGGACATGTACCTTATGCGTTTTTAGAAAGCAGTAACCCTTTTGTTAATTTTGGGCCAAAAATTTTTCTCACGGTTCTCCGCTCTTCCTTAAGTTTATTTTCGAATTTTCTTCTTGCATGAAGTGTTTCACACACGCATATAGTTCCTCCGAATTGATTATTGTGTTTAATGTGTCTACAGACTTGCGTTACATTTTGTAGATATTGTCTTTTCATAAATGCCTTACGATTATACGGAACTCTGTACATTAAATGCTAATATATATTACTTTAATCACATTAATCCATCATCAACATTCGTAAATTATTTATCAAGAACACATTTGAAATATCCACATTCATGATTGCGGATAATAGAACTTCAATACAAGGAATTCAATCTCAGAATACATTCAGCCTGCAAATAATAAATTCATTATCATTAATAGATTTCTATAATATTTCTGTGGAAGCAAAATTCTCGGAAAATTAGCTTAAGATATCCTTGCATACTATAAATTTCTGGACCCTCTTATTTAGAATTATTATAGCTATTGATAGCCTCGGAATTCCTTCAGTAATTAATATTCTCTTATAGTTTATAAGAATTTCTAGAGAGCACTCCTTAATCCTTAAGACCTCGAAGAAACGATGTTTTTACATAATAGTCGAGCGTATAATCTCCTTTGAAGCTCGGACTTAATCGATTAGCGACTGACCTTTTCATATGAAGGTCGATTCGAAGAATGTCAGCGGAGCGGAATAGCTCGAAGTAAAAAAACTTAAAATTTTGTTCGCGCCGATCCTTTTTCACCTTTTAAAACAAATTAATTTAAATTGCGATGAGTCATAAAGTCTATAAAAAATATTTTGGTGGTGATGTTTAGAGTATTGACGTCATCATGTCTTTTCTGACACGTCGAGTATCATGAATGGTGGGAGTTGATTTCTTTTGTTTTTTTCTTATGGATAAAGATTGGAATTTCGTTCATAGGAATTGGAATTATTTTCCTTTTTAGCTTTTTACGTTTTTTAAGGAAATATTTTATAGAAGAAATATTTTTTCATTCGTTTATATTGAAGATATATTACGTACATTCTACTTAATTTAGCTGCTTATTTCTTGGAAATATGTAATAATTTGGGAAACCGTATGATTTACGAATGAATGTGAATACGTCTTTCAAATTAGTGTATCACCACTAATCTAATAAATGACAGTGCATGCGATACGGTAACTATGTATAGATTCTTATATTACTATTACTAAAGTATACAGAATTTGAAATAATTTTTTCGTTCGATTTTCCAAAATTATACCTTTCGGTAGTGTTAGATATCCCCCTTTTAGCTTCAGTATTTTGTATTACAATTCGTTTTCGAGGACAATAGTTAATTTATACAAAACATGAAATTTGATTAAAGAGAAGAAAATCTCAATACTTGTGAATTATACAGAATGTATTTCTAATAAAATCACATGTTCGTCTTTATCATTCGCCATATTATTATAAATTTATTCTGTGGAATTTACAAGCATTGAAATTTCTTTCTCCTTAATTATCTCCAATATTATGCTTTGCTACATCAGATTTTTATGAAATTTGATCCTTAAATATGTACATTTTAATTTAAATAATTTATCTTAAATCTTTAAATAATTTTACTTCCACTAAATTTAGCTATTTCAGATGTTACTCTTTGATTCGATTGCATATAAAATTCATTAATGCAAAATTTTTACGTACATCACGTGTACACACAAATACATTTGGGATGTTTAGCACAACCCCATCGTCAACTATAGAGCATTACGAATTCACGCTAAATTACCAAGAAGTCGAGAAAGTCTGCAAATGGGGATGGTCAAAGGAAAGGAGAAACTATAGGTGGGATGTGCGAGAAGTAACCACCGAGAAGTAGTGGAGGGGTAGAGGTGTCATCTCATTGGAGGGGAGTGAAAGGAGTAGGGATTGGGTAAGGAAAAGAAGAGGTTCGGAAGGCAAGGGCTCTTGGAGATGCAGGAAGGGAGAGTTAATGGCTCGCACCAGAGGTTGGAAACAAATAATCATTTGGAGTATTTTTAGGAGGAGAAATTTTTATACTTCAGTAACTTAAAAATGATTAATTTTTGAGAGCCTCAAATACGATGGTACGGTGAAAAGTTCTCGGTCTGACATATACAAATATAAAAGAGAGAAAAAAATCTCGTAAAATGACACGCTGATATTTCAGCATTACTGCTATGTCCATATTTCGATAGTTATACTAAAGTAAAGTAAGATTAAAGAGAAGAGAAGTTAAAGTACTACAAAATGATGTGTAAAATAAAAAAGCAATGTTATTCATTTTACTGTATGTACATAAACGTTATGATTGTTCTTATTTTCGAAAAAAAATCCTTCAGTTACCTAGAATATGCTTTTAACTATAGCACGTGTATAACTATAACAATTTTTAAACTCATCATGATAAGGTGTTACCTCATGAAAGGAGATTGCAAATAAATAACGTTTCGTACGATTCCATGTAAAGATTTTATCGCAACATGCAAGAGAATTTATTACATTTCAATTTTTAATCGATCAGGTTAAGTTTAATTTTCTTCGAAATGAATTTTATAATGAGCAATTTACTTCGTATCCACTATTCTCCAAGAAACAGTAGCGTTCTTGTTCCGTCCTTCAACAATTTACATCAAGGATATCCTGTGAGAATATCTTTAATAGTAATTAGGTATACAAAATATGCACGATAAGAAAGAAGCAGAAGTTCAAAGAATCCGTTTCTTTACTTAGAAGTAACTAAAAGGAGTCTCAAGCTTTAGAAAGTTGATTTCTCAGCGCATGTCGATACAAATATATCATGTTAAGGCGATGTGTATCTTCTATTCACTTTAGATATTGTATAATATATGGGTTAGTTCAACCCTTGGGACGATCACAATTTTCGTAATATTATATACGTTTCCGAAAGAAAAAGCATGAAGTATTTTTTCAGATCGTTGTCACAAATGAAACTTCAAGAACTTAAAATAAATGTTTCCTTATAAGAGCATTATTCAAATATCGTACATGTAAAAGGAGGCACACTCGGAAATTACAACATATAAAAGCTGTTACCCCTAAAGATTAATAGTACATCTTTATTACGTGACGACTGCGAACATCTCTTAGAAATACTACCGAAGCATTTCTCTTTAACTCATGCAAGTCAATATTATTGCCTTCACAATAACCTCGATGCCATCCATTTATTACTCGTTTTATTGTTACTTCATTAGAAAATTCCCGTCATGATTTTTAACCCATTCTATCCATTAAAACGATCTTGTTGTAAAATTGTATCTTTTCGTCCACTTAAAATGGTCGTCTCCAAGGACTTTGTTTACACTTTAAATTGTTTACTTTTCGAGAAATAAATAGCATTGGTATCTAAAGGTTTATTTTTCACTTTCAACTCCTTCTTCGATTCTAAGAGTTCTGCATGCATCTTAAAATTAGGTTCCCTCTCATCCTTAAGAAGCACTAAAATGGGAAAAGAGCCATATTTCAAGGATATCCCAATTTCCTCTTCTCCTTACTCTAACCGTAGACAGCCACAGCTGTTATTTCCTCTCAAGGACCTAAATATAGGATGATTTATGTTTTTACCGAAATATTTTAATTTTATGCTTTGCATTTCTTATTCATAATCGACATACTCTAGTGCATACCCTTAAGGGTCTATTAATAATAATACAGAATTAATGAAGTTTAAGTAATGATGGTAAAACGACTTCATTTAAGGGCTGGATTGAAATTAATTTGTTGTCGTTTACTTCGAAGTCAATATCATGAAAAGGAACATGTTCTTTGAGCTTTATTAGTTATAGAATTTAACGTGGATATATGGGGTTCATAGCTACTGAAGAAATCAAAGTAATAAGGGAGGAGTTTGACTTGGGTAGAAAAAGCTGAATAAGTGGTAGAGAGGTTTTTGATGGCTAACTTTTGGAAAGGAGATTGGTTTTATTCTTGCTTTTTAGGAAGAATTTATATAATTTTTATTGGGCAGAGACAATTAAATAGAAAACAATAACACAAGCTCTCATTCGTAAAAACTGGTGTTGTATTTTATTAATTTGTGTACTACTTGCGAAAATTGAGATACGATTTGGGTAATATTTATATATGATTTTAGGTTGAATTTTAAACAGGAAGAAAACTTTCTCTAAGCTCGAGGTACATCATGTGTGAGACGTTTCTTTATTTAAACCAATTAAATAAGTGCCATATGTTTCTAGTTTAGATAAAAAATTTTAAAAAATATTCCGTGACATAATATTTATAATGTACAAGGAAAAGAGGCACAAATTTCGAGTAAAAACGTTCCATGAATGGGATTCTATCACAAGTTCCATCAAATTCGTATTTAATCATCCCTATGTCATAATAAACGGGATGCTGTTGGAAGAAAGGAAAAAATAAATTAAATGATTTGTTTTCATCAATATTTTCCTGTACAAAGTACATACATTTCATCTTATAATTTCAATATCTTTTTTAAAAAAGATTAGGACTCATTAATTTTTATGAGAATAGATTATTTTATAACTATGACTTTCTTCTCTCGTGCATAGAAAAATTTACGTTTGACTTTTCGTTTTACTTTATCATTTAAAGACAAAAAGTTTCAGTGAAATAATACGTTTTCACTATTTGCTCCCGTACTTTCATTTTGGTTCGTAAATAGTTTTGAAATCGGTATATTGACCAAGCTTTAATGTTTGTAATATAATTATTTCATTTTGATGATTTTTAATTCATTTTATTTCTGAGGAATAAATTTAAATGATTATTTTATACGTATTTATAAATTCGTCCTATTTTTTATATTAATCAAAATTAATTCAAAGAATCTCAAAAAAATGGTTATTTTTCTTTAAATCCAAAATAGTACGATGATTATATCTTTATTTTATCGATAAAAAAGTGTTTTGAGTTACATAAGACAGAGGGAGTCTGCATGGTTATTGAATTACGAAAACAAAGAGTACTTCCAGAAAAAACTCCACTACACTTACTAATATTGCGAAAGCAACACTGGCAAAAAAAACTGCCCCGTCGTGTTCTGAAACACGGAAAATGCAAATCAAAAATAACTCGACGAAAAATGGATGTTTTCTTACGAATCCCCAACCAGAAAATCCCTCTTCCATTAATAGCCTGCACCGAGAAATTTCTCGCGTTACAAGATAAATCGCATTCTAAGAAGAAGAGGCAAGCATTTTTTTATGGGTGAATGAAAACTCGCCCACAATTAAAAGTATATCGAGCCGGTTTTACTTAAAGTAATTCAACCTATACGAGGCTACTTGATGAATAGTCTTCCCCATCATCGAACACGATCGAATCTCGGCTTTTTTTCTTATAAAATCCGCAAATACTTTCTCCTATAGAGAAATTAATCCCCAGCATAATGTCATTAACACAATCGCCATTTCGCTAAATTTAGATGTAATTACGCGATAAAAAAGCCGAGGCCACGTCTCGGATAAATAGCGAGAAGAAGAAGAAGGCATTCATAGCAGGAGGGACTCCTGGGATCGCTGCGATTTTCATTACCTTTTTGAGTGGACTCCTAACCTTGTCCCTCAACTGATATATCTTGCGAGGGATAGCACCTGTTGCCCCCCACCTCCTATTCTTCTCTTCCCCCTCTTTCACTCTAATGTCGCTGACTCTCCAGTGAGACCATCATTTGCATGAATCCGACCGGAGCGCTGCATACTATCTCTCTACCCCGTCTTCTTCAAAGCACTGCCAACTTGCAAATATTTCACCCCTGCGTATCGCCCATTTGCGTAATTCTCACATTTCCCGCTTTTTTCCAACCTCGCCGCGGCTCCAAAATGGCTGCCGTATATTCAGGGAAGGACTTAATGGAGGGAAAGATTACGAGATGCATCTTCGCTACAAATTTATCCCGATTTTTTGTACGAACCACGCGTCGCGTCCCAAATCGTCCAGGCCGGGTCGCAGCGCCGAGCGTTATCGCTGGTAAACATGGTTTTTAAAACTCGATCCAAAGTCGAAGGGGTTTTTTACTTTTTTTATTTTTTTTTTCTTTTTTTTAATTCTTCCGCTTCTTCTTCTTCTTCGAGCCATCGATGGGTCGTGATAGGCTATAAATATATTCCCCTCTCTCTCACTCCCCCTTACGGGTGCACTTCGTTGTATTCAGATGTCAATGCTAACGGAAGGTTATTTTAAGACCACACTAGCTTTCGGATCGGGCAGCTTTTCTCGTGGAAAAAAGTACGTATTCCCCGCGAAGTGGGATGATCCGACGACGTACGTATTCTCCGTAAAACTCTCACTCGGTCGCTTCGAATGAATCAATTACGATACGAATTCGAGCAAAAACTTTTCGATTCGACGTAAATAAAGGGATCGTATTTCTCCAGAGTGAGAGAGAGATGTTTCCGAGATTTGAGCTTGCATATGAACGAACTCTCGCGCAGTTTTCAAGGGCGAGCTAAGAATAGGTCGCCCCAAATTCCGCTGCCATTTGCCAGGTGCAAATATGATAGAACGGGGGTAATTTATCATATCTTTTCGCGCTCCGACGGTTCAGAATCTGCGCTGAACGCGCATCTTCAAAGGGGAGGAAGATTGATTTTTTTGCGTTGTCGGATGAGTGTTATCTTTTTCATTTGGAGATGGTGAATAGAGATTTGATGGAAATTTTTCGCTGGGACGCGTGGCAAGATTTTAGAAAACTAGTTGTATAGGAATGTTTACTATTAGGTTCTCATATGAGCGTGAAAAGAACTTAGGTTGTGAATGCATATTTGTACAATGAAACTAGTTAATATTAGGAACACGTTAAGGTGAATATAACTCTACATGACAAGTTCGAGTTATTTTATGGCGAAATTTACAGAGAAAAGAATAAATAGAAAACATGACTGGGACTCGAACCCAAGTCCTCCATTGTTTTGTGAACGAACAACCTATATCTCTCTATATACGATGGATTCTCATTATGCTACATTTACATAAATAAGCTCTATATAAAGCATACCAATACAGTAAGTGGAGGACCTGGGTTCGAGTCCCAGTCGTATTTTTTCTTCTGAGTAATCTTTAAGATGATACTACTACCTCAAGCGTAATTTTTCAGCTATAAATTCATCGCTCTCAATTCGTAGTAAAAGGAGCAATGTTTTAGCAACATAAAACAAACGTTTTTAATGCTAACACGAAAGTCATTCTTTCGGTGTCGTTTTCCAACTTATAAATATTTACTTTCCTCTGCATCCGAGTTTGCTTTCGCCGCGATTCTTTGCTAAAACAGTTTTCGCATGTGCAAATACGTTCGAGCGAATTTAAGTCCCTCTCTGCCCACTACGAATTCGCTCCCAGTTTATAGCGTGCATATTTCAACCCCTTGCACCCTCGTGTAATTGGATAGGAAATATTCCTTCGAGGCACGAATATCTCTTTCATTAAATGGTTTGGAATCTTCCGGTTGAGCGACACCTCCAATTCTCCGTATGCGCTGATGTCGTGGATGTGTCGTTTACCAAATGAATATACGGAGGTAAGACTCGAATGTCCTTTGACTTTAATCCTGTCCTTTATGTAACGAACGCTGTAGAATCACTAGACCAATAGTATTACGATATTGAGCGTGTAAAATTCCTGTAATAAAATTTAGAGTTTATGGATTTGTTAACATAAATTCTTGCGTTTATTGTCGTTGATTTATATTGTTTTTTTTTTTCTAAAGATAAATTATTAAATTTAAATTAATTTCAAAATCATACGGTTTAATAGAAGTGAAATATAATGAATTTACTGCGACTCGAACCCAGGTCCCCCCACATTCTTCAAGTATATATATTCATTCATATCTTTAGCATTTTATTTTGGAAGTTGAGGATCTGGATTCAATTCGTAGTAATTTCTATATTTTTCGCTCCTGTTTAACTTCATATTCAACCCGTCATCTTTCATTGTACAAAGTTTAATTGCCTCTGATAATACACTTTTTTTAGATATATTTTCTGCTATAATTATTCTGGTAACTGGGGGACCTGGGTTCGTGTCCCAGTCATTTCGCTGTTAATAAATAATGTAATAAATCATATATTTTCTCCCCTATTTAATTTCGTGTTCAAGTCGCGCGAACACATCATGCAAAGTTTTATCGCTTTTCAGGAATCGATTCCAGATCTTACATCGGAAACGTTTACGTACATCAAAATAGTAACTTAAATCCTTCAAACTTCTTTCCCATTTGCTTGTTAAGCTTTGGGATTAAGGATTGTGCCATAATATTTATATTTATACCTCGAGGATTACTTTAACGACACCTGTGATCTCGTAACAATACTTTTACATTATCGTCGCCGTTGTCATGGTAAAATACGTATGCTCCGGTGGCATTTCGTAATCTTTGCTTAGAACCGCGTACTTCCTTTATTTTTGTTACCATCCTCGCCACGTCTGCTTTAGCCTCCCCGCTTCCTCAAGATACACTTCGGAAAGAAGGCACCTCTCACGGATAAATCGGACGTGTACACAAACCGGTTATCACACGCTCTTCTCCCTCTCTCTCCAGATTTTTTATAGGAAGGCAAAGGGCATCCCGTTTAGCACAAATTTCTCCACTCACCCGTGAAACGAGATTATTCCCCAAAACCTAAAATTAAAGGGAAATTCGAAATCGTACGACTACAAAGTGTCGGTACGCAGTAAAACGCGTGTTTCAAATATCTCTTTTTTTGTTACGCGTCTATAAATAGGTCTCCTATATATACGTATACTCGTATACCGCCCTTCTTCTTCTGGTTTATATATGTAGTATCCAGGGTGATAAAAGAGTGTTATTCTTTTCTTTTCTCGTACAAGGGTCTAATTAATACAGAGCTCTAGGTACCGGAGACTTTTTATTCTTCCATTTTTCATCAGAACCTTGATCACTCAATTAATACGGAGAGATTGAATATGGCAGGTAGTTGAGGGTGCTTTTTTTGCTCGAAGGCTGTCATAAATTGTAATCATTGTCAAAAATCCAAATGGGGAACGAATCGTCGATGCTTGGAGATATCTATATCATTAGACTATTTTTTGAGCCGCGTGATAATCGGTTTTACGGAAGATTTTCATAATTATGTTGTAGTCTTTGATTCATTTTTCTAGTGCTAAATATATCAGTTAGTGATTGAAATGGTAGAGTGATGTTTCATCAGATTATTCTGAGGTCTCCACTGTGTTTAGATTTATCTATTAACTTAGCTCTTGAATATCAGAAACAGTTCAGTTCTACTTATTCTGTATTCAAGATTCAGGATTTTTCATGAATATTCCTCGAATAGATCAAGTAAGAAAAAATGAATTAAATTTGAATAAAAATTAAAAATAATGAATCAAAATAGGAATTTAATGATGCAATTGATTGAGTCGAACTATATATAAATCGATTTCAAATATCATCTCAAAAATAAAGTTTAAAAATTTTTAAATAAGAGAGGGATGATGTTAAAGTATAATAGTAGAGAAATTTTGTGTTTGGAAATAGAAATTTGACGATGGAAATGATTGGATTGAGTTCTTCATAGATCTTTTTCAAACTTCATCTCAAATATTAAAGGTTTCTTGTTCGAGAGTTAATTAGCAGTTTATTAAAGGAAGGAATATAGAAAACTTTCGTACTTAGCAGTTTAACCTTTCCCTTAAAAAAAATTCTTAAATATTTCGCATCTATAAGTTTAATCTTTGCATACAATATTTCTTAAATTCTTCTTTGTATCCATACATCTTGTCGTTCCCAGTATATTGACACGTGTCGAATATTTTCGATATTTATTACACCGGTATCGATTATCGACGCTGATTATTAATATTTCGCAACATCGGAGTATTTATAAATATGAAATTTCCCTTCCTGTTGAAGCAACTCAGCTGGTTCTTCCAAGGTCACGGACTCTTAAATGAGTTTCAAATAATCAAGGTTATCAAACCATTCGTGGACCAATAAAGGAAGCAACGAAAACATCGCTTTTACTTTTAAAGGAATTTTCGGATTTACTCAACCCTTTTCACTTTTGTTGCTGTATGTAACTTCCATATCGATGACGCGTTTTGAAGCACTTTCTTTAAAGTGAAACCATCTTCGTAAAGTAATAAACGAAAGTCCGAAACGATTTTAAACAGCACCTTTTTAGCTTCCGATGCATCTTAAAAGGCGCGAGAGAAATTTAGAGCTATAAAAAATGACCAAAATAAAGATTTTTTTCAATTCTCGATTCGTATCGAAACCTATAGGCGCCTTTCATACGCTATTATTTTATTGCACGCGCAAAAAAATTTACGCATTTTCAAATTAAAATTTTTGCGACTTTCGCAACGGCTTGGAGCTTCTCGAAACTGCAAGCGAGTGTTACAAGCCGGTTTGAGAGAGGGTTTCATTTTTCTTTTGTTTTTTTGTTATTTTTGCATATATAAATCGGTGGACACTTAAATAGCTTAAGCAATGTGGACCTCACTTCCATATAATCTCAAGGTCGGGCGGATAATAGAAGGATATCAATATGCATGCAGTAAATTAATTAAAAGCCAATTATTCGGTGTTTAAAAGAATTGCGTACATTTGATAAAAAACGGGTCTGATGCATGTTTATTACTTACGTATCTGAAATTAGTTCTTGAGTAATTTGAGGTGTTACTTAGCAACGTTTATTTATTACGATTTATCGATTCGATACTGGGATGATATAAGTACCTCCTAATTTAGGTAAAGTTAGTAAAGGTATATAGTAATTTTTGTTAAATTTAGTATAATAGATAATCGATCTGGATTATGAAAGCAAAAAAAATAAATACGTAATGATCGTGACTCTGGGGTCTTGTTGGCAAGTGTGATATATATTTCTGCATTTTTTGACTAGTATTAATGATATATTTTAATTTTCCTATCTTAAATTTGTTCTTAAACATTTCGCTACAACTTACCTTCCCATTGTGTACGTAAATTCAAACATTTCTTTTTTTTTTTTTTTGACTCGAAATACCCAGTCAGTATAATGTGAAGTCTTACTTTATTTAATATTAACAGCTTACTATGACCTTTTTAATGCTTAAGGATTATTTTAACTAGAACATAGAGTATATTAGATGTATATTAAAACCTCTTGTGTGGAGTTGACGAAGAAAAATATTACAGCATTTATAGATCAATATTTAGAGAGTCTTTTATTATGCATTTCTTCACGTAAAGTAGTAGTACCTCTCTACTTCTTTTATAGAATGTTTCTCCCATGTATTTCTTAGAGTAATCGAGGATGACTTCTTATGATTTAAACTCTCAGTCTCATAAAAGTGGTCGAATAAGGAGACGAGAGACGGAAAAGCTCTTCTTCCCTGATATCCTTCCTCATACCTTCCGACCACGTTGCTTTGTGCATCTGTTGGCACGTTGTTCCACTCGTGATGGAGGCAGGAGCGCCCAAAGGGATTAGAGAAAGAAGAGGGATGACTCTCGAATTAAGGCCAAGAAGAACTGAGTGATTGCCTCTATTTGCCAAATCTCCGAGAGCATATAATGAATTTAGTTCCCTCTGGCGTGATCCTTCACTGGAAATGAACCTCTTAACGTGTATCTTTTTAACAGATGTGACTGTTTCAGCGTAAAAGGAAATATTTTCTCGTTTGCGGATACGAAGATTTTTTTTTGTTGGTGTTAATTTTCTGACGTGTTGTTATGATATCGAGGTTCTTTTGGAAATTGATTCTTCGTTTGATCTTTCAGTCACTTTCTAAAAGGCATAATTTACGTACTCTATTACCCACCCTTTTTGATTATTACAAATAAAAGTTTAACGTTGAAAAATAATAAGTTAATTTGGTTCCAATTAAGTAGGTGATTTAAGTTCTGTATGATTTTAATTTGAAATTATTTTGATATGAGTCAATTGAAAGTGTATAATTAGGCTCTAACTAAAATCTAGCTGCACATACTGTTCCTCCATAATGATTAAATATGTATTTAATAACGATTTTAGCTTTAACAGGTGATCCTATATTATTTTGGTACAAAGCGTAGATATTGGCAAACGAGGAAGTAAATTGCTCGTCAAGTAACCTTTGAACTTCAACTTTTTTAAATTTTTGCTATATTTATTTTCTAATGTTTAACCTTAGATTATTATTATATTATCGCTGAATTTAAGATAAGATGATTACTATAATCCTCAATCTTTTTTGTCTCTACTTTTCCTATCTATTACTTTGATTTCAATTCCATAAGATAGGAGTTTTAAAATAGCTTCAACTTCAATCTTCCACAGCGTTTCGCTGAAATCTTCCATTAGCGCATCCCGAGTATTCTAAAAGGAATTTTATTCTTTCATCCCCAACCCATCTCCACTGTTTTATTTGCTAGTAATCGATGGAAATTTACATTGCTTCTGCTCATCACTAACTTTCCCTTCACTTTCTCATATCCTCTATTCTTTCCAAGGACTACGACCGTCAGTCGGAAATTGTTAACCTTTGCCTACTAAGTAATAAGCGAGCCTTAAATGCCTCGAAATTGCATCATCTCTTAGTATCGCACTTTGTAGGTTCGTTCTCTCGTGCTTGACACTTTTCTTGTTAATAAACCTCGAACTTACACTAAAAATACGCTTTTGATTTAAGGGAATATGAGAACCCTGTCCTTGAATAAGAAGAAAGGGGAGAATCACTTGTCTCTGGTCCTAAATGAAAAATTTTCCATTCTGATATAATTCGTGCTTAAAAAACCTTTGGTGGCACATAATTATTCGTTATTTTAAATTTCTAACGCATGGTTTATCTTTTGAAGAATATCAAGAGTAAAGATAGTAAAAAAGTTAATTTCAATTATTTATCCTAAATTATAAAAAGATAATCTATTGAAAAGAACTATGCTAAATATTGGAAATTATGCAGAAAATTTTCTTTAGCCCGATTAATTCGTTTATATTCAGACTTCTAATACATTGCATCTTCGGGATAACTTTACTCAAAAGGTATTTATTTATTGACAAATATATTTCGGAGATAAAAATATTAATAACATAAATGACATTAATTATTGATATAATGTTATTTTTGTATGTTTCTTGCATTGAATTTTACACCACATTTTAATTCACATTAATTTCGGTGGCATGTTCGGTGATATCTCTTTTATTTCTCCAATGTAGAGAAATTTTCTATTACTCTTTATTAAATTTTTATATTTTTAACAATCACCAGCTCTAATCAACTCATATATTCTCATTTAGATTAACTTTAACTAGGCCTTTGTTAGCTCTATCTTTTATTGAGAACTCGTTTCGAAGTTTATATTTTAGGAAAGTGTGCTTTTAGTCCAATCATTATCTATTACAGAATTGATATCGTTTTTATTCACTGCCTTAATTGGAAATTTTGCTTTGAAGTAAATACGGTAGAACCATTTTCTTCCTCATATTTAACGCCAATACTTTCATGTCCTGATATTAAAGATATGTTCTTTCGGTAATACATCTTTCAAACCGTGCTTGCTAATAGGAGCTAAGCTTTCCGCTCTAACGCCTCTAAAAGCTGATTTGGTACGCTTTAGGGACCAGCTATTTAATAGGAAATGACATTCGGTAGAAGTTGTAGAATACCGCCCTTTCTAAATGATACTACCAATTTTCGTAATTGCCTCAGGTTACTCTATCCCCAAGAGCCACCCCTTGTGTTCTGTTGCATGCAAACACGCGAAGATCATTCAAAATTTTCGCTCGCCGGCATTGTTGATCACTACTATTATCTTTCAGCGAGGCTACCGTTTGATCTTTACCTTGGACGACACGCACGTACGACGAAAAGGATTTCAGGTTTTATTCTAAATTTCTCTGTGCATTCTTACCATTATGCTGACGTCATGTTGTTTATGTTGCGATTTCCTTATATTTTGAAGCTTTTATTACTCAAATTTAAGTTCATACCGTCTATAAACAGATTTTGATTCTTGTAGGAGAACTGATACGTTAGATCTTTCGTTTTCCACTTTACGTGCCACGTAGGTACGTAATTTTAGTTATAACATTTTGAGGGCATACATTTACAATCTATAGTCTATTATTACTCATTCGTATATTATTTATTTACCGTGTTACCCGTAATACTGAGTATGAATTGAGATTTGATTGTTGACTTTATCTTCAAAGATCCATTTACGTGACAATGTTTAATTTATTGAAACTATGAATAAGTTTTTTTTTTAATTACAAATACATGACTGTCATTATGTACGAACAAAGAATCTCAATTATCCTTCAAAAACCTATAATTTCTTTTAAAGATCTTCAAGAAGTTCTGGAGTAATAGTCAACAAAAGAAAATGGGCTAAAATGGACGAGGATCATTTTTCCTATTCGCTTATTTTGTTTTTGTTTCGTGAACATATTCTTAATACTTTAAGAATTAATTTTGATTGAGCCCCAAAATTAATAATGATATTTTTTTGATATGGGGTTAGGTATTAGAGTGGAATACTTACCTGTCTTAATCTCCCTTAGAAATAAAGTCGTTGTATTATTGTAACAATAATGATTCCTATGAGTCTAACAAAAGTCATCAACTCCAATTCATCTATCCATTCCTTAACTACGAAAATTCCCCAATTAACAGTAAGCAGTTTCTACTCTCCAATTACGGTCATACTTTTTTTTAGAAGTTAATATTCTCGTCAAGTCATAGCTTTGACTTGGAAGTGTTGATGTCTGATAGAGGGCGCAGATAATGAGAAACGACTTATTGTTCCGATAATGAACCAAATGACATTCGTGAAATACTCCTGAAGAAGGTGAAGGAGTGACACACACTCGGAGAACGCAGTGGGAAAGGCAGGGTGTGGGAAGCAGAAGAGGAACACAATAGAGGTTTCAAGGGTGTCTGCAGCGGCCAATGAGCAACTCCGCAGCGGAATATCTCGCTATAGAGGGGGCGGAGGGTGGATGCAGGAGATTAAATACCTTGATTATCGCCACGAGAAACATTTCGATCAACAGGTCCTTAGAAAGAAATGAGGAAGACAAGGCCGTTGGTACAGAAAAAAGAAAGAGTTAATTCCAGTAGTAAAAATAATTGTTTTTCGTGTACAATGACGCTTGAGTTGTTGGAGTTTCATTTGGAACACTTGAGTATTAATTGTAGTCGAAAAGATATCGAACTAAATAATTTAAAGGGAGGTCATTTTGAAGATATTTTTTTACCGTCCATGAGAGTGTAATGCTTGACCAAATTATAAAAGATGGCTTAATAACTGGTAGCGGAAAATGGTGATTTCAATGCCTGATCTTACATCATTGAAAAATCTTACTTTTTGAGGACATTTCATAGAGTAAAAGTGAATTCGTTAGCTATTTGAAGGAATGTATTACTCGATCGTCTATCGAGAATTCAAAAATAATCCTTCATCCATAAAAATTATTAAATCAAAAATTATGGAAACTAGTTTAAGAATGGTTTGTTTTAACGATTTTCTAGTAGGATAAATATATTTGGAAATATTCAATAATTGAATCAATTTTTCTTAAAAGTTTTAAGTCCTTAAGGTCTGATCTATTCTAGGCCTGGTCACTTCATGGAGGCAGTAGTATAACTTAACATCTTAACGTTTTATCTTCCTGCTTTATCTTCGTAAAGTGATAGTATATTATACCAACAAAAGATTAAGGTAATAAGCGAGTATGAACTGACAAAAATATGATCTTAGTTTAGCATTCCTTCTCGATTAAAAGTATGTGCCTAAAATAAACAAAATGACAGTTAATTCATCTCTTTTGAATACATATTTATCAGTTTCGGTTCAAAATTAGAAGGCTCGACTTCATGAAAATGTAATTCAGACAAGAAAAACATAATAAAATCAACATTGGTAGGCCAAACTTCGTGGAAATCCATAACAGATTAAAAAACTTCTTAAGTTTACCCAAAAATTTTTTATTTCACGACCGGTTTCGTAAGTAGATGAAGATGTAAGTCTCCTTACGAAACCGGTCGTTGAATAACATTGCGTGATAAACATACAGAAATTTCGTATTCTATGAAAAATAAACTTCATAATTTCGCATTTGTTTGTATAATTTAATTTATAACTTACGAAACTTCAAATTTAAGCGGTTCCGATATCGATTAAAAATGTAAAATTCCTCGAAATAAATCGAGTTTTTTTTAACTCTACAGTTTGGATTGTATCTCAACCTATTTCTCCTGTTGTGTCAGAACACACGCTGTAGTATTTCCATATTTCATAAACCTTCCATCTCATTTAACTGCATTTCCTTACTTCTGCTGGAATTCCTCGGATTTTAATTAAGCCAAAGAACGACGTATTTTTTCCCGCCCCAAAAAACCCTCGTAGTGGCAGTAAATAGAAAACGGCGCGATAATTAGACGTATTAACAACGACGGTATCTAAGCACTTACCAAAGTACCGACGTCAACCCGTTTGATATATCGATTCGACGTTATAATAACCGCGCTTTTTACCATCGCATTCTTTATTCCCCTTCATTCTCTCCGCGTAATCCAAAATGGCAGCGAGTGCACGTCGTTTCCCATATCATGCATCGGGAAATCCGGAAAGTTCTTCTGCACATATCATTTTATCGAATGGCGAACGTATTACGGGAATAATGGAGCCTTTTTCGGAAAAGGGCGATTAAGAAAAGTTCTATGTGTTTCGTCTTAAGTGCGATCACAACGATACACCGGCGAATTTATCGTCGGTGGTGAAATTTCCGGCAGGTGTTCGTGGACCAAAATAGTTAGAAGCGGCGAGGTTAGGATGAGAGGAGGTATAAGGTGATCTGAGGAGGAGTGGGAAGCGGTTGGGAGTAAATTGAGACTCGCATTTTGTGGAGATGATGTTCCGCCCTCGTTCTCAAACGATGATTTCGTTTCGGAGAGTTTAGGAAATGAGTCCAAAAGGGAGGGTGAAGAATAAAGCGAAGGTGGAAGGGAAATTAAATTACGAAAATGGATATTGAAAGTGGATTTTACATTTTGAAACGATTTATAAGAATAGAGGAGCATCTAAATTTCCTAGCGCTTACTTTTTGATCCATTTAGGTACTGGGTTCGAATCCCGGGTGATGAGAAATTTTGTCTTAGTTGTGGAAGTTATTGTTCGTTCATTTTTAGTGCATCGCTGTAATTTTCGTTTTAATGGATCCTTGCTACTAGGGCCATGATGAATAAATGAGTAAATTTAACGGATAGATATACGATCTCAGTATCAGAAAAATGTAATCTAACTTTACAAGTCGATCCGATTTTTTATACATTGACAAATTTTATAAGTCGATTACTTTTCTGGTTTTATGCTCAAATTCTTGTAACTTTATCGTTTTTATTTAGACATGGCTGAAGATAGACTATAAGCGTGGTGACTTCATAATGTCTTAAATACTTACAATGTATTTTATAGTAATTTTAAAACGATAAACTACTTTAAATGCTTATAAATAAGGCTGAAAATTATGTAAAACACATTTCTTAAATTTCAGTTTTATGGCAAAGGCTTGAAGAGTTATCTGGATAACTTAATAATTATATTAAAACGAATAAAACGAATAAAATAATCCATTATTTGTTGCTTAGTCTTGATTTTAAGAAATTAACTTTCTTTACTTATGATTATTACCCCTGGTTACTTATTTCTAAGAGTTATAAATCTGAAATATTTAAGTAAATGTCTTATTTTCTTCTTTTTTTACGATGAATTTATTTATTTATTTATTAACAAATACCTCACAAACATCCTCTTACGGGACAATTACAGTGAGATTTCAAACTCAACAACGGGCGTCACAGACATCCAGACCCTGAGAGAAAAATTTCCTCCTCAGCCGGGATTTGAACCCGGGACCTCAGCATTAGAAGATTAGCATGCTAACCATTCCGCCAACGAGGCCGGCGAATGAAATTCCAAATATTGTTCTTTAATTTGCATTTAACTCGAAAATATATAATTTATCCTTTAAATTAATTAATCTCCATATAGAAGATTATTTTCTAAGTAAGAGATTTGAAATCTTCTTCAGGTTCTTGTTATTATCTTTCCTCAACATTAATACTCGATAACAGAAATGAATATAGAATATACCTCCACAAATCATGCTTAAAAAGCAGCTTTCAGTTTCTAGCAATGTGTTTATCATCATTTTAACGTTGTCCTAATTAATTCGTCCAAAATCTAATGATTGGACACATACGTATTGTGATTTCATCCCCGTAATTATGGATTAATTCGACAGATATTGCCAGAAATACGTAATTGAATTGGTGCTCTGATTATTATATGCTCAAGGCAACGGTTGAGTCTGAAATTTATCCAGTATTATTGAAAATTCATACGATTTTATTGGAATCACTATCTCCCATATCCATCTATTCGAATAGCTCGGAGTGACGCGAGCAAAGTCGGGGTAACAAAATCATAAAATTCACAAGCACGATAATTAGGAACGAAATTGATGGAAGTGCGCTGGAATTAATTCTTTTGTTTCGTTTTTTGCTCTAAAAAGCTTTAATGAGGCGTACTTAATCATGCGGCGAGTAAATTTAGCTCGTTTCATAAATCTATCTTGTGTAATTAGCGAAGCAAAAGACACAAGCTTAGAGAAGGGGATGTAATTAATAACTCAAGATGAGGGAATCCTCGGAGGAAAACGCGGCCGGAGTAGACACAACGTGTACCAAAGGAAACACATGCAGATGTGAGCGCTAATTGAATATCTCGAAGTTTGAAGATGTTAAGGGGCGGTTGATTGCGTGGATGGAGAAGGGCAGCTGGAACGATCCCGTGAGAACATGGATTTTCGGAAAAGAAAGACGGGGCAAAAAGAAACGGAAGATTATTACAGATATTGCTGAGTAATCGGTAATATATTAAAGCCGTGGATAGGCCATAATTGTTTTTTGACGTGTGGATTCGCGGGAACTGCATGCGAACGTTTTAGAGTTAAAGACATCGTAAAAAAGGAGTTCTGAAGCTATTCTCGGAATTTTTGAACACGTATTTTTTGAAGATCGGTTTTACCGACTTTTTTGTCTTTTTTGTCTTTTTTTGTCTAAAATTTCCGTTTAATCGTGTTAAACACGCGAAGTTTTGGATCATATAAGCGTGTATGCGGAAATATTTCGTTTAGAACTTTATCAAACACATCCAATTAAACCATACAGAATATTTATAATATAAACGAAAAAACTTTGGTAGCTTCCACGAAAATTATCACAAACAATAGCACCTTATTTTCTGTGAAGTTTTACGTATTTATTTCATTTTTATACTTTCGTTCTGTTCAAGAAAGTTTTCTTTAATCATAAAACATTTATCACACAGAAAACTTCTTTTAACATTCAGAGTTTCTTACTCTCAATCGTAAAATATATAATCCAAGATTAGTTAAATTACTCAAAAAAAGGATTTGATACTGAAGATAATGAGCTGGAGGTATTAAAGTCTTACAATTGTAGGCATTACTTAGCGAATTCAATTGCAGGCTTAAATCGTGGAATCTCAGCGAATCGGTAACATTTTTGCACCGATTAACTTGAGAATTATTCAGAAGCTAGCAACGAGTCCGGTGTTACTAGCCTGGCGCTGGATAAGGCATATCTTTACACGTGGTAGGAAGAAGAAAGGTTTGCGTATCGCAACCGAGGATAGAAACTGGATGCACTAATAACTCGGAGGGACGAAAACATTGGAATAGGTTCGACCATGCATAAACATTGTTATATGAATATCCATGGCCTATCCTCTGTATTTGGTCTGATCGGTTGGTCGAAGTATATTATTGGATATCCGAATCGTACGAAACTGAGAACTAGATAACTTCCGAATACAATTGCCGAGTTGGAGCGTTTAAGGAAAAACTATTTACGGGTAGAGATGCAATCGATTACCCTACCTTTCGACCTCATGGCCGTCCAGCGATTCCATTCTTAATAAGATGCCTAATAAAAGTACTCTTTGATAATCTCGATATGTGACGAATATAATTTTTATTGACGCTGAGTTAAACTTTTTGTAAGGTTATGTTGTTAAGTTAAAAGTTGGCGGTAGGCAAAAACGTAAATGTTAATTTGATATGCTTTAAGCATCTCTATTTACGAAAGATTTAAGAAGTCTTATATAAGTATTTAATATAAAGGAACGGCGAGAATGTTTTTTGAATACTTTTGTCTGTGTAAAGAGAGTAATTGCATTTAATTTTAACTTTCTTTAAATTCACAACGAAAATATTCAATCATCACCGCGTAATATGTACTATAATGTAGAAAGGAAAAAAGATAAAAGGAAAAAATTAGAATTATCTTAATTTTTAGCCTCTGTGTTCTTTCCTGAATGTAAAATTATGGAAGATATAATTAGGAACATTTTATATACGTATATTTTATGTGTATTGATACTTAGTCTACAAGTCGCCTTCCGATTTTAGACAGAGGGCTTAAGTACCTTGACTCTGCTAACTAATTGACTCACGATATCATTTAGAAATCATACGTTTCCATAGAAACGATGTTATGTGAGAAAATATGATCGGCATATCATGAAAAATGACTTTCTATTCACCACTGTAAATAAGCAATTGATTTTACAAACCCATACATCTCTATCTAATTAAAATCTTAATGAGCAATAACCTACTATCCAAAGAGTATTACGTTCGTGTACGAATATACCGTATACATTGAAGAGGTTACTTGATAGAAAGAATGTTCCCCTTCCCTCCCATTGCATTAAAAAAAATTAAGTTCGTCCATTAATATTTCAAAAATTCTTTCCTTATATGTGTTTGTTATTTCCATTTCTTGCTAGTTCTGGTTTTATTTTTTGCTTTAACTCTATATAAGGAATTTCTAATGTTTATCGAACTTTAATACACGAAAACAGCATTAAAGCAAATAAATTATCCAAATGCATAAATTGGGCCCTTCGGAAAAGACAAACCTAAGTGGGAACATTCACGCGATGCATTTATTTATGTAGCCCCTTCCTTAATATAATAATAAATACCATCAGATCTTGAAAAATTACTTCAATTATATTTTAAAATGAAACTTTATGAAGTAGACACGGGATGAGAAAACTTCTTCTCTCTCAGTAGAGAGAAGGAATGCACGAGAACATTATCATTAGCATACACTCCTGCAAATCCATCCATTCTTTCTCGATATTTTTTCAAATTATCTCGAGGAATGCGAGACGCACTTTTACACTTAAATTATCCTCGGGTTCTTCAGATTTAATCAAGCCGTTTAATAGCTAAATAAAATAGCTAAGAGGCAAAGCCAATCAAACACGTGGAGGTAATCGAATCGGTTTCCACGCGCAAACGACAGATGGAGACACGAAACCACCAGAGTCCATCGGGAATTGTAATGGAGAGGGAAAAATTACGAAAAAAAATGTATTCAATTTGAAGACGGCCTTCCCTTTACAATCAGACGTATCCTTGGGATAAGGAATCAAACGAAACGCACTGCATTTTACGTCGATAAGGATTCGGTATTCAGAGAGAAAGAAAATGGGGTTGAAAAGGTGGGAAAAATACGACGTTACTGGGACTCGAACCCGGGACCCCGTACTCGTCGGGCGGGTATGCTAACCGCCGCGACAGCATAGTGGAATCTATTAATATGCACTCGCGTGAACAGTGGCCATTGAAGCTCTTCGGAGAGGAGATTTGAAGGATGATTGTAAACTGAATCATTTTTCTGGAGTTGAGGATTTACGCTAAGACATTAGTTATATAAGTTCTGCGCGTGCCTAACCTTGGTCAACGTTTAGAATATTGTGATAGTTATCGCGGCTCCCAGTGACGTAAATTCTTAAGGACGGATTCGATGTCTCGATGAGATAAAAAGCGGTCTGCGTATTGGAGGGAAAAATCTGCATTCATCTGTTTCGACCGCGAGATAGGGAGGCTGAAGGGGACCGCGCGATGGACCCAAACGATACGCAGCTCAGATATCTTATCCTCTTTTACAGATGCGATATCTAATTGGACCAGGAGTCTGTGGATGCGTATTTTTAGTGTTGTGATGGAGAGCATGACGTAATTGCATATTTAGCGTTCTTTAGGTGAAGCTGGGATTGAATTGGAAATGTGACTGGGAATCGAAACCAGATACCTCAAATGCTGGTAAGGCATGCTAAGATATCTGGGTTCGAGTCCCGGTCATATCGCTATTTTTACTTTTGTTTCATCTGGTATTCCAGTGGCTGGAACTGATAGTTAATTCTTTAAGTTTTCCTTAATCTTTATTGAGAGTTTTGATCCTTGGGTAATCTCGCAATATCGGAACTTTTAGGGCTAGGATTTTTGTTGTTTATACTGACTGTAAGTCTTAAATTGTCTGCCTCCAATGACAGTGTCATTATACCATCATCTTATGCACTTAATGTAGTTTTAGTTAACGCAAATAGTCTGCATTTTCTGAGGTCGAAAAATAATTTATTAAAACATCCATAACATCAGGATCACCTTTTCATCCGTTAAATAAATTTTGATGCAATACCTTTATGAGTCTATGCAAGAAAAGACTAAAATATCGAGACGACCCTCAGAAGTTCCTCTTACTTAATATTTTAAACATATTTTTCGACAGGAAAATAAAAATAAATTCGCCTTCTTTTGAAAATTTAAGGTGGAAAACTGCGCGTTTTCTAAGAAGGAGATCAGTAACTTCTTCAATGGCCAAATAAATATATTTTGAGTACATTTAAGATTAACTGTCAGTACTGGTAATGTAATTTATAAAAGAATAAGGATTTCAGAGACCTAATCAAATCAATTAACAAGCCGTTTTAGAAGACGTATCATATGGTGAAGAGTCTTTAAAGTATACGACGAGCATTGAAAGCGGGAAATTCAAGTGTTGAAAGGGTTAAACACATCTTCGGAAGTAAATAGTCTTTTTCGATCTATCTGTTAAGTTGAGATTTTTATTATATTGAACGTTTCTTATCGGTTACTGCAAGATACGATATTGTGTGCCTTCATAAAACCTATTGAAAAGAATAACAGGAAATTCTGTGTGTCCACCGTTTGAAGAATATTTGACCACCTCGTGGTGGCCTCTAGGTGAAAGAAAGCTAACTTCTTTTATTCCTCTTCCGAGGCCAAATGCTTCGGTAGCAGTGAACCTTTCAACGTGTCTTCACTGTAATAGCTAATGTTAGAAGCGGTGGCGTCTTAATCTTCTTTTCTGTTCCTTTATCACTTGTCTTAGTTTACTCCAGTTTGATGTGGATATAGTTTTTCTTATATCCGATTAGATTCCACGCTATTTAATGCAATGTTAGAATTTTTCTGGTTTTTCAATAGAATTAATGAAGAGAAAATGAATGTATTATTCGAATGATAGTTTGAAAATCTTCTCCTGATTTTCCATATACGATATGCCAAAATCCTACAAGTATTAAATGTACGTTTTAAATGAGTCTTCGTTATTTGAAGGTATTTACGAAAAGATAAAGAAATTCCGGTTTTCATACTATTACTGTACAATATGGTATTGTTCTTCTATACTTTCGTGTTAGACATTAGGTAAGTAATTGTCAAAAATATTTCGAAACGGCAGACTAATATCAATTCTTTTTTAATAGTTTCCTAAAATTCTGTTTTACGTAATAAATATACCAAAAGTTAATGCTCCTTAAATTTATTTTTTCATTCATTAAGAATGACCGTTCATTTATACAATGATGCTACATCATAATACTCCTTATATAAGGACGGATTCTATTCTACAATATTAGCTATTAAATTGATTATATGTATAAAAGATTTCAATACAAATATCAGCTGTATAATTCATAAAAATATCTGTTGGTTTTCGTACTATCGCCATTAATTTAAAGCTCCGTCATTCAGAGACAGTATTTACATTTATTAATGGAAGTTGAATCATAATATTACGTAATGTTTAGCCCCTTCTTAAGAGTAAGTAGTCGGCAAGGCAGCTTCATTCAACCTTTTATCGAAGCATATGACTCATTTTCTTTTTCAAAATATCTAAGAAATGTCTAATATATATTTGTATATTAATTTGGTAATAGAATTATATTTTTATTATCAATATAATATTATATATCCACGTCGTAGTTCATTTAATAAACTCGTCAAAATCTCTGAATCAGGCATATCGTAATCTTTACGTTAAATCCTTCTCGTAAATAGAATTGCTTTCTGTCCAAAACAAAGGAAGACTCACCAACGTCATCCCATTTGGCGAATAAATCAAGTGAATCGTCTAACGTGCGTGGGATTCGAACACGCGTTCCTCTGAGATCAAGGCGCGGCTTGGAATGGTTGCGTAGGTGTCGAGAGAGACTGTATTTGTCGCTCGTTCCTGTAAAGCACTCCCCGAGACTGAGAACGATAGAGAGATTTCAAGCGATTTTTTCTAAACGCGATGGACCACGAGAGATGCAAACAAAAAGTGGCCTACTATCTTCTATGGGTAGATAATACTTCGCAGATTGTTGTAGGATTTCGTTTTTTATTTATTTATTGAACGAAGACCGCACAAACATCCACTTTCTGGGCTATTTGTACAGTATGGTGCTAAACTAAACAACGGAGGTTCACATACATTCATACCTTGAGAGGAAAATTTCAATCTCAGCTGGGATTTGAACCCAGGACTTTTGGTTTAAGGAGTGTAAGTATTAAAAGAACCTATGTTTTCTTCTGTTCCTGAAAACGTACGAAATAATTGGAAACGAATCGGACTCGATAATAGTAATATACATTTAATAATTTTTTTCTTACGATGCACATGCAATACGTGCATTTTAAGTTTCTTTTAACTGAATCTCCTTTATAAAACTTTAAAAAAATAATCTTCTCATTCTTCCTCATTTTCTTGCCACTTCTTCTTGTGTTACAGTTTTGTTAGGTTTATTATTTAACGATCCAACGAGGATTTTTGCTAATCTTTATTCTTCCCTAGTCTATCAAATGGGAGATATCAGACAAGGGATCCATTTGCCTTTCGAAATTTTTATTTCATTATTATTTTGTAGTGAATTTATGCTATTAATAATATCCAGATGTTACGTATAAATGATTGAATTAGATTGCAAATTCTTCTAACTTTTCGTACTGATTGAAGTATAAGTTATTTGTAATATGTTACTCTTTGGTTTCTAGTGATATTCAAGGTTATCACCAAAATAAACAGCGTGGAATTGGCAAAAATCGTATACATATTATGAGAACAATTTGTTATTATTTAGGCCCATATTAATAAAAAGCTTTCTAAAAGTTAATTGATTCGACAAAAAAAATTTTAAAATAAAAAATTAAAATAATTGTACAAATTGATAAATATGATTACTTGGTTTTAGTTCTTTATCTTGTTCCTAGAGACAAATGATAGTAGACATGTTGATCAAGATACGTCAGAAAGATGGCTTACATTAAGAGCACATAGTGTTTCAAATTAAGTACATAATGGTAACCGTCCCGCTACAATGTTTTGTTATCTACTTTCGATAACAAGGCGTCGGATACAGATAGCTATTTCGCGGATGGTTAATATGTACGTGTTTCATAGTGCGGAACGTGAGTTTTAAAAATAACAAGAGGGAAGAAAGAGCATGAAGAGTACTATAAAGATTTGTATAAAGGAGAGAATTAGTAACTTTTTCCTCGTAAATATTCTACAAAGTAATGAACCCTCTCGATCACAAAATTCGTTTATTGTCCAACGCAAAGGAGCCTAACTACGCACATCCCAAGATTTCCCCTCATTCGCCAAAAGAGCCCTTCACTTAATATGAAAGACCAGTTTTTCATGAAGTGGTAATTGGCACTCGTTTATCATGAGTATATGCAAAGTATTAAATGTTGCAATCCCTCCGAGGAATATGACTTTGTAAACTAAAATGATGAACAGAGATTCTCTCGTCTTTACAATGTATTCAGTGAATTGGTTTGATGGATGTAATGTTCTATCAAAGTGGGAGTTGATTTATGTTCTATTTGTTGAATATAAGGTTTCTTTATATTGTATTAGAATTTGATACTTAATTTGATTGTGAACTTAATCTGGAGTGGGAAACTGAATGGAATAATTGACCTGCTATGACATTCATTCAGATTTTTAATGTCGTATTTAACGCTAGCTTAGAATGGCATACGTTTTCTCAAATAATATTATAATCTCAAGAATAATATTTACTAGCGCTCTTTCACATTATTTTTTCTTTTAATAATTTTTATCGTTGCCTTATTTTATATCGCATATAAAAAATTTCCAAGTTTAATTATATTGATCTCTGATTGGAAATCATGCAGAATATGACTGATCTGGATTACCAATGGATTTTTAGTAGGATTTTCCGATATTATTAGAGTTATAAAGCCCATACAAATAAACTCTTAGCCTTCACCTTTATTTTGGCTCTTCTGCTTAATTCGTTATTAGATATCGGTGTTTTAGAAAGGAATTGAAGAAGATAAGGAAATTAAACCATCTTCTCTTACGCAAATTTGTTGTAGATGAGATATGTTAGGAAGTGCTACGATAAAAAAAGCAAGCGTTACCAGGAATATCTCGGAAGAAGGCGGAGAATCCTAGAGAAAGATAGGAGTCTAGTAGCTTTAAGTAGCGATCTTTCGATAGATTTAGAGAAAGTACGTTTGCGGAAGACGTAGTAGATATTACGTGACTCTCCCATGGACGATACGGATAAAAACGTAAAATTACAGAAATAGATGCTACTACTTTTCCTTTTAAGAATTCATTCTTTCCGCGAACTAAACGCGATAGTGAAAGGGTCAAAAGATTGCACGCGCACCCACCTGCCACACGCCAACGGACAGCTTACGAGGTGTTAATGTAGATGCACAACTGAATTGGGTAGAGAAAGAGCAAATATAATAATTCTAATTCTTTTATAACGGGAGTTTTCCCGCTAACCTTTTAAATATCATTTTCAATTACAATGGAATATCATAGTACAAATTATGATTAAAAATAGCAATAGAATATTGTAATACAAAATGATAATACAAATTTCAATTGCAATATTACAAAATACTATATAATATAAGTACAATAAAGAAATATAAATCAAAATTACAGTCCAGGAAACATATGAATAAAGCATAATCACAATACATAAATAAAATTTCTGCCACAATAAAAAATGCTAGATATGTAAAGTTTGTCTGAGAAAGTTATCCGTTTAAAAAAATGGAGCGATAAAATGTTCATTATTGATAAGGATAATTAGAAAAATGATGGTACTGAAGTGGTTACCTACTGAAACGTTTACCTGGAAAGTTAAACTGAATATAATTTATAGAGAATGTATTCAAAGGTTGAATCTATATTTCTAAAAGTTTAAATAATCATCAAAAATAAAGATTAAAGAAGGTGAGATATAAGTCAAAAGTGCATGAACTATCGCCCCAAATTGATTCTACAATTTTCTAATTATTTTGATATTGATAAATGATCATCTATTGCCAATAATATTTTATTTTAATGTATTTTTATACTCTTATGTTTATATTTATTCGATTAGGAATAAATTAATATTACGATGTTTCTTTTATTAAGTTTAGGATCGTTTATTGCTAATAATATTCCACTGTTATGTGCATTTATACTTTCTTTAAGTCTTAAATAATCGAAAAAATCATTATTTCGAGGTTATTTCAACGTTTGGGTTTTGAATATATGCGTGCATATCTTCTAAGTAAAAGCGTATCCTTATTTCCAGGTGTTGAGTAAAGGTGAGGTATTTCTTAAGGATATATATTGAGAACTCTCAGTACCGATAACAAACGCGTGTTGAGGATCCATTAACTCCAAAGGAAGAGAAGCGTAAAAATACATCCAGAAAATCCATTCCGAAAGATTTGTCACCCTTTCCACGATTTTCTCACGAGGAATCCGCAGGTGTTTCAGATCTTCCCTATGTTTGCATTGATATTTCCCTTCTTTTTAATTCCAATCTTGATCTTTCACACTTTCGCAACGAAAAATATTCCCTTCCGCAAACTTATCCTCACTTTCTTTAACGTTATGGTCTCCCGCTGCTGGGTTTCTTGAAATATCCCCCGTTTTCCGTAATCGGGGCTCGAATCGCCTATTATCATGTGTAAGGAGAAGCGCACTTTATGTGTGTGGATATTTATAGCTGGGAATTTATGGGGAGCTGAAAACGAGTTGAATTGCGCGCTGTGAAGATGGACAGTGGGCTACAGTAGGTAAAAATTGCCGAAATATAAAAGTTAGTTTTATTTATTTATTTTTTTGAGTGTGGAGTTTGAAATTTGGCGTGGATATTCATGGATGAATTCCATATACAACTTTGATATCGTTTCTCTTATTCCTGTGTATTAGGATTATTATAGAGAGGTTTAAAGTTTACCAAATATTGCGAAATGTTTTAAAATTATTATATTGATATATTTTTAACTTTTTAGCGTTACTAAACTAAAATTAAGATAGTGATCCCGTAAAATATTATTCTTTTATGTGTACTTAGTTCAAAGAATGACGATAAGAATCTGTCTAGTAAACTTATAGGGCTGATTAAGTTTCTGTTCGTATTTAACTTCTTCTATGAATATAATGAAAAAAATGAAGATTTAATTTAATATTACGAAACCGGTAGCTATTAAAGCAAATTTTCTGTAGAAATTGCTAAGTCTTTTCATTATACCATGGCTTTTCACGAAGTCACGCCTTCTAATATTGATTTCATTCTTCTTTTTGTTCCTAAGTTTCGAATCCTTATTTACTATAGTTTTGAATCCATCGCTTACTAGCTTTAGTCGATAATCTGATCGTCTAACTTCTACACCTGAGAGTTCTTTTCATTGCCAAAACGAATCTGAAATCTCAACCGAAAAAGTGAACTGCACTACGTGGCACCATCGACTAATCCGAAACCCGCCTTAATTTATGAGGATCCTAAATCGTATACAATTTTCCTGGAAATGCCGAATTATAAGAAGAAGTATACTTCAATTTTTCAGATGTGCTTTACCTTAGGGTTCTACTCGTCGAGTTTTTTATTCCTTCTATTTTTGCCTTTTATTCTGATTTTATTGTAAAATTTCAATTATATCCATCCATTGAACTTTTAGTTGATGAAAACTTTTGGTTATTCATTGTGATGTCTGAACTATGCCCGATGTTCGTATTACTCATATTTTTGACGGATGATATTGGTCGTACACGTAAAAGAAACACAATTCTTATTATTAAAATCATTTGCTGTTACTTAATTGCTCCCTCATTACGAAATTGTGCTTAATCATATCCGTTTCAGTAATCTACCAATCTTCCCCTAAATTAATTCTATTGCTAACACGCACTGGTGGAATATACTTCTTACGTTAAACCCTGGAAAAGTGGGTATCAGCGTCAGTCATTCTGAAGTCCATTTCATTACCTTCGTTATTTCTAAGTTACCTAAATTTAAGCGTATCTCATAGTCACGCATAGAAGATAATATTAAATATATATAATAAAATTACGAGGTATTAATGTGTATAAGAAACAAACAGTTTTAATTTAGGTAAAAATTAGCGAATTGTAGGTGACTACGTTGTATCCCATTTCACTTGATCCTCCATGGATAGTATAGAGTCGACCCTCCCCGCGGTCAGGAATAGGTTTGGGAAGGAATCGCCCAAGAGAGGAGCGGTCAGGTGTTCCGGAGCCCAAAAGAAAGGAAGAGTGGGTGTACTGTAGCCTTTAATTGCGTGCCAAATTCGAGCAAGTTTTTTTAGCTCTTCTTACCCACAGCTTAAAAGTACCACTCACGGGAATTCCCAGCGGGAGACTGAGATGGTGAAGGTGTACTCGCCATCAAAGTAATCCGCGAAATTTCTCGGTGCAGCTGCTTCATCATCGCTTTTTGAACCCGAAGTGGTCGTTTAAGAAGCTTAAATTAATTTCCAACTAACGATTGCGTAGCGCAATACGTGTTAATGTACGTAAATGTCTTTGATTTTTATCTTATCTACGCGTCTTATCAATCGATTGATGAGTAATTGTTCCTGCTTTGGATATCTCGAGGATTCATCTTCGAAATTTGCGTTTATTTTTGACTCTTCGATTTTTTTTAGTTACCAAGCTGGTTACTGAGGTTGCCATGGAGTTGATTTGAGGTTACATCTGATGTATATAGATAAGTTCGAGTTAAGGTTATATTGTTTTTAATTTATTTTATTTGATTTCAAAATTGCCACATCGCTAAGAATATGCACTGATATGTAAGCGTATTTTGATTTTATTTTTAATGATGTTTTCTTTTGAATATAATTATGAGTCTTTGCTGGTCCTTCAGTAGAGTTTATTTCAACGTATATCAATGATTAAGAGGTGTTGAATTTTTATCTATCTGTAAAAATATATAGTTAATTTGCTTTGAATGGTATTTAAGTATAAGTGGGATTTTAAGTCATTCCAATTGCCATCGTTCTAATTTTTTTGTTTGGTTACGAATTTTTATGTTTCGTCCTTTAATTATTTGATTTGATTGATGATCTTTCGGTTTGAAATTGAATGATTGGTGATCTCGCATATGCTCTTTCACGATGATCCACACTTTTTCAATGAGTTATTGGAATGATATCTTGCGATACTTTTCGATGGAAATTGAACTTCGCAATGATGTATCTAATTGGAACCATTTAAAAGCATGAGAATTATACGCGCTATAGTATGGGAATGGAAAACGACCTTCAGAATCCTTATCCAAATATACTAGTTTACAATTGATCAAAAGTAAAAAGGGCAAGATACTTGAGGGCAGAATCTAGGTTAATAGTTATTAGTTTGAAGGATAGATCGATGTAAATGAGTAAAATTCGCTAGGATTAACTTTCATCACCAAGTGATTGACCACTTCAACCCAATATAACATGGTTCATTTTTTGTAATTTATTCTTTTGTTTTCTTCGTAATATCCTGCTAAAATCTTTCCTTTATCGGTTTTTGTCTTTCTTTTTCTATGTTTCGTAAATTAGTTTATAATATTTCTCTTGTTATAGTAAGCAATAATTGAAAGTAGAGATATATTTTATATTGCTCTAGTCTTATCATTCGTTTTTCTTTCTGGATATTTTTGTTTCTTTCATTATTTTTTATTAATTAATTCCTTTTACTATTTTTATCATTTAAATTAAATCATATAGAAAATAATTCATCTCAGATTCAAAAATTTTATATTCTTGATATTTTAAATACCACAAACAACTCCTTTTCCCTATTTTTTACATGTATTCATTATTTTATTTTTATTCTTTATTTCCTTTTTTAAAAGAACACGATTTGGATTTAAGAGGGTACTTCTTAGTTCCTTTATCGCCCATAATGAAGTCGATTGCCATTATCGTTATGTTTCAAATAAGGAGAAGCGAATTAGAATCAATTCCGAAAATAAGATGGATGATATATTTCGTTGGGCCAATCAGAATCCTCGAGACAAATCAATGAGATGGAACCGGATGGAATCAAATTACCGCATTCCTTTGTGCATGGCTCATTATCCAAAAGGATGAGTCTTTGACTGGTACCACCAAGTCGCATAAATTATTCCAATAATTGATTATTTCCATTACTTATGGAAACGGCAACCTGTTTCGTTGAACTTATAAAGAGAGCATTATAGAACGGAAAGATAATTTGACCTCGAAAATCTTAGCAATGAGAGAGTTATAAATTTATGCCATTGACTGCTGCAGATAAATTTTATTAGCTCCTATAGACCTTAAATAGATCAGTTTTCGGTTGAAAATGTTCAATTTTGTCTTAAAACGTTGACGATTATTTTATAAAAGTATAAATGAGTGCTTAAATTACCCTTCGCAGCTATATTTACCTTAGAAACGATTAATTTGAAAAAAATAGTTTCCGTAGAAACGATCTGAAGAATTTACGTAATAATTTTGCTGCTAATCCTCAAAGATTTATGTCGAAATTAATATATATTTTTTCTTTTTTATCATACCTACGAGAGTACAATTAAATTGAATATAATATAAACTATTATAAACAATAAAAGAATTGGAAATTGCCCAAGGTTAAATTAATTTATTCTCAGCTCACATGATGTGCCTCCAGGATCAGTCCTCAATAATATCGAACGCAATGAGAGAAAAATTTTACTTATTTTTCTATTGAAGTCTTCATAGAATTCAGACAGATACTAGACTGGTCTCCGTAAGCATTTGCAAATGTTTCCCAACGACCCATCCATTCCTTTTGAAGGTCCCGAATGGAACGCGGTCCGGAGCCGTAGTCACGGACTTTTAGATAGAGGCTTCCCTGGTGCCAAAATGTCGTCCTTTTATTGCGTCTGTCGAAAGCAAAGCGCCAGATCTGTAGACGTGAAGTTACTATGACAACGTAATAGTGTAACATAGAGTAATAATGTTACGATTGTACTATAAACAATGATAAATTATATCAATATTAAGGTTACTACGACAACGTAATAGCGTAACATACAGTAACAATGTTACAATTGTACTATAAATAACGATAACTTATATCAATATTCGTAACGGTTAAGTAAGAAAACATATATCTAAAGTAATGATGTTGCTAAATAAACATGATAATTTATTATTCTTTTATTGTATTAATCTTAAAGCATAGTAACTTTGTAATGGTAGGTAGCATTTGGCTTGAGTATATATTGTTATGGAGGAATTAGAAGAGCAGATACTATAATTGATATTTAAGCTATTCGTCAATATTTAAACATATAATAGTTAGTTTCTTAATAGTTTCAGTCTAATGACTCAAAATAAATGAAAATGATCATATTTAGCTCAGAATTTAGTTGATTCTCAGTAAGTGAAGGTAATATCTCCCTTTTTCATTGTCCAAGGGCGTAGATTCAATACTTCAAAAAATATGCAATTCATAGACGGAGGGCAATTATAATAAGCACGGTAAAGTTTTATAAGACTGATATACGATTCAAGAAGAATTTCCCCTCAATTACTTTGTGCTCCTAAGATCGATTCGCGAGGACCGGATATTAAGTTTTTATATCCTTTTAAGCCGAGAATTCCAGTCTTCATTACCATGGGTTGAGGAATGAAATTTATTCTGCTCGAGAGTTGAATAATCTCCATTCGCTGCTGTCAGGAGGTTCACTTGTTCCGATAAGTTCAAATAAGAAAACCTTAATTTTTGTAAGTGATTATGTTTTCCGTTGGCTTTGATGTGATTCCGATAAGTACCCGAAAAGTATTTTAGAATCGTAAAAACTCAAGGGTATTGAAAGAGAATCGATCGCTAAACTAAAACTAAACTGTTGTTTACTCTATGAAGGAGCAAACGAAATAATACGGCTGTAATTTCATAATAATCATTGTTTAATAGCATAAGTATAAGTTATAATGAACAAATATTCCTACTTTCCACAGACATTTCAATGGTGTGATATTATTTATTCATTATGATATAGCTACGAGGCTATTCATTCATTACGTAACCATTCCACATAGTAACGCTTGATCATATTAACTGTATTAGTATGTTTTGTAGTAGTAATTTCGAGGAATAGAAGTGAAATGGTACATATGATATAAATGTACATCGTGATAATTCTACCTCTTAAAATGCATTACTGTCATTTGATTACATTTACTTTACTCTTACATATTATTTTACCGCACCAATATCTCAGATCCAGAAAATTTCATCATTAAACTATTAACAAAGAAATTATTGTACCCTTGTTTTCGTATTCTTTAATGGCAAATATTCCTTTTGTGAATATGAAGCACGAGTCTGAGCAAAATAAGATAGTGGGAAGTTAATTGTGATATTACCGTTACTGATTTTAGCAGTAATTCATGGAGAATATAAAAGCAAACGATCCTAGTAATAACTTTGCTGAATTTATTCACAATTTAGACATTAGAAATTTTACGGAACCATATTTATTAATTAAAACTACTGCTGTTTACTCAAGCTTATCTGGGGCTCTTGGATAATGATTATATCTTTCCTCTTTATGGACTTGAATTTCCTCATAGCCTAGGCACCAGTTGACATTAAATTTTTCTTACTGAAGAATTCGCACACTTATTAACAATGCTTCCTGTAATATAATCCCACGAATTTAAAGCTTCTTCGATTGATTTTGAATGCCTTGTTTCCTTCTCTACAACTGTACGAGATTCTCGTTTTAATAAAATAAATATTAGAAGGCGTGACTCGATAGAAAGCCATAGTATAATGAAAATTACCTTGTAAGGTATTATATTCCTTCTTCAGATATATTATATTCAATATAAGGAAGATGGATTTAATCTTCATATCGTTCCCGTTCTACGAAAATAAAGTATTTCCAGTAGTAATTTCACCTTTGGTCTTTCTCCATTTTAAAAACTCCACAAGAGTTATTTAGACTTTTTTCTTGCGTGAAGATTTCAAAAAGTTTCTTTTTAGGCATAGTTACATTGAATGAAAGACTTAATAATGGCCGTCCACGAAGTAATGCCTAATAATGAGTTTATAAAATATTTACTTTTCCATTTTCGAATTGGAGTGTTCCATAGTGTTCCCAATCGATCGATATGTAATCTTTAGAGTAAAAATTTAATTTTACTGAGTTTCTGCTCAAGAATATTATCTACAATACATGCATTCTTCATAAAAGCTTGTGTTGGCTAAACCCACTTCAATATGGCTTGAAAGAAGCCACCAAAATTTATGAATCGCTCTGAATTTGTGCCCTCCTATGATTCAACCAGATTGCTTTGAACCTGCTAAGGAACGTAAAATGTTCGTTTTAATTGGAATTTTCAGTCTTCATGGTTGCTTTGAACGTCACGACCAAATGGATTCATATTTAATTGATTAAGTGAAATATTATTACGCTTCCATAAGGCAACGACTGGTAGCATATCAAGATTCCACGTGTATCTTTTAAGTTAGCGAAATCGCCCTCAATTTATTAAGCACAATTTTCAGTGTTCTATATACATGAAATCACATAAATAACCATGTGCGTATTATATAAATATATATGCATATAAATTTAATTTGTATCATATATATATAATTTTTATATGCAGGTCTCGGGTTAAACACCTAACTATATATCAACTTTAAGTACGCCATCATATTACCTTTTGACGTCACAGAACAATTAAATTAAGTAAATGAAAATTACTTAGACAACTGTTGTACTATAGGGTGTCAACCAAAGATCGAACTAGTTACTTCATTAGTCAAGACAAAAACTCTTACGCTCTTCTCAAAAACCAGAACATTTTAATTTGTACGAACAGCCAATCACACTACGCATCCTCGCACGTAATTCTTTACCCGATCTTTTAAAACTTCGTATTGCAACAGCTGACTTATCTCACCTCCACGGCTTCTTCGTGACCCTTGGAAGGGATTTTGAATGAGGCCGTAATCTCGAGGGATAATTCCAAAAGAGGCTAATTTGAGTGCGCCTCCTGAAACAGGGTCCTTGGGAACCCAAGAGGATGTTGCATTGGGGTGTGGTCTGGAGGAGTCGGCTGAGAAGGACTCTTTGTTCTGCAGACGATTTCTACCTGAGCGTCTGCGGGGAATGGGATTTCAGAGGGAAATGTGCCACCTACGAATTGGCGAAATCGAAAGTGAAATAAAAAGAGGCGATTTTTACCTCTTGCGGGAGCTTCTGCCGAATTTTGCGCCTTTCTCCTTCACTTATTTAAGCTCGTTTTATATCCCCACGTTTCTTTACGATTTTCTTAGTTCTTTCCGCTTCAATTTTTCAACGTTCTTTTCTTCTGAAGTAGTAGCAGGTGCCATTACCACGTGTTGAGTAAATGAATAGATTTTTTGATTTAAATGAATAATTAGTTATTTAAATATATTCTTGAGCTATAATCCTAATACGTAAGAAACCAATTGTGATTTTGGTTGATAATTGGAATGAATAATCCTTGCGTAAATTACTGTGATTTTAACAAATTTTGTAGAAAACAGCTAGTATTTTAGAAGTGTTTATTTTTCATACACAATTATGAAGTATTCATGTAATATTGAAATAAGTAATCTTAAGTAGTCTTAATATTGATAATTCTGAAAAATTTTTGAAGCTAAGATTCTGGTATCATCTCCCCCTAGGAAGCACTAAAATGAATAACCAGGAAGTAAATATGTAAATGCAAAATTTAGGAGTATATCTATTGATGCAAAGAAGATATTCGCAATAATTACTTTTCAGACTACTGTCTTATTCACTCTGAAGTAATTTTTTACATCTAAGAGTTTATTCTTTGTAGTTGTATTGCATCTTAACTTAAATACTAACGAAATATTTAAAATTTATCAATCTATATCCATCCTCAGAATTGTGATTGCAATTCACTGGTTATAAGAATATTTTAATCATTAACTGATGCACATTTTAAATATACTTGTTTAGGACATTAATTTCAAATTCTCCGGAAGAAAATCTGCACATCTCTAATGTTTAATTAGGCAACAATTCTCGAGTAGATTTATGATGATAGATAAATTACGTAGGTATTAATTGAAATAAATTTATATTAGAGAGTAGTCAATATCATCCAAAAATATGAGGTGGCATTACATATATAAAATAATGTACAGTCTTTTTTACCTTATATAAGATATTATCTTTCATTTTCGTCAGGAATTTAGAGAGTAAATTATTTAATTAACACCGATGTGACCGATTTTGACTTCTTCTTGTAAGACTATGAGAAGTACTCATAACAAGTTCTATGATATTCCCTTGCTTCTTCCTTTCTCTAAAAAAAATAGCTAAAATTCTAAAAATCGAAGCAGAAGATGGATAAAATCTTTCAAGAATGAAACAATCGCAAATATGCTTTCGGATCACTCATTTATTCATCTTACCTAAAAATAAATTTTTATTCAAATATTTTCGTCAAAGAAGTTAATCATTTCTGTTGTATATTTCTACAACTGCTCTGATTCTTTTACACTTCTAATGCTGCCTAGATTTACAGGCAGAAAAGCTCGAATTATGCGCAATTACTTGTTTACGGACGGTGAAATCGTTAATTAAAAAATACAGTATTAGTTTGAGCAGTAACGAAGTTTTTCATGCTAAGAATCTATAGTAAAATTTGATCGACGATGATTGAATAAGTATGGGGATGGGATTTGATAGGAACCTGCTTGACTCCATAATTTTTACATGTCTATTTCGATACCATGCGATCCTCTGAAGGGAATATGACAGGGGATGCAATCACCCTGACTCTACATACTCAACAGTTTACTCTCACGTATCATATGCGGAGAAAACAAATTATCGCATTTGCTTGTTTTTGCATTGATTCCCCTTTATTTAATGCGCTACGTCCGAAAAGCCTTCAGAACAGGTGCATGATATTCTCTACGTCTTCCGAGAGCGTTTATTCCGAGTTTATTCGATAAATTTAAGGGATATATAAAATTAAGTCATTCTTTTTAGGTACGTATCAAGACGAGCCACATTCAAATTCTCGTCAGATTAGACATCCGAGAACTGTCACGCCGATCGTTTCCACGTTACAATTCCGTAAAACGTAAACGTTTGAAAAGTCTCAGATCTGTTCACGATTCCTGACTCATCACCAAGGAGACGACATCATCCTTGAAAAAAACTCTTTGAATAATTAAAACCCCATACGATCTCAGTCCATCAAGAGAATAACCGAATTATTTCTCTCCCAAGGCTAAAAGAAGATCTCAACAATGGTAACATTGGTTTCATCACGCGTCCCATTGTCGATTGTGAATAATTTTTTTCGAGGGAAAAAGATGATCACACCCAAGTTGTCAGTTTCATGCGAGCGGACACTGCAGCAGCCAATATTCTCAAGGACAATTGCCTTTCCCTTTCTTTTTAAGTGTTTTTTCGTTTTTATTGTCCCTTCCGGGAGACACACACAAGTACACCCTCCCAACAGGCGGCCTCTCCAATTTTCTTGCCACAAAAGAAGTCACCTACTCCTACTCTAGGGTTTATTTTATTGTCCGGAGGTTTTTTGGCACTTCCCGGGCATCTTTTTGATGGGACCGGTAGCCGACTGGGGATTTTTGCCAAGATTTTTGCAGGGTAGTTAAATGCCCTTTACCCAAAGAGAGGCTTTCATTCCATGCCGCAGCTGCTGTATATGACTGATTCTCATCTGGCTACCGACTACACCCTGGGAATAGGGCTTCGCTACTGGTGGATTTACATTGGAGATATCCCATCCCCTAACACTCGAGGGTTTTAAAAACAGGGCCGACTTGTGAATGTGCCGGGGATACGAATGCTCTTAAAAACAACGTCACGTGCTATTAAGTCGGGAGGGGTTTTTAGACGGGCTATCTTGCTAAATGTCGCGCTGATGTCTGATGTTATTTTAGAGATACAGTGTAGGAAGATAGATCGATAGTATTTCCAGGATATTGATACGTCGTGTATATGTATTTAATGGTATTTGTTACTCGTGTTACTTGCTATACGTATTTGTTTGTTACATTTGGTTGTATTCGTTGCGTTACGTAATTTATTTGCAGTAAAATATTAATACGTATTTCTTTTGTTTTACGTAATAAAATGGCAGCATTTTTAAAGAGATTCTTACTTAATATTTTATATTACTTGACATTTTTATTAATGTTATTATTAAGAATAAAATTTGGATTTAATAACTACGCTACTATTCATATATATCATGCTTTACATTCACGAGTCTTTAATGAGATTTTACTTGATAACTAGACCTTTAAAGTATCCTATGCTTATTATATGCATATATTATTACATAAATTACTGATTAATTAAAAATAAAATTAACAAAATTCAAATATATATACATAAATATATAAGTAAATAATAAAAATAAATATTAATTTAGACAAATTATTATAACAATTATGAATAAGACTTCACTTTAGCTTACCCTTATTAAGTCGAGGATATTGTACAGAAAACGAAAATTGACGTAGATATTTGAGAGCATATATCAGCAATAAATGAGACAATATCGTCATAATAATCTTATATATATTAACCATTAACATAATAACATAATTGTGTATGGAATAAAATTCTGACGCTTAAATTAGGAGGACTATATTGATCATATACAGCATTGGATTTATTGCTTATCGGGGCTTTTATCGCAATATATTTTTGTATTTATATCCCTTCTTGTGTGGTCGCTATTTCCACTCACCATATGGTCAAGTACAAAAATAGCCATGAAAAATTACAATAAAATTGATATAGAGCTGCGTTAATTTTGTTTTCATCCCAACAGTGGGCATAGTTAATTAATATAGCCTCTCCTTTTCTTGAATTGGTTCGCCATTCCTCCATTACTTACTCCTTCGCGTGTTATTTTTATCCGTTGACTTATACCTTCATCAACTCTTGCAAATTCTCCCTTTAATTCTTGAGCACTTTCTCACGCGCGAAGTTTAAAAAAATTTAAACTGGAGTGGTGCGGAGATGAGATTCTCCTACTACACCACCACTCCTGCATCAGTTTCATCTTCGAATTAATTCATCACCTACGCTGTAATTTGAAACAATTAATAACCTCGCAGCAATTTTAATTCCTGAATTATGTCATCATCGAAACCAATTCCGATCCAAAAATCCAAGCTTCCGTTTTCCTCAACATCCAGATTATTCCTTATAATCTCGCCATTTTAACAAACGTTTTTCTACCGTTCTATAGCGTGCCCAAACATAATTAGCGATCCGAAACTAATACCGGTCGATCCGAGCCATATATCAGGCCGTTGCGAAAGACAAGTAAAAATCATGTTTATATTAAGCAAATACGAAGCAACACGGCGAAGTAGCTATAGTGAGGAGTTACTTGATAACTTATACCATCTTCTGCGTTCATTTTTCACGCTCCAACGACGGACGACAAGAATCGCGAACCTCTTAATCCTCTAGAAGCATCGAAACAAATGGCTATAGTTTAATAGGATGCCAAAGGCGTGGAGATTTATCAGCCTCTTAGGAAGATTTATTGCGAATAATATATCACTAAAGTTGACTCTGTTTGCGGTGGCTGGGATGCGCGAGTGGTCGAGAGGGGGATGGGTGATAAATATTTGCCGCCGACGAGTGATTTTTGTAATGATATCGGTCGAAAATGAGGAAAAAATAAGCTAATGCTGAATACGTTTCTTACGCGATGGATTTTTCTTTTATTTCGTCTCGCGAAGATTCGCCGAGGTCGCATGATCTATGTATAGATTGAGGATGGAACACCCCCTTAAGAGTCGTTCGCCGGGGTTTAGAGTTACGCACTTGCATACGAACTCTCGGAATGTATTTAAAAACGTTCAGTGTTGATAAATTTATGTTTAATAATACGATAGCTTGGGAATCGTAATGGAGAAGTTGGTCGTGATTGCTGTGGGATATACTCTCTCTCGAGGGGAGATCTTTGGAGATGGTACAGCTGCTGGAAGTAATCGGAAAAAAAGTTGAAGTGCGTAATGAAGTCGGTTAGGAATATACACGAACGTCATTGGTTGAGGAGGATGGGGTGGTATCGTCGTTTGCGATATTTGTGCCTGGAGATTAGATTAAGATCCTTTGTTGTCTTAATTACTATTTACATATATGGTCTATTGCTTTTACTTCATTGAGGGGTTGAATAGTAAGTAATATAATTACTATAAATAAATCTAAGAAACCATTCATGTATTTTGCCATCGTCGTAGAATACCATAACAGGAAGCTTGGTAATTAATTAAGAATATATCTTCATCATCTACAATGTTGGAAATTATAACATACGAATAGTAATAATAATTTACATTATTTACCATCATTAAGGGTGTATATGATATAGCGTAAGATTATTATAAAAATCAATTGGAGAAAACATTAATTTATTTAGCCAGAGTCATTGTGGAGTTCCATAACAGGAGGTATTGTTAAGAACTGAACAAATTTCTTTTAGAGTAAGGAAAATTCTTACTGTAGTATTTGAACAGTCATCAACCATACTTTGATATAATTACAGTATCGTAATTTTTTTCTCGAGTTCATACATTTCATTAGTTCTAAGTTCATTCGATCAATTCGCCAAGGTTTTTATAAAATCAATCTTGCGAATTGATCAAAATCAAGATTGTATCCTATAAATCCTTTTTTTAATTATTGATTTTATTGAAAAGGAGCACAAATCTATTGTAGATACATCTGGGGAAACTAATACAAACGTATTGTAGATTTATCAGTCATTTTTTTAGCCCTCTAAATTGCTAATGAATTTATTCTGGGTGAAGCAACCAAGGTTTATTTCTGTCACGAAATCATGACGTAGCATTATGTACCGTGAAGATGCCCGATCTTACGACTCTAAGGCAATTTCTCAACAGAAATTTTTGCTCGCATTCTGTCGAATATTTGACCATTTGGGAAAAATCACGAAGAAATATTTAACAAAGCATTTGGTTATTCATTTATTCTTTTTTATTCACACAGACATTCAGCTAGGTGGTTTGGATTTAGATGAGGTGAAAAGTTGATTATTCAATCATTTTATTTGGGAATTAAACACCTAAAACGTACCATAGATAGTACACCTTAAAACAAAGACGAGCGTGTTTAAAAGGAAAATAATTTTTTTCCAGAATGTAGAATTTACAATGATACTGCAATAATGAAAAACATCTTGAACTATAAATTATTATGAAGAAGTATAAATTGAACTTAGCCTTGTCTCTTGATAAGATAAGATAATTGTACCTTAGCTTTGTCTATTCAATCTTCGTTCAAATACGCTTATCGTACTTGGATAATGGTTAAGAATAGATTACTTAAATCATTTAAACTCTTTTACATCTCTGTTGACTAAAATTATCCCCTCAAGCTCTTATAGGCTCCTTTAAGAACACATCTCGCAGTCATAATTATTTATTTACACAGCGTGTTTATCTATACATCTTGGTCATTTAATTTCATCTGAATATCTCCTTCTCCCTCCCTTTTTTGCGATTAAGGTATGCGATAGCTTTCCAAAGCGTACAAACATACTTGTAGAAAAAGTACGACATGTCCTACTTGCTCGACGACAATGCAACGCTCCTAGAAGAAGCTGGATAAATTAAAGTAGCCCTTCGGCGAAAGAAAGCATCGGCAGAACCAGACTTTCATGTTCATATATCCTTGAGTATTAATAGAGGCTTACTGTGTTGCAAGATTACGTGCAATGTCTCCCGTAAATTATTTCGCAAACATGCTGGAATTTAGAGTTATACAATGGCTTTTCTCGACGTAATGGCAATTGATGGGCGTAGTTTTGATGTTAAAGGGCATTATTAATTCCACATAAAGGCTTTTAAATGGTAAATATTTTACTGGTTCTCCTTTTTTTTTCGCGAGATCGTTTCTTTTGAACGACTATCACGTACTGGAACGTGAGATTGTGTTTTTATTTCTTCATTATGCTTGAAATTCGCGACAATCAGCTGTAAGTCATAGGGTTTCGTAAAGCTTAAATAGTGAGTCAGCCCATGAAGTAATTGACTCATTAATCTGATCTTTCGTAGATCCATGAAGTTTCATAAACGAATGCAGCGATTCAAATTTTTGGCTTGTTTGTTAGATATGTACTACGATCAAATTTACAGCTTCGTTCGTAAATGAATACTAACATGTTGTTTTTAAGATTGGTTAATAAATAAACTATTCTGTTAAATTTAAAAGCTCATTTATAAATAATAATACGTTTCAATCCTCAAATTTGTTTATAGATTTAAATAATACGCTTTAACTGAGCTATCGTTGCAAATAACAAAATGACGGTTCAAATATTACGAGTAACGATTTGAGATATCATAATCTAAACGGAAACATATTTATTTCCTTATCTAATTGGAATAAGGTGCATGTTTGGAAAAGAAAAATACGCTAAATTTAATTTTTATCGTTCTTCTATCACTCAATACGTCTATTCTTTTTCATTTCATATTCTTTTATTTATTTTTATCATAACATTTAGATAGAACACTCTTTTTCCTCTCGTTCACTGTTACTCTCACATACCAATCACTCGACGAAACGTATTTTCATGAACTTGGACATCATCCGCCAAACTCTTAAGGCGTCCATGTTGAGGAATCCCTTAGCAGGAGTGGGGCAAGAGGTCATGCGTTCCAAGACGCCTTCCTGCCAATCGCCTGCGAAGTCCCAATAACCCTCTTCAACGCCGACTCTACGCCTGCCCATGAAGAGGGCCGCCTGATACATTTCGTATTCATCTGCTACTCCCGGCGCCTCCACCCTAACGTCCGATTGTTCCAACCTGCTGAAAAGAGTAAATGGCTCTTTAATGGACGCTGAATATATAATTAAGGGACAGGCCCACGTGACCTATCTCAACGCTCATTGGCTACGCGAATTATTGTCGTTCGGAAGAAGCCTACCGCACAGCAATTGTTAGTCGTAATGTTTGGTTAACTACGAGAGGTAAATTAAAATTATTACGCAATAATTAAACGAGTTATAAGTCCTTTACGGTGATTGTTGTACTATATTGTTATGGATCCTTTTCGGTAATTGTTGTTTTATATCCTCGAAATTACGACGTAACAATTAATCAATTTGTGAATCATTTTCGGTGATTGTTGTATCATATTGTTGTAAATCCCTTTACGTAATTGTTGCATTAATTACTCGATATGGGAACGGAATAATTCTTTCGAACAACGGGTCGCCCATTATGTTTACGTTTGACGCCAAATTAGTCCATTTGCCCACTTTTTTAATTCACGGGGTGCGTAATGAGGGAGTGACTACTGCAGTTATCTCTAATGCGTTTAATGAAAGCGATTTTCCCGCTCTTAGTTCGAGAGAACTCTTTAACGAGCTGAGATCAGATCTTCACGGTGTGGGTTCGCTTTCCTTAATAAGAGTGTCGAAGAATTCTCCGGTAATTGATTGCCAATTTAGCATGGGTGTTTTACGAACGGTTTCTCTGTTTCTTTTTATTATTATAGTTTCCTTTGTCTCATTTCCTTTACGTATTGCATCCCATCTTTCTCGTTGTTCGCTTAATTTATAATGAGCTGCTATTATTTGAAGGGATCTTTTTATATTTTGCTTCTTCTCCTAAGCATTCGGTTCGGAGAGTAAGAAGTGTAAAATTGGATTATAATATCATTCGTATTTCGTGCAATTTGCGGAAATATTTTGATTGAGTCGAGTATATCGGTTTCAAATATTAGGCAAGTGTAGAAAGAAATACTTTATGTATATTTCAATGATAGAATAATATACATAGAAAGATAATACCCGCTACATGTCGTAAATAAGAAACATTTTCACCAAGAGCATAATATTAATCAGACAATGATAATAAATATGTTTATCTTCATCGTATTATTTATTTTTTGATGTGCTATTAAGTAACACTTACAAAAATGTTAATTTGTTCAAAAAAATTAGTGGAAGAAAATTCCCTCCTGTACTAAAGGCTTACGTAAAGTGTAATAAAATTCAATGAAATTCAGCCAAATTACTTTTGATGTTAGCATACCTTCCAGGAAAGTAGGTGACCTGGGTTCGAGTCCTAGAAATGTTCTAATTTTTACTTTATTCGGCTTGGTATTCCAGTCTCATCTGATCATTAAACGGCAGTTTAGGAATCACAAATTACGTTATCAATTCTAAAAAAAATACGTATAATGATTATATAATAACATGAAACATGCATTTGAACATCATAATTCCACAATCAGGAGACGCTGTATTAGTCTGCTTAAGCTTATGTGGGGGACCTGGGTTCGATTCCCAGTCATGTTTATAGTATTTAACTTCTATTTAACCTGGTAAACCATTTACACAAACTAATATTGTAAAACTAATTCACCCTTCTTTAAACCTCAATAAACTCAATCGTTAGGACATAAAGAATTAAATCAGGTGACTACAAACTCTAACGTTTCGGACGAAAATAAATAACATCAATCCTTCCACCATATGCGAACGTAGGTACCGTCCTCCACTTCCAACGAACCGGTCGTACATTACACTTCACGCGGCAGAATATAACTAGAAGGGATTTAAAACAGTATCTATCGCTCTGTTAGGCGTGAGAGATGATCTCAATTAACATTGATAGCTTTATCTCCCTGTATATATATTTAGCCGCGTGTACGGAGGAAGTACTTCCCCCTCATGTGGTGGAGGATGGATACACGGCAGAGGTGAAAAACCAACATAGCGTAGGAGGTGCAGACGACGTCGTATGGAAATCCGCCGCTCATTCGGTGAAAAGCAATGACTGTGTTGGAGGCCGTACACAACGAGTGAGTCACCGAAGGAGAGGAGAAGAATGGTAGATGGCAGAGGGAACGAGGAGAAGTAATGATGTGAAATACGACGTACAAACATGCTTGAAGGAGAGGCGTAGAACTGTGGTTTTTTTATACATAAGGCCGCGGCTCTCTCTCTTTCTTGTTGAGGAGAAAAACGCTGACGATGGGCCATTAAAAGCCAATGAAATAAGAAGCGGTGTAATTCACAGACCTTTAGGATGTGCCGAGAGTGAAAAATCGCGCGGAGTTTTAGACATGAGTAGTCTCATGATCGGGTACGTAAAAAGGGATGTGATTATCTTATTGTAGGAGTACTGACGGTCATCCAGTCTTCCTCTATGATGAACGTACGAAATATAGAAGAAAAATTGGAAATAGATATGGTAATAGATGGTTATAGTAGAGTAGAATGGAATTAACGAATTCAGACGTAGAATTTATCCCTTGAAGAAAATTTTGGAAAACTGACTTACATTTATAAGAATTAGATTAAGGGAATAAAAATTACGCGATCGAAAATGAGTTGGTTATTTCAATCACGTTAAATTAGGAAACATGGAAATCGCCAAGGAATTAGCATGAACAAATTAAAGTGAAATTAATTCTGTAAGAAGATGATGGAAAGCTAACTTAAATTTACTAGAATTAGATTATATGAATATAAGATTACTCAACCAGATATGGTTGGGTTATTTCCTTCCCGCTAAGTTACAAATTATAGAAATCCCTAAGAAATTAGCTCTTGCAACCAACTCGTAAGTAGAAGACGTTATCTATAAGAATCGTTGCCATGTACGATAACACTTTGTAAACAATTGAAACCATAGAGTTTCGTAGTTACCTTCAAGTTGATTAGTTTCGGTATATACGGAGGTTTAATAGTAAAGGTTTAGTTACCCATTGAATATTAAAAATAAATATTTTAATTCGTTTAGATCAAATGTATTATAAAGCACTCGAGTGCTATGTTATTTAATTACCTTATTACATCTTAGATTAGCGATGAGATGAGTTGCGTACATCATCAAATAGATGAGAACACTGAAGTGGATGAGGGCTGAACATATGACGAGATGAAAAGTCAACCGCGGGACTTCATAATATGATGTTTTTACATAAACTTATCTGTGAGATTGTAATGAATTATAATTGGAATCTTTTGAAAAACAGAAAATCAGAGAGCGATACTAAATATAAGAATGGTGACCTACGGACACCAACAATGCGCTCCGAGGACTTAAAAAGCGATGGTACGCGAGGCAGCATTCGTTAATAATGTTCCACCTTCTGTCAACTCTTGCCTTATCCATATATCGGCCATAGTTAGCATTGTGTGTGTTTGCACTTCGGAGGCATCATTTACTACGTGGAATTCGTGGACACGATGTCCATTAGGCGCTGCTACTTAAGGAGACATTTGGAGAGTAAATGGGCATTTCTCGAGGAATGAGATGGTATTTCATACGAAGACGTACGCTAAGAGATTCAGAAAGTGATTCAAGAATTGAGTAAAAGTGTATTGTACAAGTGTAAGGGTACAATGATGGGGGTAGTGAAACAATTAGTCTCCCATTCAGAGCTGTAGGAAATAACAGCATTGCAAATTATACGATACAGTAGCTTATGTATGATCTATGGGCCCTATTATTATTATATTCATAAATATGTTACAGTTGGACTAATCTTCTGAAGGCAACATATAATAAAGTATCTATGATTACTGTAGCTTTCAATATCCTTATTCTATAGCGTTATATTATAGGCCATTCAAGAGATCTGATTTATGGGAAAAGAATCCAGTAATAAGAGGATGTGAAAAAAGTCTAACAGGATCGGGAATCGAACCCGGAATTTCCTATTCGCTCAACGGCGTGTCTGAATGTTCCGGCAAGGTAACTCAATTGCTATAGCAACCTACCCGGAGTTGGGATATCCGGGTTCGAGTACCGGTTCTGTCGGACTTGTTCCACGTCCGTTATTAGTTCATGGGTTTTAACCGAGACGTGTGTGTTTTTCACGCTAAGTTACCTTTACTGTATTACATTATGGGATAAGAGTTTTGGTATCATTACTTTTCTTTATTAAGTGAAAATTAGTTTTCCTCGACCTTGATGGCGTTTCTGTTTTGTTCTATCAATGATGTGAAGTCATGAAATGGACAGTTGTAAATATTTCTTCTACCTCTTTTGACCAGGATGGACTGGCTTCGTTCGTGAAATAAATTTTTGAATTATTCTGGTGGAAGCAATCATTATTCGGAACTGTTCATTAAATATATTTATCGTACATTGTTACCAACTTGAATTTATGGAGAATTCAGTATATAATACGCATAGTCTTTCGACTTCCAATAGGAAAATACAATAGATCTCTTTTAACATTTTTATACTTCGTCTCGGAAATGTAAAATCTACCGCGAAGAAATGAATCATTTTTATAAAATTAGTTCCTTCAATATTCTTTAATATTGCGATTCATTTTCTTAACCACACTCAATATTAAAGGTTTTTAAACTTCAATTTTAGCTTTCAAGAAGGGGATAAATCTACCAGCAACGCTAATATAAAATTAAGAATCTTTAGGGAAAGTTTCAAAGCCACTATAATAATCCACGTAAATTATCCTTTTTAAATGAAAATTCATTATCTTAGCGCTTTTTTAGGTTCATAAACAAATGAACATGGTATATACCTTATCCTTCTTAGAATATTGTTAAGAACGTCTTTCTATTTTCGTATTTTTCATTAACATTTAACTTCAAATGCCAATGAAACCACTGCTGCAAAAACCATAGAAACAAGTGGACTCTAAGATAATAAAGCCATTTTATAGGATAATTATCTTCTATTACGAACGGGTTTAAAAAATTTACTTCCACTCAGAATAATAAGGTTCACTTGCAAGCAATCGAGATACTAGTTTTTTTTCAACTGGTTATCATATTCCTTCGTATACGCATTACGAAGCTTGAAATGGACTTAAATATTTTCCCTCTTTATAAGGAGAAACACTTCCTAAAGGAGGCTGCATAGACTCTCATTTCCTGGTGTATATGTATCAAGGACTCGATGGTTGCTATAGCCTCAATCACTGGCGTTGTTCACTCAAGGTCCCCCATTTCATTACTCATCATTAAGGGAAAACAAGAAAAAGAGGAATCGAGTAAACTGCTCGGTGAAATGTTGCCAATCCCTCATTTCAGCAGCAAACATCGGTATTTATGCTACAAAATATTGCGGCACGTCTTTCATACGCCGTTAAATTCGTCAGGGAATTAAGAAGTTACGAAACAGATGGACTAGGGGCGAACATAGCTTTACTGATAGATTAATCGCATAGATATATCGAAATAATCGATTTATCGCATAGATATATCGAAATAATCAATTAATCGCATAGATATATCGAAATAATCGATTAATCGCATAGATATATCGAAATAATCGATTGTTAAAATGATTAGAATAAAATTTAACTAAAATTACGTGCTCCTTAACCTTATTTTAAAGATAAGAGTGTTATTAATGTTTAGAAATACGTAGTGACTGCTTTGTTTGCATTATCCTTCTTCTGCGTCATTATTTCAAAATGAGATTATCAGGTGTCAATTCAACAGGTACCAAGATGCATTCTCACTGTATTCTCATTCATATTCATCACTTTTAAAGAAAGGGAAAGGATTTTCTCAAGTAGATACGTGCTACTGTCCTCAGGTGTTCCTCAGAGAAAGAGAGAGTGAGTGAGTATGAGATGTGATTTTATAATAACCTTTTTGAGGTGATGAAGAGGTGGCATAGTAAATTTCAACGCTAAGAAGAAATTATAAGTTTTTAGTCTTTATATTATAATGACGTAAATTGTGAATTAGGCCTATGTGTGCTAAGAAATGAGAGGCATTTTGAAACTAATTGAAGTTAACATTTCCTATAGCGTACAGTTGGATATTGTAGCACTTAAATATGGTTAAAAATTAGTTGCAACCAAATAATGCCGTCGAAGATCGAATCTTGTTTTCAGAAACATGTATTCAGTGATTCTATTTAGTAATTCATTGTTTCACTCAGTTAAGCTAGATTTAGGGCTGACTCTGACGCGAGGAAATCTATCCCTATCTATTATTACTTTAGGATTTACGAGTTTTATTTTTACTGTTCTTGTAACACGTTTTTCCTACATGAAAAAATATATCCGTAATAATAGATTATTCTTCTCGTGAGTAATCAAGGGCGAAAGCAAAATTTTAGTACGATTCACATCGGAATACGTATAATGGGAAATATTAAAAGCTGTCTATGATGCCATGTTTCTTCTTCTTTATATGAGGAACTTCACCGAGTACATATAAAAAGATATTATATAGTTTCATGAAGCAGATTTGACAAATGATTTATGTCTTAAAATAAATTCTGAAGAGATTTATGCAATTTATGTCCAAAATAGGAATAAATCGTAAAATAAATTTTAGATAAATGAATGTCCATAATCATTCACAGAATTCCACATTCCGTTTATTTAATATCGTATGAAATAGCATATAAATTATCTTAAAAATCACTATAAATTGAAATGCATTTTCTTATCTATTGTATGCATTATTATTTTAAACATTTATATCATAAATTATTAATATTTATTATAACGAACGGACTTATACATTCCCTTTACTTAAGATAATGTGCAATAGGACGTGAATTCTATCCTAAATACGTATGACGGTATAATATTTTCTTGCATTAATATGCATTACAATTTTTTATAACATTTGTACCTATTATTATTAGTATTTAAACATTTTCCTACTCCTATAAATACATCGCCATTTTACTATAATTTGACGTCACGTACAGCACACAGAATCCAGCTAAAAAAAGCCCGATTCTTTTACCTGAGGGCGTCTGGCAAATGGCACCTAGACACCGGAAACCCTTATTATGCATATTAAGGGATACGATCGGACGCATAAAAAATAGCGAGTAGTCCTCCTCCATCGAGATAACGAGGATAGCGCCACCGGTTTAACTTTTGGCGGACTAATAGCAGACGGGTCGGCAAACAAACCAGCCCTTACTCTCGAGTAAAAATACCTTTTTTCTCACAGACACTCGGAGGAACGAAAGGAAAAGGTGTGGAATTAGAGGGAGGCGACCTTTGTGTATACACGGTGCGAAACTTCTCTTTATGAATGGTCTCCAGAGAGTATGAATGAAGGCGAAGGAGTGTCTCTCAACTGGTGGGAGGCAGACGAAGTCTACTCTGCATGATATGAATGAAAACATCCTTCAATTTTAGCATTAAGAAGGGGGCAAATCTATTAAAGGTGTTGATTATATCGTTAAGGACCCTTCGAGATGAGGGACTCTGTCCTCGGATTTTTTGGCGATGTCCGTCGCTGAGGAGGGTTCAGACGGGTTGGGATTAAGGAAGCGATCTTTACGGGCTTTATTCGTGATACAAGTTCTCAACTCGTAAGATAATTCTATTGTTGAGTGCACAAAGACTGGGAAGGGCAAACAGTTCTTTTGAAAGAGGTGCAACTGGCGCCCAGGAATTTGAAAAGGGCGCCAGGATGTTGGAAAGTGTGACAGGGACTTGAACCCGGGTCTACCACGAAAAGTTACTTTTCCTCTTTAACTGGAGTTTGGCATTGATTTTATTAAGAATACAATGGTGTTAATCTCCAATAATGTAGTAATTAAGAGAGTGTATTTTAATTCACAAAAGCAACTGTTAAAGGAATAATGGATAATCGTAACAATGGTTAATTATTTTATTTATGAGAAGAATTGATGGTTTATAGAATTGGTAGGACTATGGAAAGATTGATGAATTTAATTATGTTCTTTGCAAATTTTCTCAGAATCTGTGAATGTGATGATATTCAAATCGGTCAAAGTTAGACTAGAAATATTCGTTAGATTTATCCTCATGGTATGGACTATAGAACGATGATTTCTGATTTATTTAATTGTTCTGCTACGTATATTTTGACAGACTGTTTAATAAATCTTATTGTCATGTCGTAGACTGATATATTAAATTGTATGTACGTATTTAATTTAATTTTAAACAAAACATTATTTATTCATGAATGTACAAAATCGGTAGTTTTTGCATAACTTCTTACATCATTGTGCTTTGTTTTTAATGTTGTATATTTTTATTTTGCGTGTTGTTAAGTAGTTTTCACACGCCTTCTCTGTGAGTAATCTCCCGCAAGTTTTATTTCCCTTTTTCAACCTTCCGTCGCAAAGATTTTATTACCACAACCTATTGTCCCGAATTAATTCATTTTTTAATACAACGATCGACACATGAGATTGGTATGCACAGAGGAAAAATAGGTCCTAACTTCACCAAAATAAAGTCAATATATCTACGTATCTATTTTAATCTAGTGACCTATAAATAGGAGTAAATGCATTCTAATATTTCGTTATTCCATCTGGCGAATATACCAGCATTTAATAACAATGATTCATCCGCACAGAAACGGTCTCGCTATTGTTATACGAATCGGGGCGTGTACTGCAAAATAGCACTGAATAATGGCAAAGGATAAAATGACCAAATTGAGGGAAGAACATCGGGGAATCGAGCAGTGTCTCTGATTATTTTTTATTTTCCACGGCCCAGGGAGTATCGAGGACAAAAATCTCAAGTTTCCATGTTGCGGCCTGCGAAATATTTTTGTGATGACCCATAAGAAGACCACGGACCACGCCTATGTATGGTGCGGTTCAGGTACCAATCGGAACCTTATAGCCTGATTGTTACTCCTCTTAAGGTGGTTTTGCAACCTTATGTATCGTTAGACGCCCTCGTTTCTGCAAGATGCATATGAGAAAGTCTAATAAGGTCCTTGTTAATTCCCTTAACGACGGTATTCGTGTATTTTTCAAACGTATTTCCCGTTCTTACTATATCATCCATTAGGTGAGGGGTTGGTGATAACGTAAAGTGAAAATTCTCACGGCTCGAATTAAACCGAGGAATTTAAGGACGTAAAAAGATTGACGTGTCCGGGACTCGAACCGGAGCGTTCTGGTATTGCACAACGGCTTGGAGCAACCAACCGGAAATTGCGAGATCCGGGTTCGAGTCCCGATCCTGTCAGACTTGTTTTGCATCCGTCAACAACTTTGCATCCTCCAATGTGCTGCCGAAATAATTTCTTGGCTTACATAAGAATCTTGCGTTTTCTTTCGAATTCCTCTAGTGTGCACTATATTCTATTCATCTCTTTTCCTCCCTTTTCCTGAATTACTATGCTATTTCAGTCATTGAAGTAATGGAAGGAACCGAGTTTTATCGAAAGAAATAATTTTCAAGTAATAACATTCGATATATAAGGTCTAAATGTTCGATTATGTAAATATGAAACTTAATACTTAATAACTTAATTACCATACCTTAAAAACTTATAAACCATATAAACTTGCCAGGAACAGTGAATGATTGTTTACGATTATGATCGGAAAATAATTGCTTGTTAAGGCATATATTCTTTATGTATATATACACACACAATATATATAAAGCCCTAACTTTCCAAGAAATACTCACAATTCAACGAAAAAAGATCAAGATTATTAGACTTTGATCAATTTAGGTCGAATTTTAACAACCAAAGACATAGAATCACTAATATCTATTTACATCAAACACAAACAAACAAACAAGTCTTAGATAGGAACAAATGTAGGAATTTACTAGTTTTACCAAGAAGTACTCTTAGTTTCGTATCCCGCCTGATATTATTGTACATTTAGTCTTATAATTAATGAATTTATAATCGTTACTAGGTTCTTAAGTAACGAATCAAGTATTGTTCAATTTATTGCAGTTGCATAGGAACAGTCGTGCACCATGGCTACCCGTACGTCACTCTGGATCATTCCCAATCGCCTCTCTCGAGATCAAAATTCGCGCAAGACCCACTCATTCCCATAAATATGAACGCTTCCGTTCGCCCGCAGAGTGTTAATGCCTAGCATAATATTTTCATCGCTGTCCGGTCGAGTGTATTAGAAAGGCAATGGTTTTACTCCGGTTGGCCGGGGAACGGGGGAAGGGGTGTGAAAAACCTTGGAAGGGGTAGTAAATACGAGGAACAAAGACTGTGACAGAAAATTTCCTCTCTATGTTTGCCCAAGGAAGAATCTTTGTGGACTCAACTCATTTTTATTTCTTACACTCTTTTATATATATTTTTCTCTTCTCCGCCCCCTGTTGCTAATTCTACGTCTTTTACAACTGCCAGCAGTCAGGATGATACGATCCTTCCTGTCCATTTTCGTTGCATATATTTAGAATCTCCTTTTTTTTATTTAGGTTTACTGGAAAGCTGATGACATTGGGAGCGGATGCGTCGACGCCACGAGCTATTTACTCAGTCGAGCCGAGTTTTTTTTTCGTATATAAAGGATTCTAGTAGTACAAAGCAGGTCGAAGAACGTGCTTAGGGGATTCGTCTGTGAAACATTTACGTATCGGAGACATGCGGAGTGTGGGATGAAAGGGATACGTGTATGATCTGGTTCATGGTTCAGACTAGCCGTGCAGTTCCTCTCCATTGAAAGGGTGTTTACATCAAAGTATACAAAGAAGTTACTGTGTCGTCGCTATACATTTTCATGGCGTCGAATTTTAATAAAGAAAGAGTGAATTGGGTTAAGGAGGAAGATGTTCAAATTTTAGCTGTATTAAGATTGACGTAAGTAGGGCGTTAGCTGTTGAGAAGTTTAATTTCATGTTGTAATTTTATTTTTAATTTTTAAAAAGTTTTGGGACTCGAAGATATAAAAATCGAGTAGTGTAGATTCCGCAAACAGTATTTATAGAGAAGAGAATCTACAATAGGGACAGTATTATCTTTGATATAACTTTAATAACTTTAAAATTCCAGATAATTCTTTCTGTTGTCTAAATCTCTAGACTAAGCTCTGTTATATTAATGTTAAATTGTTTCGATAGCCCACAAAAACGCTGTTTCATTTAATCTTTACAAAAACAAGAAATAACCCAATAATGATATAATTTTCCATTATTAATTTTCAACGTTTTCTTTCTATTTATAAAATTTAAAATTTTCGTACTTTTTTATCCTTTTAAATGTTAACAATAGAACTATTTCAAACTTTCATACCCTTAGAACCATGAGTTATTGTAAGCATAGCTTACTGATTGATTTTCAATATTGCAATTCAGTTTCCAACGTATCCTGCCCGTGAATTTGAATTCAACCCTTGGTTTATAAACATAATGAAGGTTTTATAACTTAAAAAAAGGAGTTCAAAATCCAACTTCCTACATCGTTCTTTCCAAAGCATATTCTTCAATGGAGCGGAAGAAACGTTGTTGCGTTCCGATTCACTTCGCAATCAACAAAGTCTCTGAAATGATTGAAATTACAGGAAGTTGATTGTTCGCGTTGCTATTCAATAATAAATCGACATTGTGGCAAAAGGGGGCTCAATTTGCAGCGAGTTGTGGCTTTCAATTCAGAGCTTGAATAATCAACCCTCGCCGATTAACACCCATCGAATTTATGCTTTCAATCTTCACTTCATAACCTCCTTTAATAATGAGCATAGTTTATCGTCGATTTGAGGCACTCCGTCCATGAAGATAAGATCTATCTGAATGAACACGATCGATTAGTATCAAGCTGCCAATGGATAAAGAAAGTTATGCTATCTGTTATAATAGGATGGCTCGTCCTCAATGGGCAGTTAGTTCGATACGTTTTGCATTGCGAACGAAGGCTCATTAATTTCGATTCAGATTACATCTTTTTGTGCTGTTTTGTGAGGACTGCTACTCGTTAATACCCTTTATCCAGGTCATTATGATCTATTTTAGTGACACCAACCTCTTTGTTAGCTTCCCGTTGCCATGTTACACCTAAATGGTTGATGATATCTCTGTTTCATCTATGTCTACGTCTTTTATTTGGACTCTTCGCATCTCTTGGTATCCATTTCAGAACCTACGATGTCCAACTGTTGCTCTTGCATCTAGACAAATTACCTGCACACCTCCAATTCATTGATCTCACCTTTTCTATTGTGCTGATATGGTGATGATAATGAGTCGAATATCTCTAAAAAGCTTCAAAAAATGATATTATAATTAATCGATACTTAAACGGAGTTGTTTCACTTAAAGGAGTTTACGATATCCTTAAATTCCAAAGTTCAAATATCTGGAAGCATTTATCAGCTAATAAAAGCATTCAATTTTCATGCAATAGTTTTCAACGCAAATTTTTTCCAAAACGTAATTTAAATGTAGAACACCTCTTGTCTTGATGCTTCGTATTTACTTCTCTTTATCATTATTGGTTACTTATACGAATAAACATAATGAGCGATACGAAAGTTCTTCAGAATCGTATCTTCGTTTTGTTAAGCATACTGTGCCTTTTTCTCCTGAAATGATGTTACTTTATGAAGAAGGAACGGTTTCGTAGGAAGGTTTATGATGAAAGAGAATGAGTATCGTAGTAAACAATGTATCACAATAATGAAGTATACAACTGTTCAGTCTTCTATTGTTAGAATGTAAAGGACACCGTTTATTACATTGTAGCGATTTGATTGTTCAGCTATGGGCGTTACTCAAATGGGAAAACGGAGATTTTACAAAAATTCTTGAGAATTCGATTAAGTGAAATCGGCAGATGTGACGAAGGTAAACCTCTGTCTTCGAAATTGGTGGGAAGTGAAAGGAATTCGTCTTAAAGATGAAATAAAAGGAATTGGTTGATTTAGTGGATTGCATGGAATAAAGAACGAGGTCATAGCGATGGTATTTAAATGTTTCAATAAGTGATATACAGATTTTTGTCTTTTTCATTCTAATGTACGAAGGCTGGCGTTTCTTCAACTCGTCCTTGGATACCTTTGAGAAAAAATATCTGGAAATACGTATTCTTCGCTTAATTGGTTAATATAGTGTTTCTGTCGATGAAATTGAATTCTTGGAGCTGATAACAGAATGAAAATAATAATTTTAACTAAGTAGTGTTTATCGACGATATTTAAGCAATTTGTTCGATTTAATCTTTAGAATTTAATATACTGTTAAATGAGGCTATATTGTTTCATGTAGAATTACATGTGAATATGTACTTAATAGATTTTTAAATTATGAGTTCGTCAGTTACGTTACCAATAAGATCTGTATGCTTTTGAAACAATTCAATCTTCACTTTCAAAGATTAGAAAAGTTGATACACTCGTATCAATAATTTATATATCTTTCTAGTATTCTGCTTTTATAATTTTTATATTTGAGAGCTAGTTTATTATTTCAAAACATTTCGTGTTTATAAATATGAAAATACGAGAATCTTTTAGCTGTATTTCCAAAATGTGATTAGTATATTTTACTGTGATAAATTTGCTTAAATTATGCATAAATAGCGATTAAGAATGTATGTTTCAGCAATCCTTAAAAATTATTTTACACAAGAATCGTTTCAATAATAATACAGAAACATATTGACGTCATTGAATTGTAATGTGTTAAAGTCTAATATTTTATTTGTTGAATTATCAATAAGGATATGATTAAAATCAAATATCTATATCGATGTGTTTAGAATGAACGTCCACACGTAAACAATATTGAGACACTGATTCATAAAATCTTACCATTGAAGACAGCTGATCTAATCATGAGTAATCACGAGTAAAAGGTGAATTTTAATCATCTTCCTCGAGAAATGAGGATTGCACTGCAGCTGACGGTTGCCAGGATAAACAAACAACACTCTAGCCTACATCTATATCTCATCCTATTGACACGTTCGCGCGAAATATATATATGGATGGACACTAAAAAGACACAGCCTTTATAAAAAGTGAAACTTCACCATGGATTTTCTTTTTAAAAAAGCAGAATTTTTCGGAGTTGAAATCGTCATTAAATTCGTCCCTTCCGCTTCCTCAATAATTTTTGAAATTCAAATCGAAAATACGTCACAATATTTCTTTGTCATTCAGATTGTGGAAAGAAAGACTGCTGAAAATCGAATCAGTAGCACAAATATTGCAAGCAAACAATCCCCACTCAAGTAGGAAAGAATATAATCATTACATTCTGACTTAATGCGGAGTGACCGTTTTTTCGTATGGGATTCATTTTGGAGATTTCAATGGGAAATACGTTTTTCCAGAAGGTTTTTAAGGAAGGAAGAGCATTCCGTCTCATGATAACCATTGGTAAACCTCTTCGAAAAATCTCGGATTCTCAGCTTCAGAAAGCACGACTTTTCGACTCATTCTTCCCACGTCCTCGAAGGTTATAAGATGAACACGTTACATTATTCAGCAAACGCTCGCTTTAGAATATGTAAGCGATCTCTTTGCGTCTTCAGTGTGAGGAGGGCATCGATTCTTCCATCAAAAAATATATATGAGGGCGTTCGACGAAAGTGATGGTAAACACGGTGGGAGAATTCCCCCCCGGAAACTGCTAATCTTACAGTTTTTGTGAATTATTCAAGATTTATTAACTTTAAGTGTTTTTTGACGTGATACTAAAATTCTTGGTGTAACGATTTAAGATTTTATGTATTGTCAATTAGAACGGGTTATTATTTTGATTTTTAAATGAATTTAGACCGAATGGAAAAGGTTGTTATTAGAGACGATTTTTATGATTGGACAAAGGTTGTGTTTGTCAACAAAAGTGATTTCTTCGTATCTAGGTACCACTATACAAATTTAGGTGTATTAATATTGTCTGTCTTGCGTCATCATATTATCATATGCGTCATTGCATATCATAGCGTCAAGATATACTGAAATAATTGATCACGGATTTTTTTACTTCTAAATATTTATTGGCTCTTTCGCGTCAGACATTGGTGTAACACGTATTAAACTTTTGTAAACTTGTCGCGTTAGCAAACAGAGCCGAAGATGAAGGACTTTCCTTTCCTAGTACATTATTTTACATATATTTTAATATTAACCTTTCTTATTCTTATTTTAAGACAGTAAATTAATTTTTGCTGTAATGGAGGTGAAGAATGACTTTTATCGAACTTTAAAATTTTATTTTTCCTTCCTTATGTTCATCTTTTCACCCATTTTCTTATGAGAGCTTTTCGTGAGAAAGTTATACCTCCTGTAGTTCATTCTGACAAAGGCTTTTCTCCTATTTCCACTATCATACGCATATGGAGAATGGGAATTTTTGGATTTGTATATATAGGCGGAATCAAGTCTAGAAAACACTGTGCTTATAAACAGCAATAATAGTAAATAATTTTCACATTTAATAACCACTGAATATATTCATAATACTGGATAGAAAGTAGAGATTACTATTCATATTATTCTTACAATCTATATGATGATATACATCTACTCGTTTTATTGGAAATTGAGCTAAAAAATATCAGTGAAAAGTATCATGCTAACATTTAATGTAGTTCATTTTAGCTGTATATATTTTCAACTCATTTAAAAATTATTGGAGAAAATCCTGTTTTATTACAACTTAACGTGAATTATACTCCTTGGGGGGTTCTATTTGCCGAATAAAATAGCAATCCATAAATCAGAAATTCATACCAACACACTCCTAAAAATTTCTAAGACTACGATATTTTTACGATATCCAGTTAAAAATATCGTAGCGTCAAAATATCTACGTTGATTATCTATTCCACGGCAGCGAAATAGAAGACGAGCTCATCACACTTTTCGAAATAGCACAGATGTGTAAAGGACTCCCAAAATTATCAACCTATTCGCTATGTTTCTCATAATGTTTAGCATACATTCGCAGTGTGCTAAAGGTTATGTGTATTTTACGCTATCAAGAAAACGTTCACCGGAATAGGAAAAGGCGTTGTTAGTTGGCACGCGTCGCTGTTGACCCCAAACGGCGTGAATTAAGGACACGACTTCCCCGTGAAAAATATCAACCTGTTGATGATGGTCAAACCTCATAAGCAGCCTTCCAGACTCAGAGATATAAATATAGATTTATTTGTCTAAAATATCTCAAGTTAGAACTTTCTTGGGTTGTTTAATACTCATGATAAAAAAGGTTGAAAAGAATTAAGTACGATAAGTTATAAGTAAGAATTGTACGAGTTGAATTGAATTAAGATAGCATTCTGATATCCCCAATGAATAATACCACACACTTACAGAAATATTATGACTATACGCTGAAAATACTTTAAGTGAAAATATCGTTTACACAATTAACTTCAAAGTAATAATTCACTTTGATATGAATTGTTAGATTAATCATTCCTCCTTGTGTTGTTGCGGTAGCTAAGGTTTCCGTATATGATCAAACTCAGAAAGTTGTCTGCACACACCATTATTAAAAATCATATTCGCATAAATTCTCTATTGTACCTTACTTTAAAGCTTATCTATTTGAATAATTTAATTTTGATTGTGCTACGCTAATTAAAATGGGTGCTTAAAATTATCTATGTCTCATATAAAAGATAAAGAGAAAACTTGCGCAAAAAAGTTGAAACTTATGAAACAAATCTGAGGTGAAATTGAACGTAGTAAGAAGGCAAGAAAGTCATATACCAATCTTTCAGGATGTACTTAGCGAGAGAATAATATCCATGGCAAACGCCCAGGTGATTTAAGCGTTCAAAAATGCCATTCAAATCAGAGTTGAACATGCTTTTGCCTCAATGAGATGCATTTCCATCAGTAAGAGTACCTCACGGGTGATGTATCCAACCTTTGCTAATAACACCCAATCGTCTAAAAATTCATAGGAATTCAGGTTGATGTGCGAGGTAATTACAAACACTACGCAACAATCTTCAGCGTATTTCGCTAAAATCGACAATGCAAGACGATTGTTGAACTTTTAATTACGTTCATTGTTAGGTCGAAAACCTTTTGGTACTGCGCATCAATTCTCTATTTCAATTGTAACATTGTTACATTTAACGCTCTTTACTTTCAAGCTGGTATAGAATCCACAAAGGTTGATACTACATTAAAAATACCGATTTGATTGTAATAAATACTTACTATTCACCACCTAATGGGTTAAACTAGAGTGAAATATCACGATATGACTGGGACTCGAACCTAGGTCCCCAATCATTAGCCAGCCAAATTAATAGAATAAAAAATTACTAATGCAGAAAAAGTTTTTCGCTTGGAATTCGATTTATAAAATTGAAAGGAATTATACTATACATGTTTTATCAATACAGGGTAGTTAGGAATTGATTTACCTACACTTCATGCTTTCCTATTAGTGCATGCAATTGCAGATAGAGGGCCTAAGTGCGTATATTATTTCCTCTGATGTAAATATCAGCATCGATAATTGATGAGAAAGGTACAGGCAGAGATGTAAAACAAGAGAATGATGATTGGGAATGAAGTCACAGAGGTGTGGTTTATGAAAGGGTGCGGCAAGGAATCGTTCTTAGTTCCGGAAGTAATACTTTGATGGCTAAACGAGCATGTAACCATTATTGTTGAAGATTGTTACGTAGTTTTCCTATCGGTGTTAGTATCCAAGAGTTTTAGGTCTAAATAAACAATAGTAAAGAATGGGATAGAAGATAAGGTTGCACTTTGAAGCGTGCGCTTTTCACAAAGTTAAACAGACATGATATGACTGGGACCCGAACCCAGGTCTCCCACTTGCCGGGCAGGTATGCTGACTACTACACCAAAATTCCGCGTCAGTTGTCGCTATTTTTCACTTCTGTTTAAATTTGTTAAATGAACAATCCTTTGCTTTTATCATCTGTTCTCAGTTATTGATCTGAGGAATTTCATGATAGGTATATTCGTTATGAATCCAAGCTCGTAATTAGAGTCTAACTAGACTCGTATTATGTGATTTATTCCGGTGAAAATTTCATAATTCACGGAGAATGGTTTTCCATTGTTGCCATAGAAATAATAGGTTATTTAAAAACCATTATTTTTGAAGATTGTTACGTAGTTTTCCTATTAGTATTAGTTTTTCAAGAGTTTCAGATCTAAATAAACAAACCCTTACTTTTATTAGTATTAGATCGTTGGAATTACTTAATAGGCACATTCGTAACGAATTACATTTCGTAATAAGGATCTAATTAGACACGTATTACATATTTTCTTACAATGAAAATTTCGTAATTCACGTAGATTGGCTCTCCATTGTTTCTATAGAGATGATAGGTTCTGTGGGTTTCCTCTTAAAGTGTTGGGATATTATCCTACAACGCATATATTGAAACTGTATTGGGCTCGAAATAAAGTTCAGTACGCTAATCAGAGTTTCTTTATCACGAGGTAAGGTGACCTCCGGGTTGATGCAGATGAGTGATGAAGGTGGTAGGAAATACATTAGCACCCAAATGAAAACAAACACACAGTTGTCATCATTGGAGGTCTTGTGGATTTAAGCCAAGAACGAGACATCTCATTTACGTGTCCTAAAAAATATCAGAATTCGATCTCGTTTGGAACGTGGTTGTAGAGCGATGATTATTATGATTAAAAATGAAATATTTCTTCTCCGAACAAATCGGAATCTGTTCGTAGCCATTCCACTTTCCTCAAAAAAATTGCCCTCCCTGTTTTTAATGACGATTCCGAAGGCTTCGCCACGTCATATTGACAAATATCGTCGACATTTCAAACGCGATTTTTTTCTTTCCCGCCTTTTAATTAAATTCCTGACGTAATAATTACCTCCGATTTGATTGTTACTGGAATAGATGCGTAAATGTATGCTTTTTTCCTATACCAAAAGACGCGCATTTGAATCTCGAGAACACATACAAATGGCTGCGGTAATTGAGTGTTAGGGATAAAAGATCCCTCTATCGGATTGAACGGAAGTAATTTAATTCGCGATTGCAATTATAAGAAGGTGCAAAGAGCTTATGCAATAGATTCGATTTGAAGAATAAAAAGGAAGGATGCAGTACATGGAGAAAAAATGTTTTTTTGTAGAAATATCAAAGAGTTTAAATGCAAATTATATATACTATATTTTACATCAACCTTCTTAAATTCCTAAAACTGCAGGTTTTCGTGCTTTAACTTATTTACTTAATGCTTATTATACATCTCTTTAAGGAGTAGGGAAGGAGAATTAACATAGTCATTGGGGGTCCTGGGTTCTAGTCCCAGTATGTCGCTAATTTTTTCCCTTATTAACCTTGTATATCGCTACTGTTTTAAATAATGTTCAATTACCCTTACCATCCAATTCCCATGGTAAAATCAATATTGATTTTACGTCTAATTCTACTAAGAGTTGTTATCAATGTGATTAATTCACTGTTTATTGATTCATTGTTATGGATACAGATTTGATAGATAAGCATTACACTAAATGTTGCATTCATTAGGTTATTTTTTCAATCAAACCCTTTAGCATTTACAATCAACTCTAAATAAATTCTTCTTTTTACAAACAATTGCTAGCGTAAGGTACAATTGAACGCAATTGGTTTTAATTTTTAATCTAGTATGTAAGAGCTTGGATTTTTGATGAAAAAGGAGGCAAATAAAATGCATCTCATAATGTAGATATTCAGAAAAATAACACAATATCGTTGTTTTGCTGAAATATTATTCATTCTTTGTAAAAATATATTAAAAACATACGTGATAGGTTAATTATTTAAAAGATTTTTAGTTCTATTAAGGTCAATAAATTTTTAATGCATAGAGTCAAAATTAATTAACGATACTGTAAAGATAGTACCTAAGCTTATTATTAAAAATACTCTGACCTATACTCTCGTTTCCATTATTTAAATTAGAATTGTATGCTTCGATATATAAAAACAATTTTTTATTCAAAATCTACCTACAGAAAGTTATTTCACAAGTTCAGGATTAGTTCTATTTTTCTAGAATATCTCTTCTATTTAATAAATGTAACAATATATCAGCAGAACTATGAAAAAAGTAACCGAGATATAGCAGAATGTATTCATTTCCGATCGCAAGGTGTTTTTTCACGTAATAAAAGAAGTTTATTTCAAGACTATGTTCAGAAAACACATATTTTATATGGAAGTGGACATAAAAATAGAGGCTGGTGAGAAAGTATGATAGACTTTGTTCCAAGGGGTATATATGTACCTTTATAACTTACCGGCTTCAATACAAAATTGACCATAAAAAATTGTAACATTTATTACATCTGATATTCAACTATCAGCCGAAGCTTCCGTTCGCATAAAATAGGTTTAAACAACTTACTGAACTTGATTTGAAATACGCTCTCTGTCAGCCTTCTATGTTTCTCTTGAACTGTTACATTTCGCAGCATGCGTTCCAGTAAATTGGTCTCTCTAAGAATCCAATTATGCGTCCTTGTTTGCGACATCATGTTTCTACTTTGGAAATTGAAAATAAGCACGTCTGGGGAAAGATGTTTTATATCTTTCGAACGCATTCAGATCCGTTTAATCGAGATGAATGTTTGTAGGATAAACCTTTGATGAATTAAACTTTTTTTTTAGAAGCGTTATATTCCGTTCATTTAATTGAATTACAAACAAAGTACTCCTCTGATTTCATCTAATTGATTACGTCCTATGGCTTATTATTACATCCAAGAATGAAATGTAGATTGTGTATTATGCACATCATTATTTAATTAATCAATATTGTTGATTTAAACAATGTTGTTTTCTGATTGTTGTTTGCTAAATTTCATTTCTAATAATTAAATTACGAAGTTGCTCTAAGAATAATTCACTATTCGATTTATCAATGAATAAATAATTATTTGTTCTTTATTTATTCATTATGTTACAATTCCAACAAGTAACCCCTTATCTATTCAACTCACTAATTAAACCCTTTGGCATTTATTGAAAAAAAAGAAATGACTTGGCTTAAATCCTTGAACTATGTCGATAAAGACACCATAATTCTAGTAGAATGTGGTAGTATTATCATCTCTATTATTATTGCACTATGTATAAGCAAATACTTTTAATTCATTTGGGAAAATGAACCTTATCCATGCATGCGTGATTAACCTATAATGTCATTCTCTAATCTGATTTTTATCCTTAGGTTTAGACACTG